>JALIRH010000003.1:66998107-68198107 GCA_023055505.1 Callipepla californica brunnescens
TGCAGCGAGCTGGGCTGAAAACTAGCACGAAGAGTTTCAGGTGGCTGGCAGGTAACTACTGAAGGTGTGAATTTCTCCTTGGGCAACAAAATGTTTTCTAATGGAGTGCAGCTGCAGGCAGGAGCAACTGCGGCCTGGGGGCTGTTTTTAAAGAGGACTTCGGTCGCTCTGATCCTGAGCCGCAGCGGCTGAGCTTCCCCTGCCAGCATTGATGCAAGCTCTAGGGCCTGGGAGTGCGGAAGAGTTTCCTGTCATTAATGCCCGTCACATATTAAATGGTGCAGAAGAGATTCGTCTCCTTAGCCCTGTTAAGCTGCGAGTTTGCAGCTCCGTGTGAAGTAGCAAAGGCAAGCTACATGATGAGATACAAACAGGGGAAAAAGAGTTTTCACTGACATTCAGAAAAACAAGCACAGCACCTTTGAGAAGCGGGTGCTTCAGGGACACCCACGTTTGCAAACTGTTCATGGGTATCTTGGAGATAGCACTTCTCTACTTGTGGAGTGATTAAGTTACCTCTTCAGCACTGGCAAAGCTTGTAGATGATGAGCTCTGCCTTCACCTGCAGGTGTTGCCATGGCAAGGGACTCCAGAAGTACAGTCAGGCAACAAAAACAAAAAGGGGATAAAGCAAAAATGAGAAACGAGGAAGAAAGCAATAAGGATAGTGCACTGAGCTGGCACCTTCCCTTGCATCTCCTGCCAGGCTGGCAGTGCTGCCACCCGCCCTGTGCCATCCTCAGTGCTGGCAGGGAACTTGTGGCCGCAGCACTACGGGTCTCCTGTCCGGCTGCTGCTCCTTGGGCCAGCTTAGCAAGCAGGCTAAAACCTCAGCATAGGGTCACCTTCAAGCAAGTGAGGGAATCCCATTGCTTCTGGAGCCCTTTAAAGGGTCAGTGTCTAACAGTGGTGGTCTTACCCTTGATTTCCATGCATTCAAAATGGGAAAGACATTTCTTTTTCCTTGGCATGCACGTCTCCCTCTCCATCCTTCTTCAGAAAGCAGTTTTGTATCGTTGCTTCTCTGTATTTGTGGATATCTGACTTGAGCGTGTGTGCAGGCATTTGAATTACTTGTTTTGAAAAAAAACAACAACAAAAATCTAGATCGAGATGTGTGGCTAAAAACTTAGGATTTTAAAGTAGCTCCTCTGTGTTCATTCTTCTTGGCAGAATGAGTCCCACAGCTGTGGACCCTCTGCCATGATGGTTTCATTTACACTCAGCTCTCACCCCCATTCTCCTGGCTCTCCAAAAAGTAGGCAGTGTCAGACTGTGAGACCCTGCTTCCTTCACACCTTGGTGCCTTTGGGGTGGAAATGAGGTGTGTGGCAAGAAGAGGTGCCACTGGGATCAGGATCATGGAGGAGCGTGGTGTGGCACTGCTCTGTGCGCACTCGGGGTTCAGTGCTGGTGAGGGCTGGGCTCAGGGCAGCAGGTGGCCTTTTCCAGCATAAAGACTTTCGTATACTCAACATTTACAACACTGGCGCTTGTGCACAAGGCAGTGCGCTCAGCGCGTGTTTCAGGCTCTTAATGTCTGTGATGTATACATTTGCCCTCGTTCAGCAAGTGCAGCTTCACTCCTAATTAAGAACTGCAGTAATCAGCCGAGGGGTTTGGCGTGTGAAGCTAGAGAGCCCAAATTACTTGTGAATTCAGCTCAGATTCAATGAGTTATTTTCACCCACACTTGAAATGGTTATGTTTCATTTCTACATTTTGAAACAAAATACTTTCATTTCAAAACAAATCTAATTTCCTTCTTAGAGTGTGAAATGATAATTTTGTTTTGCTGTAGAGTATTCTTGGGTTGATCCAAGCTACTAGCTTTGTTGTGTTGGCGCCGGGTGGTTTTTTATTATTATTATTATTTGGTTGTCAGCTTGAAAAAAAAAATTAACTATTTGCACAGTTGGTTACATGAGGCAGATCAGCAGCTCTGAACCTGCTTCTTGGCAGAGCCCCCCGATCCATACCTGGGTGTCAGAGGCTCTGCCAAGAAGCAGGTTTAGCTGATGAGGCTGGCTGGATTTATCCAACACACTCTAGTACTGCTTTGTCTTTGCTGGGCTTTGGGGTAACAAAGGGTGTATATGAGGGAACGGTTTAACACTTTGTTTACAGTTACTTTTATAACTCTTCTTCTGTAAGCATTTCTATTTATTCATTTTATTTTTTTACTGTGACTTCAATTCCACATCGTTTTTATGTGTCGACAGGATTACCAAATTCCAGCACAACACATTTACTAATTTATTTATTTATTTATTTTAATTTGAGGGCTCAGAGAAGTCTTAAAACCTACATAACAAGCTGCTGGTGAACTAGATGTTCTGTGCAACCTAGAAATGTGAGCAGTCGTGGCCTATTCAGAAGATATTAACCCCTCAGGAGTCCCTTTCCTAACAAATGTGATTTAAAGAGTGCTACTACATTGCTGCTACAGTGCCACCCAGCAGCGCAATTAGAAATGCAGAAGATGCTGTTTGAAAGCCTGTTTTGGTCAATGCAAAGACCTCATTCTCTGTTAATGTCGGCAGCGTGTCGGACCACGCTCTAGAAATGAGTCCATTAATAAGGGATGACATTTTTCACAAGACTGAAATAAAACCACACCAATCTTAGATTTGAAACCAGAGGACTGCGATGTGATTCCATTGGCTTTGGCTTATTCATTATTTTATTACTTACACCAGTGCATTTTGTACCTGCAGATGAGTCTTGGCTGAGACTCAGCCCTTTACTTCATAATAGAGCTTGGACTTTCCCCTTGACCTTTTGCGGCATCACTCAGACTGACTCAAATGAAAGGCCTTAGGCAGTTCTTTCGCCTTTCTCAGTCCCCAAATGGATGCCGTGGATTATGCCTAAGGTTTCTGCCCTCCTGCTGTGGACTATTATGTCATGGTCTGCTTTGTGTGGGAATTCTTTCTATCTTCATCGTCTCAATGAGCACACGTACATGCATATATATCTTCATATGTATTCTTGGAGGTGTTGCGGCTTTTTGTGTTTCCTTTTGCTAAGTCATCTGGAGTTTCCCTCTCAGGCTTTCTGTAAGGTTGTGTCATTTTGTGCTTCTCATCTGGGCTTGTCAAATTTTGATACAGGAATAGCGTGTGACTGATTTTACACTGCTCATCTTTTAGCTTTTGTTTTTCACTGCTTGCAACAGCTCTCACATGCATACCCACTAAAAGAAGGTTCTTCCTGGTTTAGATCTCCTTTGATTAGCATCTTGAATTTTCATGCTAATTTTGGAAGCCTGGGCAATGTTGTACACAATAGAATTTCTTTTCTAATCTTTCCTATGTGGCTTCCACCATCTGCTGAGGAGAGCTGACCCAGAGCTATAGCTGCAAAATGGTTAGCACTTATAACAATTATAGGTATTTCTTTTACGTTCCTAACATCATCTGTGTGATGCGAGCCTGGACAACGATGATTTCAGCAATGTGAGGGCTACAAAAATGTGTAACGCGTATGCTAGTGAGGGACTGTTCTCAGTCTTCTCATGCTTTGTACTTTAGGCCTGTATTCATTTTGGGGTTTAACAAAAATTACCTGCCTATGTAGTGATGTTATCTTTCCCATGGGCTTTTCTATACTGGCAATGTAGGGGGTGGGAAGAAGGAGGTGATCTCTAAAGGTCATCATGTGAGCTAATCAGCGCTATCTCATTTAAAACAATTTAACTTCTGTCTTTCAACATTTGCTTTAATCCTTATATATATATATATATTTGTCCCACACCAAAATGATTGCACAATATTCCTGCTCACAGATCCCCTCAAACAGATAACTTCTGTACTGTCAACATTCTTTATTTCTCTGTTATGTGCTTATTTATGTATCTGTGGACCCTTTTTTTTGCCAAGAATAGTGCACCTTTTTCATATGAAAGCTTATTTTACCTGCCTGACACCTTGCCCTTCGTCCCGGTTATTTATATATTATTCCACACTCGCTTCTTCATGTATTGCACACAAATGTGGTCTCTGCCATTTGCTTACCCTTGTAGTCTCTCTGCATGCCTTGGTGTGCCTTTTAATTAGATGCACTTCTGTTCTTTCATTGCTTGTTAACCCTTTCTTTTGAGAAGCCTTAGCCCTGCAAATAACCTCTGATTTTTGCAAAGTCAAGTCCATTTCCCTCAGTAACCTTGATTTCACCAGCTATCAGTTATACCACAAATAATTCAGTCTCTAATTAGTCCATCTGTTAACTATTCAAGTACACATGACTTATCTTTATTATGTAACATAATGGTCAGTCTTCTTACATGTTAGTGATATTTTGGTATGGAAAATATGTTTTTCTACTTATGAGATACCCATGTTGCCAATGTGCCCCCTATGGAATATACTGCAGATTACATGGGGGGACCCTCTCTGATTTTGTTTATTTATTTATTTATCTATTTTTGTTGTTCTTTGCAATTGCTGTTGCTTGCAAGGAAGTAATAGGAAATATCAGTGATAACAAAGGCATAATAATTGTGACCTTAATTTTCTAATGCAAGTCATTTGGGTCAAGGTTAGATTGCTGTTGCAGAATGAGAGTCAGCATTAAACACACAGCTATTTGCAGATAGGGCTCAGAGGCAAATTCTGTTCATCCATTCAAGACTGCTACAACCTAGAGGACCAAATGCTGTTGGCCATCAGCAGTGTTGTGACTAATACTATTGTTCCTGAATTAATTTTCAGGATTTTCTTCTTGTATTTATTCTTCTACACTTTCTGTCATTATTTGGGAAAAACAAAACAAAACTAAAAAACCCTACATGATCTAGAAGGCTGCATTCAAGATTTATCTTCTTTGGAACCCAAGAGCAAGTACAGATAAACACACCGAAGAGCTGCCCAAAGTTTGTGTCACATACCTTGCATTTCCTTAAAAACAGCAGTCCTGAAAAGGCTTTCCATATAACTTCATTTTCGCAGGGTCAAAACTGAGCTGATCACATACGCCATTGAGGGTATTGTGGTTCCTTGAGAGATTTCAAGCAAGTCAGCTAGCAGCAATAACGTTTCTTAAACGGACGTGAATCTTTTGAATCCGACAGAGACCTCCGCTGCAGATGTAATTTGTTATGAGTCTGTCCCTTTGACAACTGTAGGATTATGCCCTCTGCGCAGAACTTCACACGGCCATTTTGAATACTGCCCGGTTCCATTCAGTTGTTTTACAAACTAACCAACGGGCATGGCAACACATTGTTCAGTGTTGTTCCTAAATCTGCTTTTTTTCTTCTACAAATTGCACCGAGTCCCAAAAGTTCTTCGATGGAATAAAGAATTAATGCCAAAGTTGAGCGAGTTACAGCCGCTACTACCTAATTAAAATGATTTTGTGCCAGTTGCTTTTGTTGGGTAGGATCCACACATAATATAATTTTAATCCTGTTTATATACACTCTGGGGACAGATTTGAGATCAGCACTGCCATTTAAGTGAGGTTAATCAAGCATACTGTATGCAGCTTTTGTTTCTCGATGGTATGTGAAAGGTGACTACAGCTGATGGGCTCCTGACTGGCCGTTTGCTGCAAACCCCACCACTTCCTTGTTAACAGAGTGTCTGATCATTAACCTAACCCCAGCCCCGATGACTCCTCCTGCCCGCTCCTTGGAATTGCGCAGCTGTTGTTATTCACAGAGGAGCTCATAGTTATGAACTGGGTTGTACTGGCAGCGGGTACACGATTGTGCAGAGGGTAGGAAACAAGTGAAAAATAATTACGTCTCCCCTAAAAACAAATGCTATTTTTTGTATTCGTGGTGCGTTTTATGTATATATAAAGGACATTATGGCAAAATGAAAAAGACCCTCATAAAAATCCTTCTTGAAAAGTATTGCTGCTGACAGCCATGACCTCTGTGAGTCTGCATGTTTACCCATAATTCATAATTAACAAAGACATTAGAACTGCCACTGGAGGATTCTGGGCTTTATTTCTTTCTAACTGGGCAGTACTAATGCTGGAAGTGCTCCCAATTCAGTGATTTAACATTTCAGGAAATCTTGGAGAGGCAGCAGAAGCCTCCTTATATAGTTCATACTCTGGGACTGTGGTTATACAGATATGGCTGAGATAATTATTCAGCTCTTGTTATTGCTGTAGTTCTGCACCTGATCCCTGAGCCATTAGAGCACTCTGCAGGTTATTACAACTATCAAACATCAAGGTCTCTTTTCTAGTCTCTCGACTATGTGGTTATCGTTTTGCTTCTTTTAAATCCTCCATCTGCATAGAAAGCTTCTGTGCTCTAACTTGGAGATCTGCTAACACTTTTCCCTTTTTTATTTATTTTTTATTTTATTTTTATGACTTCCCAATTGAGACCTTTCTCTTACCAGCACATTAACATAAAAATAGAAGCTTAGGGTTTCTCTTCTTGAATTGTTTTTATTTTCTCCCTCTTGTTGATTACTTTCTTGAGAAACTGCACCTATGCTTTCACCTGCGTAGAGAAGGAGCGCAGAGTTGGAGGTTTTCAGAAATGTGAAAAAGCAAAACATCACGCCAGGACAGTATCAGTACTGGTTGTGCATTAAGTTTGTGCCAATTTTTTACTGATACAGTATTTTGTTTCACATAAATTTTACCTTGTTGCTGCTCTTCCAATTAAACAAAAGTTTCATGCAAAAGGAATGATAGCTTTAAACCAGGTTTTCAATGCAGCTATGTTTAAAGATTTGTTATGTTGTTGGGTAGTCATCTGTTGGTACTGAAGATGGGGAGGCTTGCTGGAAAAAATCTTTCCTATGTGATAGTGTCACCATGTGTAATTTCCTCCAAAAAAAAAAAAAAAAAGTAGATTTGAATTTTTTTTTAAGCTATTTTGAGTGCACACATTCACTTGTACAACGATTTTTAAGATAGTTTTGTAAAATAAGAGCTTAGAGCAGACCTCTGCAGGCTTCGCAACAAGGGAAAACAAGGAGCTACTGCTGGTGTAGGCACGCGGGTGTTCAGCTATTTGAAATCTGTGTTTTGCATTATATCAACAAAACACCTGCAAAAGGCATTCCATCAGCACCAGGCAAGCTGATGAGGGATCTAATCCACCAAGAGGCAGGGGCAGTCACAAACAGTATGGCAAGAGGAGGAAACATATGGTTGCCTTACTTAATATTGCTGTACAGTCGATCCACAACATATTCCACTAAATGGGCATTAGCTTTATTGGTAAATCAGAAGCATGTGGAATACAGGAGAAAATAAGGAAAATCGTACATGTGGTATTTTTTTTAATACAGTCTGTAATGTGACAGATATACGTGTATTCTTCTAGCCTAAATTAAATGGTGCCTATTGGACTGTTCCTAAAAGGATAGATATTCTATACATCTCTGGAAAGCTCTGCTTCTAAGTAATAAAAGGAAAAGGTGTTTATGCTTTGACTTGTACTTTACTTGTTCTTTGATTATTTTTACATATTGTCTTCTCTACCCTCTGTATGCCCCTACATACAATGTAAAATTGTGTAACGCTATGTTGAAATCATTCAGCAGAAAAATGTAACATCTTGGCAAAAAAAAAAAAAACCAACACAGGATTTCCCAATTGCTTTTTAAAATTCTAGTAGCACTACATGAAAATAAAAGTAATTAATTATAATTTGTTGGGGAGAAATCCTGAGTATATTCTTGTATTGGGATAACTCCCTGAAATACATTAACCTGAGTGAAAATGGTAAAAAAATACTTGGTTTGTAAGACTCAAATGACCCATTCCTGTTTTGTTTTGTTTTGTTTTGTTTTGTTTCATTTTTGTTTGTTTGTTTTTAAATATACTTTGTGGAGCTGCGAGAAGAGGTATCTTTTAAATCCTTTTTTTTTTACACAAGTCTAGCTGGTCTTTAAAACAGCTGTGACTGATGGTTTTTGAGAATGCATTCTTTATGCATGGCACTCCCATGGGCTAATAGCAGGCCGCAAATAGTTGTTCAGTGTCAGTAGTCACGCTAAAAAAAAATACAGCAAATTTTAAGCGTTCTTCTCTTTCAGGCGGCCAGGGAAATAGAGAATTTACATAGGGAGTATTCTTGTGTTCCTGACTTTCTTGAGATTTTGTTACTATGTCCTAATTAAACTGGTTAGAGTAGGAAGAAAAAATGGTGGGTGCAGTACTGTCAAGATAAGCTGTCTAGCCTTTAATGCAAAGTCTTGTTGCTGTAAGTAGCTTTCTCTTGTTTAAAAACAATGTGTGCTTGCTACTTCAAAACCACAGCCTTAGAGTTTGACACCGATGTGGAAATGATTGTACTTGCATGCTGTTGGGCTTAGGACAGATGCAAGAATTAACTTTGATGACTTAGACTGAAAGAATCAGCTCTAAATTTTCACAAATCTATGTCTTTCAGTAATAATAAGAATGATGATATTATACAGCTTACCACTTGCGTAGGAATGTGAAACCACATCAGTAATCAGACAGTGGCTCATGAACTAACTTTTAGATAGTGAACTGTATACTCTAATCACAGCCTGTTTATGTTTTTCAAAAACTAATGAATAATGGGAATGGACATAAATGATTAATTATGCAATTTTATTTTATGACCACTACACTAAAAGGTATTGAGACCAGAGTCATGTTGCCCTTGATCTGACATAAGACCTTTTGCTTTCCTGTGACATCATCATCTCACCATGTTCAGAGACAAAATGATGCTCTGTTTTATCTAGTACCTTTTGGAATGGAGATACTCATGGTAACTGCATTTCTTTTGAAGACAAGAATGCATGCCAGTTTTTTTCTGTGCAGGAAGCAGTGACTGCAAGTTGCTCCTTTTTCTCCATATGGAAAAGTGAGCCAGAAGTTGAGGCAGAAGCAAGGCAGTGGCTTCACCAGAGAAGAGGGGAGTATCAGAGCAAAGCAAAATTAGGCTCAGTGGCAGGAAAAGGTCATTCTCAGTGAGACAAGCAGGATTAGCAATGGTCCGGATCACCAGAGATGTCCACAACAAAGTGGCTGAGCTACAGCCAAGACAAGAACACAGGTAATTTCAGGACTGAGGTTCATGGCCAAGCACAGGCATGTAGCATGGCTCAGATAAGGTCTGAGGAGAAAATTCTGACCACAAAACCAGCTCCTATCAATGCACCAATGTGAAGAAGGCCCTGTGAGGCTTCTCACAGCTATTTCTTACACAGCTCTTTTAATAGCAGTCTGAATACAGGTTTCACAGCCACAGCATATCAGAGCTGGCCTCAAACACAGGCAGCCAAATCCAGGGGCATGAGCATAGAAGTATGGCCTGAATTTATTGGTTTTCTGGATAAATAGGATACTTAAGGAGTAAATTATCAGATTCTTGTTTTACAGTCCCTAAGTCTAACACTGTGCCACTGAACTTAAAGGTAAATATTTATTTGGTTTCTTTAAGTTTCAAAGTGCACAAAAGCACTTTGCCACACAGTTCCTTCTAGATCCAGTGGGAAATGAGCAACTAAATCCTTGTGAATGACTAAGGAATGTAATGCTATGAAAAACTGCTGATTAGCGTGTTGTCCAGAACTCACTGCTGCCTGGATAGGTGCCATATGCTGAAAGGAAAAACATGCCCATACTTTTCACAGATGTTTTATAGGACTATATTCTGTGTTATTCAAAACTCACCTTGGCTTTCTTTTTTTTTTTTTTTAATTGTACAGACACTCTTGATAGTGGGATTAAGCCTGTTATATCTCAGATCAAGACAGCAAGACGGTCCAAGACAGTTTTAAAATCCTAATATTAAGATATATTTACTTACATGAAAACTCGCAGAGAGAACTGCGAGAATCAGACTGCAGGGGAAATGTTTCAGGCCAGGAAGAAAGAGCTGAGAAAATATATAACAGAGCATTACTTTAATTTATTTATCATTCCTTGAATGTTCCTTGCTATAGTTTTGAGGTTTCACACTTCTCCAAGAACTGCACTCAGAATTGTTCTGTGTGTTCTGCAGAAGAGCTGATGGTGAGGGATCCTTCTGAAGTGGGAAGGATGTGGTGACAATGAATGGGGCTGGAGGCTGGGAAAAAGATCAGAAGAAGATGGGAGTTTCCTAGAGAGGTGAAACTGAACTGCCTGCCTGTCCTTCTGCTGGCAGAACCTTGCCTTGGCACTGAACACCCTGATAGGGTGCATTTCTCCCATTAACAAAAGGCAATATAACTCTTCATAAATGGGTGGGTTGAGCACTCGGCAAATTATTAACATCAGAAATATAATAGAGGAGGGAAAAAAAAAAAAAAAAGAAAGGTCTAATTTTTAGTTCTGCAAAGCAACCACAACAGCAGAGAAGAGAAATCTCAGCTGAAATATGCTGGCATATACACTACAAAACCAAAGTGAAAAACCTGGTCTCATCCTTAGCATACTCCATTGCAACTTCCATGGAATATTTGATGTAGTCTCACCCTCTGCTTGAGAATTCTTGGATAATTTGGTAATGGGAGATAGTTCCTCAGTTCTTGTTGATGTATATTACGATTATACCTCTATTCTTTTCTAAATAATAATGAAAAAGGATTCTGATGGATTATAAGTAACAAAGCAACACCTTCTTTTTCATCCAAAGAAAATGTTTTAATGAAATGTTTTAAAATGAGCTTAGATTACTGTTTTTTCTTACATAATAGTCCTACGGTAATGGTAAGTCACAGAGTCTGTGCATTCTGTGCACACCACTGGTGCTTTGTTGTGAAGTGGAATATCCTTCACCATTTCAGAAACACTGATCAAAGTCTCACTGACTGATGGTATTTTTTATTTTATTTTTATTTTTTAAAACTTTAGTGAAACAACATAATATTTCAGGTCAGTGCTGTAGGACCATGCTGGTCTCATTGTAACTGCTGCTGCAGAGCATGGAAACTTGCTGGCACAGTATTGCAAAGTGACTCTGCAGGGGCTGGATGACTTCCAGCCAGCAATGAACCACAGCCAAGAAATGCCAATATGGATAATGCAAACAAGAGAGATTTGGGGCACATTTCGATTTAACCATCTGATTTAATTGACAGAATAAATGCACCTGTCATCGGGTAATATTCTTGTGATTAGTTTTGGCTGTGCTGATGAAACGATGTTAAAAGAATGTCAGAACAACCTGTCCTGGGACTCCTACAGGCAGATTCAAGCTAAGGAAGGTCAGTTTTCAGCTAGATCAAAGATGCAGAATCATCTCTTATTTCTTTCCTCCTCTGCGGTTGTGTGTGTCTTGTACTGAGACATGGAACAATTTATCTTCCATATTTTTCATGCGCAGTCATTCTTGCAGGTCCACAGGTCAAAGCAAGCACAAATAAGTGATGCTGTAACCTTTTCTTCTACAGACTCTGGGGCCATTCCATTTTTTGGAAAGAAATCCATTCACAAGGTCGTCATTTGCGTACTTGAAGCTGTCATTCAGACTTGGACGCCTTTGTGGAAGTGGCAGCTCGCTTAAGAGCCTAGGTGTGATGTGCTCCACTGTCTTGTGCCTCCAGAAGCAGCTGATTAGTAAGAGAGAGAGAAAGATTTCTGAGGCTTTGGGGCAATAACCGCCTGATTTTAAACAAATGTAACATGAAGCCAGTAGGAGGAGGCTGGAGATGATTCTAAGTACTGGCGTGTGAAGACCTTCTGCTGTCATTGCCATTTATTGAGCCATTTCAATGGATTTAAAGGCAAGAGGTGGGTTAACCAGAAGTAGGAGTATTAAAATTGCATGTGGTAGGAGTGCCTGGAGATGCAGTCTGTGGATAAGGCTCACTTCGCTGGTGTGTGATAAGGAAAAACTCCTGGTCTGAAAAGGTAAACTGGTAACTGGACAAAGGTTTGGAGAAAAGGCAGATGAAGAACACCATTTCACAAGGGACAGTTTTACTGGAGAAGTCCCAAGGAAGAATTACACCACCTTCGTGTGCTGATAGGTATTACACCTTCTCCACTGTACCTGCTACAGTGACTTACACTGCCATGTTGCAAGAAGTGGCAGTGCCCACATGGCTACACATCCCTCAGTACAGATGGAGCTGCATCTGTCCCTGTTTCAGAGGGGGAAACTGTGGACAAGGCAATTTAACAACTTGCCAGAGGTCACAGCTAAGGTCTCTGACAGTACAGCGAGTGAATCTAAATTCTTTCAGTTCCAAGGCCTTATCCACAAGACCATGCTTCTGATTATTAAAATAATTGTACTTTTTATTTTTTTTTTTTTCAGCACCACGCTTCTAGTAGTGCTTATTTTTCGTTTACTTAAAAGCTTTACTTCAATATGTATTAGTTTTAAGCAGAGACAGCAATGTTCTGAGAAAGGAACCTGAAAAAACAAAACTTTCCTGTTGAATAGCTGGTTAGCAGAGCCTCCCTCACCAACAGAGTCAGCCCCTCTCTTCTGACTACAGAAAAAACTTACTTTTTTTTTTTTTTTCCGAGTATAAATGATTGACATTGGAGAGAACATGGTGAAATTTGTCCCATGTAGAGATACTGCAAAGATTTATGCATCATCAAATCCCATTTAAGTTCTATTTTGCGTAGGGCTGGAGGCTGCATTGGTTTATTGCACAAATGTAAATTTCATCTTGAGAGCAGACATACTGCACAAATACTCTCAGAGGTGTTGTGTTTTTTTGGGGGGGTCTATTTTCTATGCGTAAACATACATTAGCTTCCAGGTAGAATCGAAGTACTGCTTCAGTTAGACGCAGTTAACCATGAAATTTTAGTGCAGCGCAATTTTACTCTTGTGATTTTAAGTCTGGATCCCAAGCCATTTACACGTTCCATCAAGAAATGTGTCCATTGATTACTTGGAATTAGAGAGTGTTCGTGGGCTGCTGATACTGGGGGCTATATGGGGGGCAATAGGGGTGTGTGGAACAGGGTGTAGCAGGGGTCACAGGCAAAAATATTTTTCTGTTGTTTAAAATAATTTTCTAGACTTAATTTGTAAATGTAGCCATGAGAAGAGCATCACTCTTTTAGTAATTGTCTAAAAATGCTATGCTGATGCCTCAAATATTAAAGCAACATATGCATTTTTTTGAAATGAAGTTTATTCCAAATGGGCATGCAGTAGTTTGTGTGTGTATATTCATCAAAAGGTCTGAGCAGCAAGGTCTGTTAGGGAACATCCTGAGCATTTGTGTTCTCCTGCACACTTTCATTCCCTTTGGTGGCAATCAGAAAACTCACTTCATTTTGCAGCACGAATGTGTAGATCCCACTTTCTGAGGAATCATTTTCATTTCTGGTCAGTGCTAGTGCTCCAAAAACAGAGTTCTCCTTTTAAGAAGCTTATTTTAACTTGTATTTTTCTGTGCCCCTGTCTCCCACTGTACGGAAAGGACACAATCAATATGAGAGATTTTCTTCTCATATACTTAAGAGTTTGTAAGACTTCAAAACAGTTCAGAAAAGCAGGTCTGTGCATATCTTAGATTTGTCAGTTAAAATATGTAAAAATTGTATGAGAGAAGAAGCGCCAAAATATCACCGTAAAATGCATTCAGCAGATTGTGCCATGGACAAGGCTCACAGGAAGAGAGAGAAATTAACAAGAAGCTTGGAACTCCTTTCACATGCCTGGAAGCCTGGCCACCTCTTCATTTTGAAAATAAAATAAAATTCTAGAGTACAGTGAAAAATGAAGAGGCTGAGGAATATGTGGTGTCATTTAGTGTCATATTGTACTTTTCATTTGGTGTCATATTTTACTGCTTGAAAACAGAAACTGCTGCAGTGGTCTTCTTGGCATTTGGGAGAGAATACCTTAATTTGTTTTGGAAAGTAAAACTTTTCAGCTAATAAGATGCAAATGATTTTTCAGTTTCTTTCCATCTATGCACTGATGTTCTGCAAATAATAAACTAAAGCTTTTGTGAAAAATTCTACTCTTGCTGCCATATTTGGCTTTTACCTTCTGGCTAACTCTTGTGTGGGTATGTCCCAGGTAGCAGTGCTTTCCTAAAGCTACTAAGCACTCTAGAATCAAGCATTATGAACATCATGAGAGCAAAGTGTTTCTGGGTGATGGATGTGAGGCAGGATCACTTCCCTAGAATGGGAAGTATCTGGAAACCTGTCATTCTGCTTCAGCTTCCCTGTTAGTGAGAACAACATGCTTTCACTACTCAAAGTGTGGCACCTCATGAGTCACTGGAGATGGGGAGACAAGGGAGTGGAGATGGGGAGACAAGGGAGCTGGACTACTTAACCTCAGAGGGTCCCTTCCATCTCAAGGCAATCCTATAATTTTAAGAAATTATTTCTGTGGCAGTGCACATGTGGTGTTGATTTGGTCCATAAGAAAGTTGTTGAGAGTGGAGCAGTTGTTTTGGTGCTGGTTGTCACGTGGCAGAGCAGTACCTCCCCAAAATTCATGGTAGCAGAGGTCTCCAGAACAGCTTGGGTGGTCAGAAGGACTGTTTGCTCTTGGGGAGAAACACAATGCGTTTTGTAGAAAGCAAGATACAAGATGAGTAAATGGGTTCAAGTTCTATTTAGTTAATAAGCAATGTGCCTGCTTTCTGGGGATGGCTTTGGCACTAAGTCTTAATTCCCAGTTTCCATACAGCTATCCTACCACATCATTAAATCTCACAGGAAATGCAAACACAAGTTGCCTGTCATTTATCAACAAAAATATTGTTTAACATTTGCAGCGTATACACAACCCATTATAAAACTCACTGGTGCATGCTCAGAAGCAAAATGTATTACTGTAGATATCAGTAGATAACTATTTATAATTAATCCTGTAGGAATAGCAGTTTTAACAGTAAGAAACATCTGAACTAAATGGAAGGTACAAGTGCCTGAAGTTATTTCCATGGCTGTTAAAGGCTACTGGTTCGGTCATAGCAGGGTCAGCCTTCATACATACAAAAGCAGATGTGAACCAGAAGCCACTGCCCAGCAAATGGAAAATACTTGTACTTTAAGCTGTACATCATAGTCTAGGTTTTGTTGTCCTAGGATTAAAAAATGTTGAGGTTTGAGTGACTGTTTGGACACAGCGGCTTTTGTTGCAGTACATCATGTGACCAACAGAGTCTGCATGACGTTCAGTTCAGAGCTAACGCAGTTCTGCAGAGACGCCTGTCACAGGTGTTACAGTCAGTTCTTCTGAAGGGAAGAATTTTTAATTCTCCTTAACATTCACATCATCAACTGGGGAGAACCCTCATTTCCGTCTATTAGCGTGGCTTCCACCTATAGGACATGAAAAATTATCAGAATTGAATTCATAAGCGATCTTCCTGAGAAATGACTGCATAATCGATTTTTAGCTGAAGAATACCTCACGTTAATGACATTACTGGTCATCCTGCCTCCAGTACTTACACTGTCACCTCTATTTCTGTCTCTTCCTGTGCTCTCTAAGGCAGCCCATTTTCTCCCATTCTCAAACCCAGAACATATGTAAATGTGTAGGCCTTTTACACCTGCTTCCTGATTGAGAATTCGCCACACAATGCTGGGTGACCTCTCTTAGAAGAGTGAGGGTGTTTCACAGAAGTGAAAAAAACATCAGATGCAAATTCTTAAACCTAAAATACAGTCACATATTTCTGCACCT
Organism: Callipepla californica brunnescens; assembly: GCA_023055505.1. Lineage (NCBI taxonomy): Eukaryota > Metazoa > Chordata > Aves > Galliformes > Odontophoridae > Callipepla > Callipepla californica. The sequence goes on from JALIRH010000003.1 coordinate 67,013,676, forward strand.
GACACTGGCTGTGTCCTTGAAGCTCTGAGATACTTCATGATGGTACATTATACCACAAAACGTTGCTCTATATGTAATTTATTTATTTACTTACTTGAAAAGAGAGGTCTTGTTTCTTAATCTCCACTGGAGGAGATGACTTTCTTCCCTGAACATTTGTTGTTGGTTATTCTGACATACACCTCTCTGCTATTCTGTCTCATAATGTAAAGGATTTTTTCAGTTTAAACTTGAGACACATCATGGATTTGATTAGCTTTTGCTGTCAATCTCTGGTATATTAAGGCAGAATTCAACACTTATCCTAAAAGCTTTCCAGACCCAGAGAAAAAGTACTAATGAAAAACAACTTAAACTCTCATGCATCATCGTAGATGTGCTGGAGAACATATTAGAATAGTAAATGTCCAAAAACGGCAAGAGGACTTGTGCTTACAGCACTGTAAAGATCTGTCTTGATGCTGGCCTGTACTGGACAAAGCACCGCCTGAAAGGCTTTGCTGCAGGCAGCATGTCAGAGCCTTGCAGAGGTTGTTGCTGCACTGCCTGTGAGCACAGTACAGCCCCTGACATCATGTCTTTGCCTCAGAGAGCATTTGTGAGTGAAGCTGGAGTTTGCACAGCCTTAGGGCACTGTTAGGAAGCCCTCCAATGCTCCAGGCTTCAGAGTGGACCTAATGTGAATTGGCATTCAGAATTCGCTGCCACTTGTGTAAGCACTGGAGAGTGAAAGTTCTTAAATGTGGGCTGTGCAATTTTTGCTACTTCTTCAAACAGGTGTCAACTACCCACTGCAGTGATGTTTGTCCTCCATCCTTTACTGGTGAGAAGGACTCAGGTGCCTAAACACACTTTCTGACTGGGCTGAAACACCTGCAATAGCACACACAACATGGCACTTGGTGGCCAACCACAGCAGCCTGGGACAGAGTGACTTCAAGGGGGTCCAAAATAACCCAGGGTGTTGTGTGAAGTTACTGAATCCAATGAGGTGTGCTGATGTCATGGAAGTTCATCTTGACTGTATCCCATCAACACCGGGCTGAGCTCAAAATTCAGTACTGTACAGAAGTAGACTTGAGTGAATGAGGTAACTGCCTAAGTTAATACTCCATGGTTTTAAGACTAAAAAACACAGAATCTCAACTGTTATGAATATGCTACAGCAAGAACACATACTTCAGGCTGAATACTCCAAATTACAATAGACTTACAGGAAGAAAAATAGCCTTGCATGTTAGGATGGCATTGTACAATGACCAACTGTGTCCAGCAGGCAGTTTTCTGAGGGAAGCTTACAGATTTTATTTGAACAAACTGAAAATAATTTTGAGTGATCCAGTGAAAGATATTGCCTATATTTTTTTTTTCGTGTGTGTGACAAAAGCAGTTTTCAAATGTGTATATATACATGGAGCTTTGCAAAAAATAATAATAATAAAGAAAAAATAGAATTCAGTCTCCAGTATACTATTTCTAGCAAGCCGTAACAGGACAAATTGTCAAAAATAGCACATGAGAAAAAAGACAAAATCCTTCCAAACTAACATTTAGCAATTTTTATCACCCATCAGCAGAGGAAAAATCTCAGGGTTCATACTGTTTTTCAATCAGGAGAGTGTAGTTTTCTTTATCAAGCTCCTTACTGTTCATATATCTTGAGAAGGAAAATGATGAGGGTTTGTTGTAAAGTGAACCCCATATTCAGAGTGTGTGGAGTGCACGATGCTGCTGTTTGCAGAGCCAGTGCAAAGGACGTGTTTAAGACAGATTTGTCATTAGGGATGCAGTGTGTGGCAAAATTTAACACAGGAGAGTCTTTCAGTCCCTTCAGACCTGCTTGTTTGGATTAGGTGTGGAAAAATAAAAAGATTCTTTTTATAGATACTTTCAGCAACTTGCCACATTCTTAATGCCTGGAAGGTTTAATACATCAGTGAGTTTATTTCTTTCAAGCATTAATCTAAGTCTGCACTACTGATGCATGTTGTTTTAGTTTTGAATTCAGCAGAATCTATTAGCTCAATGAACATATATGTAAAATAGCCATTATACAGGTGAAATAGAACATGGCAACAGTTTTATCATGTCATCCTCTGTAAGAGGCTTTCAGTTGGGCTTTTCCTACATAAGTAAATGTCCAAGAGAATTTCTGTCTTTTGGTTGCCTGTGGCACTAACACAGATTTTTACTTATAAGATACTCTTAACATTTGTTAAATTTCTGCAGGATAACACTGTTTCTCTTTCTTTGTACAAACTCTGTTGTACACAAACACTTTTGGTGGTGGAAGGCTATAATAATGGCGACCATTCTGGTGGCACTGAGTTGCTGCTCATGCCAGCACTGGTTTTGGATCTTGCTCTGCAACTGTAATGAGAGTGATTTAATTTGTTATGAGAGATGATTTAGTGCATTATTAAAGAAAAATTACTCATTTTTCACCCCTGGTTTAAACTGCAAAAAAGTTGGGCCAACAGTTTTTTAAAAAACAAGATACTCAATATAATCAAGGCAGGAAACTGCAAGAAAATAAATAATAAATACTCTTGGAAGTCATTGAAAACTTACTGACTTGTCTTTTGGAGTCCACCAGCCATTGCTAACATCCTTCTAAGAACCTTGCTAAAACCTTCAAATTTGTCCAAATTGCATAAAGCATGCTGGAAATAATTCACTTCACTTCACCTAATTTACTTCAGAACTGGTGAACTTCTCTGGAGAATGCTGAACTCTGAACATCCAAATATACCCTTTACACACTCTGTAATGATGCAGCACCCTCAGTTAAAGCAGACTGGCCTCCCTTGGAGGCTCCAGTGGCCGCATGAAGGTCTTCTATCTGAGAGGAAAGGAAATACTGCAGCTACATATTTCTATTTTGGAAAAATTAGAAGTAAATAAATAAAAATGATTTCAAACCTTGACACTGTATTGAAAGAAACAAAATATTTTTTACTAGAATTTTTCAGAAGCCATACCTGATGCAGTTTTGGAAAGTATAATATCATGATCCCACCCCACCCCCGCAGCTGATCAGTCAATTAACTGATCCCATTCACTAAACTCAAACACACATTAAACCTATTTGTTTCCACATCTCAGGAGCAGCAACAAGAATGATTTAAATGCCTGAGTTCATATCCATGATTCCATTATAGTTTTGGTGCCCTGAAAGATGTCACACAGGGGCTTTGTATGACCTTTCTTTTAATGTTCAAGTAGTCCTAAAGCACCATTAAGAAATGATCAGTGGTAATTGTCTTAAGGAGGCCACCCACCCTCCTGGTAAGGATGTTCAGTAAGACCTGACCTTAAGGGTCTGATTTGATTTTTAAAAAGGTGTTGCCAGATAAGCAAAGCATGAGAGTTGTCTGCCTTTTGACAACAACCCAAAGCTGCTGAAAGCATCTGATTCTCTCATGAAACAGAACTCATCAAGTGTAATCTGAGAAAACAGAATATTTCATTTTAGAATCAGCTTTCATGGTTGCAAATGCTCTAAACTGATACTGGACATTGACAAGCATCTCGTTACTGTTGCAAAATCATAAAATTAAAATTTTCCCAATATTATTAGTGTAGCCCTTAGATTTTTTCCTCTTCCTATCATTCATATTAAATTGTGTTTTCACTTCCCTGCCTTGAGTAGCTAACTCTTTGCTCTGAAAACAGTTAATTATGCCACCAGACCAAAGCTGACGGATCTGTGTGCAGGACAGACTCTATAGCATTCATGTCAATTATATTATATTAGGGATTTCCATTAATTTTGTCTTCCAGCTTCATGAAACACTAGGAGACAGATTAATCTTACCCCTGATGTAACGGTATTGATTTCAGTGGTGCTGTTACCAAGGGAAAGAGCAGTAAGTGACAGGAGATTCTGCCCTGAATTTTCCCGGCCTGAACTTTGTGCCAGAAGAGTTGCTGGATGCAGTTGTTAGGAAGTTGTTTGCTTATTTATAGACCTTTTCTTCTTGTGATCACAGCATCCTGTCTGTGACTTTCATACCTAGGATCTCCAGGCATGCTACATAATCGTATTTGACATGAGCTTTCAGTAATTCAGCGTTTGGTTTTAGAATGACAATCTAATTTTGTCAGAAAATCTTCATTATATTGCACAAGCCATTTATATTCTGGGTTGCTTTTCTCTTATTAGGGCAACTCAGATGTGACATGCCTTCCTCTTCCATATAATCCTGTTACAAATACTCTCTACATTTAACCTACTTTCTCATATGAGTTATTTGGATCCTAAGAACAAATTTGTTATGAGGCAGATGAGCTGCACTGGCATCTCATTGTTCAGTTTCTTATTTTTGCCTATGATTTGTACCATTTTTACTATAAATAGCATAATTTGCCATTAGCAATGGCTAAACTATTTGCTTTAGCATTATTATGTAGGGTGCTCTGAAAGTAATGCCTCCTATTTGTTTCCATGGAAGCTACAACAGATACAAAAAGCAGAATAATACTATTTGATAGAGCAAATTCTCAGCTAAAAAGCACTATTTTTCAGCATAGTCACCACTATTTCCAGTGGATTTTCACCAACGATGAACAAAAGCCTGCATGCCATGCTCGTAAAAGCGTGCACCAGTGGACGTGACCCGCTGTAGCTGTCATCACTGCCAAAATGCACCACCCACCACCTCACTGTTCTCATATCCACTTTGATCTCCATAAATGTTCAGCAGGTGTTGATAACACCAATGGAAGCTATTTTTTTCAGTGACACACCTTTGCTTCATATGTTCTTCCATGTCAGAAGCCATTTTGTCAGACTGCCTCTCTACTTCTATCTGTCACAAAGCAACAAAATGTAATGGAATGTTGTTGGGAATGATCGTTCTCTACTCCCATACCACCAACATCAGCATATAAAAGAGGAGGCATTACTCACATACAACTATAAATGAGATTCACCCATAACATAAATTATTTTTTGTTGCATTAGTTAAGGTGGTAAAGCATGATTTGGTTTTTGCTCCTTTTTTTTCTGGAAGATCAATGTTTCCAGCTCCAATTGCTGATCAACAGATACCTCTACTTGTTCTGTAAATGGCATGCAGGTTGACGTGCATTATTCATTTAGTCAAGAAGTAAAATAATAGATACTGCTATATTGGGAAAAGTGATGTGTAAGTAGCTCTCAGTGATTAGAATAAGGAATAGTGATTATTTTTGTGTGCTTACAAGTCTGGGCACACTGTAAATTGAGACACTAGACACTTTCTCCTGTAGTAATGGCTGTGGGCTATTGTCCTTTTTCTTTGATCCAATCATTATGCGCTCTGTCCACTGTTCCTGTCGTCTTGTCATCTGCAGACATGGTTATGAGTGGGATGGGCTGTTACTCAGCTGTGTGGTGAATCAGTGTCAAATCCTTTTTCTTTCTTCTTTAACTTATTTTTTTGTTCCCCCACCGACATGCAGTGAAATGAGGAACCATCATAATATGTGAAACTTCCTTGTATGCAATGTCATAAAACACATGCATACAGAATTGCTTATGAAATACTGCTTGTTGGCTTGCCATCTTTGTATTCTTTCAAAGTGCAGGTAATCCTTTTAATACTGAGACCTGTTACATATATGCTGAGGAATTGGGGTAAAGTGTCAGCATTCAGCCAGTAGCTGGAAGGTGTGGGCAGCATTCCCATTTTCTATTTGTGCAGACTACTATAAATTGAGCTAATAGAAGGAAAAATGGGTGAGCTGACTTCAGGGAACACTGACACGGAAAACAACAGTGCTGGCATCAAGCATTTCATTCCAGAATGTGGGCTTTGCATTGCAGAGGAAAAGAAACAACAAAAAGCAACTGCAGCCATCTAATAAAGGTGAAGATGGAAAAAATTGCTTGAAAGTAGAGTCAAAACACCAGGTAAGAGACAAAAACACAAATAGACAATTTGCAGACAAAAGCGCTTCAAATTCCATACAACATCTGAAATGAGATTACAGTATCAGAACAGTGGAATTGTACACTGAAAATAGTGTTTAAACTGCATTCTAGAAACCTCATGACTACTCTGTAAGGATATTTAACAGGAAAGTTTTTTATTTATTTGTGCATGTGTCTTAAAAGAGTGTATGAAGAAGTGAAGTTTGTGTATAAATACTTGCTTTTGAAAAGACTACAATGGCACAGATATTAAGAAACAAACCACCCCTACAGAAAGAGCTAACTGGATCCTAGTTTTGAAAAACTGAACACTTACTGTATGACAAATGCTAATATGACTTTTCATTTCTGCTGGCATGGCTACATACTAACTGAAAAATTCATATAAATAGTTGAGGTGGATGGCCCGTGGATGCTGTGCACAAATAAGCTTTCTTAAAATATCTCTTTGCCGCCATCAGTGACGCCTACTTAGAATAAACTGACCTTCGAGCTTCTAGCACTGCAACTGCAATGGAATTATTTTTTTTCTTATTTACTTTTAAGGGGAAAAAAAACAACAAATTTCAGTCTTCAGATCATTGTTATTACATGAGGAATGTGTGAAGCATAAAATACATTCACAGATGGTCCCTAAACATAAGCAGCACGTACTATGTATACAAGATATGTCATTATTTACTTTCTCTGGGTTTTCAAATTTAACCTATTAGAGGGAAGAAAAGAGAAGGGGGGGGGGGGGAGGGGGGGAAGAAAAAATGTGTCAGAAAAGGAATCTGATAACATTTGGGTGCCACAGCCCCAGCAATCCTTTGCACAGCTGTATCTCTGACACTGCCACCTGACTCCTCAGCTCCCAGGACTTTGCAGAGAAATGTAGCCGGCATAATAAAACCTTTGCTGCAAATTTACAGTTATGCACGATTTTAGAATTTCTCTTATTAAGAAGTTCACTCTATCTTGTGTGGGCCAGCAAGACACCTGACAGAGGTCAGAGACATCGTGCAGTGTGCAGATTGCTGCCCTGGAAATTGATGGCCAGGAAGGCACAATTCTGCTCATCTTCTTCCCATTAGTTCTTGTAATTTTATGCTAAACACATGCCCTTAAATAATTACTCTTATTTCTTGGAGATGCATATGAAGTACACTTGAGAACCTGTTTCGAGTAGGCAGAGGTGATCATGGGGAAATGGGGAGCCAGTTAGGCTCCTGCAAACAGTAGCAAATAACTTCATTTTGTCCGGTGTCTCTTAGACTGTTCTGGGAACACCTTTCACACATAACTTCGTGAATGCTGAAAGCTCACAGAGTTCACAAAGCAATTAAGAAGAGTGTTGGGAGCTGTAAAACACAGACATCAGCTCAGGAATGGCACAGGCATTCCTGAGCTGCAAATTCCTGGAGGCTGGGAGAATTTGTTGGGGAAATAACCCCATGTCACTGTGTCACTCTCATGCACATCCCAAAGTTAACTCTGCTTAGCTATCAACTATTTGTAAGATGTGTATAAGTACACAAGGACCACATCTGGGAGGACTCAAAAAAGGATAGCAGATGCCAGCACATTATTCTTTGCCTTACTATAGCCGTAACCATAGCTGGTCCCTTTTTCCCCATTGGCATTAGTTTTCTATTCACTCTGCATCATGGGAGGTAATGGATGCAGTGATGGAGAACAGAGCTTTTGCACAAAAGGCACTGACTCAGCCTTATCTCCAGCCTCTCTTTTTCAGGTTTCTTTCGGATTCTGAGAAGTTTATTAGCTATTAATCACTATTTTACATAATTTTATTTCTTATTATAGCTGCTATTAAGATACGAAGGTGGAAATGTTTTTCACTTAGAACATTAAACTGTAACTACTCCACAGAAGAAATTGAACAAGGTTGTATTTCTGAGCAAGAAAACAACTTTTAACATAAATCCAGAGGGGGAAAAATTAACAAGAAAAACAAAATGTTCTTGATGTGAGTTCACTAGAAACCAAATATGTAACCCTTTTTGCGAATTTTGTGAGGAGGAGAGGATCAGGTCCCAAAACCTTTATACTGGCACCTGTGAGTGAGACTCCGCACTGAGCCAGTAACAATGAATTAAGTAGCTGTGTAATAAGTACTGACCTGGAGCTACAGCTAAAGCTGGTGCTAATCCTTAATTAGACCTTCTCCAAAGCAGGAAAAAAATAAAAACTTGTTTATTTTAAAACTCATTTTTCTCAGTTCTGCACCTCATGGCGACAAAGAGATGGTGGAAAACACAGCAGGAAATATTAATTTTCTACTATGAAAATGCATTTTACTTTGCATTGGAAGGAAGTTCTTTCAGCACTTTAAGCCCAGAATTGTAGGCTCTCAGAATTATGTCTCTGTGGATAAGTATCTACACTGGTGAGAAGTACTTGGTGTTTTCAGAGTTAGATTAACTGATCAGCTTTCTCTACTGCTGCAGACCTTTCTAGTAACAAGAGTGGTGTGATAGTACTGTCTGAAAGACATTTGTTACCATCATGCAATGAGCTTATCTCACACACAGATATGAGGCACTGATTTATTGTAAAGTTGTGCAAATTTGAATGCTAGCTGGTCTCCCACAAAGCTACCACACACAGGGATTTTCTGTGACACTTTTGAATATATTACCATCACTTGATCACTATCCCAATACAGGCCCTGGGTCTAAGATGGGTTACTTAAATTGCATATTACTACACAGTCTTACACAATACTTTTGATGCTGCGCATGCTTATTGGGGAGTCTCCAGATAGGCTGGGGTCTTCAAGCTGGTGGGCGTAATTGGTAGTATAATAACAAGGACAGTTCAGTTAAGGACGGGGCTAATCTTCCTTTTTGCTGACTACTCCAATCATACCAATTAAATACACTGAGTTTATGTGTTTCTAGGATGTTCTGTCTTTGATGGCAAGCTTAGTAGCCAAATTTTGATTAAGAGTTCCTTTGCTTAAGCACTTTCAACAGTTTCAGGAAAGGTCATCCTGTCCTAGACAAAAATATGTGTATGCTGTATCTAAGGATACCCATACAGACTTGAACAAGGATTAATTCTGACTTACCTTACAACAGTAGAGCCCTCCAAATATTTGTCACAGCTTTATTAAAGATTATATTTTTCAAGTCTCATTTAGGCTTCAGTCTTCCTCACTTTAGCCCTGCTCCAGGAAGTACATGTTAAATTGACCACATGCATCTGGATTAACTTCTTGTTTAAATGTGAAGAATATATAGTGCTGGTTCAGAGCTTTTGAGAGACCATGAAGGAACTGGGTGAGCAAGGACTACAGAGAGTGAAAGAGAATAACACTGGATCTTCAATTTCAATTTTTAAAGTTGAACATGCTACAATTTATATACTAGATAAAATGTACTAGTGTATTTTAATGTCATATAATATTTGGGGGCAGGGAGGGTTGAGGAGGCAGTGCAGGTGGATGTTTGAGTTTTGTTCAATCAGAGCGTGTGAGGTTAATTCTGGCTTTGATGGAGATAAAAACAATGCATAAAATCTAATTGAATGCTCATGAAACAGCGTAGTCTACCAAGGTTTATGTGGATAGTAGTGGAAGCTTTAACCAAAAGGGCTGTTCCCCTCTCATGTGTGACTAATGTTCTTTTCCTTCATGGTTCTTGATTATTTGATTATGAGGCTCTCAGAACAATCATATTTTCCCTAAGAAAATGAAAATAACATTAAAAATTATTGGTGCAAAATGAGAGGCAACAAATCTCTAAAAGATGTAGGCACTTGCATTTTCAAAGCCAACACAATAATGAATTGTTTGCTAGCATTGTTATGGTATAGAAAATACAATTTAAAATTGAATTCTGATCAATCTGTGCAATGCTTAGAGTGTCCCAAATTATGTTAAGTTAAATAAAATCTCTCTTTGCTAACATTTTTTCTTACTTCCTTGCACACTGTCTTGCTCTATTGTGCATTCAGACTCAGGGAAGGCAATCTCCTTTATGGAGACGAAGAGCTCTCTGCTGGTTTGATTTGTGTGATGTAAATGAACATAAGTGTTCAGAACCTTTCCAGCTAAGGCTACGTTTTCCTTTTCAATGTATCATTTACAGTATGGAATTAGGAAAGTCATTTTCTCCTCACATTTACTGGATGTTTTCTTCTACAGAGTGGTCTTTCTGATCTACATTTCCAGAGGAATTTGGGTCTTTGTTTACTAGCAGCTTCATTAAAGAATGTCTAGTAGCTAACAATTTCCATTGTCAACCTTTGAATATCAAGCATGTTATTGTAATACTCTTTGAAGGCACGGCATGTAGTGCAAAAACCTGAGCGCAATAGTCAAGTTATAAAAAGAGCACTAGTGGAGCTGCCTGAACAGGAGGAACGTGTGGGGAGATTGAGGGCATTGCCATGACAATCTGACCGTCAGAACTTTGTTCTTGTCGCCTTCTGGCATAGACTTTCTTCTTCCAACATCAGGTGCAAATGATGATTACAATAAGCCGTGCTTGTTGTGAAGAAAATGCGGCCAAACACCTCTTCATCTGTTTGTTGAAGCCACAAAATACGTGGTCAATGGAGTCTAATTTGAATGAAATTTTATGGGCACACAGAGGTTGGTGTGAAGTAAGGAATGCTCTATTTTGACCTCTGTAGCCTCTCTACAGAGAGCTTAATAGATAAATGTTTCAAATTACAGTATGTTCCAATTATTGTACATTTATGGGACGGTATGAGCTCCCTCTACGGGCTAATTTAAAGTCTGCAAATTCCAATAATTCTTTTTTGTAACAAAGCCTCTGTGTAGCCTAGTGGATAAGGTGCCTGCCTAAGGTTTCTAAGGTTGTGCTCTTTTGAGCGTGTGCAAGATGGCTGCCACAAAAGTGTTTGAAGCTTCCGCGTTTGAAGCTGCCGCGTGTGTTTGAAGCTGCCGCATTTGAAGCTGCCAGGTTTGAAGCTGCCGCGTGTGTTTGAAGCCGGCGTGTTTGATGTTGCTGAGTACGTTTGTAAATTTGAGGCAGACTTTAATATTGTTAGACGGTAGGGGAGTCCTTTTCAACCTTTTTTCATTTTTCACTTGAACTTTTAAAAAGTTTTATTTTAACTTTTTTTTAAACTATTTTAACTACTTATGTCAGCTGAGGAATGCTGTGATTCACAGCCATTATTGTAAGGAGGCTGTTATGTATTTTTAGTGCTGCTGGGACCATAGGAATTTTTGAGTGACTTTGACTGCAGACAACAATGTGGAGAATAATCCTGGCTGTGAAAAGTGCTACTGGGGCTGCAGAAAAGTACAGAATAATTTTGACCAAGGGCAATCATGGCTGCTTTTAGAAGACATCCAAGTCTGCCTGAGCGTTGAATCTGTGAGTTGCTGAGACTGGGAGGGGAAAAAATACTGCTGGAAAGAGTTGGAGCTTTGTGGAGATTTGACAGTGTACTCTCTTAGCCAGGAGCTGAGAGTTTAAAAAACAGTTCTGATGGGACTGTAGATAAACCTTCAAAGATTCTGGGAAAGAAATAGCTTAGGTGTTTGGATAGTAGAAGAAAATGGCACACGGTGCCATTTGTTGATAGCTGTGAATATTATTTAGGAACACAATTTTTGAAGAAAAAAACTGACGAAGAGTTGATATGGGACTGGGAAGCCATGAGCTGTTCAGCAGAAGACGGGAATATGCTTTAATTTATCTAAACAATGTTTTATTTGTTACTAAGTAATAGTTCATGAAGTGAATATTCGTTGGAAGTCAGAGGTTCTTCAAATGTAACTGATTTGCTATGGGTGAACCACAAATGGACAACTTCTGTTCATTTTTAATGGTGATTTGGGAGCATTCTGTTCTACTGAGATGTTTCATAGTTCTGGAAGGTCTGCAGGACCTTCTCTCTTTTATTCTCAGCCAGACTTGGAGGAACTTTCAGCAATTATGTTGGTCTGTTGTCCTGGAGACTCTCTGGAGATGTTACTAGCTCTGATAGTGTTTTAGGCATTGGAAGGTAGACCTGGTAGCTACTGTAGTAGCATGTGTTCTTCTTCACCATATCTATCATTGATGAGATTGAATTCTTGGTTGTGTTTAGGAAATATGAGTCTATGCTTCAGTTAAACTGTAGCAGGATGTTAAACTTCTTGGAAATTGTAGATCATTTTGCTTACAATGTTGAATCTCCTTATGATTAAATCATCACCTTTTAATTTCTCAAGATCCGACTCCTCTATTCTGATGATTTTTCATTCAGATCTGTTTTTCAATCATCTGAGCTGCTAACACTAAATGTTGTTTTGAATGGAATTACACAAGTTGGTGAAATTATTTAAAAAAAAAAAAATGTGGTACATCACACAGAGTTAAGTAACTGTTTGTGACTTTGTTCGTGACTTGGCTTCCTGTGAAAGCTGGCACTTGGGGACTTTTAATTTCTGTACAATAACAAGCCCTGAATGACTCTGGTTAATATTGTTTGTGAAAAATTACTAGTACTGTACTTTTTTTTCTTTTTTTTTTTTTTTCTTTTTTTCCAGGCACTTCTATATTTTGGAATATTTGTTATATTTGGTTGATTCAGACTGTTCTTCTTACTGTCTTTAGTTTACCAAGCACCTCATGAAACTGACTTCAGCATTTTTTTGTTGATCATGCAAATTTTTGGTCACCTCAAAATGCTTCCTTTGATCACATAATCACAGAATTGTAGGAGTTAGAAGGGACCTACAGAGATCATCAAGTCCGAAGTAGCCTGCACTCCAGTCTGGGCCGTGTTTGGAGGAACTCCTGAGATGCTCAGATGGAAGACTAGGCACAGAGCTCTCATGCTGGGCCTCAGTTCTTGTTTTTCATGTCTTTGGTGCAGTGTTTAATCCTGACTTGCTGCAGGAACTTCGTCTCATAATTTTAGTCATATATATGGTACGCTGTCATCTTAATTATCATTAAAACATGTAATGGTTTTCTTGATCATGAGTAACCTGCACTCTTTCATTTTACTTTAAATAAGGTTTTTTGAGTCTTATCAACCTTATCTCCATATGATTTGATGATTTTTGATGATTGTGTACTACAATTCACATTGTTTGCTGCTCTATTTTTATCGATCTTCCAGGCTTAGTAAATCAGCTGAATTTTTACTTTTTGTGTAGTCTTACTGATATAATATTTATAGTCATTTATTCAAAAGATTAAATATCTTTATTTGTTAGCATTTTGGATTTTACTTCCATGTGTTTCTTCATGAGTTTCCATCCTATCCAACATCTAGCATCCTTTTATTTTGCTATGGACCTTGTGAATATTAAATGGAATGCCATGCTAACTTGTATGTCAGTGGATCCTATCATCAGCTTCAGTCTAATACTCATAAACCTTTGTCTTCAGTTTATGTTCTTGCCCTTAACACAGCAAAAAGATATTGTGCTGGAACATTTGAGTAGTTTCTCTTACCTAAGAGCTAGCTGCTGATTTAAATCAATCATAAAATTACCTAAAGCAAGACTACTGCCTAACCTTTATACAAATTGTCTTGATTTTTCTAAAACAGAGGTGTGAAACTTTGAGGCCAGTCTTCAGCAACTTAGTAAAATTAACAACATAAATCCTGGTTATTTATATTTTTTTTGTTTCTTAATGTTTGTGTAATATATATTTTTATTTTTTTAACCCTCTGACTATTTATATGTAACTAGGTTTTGGAGAATCTAAAGCTATTTGAAATTGTTTTGGTTTTTTTTTATTTGTTATCCTGAATGTATTTCTTGTATATGAAGATGATAATTATTCTTACAGATTTCATTTTATATTCATACTGTACAATATTCAGTCATTTTGTTGAAAATATTTTTGAACTAGTCATGAAAATTAACAGTTCACTGTGTATGATGCAATGCATTTTTTTTCAAACATGATATGCAGTCTGTCTATTCATTCTACTTTTTTTTCATTTCCCTCATAGACTTTTAGCAGTTTGTGTTATTACTGTCATATAGTTATACTTAATAATTAGTGTACTAGTTGTACTTAATTGTGTGTAATTACATTCTGCTCTCAGTCACATATGAAAGATTTCCAAGAAGCGAGAAAATGGGATGGATTTAGTTTATTCTTCCTTCTACTCTTTTATATGACTGTATGCATAAATGGGTTTTTTGGGGGGTAGTGATGAGGGGTTTCCTTCTCATCTGTTCTACCTCACTTATAATCAAATTCATATTTTGCATCTCCTGACCTAATAGTTTTTTTTTCAGAAAAACAAACTGCTATTGCACAGTAGTTGTATGGCTGAAGTTGAAAATTAGATATATATTAGCTGTTTTTCTCGTTCTCAACTTCCTTTTGTTTTGGAAATTCTGTGGCTGAACAAACACTGTGTTCCCAAATAGACAGGCTTTCAGCTACTTAAACACACTTCTGCTCTGTTTCAAACTGTGATGGCTACAGTCTAGCTGAAGAATCCATACTCAGAGGGAATGGTGTGATTTAAAAATGCTGAATTTCAAGATGCCCAAGAGGTGACACCACACACATAAAACCTCAAATGCAACTTCACGAGTTGTACTTAAGGCACCTAACTTAGAAAACATCAGCTTTTGTCTTTTTCCACAGACTGTGTTTGGCATTGCGCATTCTATTCACTCAAAGAGCTTATAACCAGAGCAAAACAGTCAAAGCATAGCTAGGATATACAGTAATAGCTGAGAAAGGAAATTAATGGGGTATTTATTTTTCTTGTCTTTGTTTAACTGTGTAAATTTATACCAGGCTTATGTCCACCCATACCTCATTTCTTAATTTTGTGACTACAAAATTTGGTTCTCTGAAAAGGAAAGTAGAAAGTATCTTGTTTAGAAAATGTAGATAGTTGCAGAACAAGATTGCTCTTGACACATTATTTATCTATTAGTATGCCTGACTGACAAAGTAAGACAATCCTTGGGTCTAATGAACCTTAGTAACATGCCCCAAAAGAGGTGGAGTTTGGATTACTGCTAGCATAAAGCAATCAATTACAACAGTAACCACATTTTTGCACAGTCTACTTTGGGTTTGGAGGAGTGGTGCAGCGGTGAAGTGCTGGCTCCATCCATTTTCACTCACTTGATTTGATCCAGACCAGAGGATCATTTATTTCATTCCCTTGCCCTTGAAAAAGCGCAGAAGTGCTTTTTCTGTTGACACAAAAGGAGACAGTAATGAACAGACTTGATCTAATAATGTGAAAACTCTCCAGCTCTGTTTTGGTTTCCGTCATATTCTTTGTTAGGCTACCTCTGCTTCAGGAAGATGTATTTCTCTTATGCACACCTGTATGTGCTTGTTAACAAGTTATTTATATTCAAACAAGACATTTTCTACTGCTTGTTCATTATTATTTTTTCATTCATTATGTCCTGCTGAGTAATTCCATCCAAGAGAGAAAACAACTCCCCATAATTTTATGAGTGGTCAGACACTTGAAAACTGACTCACAGAATGAGATTTGTATCAAGCAAATAGTGGAAAGGGTTTGCTTCATGAAAAGCACGGGGAAAGCAAAGGAAGTGTTAACTGATTGGTTAAGTTGTTCAAAATACCTAGTTCCACCAGGTCTTGTTATACATTAGGGGCAGGACTGAAATGAGTGTTTCAGATGGTGAATGGGAAAGGAGTATTTTGTCAGCTGAAGTGCTTCACTCTGGGTCTGGAAATTCCCTTGCTCTCTAAAAAGCTGGCTAACAGCAGCATTTCTGACTTCACACGGGTGCATCTGTACCCTGCCAACTGAAAATCCAGGAAAGAGAAAGCAAGAGGCCACGGACCAAGAGGTACTCTTTCTGTGGCTTTACCTTCTCCACACTTCTGCAGATTGTTATAAAACTGAAGAAGCTGGCATGGGTGGAATCACAGAGTGAGTACACACTGAGAGAAGGTGGTCCATAAAGGAACAGCCAGCACCTGGTTTTCCGTGGGTTCCAGTATTTTCCTCCCCTGGCAAGTCAAAGCAGACATCAAGCAAGCAGTGTTTCCATCAGAATTTCTGCAACTAAAATACCTGTGTTTTGCATGCAAGGGTCCTGATACTTATCTGAGGAATGTAGTATCTTCATTCTGCATTCTGCAGTTGTAAAAAGGGTGGGCTCAGCTATTGGAACTGTTGGCATCTTCCACATGAAAAACCCTGATTCACATATGAATGCAATGGAATGAGGCTGTCCATACAATTCCTTCCATTGCTGAAGGACTTAAAATAAGTAGCATTAATCCCCTGTGTATGGGAAAGCAAGAGTAGGTGCTGTTGTTTATGGTGTAAGGAACAGACAAGGGAGTGAGATTGGTACCTGCAACAATTTTCTCCCACGAATGATGTTTTGCATGTGAAGGTAAAAATGAGCATTAATTTGGAACCTTTTCTTTAAGTTTCAGGGCTGTATTGTGTATCCATATCTTGGGCCTAAAAATGAATTAATCCTTTCGTTTTCCTATACTACAGCTTTAAAACAGGCAGTCTTTTTTTTTTTTTTTCCACTGCAATTTAATCTAATTTTAATATTCCCTAGATAATAGTGAAACAACCAGTTCTGTGCAATTCTGTCTTAGATAAAAGCATCAGCATGTTTGGAACGTAAACCTTATTTTACCTTTTGTTGAGCTGCCCAAATTAGTAAGAGAAATTCAGTGCTACATCTTAAACATAGTATTACTTAGAACACTGGAATCTGCCTGGAATGTGAAAAAAGGGAATAATTTATATTTAATTGGTCTAAACCTACCTTTCCTAGGTCAATAAGAAGAGGAAAATCAGCAGCATTAATCAAGATAAAATTATCAGCTGATTAATCAGTGTTTTAATTACTGCATAGTTCTTTCCCTTTTCAGTTTTAATTACTAAACTTCATTGTCTTTTCCATATGGCCATCATGCATTCACTATACACTTTTTCTCCTGGTGAGATCATTAATATAAAAAATGTACATTCAAGACATTATTGAAGATATAAGAAATTGCTACTGCCTACTAGAAATTACCAAGGAAGCTGCAAATCAGCCATAGGTTATACAGGCAAAGTCTAATAAATCTACTAACACTTAAGAAAATAGATATAGTGGAAATGTAATTATGATTATCAAATCAACCTTTGTCCTAAAGTGAGTTTTACCAGTCTTATTTCATCAAATCCATCTCTTGGTTGGGTCAGAAACCAATCACAATCTGATTTAAACTGGCAAAATACTTGGGAGTCCTCTTGAATTAGTAAGCCTAATGTAGACCAGAAAAATATTCCCTGAGTATATTTTCTTTGGCAGAATGGGCCCAGCTCTGCAAAGGTATTTAGGCACTTCACTACCAACGGACTAGCTGATTTTAGTACTTCCTACATGCCTATGATTTAAGCCCAAACGATTCCCATGTGTTGTACTGACAGAAGTATCTTCACTTATTTGGGTTCTGCTGGCCGTAATCTTTATGTACTGTCGTGCACCTGGGATGTTCTCTGTACCACTGGCGCACCCCAGGTGCGCTCATTTTTCCAGCCAGCACCTACCTGGAGCAAAGTGAGGACAAGTTGCTGTTCCCTGGGGACAGTGGTGTTCAGAGCTCACTGGGGAAATGCACAGCTGCGTTCTTGCCTCAGTGTAGTTTTATTAATGTTTTAAAGCATTTCTAGTGCTTGTGATTCCTCTTCCCCTTATCATACAATGAGGAGGGCACACAGATACTGTACACAATGAGCCTTGTGTGTGACTAGCTGCTGAATTTTTGAGTGGCTTGAATTTTTTTGTGTGGCTGACCCATGCTGTGCGGGAGTGGAAGAAGCTGTCCTAACACCCTCAGCCTTGAGTTCCCAATAGCAACATCCCAAAGATCTGCCATTCTGCAAACCTTAAATGTAGACATGGTGACTTGTGCCTGACCGCATTCCCATTTCCTAAATATTTGTTGTAACCCTGATCAAAACATATTAAGTGGACATGTGTGCCCCTGATCAAAACATATTAAGTGGACATGTGTGCAATGCAACTGTGGAGTTTCCCACTCCAGTTTATAACACAGGTTACCCACGGGACAAGAATTGTCCTAAAACTCAGACATACATCATGATGTAGAGGGCTGTGTGCACGGCCAGGGCTGTCCCACCTACTCCCAGCCCACAAGCCGTGCCCCTGCCCATGGAACTGGGCATGGGACATCAGAGCACTCCCTTTCTTGGGGTTGGCTGCCAACCCCACAGTAAGGAGAGATCTCAAACAAGGGCAGAGGGAAGGCAGCCCCTAGCCAGGCGGGTTACAGCTGCATCCACAAGGTAAGTGGTGGATTTCTATCCTGTGGTTTCCGAATGTCTTTCACTTTTAAAAACAGATTCTATCTGCTTGCCTGTTTCATTTACAAACCAGATTTTCCCGAGAAGTAGTAGTTATACCAGTTATTTAGTTAACTGATTAGTAATTGAAGGCCTAGTTTGGAAATCATACACGTTTCCTATGAATATTCATAAAAACAATTAGCTTGGCTTCTGATTTAGAGCCCGACAACAGTTCCATTTGACTTTTTTTTTTTTTTAATCGATGATTTAATTGTATACCAGGGATCTGGTTCCCAAGTACTGTTGCCGGTTTGGGGGCCCTTCTTTCGCAGCTTTCTGCGGTCTTCCAGTGAGGGACGTGGGCGCACTGCTGCGAAGCGCTCTCCCCTTCGCACGGGCGGACCCGCTGCCTCTCGTTGACTTTCCCGAAAGCAGCGGGGCCTTGGGAAACGGGGGCTGCCCAGCTCGGAGTGGGCATGGGTCGCAGCCCCAGGCCGGGGCCGTGGCCGGGTGCCGCGGGAGCAGCGCGGAGCAACGCTGCCATCTAGTGCCGGGCCCGCCGCCCGAGCCTCCCCTTCCCGCGGAGGTTTTCATCCCGTCAAAGAAAAAAACCGGCTCTTGGAAAACAACCAACTCAGTTGGAACTCGGAGATAATAATCAGTTTCTCTGGGCTTGTGAAATTGGCTCATTAAGCGTGCTTTTTAACAGAAAATATTGGAAGCGATTAAGTCTGCTTTACTGAGTGGGCATGAAATGGCTAACCTTCGGCCACCCACGGCTCCTAGGTGCCTGGCGTCGTTTTATGCATGCGGCGTAATGTCTTTACTTGAAGTGCTGTTTATTCATCACCTGCTTATTTATCTCTTTGCATTTGGCAGGCACATCGATCAATGTTAAACTGTCACACAAGGTTATTTTTCTTTTACATAACAGTAGAGGCCTAAGGTAGTGGCATATTAAAAGTAATAACTTTCTAACTTGTAGCTCAGAATGACAGCACCATTTGTATCTGAATATATTACGGACAGAAATTTAAAAAAAAAAAAAAAGTGGGGGAAAAAAATAAGGAATTTAAAAAACAAATAATATCTGTGAAGCACTTACGGTCTTCCAAGGTCAAAGGCTGGAATACAACCATTATTGTGTTGCTGTGTTCTGAGCTACCTCCAGGCACTGGTGGTTCTGACCGTCCCGCGTGGACACCCAGTTTCCAGCCTGATTCACACCATGACAGAATCATGGAACTGCAGGGGTTGGAAGGGACTTCTAAAGCTCATCCGGCCCTGCCTTGATGGCTGTCTGCTGTTTGGCTGTGGCTGGGGGTGCTCGTGTGGCATGCCAAGGCCTGGTGGCTTGGGCAGAGAAAGCAGGGAGTGGTACAACAAATAGCACAGGCGAGGAACGTGCAACCATCTGAACAACAGCAACAAAAAAGTCAACGTAGAAGAAACTCTTTTCATTCTAGTTTCTCACGCACACACCCCACCCCCCGCCCCCCTTTCCTTTTTTTGGTTCTAGTGTTCCGTTGCTTTCAAACACTACCCAGCTTTGATAGACTTCCTGTCTTGGCATAGGGCCAGGCAAGCTTTCTCTGTACAAACAGGTTTTCTTATATTTTCAGTCCAGCCTAAAAATGCCTACAGATAGAAGAATGTCAGATCTTTTTAGTGTTGAATTTCAAAGCGGTCCTTAGAATTCTTTCCTTCCCTTGATCTCATCTTTGGATTGCTGCTTGGACTCACTCTCTGTTTCTAAATATATGCTGTGGACAGTGGCTTTCTAATAAAGTGCTTTGATAGCCTTGTGTACATGGGAATTAAGCGCTGGGCTGTGGTGGTTCTTGTGTCAGCAGCACCATTCCTGCTGATATTTCTCCTCTCCCACCACCATGCACGTCATCTGTCGAAGTACCTTCACCAGAAAGCGTGAATCAGAAAATGGAAATGCTTAAGAAAGCAAGGCCATGAAATGTGCTCTCATTTCATGCAGATGACATCTTGCTTTCTGGATTTAACAGAATTTATCGTTGAGGCTGGTCTATCTTTGAATCTGTTAATTCATGTATTCATTCCTGCTCTCGGGCAGACTTCTGCTTTATCTCACGAAGTGCAAACCTGGGAGAGAAGGAGGGGGGAAGCTTGTCCATTAAAAAAGCAGCACCTCCACATGGCTGTGCTCTTTGGATCAATATTTGCATCAAAGTGGTTTAAATGTATGTGGCTCTAGGGCTGTCCATTTTTTCAACCTGACCTGCCGCATTGATTAGGGCTGGCATAATGAAAGGAAAGTAGCAAATCCGGTAAGATAAAATTTTAAAAAAGCAAGGAATGTCACTGTGACTCTTGAGAAAGATGTACTTAAAGTGCCCACACTGCTCATATGAATGTAATAATTCCTTTAGATAGAGACTGCCCCTCTTCACCACCCAGGTATGGCAGCTGTGGTTCATTTGATCATATTTCTGAGCATAAGAAAGAACAAATTTCAGATTTGTTTAAACAAAGATGTAACTTGCTTGTTTGGGGTCTTCAAGCTATCCTGATTCTGCTTCAGATATTCACACTGATTTGTAATTACTTCTCCAGTTTCTGCTTACATTTCCTAATTCATGGAAGGCACAGAGTAAGTTCATGCTGTGGATAGAAATTAACTTCTGCATGTTCTTTTCTTCCAGTAACACTGTGAGCCCTTCCTCAAACTCCGTTGGACATTAAACATGCAGGGAGTGCAAGGCAATTTACACCCATAAGAGATTCTTATCTGAAGAGGAGCACAATTAGAGTGAAGCTGCAGGGCTGACCCTCCAATTTTTCCTGATTACAAGCTTTTGTTAGCATTCTGGATGAAGGAAACATTTGGTTTCCTTCCCTGTTTTGCTCCTTATGTATTTTCTTTTTTTTTGTTTGTTTGTTTTCTAATGCATTTTTCCAGTTCATACGGAAGTGATGGGTTGAGATCAGTAAGAGAGGTCACCTGGCGAAATCATAGCCGTTCATAGGCTCCACCAGCCCCGGACTTCCCTGGAAGGCTGAGCGCCATTCAGTGGCCACTGGCATTGGGTGGTGTTTTGGGGCAGGACACTGCTATTTACTGTACATAGTAGTTAGTTTACAGTTTCTGTCAGTGGATGAATGTGAAAAGTCACATCTCAGAAATTGCAGTCCTGGATCTGCATTTTTTTTCTCCTGTTTGGTCTCAAATGGACTTTTGATATTGAATTCTCTGGGTGTAGGATCAGCCTTTAAACTTTGACCTGCACGTGTGATAGCGTAGACAACAGCTAATTTTGAAGCAGAAAAGATTTAAGATCAGCTTTTTTTGGAAACGACTTCAATTTTTGATAAAGAGAAATAGAAAAACAAAATGACAGAACACGGTATCATACGTAAAACTGAGAGAGGGAAAAATGACAGCTAAGAAATTTGTCATGTAAACAAAGAAATCCACCCTACTGAATGGAATAAAACTGAATAAATAGAATGATCTTTCCTCCATGCTCAGCAGCAGTTTTACTGGCAAAACACCTAGCACCTTCTCAGATTAGGCTGCATGAATAGAACAGTATTAAGTTATCCTCACAAAAGAGGACTTCTAGTATTAAGAGTGATCAAAGGATTTTATCTAGGCGGTCTTGCCACGACCATAAAGGTCTCCTAATAAAGTAGAACAGAGTAATTAATTTACTTGACAGAATGTCTGTGAGCAGATTGCAATTTCCTTGTATTTATGCGTTATTTGGTTTTACCTGGCATTTTTGTGAAAGTGTTTACCTGAAGAACTGATCACGAGCAGGGCTCTGTAAGGATTCAGTACCTGATATTTTACATTTGAGCTCTGGTTGCAGCTAATTGGTCATCTTGGGCAGAGGAACAAGGAGAAAATTAGCATGTCTGTGCCATGTGCCCAAACATTAAACCACTGTTGGCCCCATAAACCTGCCTGCAGCAGTTGGCATTTATTGTCCGTTCCACTTGTCTCACTTCATGTGCCTCCCGGACATAATTTAGGGCACTAGCTGCCGGTAGACATGTCCTAGAACTAATATACAGCTACCCATAAAACAGTTCTTTCCTAATCTGGTGTCAGTACCTCCTGTGCTTGTTGTCTAGAGGAGTTTTATTATCCTTAAGGACAGTGACTCCTGTGGAATGGTCTAGGAGCTCATGGCTGTCGTGGCAAATGTGGGCTTTCCACATGTGCTTTAGATGTGAGGCAGATGGGGGTTTGTACCCTACTTTGGGGGCTGCCATAAAAGAATTGCAGCTCTGGTGTGTTCCTCCCAACAGCAAGCCTGGGCTGTTTCTTCATAGCCTTTGGGGTCTGGTGTTTCTGGCCAGGTTTCAGGTGTTTCTTGGTGTTAGCTGTGTTTTTCTGGTCATGCTGTGTTAGCAGCAGCCTGGAAAGAAGCTGGGATCTGTCCACTGGAGATGCTGAGGTGTTAATAGCCAGCCAGTGTTGAGGTATTTTCAACTGAAACCGAACTTTGTCGCTGTGCAGCATTTTTAATTCATGTTATTTGGCCACGCACAGCAGGTGTGAGCACTTCTGTGGAAGAATGCACAGCAGGGAGGCTACAAATGTAATAACCTCCATAATTTTATACAGGCTAGTTCACCAAAGTCCCCCTGTGAGGCAAAGTGCCAGATTTCCTTAAAGCAGTGCTAGACTCTTAGGAACTTAGCTTTTAAAGGAAACCCTGCTACATTGGCCTGTGTCTTTCCTGTCCTCTGTCTCTCTCTCTCTCTTCTCCTCTTCAAATTCCTTCCTCCCCAGTAGGCACATGGAAAGTGCAACTCTTTGGGATTTGCTGTTGTAGGTTGTTCAGTGGAGTAAGTGTGTAAATGCTTTTGTGACTGAAAACTGGTTGTGGAGAGTAAAATGAAGGCAGCTGTAGAACTGTTATAAAGAATCCATGCTTGGTTTTTGAAGAGGTTGTATAGAATCATACAATCTAGTCCAACCATCAACCCATCCCCAGCATGCTCAATAAACCATGTCCCCAAGTGCCATATCACATTTCTTGAACACCTTCAGGGACATGAACACCTCTCTGGGCAACATGTGCCAATGTCTCACCACTCTTTCTGAGAATAAATGTTCCCAATATCCAACCTGATCTTCCCTTGGCGCAACTTATGGCCACATCATTGTTACCTGGGAGAAGAGGCAAAAACCCACCTCACTAAAAGCTCCTTTCATAGAGTTGTAGGGAGCGATAAGCCTCCTCTTCTACTGAACAATCCCAGTTCTCTCAGCCACTCCTCAGAAGACTTGTGCACCAAACCTATTTTCAGTCACCTACCTTGTAAAACCCCCTATAATTAGGTCACTTACGTAAAACAGACGTAAGTTTCTAATGTTAGACAGGCAAGTTTTGTAGTCCTGGCTCTGATCCATTCCTGTATAAACATGAGATTGCTTCATGCAATACATTCTTTGGAGCTGTGTTCTAATGAGTTTGTGTCTTAGGCAATAAGTCTATTCCACTCAACAGTGCTAATTCAGTCCCCTGCATGTTGTATGCTGCAGGATCTGAAACTCTCAATTTACATCTCCTTAATGTACTTCTAATTTTTACTAAACACTAAGAAAGGAAAATATTCTAGCTTCCTAAGAAATGCTGCTCTTGTTTTTGATGTAAACATATAGCAAGTTCAGTGCACAACAGTAATGATACTTAAGAAATACAAGAAAAGAAAGGAAACTGGATTATGTAGTTTCATTGCAGAGGTTATCATCATCACTATCATTATCATCATTGTTGAGGCAGTGTGACATCCAGACTTATGGACTTACAGAGATCAGATTATTACACAGAAACCCAGTGTCTGTCTTGTAGAGTAGCCATGTGAGATTCTACTGGAAAATAAGGCAAGGTACATCAACTCGAGTTGAGTAAAAATTGCTCTCTTGAAATCAGTAGCGTTGTATGGGCCAGGCTAATCTTTAAAGATCTTTTGAGAATGAATGATACTGGAATAGATTACCCAAGAGATGTGAAGTGCTTGCCACCCCTTCATATCCCAGCATCAGTGCTGAAAGTGACGTTCTAGCCGAGCCTCAGTCTGTGTAGTTTGATACAGGGCTTTTTGTGCAAAATCACATATGCAGGTTGCAGAAGAGGTTGCTCCAGGCTGACATTGGGTCCTTCTGTCCATGTAGTCCATGGCTCCAATAGCAAGCACAGCCAAAGGCAAGAGGAGTAAGTTCCCGGTCTGCATGAGTGGTAGCTTTGTGAGAGTGCAAGGACTTGCCAAGCAGTTGTATCTCATGGGATTCACAGTAACCTAAAGGAGCCATTTTTCATACTTACTACAGCCACGAGAAATACAAATCTTTCTGGCTTTGCATTGCCCCTGCACTTACAGAGGTCCTGCTGGTCCAGGGACCAGCTGCCCATGCCAAGATCTTCCAAGCACAACCAAGCCTTTGATCAGCAAACTGTCCCATACTCCAAGATGATGGCAAGCAGGCTGGCTCTCAAGAACACCAAATCCTGGCAGCGATATCCTGCTGCATTGTGCAAAGCACCCTGTTTCCAATTGGGAAAGCAGAGTTTTTGGACTGTTTTTTATCTTAGGTCAATTGTCCCTGCAGTCAGCAATGCCTAAATATGAATTCAACTTTGTAATGAATGAACAGGCACATGAATAAATTACCACAGAATTCTGTGGCATGAACAAGAAGGGAAGAACCATAATCCATTCGGACAGAACTATCTTCAGTTTATTTTGCTCCTATTTAAACAGTTATAGACTGAAGCTGACAATAGACAACAGGCAAAGAGACATGTCAGTTTCTGAACTGGCTGAAGTGCTTTTTTCACCTCTACTTCCACTAAATCGATTCTTTTATTTTCTTTGCAATGAAGTCATTAATAAGGCAATTTCTTTTCTCTTATTATATTTCTTAAATGTAATTCCTGATGCTGATTGTCTTTCAGTTACATTTTTGCATCAAAAGTAGGGGCAAGATTTCTGAAGAAGCTGAAATAGTCCACATAATGGTCTCAACAGGAAAGAGATTATCTAATCGAGGAAGAAAAATTGTAGGGAATTAAGACATCAAATACTGCAAGTCGACATCAATAGTCACTCCGTGTACTCTGGGAAACCAAGTCTTCAATGTTCACTGAAAAAATGAGGTGTACCTCACTCGATAAAGCCTCAGTCACGTGTTGTCTTCTCACTTACACTGAGTTTGGTTCATCCCCTTTACAATATAGAACATTTGCTTGTAAATCTGTTTAGGGAAGAGCATAGAGAAATAATTATCTAAAACTGGAATTTTCAAAATAATTTGACAGAATTAGAGATACATCATTCAACCAGGAATAGACACCTATTGTCACCTTCACATGCCTAAATTATGTGCCCTTAGGCTATGAATTTAAAAGATTTCTTTCAGTGGTCTGGTATACAAATAAAGATGCTTCTGTACCCATTCCAATATCAGGAAAAGAATGGCTAGTTGAATATGGTCACAGATCTGCAGATATTAAGGTGATGCATATTATCTGAGAAGGTGTTAAGGTGTAATATTAGCTATTTCTTCATAGATTTTTAGTTTTTTTTTTTAAAGTAATATATAAAAATATTTTCCGTGTGTATATATATATGTGTGTGTGTGCATACAGAGGAAATATCACACCCATGTAACAAGTCTTCGTTGACCTTACCAATGCTTTTGGTGCTATTAGACTTCCAGCTCTGTGAAAACTGTTGGCACTATTTCTGAACTCCTGGATGTCCAGAAAAGTTTGTGAAATTATCTGTCATGTGCACAATGGTGTGCTGGATAGAGGCTGCGGCTGGCACTCTGTTGGATCCATTTGTAATAGCAAAAGGAGTCAAGCAAAGGTATATTTTGGCACAGACTGTTCTTTGGACTGTTCTTTGTAGTAATGATTGATGATGCCACTAGAGACATGATGCCAGGAATATTTATTAAATTTTGAACATCTGGCAAGCTCTTTAACCTGAGCAGATTGAAGGCCTCCACAGCACTGAAGGAGAAGGTTATATGTGATCTTCTTTGCGCAGGTGGTTGTGCTTTCATTGCACACACTATAGAAGACCTCTAGTTCACAACCAACAAATTTGCTGTGGCAGCTAAAGTCTACAGATTTATTGTCAGTTAGAAGAGAAGAAAGGTTATGCAGTAGCCCAGAACTGGAAAAGCATATGCAAGGCACAATATCAGAATCAACGTACCAGTGTGGGTAATAGATTTCATTTATTTTCTGAGAATCTATCAGAGATGTAAAAATCACATATTCAATTAAAAATACATGTTTTGCATGTGAGACTTCATCATAAATTGACACCTGCATGGTATCCCACAGAATACCAGAGTTAGTGTTTATTTTGCTGTGGTAATTTCGACATTAGTCTGTGGTTGTGAAACGTGGACAAGTCATTGCTGGCACATCAAAGAACTGGAAAAATTCCATCAACAGCACCTTCAAGCTATTATGCATATCAAGTTGTAAGATAAGAATCACAAATAACAAGATTTTGCAAAAAGATTGCACAAACAGTATTGAAGCAATCGTTATAAAAGCATTATTTTACTGGACTGGACGTGTCTTCTGTATTTAGGACTTAAAGCTCCCATAGTACATGCTGCATAGTAAAGTTACAGCAGGCAGCAAGAAAATCAGAAGTCAGAGAAAAGGAGTGGCGTTTGTCCAGAAAAAATTGCTCCCTGGTTGCTACACAGACGCTATAATTTGGGAAACTCAGCATCCGCTATTAATATAGAGTACTACAGTATGAAGTGAGACATGTTGGTCAATTGAGCCGAAAAATAATTCACAACTGAGAACTTGTGAATAATTTTGCCCTTGCTGAACATCTGTGATTAAATCATGTTATCTTTATATGTGGCTGTGGTAAATTCAGTTTTTGAAGAAACCAAATTGTAGTTGAGAAGCAGTTCAGGCATTGTTCTCTCCATCACCAATGGAAGATGAAGCTTTACTCTGCCCTGATGAACAGAGCAGAGAAGGAGCACAAAGCACTGCTCAGATTTTAGGACATGTCTGTAATAAGTGTAAGAAGGCCAATTAGAATAAACTGTTTTGTTGAAAAAGAACTTCAAAACCAAGGATTGTTCTACAAAACCTATAGGAAATGGAGTGGAAGTGGTTCAGCCTGTGTAAAATTGATAGGCATGTTTTCATCACGATATCCGTTTTATCTAAAACATCTGAAATTAATTAAATGTATTCACTCGCTCTACTTCTAAGAGTGATTTTTCATCAGATTTTCAGTAATTGGATATCACATATTTGGTGGTCTTTCTCTAGGTTATCAGGGTAGACCAAAAGGGAGTAAAATGATAAATTGAGTTACTTGAGGCTGACCAGCTTTTACGGGGAAGCATGATGAACTGAATGCCCCAGGAGCAATCCTCTAGAACACATTTGAAAACTTCTGGGCTAGTGAAAAGCCCAGTCATTGGCATGCAGTATTTCAACTCTGCAATGAGATGCTGCTTACTGAAGAAAGAAGAGGAAAAAAATCAACAGTGTTTTATTGTAAAACCTGTCTAGATTTTTAATGAAATATCGGAAGGAGGAAATACTTTTGTCCTGGCAAGACCTCAAGGGTGCTTTTCTTAATTTCTCAGTTCATTTTATTCTCTTATCTAAAGTATGTCAAAGGGATTCTGTATTCCAGTTATGAAAATGTGCATATTTTGTACCACAAAAGAAAAAGCTTTTTTTTTTTTCTTTTTTCCTTTTTTTTTTTCCCCTTTTTTGGAAAATATTCTTTCAGAAGAAACACAATCGATGTAGTCAGAGCTAACAAGCAGATGGATGTATTTGAATGCCATTATCTTATGTACAATGATATTATCTCTTTCATGAAAAATTCAGCAGTTTGGGCTGCTTTAGTCAAGGAGAAGGAGGAAGTAAGAAAGAAAAAAATAGCGAGAAAAACATGATCAGACTTGGAATCCCTGAGGGGGTCACATTGCATCATTTAGCAGGAGTATAAGCAATGCAGAAGGAGCAAAGTTGGTGAAGCTGCTGTCTGCTCTCCTTATGGCGTTCTTGGCTCTGAGCTCTCTTCAAGCCCTGCAGCTGTAGGTGGGCAGCTCTTGGGCCTGCTAAAGCATCACACCATGACATTTTTATCATCAGTCTAGGAGAAGAAAATAAATTTGCTAAGAGAATATAGTTGGCAGGCTAATACTGCCTTGTCACATTCCAGACATCTCCAGGTCTGGCCTGAGCCAGAGGAAACAAGAATGAGGGCCAAGAAGTTCGTGATGGACATGTTATATAAAGAGCAGAAGCACTTAAAAAAGAAATATATATATATGTGTCTCTATACTAGGAATCAGGTATTCCTTGTGATTTCAGAAATGGGAGTATCTGCACTTTAGTGGCAGAAAATTCTGTTTCTGTAAAAGTATTCTAAATTCTCACTGACTCTGGAGAAATAGCTTATTTCCATTTACAGTGGGGTAAGAAAACAAGCAAACCAAAAAAAATACCTTAAATGAATCAAGGTGTCAGGTCTTACCCTGTGCTTAGTTATCCTGCTGTGTCACAGAATCACAGTATCACAGAATCACCAAGGTTGGAAAAGACCTGTAAGATCATCCAGTCCAGCAGCTGGTCAAAATAATATAAACTGTACCCAAAAGATTAGGCTTCACTCTCCCTGGGAATGGTGTGCTAGAATGGTTCCTACTGCTGGAATTTGGAGTTTGTGGCATTTTCTACTACACAAGCCACTTATCTGTGGCTTCCTCCGTGGCAGTTAAACATGGAGAGAAAGTAGAGAAGCTCTACTTTTTGCTTCATAATTTACAGGGGAAAATTACCTGGAAAAATTAAAGTTCTCATAGGTAACTTTAGAGCTGAACCAAGAATAGATGTTTTGTATTGCAGGTTACAATGGGAAAACCTGTCATACAGTCAGCTGTATGACATCACAGCTGGGTGATGACTACATCAGACATTTGGTAGTTTGGTAGAATAAAAACTGTGATGGTGAGTTTCATATGGGAGAATCGTTTTGCAATAGAAGTGTCACTGTTCTCTTCTAAGCTGTGTTCAGCAGCTGTGTTCCCAAAATCTTACAGTAGGAGATGATTTGCACATCAGTAGGCATATGGGTGGATTCAATTTCTTTTTACTTGCCTACGAGGAGAGTGCTCTGTGTCTCTGGGGGAAAACACGGTGTTCCTGAATTGTGAGGTTGGTCCTCCAGATACATTATCTTCCAGAAGGGCCCTGTCCTATGGGCATCCACCCTTGGCCCTGCAGCATTTGGAGAGCAGCGCTGAGTTTAGCTGTACATCATAGAAGAGTTCAAAGAAACATGAAATTGAAAAAGGCGTTATGCAAACAGGGCAACATCTTTGGGGGTTCTGGATGTGTCACAATGTCTTTTTGATGAATGTTTAGGGAAATAACCAGACAAATTGACTGCGGCTTTCTGTAGCTGAGGTTGTGGGAATTGGCATGTCAACTAGAACCAGACCTTCAAAAGTCCTTGCCCATCATGGTGTTTATACCCAGTCCTGCTGCCTTTTACAGTGTGATTTTCCAGACATAATACAAGATCAGAGTGTCTAAGAGTAAAATGTGCTTTGCCATAAGGTCTTGAATGTCATTAAGATGTTTTGCTTAACTAAAATTGTTTATCTTTGAGTTTCAGTTACTACAACCCATCAGGTTTAACTATTACAGTTTTCTTAAAAAACTGTATTTATTTTTTTTTTTAATTCTTTCTTTAAAATTATTACCTCTAATTGAGAGGGATGACTTTTTTTTTTTCCTTCAAAATTATTATTATTGATTCCTCTGTCATGTCCCTTTGGAAGAGTAAAACTGTTAACTGGGAAAAATGCTCAGGGCCCTCCCATAACAATAAACCCCACCTTTTAAATTTGTTGCTGAAGTGAAGTTTGTTGGAAGTGCTGGCGTTTGGTGGGCTGAAAGAAAAAGTAGGACTGAAAAAATATTTAATCTAAGTTGTAAAGGAGCTTGGAACAACACCACAAGCATCATAATTAACTTTAATAATTATAAATGTAAATGCAGACAAGCCACAAGGTTTTAATGGTGTGCCACATGCTTCTGCTAATTATTTTAGAGTTTGGACACATTCAGTGCCAGCTAATTATAAACCCTGCTATGGAAATCATCTGTTTATATTAGACTTATTGATCTCTAGTGTTTAAGCAATATGAAAAGGGAAATCTACAATGCTGTACCATCTGCTTTGTATTCCTAATTGCTTTTAAAGAATCAAATATATAAATAGTCAGCTTTTTATATGTTAGGCTTCAAACTCATTCAAGAAACATGTTTTGCGGATCTAAGTGAACAAGAAAAATAAGAAGTATTAATCCATTCTCCCTTCCCCTCCAGCTTTTTCCATCCTTATGTCTCTGCAGTTCAGTGACCTCAACATGGGAGGAGAAATGTGCGTGTCCCAGAAGCCCCACATATCGGTCAAGTCAGCTGAGAAGGTATACAATTTATCATTTACATCTTTTAATTGCACTTTCTCTTTCACTCCTCACCATCAAACACACCTTATGGCCATGAACATTTCTTGTTATTCCACTTAATGGATACACAAGAAGAGGGGACGGGAAATTAATGTTCAAACTAATGATCACCTCCTCTGGGAAGTATTTGGCTTCGTGGCAGATTAAGCCTATTGGGCAGCATGACGGGCAGTTGTTTTGGTGGGAGAGCTGTACTTTGATTATTTTTTTCTTAGTACTTACCACCGTTAAATATTTCACCTATTTCAGAGTGATTTCTTCATAGATATATATATAGTTCCTGGATGGTCTTCTTTGTTGGGTGCTGGCTATTCTTTGACCCTTTAAAATTCTGTTAATAAAAAGATGAGTCCTGCTCAGTGCTTGAAGGACCCCTGGGAGTTGAGTGCTCCCTAGGCCCATTCCACAGGCTGAGGAGAAAGAAGCAGTGCTGAGGCGTTTGTCTTGGTATTCCCACTTCTCCAGCCCTTTCTGATGTCTTATCCTCTAGACTTTTTGTTCGCTTTTGCAGTTAATTTCTCTAGTGCTCCACGCACACACAAAAAATATATATATTGTTTTTCTGAAGTCAGAATTTCTACCTTAACCTCATTATTTTGTTGCCCTTGAGAGTGGATGTCTCATTATGGGGCTCAGCACTCAGGGTCCACGTTGAGGATACTTCTGGAGGAATCCCATTGTGAATGTAAGAAGGAAAGTGGAGATGCAGAAGCGTGCCCAGTGTGCATTGTCACCACCGTAACTTTTGAAACCGATGATGTTTTGTGACAGTCTGCATAGGACAGGAGAGTGCCCGAAGAATTGCTGTCTTTGTGACAAATTGAGAAACTGGGCCAGATCCCCAGCTGGTGTCAGTTGTAGTAGCTCTGTTGAGATCCATGGAGCTGCGCCAGGCTGCACCAGCTGGGAGCCTGGCAATAGCCATTTAAAATTAAACAAGTTAATGCACTTGACTACTGCAGTTAAGAGGTCCTGAACTTCCAGTGCTTTGCCTACGGAGGAGCTGCGCATGCCTGCCTGGGCAGCTCACTGCCCTTCCATCCTTGCTTTGGATGATGGCTAAGTGATTGTGATAGGGTTTGGTGGAAGAGAACTGGGCCTTGAATACACTCTGGGAGCTGGTGTTTGTGGGTGTGGATCGCTCTTCTGTGTTCTTTAAAGGATATTGTTCTGTTTTCTGTGTTTGTGAAATTGCTCTGCTTAGCCTGGCACTTTGGAAGGAAAGTCTGTCACATACAGCTTTACACTTACCCTTTTCTAGCGCACATACACATATCCTGATTTTAATCTCTCTGCCTGTACATTAGTATTGCAGGCTTCTGTTATTATCTGAGTTTATTATAATTAGGGCTCCTGCTTTTCTGCAATTCAGCAGGGAAAGAAGTGTAGCTTCAGTTTTCTATCACTTTAAAATTCAGGCTTCTTCCCAAAAGTGAGGTACCAAATGAAGGAACAATGCTGGATCAGGCTTTTAGATGACAGTTCTATTAAATCTCACATTTACAATGAACACTGTAATTTGGAAGGTTTGAGAGAGCAGGCCAAACTCTGAAGTTGATTTTCAGAGAATTATCAGCTCTGCCTTTAACCTTCAAATTGAAAAGAACCACTGACCATGCAGCATCACCTATTCACTTGCAGTCCAGGTGCAGGTAACAATCATACATTAGTTCCCCTTGGTGACACCTGGCACAGTGCTTGCTGTGCTAATTCGGGGTTTGCTTTGGCAGCTTGCAGTGAGTTGGTGTCTGTGACACAGTGTGGGGTGCCAAATAAAGCAATGCATTGGAGACTTTTGTCTTGGGATGTTATTTCTAGTGTGTCTTCCCTAATGGAAAGCCAAGCCTCCAGGGGAGACCGCTGCAAAACAGAATAAGCATGAGTGTCTTCCTTTGCAAGAGGTGGAGATAGGAAGCGTTCAGTTGTTATTTCTACTCACAGTCAACAAATGCAGTTCTTATTATCTACTCTTGTACAAGGCCCCTCATGAAAATCGTCACCTGGGCTGGCAGCGTTCTGCCTATACGTGCAATTTATTTTTCCCAGAATGTTACAGTCCTTGTGCAGAACTTTCAGAGGACCCTTCTGGTTGGTGGCGTTTGCATTTTAACATTATTATTAGGAACTGCATTAAACACTGGGAAATAAAAGAGAAATGTCAGGTGCAATTAAGTGAGACACCTCCCACTGCATTTCCCTGCTGCTCTGCTTGTCACCTTCCCAGGTGGCCCCTGCTGCAACAAGCCTCCAATGGTCCCTGTGCAGCCAGCATGGATGAGGCTTCTGCTGTGAGCACAGCTCCAGTGGGACCCACACTGCTCAGGGCTTTTGAAGATCAGGGAAAGATGATCTCTAGAGGTCCCTTCCAACCCCTACAATTCTGTGATTCTGTGATTCTAATACTTCATCAAAAAATGTCTGTGAACAGAAAATAAGGAGCAAGTGAATTATATAGCTTTACTGGACAAGGCAAAAACAATTATATCCTTTCAATAGCACTCAGTCATAGCTCTAGGTACTGTAAGGCTAAATAATTTATTCTGAACTTGCCAGAGGTGGGGAATATTGCTATGGCAGAGGCAACATTTGACAGAAAAATTATCTGGCCACGTTGGAGGTGAAAGCAGTTGGTTTGTGATGGACAAAAGGAATTTGTGTTCTGGATGTAAACGATGGCTGACCACTTTGATGTTCTATAACCTGTGTAAGTAATCCATCGCTGTGACTGTGGCTGTCTGCCCCCATTTTTCTTCCACTGCATTGGCACTGCACCCCACCATGCACGGATTGCATGAGTCATCACCCATAAAAGAAGCATCTGTCGTTTAACCTAGAAAGTGAGCTTGCTTCACAAAAGCTCTGCCGGAATCGATGTGATGCTGCAGGCTGGGGCAGCTTCAGCTGGGTGGTGACTCTGAGGCTTTGTGGCCTCCCAGGGTGAGAACACAGAGCTCAGTATGATGGTGTGTTGGTCTCAGTGCACCTGAGTGCAGTCTTCTCTTCAGAGAGAGAGTAGATGGGCTTTTGTGCAGAGGCTGCCATGAAAGCAATGAAAGCACTTATTTTGGCAGTGTAAGAACAAAACTGAGCTGCTATAAACCAGGAATTGTGAGGAGGAGGAAAACAGTGCTGACCTGTGTGGCAAGTTTCAGCCGATGCAATGCGCAATGGCAAGGATATGCAACTCCCCTGAGATCAGGGTTATAATAGGAACTCCAGTGACCCTCCACTACAGTGGGGCTTCTATGGTGCTATAATTAGGGTTATTACGATGAATTCAGGCATATAAATGTTAACATCCTGCTCATTAAAATAGTTCTTCTCAGAGAATTAAAGATTCTGCATTTTACATTCATAAAGTGGATAATATAAACTTAACTTGTGGTTTCTTTGATTACGTGTTGGAAAGAGTTAAAATTCTCTATGTAGATAGCTGTAGTTTTATTATGTAAGATGACCTTAGGAACTGTCATCCCCCTTGAATTTATACAAAGAATTCAAAGTAAAGGTTTTCTAGGTTACGCTTCTTTTTTCAACCCTTTGTCCTGTCAGCTCAGTCCTAGATATCTTCATCTGCCGGCATGCCCAGATGTGCAATGAATGTTGATTTGAGCTGGCCCCTCAACCCCTCCCTGCTGGTGTCATTAAAACCAGGGAGGTAGCTGCTCCCCTGGCATCTTTGGCAAGGCTTGGCTTTACACTGCGGACTAAATTATTGATGAAGAGCACTTCTGTCGCAGTGTGTTTTACCCACCTTTAAATGAAACAGTGCGGATAGAGCTGTCATTGCCTCCTCACTCCCTGCAACTTCTACATGACATTTATGATGTGGTTCAGATTGCACTGAAGCAATTAATTTCCAGTAGAGCCTGCACTCAGAATGAAGTTCCCTGACAATTACCAAGGGCTGGTTTTTCAGCAAGCATACTCCACCGTCATTGATACAGTATACAAAAGAAAACATTGCAGTGTTCCGTAAAGGTTTGTTGGTCTTTTTTTTTCTGAATCCGATGTTTAGTGTCTGAACATCTCTTTCGCATCCTTTTCACACTAATTCAATTTCTTAACAATGTGAAGCGCAGTGCCCAGCTCCATGCTCTGGGCCTGATCCTGCTGTGTGCTGAGTGCTCTCAGATCCTGCTCCAGTCAGCAGGACCCAGGTTTTGCCATCTGTTACAAGAAGCCTTACCAAAAATGCCTGTCAGTTTTGGTAAGAGGCAGCCAGTCTCTTCGCATCAGACATCTGTCTGCACCTGGAAGCAAAGCCTCTTTTATAATTCTGCATTCAGCCATTAAAACGGTGCTCCAGGTACTCCAGGAACTGCTGTTTTATCTCTCTTCTAGGTGCTGTCTGAACACAAGAATAGACTTTTTTTGTGAGGAAGTAATGCTCCTGCTCAGGATTTGTGCAGGATAAAGACCATGATAAGTTTTGTTTATAGGTGTTGTTTCTCTTACACTTAACAGTCTCCCAGAGACCTTGATAGCAAGCCCCCTGTGTGAAGCGTCTGCCAGTCTGTGACCTGTTCTGCTGCAGAAGGGAATGTTGACCTGAGCACGGAATTGCACCTGCTACTCCTCTTAAAATGGAGCCACCAGCTTCCACCTGAGTAGTTACGAGGGACAGACAGGAGAAGCCATGGTTTCATGTTAGCAGAAGGAAACGCAGTGCAGCTCCGTCTTCCCTGTCAGCAGCAGTGCTAACACAGGGTGAGAGTTCAGACTGGCACCAGTGACTCAGGATGATGGAAATTTCACAAATGCCTAGACAGGATTGTAGGCAATATATTGATGGATAAATTGATGTCTGGTCTTGCACTTACATGCTTGGGCTCAGAGGTGAATATTCTGAGAACTGAAAGGTTTGGACACAAATAATTATTAAGAAAATGTGTGAACCAGTTTGTATGAAATGAAATGCTTCTTAGCACAGAGCACAGAACTCTCTGCTGGAGAGCTGTAAAGTCTAACCAAATTTGCCTTCCTTATAGTTCTCATAATCATACCTCACAGTGCAACCAGCGATATCAGAAGGTGACTCTTTGAAACATGGTCTGAGGTGTTTGGGCTCTGGAAATGCTCTGCTGTGAGTACCAGCCTCATGTCACAATATCTATGGATTTAGGAACCTCTCTTTAAGCATTCTCTCTGTGAAAATTGTAGCTGTTCTGCAGCTGCTTGTAATTTTTTTTTTTTTTTTTTTTTCAGATTAATGAGATTTAGATTTCATTTGAGGCAGAGGCAGCAGAAGTAAATCAAGTAAAGGGATTTTATTCCATGGCATATTTGACTAGAATAAAAAAAAGGAATTCTTAAAAAAATTTTTTTTTAAATACCAAATGTGCCTGGCCTGATAACCTGGGGTTCAGTGTGGCAAAGCATCTGAAATACTTTGAAGGAAGGGCTAGCATCCTTCCACTGACAAGGAAACTCTTCCCTGGTTCCTTCCTTTCTCTGTGGGAGAGGCACCCAAATTTGTTGCTGTGGCTTAATCATAGCAAGATGTCTTTAAAATGTCTCATTAGTATTTCTCAGAGGTCAGAGGAACGTATACTGAAATCGTTGGAACCTGAATGAGGCACTAAAAGAAGTGAGTGAGGAGTTTGGCATGTTCTTCACATTTTAGTGCTTTCACTTCTAATGATTCTACAACCATTCTGTAGTTAAGGTTAAACAGAAAGGCTTATGGGATTCACTGCAGTATTGTGTTGGAGACTGAGGGCTGCTTATATACGGGATTTGTAGGATAGGGAGCAGCCTTTAACAAGCATTCCAAAACTCCTGTAGATATATGTTGGATCTTTGGTGAGATGTGAGGAAAGTCTTCCAAATATACCACATATCTGCAGAAATCTTGTTGCTTTTATCCATGTTTCAGCTGGTTAGAGACAGATGCCATAAGTATAACACGTCCTTTCTGCCCTGGATCGGTTAGCACAAAAGGCCATGTCTTCTCACTTGGCTATGTCAGCATCAAGATTTGCACCTCTGCCAGGACAGTGTGTTTCACCCTAGGGGCTTAGAATAAGCTGTACCAGCATACTGTTAATTGTGTCTATTTTAATAATAATTGGCTGGTACAATAAGCTAATTTATCTACTGATTTTTTGGTATGCATGTTGGCTTGCCTATTGTGGTTTAATCAACAGATGCTGAGGTAGATACTAGATGGAACATTTGTTTTTGGTTTCCCCTTCTGTCTTCCCATTAGCAGGCATCAGTAATGTGCAGACTTTAACAAGGATTGGAATTCGGTTAACTATCCAAAACCACTGTGAATTCACTAGTTGCTTTGTCAGGTGAGCAAGCTACTGAGCAGTGTCTTGCAGGGCACTGTATGGAGCAGGGTGTAGGCCAGTCTGCATGTTTTGGGTTATTTTAATGGAGGAGGAATAGTACAATAGTCCTGTTCACTGCTGAATCCCTCTTTGGAGGCCTGCACTTGAGTATTTCAGGCTGTGTACTGCCAGACCATTTCACATTTTCTTATGGTGGACTGAGAAAACTCTGGTCTTGCTACCTCTGGCTCTTTAAAACACCCTAGAGATGAAATGCCTCAGAGAAGACTTGATTAGTTTAGTCCTTTTCCTTCTTTTTTAATGTCTTTTTAAAAAATATTTATATACAAACCAAGAATTTATTGACATGTCTACTTCTGCAAACCAGAGTTGCAGTATAGCAACTCTGTATTTTTCACATAAAACCACAGCCTATCAATCAGAATTTTAAAACTCTGGCATCTGTATTCAACAACCCAAATAAAACTGGCTTTCTTTTCAGAGGTTTGGGAAACTTTGAGAGATGAGGGAAAAAAAAAAGGATTTTTTTTTCACCACAGAATAGAAGAAATGATGCATCACCATTGGTGTGGCACAAGTGGAAGCTAGTTTTTCTGTGGGCCTGGGCCACCAGGATTTTGGAGACAAGTTTGGGCTAATGCCTGAGAGAAAAGGATGTGAATGGGTAGTGGGTGACAGGGGGACAGACGCTGCTGGAGACAGAAGGTTGGTGGGCAACTCCTTCCCAGTCCCTTGTTGAAATTCAAAGGTCAGCAGGGAGGAGGAGGCTGCTGGGTGCTGCTGGAAAAATAATGCTCTGGCTTGATCTAGAAGTGTTGGAGAAGGAGAAAGCTGCTGTTGAAAGAGTGATAGATTAATATAATTATATAAAATTATATAAAAAAAAAGCCTAACTTTAAAATAATACAAACATTTCTGTCATGTTTTAAGACTCACGATTCTTAATACCTATTAGCCTAAAGACTATCTCAAGTCTGAGCTCTGGATTTTTGAGTAGGAAAAGGCAAATTTCTGTTTGAGTGAAAGTTAGTATGTTTAAATATGGGTAAACAAATTCCCTTGTCTCCGTGAGAGCTGGGATATGACTCTCTGCTCTGTTGTAGTCCTTTTCTGCTGGTGCTCTAAATATGATTTGCACAAGTGTTAAAAGATGCTGTTATGCAGCAGAGAATTAGACCTCAGTATGTAAAATAGGGTGATGATGCAGAGTAATTTGAGTAGGAAATCCTGGGACATTAGCGATGCTCCAAGTGCAAATTTTAATATGGATTTAACTGCGGAGCTGTTACTGATGCCTTCGTAATGTTATTTTAAGGTTAATTTGGAAACCTTGTTTGGTGTTTTGGCTGCCTAACAGCCACTGTCATTAGTGAGAGTCGCATGGTTGAGTTCCAGTGCTCTCCTCTGAAAATCTCCCTCTCTTCGGTTGTTTGTGTGCACAGAAATAAATGAGCAAACAAACCATTCTTTGAAAAGACAATTTCATATATAATAACGTGTTAATGTTTTAATCCAGTCATCTGTATTCCCCCAAGGCAGGCAAAGGAGCTTCAGATCTGAGTTCTGAACCTTTTCTTAATGACAGATTTCTTTGGTCAGAAACAAGTCAAGCTCTCCCTTTGTCATCCTGGCTTATTTTTCAGTCTTACTGTCTTTCCACAAGACAGCAGTGAGAGATTGCTATGAAACTAATTAATGTCTGACAGACAGATCGAACCAAATATCCAAAGGATTCAGACTATAGTTCATTCCCCTTTACAAAACAGAATACCACAAGGCAAGAAACATATAGATGACATTATTATACTAACAAATAGCTGAGGGAATTTTCTTGCTCATTTTATCCAAATTAGACAATTTAAGACAATCATGGTTAAACTCCCCTCCCAGGCTGCAGCTGAGTTACCTTGATGTGTTGGTTGTTGTAAAGAAGTATTATGAAATATTACCTAAGTGGGAAGCTGTATGCTTTACTGGACCTCTATTGTCTCTCAGAGTGCAACCACAAGGGAGAAATAAGGGTCATGTGTCATGTATGCATAGCCAAAGTATAGAAGATTTATGACTCGGTGAATATGTAGATGTGCTAGTGTTCTTGACCAGGCTATGGAAGCTGTCCTTGAGTGTGTCTGCAGTTCTACATTTTTTTTTAAAAATACTTCAAAGGGAGGAAGAGGCAAACAATTACACACATGCAGTCTTGGAACACTTGGGCAGTGTTCTCTGCAATCACAAAAATAATGACTGCTCATCCTAGTCTCTTGAGGGGAAAATTTCCATATTTTTGCTTTCGAAGCACTTTCAAAGCCATTTACTGCCATAATTCATACACCACTGGATTAAGAACCATATGCCTCTTAAAATCAGCAAGAGGCTAATGGATTTGCTGATTTAAGGAAAAGGAAAAAATAAAAATAAAATAGGCAGATTGAGACCTACTTTTACTTCAAAGGATACAATAATACCAGTGTGTAAGTCCACTCATTCAGAAGTAGTTTCAAATTAATTGGATAGGTGACAACAAAAAATATCCAACTCCAGTATGTTGCCCACTGCACTTGATTTCTGTGCCTACTGTAATGCCTCTTGGTCACCACTTAGCAGTAATTGTAGATTGTGCATTCAACATGAGCCATGGCTGCAACCAGAGGCTTAAGCAACACTTGTGGATCACAAGAGGAATGTTTCATCTGAGAAACAGACTCTGTTCAGAGAAGTAGGGGAGAAGCTGTCATGTTAATGGTGAGTGACCACAGTTTGCTACAGAACATTGCATCTTGATGCTAATTCACTGTTCTTCTCAGTGCAGGGATTTCATTGTTTATTGGTGCTATTAATACCAGCATGTCCTCTGGACTATCTCCTCTTCTGTTGCCTGGAGAGCAATGTCTTTCAGGAGCTCTGCTGGCTGCTGTGTAGCACAGCTCATGAAAGTCCTCAAAACCCATCACATAAGTACTGTGTCAGTACATATTTACTGTCTTAACGATCACAAAGGAAAGTTTTCAAATAGCAGCAGGCTCTTTGTCTATGAGTCACGTGGAATGACTGCAAAAGCAACTGCCTGAGTCTGCAGACTGCTGAAGAGCAGCTTTCAGAGGATTGTGTACAGGCACTGATGGCATTTCCAAGGACAGCTGTGGTCTTCTCATAGCTAATGTTTTCCCTAGCCATGTAGCCCATGTAGGCATAATTCCTGTGGGTGGCAAGGAGATGGGGAGCATGGAGTTGTCATGATGAACATCTGCCAATAATAGAAAAGCTGTCAGACTTTTCAACCAAATTTGAAATAATTCTAATTGTTTCTCAAAACGGAAACAAAAGGAAATTTAATTCCCTTTCGGTCTTCTTGATTGCTTTTTCTTGATTGTGTGACTCACAGACCAAAGTTAAAAGAAATATCTTGCCTAACCTGAGCCATGATGCCTGGAAGGGAGTATGACTGGTGCCTTCGTATGTGTATGGCTGGTCTCCCTTTCTGTGGTGGACAAAGCAGTGTGATTGAATTATCAAGTTTCGAGTTGGTTTTAAAGAAGACTTTCATACTCAGGGAGCTTGTAGTATCAGTGCAACAGGTTGCTCAAGTCTCTTTTACTGTGTCCTGCTTAGAACTGGGTAGATAAATATCTGGTGAAAAGGATGGAATTTGCTCTGAAAGGGAAATATCCTTTATCTCTCAGGGTCCTCTGCTACCATATAATTCTGTGTATGTCCATAATGTTCCTAAAACTGCTTCTGTTACTGCATATTAAGTTATTCCTGTTCAGCAGTTGGATAATGGAAGGAGACTTTCCTGCTTCCCCCTCCGTTTTCTGGAAAGAGGCAATCCATAAGTGCAGAGCTTCATTGCAAAATACTTGATTTAAGAAGAGGTTATTTGTTTCCTGGGAGTTCTGTAAGGAGCAGGCCGGCAAATTCAAAAGCCTATAGAGAAGAAAGATTCCAAAGATCTGGGAGACAGGACTTGATTGTAGTTGATGTATAGCAAGCCCTAGTGTGGTCTGATAAGAGTTGTCACATGGGACTATGATTAACAAAGCAAACTGCAGTTCCCTGGTACAGTCTGCACTTCTTTTTTTCTCGTTTTCCTGTTTCAACAGGAAAACGGGGGCCATGGTCTAACTGTGCCCACCATATTTTTTCTTTTGTTTCAGCTTTTCAGAAATTAAAAGAAGCAAAATATGTTGCATTTCCACGAGTTTGAAGTTTGCTCTGCAAATGCATTGGCTCAGGATTTACCTCAGAAAATGAAACCTTTTGTTGTTGCTGTTTTTTAGTACAGAAGGATTGCTACTTTTTGCGCTTCAGAAGGGACTGTAAACCTCTGCTTCTGAAGAACTTCTTAGTTAATCGAGGTGAGTCCTGAAAGGAACTGAAATGGAACTCAAACCCAATGTTGTTGGTCATTTTTCATCATTCATTTATTCTGAGGTCTTAAAAGCTTTCACACAGATATCTTATCTAACCCTCCAGTTGCCTCCCTTACCCGCAATAGATGCATGGGAAGTCGGAGGATACCAATTGGACAACCCCCCAAAACCGTGCCCTTGAAATTCTCCCTTTTTTTTTTTCCTCCTGTCTGAAAGAGCGAACAATCCCTGCAAGAATGTAAATTTTACTTTCATTATGACTGTACTCTCCTACAAGCTAATTACATTTCAGACACAAAGGCTATCAACTTTCCTGCTCCACGGTGATAAAAGAACCTGCTGGGTAAAATAGCCATCACTCATGTGTTATTTCAGGAAATATCTAGCCTACTGTGGGAGAGAGTTCTTGTTTTTGTATTGAAGAAATGAAACAGGAAAAACTCTAGTAGTTTTACAGTAAATGTAAGTGGCTGTAATGATCATTATGATTGGACAACAGAGTTGCAAATTAATTGCAATCTTTGTTTAAGGAACCTGCCTGCTTTTGCCTTGTGTGGGTTTTTTGTTTTATTTTGTTGGTTGTTTTGTTTGTTTGGTTGGTTGGTTTGTTTTTTAATTTATGAGAATTGCCTGAATTTGAGACCCTTTCCACTGGGAGAGTGATGCCAGAGAAGTGTTGAGAAAGGGACTGAATTTCCTCCCAACTCTTTGTTACCTCTGGTGTCCTAGAGGTTATCACCCAAACCAGCTGCCTGTGGAAATTAAGCATGCAATAGGGCCTTGTGCTTCAGGGCTTATGCAGCCAAGTTACTTCAGAGCTCTGTTTTAACAGAGCCAGTGGATCTTTCTGCTGTTAAGCAAATGAGATTGCCTAGGTTTGGATTTGCCAGATGAAATGTGAAGCTGGTGGCTTGCCACAGATCAGTGGTGAAAACCCAGTCAAGCCAGGGTTGAAGGTAGCATCTTTCTCTGCCTGGCCCTCTCCATAATAAGCTTTGGGTAGAACATAAAGGCACTTCCAGAAGTAGGCTTAGAGGCCAGCTGACAGGTGCTAACTTTTTGGCTGCTGTACCTTGATTGCGCTTGACTTTGTGCCTGCAATTTGAACAGATTCCAGAAAGGAGTTGTATTCTATTTAAGGCATGTTCTTTAGGCAGTATATCATACTTTTGGCATTCAGTTTGGCCTTGGGGAAAGGTGACAACCCAGATGAGTGTGGTTAAGGCTTTGAGGGGACCTGATGCTTTCCTACCTATCTGGGGACATAACATTGTTTTGGTTGCATGATGACAGAGGTACTTTCTAAATCAGGCTGTGATTTGGCCCACTTCCCATAGTCCAGCCTTACAACATTTATCTCTACACCTGGATGTGAGAAACTACAGACATGGCCCAGTGCCTTTCTTCCAATGAGTGAGATAGTGCAGTGGGGACAGGCTGGGAAGAGAGTGCAAATAAGAGGAGAGGGGTGCTCAGTTCATTAACTGTCCACAGTAAATGAGTACAAGACACTTAGGAGGATGCCCTTTCTACCCAAGAAGCTGATGTGAATAGTGAGGCTTACATGCTGCAAGTTAGTAAGCATTGCATCATTCTCATTCAGTTTTGCTGCACTAAGTATGAAATAAGATCAGGGAGGTCAAACTTGGCTCTGGTTGCTTAATGTTACATCTTTGTAAATAGTTTCAGATCTTCTCCAGGATTAATGCTGCTGATAAACTGGTGTGCAATAACTTCAGCTTCATAATGGCTTGATTGCTAGACCCAAGGGCACAGCCTTCAGTTACCCGAGTACCTCACCCAGTAGAATAATGAGAAACTGGTGTTTCAGGACATATACAAATCTGGGCAATAATATGTAGCAATGCGCGTGATGCATCCAGGTATTTAATAGACTCATTTGGAGGAAATGACATTTGGTCAGTCTTTTAGAATCAGGTCTGTGAATTGCAACTTCATGCTTTTGTTCTGTCACTAATGAAATGTGTGACATGCACTCTGGCACTTGTCCGACTCTGAGCCTTCACACCTCTAACTGTCTGCTACAGGGAGTGATTTCT
Organism: Callipepla californica brunnescens; assembly: GCA_023055505.1. Taxonomy (NCBI): domain Eukaryota; kingdom Metazoa; phylum Chordata; class Aves; order Galliformes; family Odontophoridae; genus Callipepla; species Callipepla californica. The sequence goes on from JALIRH010000003.1 coordinate 67,057,124, forward strand.
AGGACACAGTGATCCAGACCCTCTGACTTTCAGATTAGCATGCCTCTGCCTTCTTCTGTGGAACAACAGTAAGAACAGTGAGAATCTGTCCCAGAGGATGAGAGAAGTAGGAGTGTAAGATAAAGTTTTACTTTAATGTTATTAAATATCTACATTCCTGGAAAAGAGGACGAATGATCCATTTATATATGAAACAAGTCTGAAGGTTTAGGTAAATGTGTAAATACAGCATTAAGAAGTGATTGTTTAAAGACTTTTTTGACGAAATAGTTGTTCCTCTGAACATACTTGGTGTTTTGAGAGGAAATGGTGGAAATGGTTAGGACATGGTGGCTTTAAAAATAACTTAATTGTGCGCAGTAATTTTTTCCATACATTTTCATGACTGTTTTTTATTATGCATTGCACACGTCCTAAATACATAATTACATGCTGTCTTGGCCGATTGAGTAAATAATACACATTAAAAAAAAAAAAATAGAATGAATATTTAACAAATGGAGTGCAGTGGCTTCAATGTGGGGAACGTAATACGGGTTTAAAAAACCTGCCTAATTATGCACTTAACCAAGACATGAGGACAGTTCCTCTAGAGCCATTCTGGCCTGTCAAGTAAATAATATGCATTTTACAAAACCAACTAATTATGGATTTGCCCACGGGACTGTAAAAGATCTGAAGATGCAGGTAAGTAATATGCACTTTATAGCTAAACATGCATGGGGAATTTAATTTAATTAAAAATGCAATAGGTAGAAAAAGAGAAAGTAAATAATGCCTATAATCTCTCAAAAGCCAGGAAATTCAAGTTCAGTCAGCTCCTGTGCTGCTGAAATAGTCAGTGTACTGCAAGCGGGATTTCTGAGGGTAGCTGCTCATCAGTGGAAGGAGCCCTGGTTGCTCTCTAGGAGAGTGCTTGGCACAACAGCTCTGGTCTGGCTGCCAGCACTGCACATCCAGGGCTTCTCTTGGAGACCACCCTGCAGATCCAGGGTTGCACACTGCTCAGCATCATGCTTGTGCCCTTTTCCCAGGGATTTTTGCTGTAGATGGGCTACAAGCTTGACTAGTCATGTAAACACATGTAAACATCTGTGTTCATGTTTGGTTTTATTAAGATGTGTTTGCCAAGGCACTAAGGGATGTTTCAGATCACTTAACGGGTGCAAGGAGATCTTGAGAAGTTTCTGAACCCCTAGAAGGGGAACGCTCAGTCTTGAGTGGTCCATCATATGTCTCTTCTTGGAATTTTTTGAACTGAAAAGGTGGCATCAAGATTTTTAAAGGGTCACAAATGCGAAAGCCATTCTGAATTTAATCCTGCAAAATACCAAGATATTTCCATTTAAGCATCACTTTCTGCTTAGAAAACTGCAAAAAAAATTGTGACTGAGGAAGACTGATGTATGAGCAGACCACCTTATGATTTTTTGAACTGAGGAATTGCAGATCTGGGGTGAATGTGTAAGGAGTAGTCCTAACTAGGGTGATGCGGGAGTTTGTTCATACAGATCAGCTACCTCTTCCCTGGAGGACTGAACAGGTGAATTTGAATGACTGCAGGCTGCTCGTTTCCTTGGGAAACAGTCCCATTACAATAAGGCAGCAAACAGTCAGTAGTGGCACAACCATGTTATTTCTCAAACAATATACAAGTATAAAGCAATGCTTTTCTATTTTTCTTTTCTTTTCTTTTCTTTTCTTTTCTTTTCTTTTCTTTTCTTTTCTTTTCTTTTCTTTTCTTTTCTTTTCTTTTCTTTTCTTTTCTTTTCTTTTCTTTTCTTTTCTTTTCTTTTCTTTTCTTTTCTTTTCTTTCTTTTTTTTCTTCCCTTCCCTTCCCTTCCCTTCCCTTCCCTTCCCTTCCCTTCCCTTCCCTTCCCTTCCCTTCCCTTCCCTTCCCTTCCCTTCCCTTCCCTTCCCTTCCCTTCCCTTCCCTTCCCTTCCCTTCCCTTCCCTTCCCTTCCCTTCCCTTCCCTTCCCTTCCCTTCCCTTCCCTTCCCTTCCCTTCCCTTCCCTTCCCTTCCCTTCCCTTCCCTTCCCTTCCCTTCCCACCTCCATTTCCATTTCCATTTCCATTTCCATTTCCATTTCCATTTCCATTTCCTCTTTTTTTCTGGTCTGAAATGCAATGTTGGGGCATCTGAGATGCTCCAGTCTGCTCACTGATGGCTGTGTCATACATAAATACATCACCCAGCATTTTTTCCCAGTATCTATTTTTTCACCGAGGTTGCATTCTGAATATAGATTCCTGCAAGCTATTGAGATCACAAGTATGAAATCTGAAACTGCTGGTTCTATGATGATAAAGGGACATGCTCTTTAAAAGAACCCATTTTTGCTGCAAGCAATGAACATGCTATGCGGAAAGAGACCTAGATTTGAAGTAGAGTTTGAAATGCTGCAGGGACTTCATTACATCCTTCTAACACTCTTCTTCCTTGGTCTGATAGAAGCTTCTTTTGCTGTTGTTGTTGTTTGTGTGTTTACTTTGAGAATGTTAGATTGGAAAACTTCTATTAACCCCCTTCTTCTTGGTTGCTTTTCTTCCCCTGTCCTTCCCTATCACTGGATATAGCACTTGTGTTTGGAAGCTGAAGAACTGTGCTGTGTAGTCACAAATCCATCTTGTCCAGCATTTTCTTTCCATAAAAATTGCTATTTGTTATAAAATGCAAAATGTCTGTTGCAGTAGTTATCACTTACTGAAGTCAGATACAGGAAATCAAGTGTCATGCTCAAATAGACTGGATCAGTCATATTAACAATTGGATGCTTACTTAACTGCACCAGGGTCTCACGATCCTGCTGACATTCCTCACAGAAAGAAAAATAGATAACTTTAAAACAAATAAACCACACAGACACACACACTCATGCACACACACACACACACAGGAAAAACCCAACCACACTGATGTTTACTGCTTAGAAAATATCTGTTTTTATTTCAGCTCCTTTGGAAAGCAGAAGAGTGAAATGAGCTAATGGCTGTGCAGGTTTCAGGACCAAACACTGCAAATAAAGCTCACCTGGAGCTTTTGAGGAGTGAAAGATCAAGACTGCAATGAACAGTTTCTTGCCAGCAATTGCCTTGACCGCTGGGTCACCATTGGAGAAATAATACGATAATCTTTACATTAACTGCAGTGTTTCCCTTTGTGCCAGTTGCTGCTATTGTTGCTGTGCTCAGCGAGGTTGGCATGCAGGTGGTGTGCCACTGGACTGCTGAAGGGAAGACTTGTTCAAGTTCTCGAGCGAGGTGAATAGGACTTGGAAAATCTGACAAAAATGTTTTATCTGAGCTGTTCTCTTAATTAAATTAGTCCCATTCCAATAGCCAGCTGAATGGTGATGTCAGGAAGGAGACAGACACCTTACGAAACCTCTTCCTGTAAAACTTACTGTATTTTTAGATTCTTTCAGTGCCATCTGCAGCACACACATCACATTCTTCGCCGTGTCATTACCTCACAGAAGTAGGTGAAAAATAGGAAATTATTTTATCTAGGTCAGAAAGGGAACATGTTGAGAGAAAACTCCTTTGCGAAGGGAGAAACCAAGCCAGCACACAACGTTGGGATGCACACAGGAGCATTTATGTGAATATTGTTTTAGCCTTAGCAATTGTAGCAGAAGCACATCAGGATCATGTAACAACTGATGCTGCTGCTGCAGGCTGAAACGAATCTCAGCGTTGGGCAATTTAGGAACTTTTGGTTCCTCGCCTCTCTGCTGCCTGATGGCCAAATCCTACCCGACCCATCGGTGCCTTTTGCTGGGGGTCCGAACCCCGAGAACTTCTGGGAGGTGTGAGTGAAGGTTTCCCAGGTATGAGCCGGGAAATCGCGGCAGTTTTTGTTTTCCCTTTTTCTCCCGTCGCGGTGTGCACCCGAGGCAGCTGAGCTGAGCGGTGCGGCGCGACTGCCCTCTGCTGCCGGCCGAGCGCCGGCACGGCCCGACAGCCGAAAAAAAGAGGGGAAAAAGGGAGAAAAAAATAAAAAAGGAGAAAAAAGGGAAAAAGGGAGGGGGGCAAAAAAGAAGCGTTCACCTCTGTGATGCGTAGTGAGGGAGCTGGGTGTGCTTGGGGAATTGGCCAAGTGCGGGGCGGACCGGGGTCGGTGCATCAGCGGTCGGTAGAATTTACCAACCCAGATCATAATATTTTATTGAACATTTGCACTGGTGAGTAATTTTGAGAGCTGCGGTAACAAGCTCTGTGAATAATTCCAGCATCTGTGTTTGAATATGGTGAAATGCTTTGAAGAACTTTAAAGTACGTTTTAATATATTCCCTGAGTGCTAAGGTCATTTGTGGTCATCATTCTTAACTCATTTATTTATTATAGAACTTAAAGGAAAAAAAAAAAGAAAAGAAAAGAAAAGAGTTTAAATTTCTAAGTTGGAGCTTGTAGAAAATCTAGCATATCTATTTTTAACAAAGTATTTTAGCTGGTAAGTATTCCTATTATTTTGTGCTTTTCCATATAACTTATACTGACAGCAGCTTTTACAGAATACTAATATTCTCTCACACACATTATACATCTAAGGCTTCTAATTACAAATCACATTTTACACCAGCTTTGAAAAGAAAGCTCCAACACTTTGTAGAGCATTCTTTTAAATAGCCTGGTACAATATTAAATAATCACTAGACAAAGATTATTATAAAATCAGGCTGCCAAATTAGTGACTTTGTGTTTTCTGTGGCAATAATCTTTCATTTCTTCCTCAAGCACAACTCCCACTGGTGTGCAGAATGCAAGATTTAGGTCTCTTGCACAATGTGAACTGTGCATATGAACTACAGCATCACTGGCTGTAGTATTTCAGCATTATCTGGAGATCAGGTGCGGTTGTATATTGTGAACCTGCAACTGGGAAACATCATGGCTACTTGCCAGGTGGGCTGGGGACATTAATAAGATCCAAAGTCTCTTCTCAGCTATGCTCGTGAATGTCAATTGGAAACAACTTTGAATTCCCTGCTTACAATGAACAGTGCATTGAAATCTGCTGTAAAAGTCAGTTCTGGAGCTGTTGCTTTTGTGGAAGCCATGGTAAAATGTAGCTGAAGGTATGCAGTGCTAATCAAGAGGTTCTTAACCTTGTATCTTGCAGTGACCACTTCTGGTGCATTAAATATTCCTCCATTCTTTCCTTGTTTTGAGTTCAGAACTATTCCGGGTAGAGCCTTAAGCAGTTTGAAACATCACCATGAAAGTAATGCTGTGAAAAATCAATACACGTGTAATTTAACACCACACAAGTTAGCTCAGAGTGAATTTGCTGTAGAATTGTCTGGAAAGAGTGTCCCGCAAGTAGTGCAGGTGGTGCTATACGTCTGTGCCTCCTGACACCTCGGTTCAAATCTGCATTTGTTTTGTTGGCTCAGGTCGGTGCTTTTCCTGCTCCCCACAATGGTGTAAATCAGAACTAATTTAGCCATCCCTGCATGAGAAATGCATATTGTGAAGGTCTGCAAATCAGGACTGGAGTGCCATGACAGAGCTGTGTGTGGTAAATTCGCACACATTTATCTTCCTAGTATCTTCTTCTGCTCCATGCTATTGTTCTTTTGCTTCCGCAAAGATTGTAACTCACCTAAAATCTTGTAGATAAATCAAATTCGTAACCTTGAGTGGATATACAATTCCATAGAGAACAAGCCTGACAAAGACTGTGAGGCTGATACAATCGTAAGGCAGCCACCTAGCCTAGGGGTTTCCTTTAATGTTACTTCTGCAATCAGTTGCTGGCACAAATTCAGACCTCGTGCAGGCTGGAGCACTTGAGAGCTGTGCGAGACACTGGACCGATGGGAATGCCGTTAGCATGGCTCGCTGAGCTCATGGGCAGAGGAAGGCAGCTCATCTGTGGGATGAAACAGAAATGGACAGAATGTGGGAAACAGAAATGGTGTGATCTTGGGTGTCAGCATTTCTGTGTGCTGTGACATGAGAAGGTACAAGCATGGAAGAGAGGAGTATTGGTGTTGAAAGCATCCACATTTCTTCCTTTCTGTGTCATGTCTGGAAGCTGAGTCATCTTCATCATGCAAACGCTCTTCTGTTTGAATAGTAGATCCTTAGATCAGATCTCTTCATCTCATACCTTATACAGCCCGAATTTTAACAGCAAAATCTAAAACCTAAATTGTTTCTCAAGTGTTGGGATTTAGCCCTTCATCTGAACTAAATGGCTGGATCTGGGCACTGTATAATAAGCTTCACTTTTCCATGAATGCCATTTCTCTTTCCCATTTAAGAGCACTTCTACCCACTGCTGTGGGTGAGCGGAGCTACCAGGAGGGAGCTCCCAACAGGGCTCTCTGCTGCTGTGCCATGAGTCACTCAGCAGCTGGCTGCAGTTGGAACACCTTCCTATTTGGTTCTGCAGTCCCTCCACTGCACCTCATCACAGGTGATGCTGTGACATATCAGAGGCAGTTTAGGGGTGCATCTCCTCCGTACCTCATGTGGGGTCTGTCACATGACGTGTCCAGCTTTGATTTACCAGCTGGCAATATGTTTGAGCTGAGCCTCAAGCTGGGAAATAGCTTTTGCCTCTGCTTTACCAACTTCATTGCCTTTTTGATGCCTTGCTCACAAAACTGAGGAGGCGGCAGACTGCTGTTTGCATTTTCCTTAATGTCAGAGTTATCTTTTACGAGTTTCACTCTAGAAAAATGAGTTTTGAGCAGTCAGAACATATGGTCTCATAATTCTGCAAAACTGTGGCTTTATTAACTTGTGCAAGTTGTTAAAAAATAGTTTAGGAAACACAGTATCTATGCAGATACCTTAATGAAGTATGTACCTCTGCAGGAACATCTACGCCAGTGTAAGGAAGTTAGTGTAGCTCAGGGCAGGTGTTTGCAAGAAGGCTTTCAAAAGAGTGTCAAGCCAGAAGCCAAGTGTGAATTCTGGCCCCCTTCCTGCATTCTTTCCTGTTCAAATTCAGAAAGCTTATTTCACAGCTGTCATATTTCTTGTCATTAATTAGCTTCCTGAAGATCCTTCTGAAATGAGCTGATGACAAAACTTCTATGATTTTATGGGCAGACAGCATCTGGAGGTGCGGGAGTACTTTCAAGTCCATCCTCAGGACTCACTGCAATATCCATTTGACACCCATTTACTTTTAAAATTCTTTCCCTCGTATCTTTCTAAAACAATAATTTCCCCCTCCCACATGACATATTCAGTTTTCATTCCTTTGTTTAATACATTTTGCAGTCCTTAGCGATAGTCAGTGCTTTTGGCTGATTTTCCCACATAGTCAGGCAGATCTACAGCCAGCTGACAACAGACTTATCACACTGATGATGCACGTGTATGTCAGAATAGGGAAAAGCATGAGATAAATGAGAAGAGACCACCTACTAATGAGGAAACCTGCCCACATTCTATTTTTGTAGGTGGGAATTTGAGCAATTGTTATTAGGCCGTAAAACTCAGTGGCAGATGCTGAGCTGCTCACTAGAGCTGTGGACAAGGATGGGTAGGGCAGGAAGCTGAGGTACTAGGGTAGGACTGCAGTAGAAATATGAATATTGAGGATTTTGGAAACATAACAAAACACAAATGACATTCTTTGGAGCCAAGAAACCTTGCCAACACTGGATTATCTGCCATTTTCCTAAGAGGTGAACACTGAGCCTTCGCATGACTGTCCTGTCTCCTGCTCTGTATCTGTCAGGCTTGGTTGCTCAGCAGCTTTCCTCCTGGCATGCAGATAGCATGGATATTTTCAAGAGCTCCTGTAGAGAGGATGCTTCTGCTCTAGAACCAGAAGTAATCTTGGTGACCCAAGGAGACAACGTGGTGTCTCATTTGGGCCCGGAGCCAGAGGGCATACTATTGGCTGTTTTAAGCGCTACAATTGTAGACTAACAATACAAATTTCCAAGGATAATTGTATATCAATTTCACATGAAAGTCCCTTTATTGAGGGGAAATATCAGAAATTAAACCTTACAAGTATCCAGAAGCAATTATAAAATGAGTCATTATAGTGGCAATATTGTAAATGGAAATTCACTGAAATGTCAAAGTACTTGCCATAAAATGTAGCAATAATATGATACTAAACACAATACAGAGAGCTTTCAAATATTAATGCCTTTATTATTTTCTCTATTAATACTGATAAAGTTCAAACAATCATCACAAGCTGATCAGGGGAATAATAATATCATTACGATCATCTGCTGGTGAGAGCTACGTACGCATAATGGTGCTGTCATTCTGTCCTGCTGGAAGATCACTTACGAACCAAGTTGGATTCTGACATAAATCCCCAGAGGTAAATGACAGGACATTGCAAGGCTCAGAGGATAATTGTAAACTCACACGATAATAGCTCAGACTTGCAAAGATACCAATCATAACAAAAATGGCAATAAATAGCAAATTAATTTTTCAGCTTGCTTGGCACTGTCTGCTTGGAGAAAAAGTTCATTGTATTTGAAGGCTTAGTGAGCTTTGCTTGCTGTATTTATTCTACTGTTATTTCCTTTATAGTGATCCAGACATAATGCCATTGCTCGCAGCTGGTTTATTTAATGACCTAATCAGCAGGCTGCTCCTGGAGTTTTCACAGGATGGGGATGCATTTTCTTGCAGAAATGCTTGCTTTGCAAAGGAGGCTTCTGAGTTCGGCAGACCAGGAGACCTCCAAGCAATGCAGATGGTGAATAACTTGAGCATCTTTAAACTCTGTGCCCAGTGCTCCGTGGCACAGAGGCATGTTGAGGCTCAGAACATCTGCATGAATCTCTACAGTCAGCTTCGCAGTCACAACCATAATAAGTAATTGCAAGCATTTTATCTGAGAATTCTGAGCTGTGTTGTGCCTCCATTTCTGTGTATGGCATGTAGCCCTAGTCTTGTGCCCCTCCATTTCCATAGGGCTGAGCTCTCAGGTTCACTGGCATGAGCTGTCACATCATGCAGACTGTGAGGAGGACTCAACTTTGTCATTTGCTGAGTGGCCCTGCTTTCCACCAAATGGGTGTCTTGTGCTTCTCTTTCGAACAAAGTGTCACAAGAGACACTTGGAGGCATGTGCTTCATGCTGCGTGAGCATGCAAACGCTCACCATCCTGCAGGGACAGAACCTGATGAGGCACCGTCCCTAGCGCTGTTCAAGAAGCATTTAGATGAGGTGCTCAGGGATTTGATTTAGTAGCTTGGTGGGTAGGGATGGTGGTGGGAGGATGGTTGGACTAGATGATCTTGTAGGTCCTTTCCAACCTAATGAATCTATGAATCTATGAACCTCCCTGGAGGAGTTTGGGCAGCAGTTGGTCCTTCTGTCTCTTGAGGCTGAGAACACCTTCTTTGTGTTTCTCAAGAACTCCCTGTGTGTCTGTGGGAAGTTTTCTACATTTATCTCTGTTTTATGTAGGATTGACATACAAAACATAGAGAATTGAGTACAACTAGTCAAATTTTCCCCTCTTCAAAGCAGACTTCAAAATTTTGCATTATAATACACTTATTTTTTATTAGGGGATTCTGAGAGTAAAATCTGCACATCAATACTTGATTTTTAAAGAAACTGATGTTTTAAAAGTAAGTATTTTAAAATAAAAGATTTAAGTTAAAGGCAGGATGACAATATGAACCATTCCATTGCCTGAAAGTGCAGGTGCACCAAGAGGAGTGTATCTCAGCTAGCAGAGTTAACATCAAGGCCACTGCTAGCTGCTTAAGGATGGGTTCAGGAGTAACAGGGCCTCAGGCTTGCAGGACAGCTTACATTTCTGTTGTGTGGTGAAGGAAGCTGTTGCTGATAATGTGTTTTCCAGGTATGTTTTCTTAAATAATTTTTGCTTTAGAAATAACTAAAACAGGATTTTCAGAAGAGCAGCCTGTTCATTTGATTATAATACTGAATATTAATTAATAAAAAACATCAAAAATAAGTTGCTGGCTGCTGTATAATTAGGTATGTACACCCATCAGATCAAAGTATGTAAATGAACTACATTCTAATAAGCCCCACTGTTTAGCTTGAGAAAGATAATGAATCTAATTTGCCTGCGTTAACTTAGCCAAAGTCTCTAACTATGTGATTTTCTTTTCTTTGTACATTTTTTTGTGCTGGTACAAAAATGAGATAATCAATAATGGGGGATAGTCTCCTGAGTGATTCCTGCTAATGCTAATGGGAGTTAATTGCTTATATTTAGAGGAGATCGCACAGTCCTGGCACCCCTGTGAATATAAATTACACAGTAGTGATGATTACACAATGGCCTAAATCATCCCCACCCACAGGAGGGGGAAAGTTATTTGGGGAAAACTGCTCTTTTTGTCCCTCAACATCTCATCTTTTTCTCTAGGGGCACACCACCAGGCTCCTTGCCTGTTCACGGCCATACTCAAGGTGCCCAGGGGCGCCACCGGGCCCACGATGCTGCCTCTGCCTGTGGTCTTGGGAACAGCAATGTGAGGCTGGCTGTGCCAGCAGAAGCCAGCTTGACATGTCTCCTGATCTTCTGACATCAGATGCATTTGGCTGTCCCAGCTTCTTTAATTTTCTTTCAGCTGAAGCATAGAATTGTTAAGGTTGGAAAAGACCTCTAATATCACAAAATCCAACCCAACCCACCCCCACCATGCCACTAACCATGTCCCTCAGTGCCACATCTGCACACCTCCGGAACACCTCCAGGGACGGTGACCCCACCACCTCCCTGGGCAGCTGTGCTACTGCATCACCGCTCTTTCTGAGAATAAATTGTTCTGAACACCCAACCTGAACCTCCCTGCTGCAACTCCAGGCCATTACCTCTCATCCTAAGAGCTGCAGAAGAGGGAGTAGCATCTCATCTGTACTCCCAAGCTTTCCCTGTTCCCCAGGCTCCCATGCATTTTGTCCTCCACTTCTTTGCACTGCCTCCAGGGCACAAACAGAAACTCCCCCACAGCTTTTTTGGCAGTGCAATGTCCCTGAGACCACTGGCATGAGGCAAGCAGCAAGTATGGTGCTAATGAGGGGAAATTGAGTTGTTAATGTCATTAGGAGTTTGTCAGATCCTGTTTGGAAGGGCTGCTCAAGGATGCTGGGCTGCTAATTCTGTTGTTAGTGGTACCTAGGGCTGAAACTCTGCCACTTCGCTTCTGAGTCTCCAAGCATACTATCTAAATTAAATTGGCCTGACATGCCGTTATCCATTTCTAAACAAGAAACAAGACAAAACAAACAAAAGCTTTCACAGTTTAGCTGAGTCTATGAAAAATGCTGTATTATCCTAGCTACAAAAAAAAAAAAAAAAAGACTTATTTGAAGATGGAATTTTCCATATTGTTAGTCTATAATTTAGGCACTTCAGTATTTAAAAAATTATATGGCTGAGTTATTTACAGCAGAAGAGAGGGAGCTGTGCATACAGATTAGCTTCTTGTCATCACGTTTTTAAATCTGTAATGGGCATAATGGAGTCAGCTGTACAACGGCAATTTGCAAAGCCCCATTGATTTCAATGAAAGTGCAATGAGGATGGTTAAAGGTATTGGGGAGGCTGGTGCTTCCAAGTGAAGAGAGATTAAAAAAGCCAATATTAGCAAAAGGAACAAATAGAAACAAATGGGATTATAGAGAGGGCTTACAGTACAGTTCAGGCATAGATAAGTTAGCAGATCAGCAAAGTGAAATATCCACAGGTTTAAACAGAGCTCACAAGTTTTCATGCTTTGATTTAAAATAGTTGGCTTATAAATTTATGTTTTCCTTTCTCACAAACTGCATTTCAGCCTGATGCTCACATATGCCCCCTTCCTTTTAGATGGCTAGTTACTCTTGGTTTTTATTGAATGAGTGGGAAAGGATGAGCATTGTGAGCACCAGCCCTGCGTGGATGATGACTGGTAGTGCCAGACATTTGCATACAAGTGAAATGTTTCTGGTGGCTCTGCCAAATCTCAGCTCCTTGAGCAGAACTTACCTGTTCCAGCTGTGACAATTACACTTGGATTTTTGCTGCATCTACTGTATAATTTTTGAAGGGTCCAGCATCTTCATAATTCTATGAGAAACATCTCTCTGCAACAGAAAGGGAGCTGTAAGCAGATGAAGAAACTGTTCTGGGATTTTTAAGGGCTGGTGTATGAGAGGTCCACCCTACTAACTTCCTGTCATGCTGAAGAAGAGCCCTTCTTATACAGTTGCAGGACTGCTCCATTATTCTCCTATAAGATATTACCTACAAATGTAGCAGCAGCCAGGCAGTTGGCAGAGGCCTCTGCCCCTCTGCCTGATCGGTGTTATCAGATATTTTAGCTCTTCCCACTAGGTCTGTATGTAAGTGCATGCCATGCCTTGTTCTACATATCAGACCCAAGCACTTTTTGAAGTGTGGTGTGTTTTCATGGTGCCTGCTATTAGGAAGCTTTGACCTCAGATGGATATCCTGTACAATTGTTGCTAGCAAGTGTAACAAACATGCATATGTACATGTGTTCTGCATATAGACTTATAATCTAGTTTATTAAACACTGGAACATATTTTTTTGTGAATCTTTCAAAAATTCCATATTTGGGAAGTTGTGCTGCCTTAAAATTTTTTGGTTTTATTTTTTTTTCCTTGAATCATATGATTTGGTATTAAACAGTTAGGGCGGTCACAGTCTATTGTTCCTGGGGCAGAACATTTGTGCAGCTAAGGTGAGAGCTTTCCAAGCAGTTATCAAGAGAGAAAGGAGCGTGGGAGTTCTCACTTAGAGATTTCCTTTCACCACTTCATATTTTCTTCGCAGGGACATTTCATCCTTTAAGTTACCAAAGATTAAACCCTCTTACTGATAGTATGATCATAGCTCTCTTCCCTTCTCTGAAGCATATAAAACCCTGCTTTCTGACTGCAAATCATGAATTTTCAATCTGTGTGTTGTGATGTTAGGCCAAGTGAACTGTTCTGAAGTGCTAGAAAACTTTTTTTTTTTTTTTCTCATCAGCTTGTCACCATTTGTTACTGTTCTCCTCAGGAGCGGAGGCACAGGAAGTTTTATGTCTCACACTGAATGTGAGAAGATAGCAAACCTGCCACAGAACAAAAAAGACTCATCAAGATTCATTTCAAGGTGTTCCGTGTCTCTGTGTTTTGAGGACTAGAACCACTGAAGCAGCTAAATAGTTATGTCAGTACTGCTTAAACTGAACTGTTTTTACATGAGCAAACTATGGGCTTTTTGTATAAATGGTCTGAATCACCAAACATCTCATATTTAGCAGCACTGCTAACAATAAAAGTAACACTTCATTATCTTTGACGATAGTCAAGTGTATCTAGACTGCTTTTAAATTCCAGCTTTGCTTTTTCAAATTGGGTTATGAATAAGGCATGCAGCAGTGCATCGATTGAAATAATTCTATCCTCCACTTTCAGGAAGCAGGGAGAGATTTGGGAAATAGATCTCTATGTAAATTGCTTCTTTTGAGTTAGGAGGCATGTTTGTTTTTAAAAAGGTTCTGTGTGTCCCAAAAGGCTGCAGGCATTTTGTGGCCCTTCTGGATCTGCTGCAGAGTACTCAACCAGTTCTGCTATCCCCACATCCAGACAACAGCCTGCTCTGCCAGGGCTGTCATATGAATTGGAAGGATGCTGTATGCCTCTGAATACAGGTGAGAGGATGTAAAAGGGATAAGAGAAGCATGCTCATTCAATCTTTCTCTGTTTTTATGTACATAAATGTAGCGGAGCCTCTGGGATGACACTTTGTCTTTTACGGCAGTAAATCTATTGACTTAAATGGGGATAACTTGTGTAGAGAACTGACATTCAAATCAGAGGTAGAGCATTAAGAGGCTGATTCCTGGGTGGTTCAGCCTGGATGTAAGTGCAGTTTTTCAGTCCAAAGTGTGTTTTATTGCAAACTATGTTCTCACACTAGAAAGTAATGTGAGCTCTTTATCTGGCGCTGACAGCACAAGTGTAGGATTTTGGTGGAAGAACATCTCAATTGCATCAGTTAGACTGACAAGAGTGTCAAACCCATGATTGATTCTCACATTTACAAATATCTTTCCTTTTCAGTTTGCTTCATCCAGGAAAAACATACTAGATTTTTAGTAGTGAGCTGTAATTTGCAGCAAACAGGCTTAGTGCCTGAGCACAGAAACTGGTTCTTCAGTTCTGTATTACAACTCAGTCTCTACATTTCCAGCTGCAGGCTGAGACAGAGTGATTCCTTGCTAAAAGGGAAAAAGAAAGTTGCATAAGAAATCTGATTTTCAGATATTTCCCAAAAGCTACCTTGGGTTATTTATGGCAATAATGCTGACGTCTTTGATACTTTCCCTATTTGCAAAGCAAAACTGGATGCCATTCAGTGATGTCTCAGGTTTAGTTGGTTTGCAGAGAGGGAGCTACTACTACACAGTTTAGTGTAGGGCACTATCACACTCTGATGTGCCCCTGCAGTGCTGCGGTTTCCTCAGGGTCACATTTTTGGGGCCTGACTCAAAGTTGGTATCAGTCTTAGAGTGGGGCTTTTGGGCAGCTTCCTGCCGCATCCAAAGAATCCAAGGAGAGCTCCAGCAAGGAGAGCGACAGTGCAGATTATGATGCAGATGGAGCCAGTCCATTTCTATCAAGCGAAACATTAAATGATGCACTCAAACCCCTGAAGCCTTTCCTGCACTTAGCACCATCAGCGCGGTAAGCGATAGCAGGAAGGCTGCCGACACTGCCCCGGGGAGAAGCACTGCATTGTCACAGGCAGGCCTGCAGCTGGCTGCGTGTCACACAGCCCCTGAGTTCCTCAGCAGATGCAACCAACTGGTCTAGGGAAGAATTTCTGCAGGGAGCCGAGGCATGAGACAGCATCAGGCATCCTGCAGGAGTGCAAGCAGTGCCACAGCGTGGCAATGCAGGAAGCTGACGGAATCCCACAGGGAGCTGCTTAAAATCTACTTCACTTGAGTGGCTAGCCTGTGAGTGCAGAGAGGTCAATATATCCATAATTATTATTACAATTTTCTGTTTAAAATATACCAAGCTCTTAAGGAAAGGAAGAAAAAAAAAATTCTTTTTTTTTTTATTAAAAAAAACCTTTTAAATTACAGCTTCAAAGCACTAACTTGTCTAGTAGCTTCCTAATTTCCCTAAGGATCTAAGAAATAGGCATTAGGATTCCTGGAGCAATACAAAGACTTAAAATTCTAGATTTTAAATATAAAAGCATTTTATATGCGTCATTGAAATGGAGCAGCTTAATTTTGTGTGACTTACACTAACTAGTTCCTGGAGCCCACACAAAAGTACAGGGATAGTATGCTTCATTTTTATATTTAGACTACCCTTCAGCATTGGGAAGAGACAAACGTATTTCCATTTTGCACATCTCTTTGGAAAGTGTTTTGCCCATGGTGAACAATGACTTCTATTTCTGAATTTGGAAAGTTGTCCAGCTTCCGAATAATACCCATTTTCTTTTTTCAACATATTTATTTTCTTCAGCAAATGAATGAAGTATCCTTCATTCAATGATGGCGACAATGAGGAGAACATTACCAATCCATTATGCAGCACTTCAGATAATTAATTTTAGTATAGCAAATAAATAATTCTCCCAATGGCCTTATGAACTTGCTAGATAAGTATTATCTTTCCAAGGGTAAGTGTCACTGTCACTAACAGAATTGAAAGAATGGGATGCTGAGTTTTAATTTTCTTATTTATTCAGGGTGAGATAGGATATGTTTGTGATAAATGTTCATAATGTCAGCTCAAGAAGCTTACTGTGCCAAATGGCACATGATGAGCCAACCACATCACACTTGCCCCTACCTCAGTTCACAGGGAGTACTGACCTCAGGAATGGTGCAGCCCCTTCCCATCAGAAAGCACTTCTGATGCACAAGGTGTGTGGGGAGGGCTGTTGCGTGCTGAAGGGCTGAAATACAGGACCTTTGCGAGAAGTTATTCTGCCCATTCCCATAATTATTGTTTTTACTGTCATGAACCAGGGCAAAGTTTGTCTGCTGTGATAAAGGGACAGCTCTGTTGGTTGGGTGGAAGCCAGTGCCATCAGGGTGCTACAGCAGTGCACAGAGCCGAGATTAGCCAATCTGTGTGAGCTGATCACCTCTGATATCTAGAATGTGTCAGCAGGATTACAAGGAGCTGAATCTGTCTTTGCTCCAAGGGTTGGTGCAATCTGCACCTTGGTAACTTCCCTCCAGATTGTGAGCAAGTGTCAAAACAAACCCAGCAGAGCCAGAGTTATTTGGGATTACATCTCTCCCATACTTGTTTTTTATCTTGAAGCATTTCATTATCTGTCATGAATCTGATGGAACATGTAAGGAGAATGGCTACTGTCCTTCCCACATTAAGTCCATACACCAACAGGCACTGTGCCCCGGCTGCTCTGAATGTGCACCATGCTGGCTTCAGTTCACAGCAGGAAGGCATTGTGCATTGGACACTTAATTGGAAATGTTTTGTTTGGCAAAACATTGTCTCCAAGGCCAGTGATTTAGGCCTTTATGTAAATGCAGCATTACTTCTATCAAAACAGGAAAAAGAAGAAAATAATTATAACCATGTTATTATACCTAATTTACATTTTGCCCTTTATGGGGTACACTCTAATAGAAGTTTTCAAGGTAAAATGTGTCCTTATTAAAAGGCATTATGAACTCTCTATCTGCTTATTTTGAGAACACTCTATTAAAATCTATGTACGGTAGGGTACCTTTGTGATCTACCACCATTTATAAGAAAAGCTTTGGTTTAATGCTTATCCTAATGGGAAGCTCAACATTTTATCTCTACAGGTGTTGTGACAGCGAAGAAAATGGGCTTTAACTGATGTCCTTGTTTGGGAGTGGTTTGGGTTATAATTTGTTATCATCTATTCCTGTGAAATCAGACATGAAAAAAGAAAAGTTTAAAGCTATTACTGTAGAGAAATCTATACAGTTGTGTTGAAAATGTTTACTTTATTATTAAGGAGCTAATTAGAAGGCTGTGACTGTTATTCTTCCTTTGAAAATGTGGAAAAAAATTGAAGAATATTGATTTAAGAGATATTATTAGTTGGAAGCGCCTCTTCATTCTGTCTAGATGATGGCAGACTTGAGATCTTTTTATTACCTCCTGTTTTAAGAAGTATCCTTGGGAAGCATGGATTTCAAAACTGTGCGCTAAAGAAATGTACGTAATATTAATTAAGTTATGAAAAAACTATCTGTTCTTTTCAAGCATCCCAGAAGACTGTTCTGAGATGAGTTATGTGCCACAGAACACCATGAGAAAGAAAGAAAGAGGGACGTTACTCCTGATTCAGTTGCTGATGACAGCAATTGAGAATCTGTTGAAGCAAATTTGCACAAACCTGTGATTTCTTAACTGCAGTTTCAGTTAATACGGAATGCTGAGTTCCACGAAAACATGGAAATTGTCATGCAAACTAAATAACATATTCTGTTCAAGTAGCATCTCCTGGAGTAAACAGCCATTACTATAAAAATCATGTCAGTTTAAGTGCTTTGCGCTTGTCAGTCCTTGTGTTCTCCATCTTTGGCTTTAACTGGACTGATGGACTCCTGACATGGATGAGGACAGATGCAATAAAATGCTCTGAGGGAAGCAGCACTGGAGGAAGAAGTGGCAGGAAAGACTGCAGAAAAATATGCAAGTTCAGTTTCTCTCTGTGGTGGAAACAGCCATAATTCTTGCTCTTCTAATAAGAACTGTAGGCGTGTTTCAGTTTAGAAATGATGCTTTACTTTTACAAATTTTTACTTGCACAAACAATATATCAGTTGTAAAGCATTTTTATTTGTAGGAGGAAAAAAAGTTATTCCTCCTGAACAAAAACATAGCTCAGTATTTTTTTTTTTTTTGTTTTGATGTACATTTTAATACTCTGACTGTAGGCCTGAGAAAAAGAAATGATATTACAAGTGCACACAGTAATGATCAAGCATGCATCCTCTGAAGTAATCACAAGTCTTGAATGTCCTTTGATCTCATACACTCCATTGCAAGGTCCAGTTCCAGAGAGCTGGAAGTTGTAAAGCTCACTGTGTTGCTATTGCTTTGCGCAGCTTATTCTCATACTCTGCAGCTTTCTCGGTATGAAGGACTACATTTCTTGCCCATGGATTCAGAGCTCAACCTCTGTCTTCTGCAAACCTGTCTTCTGCTTCCCAGGGTGAGTGGAAGCCCTGCAGCCTTGATACTAGTTTTGCACTGGTCTGAGGTTGAGTATCAGCAGCTGTGGGACTTGCTTGGCAGCAGGTTTGTGCAAGAGCTCTCTGATTTGTCTCAGAGGGCACTGGGTTCTGCCCAGAGAGAAGTCCTAGCCCTGCAGGACTTGCATCCTTTGTGGGAACAAAGGATTTGTACAGCAAGCCCTCTGTTACCTTCATCCCGGTCAGCGTGGGGAAATCGATTCACAAGGAAGCACAGAGCACAGCTCCCGCCCAGCACGGCATGCTGATGGGGGGAAGAAGCTGGAAGAATGGCTGGGCAGGGCTGTGGGGCCAGGCTGGGACACCACATCCTACTGCCAGCTATGAAGGAGCCAGTTGGGCAAGAAAGAAATCAGACGGATAAATACAAGTCTAAAATCTCACAGCGAATCCACAGCCATCCCAAGAAGCACGGCAGCCCTGGGCAAGCTTTGCTCTTGGCAAACATTTATTCAGCGTGCGCTCCAAGCTGCTGACTGACAGCGAGCACTGTGTGCCCGCAGTCCTTGTCCCCCAGCGCTCAGCACAGCCCTCCTCTCCTGCAAAGGGACAGGAAAGCATGCCGCTCCTGCTGCACACTCCACTTGAACTGAGGTTCAAGGATAAATATTACCTCCCCTCGGATGTGTTAACTATTTTTTAATGATGCGATCTGATATTTTAACAGTGTGCGCAGTGCAGCAGAGCTTTGGGTTTGTTGTTTAAATATCTTTGATGGTATGTCATAACAAATTAGTTTCTAAATGTTGCCAATTTGGCAGACAAAGCTGATTATTTCCTGCAATCACACTGCATATGTGCACAAGATTATAATTAATGACCAGGGATGCCAAGCACACTTTAATAATGATCCTTCAGCATATAAGGGACTGTAAGAGTTGTTGGCATTTGTGCCTTGTGTTGCAGAGGACAGAGGCAATGAATACTGATAGATCAATCAGTGTCAGAGAATCCAACAGCTTCCTGATTTTTCTTATAAATTGGAGGATTCTCTGGGAGTTATTGACAAAGCAGCTGCAGTGAATATTAACAGTGTTTGTGCTGCTTTCACTGAAGTACGATGAACTCCTAATTAGATTGGAATTGCTCTTTTGGCAACTTTTCCAGGTGGTTTTTCCTTCAGCACATTGTCCATTTTGTGTAAGGATTATAAGGAAATCAGCAAAGGATTTTTGAAGTGCACCAGAATGTCAAGGCAGCAGAGGGATGGATCAGAATTAAAACTAACTTAGAAAGCCACTACGGGTGCTTAAAAAAAAGAGATTGAGAAAACAAAGAGTTTGTGATGCAGCCCATCAGAACCAGGGTGTGGATCCAGCTCCAGTGCTCTTTCCAGCATGGTCAGTGAAACAAATCTTCAGTGATGTTCATGTGCACAGCATGAGTGCACTATATTTGGGGTGTGGAGATAGTAAAAAAAGTTGCAAATTCAGCATCAGTACCTCCCTAACCTGTTTGCTCCAATTAGCTGTGTGTGGGCAGGACACGTACACTGACAAGAGCCTGGTCTAGAAAAGCTTGTTTTACATATTATAAACTTCAATTTTGACTTTTTCTCAATGTTTCATTTTTCACCCCTTATTTTCCAATATGAATGCTCAATGGGATTTTTTTTTTTTCAAAGGTGAGCTTATTTCACTAAAGAGACTTCTAAACAGGACAGACTTCAGCTCACTGTCCTTTTCTACTAGGAGTCGATGGCAGCAGGCTCGATGCATATGACTTAAATAAAACCCAGATATATGCAAGGGAGCAGTTTCACGTGGACTGCGTGAGGAAAGGAGAGCTTTGTTGGTGATGATACATCAAAGCCCCAAACTTCCACTTCTACTCTGACTCAGTGTAATTGGGTGAAATGTGAGGGATGATTTTACAGACGAGGGAAAGCAGAAACAAATGTTCCTGGCTTGGTGAGAACTGAACACCGTGGTATCAGCCAGGAAGTCTGGGGAAAAAAAAAACAACCAGGAAGACCAAACAAGCAACAGGGAGGATGACTCGTACCAGTATTGTGAACATTGATACCTCTTGTGATACAGTAAGCAGATCCACATCAAGGTAAAGATTTTGCTCTGTGCACATGTCCTTGGCTTCTTCCAGCAAGGTGGGGGTCTGAACGCTTTGGCTCTGTGCTTGTGAAACAAACAGTGGAAAAGTGGAGAGGGAAAGGAAAAAGAACAGAAGTCCCCCCTTGTGAAAGTCTCCAAGGATTAGCATTGCCAGAAGACAAAGAGCCCAGGACCGAGCATCTGCCCCTACCCTTGGCCTCAGGGAGGTCAGCTCAGCTTTCAGCAGCTCAGCTTCCAGTCTCTGACATGAGGCACCAGACAGTCAAAATCTCACTGATTGGAAGGTCTATTGTTAAAGTCTGCTTAAAAAGTATTACGCAGGTATTACTCATTAATATAAAGGTATTAAAATCCTGTTGGTAATAAAAACTGTAGGATACAGTTCTGTTATGAGAAAGTAAGAATATTATTGAGGTCTGGTATAAAGAGAAGTACCAGCATATGAACTGCTTCTGATATTGATCAATAACCATCTTTTACCGTAATTGTTCCAGTTTGTTTACTTCTGGGTATGTGAATTATTGATCTTGTCTTTCTAGCTTCTTTGTACTCTTCCAGTTTCTAATTCATTCTTGCTTCTTCTTTTCTTTTACAGAGTTTAAATAAAAGCTTGAAAAAGATTATCAAAGTGAGCCTTGTGAAGAGATTGCTTAAGAAAATGATAACAATCTATAATCCTGATGACTATTCTAACCTTATCAGTGAGCTGGCTTGCAAGAACAACAAATCAGAACAATTTATGTCCTGATAATGAGAAGCCCAGCAGGGAGGACAACCACTCAGTGTTACTCAGTCCTCAGAATTCACAGTAACATGGGGCTCATCCTCACTGCCTTCTCTCCTTTTCATGGAAGCCTAATGCCTTCCTCTCATTTCTGTGCAGAGGGGAAGGCCATGTCCAGACTGTGAAGTAACACCCATGCCTGAGAGTCCATCCAAAATGTCTTTGGCAATTGTAAATGCTGAAGCACTGCTGCCATCTGATGCCTTCTTGACATGTGGGAAGGCACCTTTCCCTCTTGCTTTGCAGTGCAATTGCTCAGGAGGGGGTTCCCTGGGATGGCAGAATTAGTCCAGTGTCAGACTTACTGGGACGTGGCTACCTCAGCATGTTCAAATCAAAGAGAAGTCGACATGCTTGGCATAAGCAGCTTAGTGCTAGTGCTAGTGCTGCCACCAGAATATCCAGAAATAACTTGGGATCGGATAGATTTTCCATTTGGAAACCACCCATGTGCATTTTTCTTGGTAACAGAATTCACATTACAAAGCTCTATTTTGGGTGAACATCAGCACTCTGTATTATTGCAGATGAGGCCAAGCTGTGTGGTGCAGTTGGCATAACCAAAGGATAGAGTGCCATCCAGAGGGACCTGGACAGGCTTGAGGGGGTGGCCCAGGAGAGCCTCATGAGTTTCAACAAAGCCAAATGTGAGGTCTGGGAGTACTGGTGGATGGCAGCTGGACATGAGCCAGCAATGTGCCCTCACAGACCAGTCAGCCAACTGTAACCTGGACTGCATCAAAAGAAGCATGGTCAGCAGCTCGAGGGAGAGGATCCCACCCCTCTGTTCTGCACTATGAGACCTCACCAGGAGCACTGCATCCAGATGTGAAGTCCTCAGTACAGGAGAGATATGGACTTACTGGAGTGTGTCCAGAGGAGGGCCACAAAAATGATCCCAGGGATGTAACACCTCTCCTACAAGGACAACCTGAGAGAGTGAGGCTGTGCAGCCTAGAGAAGAAAAGGCTCTGGGGAGACCTGAGAGTGGCCTTTCAGAAGGAACTAAATCAGGGCTGTAAGAAGGAAGGAGACAGACTAGCAGGCTCTTTTGTGGCAGGACAAGGGGAAATGATTTCAAACTAAAAGTGGGGAGATTTAGATTAGATATGGGGAAGAAGATTTTTACAATAGGCATGATGAGGCACTAAAACAGATTGCCCAGAGAGAAGGTGCATGTCCCATCCTTGAGGACACTCAAGGTCAGGCTGGATGGGGCACCTGATGGAGCTCTAGATATCCTTTTTTCATTGCAGAGGAGTTGGACTGGATGACCTTTTAGGGTCTCTTTGTTCTCAAACAATTCTGTGACTCTATGATTTCCTTAAATCATTTTGTTTGAACAGGTCTCTTTCAGAACAGCTGTTTTCCTACCTCTTTCCTCTTGGATCTCATTTCAGTGGAAAACTTCCTTACTGGCTGTCCCCACCTGTGGATTCTACACTGTCCTGACCTACCCTTGCAGTCTTGGTGCCTTCTTAAACTTAAACAGTAGCAGCAGTGCATCTGCATGGATAGACATCCATCAGTAAAGGTAGAACCTAAGGCTTCTCTTAGATCTCTTGCTACCTACAAATGACAATGGTCTTTCACACAACTAAACTTAAGAAAGATCCAATGGCATTAGTTCTCTGACATGCTATCTAGGATTATCAAACAGGAATGAAGTGCTGTATGAATTATATTTTTCCTTTCTCACACCTCCCTTCTTGCCTTAGATGCATCCCTTGGGTTTGTTTTGTGCCTTCCCACCTTGTTTCCCAGCTGCCTTTGAAAACTACTGCTTCAGCTGTCCCTTGGCCCCTCCATGGGCATTCTCTAGGGCCACCTTCCTTTGAGGAAGGAGAGCAATTCAGGAAGCATGGTATCCATGGGATTGTTGAGGCTGTATAATAGCAGACTTAAACTGGGAGATCCTTTGTATATATTCATGTGTCCTGGCTCCAGGACAGATAAGCAGAAGGAGAGACATGAGACTCAGGGAAAATGGGCTACCAACATAATCCAAGCCAAGTCTGATTCCTTTAAGCATTAAGGCCTATTATGCTGTATCTGCCTATTTTTTGAACAATTTCTTTGATGTATCTAAGTGACAGTGCTCTAAAAAGCAGAAGACATATTTAAGATACCTGAAAGAGAATTTAAGGGCCTTAAGTATTTAATAAGCTTGTGGATCAAATGATGAATATGCCTATCACTGGACTTTTGGCACTTATCTTCATAACTTTATCAAGACCTGATAGCAGTAGCTTGAAGAGTGCCCCTTCTCCTTTCTCCACTTTCATCCTTATCAGCAGGTATTAAAATGGCCTGTTTCCAGGGAAGAAAAATATATGTCATGTAATATATCTGTGGTTTTCTAAATGGCTTGCACATCTCATTAACTTAATATTTTTTCCATTGGTCACTTTAGATTTATTACTTTCCAGCCATAATTTTTTAAATTTAATTTTGACCTGGCATTACCCTAAAATTAAATTCTGATCTACCCTCCACCTGAAATGGTCTGGGGAGGAAGCCATTTTGCATTACATTATCATCCTATCAAATTTAACTAATTTAAAGGTGACATGAATAAAATATTCATTAAAAGTACAGTAGCCATTTGTCTGTGATCTTTAGCAGTGTCCCCATTAACTTTCAGTTGACACCCAGTTGCAAATAGCAGTCTCTCTTTCTAAGCCTTTTTGGAACAACTTTGATTTACATGAAGAACGTAGCCTGCCTTCTTGCTCTCTTACCCACTGTTTTTTAAACTACCTTTTTATCTCCTGGCTCTGAACTGAAATGATTCCCCTCCATAGTAACCCCAAGTACAGATGCTCTGATGTATTAATGCAGGGAGACATTATGACTTTTTCAAACTTCTTGTAACAAACAAAAATATTCCTGAAGGTCTTAAGCAGCTATTTGGGGGACTAGATATTTTCTCTTTAGTTAAGCAATTTCTCACTGTTTGCCTTGAGTTGTTCTCACACGCTTTCTTCCTGTAAGGGACAGGCATGAAGTTCCCAAGGTGTGGACCCCCTTATTGCAGGAGTTGTGCTGCATTCTGCTTGGGAATTTCCTACAACTGAAGCACACTCAGGTAACCTGTTGCTCATGATAAAGCAGTGTGGCATATTAAAAGAAGATTATTATCAACATTTGAGATGCTTTAGCCTAAAGAAATGAATAAACACTACCAAATAGATTATCTTTTTTCTGTAAAACAAGAGTGATGCATGAAATGGATTTGTAGTCAGTCATATTTGCCGATCTGTTTAAAAAGATAAATCATCTTCCACAAATACATGAGGATACTTCCTTGCACTTCATTAACATCATTACTGTTGTAAGGTGATGATTTCTGATCTTTGAAATGTAATTCCTTTATACTATAAGGAAAGAAATTTCAGTATTACAGCCCAGTCTTCTGAATACATGCAGCTCTGTGCCTAGTCCTTGTGTTTGCTTCTGCCCTCAGGAATGAGTCTAGCAGCTGTAACCAGAGCAGCACTGGGCCAGATGGATTCTGAGATGATGCAAATGGGAACAGTGCAGATTTTAATGGAGCTGTGCTGTTTTATCCTGGATAAAAGTCTGGGATAATTTTATAGTACAATATGAGAAGGAATTATTCTTCAGAAATATTCTTTCAGTTTTTATAGCTGGAAATTTCTCATACATAAGTTAATATTAAATAATAAGCAGAAATAAAAATTCTGTTACGTTTTTGAAACTTGGTTTGTGGCTCACATGAAACACTGGATGCTTAGAAATGCTTTATTCTCAAGTTAGAGGCACACTGTTACAATGGTACAATGGAATCACAAATAACTTGTGCACACTCTGGTTTTGCCTTATTGATTGTGAAATAATGGGATAATTTCAGGGGCTTTTCTCCTTTCAGATTCTTAGATAAAGTATTTTCCTCCTTTCCAAAGTTAATATCCAAAATCTGTTGATGCAACTGGGATGGAGTTGTAGACCATGTTATAAATACCTGTCATTCTTCTTCCCCTTTAAAATTCTGAGTACTCTGAATTGCTTTTAATTGAAATTCAACATTTCTTTCCTCTTTAGATCTTAGTGCCCATAGCTTTAAAGACTCATTAAACCTTGGAGTATTTTTTAAATTAATTTAAAAAATCTGTTAATATATAATCTGAAGAATAATAGTAATTCGTATAATGTTATTATTAATATAATATAATATAATATAATATAATATAATATAATATAATATAATATAATATAATAGTAATATGTATGACAGCAAAAATGATTCCACACAGTCCAGTGCCCACATTCTTACAACAATCAGGATGAAAGCATATGATAAACTGGGTTAGTCTCAAGGAAGTAAGTTCTCATGTTTTCACTCAGCATAGCAGTCTAGAAGCAAACCTAGCTTCCTTCCTTCACAGCCATGCCTGAATGGTGGATACAGTATATTAAGGCAGGAGTCACAGGAGAACTTCAGTGGCAGAGTTAGCTAAAACTTGTTCCCCTTAAGAGACAAATACCAAAGTCTTTCCACTGTCAAATGTTGGTAAAGCTCAGCTAGCTCTTTGCACTCTGAGGAAATGCCCTGTTGATATGGGAGATAGGTAGGACAGGGACCTGAGCGTATCAAAATCTTTTTACAGACCTACCAGAAGCTCTGCGATCATTTTAGTGAATTACACAAGAATAACCCAGTCAGAGAGCTTTCACATTAAAAATAGAATGATAGGAATCAAAGCAAAATGTCCTGGCATGAATGTAATTCCCTTGAAAATTTGATTCAGTTTCTCAGGAAGTCGAATGAGTACACAAAAAATGAAAATAAAAAGTAGAACAAATTTACTCAAGACAATACAATGTCAATGAATTCAGAAGACATATAGCTTGAAAGTTTCCTTTGGACTGTCCAGCCAATCTCTGCCAAAAAACGCCTGAGGGTTAACAAAAGATGCAGCAAAACTGCAGCAGGACTCTGAGTGAATTTTTTTTGTACGAACTTTTGCATTTTGAGTCTTTCTTGAAGAAAAACATAAAGCCCTGGAAACTGATATTTTTCATGCTATAGAAGTGACAATTTATGGATCCAACAATTTCTCAGACACTACTTGAAAAATGTTACTTTATCCAGAGGTTAACTCCTTTAGAAGTACAAATCTTTAAATTTTCTTACTTGCTAGTTTGGGCAACTAGATTCACCACAGTCATAAATCTCTCAGTTTTCTAGTCTGTAACATAATATCCCTGAAATCTCATAGGTACAAATGGAATTGCTAATTTTCAGTAAATCTGCAGTAATGGGTGATAACATCATGGTTCCCAGTTCCAATCATTTTTGCAGTAATAAGTGAGATTATAGAAGAGTTGCTTTTGGCCATAAAATCTACTGTTCAGGGTACATATTTTAATGTCCAAAACACGCATCCAATTTCCATCTCTTTATTGTTGTCACTTTTGCACTACAGCATCTCTTTCTGATGTAAGATCAGGGCCATTTTGGGCCACATGCACTATTTATGGGCATGGGGAGAAATTAAGAATATTTTCAGCCTTTCTGTATTCAGTCTGGGGCTGAAAATTCAGGCTATTTGCATTAACCTGGAGACAGATGCTGTTCACCTGAAACCTCCCCGGTACCCAACCCCAAGCCTGAAATATGACTTTAAGGTTAGATGAACGCTGTGAATGTTGCTGGCCCTGTTGTGCTGAGGGATACTGGTGCTGTCATCTGTGGAGGCTCTGAAAGCATCTGCTCACGTGCCTGCTGCGAGGGGTTTGTGGGACTACTTAATTTGTGGACAGTTTTACATTTGAAAGCACTCCTTTGGAGATGTTTGCCTTTGAAAGAGAGTGCTCAGGTGTGTTTTACTGGCAGAAGATCTGGCCTGTGAGCAAATAACTGGTACGGGAGTTTGGGGGATGATACCAATGTATCCTGTGAAGGCAAGATACAATTTGGCATCCTCCAGCTCGCTGTTATCTGCTGACAAGGCCTGGAAGATGGGAACAAAGCAGTTCCTGCAGAGATCCAAATGCCAGGACCTGTCTCTCCAAAAAGAGCTGACTCGACCACTTTGGACTTATAAATAAGTTGGTATTGTTGTTAAGAACATAGAAAAGAAGTTGTCATCAACTGAGCCACACAACCTCCAATGACCCATAGATACTGGAGAGCAGTGTCTGAACTACGTGCTACCTTGGAATCCCAGTGGTAACTATCTCTTGCTTTCTACAAAAACTTCTTGCTATTGGTATTCCACATCATAACATCATGTAGTGCATTAAGATTTAAAGAGTTAATGCTCCAGCTCCGTGGATCATCAGTAGTTCTGGGTATACCTGTCTCAGAAGAGAAGAAGAACTACGTTCCCCAGAGGACTTCGCGTTGCTTTGCATTTTTACTTATTTCCACTCAGAGGGAAAAGATAAAAACTGTCTGCGGTCATGGGACGCTCTCTCTTTCCTTTGGGATTGACTCAGCAGTGGGTGCTCGCTGCCGTCTCGCCTTCAGCAGTTAGCTTAAGGCCTTTGGTTTATCAGACACTCTCTCTTGCTCATTTTATTTGATATATTAGCTTCAATTCCAATTATATTATATTACATTGTGTTATTTTGCTTTATGATATCTTATTTAGAAAGATAGTTTAGCTCTCCTCCTTAGATCGTTGCCACTGTTTTGCTTCTAGGCCCATCTCCCTTTTCCTTTTTCCCTTTCCCCTTTCCCCTTTCCTGGGGCATGGGTCCATGGGTCCCCCACACCAATCATCATGGAACAGGGCCAAACCAGCCCAGTAAACTGTTGACAATTTCTATCACCCATCTTCCTTTCCCCATCTCCTTAAGCTGCTAGAATTTGTAATAAACTGGTCAGGCTAACATTTGACCCATTGTGTCTTTGTCTCATTGTCAGGTACATATATATCAAAAGAACCTCCTTTCCCTCCTATTAATTGGTGCGAGACAGAGCTGCATCGATTTTCAGCTCTGGGTGGAAGAAACTCTCTCAACAGACATTTAAACACATTATTGTCTTCTGTTTACTCTGCAGGTTATACCTAGTATACTTTATGAAATGAATTCAGGAGGAAAGAAGCCAATTAAAATCTGAATCTCATGCAGTTAAAGATCTTTTTACATTCAGCTTTAATGATAACACCCAAGCTGCTAGAGCATCTAAACCTAACTCTAAATCTTACACATGCTCTTCCTGCACATGCTCTGTGAGTTAGTTCAAGCTTCACAAAGTACACAATCAACTTCCTTTCAGTTAAGACATCTTTGTAAAGCTTAGAGTTGTTTGACGTGGGATAAATGGTGATTTAGGAGCTAGTCCACAAGTTGGTATCATAGAATTACAGCATGGCTTGGGTTGGATGGGATCTAAAAGCCCATGCAGCCCCAAGCCCTGCCATGGGCTGGTTGCCACCCACTATATCAGACTATGGTTGGCCTTCAGACTTCAGGTGCTCGCTGCAGGCTCATATCAAGCCTTTTATCCACCAGAACCCCGGTATCAGACAAATGAGCTCACTGTGTTGGACAGGTCAAGATCTTCTGCTGTTTTCCTTAAAAATATATTTGTCTCTTATAAATGATATATGATTGGTGTACTCAAGAATAAATTGGCCAAGAAGCCAATCACTGTTAGACATATGTACAGTGCAGTGGAAGATGATGTGAGACAGCTGTCTTTCAGCTGTACTGTCCAATATGAACTATCAATCACATCACCTTGCTTGTACGTTTTCACAAGCAATGTAAATGGGAACTTTTTGCTTCATGAAATGTTCTGTTTATCTACTTTTATACTTTTACCAAAGCTTTCTAATATCGTTGAGCTCTTGCCAGAATGCCTGAGGTAGTTGTTTGAGCTCTCTGAGGTTTTTCTATAAATGTTTGCCACTTTTACATGCAATATCCAAAGGATTAAGTATCAGCACTATAGCAGATACAAAAGTATATTTAATCTATAGGGTAACAGGCATCAGAAAGGCCAGACATGTACTGCTATGGGCTGCTGCTAATTTCACTGTGTTTCATTTATCTGTCTAGCAGTTTCATGGACAACCACACACCATCACACAAAATGACTTAGTTAAAAAGCATTTTATTTAACGTGCATTCTACAGAAAAGGCACTGGAGACCTGAAATAGATTTCATGTTGCATTGGGAGAACATATGGGAAACAGCACACAACATACACAACTACGGGTACTGCAGTGAAATATTCACCAAACACCATTAGACACAAATGTGCTCCCTCTCAAGAAAGCAAAGCCCTATGTCCTATCCCATTTATCTACTGTGACAGATGTCTTAATGTATGCCTTTGTGCAAGGATGAAAATGAGATATCCTTAAGTACTGTTAAGTCTTCCACTGAAATCTTTATGGGGAATTATAGAACTTTTGTACAGGAATTACAAGAGGAGCAGGATTTGCAAGGGTGCTGCTTAGGTGGTATGGGAAAAGTACTGGAGGAAAGTGCCAGGAAAGCACAGAATTACTAGGCATGGAAGATACTTGGTCAGGAGTCTGGAAGGAATTTGGGAATGCAGTAGCTCAGTCAATTCTGCATTTAACACGCTCATTACAACTAGAAAGTGGAAGAAAACATCTCTCTTGCATTCCAGCCACTCACTTTTCAGTACTTCAGGCTTTGCTTGAAATGGTAATTCAAGTTGGAACATCAATGAGCTTCAGGTAATACTTTCCAGTGGGAACAGGACAGTCCAGCTTCTGGAAGCAGAGGCTGGATTCAGCGCTTGCACTAAAAGTCTGTCAAGAAACTATCTGAAATATTGCTCTCATTAAACTTTTGCAGTGTCCTTGTATGCTTCTGAAGTAAGCATGATAACTGATCTCTTCTTTAACACTCCATTCCGTATCATCTGCTCTTTCTACATATATAGTATAGGCAATGAATTTTTTTCCTTTCTGTTATGTTCTTGAAGAAGCAGAGTGTGGCTCAGAGAATGTAGACAATTTTGTAACTTGTTGTCTTTTTCCGTTTGCCTTCTGAAAGAAAGAGCAGGTCTTCGTGGAAATAAATAGGATTCATATTACTTCAATGTTTTTTGTGGAAACAAATTAAAAATTGCACTGATTAATAGGCTGGTGATCACAATAGAAGGCTTCCAAATCCTTCAGAACATATTCTAGAATCTTCTACTCAGAATAATTTTGTCATTTAAAAATAGAAGAAAAAAAAGGAACTTACAGATATCTTTTCACCTTATATATACCTGTTAAATAAACTTGTCATTTCTACAGCCAATTCAGGAAAGGAGTTATCAGATCCTTTCCTTGGAGACCTAAGTGTAACCTTGTCGGTCTCTGGGGTCAATCTCATACCTTCTCAGGAAAGCTCCCTGCACAATTTTGATTGTCACGCCAGTCATTATCAACCAGTTTGGCATGGGCCTCTAGGGTTTTCCCATTGAGCAAGGTCTGAACTGTGCTGCCCATGCCTTCTATCACCAATTATAAGTTCTGTACAGTTTTTTAAAAGACTGCAAAAAACATATCAGCATCATCCTGTTCCTTGTAATGAGGAAGCAATTTTACCTTATTAGAACTGACTAAATATGCATGGGCTGACCCAGTAGGACCCTCATTCACCCCTATTCTTTCCCTCTGGAAATCATATTCCATTTTCTTCGTTTCCATTTCAAATTTTTCTTCCTCTCCATCCTTTCTCTGCTCTCTCTCTTGATCCCATTTTTGTTCCAACTTTATCTTTTCCATGCTGAATTGTCATTCTCCACATTCCTGTTCTCATTACAACTTCCTTTGTATTTGATGCTTGCTCATTCCCATTTACAATCGCCTTCCCTTTTACCTTGTGCCTTTATATCACTGGCTTAGCACCTATGCAGCATATTTGCTGTTCAGACTCCCCTGCATAACTTCAATTAGTTGGCGGGTGTCATTAGTGCAGTTTCCTGCCTCCACCCTGCTGTGTCATAATGTTAAAAAGCAGGCTGCTAGTGGGAGACAGCACAGGAGCAGAGGGATGGTTGTGTGTCCCTGTGTGGCTATGGTGGATGGCTGCTCATATCCTTCCACAAGAGAGCTGGTGCTCAGCAGGACCCACCAGCTTTTCTGCCATAGTCTCAGGGTGAGCCTGGGTGTCCACTTCAGCAGAAGTAATGTCCACTCACATTCCTCTGAGGGATACCAGTGTGGAACAGAACCCTTTCCTTGTGACTGTGAAGAGCTCTGACTCCAAAAACCCCAGTCTAGGCTGCGAGGAAATGTGTAACTTTGTGAAAATCACTTTTCAGCCTTCCAAGTAGCAACTGTTGAGATTGTTCAGCAGAGCATGTGGAAACCTGCTTTCCCAGTGACAAAGCGCTGCACATTCTTCATGCCTATCATGCCTGAGGGCTTGGCATGAAAATGAGGTAGGTGATGCAGAATAAAACAAAGAGACTGTTAAATGTCTCAGAAAAACTGTGCCCCGAAAAGTACTCTAGGCCATAGTGTCAAAGATGAGACACACATCAGAGCTATGAATCCTAGTGACCACTGGAGGTAGCTCCCAGCTGGTCCCATTCTACAGAAATGGAAACAGCTCCAAGAGCTGTAAATGGGATGAGCTGAGAGTTGAAACAGCTCAGGATCTGATCTATATAGCATGAAAAAGAAAGGGACAGATGGTTCCCAAAGGCCAGGAGTGGTCCCACATCACTGGACATAATGTCAGGCACCCAGGGCACTGGGTTAAACCCACAGGTTATGACGGGCAGTGAAGAATTGACAGAAGTGAGGTTGAACAAAACCACAAAAACCTGCCCAGATATTTGTCCAGTCTCTGAATTACTTGCCTATGGACAAAAGATTACCTGTTTCCATTGACCTAAATCTCCTTTTCAACAATTTATACCCTGCACGAATCCCCAAAGATGCACAGATATCACTTCTCTGTTGACATTTAAAAATATTGCTCTCCTTCTGACATTTGAAAAATACAGTGTGCAGACATATTTTCATATGCAGAAAGATCTCTTGCTATCTGAGACCTTTCTGCAAAAGGTGAGTAGCCCAGTACACCTTGGCTGTAGATGCAAGAGATTGGAAAATGCAACAGGAGAGGGAAAGCATCTAGACACCTCTGCAGTGTGACTCAGCTACTGGCAGTCTGGACTCCCTGCTGGTGCAGGAGGTGCACCGCACAGGGGGCACAGCACCATGGCTTTCTGCAGGGCTCCTGGTGTGTGGATCCTGTTCTCATCCTCCAACAAGGCATGGCACTCTGTATGCATCTTGCTTGGAGGAGTTCACCTGGGGAAAGGAAGAACCTGGGTATTTCTCTGTATCGATCTACACTTGTGTTCGTAAGTGTGGGGAAATTCTTTCTGTGCAAGCAGGCTGAACTAATAGAGCCAGTGGAGTGAGCATTTCTTAACAGCTTCTTATTATCATCTCTCCCTTCTTAAGATGCATTCTGGTTTAGCTCTGTCTGCTGGAGAACTAACAATGGTCAAACAAAGGTGAGAACATTCATAATTTTTATGAGTTGTTCAGACCCACTGCACTTTACCCCTTGGGAACAAAAGTTTTCTGATAGCAGTTTAGAAAATATTCAGCACATCTCAGTGATCTCTTGTAAGCAATACAGTTCAGCTGTCACACTTTGTCATGTGGCATCAGTTTGTGTAGTGCGGTGAATTCACTGTAGATTCATATAGTACAGCCATTTGAGAACTCGTTTGGATCAGTTCTGTCTCTGAATGAAACGGTACATGATGTTTCTCTTTAGAAGTCATAAATATTTTAGTATATCCTCATCTGAGTTAAAATCTAAAGGGTTTCATAGAAAATACTTAGTCATCCCTCGCCTACTAGTTTTAAGTGTTCCTGATACATGTTAGACAACTACTGATGAAGTGAGTGCCTCAGAAAGCTAAAGGCCCTGTCTCAGGATGATAAGCTGAGTGTTTTACAAACTACCTTTTGTGCAGTGCTAGGGTAGCTGCACTTACAAAATTATCTGAGGTTGGCATTTCTCTTAGGTGGTCCCAGGAAATTCTGCATGTAACTCTTCATTATTTAGAGGTGAGGTGAGATAGAGGCAGGGAGAAGAGAGATTACTCCACTGTCATACTCTGGGGTCTTGCAGAAGACTCTATTTCTCATTAGGGTTTTACCAGTTTTTTCTGTAGGAAAACAGGAACACAGAGCAAGGCTCCAGCGTTTCCTCCTGCATTGCCCACCCATCCACAAAGTTACATGGAACCCAGACCAGTACTCAAGGATATCATCATCTCAGCTAGCAGTGAACTTAGATTAGATGGAGTGCATTAAACCTGAGATCACAGCCGCCATCCTGTTGGGTACATTGTCACTCAGTTTGCTGGGAACAAAATCAAGCCCTTCTCCTCACAGTTTGTAAGGTGGGACTGATGTGGTTCAGTTCTGGAACAACAGAGCTCCATGTTGAATATAGTCCCAGTCTATGATATCTCTTGAAGGTGGTGTCCAGCAAATCCCAAGCAGCACCTGTGTCTTTCTCAACAGCAGGATGTTCACTGCAGTGTTGGTGAACTGAGGGAACCATTTGTTTCCTTTTCTGTCCCTGCCGTGTATACACTGAAGGATTATGACTTGAGCTGAAGTTTTCCAGACTTACAAGAAAATCCACCTTTATCCATTAATTACCATGATGCCAAAAGAAAAAAAAAAGAAACTGTGAGAGTTTACTACCTCGTTTATAAATATCTGTTTGGCAAGATGAGTTTTACTGTGGTTACACTAGCAAACAAAAGCGTAAAGGACAGGGTTGTGGGTTCATCATGCTGTGCTAGTGGTGATTGTACCAGTCACTGCTCCACTTGCAAAGCAGGTGAAAGAGCAGAGATTTCTTGGAATGGCTCAATGTTTTTTCTAGCCTTTTTTGGTAGTTACAGCCTCACAAATGCTCAAAACATGAAGGATAGAGTATCTTTCCTCTATCATCCCAAAAGGTTGGACTTAGACATAACTCTTTACGTATTTCCAGACTACACTGTGCCAACTCTGTGGGATCCCACGCATACAGAGGTGCTTTTCTTCATGATGAACAGATTTCTGAACCTCATCAGACTCTTAGTTTCCCAATCCCCTGCTGAGCGTTATGAGATTTGCAGAAAAATGAGCCAGCATATAAGGTGCTATTTTGGATTCTGGAGTGAGAAGAAAACCTTTCTGTGAGTCATGCATTCAAATGCTTAACTGCATGTGCTTTTCTTCTGCCACCTCATCAGTAGCAATTTGGAAACTGTAACCACAAAATAACTAGCAGGCCAAGTACGTAACTAGCATATCTAAATGATCTCAAACCTCTGGTTTCTATAGCTTCTAATAACCTAATAAATGGATTTTTGGTACTGGGCTAAGTACAGTCATATATAATTGCCACTATTCTCACATAAAGCTGCAGGGAAGTGGCAAAACCAATTAGATTAAATCCTACCATGTCTCCTTGGGACTTGCAGAAGACATTTAAGCAGAGAGACACGTCACTTCCACAGACCAATTTGCTTGTACCCGTCTGCTTAGATTTACTGTGATTTGTCCTTGTTGTGCGTGTTTATTTGCAGAAGCCTGCTTCAGCTGCAATGGACACTGGTGCAGTTTGGAGCATTATTTTTAATTAGTTGCATTCAGCTTCTGGTAAAATGCTTGAATTGCTTCTGTGCTTCTAATGGAGTGTGGAAAAATAAGCATTGTTGCTCTCGTGTTTTTTTTTTTTTTTTTCTTTCTAGTTACAGTGGTAAGGAACCACTCATCCATCCACAAGGCTTTCACTGTGAGCAGTGATTTTACAAAACTCAGACACTTCTGCAGGGAAGGAGGGTGGACAGCACTCCCCAGCCCCCAGCAGACCTCACTGGGCATAGAATGCATCCGTGGGAAGTCTGTGCACATGGGCCTCAGGCTCCCAGGAGAGGTGTGGAGGAGGAGGAGGATTTGCTTGTGCTGCTGTGCTGGAGCTGTCTGTAAGGGTCTGGGCTCAGGAAGAAGAGCAGATGGCAGTGGGGATGACAGCTGCTGCTCACAGGTTGAATAGCAGGGAGCAGGACCAGGGAGTGTGTGTGAGTAGGGCATGGTGTACATCTGGAGCAATGCATATGAAGTTGGTCATACAGAATGGGTAAAGGCAGGAAAGAAAATGAGGGAAGAGCAAATGGAAAATTACTGTCCTGTGACCCTATTGCAAATGTGTCGAACTTGTTCCACTAATCCAATCCTTACATCTCTTCCTGCTTGCTGTACTGTCTTCCATAGGTATTTTTCAGCAGAAAGAGCACAGAGGGCACCACACCTTGCTGGAACAGAGCCCTGTGCTATGACTGCATTTGCGGTTGTATGGCAGGAGGAATGAATTCCTGAAACTGTGGCCTGCCATCGGCTACACAAGGAAGCTTGTACTTCGGTTCTTCTTTGTTACTTGTGCCTACATCAAAACAAAAAAGAGTTTGTTTCCATTGACTTCAGTAGAATTGGACAAGAGGACACATTTTTAAGATTAGGTAGGACCAAAAGTCTTCTCACAAGAAACCAAACCAAGGCCAGTAATTTTGAATCTATTTCATAAAAGATCTGCAGTACCCTCTGTATGTTTTGGATTCTTAATATAACCCCTTATTTGCAATTTGTATTTTTAGTATCTTTGGTCCTTGACCTTGTCAAGAAATGTAGCTTCTGTGGGGCATAGCCACACACTGCATGTCCACCTATTGCTCTAAATGGAGCGGAAGCTGTGGTGAGCATCAAAGCAGAAAGCCATGCTGTGAATTAACAAAAGTGCTATGGATAGTGTATAGGGCAGTTATGGCCCTATGGAGATATTACAGTGACAACTATCTGCAAGATAAGACAAATAAGAAATTTTCTCTCTCTTTACCTGGTCACATCAGTAGTTATTTAGACATCAATAACAGAAAGCCTGGGGGAACACAATTGCTCTGTTATTTATATCTGCCTTGCAAACTACTGGGACTAATGTGATAGCCTGAAAAACAAGTCAGAAGGTATTATTCAGTAGTCTGTTGAATTGATTATTATCAAACAAGAACTCATAGTTTTGCACAGTGAGAACTTTAAGACTGCATTGATGTGAAGCATGTCTCTGTGC
Organism: Callipepla californica brunnescens; assembly: GCA_023055505.1. Lineage (NCBI taxonomy): Eukaryota > Metazoa > Chordata > Aves > Galliformes > Odontophoridae > Callipepla > Callipepla californica. The sequence continues at coordinate 67,093,299 of JALIRH010000003.1, forward strand.
TTAGAAACCAAGCTGCTTATTTAATTAAGTACTTCCGTTTTTTTTTTTTAGTTAATAATTCTAATTAAATTGTTATGGTTATGACTTGTATTGTGATTATGCCCACAGCCTCAATTAAGATTATAAGAGGTCCTTACAGACACAGGGATTGCCTTCCTCAGAGTGATGGCATCGAGGGATTGGAAGGACCTATGGGTCTGCAGCCCTGGCAGCCTGGGTGTTTCAGGGACTGTGCTGAATACAGCAAAGCCTGACAGTCTCTTTGACCACAAGAAATGATGAGTAGAAAATGAGCAGTAACAGCAATGCTAACAAAATGTGCTCTGTTCAGGCTAGCAACATGCACAGATTGATTCTCCTGCATCTTCAGAAATATTTAAATTAACATTTAAATTATAAGGGGACTTTACAAGGGCATTGTGGTTTTGTTTTTGCCCGGTTTAGTTTTATTTCTAAACAGTGCTGAGCACAACAACCTTTTCATGACCCTGTGGCTGTGAAGCATTTGTGAAAAGACGTGTGGCTTCCTAAATGAAGAGAGAGCACTCAGCTTTTGGCACTTGCATTTGAAGATTGCTGTATACTGAGATCATTATCTTCAAACACAGAATCATAGAATCATCAAGGTTGAAAAAGACCACTAAGATCATCTAGTCCAACTTTAAACAAACATATTACAGGAACTATACTTAAAATGTGTCTCTAGTTTATTTTACAGTATCCAGCATGACGGGAAACTGCTGTATTTGAGTGACAATTGTCAGCTGCTACCTGGCAGGCAGATATTGGGTTTAAACCCATATAAATCCATTATTTGTACTGAAGTAATTGCCTGTTGGGTTTATTTTAGTAGCCTTGCACCTTGGAGGCTTGCCAGGGAAGGATTCTCCAGGACCAAGGGAGATATTTCACTCCTTTTGCGCTTATTGAGATTTTTTCTGCTTTTAAAGATAGACTGAGCTGTTTGTTCAAAAGGAAAAGTGAGGTGTGGCAAAGGTTATGGTCTGAATTACTGGCAGAGAGAGAAAAATCTTCCCTTTACTCACAATAGTAGGCAGACAATTACAAAACTAGGAGCTGTAGCTGCAGAAACTTGGATGGCAAATAATCACATTGGATAACACAAATACAAATAGCAGCTGGGTGTCATGGAGTACTGAGTGTATTTGTTTCTCATAGCCGTTGCTGTAAAATGCACTTGACATTTCCAGTCATACCTCTTCAGAGTGTCGCAACGACAAAACTATTTTTCTTACTCAGAGAGAGCCATATGCTTCCTGCGCTATCCTGCTGTCCTCTTTGACTCCTCTCAGGAGATGGGAAAGTGTTCTGATGGTGAGAAGTTGTGCCTTGTCCATAGGAAAGCAGCAGCAGAGCTGAACATCGTAAACTCTATTTTGGTGTCATTAGAAATGTGGGTAGAAAAATGACAGTCAATCTGATGTGGAGGTCTGACTAGCTCAAAACTGATAACCCATCAAATGTAGTTTCTTTTCACAAACTTGATCTTTTGTAGAATACAAGAACAATTTGTTTTTCCAGGCCCTTGCTTTGGCCAGTCACTTGAAAAATAGCAACATTAACACAGTGGAGAAGAGGTCAAGAGCTGTTCTTGATCAATGCACATTCTGTATCGTGGCTATTGATCTATCCTCAGATACCTTACCTCTCCAAATCCCTTTTAAAGAGCAAATGGACAAGAAAGTCCTCATGCCTGGCTCCGTGGAAAGGCCTGCATTGCCATTATCCCTGGAGAACTGCATGTTCACTCTGCCAGGATTCGCAGCCCTCAGTGCCATTAGCAGAGAGGAGCTCTGTGTCAGTCTCTGAGTTCTATGTCCTATGTCGTATGTCTAGTTCTATGGCCAACAAAATCAGATGAATCTCTGTTCCTGGCCAGTTATGTATATTAAATGACTGACACAGAAAAGGTGCAGGGTAGTAGAGAATGCCCCCATTTTACATTCTTGATTGCCTCTGTGAACAGGAGGTTCAGTAAAGCTATTGCTATTAGTAAATAATCAAGACTATTTCTGATTAAGGTTTCTTTCCAATGTGAACTGTGTCTGGTTGAAACCAGAAATGAAATGATTTTGTCCACTGTGAGAAGGCTTCAGTCACATCGATCATCTCCACTGGACTCATGGTTCATAAAAGGCATCACTTGCTCTCTAAAGAAGGTCCTAGCAGATCAATCAATGAAGCAGTTGTCCTCTGTCCCCTGGTTGGATGCTTTTGCTTCAAAAGCAAAAGCTGCCCTCTGCAAACCTGCCCCAAAAGCTGTGTCTCAGCATGGCTAAGAAACAACTGAGCCTGAAGAGCTCATCACAAACTCAGACTGCTGTAGCCCCTTTGGGAGTTTGTGGCGATGATAGCACAACTCTGCTCATAGTTTTGTACTTCCAAATGCAATCTTTCCCATTTGGAAGGGAAAGGAGTCTGTCTGATATGGTGTTGGTTACACATAATGTAGAAACAGTAAGGGACATCTGACCTTATGAAGCTTAATGGATTCCTGCACAAGGTAGATGCAGGTCAATCGTTCCCTGATCATATTTTTCCTAGATTATTGTTCATCTCTGCCTGTTCGTCACGGGTGTATTAAATTATCTCCCAAGCTGTATCTCTGCAGCCTTGTTCAGTTTGCATTCTGCACTGATTCAGATGCAGAAGGGCTTCCAGTGTTTTGGAATTCTTTTGCTCATGTCAAATTATGAAACAAAATACAGGTTTGAGCACTCTACACTAACCCATCACCTCATTTGAGGCTGACAGTGTGTTCAGAGCAAACAATTTCCCCCGCTGTATGAATGATAGAATCTTTTCAAATGTTATTGTATATCTGTCACTAAGTTCAGAAGTACTTTTTTGGCAAGTGCCTGAAATGCACTTGGTAGAGATGATAAACGCCATGCCAGCGCTGAGAAGGAAAGTCAGATGTAGGCGTAGAGATTGGAAGACATCATCTAGAAATATGACCAGGTGCTGTTTGACCCTTGGATTTTTGCATATGGAACTTATCTATTAATGCTCAAACTCTGCAGAGCTATGTTGGAAGAAGAGGGAAGCTGATGGTCGTGACAGATGACCTCTACAGCTCTAACTGATGAGGTTCTTTTAAGGGAGAACAGATTTTTCCAAGTGTTTTTCTGAGATAAGCCCTTAATGACAGTGCTGGGAACTGTCTGGTACAGAGACCACACAAATCTTTCTTAGAAACTGCTGTTTGCCAGATTTTTATGTCTGGTTATGTGCCTTTGCCAAAGGATTGCTTAAGATCCTGAAGTGTGTAAAGGAGATGTCAGCATACATGTTGTATGATTTAGGAAGGCTGTATTGTTTGCGTATTTCTTGAAATCTTAATATCCGCAGAATATGGGTTGTTTTTTCTGCAGAACTTTATTTTATACATTTTGTAGACTCCGGTGAATTTTTTGTTTGAATCAAAACAGCTGCAAAACTGGCACTGACACATATCTACCTATATCACCTATCTACTGCTGCATGTTACTGTGTTGTTTTCTTGTGCAGACCTATAATTCTGTCCTGTTGGCCTGTCCCAGGCAGCAAGCAGGTGTCTCTGCCAGCACACCTGTACCCTGTGCCTTCTTTACTCTACCTAGTATCCCATTTTTTTTCCCTCACTCTTCTGGTGAAGAATTGTTTCTTTCCACCTGGTTTCCCTCCTCAGTTTCTGTATCCCTGATTCTGCTCTGGAAAGTCTTTTTCAAAGTCTGAGATGCTTTCAGAGTGACACATCTGATACACATTTCCATCCAGTCTAAAATACATTAGTTTCTTACAATTTTATGTCCCAGGTAGTACAGTACCTTTCCCTCTTATGCAAACACCTGGGTTTTCTTCCAGCTATTATTAATCCCAATCTGCATACTTTGTCTCCAAGGCCTTCACTCGGATGTTTTCAGATGATTTTACATATTTTCTACTCTAATTTCTTTTCCCTTAAAGCCCGTGTGTCAAATACCATCACTCCTCTATGAGTCTGTACTTCATTACTAAAAGATTGACTGCCACTGCCAATACCTTGTGAAGGCCCTTTAAAATTTCAAATACTTCATCGTTTCTTTCATCCTGTTACTTACAAAGAGAATATCCAAGTGAAAAACTGCAGTCACTTGCATAACTGCTTTCTCATAAAGCCCATGAAAGTTTCAGTGGTTATTTTACCAGTGTCCTGGGACTGCTAGTGGAGCTGCCTTTCAGCACTCCATGGTGTTTCTCCTTACATTGCAGCATCTCGTCCAGCCAGGGTCTAGGACTGGGATCTCCACCTGCTGCTGGGATGCAGATAATGGAAGCCTGTTGATTCTTAGCTTGTCTAGAAAATCTTTCATTCAAACTGCCAAAATACAGTTTGGGTATTTATGTTCTTAAGTTCCTCAAGCAATTCTAATAAAGCTCTGTTTTCTTCTAGCTGCCTATTTAACTTCTCAGAAATATTTTTTTCAGTGTTTTATATCAGTATGGTTCATGTGTGGTACAGCAGAATCAGAAATATGGGCAAAGAAAACTCTTTTCCATTAACAGCTGCCTGAGATATCTTAACATGCAGAAATGACAGGTAATATTGGTAGATTTGTTGGTTCGGTGTAGCAAAACAGTGGAGGCCACCATGGATATCCATGGGAGAAGTTTTCCCTGATTATTTTTAGCTTTGGACTAAGATTTCTTTCTTATGAGGTCATGTTTGAGATCATGCACTTTTTCCCCTGAATTGTTGCCTGCTCTTAATATTATGACCAGTGTAGACCACTAGAGGACTCTCTTTTCCATCATATTAAACAATTATCTGCAATCATGCTCTTCTGTAGATTCTTTAGGCATATATTTTTATGAAGTGCACAAAAATACTCAAATTTAGAAAGTAACCAGGTATGGCTTAGCCATTCAGCAATCAGAAATGCATTCTGAACAAAGAGGAAGTCCCTACAGAAAATCTGGTCTGAGATCTGCAGCCCATTTCAGAAGTAATCTGAGTAAACAGAAGTAATGTGTGAGCAACTCAGTCCATCTCTCTGTAGGAATATTTGACATAATATTAAGATCCTGTCTTCAGTTTAGGCTACGCCATCACTTATTTGGTTGTGGGCTTTCCAAAATCGCAACTGATATAAACCTGAGAGTTTGACAAGCTTTGAAGATTTAATGACTTGTCCCCATCTTTTGCCACGAATCTCAGAGAAACCTGTCCCATCCAAGGGCCAGGTGACCCACTTTTCCCACACTTGAAAGTTGTGCTGGGCTTGGATTCTTTCCAATGATGGCCTGATCAGTTTTCGAGATGAGCGTATCCTTGCTAATATTTTGAAGGAAAAGAAACCCAAAATGAAATAGATTGCATATCTTTGTTGTCTTTGGGCAAACAACAGAAATCATTGTAATTCAGAGCCACTGTTTGTTGTTTTTTTTCCAAAATGTTTTTCATTAGAACAATGCAGATCCTTATGTCAATCAGAAGCACTGTTTACCCAGCAGCTGGCTGGCCACTGCCCACCAAGCAATGAAAAACATCTCTAATTGCAGCGAACTGAAAACTGCCAGAAGATATCTGGCTCTGCTTTTCAGCTGCAGCACTGCCTGCCCATCAGAGAGAGCCGAGCAGCACAGGCATTTGTGTAGGAGTTGCCATTCATCAGGGCAAACGAATGAGACTAACAGGATGGAAAATAACCAAAGTGCCCCACGGGTTCATAAGTCTAACAGGGATTGCTTGGAATTTGCTCAAGTGAGCACATGTGCTCTAATGTACAAACATTTTGAAACTAGCTGAGATAAGGATTCCTGGGGCAAGGCCAACACATCTCATGCTTTGAAATTACTGCAGGCACCTTTGTCCTGGGCAAGAAAAGAGTGCAGTAACTGCTGTGAATCCCTGACATACTTTTTTCCATGCAGTCCTCTGAGTGGAAAGCAGATCACCAGACTGACAAACACATTTACCATCTTGTTTTTCTTGCCTTGGCGTCTCACAGTGACTGCCCCACACATCACCAAGCCGCTGCTCACGCCTCCTAGAAGGAGTGTAGCTGGACACTGACTTCAAAGGAGCACATTTAAGTGCGTTCCTGAGTCAGAGACTATGTTTGGGCAAAGATCAGTGTAATGAGGATTTATGGAAGGTGTGAGAACTGCTCAGTGATCCATGATGCTTGGCTGCATGTCTTTGATATCATAGGTGTCAGGAGAAAGGACAACGTTTTTTGTGCAGCAACTTTCATGATTTGCAGAAATATTGTTATTCCAGAATAAAATAAAGTGTTGTGTTTTTTTTTTTTTTTTTTAATAATGCCCTAATATCATCTGGGTTTCTTTGGATCGAAGATAGCAGATCTGCTCTATCTAGGAGAGAGTTCAGCCTAGGCCCATCAAAATGGTACCATCTGTAGTCCCTGTAAGATATTCCAGCTCCCATGAAACAGCATTTTCACTGGAACATGCTGATAAAGTGTTTCCAATTATCTCTTATCAATAGTGGTTTCTTCATGCACTTTACTGGGATTTTGTATCATGATGAAGTGAAGCATGTGGTTAATTACTGTCTAAATGGGCAGATTTTCTAAAGGGCCACTTCTTGACATCCTCTGAGTCTTAGCAGCCCATTGCTTTGCTTCTGTCTCTGTTCTGTAACTTTCTTGAGGAGTGGAACTTATTTGCTCAGTGTTTTATTATATGCATGGAAAACTGCCATTAAAGCTACTCGCACATGCTGCAAATGTGACCGACAGTGCATTACTGAATTACCTAGTGAACTGGCCAGCATCACAGCAGAAGTGCTCTTTTCAATTTACATGCATCGCTTCTTCAGGTGGGAAATTCAAAAATGTTCAGTGTTGTACAAGGGAGTTATGTGCTGTGCACTTGCCAGCTTCCTTGTTAGAGCTGTTTGCATTATTGGATGATACAGTAAGTGCCTAGATTTAAATGGGAAGATTCGTGATTCATGCCCACATCAGATTCCCATTTGACAAGCCAGTCTCATCACAGGACAACCATAACTGCTTATACAGCCATGGATCAGTGCCATCCTGGCACTGCTCCTCAACGAAACCCATCTTAGCCGCAGTGCATGCACAGAGCAGGAGCAGGAACTGCCTTCCCTGGGATTGCACTTTTGCACAGAAGGCTCTTCTCCCCTTGCTGGACTCCTAGAGATACCACGGGATAACTGGGGGATGACTTTTGAGACAGTTGCATAAAAAGGTGGAAGCAATGATCCACAGAAAGCTGCTTTGGGCATTCACTGGGGAGATCAGAAATGCACAACTGGGGCTGAGCTGCATGACAACAGGCTTCCTGAAAGCACCACATTCTCCCAGCCTAGATCTCAGCAGTGTTAGTCAGACTATGCACAACATCAACCTTTGGTATTTGGCCTGAGTTGTATCAGCAATGTGCTCCATTGCCATGGTTCTGTGGTTGCTGGAAGAGGAAAAAAGGGCTTGGCTTCATCCACTGATGGAGACATTGCAAATAGTACTATCTCCCATCACCTTGCTGGCATGAGCAGCAGTGGAAAAGGATTTCTGAGCTGTCACCTTCATTGCATGTCTTCACAAGCACCACGTGGTAGGAACGATTGCTCAGATTGCACTTATGCTCTAGTCTTGTCTTCCTGATCATTATTTATCTCATATTTCACTTTTCTTCCTACACCACTGCTGTCCAATTTATTTGAAAGTTAATCAGTCTCTAGTTCATAAAGTCCACTTCTTCTGTTGTGAGATTATTTACAGAGATATTTGAGGACTGTAGTGTTCATCCACAATTTGTATTCATATGGAAGAAGCCAAACTCTCAATAAATACTTGATTAATTCATTTGAGAGGACTTGAGCTCAAAAAGAGAAAGAAAAAATGTGGAGCTCTGAACATTTTTGACAGGAAAGCCGAGAGCAGCTATGGAAGAAGTGAATAAGGGCATCTTAGCACAGGCAGTCCTCAGCTCCTCAGGAATGAGGTGAGGCTGGGGTAGTATTGGACATTATTTCTGCTTTTTCTTTCAGTTGAAAACACAATGAAATTTTAGACAGCAGGCTACCAAATAAATTTTCAGCATCATGATGTATGTATGTTCTGTGTATTTCATACTGTGGTAGAAGTTGACTCGGCACCCTCTAAAGTTCTTGCAAGACCTTCGAAGGAAACTGAATTTCAGTGGGGGAGCTCTGGTTATATTTATACACAAGAAACACAAAAACCATGAGAGAAATCACATATATTTGACAGCGGTCGTTGCATTCAAAGAATGTTGTGGGCATACTTTCCTTTTTGCAGAAGGATGCTCAGAAACAAGGAACTGATTCTTTCCCTTTGGGGTGGCCCCAAAAAAGTGTTGGCTTTTTGATTACTTCCCTCATGCTGCTGGTATGAGAGTCAGACATATGGTGGCTTAGTGTGGATATGGGAGTACCTGCTACTGTCCTAAATTTTAATCATAGAATCACCAGGGTTGGAAAAGACCTCTGAGATCATCCCGTCCAAACATTCACCTATCACTAGTACTTCCCACTAAGCCATGTTCCTTGGTACAATGTGTTTTTTGAACACCTCCAGCGATGGTGACTACATAATCTCCCTGGGCTGCCCATTCCAGCACCTGACCACTCTCTTGGAGAAGTATTTCCTAACATCCTACCAAAAGCTCCCCTTGCGCAACTTGAGGCCATACCCTGTAGTCCTATTGCTAGTTATACGGGAGAAGAGGTTGACCTCCAACTCATTACAACCTCCTTACAGGTAGTTATAGAGAGTGATAAGGTCACCCCTCTTTTCCAAAGCAAACCCATCGCCCTCAGCCATTCCTCATAAGGCCTGTGCTCTGGACCCCTCATCAGCTTCTCTGCCCTTCTCTGGACACGCTCCAGGGCCTCTATGTCTTTCTTGCAGTGAGGTGCCCAAAATTCAACATAGTACTCAAGTTGCGACCTCATCAGGGCTGAGTACATGGGAATGATCACTTCCCTGCTGCTGCTGGCAACACTATTTCTGATAAAAGCCGGGATGCCATTGGCCTTCTTGGCCACCTGGGCACACTGTTGGCTCATGTTTAGCCAAGCGTTGACCAAAACCTTCAGGTCCATTTCCTTTACACTGTCTTCCAACCACTCTGCCCCAAGTCTGTAGTGGTGTCTAGGGCTGTTGTGGACAAAAGGCAGCACCTGGCACTTGGTTTTGTTCATGCTAATCCCATTGGCCTCAACCCAGCCTGTCCAGATCACTCTGTGTGGCCTTCCTACCTCCAAGCAGATGGACACTTCCTCCGAACTTAGTGTCGTTTGCAAACTTAGTGAGGGTGTATTCAATACTCTTGTATGGAACAGGATGATCCCCATTACCAACCCCTGGGGAATACTGTTTGTGACTGGTCACCAGATGTATTTAACTCCATTCACCACCACTTTCTAGACTCAGCCATTCAACTAGTTCTTTATGTAGAGAAGAGTGTATCTGTCCAAGCCACAGGCTGCTAGCTTATCCAGAATTCTGTGGCAGACAGTGTTGAAGGCTTTGCTGAAGTCTAGGTAGACTACATCAACAGCCTTTTCCTCATCCACCGGATGGGTCACTAGATCATAAAAGGAGATCAGGTTGGTCAAGTTGTCCAGCACAAGCCATGGGATAAGACGATATACTCCATAAGACGATATACTCCATCCTCAAGACGATATACTCCATAATCTTACCTGGCAACAAGCTGACAGTCAAGCTCACAGTCCTGTCATTCCCTGGATCCTCCTTGTAGAAGTCACACTAGCAAGTCTCCAGTTCTCTGGTACCTCTCCAGTTGACCAGGAATGCTGATAGATGATGGAGAGCAGCATGGCTATCACCTCTGCTAGCTCCCTCAGCAGCCTCAGGTGAATCCCATCCAGCCCCATGGACTTCTGGCAGTCCAGGTGGAGTAGCATGTCTCTAACAGTTTCCACCTGAATCATGGGTAGGTTTATTCTGCTTCCCATCCAAGATTTCCAGGTCAGGGGTAGAGTACCCTGAAGGTAACCGGTCTGATTATTAAAAGACAGACATAAAGAAGGCATTGAGAACTGCAGCCTTTTCTTCAGCCTCAGAGGTCACATTCCCCACTGCATCCAGTAAAGGATGGAGAGCCTTCTCAGGCCTCCTCTTACTGCTAATATATTTGTAAAAAAGTTCTTTGTTCTTGTTTATCCCAGTGGCCAAATTGAGTTCAAGCTGGGATTGTGCCTTTCTAATTTTCTCCCTGCACATCCCAAAAAATTCTCTGTACTCTCCCTGAGTTGTCTGTCTCTTCTGCCACAGAAGGAAGATTCTCTTTTTCTCCCGGAGACTCAGCAAATGCTCAATATTAATCCATGCCGGTCTTCTTTCCTGCTAGCCCATCTTGTGGTGCAGGGGAATAGCCTGCTCCTGCACCTACTCTGAGGAGTGACCTGACTTCCTGGACCCCTTTACCCTTTAGGACTGAATCCCAAGGGACTCTCCCTACCACGTCCTAACAGTTCAAATTTTGCCCTCCAGAAGTCCAAGGTAGCAGTTTTGCTGCCTCTCCTCCTGACTTCATCAAGAATAAAGAAATCCGTCTCTTTGTGGTCACTCTGTCCAAGACGGTTCCTGACATCTACATCTCCCACGACTCAGTTTGTGAACTGCAGGTTTAGTGGGGCACCTCCCCGTAAGGTCTCTTACCAGCTGTGTCAGAAATGTATCTTCCATATACTCTAGAAACCTCCTAGACTGTTCCTTCTGTGCTGTGTTGTATTTCCAACATAGATCAGAGAAGTTGAAGTCCCCCATGAGGACAAGGGCTGATGATCACACAAATTCTGCCAACTGCTCATAGGACACCTCATCTGTCACTTCATCCTGGTTAGGTGTTCTACAACATACCCCCACCACGATTTCAGCCATGTTGGCCCTCCTCCTGATTCTTACCCCTAGAGATTCAACATATAATGAGGCTGAATCCACCCCCAAGCTCAACAACATCAAAACACTATGTAACATAGGGAGCCACACCACCACCCTTTCTTCCTTGCCTATCTTTTCTAAAGAGCTTATAGCTCTTCCTGGTCAAAAAAAGAACCCAAAATTCTTGTGATTGCACCAGCCTCTCAGCCATCTCCTTATGAGATGACTTTTCCTGTTGCTTTCAACATCCTTCCCTACCACTGAAGGGATAGAGAAAAAAACGACCTGCATGCCCACTCTATCCTCTAACCTTCCCAGTCACCTGAAGTCCTTTCTGATAATCCTCAGGCTTCTCTCAGCAACTTCATTGCTGCTGGCCTGAAATCATGGTATTTCCAGAATCAGACGGAGGCCCAGAGGAGACCTCATCGCTCTCTGAAACGTCCTGAAAGGAGGCTGTGTGAGGTGGGGTTGGCCTCTGCTCCTGGGCAACTGTGATAGGACAAGAAGGAATGTCTTTAGGTCGTGCCAGGGAAAGTTCAAGTTGGTTATTAGGAAACATTTGTTCTCTGAAAGAGTAATGAGGCAGAGGCATAGGCTGCCCAAGGAAGTGATGGAGTCACTATCTCTTGAAGTGTTCAACAGCTGTGTAGATAGGGCATTGAAAAACATGATTAATGCTCTTGGGTGATGGGCTGATGGTTGGACTAGATGAACCTAAAGGTATCTTCCATCTTATTGATTCTGTGATTCTATTTACGAAAAAATCGTGGATGAACTCAAAGAAACTAGAATGAGGACCCTTCTCAGCCTTCAGAACTTATTGCTGTGTTTGTCTTCCTTTCTGCATAAATCAGCTTGGCTTGCAGAGCTGTGCTGAATTAGGAATGTCCTTGTACTCCGTATTTACTTAATGTGGCAACAGAACTCTGTATCTCCTTTTAATTAATCTGTTAATTATTTAGTGTCCTACATCTTCTCTCATTTCTCCAGTAGCACACAAATGCATGCTGGGAAAGAAAGAGAGATTTCTAGCACTGTAAGAAACACTGCTAGATCTATTCTTTTCAAGCACTCCTGACTGAAGGTCAGATTTCTTCCAGAGAAATAATCTGCCTTGGCACTACAATGAAATCTGCAGTCCAGAGTTTCAAACTATATGGGTAATGCTACCTGCTTCCAATAGCAAAAATATTTTTAGATTTCAAGTCTATTTTAAACAACTTGCATGAGGGAACCTTCAATTTGTCGAGAACACTATTTGCTTTCAGGAGAAGTGAGGCTTGAGAGTGCATTGATTGTAGCCTAGATGTCACCCTGTGGAAAAGGTCCTGGAAAGGCTCTGGGAAAAAAATCTCAGGGACAGACCAGATTCAATTTGCAGGAAATGACAGAAGATGAAGTCTATACACTAGGAAAGCTTAAAAGCTACAGCCTCAGTTCAAATATAAGCAGTGCTCTTAGCTCTGCTGTGCCCAGCCCCACCCTCCCTGCTCTCTCCTGTTGGTTGGGCAGCCATGTTGTGGCACTGTAAGGACATCCTCTCCAAACAGGATGAAGTTCTTGAGCAAGAATGAGAGAAGTCCTGGGTGATGGCTATGGTAAGGCAGGCAGAACAAGGGGTGCTTTCCTTGCAGAGCTACCGTGCAAAAGCAGGATGAATATGTGACAGATTTCTAAACTTTGCAAAAGGAGAGTTTAAATGGAAGTGGTACGGTTTGCAGCTAAGGTGAAGAAGTGGGTGACTTCATTCAAGGTCAACATTTGTCAGGTCACTGATTTTCCACTTTCCTTAAAGTGTAGGAAAAGTCATTAACAGCCCCGCACATCATTCCAGTGAAAACTGTGGAGAGAATTTAATTCTTTTCAGACAATAGCCCCAGATGACATTCCACAGTATGTTGCAGCATTCTGAAAGCTTGTTAATAAATACAGAAATTGACCTGATTCTGTCTCACACATATATTGTTTATCCATAAATTCTGGTGTATTTAGTCTTTAGTTGCACCCTTTGAGGGTAGATTTTTATCAGTCTCTTCAAGACCAGTAACTGGAATAAAGATATCCGTGGAGACATGAATCAGTACGTTTTGGTTTATATTTTGAGCAAGTTCAGTATATCAGTGTCATATTTCTCTCTGTTTTGGCATTTTGGTAACTGAAGGGTACAAATTCCTTGTGTAACAGAAGAGGGCAGTGATGTTTCATTTTTTAAAGCTACAATCAACAGCTGAAAAAACCTTCTGCTCTACTTAATGCAGAAATAGAAATAAACATAATATCCACGGTCTGCTCATGCAATCTTGCTTCCTTGTCTTGCATTGCATTTCCTATTTGTTGTTTAATTTTCTTCAGGAAAAAGGGTTCCATTTTGGAGGAAGCATTAACAGTTCTGGATTCTGCATAGCGCTTATGCCTGCTGCCTGCGCCCTCACTATCTGAAAGGGCAAATTCACAACAATATATGAACCTTTATATAAAAATGCTAACTACCTGTTATCTTTTAGTTTCAGTGTGCAGTTTGTTTAGCCTTGGGCCTTCTGATGTTACTTCCTGTCAATAACATTTCAGGATTCTTACTCATTATGGTCTGCTTAGTGAAGTTTGGGGAAAATGAAATAAAATGAGGGCTCATTACAGAAAATGAGCATATGCATGCACCAGGGAGGCTTCCATTCTAAGAACATCTTGCATAGTCAAGACATCAAATACCAGCCTGTGTGTTGTTAAGTGAGCTCACACATGCAAATGAGTGACAAGGCGGAGTTTCATTATAAACATTCATACTAAATTCTTCTTGGGCTTTTGCTGCACAGAGCACATGGGATGGACAGTACTGTTGAGTGGTTTCTCTGTAAGAAATCTCTCTTTGCTGTTTGCTTTACCTGACTTAAACAAATAGCAGCATATATTGCACCACAAGGGGTGATATTCAGGAAAGATACCAGCATCTAATGCACGCACTATATATTTTCCCGCTGGCTTACCTACTCATAGCAATCCACAACGCTGTTTCCAGTTCTCTACCCCATGCATCTGAGCACATTCTTTTTGCGTCTCTTTCCCAGATTCTTCTTATCCCTCACAGCAATGTAGGCCTTCTTACACCGGTTTAGGCTGGACCAGGATCTGAGCAACCTGATCTAGCTGTGGATGTCCCTGTTCATCTCAGGAGAGTTGCACTTCCAACTCCAAGGATTCTGTGATTATAAGAGCTGTTTCAGCTCCTCTGTACATTTATTACTAGCAGTGCCTGATGAGACTCAAAGATGAAAGGTGTTTTGTAGGAACAAGGTAGTTCACTTTAATTGCTATTCTTTAGAGGTTGTATCTTGCTTTTCTCTTGCTGATGGTGTGGTCTTTATGCTCTACTTCCATGCTTTCCCAATGCTTCTTCAAATGAAGGGAACCACGAGTATCCACCAGCCATACCATACTGTATGCTTCAGGCTTCTTTGCTTCCTGTTGAGAAACTGGAAACAGCTAAATACCTTGTGACACAGACACTCAGTTTCTGTATCTAGATATACTGCCGTGAAATGAGGTCCAGAGTCCTCCTAGTGTTAGGGCCATCGTGGGGGACCAGAGGCCATATGTTGAACTGAAAATCTATTGGTCTCAAAAGAATATAAAACAGACCATGGCTCTAGTAGATACTGGAGCTGAAACATCTGTTATCTATGGTAATTCACCATGATTTCTGGGCATGCATGCTGTTATAGAAGGGTTTGGAGAGAAAATGATTCTGGTAAACCGAACTTGATTGAAGTTAGGTGTTGGTGTCTACCCCATCCCCCCGCTAGTACTATAAATATATATATTGTGTATAGATATATACTACAGAGACTGACTCTCCAAACTATTGGTCAGTTCAAGTTATGGATTAAAAGCATTAGTGTCTGGGCAGTGTACCTTATTTTGCAGAGATATGTGTAGTGTGAGACCATTCAGTTACCCCAGCCATGCCAGGTCACTAATATGAAACAACATCATCTCCCAGGAGGACAAGAAGAAATTATGAAAACTATACAAGAATTAGAGAAAGTAGGAATTATATGACCACTGCATAGCCCATATAACTATGGCCAGTCTGGAAACCAGATGGAACATTGTGCATGACTGTAGATTACAGGAAATTAAATAAAGTAACCCTAACATTTCTTGTCACAGTACCCAATATTGTCACCTTCCTGGACAAACTGATTTGGAGACTGTCACGCTCCAGTATAAAGGAGGGAGACGTGGTTCTTTGATTATGTGTATACCGAATGGCATGAGATTAAGACACAACAGGTCAAATGTTAGTCCAACAAGTTTATTACAATTACTAGTTGCTTAGGGATATGGGGAAGGGAAGGTGAGAGATAGAAAAGAGATGAAAAAGCAAGGAGTCTTGGCAGAAAGCAAGAGAGATAAAATCACCACTGTGGATCCATCAAGATTTGTAGTAGGTCCGTTGATTCAGGAACTTGTCTGGTCACTGCAGGGGATGGGAGAAAGCCAGGAAGCTTCGCAGCAAGCAGGCCAAGGGGTTCTTCCAAAGAGGTTTCCTCCTCAGGGAATTCTCCACCAAAGGTTTTTTTTCTCTTCGTGAGTTCTCCATCAAAGATTTTTTTCTTTGGGAGTTCTTTTCCAAAGTTCTTTTCTGAAAGTTCTTCTCTAAAAGTTCTTCTCTAAAAGTTCTACTCCCAGAGTTACTCTCTAGGAATCCTTCTCCAGAATCCTTGGTTCAGTGAAGGCATTTTATTCTCCATTTCTCAGTTTTTTTTCTTTTCTCTTTGTTTTTGTGACATTTTTGGCCCAACAGAGAAGCCAGCAGAGGATGTTGCCTTCATTGCCATGCAGGAGCGTTGTTGTCTTTTTGTGGTGGTCAGCTTCTCCAAGCCATACTCCCCAAAAAAGACTATTTGCCCCTATTCCTGCTTATCTTTACAACCATAAGCAGAGAAACTGAGGCACCATGACACCTATCTAGATAATCAGCAGTTATCAGAGTCTTCTCACCAGAAAAGGCCTTGCAAAGCAAGCTTTGAGACAAAAGAAAGGAAAACAGTTTTTTTCCTTCACAGGGACCTACCACTGTGTCCTGGATCTAGCCAATACATTCTTTAGCATCCCAGTTGCTGGGGAATCACAGAACCAATTTGCCTTTACATGGAAGAGTAGGCAATGCACCTTTCTGGTCCTACCATGAGGATATGTGCATTCTCCAACCTTTTGCCACAGTTTGGTGGCACATGATTTGGCTGACTGATTTGGCTATTGATGTAAAACTATATAATTATTTTGATGATTTAATGTTAACCTTAGCCTTTTTGGAGGTGCTGGAAAAAGAAGTAGTAGTAGCAGTAGGAGTATCAGCATACTTAAGATCTATGGTAGAAATTTAGTAGCTGAGTCCTTCCCAGTTGACATGCATCACGAACTGCATGAAATAATACTAACTATAGATTAATATTTTTCAACCATACACTAAAATTTCTATTCCAAATAAGTGGATGATACATAGTTCCTAACAAACACTTTCCAGAACTTCAGCACTTCTTGAACAAACTAGAAGGCAATGGTTCAAAAAGGCCACATCTGTACCCACACACAGATTCTGAAAATTGACTTAAATAGTCATTTCTGTCCCAAAGAATAAGCAGGGCTATTAATTGATCTGAACTGTAAATAACATAAGGCCTTGGTCCAGCATGGGGAATAAGATGAATCCTGTGGTAAGTGCAGGAATCGTTAAAGATTTAGAGAGGAGGACACAAAGTTATTTCCTCTTCCTACAGAAATGAGATATTTGACTAAGACATCTGTGGTGGCATACTAATCCTCATTAGGTCTCTCTGCAACTGAGAGGCAGGACTTGCATTTTACAAGTCTATTTCTCTCTTTCCACTAGAGCCTACCTTGCCTAAATTTGCTCATCCAGTAAGACCATGGCCTTCAGTTAAGATTCTGGAGTTAAAAAAATCGAGATAAACTGTCCTCTACCAAGTAGCAGCAAGAATTTCCCAGCATGTGTCAGTAGCCTCAAATTTTGCTGTAAAAATTAATAGCTGCTCACATGCTTCTCTGAATTGTACAACTTGAGATTAAACACAAGCAGCATTTTGTGTTTAACTCAACGCTAATAAGTCTGTATATACAAGCTGGGAAAGAATAGTAAATAGTAATGTTTTGATTCATGATAGTTAAGAAATAATGTGGGAAGTTATTGCAGACCTTCAGGTGATAGTGTTGAAAGATGATGTCAATGTGGTTGATATCTGCTTTGATAGATCAAGAAGTTTATATCTCTTATGCAGCGGGGTAGCAATATTTGTGGATGGTCTGCTTTCCTGTGGTTTCTTTTAATTAACCAAAACAACAGCAGGTAACAGTAATTGGTTTACAATACAGGTAGTAATAATGATAAATGAGGAATAATTCGAAAGGCATGTGTTAGCTGTAATGGATAACCAGTAGACCTTTTTTTATCTAGAAGTATGTGGGAAGCTGACTACCTTTAAAAGCATCTGGTAGTCAGTTCAGCCACTGCTGATCAGCCTATGCCCTGCAGAATGGCAGGGTGAAAATTGGCTGCCATTTCTTAAAGTTTCTCAGGGTTCCAGAAGGATTTAGGTGTCCATTAATCAAGTATCTATTTCACAAATGTCTAAAATTGGAATTGAAAACACATGAGAACACAACTTCTGAAAACAGGCAAGAAGTAATAGCATGAGTTTGGGATTAGATATGTTCACAGTATTTACATAGACCTGGCTGTTGTGCTCTTCACTACATCACTCTTGACATGTCTGATGAGTTTATTAAAGAGCAGTTAGGTTTTCCTGAGAAGAAGGAATATCAGTATATTGTAGAAGGATCCTGAATGGCCAAGCTCTGCAAGCAACTAATGTTTGGGCTATAATTCTTCACCAGATCTCACGGGAAAAGGGCGAGTCTCCTATGAAGCATCTTCAGGTCAAAGAGCTCCATGTTTGTTAGGTTCCTCTTGAGCTCACCATGAATTTAGCTCACCAGGTATTTACTGGGACTAGAAATGTCTGCCTTCCATAACTCCAGTGGATGGGGATGACAGGCAGTGTAGTGTTAAAGTAAAGGTACTTGCAATCAGAGCCAGTGAAAGCATTTGGAAAAGTGGTGGTATGTCCCTTCTGTAAAAAAATCTTGTGTGTGCCTTCAAAACTGCTTTAGCATGTTTATCAACCAATAGTTCTTTTAATATGTCTGCTAAAGGAGTTCCCTCCTTCCTTCCCAGTGTTTCTTGTTAATAAAACATTGATACTTTAATTCCTGTAGCACATGCGAAGTTCAGAAATCTTAACATAAAAAGCACTGGTTTTTGGTTTTTTTTTTCAGTGTGGTAATGATTTCCACAGGTTAGTTTTATGAAGACAGGTTGAACTCTCTGTAACTCCAGATGAAGCACTATATCAATTTTACAAGAGCTGTTCTTATTAATCTCCCTACTGATAGTATCTGTAAAACCCCAGTAAGTAAAGCAAACCATGTCAGGAGAAAACTGAACACATCTGAGATGCTCATAATATAATTGCACTGAATTTCTGTTCTAGCAGTAAATTGCACAAGCATTTAGCTTCCCCATGATATTCCCCATGTGAATTTTGCTGCCATTAGCAATATACATTCTGTTCTTTCCTCACATTCGATGCCAAATGCTTGGAAACACTTTCAGTTACCTAGCTTCAGCTCTTCAGCCCGCTTTATTTGGAATAAATAAACTGCAGTCTTATTTATACCCATGTGACCCACATGGCTTGCAGTGTAATATGGATTTAAGTGAGAGCACAGCCTCACCTGGTATTCTTCAATATCATACTCTTAGACAGACACCTTAAGTTATAAATATGCCTCTGCAGGACCAACAGGTCTGAAAGCTATGTTGTATTAAGCAGACTTTTTGCAGACCTCTCAGGGAATTGTCCTTCCTTTATTTCTCCTACAAACTGTTGGGCTTGGAGTAGATTTTTTTTCTCTACATTTTAAAGCCAAGGCAAGACCTGCTGAAAATTCTGAGTTAAATGGAGGCACATAGGAAAAAAGGGAATGCGAGGAAAAAAGCTGTGGCAGGCAGCATTCCTCTAATATTAGTATTAGCCAAGCTCATTGCACCACAGCAATACTGGCTATTTAAATGAGAGAAATTGCTATGATTGGTCTTAGTCTCTACACTAAAATATGTATATGATTGCTCCTAATTGTGTAAACATACCTCAACGTTTCCCATAATGCACTAGGCTTTTTTGTTTGGTACTCATAGAGCTCATGTTATGATCTAGTACTCCCACTGTTAGACTGTTCTTGTCTTACCAGGAATGATGGGGGCAAAATGTCCACCTCTTCTGTTTAAATCAGCACAACCTTTTCCTTTAACTAGAACTGAATATATCCCTAAGTTAATTCTTGCATGTGTTTTCTGAACCATGTGGAAGCGATGTCTGTAAGGGAAATTGCAGTAACACTGTGAAGTGGCAGGAGAATTCTGCCAGCATTTTGAGTTTGATGTAGTTCTAATTAATTCATTGTGTCTAAGAAAAATAACAGTAAATGTTTTCATAATCTGTCAGTGTAACATATAGTTACATAACTTAGCAATGTTAACATAAAAATCCTTCTGAAATTATCTCAAGTATTTTGAGATATACTGGTCTAATTCAGCACGTAGCTTTGTAGTGCAAAGTTACTTGGAGGGTTCCCTGGACATGTCCACTGCACTCTGGAGTGAAGAAGACACAGAGATTTCAGCTCATGCAAAAGAGGATTAGTTGGACTTTATTGCAGTCTATAATGGTATTTGTCTGTAATATGTTGCATTATAGGTGTTCCTGCATATTGCTTATCTACTAGATTTGGTAGTAGCTATAACATTTTGACAATCTCAGCTTCAGCAGTCAATCAGGTTCTACATGCTGCTCATTGATTTTTATGCTACTTTAACCATTGCTAGTAAGCAAATTCTTTAAATGCAGTGGGGGATTTCTGAGGCATCTGGTTCCTCTTAGTACATTAATGTTTCAGAGGCTCAGCTATAGTGGTTTGGGTCTGTATGAAAGAAATCAGACAAGGACAGGATGTGATGATGTTAGTTTTACATTCATGGTTCCCTCACCTGTTTTGATTTCTGGATAAGATGTTGTCTTTTTGTATTTTTGGTTAGGGGAACTCTTATTCCTGCTGTTTATCTTTTCCCCAGAACTTTAGAGGAAGGGCATCCCAAACATCTTAGAAAATGTGAGGATCCCTTTCCTGCTGCTGGATACTTCTAGAACACCATTGCACACCATTGCAATCACTAGCCATCGGTTTGCTGCATTTTAAATTGTATATAAAAGGCTGAGGAAAGACACTTCCACAGCTTTACTGCTGAAGGAGCTTTTGATATTAAGGTAATCATAGATGCTGCTCCCTTGGGCCCTGTCAATGTCACAGAGAGCAGAACTCTGCTCTACCCTCCACTCCATATGAGGAGCTGCAGCCTCCAATAGGCCTCCACTCAGCTCCTCTGCTCTGTGCTGAGCAAGCCCAGGGCCCTCAGTGCTGCTTACATACATATTCAAATTTTCTGCCTCTGTAAGAGCTAGAGGCTTACCAATATTTCAGTCCTTGATTCAGTAATAATATTGGATGAGGTGCTTTCCTGTTGTTTATGGTTCAGGCTCCTGAATAAGAAGTGATTTTTCTGGCCAGTGGGAGTTTTAAAATTTGGTTTAAGGAGAACAGAAGTTCTCCCTCTGATTCTTCTACCACTGTTCAAACCAGCTCCAATACAGGTTGCTTGTTCTTCCCTTGTTCTCCTGCAGCGAATGCACAAATGAGAGCTTGTTGTTAGTGTGGAACACCTAGGTGTCAGTTAAGGTATGCGTTATGAGCAATTTTAACCATCTTCATGTATGGGGCGGTGTTTTGTGTAGCTGCGATTTATATCTGGATGAGCACTTAAACTGGTGCTTGCCTAACATGATGACTGTAAAATTCAACAAAATGGATAGAAAATGTCTGCAGATGAGGAAACAAACTGCTTAAATCTGTTGCAAAGAATAGTGTATTCACTCCACAGCATTAGCTGCTCAAGGATTTCAGTGACATTTCCTATTTTCTGCATTTCTTTCATGAGCAGAAAAGTAGAGAAAAAATCCAGACAGAATTTCTTGCTGTTATTTATTTATTTATTCATTCAGCACCAGTTGTAGGAACTCTTCCTGATGCATTTGTTCCATGCATGCCTCCTTGATGAAGATGATGTGACTCACATATAAGGTCACTCTTCTAATGCCCTTTCTGTTAAAATGAGTGCTGGAAATCATTGCACAGCCTCATAATCTCTACAGGAAAAGTTCCTTACATCACATAGCTTCACATTAGGGAGGAAACTCTCTGCAGTGTATTTTGAAAACATAAGCAAAACAAAATCATTAAATAGATCCTTCAAAACAAAATCATTAAATAGATCCTTCAAATTGTTCTTTTTGTTATTTTTCAGGTACCCTCACATTTCTCTTGTTCATGTTTTAATAAATATTTTGGCAGGCCTTTTGACAACAAAAAAAAATCATGCACATAATGGTTTATGAGAGCAAATGAATTGTGAGTAGTAGCAGTGGCTCTCCTGCTGCTTCACCTCTGATTAGAGGACTAGAAAAAACATTAACAAATATTGCTTCAAGGTGCCATTTGGGGATATTACTCTCACCACGTTCCATACAAACAAGATTTATAAATAGTTATGTAGCGTGGTTTTCTTGGAAGTAACACTACTAAGGTATCTTCAGGCAAATTAGAAAAGGAGTTGCAGGCGATGACAAAATATTCTTACTTCAGTTGTGAAAGTTGAAGAGGCTTAGGGATATTTTGTCTTCTTTTTCTCTGACACCTCACCCCTTCAGCCTCAAAAGTAAGTCATCTTTCATGTTTTGGGGAAACTGAGCCTGTCTCTTGATCCTGGGTTGTGAATTGCAGAAGTTGAATTCCTTTTGAACACTAGTTAGGAAATTTCTCTTGAGAATAACATACGATAAAATAGAGTCCTGATTTTATTAGAATAGCTGCTGTAAATGAGACTTCTTTTCATGTAATGGCTTGGGGACCTTCATCTGATCTCTTCAGTTTAAGCTAACATTGTTAATTGTGTAAGACCCAAATTGAAGTGAAAATCATAGTTGACATAGTGAGAGTCACTTCTAGAGCTGAATACCTTGGCCTTTGTCTTGGGGAAGAAAAGGCTTACTCCCCCTGAAATGCATGCAGATTCTGGAGTCTTGGCACTCCTAGCAGGAGCTCCTCTCTCAGCAGGTTCAAGCATTGGGACAAGCATTTTAGTCATTCTTGAAACACATCATAGCCCAGGCTTCAGGTCTAAGATCTTTTAAGAAGTAGAATAAAACAGAACTCTGCTTGATTTCTCTCTTTCCTGGCCTTAGTTGTTTTATGAGTGTACTACTCATTGCATTTTCTAAAACTTGGGATTATCACAGAATGCCCAAAATCCTCTTAAAGCACAGATAAAAATCAGTCACAGTTCCTTACTTGAAGGAATGTTTTCAATTAGGACAATTCCAAGTATTGCAGAGCCCTAGGAAGAGAGAAATCTGAAGCATTCTGGGCTTATTTCTGAAGAAGGTTGAGGATAAGCAAAGAAATACACATGGGTAGAGAGCAAGTAGAATACAGGTACAGACAAGGTAAAACAGCACTTAAAAACAGCAGCTGACCTGCATCCTAAAGCATAGCCTGGTGTAAGAGAACAGGGCAGTGTGGGAGAATGCAGGTTACTGTTATCTGTAGATGCTATCAGGAATAAAATAACTGAGTGATATTGTGCTGGAAAAGTGTCTTCACATGAATGAAATCATTTGTTTAAGATTAGCAACTGAGAGCTTTTTGATGTCTACTGTCAATCTTATTTAAGAAGGTGCTGTAAAACCCTGCTGCTGCCAGCTTCCATCTCTACTGATGCTAAATGTAGCAGTGTTGGTAATTTGCTGTTGCTACTAGAAACACTTATTTTTGCCAAAAGAAAAAACATTATTGATGACACAACAGGGTTGGCAAAATTTGAAACTTCTTCAAAATGTTTCCATCCATGTTATTAACCAGCCTTGTATGATCTGTTGGGATGGAGTCAACAGAGGCAACTGTTCTTCTCAGAAGGTAATGCAGGTAGTCACGCTGCTGTGCAGGTATTTATCATATTTTTCTGTATTTTTGTACACTTAATGACATCTGCAGGGACCATAAGCACTATTTCAGTATTTGTATATAAATTCAGATCTCCAGTGCTATTGCAATTTATTAGCCTAAGTGTGCTGAGAAAAGTAGAGAAGCAGTGAGTGAACAACTTTTGGAGCTTCTCTGCTGTTCCATGTTAAGCAGCAGAACAAGACAGTCAAAAGTCTTGTTGACTTGTGGCCAAATCCTCAAAATCTTCGCCAGCAACAATGTTTTGGCTTTTGCAGCTTTTGTGGAGGAGGTAAGTTGCCTGGATAAGGCTAAGGTCTCTGTATATTTATCAAGGAGTGCCAGACTGCTATCCATCAAAGGGTTAGCACAAGTTTGGTGATGTCATGATATGGAGTGCTCAACCAGATTTCTTTAGAGACCTACCTTTGCTTTTATCTGAAGGATTTTGTTTTCAAGACATTTTCATTCCTTCAGGATTTGTCAGGATGACAATGAATCACAGTATCACAGAATTATAGGGGTTTTATGGGACCTCTAGAGATCATCAAGTCCAACCCCAACGTATTATTGCATTTCTTTTAATTATATCTGCAGTAACAATCTAGACAAGTACACACACTGTCTGCAAATATAGGTGAAATCTTGTCTGAGAGCTACATGTTGCCTCCTGGGAGAAATATTTATGTGGAAAGAACATACAGTGTGTATTTCTTCTGATCTCTTTGATCACTCTGATGTTCAAGACACTTGGTGTTTCTCCCCCTATTCAAGGACATGGGATGCTGTGTGCTGTGCCATACTATAGTGTACTGGTGAGGTACTGCTATGGGTGCCTGGTGAGTGTGGGAGTCATTTTGCAAAGGCAGAACTGATCATTAATCATTAATCATTAATCATTGATTAATAATCAATGTAAGATTTGCACATTCAACATTCATTGTTTGTGCTCATATCTTTCCTTCTTGATTTCAACTTAATGGAATATTAATTAGTACTTTCTCCGGTGAAAGGACTTAAAGCAAGAAAGGTTGTCAGCACTTTTCAGTATCTAGAAAACCTATCTTTGATCCTATTTCTTCAGGCCCATAGTATTTTAGAAGGGGCAGCTGGAGGTGGAAGAAATGAAAATCATCAAACTTTAATTAGAAGAAAAATAAGAACTTCTTAAAAGTTTTTATCCCTCTTACTCCTTTTGAGAAGGAATAATTTGTAGCAAACAGATGGAAAACTTCGGATATTAATCAGACAACATAGCATCACTTTTCAAACCTGCAAAAAAAATCACTGTCTGAGGATAGATCATTCAGAAAGCTGATCAAAATTCTCCATGCAATTTCTGAACATCTCCAGATGTCATGTGGTTTATCTTGCAGCCTTGGTGGATGGTTTGAAATATTCTCTTCTAAATTGCACAAAATCTTAGTCCCGAGTAGTGAGGGAAAAAAGTGCACCACAGCAGTGTGAAAGGGGCAAAATAGCAGCTTTACATCTGTTCAGAAAACTAGTAAAAATTGAATCATCTGCTCATATAACTCCATCATAAGCCTTGTAGCCCATAACAGCATGACTTTTAGTCCTAAATTTTCTATGTAGATTTTACCTTGTTTTATGTGGAATAAAAAAAAGAGCATTATCAGCATATGTAGTGTCTTATATTGAATGTTCTATGTATATTGCATCATCTATGCAAGAGGGAAGAGGGAAGAGGAAAAACATATGGCAGTTTAATTCTGTAACAGCTCCTAGAATTTCTCTCTGTTCTATACTCTAGCTTGTAATAAGACTCTCCCTTTAATATACTGTTTGCAGAATCAGTGCTTCACTGAGCTGCTGAATGAAGTTTTAAAGCCCACACTGTCCTGCTTCACTCTTGGTAAGTGTAAGCATTGTATTAGTATTTGTGCTCTATGCGGTAGGTTGGGTCATTCACTGCAGGTTCAAAGAAGCAAGTTGTGTTCTGAGCTCATATACTATGTGTAGTCAGGGTTCCTGGGTTCATTCTGGCTGTGTATAACGCAGCTGGATTGGAAAAAATGAAGGGAATATCCCTTCAATTCAGTTATTTTGGCTCAGCTTACAGAACATGGAATTGTAGGAGATAACTGCTGGTATGGTTACTTTTGTCTTAGGCTGGATTTTTGTCTTGAGTGCTAACCCTTTTTGTCTTGAGTGCTAACCCACTTCCTACAGCATCTTTGGGCCATATCTGCCCAACTATGGAAAAAGTGTATTTTTAATTCATCCAAGCAAATTTAGAAATTATATAATAAATACTTATTTTCAAACATGGTTTCTTCTTCTCAGTGCTCGCTTTTCTCCTTAATCCCTTTTGTACTATTGATAAATAATACTCATCTGGAAGTATTTCTTCAGTAACAGTTCGTTTCAAGAGCATTTCTTTTGCAGCCCACATAATAATTTTATCCCATTGTTCTTATAGCAGTGACAGATGATGCTTTCTTCTTTTTATTTACACAGCTCACTGATATAACGAAGACCCTTTTTCTTATGTTGAAGCTTCAAAGCCCTAGGTGTGCTCAAGGAACATACTACATTTATTGTTATTTTTCCTCATTTTTTATCATTAGAACTATGATGACTTTCCTGTGTAATATTATAATATTATTTCTGAAAGATATGAAAGGAAGAAAAAATGCACTGCTCCGACGGAGACCAGAGAGGCTATTTTCTAGAGAATATCAGTGTCAAAACTAGTGTGCTTGAGTTGCTTTTGCAAAGTGAAGCAGCTGAGTTGTACGTAGGATAACAGGACAAACAATGCATTTCATAAATGTTAACTTGATATTACTGAACAAGATGTGAGCATCTTAAGAGGACTTGTTACAAAACATAAGTCAAAGTGAGGTTGTAAATATCATTGCAAGTGGTCTAAGGTTTTTTTCCGCCTGATAGAACTTGTTTAAAATTGGCCAAATTCCTCACATACCTGAGTTCATACGTTAGTGAATTCAATCTCTTATCCTTCCTGACCTTCTGTCCTCAGTCATATTGCCTTGTTTTGGAAAAGAGAAATTCCCAAGGTGCATGGGATCTAGATTCTACTGCTGTGATGATGACAAAAACAGGCAGGCTATCTTAATGAGGTTTTCTGCCAAAACTGGGAAATGTGTCTTCACTTGGAGTATTACCAATTATAAGTAGGTGGCTTTTCATAGATTCATAGATTCATAGATACATTAGGTTGTAAAGGACCTACAAGATCATCTAGTCCAACCATCCTCCCACCACCATCCCTACCCACCAAGCTACTAAATCAAATCCCTTAGCACCTCATCTAAACGCTTCTTGAACAGTGCTAGGGACAGTGCCTCAACCACCTCCCTAGGCAGGCCATTCCAGTGCCTGACCACTCTTTCAGAGAAAAAAATTTTCCTCAAATCTAATCTAAATCTTCCCCAGGGCAACTTGTGGCCATTCCCTCTCATCCTGTCATTAGTTATCTGGGAGAAGAGGCCGACCCCCCTCCTCACCACAGCCTCCCTTCAGGAAGTGGTAGAGTGCAATGAGGTCTCCTCTGAGCCTCCTTTTCTCCAGACTAAACAATCCCAGCTCCCTCAGCCACTCCTCGTAAGAATTGTACTCCAGACCCCTCACCAGTCTTGTTGCCCTTCTCTGAACACGCTCCAGGGCCTCGATGTCTTTCTTGTAGTGAGGGGCCCAAAACTGAACACAGTACTCGAGGTGCGGCCGCACCAGAGCTGAGTACAGGGGGATGATCACCTCCCTGCTCCTGCTGGCTACACTATTTCTAATACAGGCCAGGATGCCGTTGGCCTTCTTGGCCACCTGGGCACACTGCCAGCTCATGTTGAGCCGAGCATCAACCAACACCCCCAGGTCCTTTTCCTCTGTACAGTCTTCAAGCTATTCTGCCCCAAGCCTATAGCACTGCATGGGGTTATTGTGGCCAAAGTGCAGGACCCGGCACTTGGCCTTATTTTCTTCAGTTTCACCATAAAAAGTTTCACATTTCATATCAAAAGAAATGTCTTCATTTTCATGTTCATCAGAAGGCCCTGAAAACCATTCTAGTCCATGTAATTTCAGCTGACATCATTAGCCTGAATTTAACAGATGCAGCCTAACCCTTATAAATATTCTTAATAGGTGAGAGAGTCTCCTGACATGAGGTATATAGGGAAACGTTGAGATCTGGAGATTCATAAGGCTCATATATATTCCTATTTCCTTTCAAAGTGTTTTCTTTTTCTTTGCCTGTAGGCAACAATGAACAATGCAGAATGAGAAAGAAGGGAGAAAATTGATGGTTAGAAAAGTCATTTTATCTTATCTCCACTACTATAAATGTTACTTAAAGGAGAGACTACCATTTTTCAGTCAGGCTTCAAAATAAGCCAATAGGATTCCAGAGAAGAATTTGCTTGACTAAATGACTGGAAAGCCAAGGGTAGACTTTTATCTCTTATCTACCTGACTCCTACTCCAAATGCAGATTTCAAGAAGGCAGAAAGACTGAAAACTTCTCTCTGCCTGGGAAAATAACTTTTGTAGTTGTCTAAGACATAAGCTACAGAAAAAAAGTATCTGCAGCATTACAGAAATTAGACTGAGGATTGCTTTTTACTTGAAAAGCACTCTTCAGTGATGTGAGAAGTCAGTACGTGTGTGCTATCTGTACTTTTCCATTGTATACTAGTATCTGTTTTTATGATCAGTACTGTATTCAATGCAAAAGTACTTCTCAAAAGTTGGAGGAGGCAAACTAACAGGTCTTGTCATGCAGACTCCCATGTTTTTCTGGTAATTAAGAAAAGAAAAAAAGGATGCTTTGGCCAAGATCTTGGAAAATAGTCACTTTTCTGACTGTGCTACCTTCAGCAATCAGAAAAGAGTATTTCATGAGAACATTTGTGTGGTGACAGACAGTCAGACATCAGAGCGAAATAAGGAAGACAGAAAGTCCTGAGAGATGGACGAGGCACAAACCAGGTTTGACTGGGCAACAACAGGCTATCTCTGTTGTGACAGCAGGGAGCAATCATCTTTTGTAGATCAGCCCTGTCCTAAAAGGAGAGGGTGGTGGCTTGACAGACAGGAGGCATGATGGAGGGCTCTTTGGTATTGATGTGGGCAGTGGAGCTATCAGTATGTTTTTGTGTTCAGAGACAGCTTGTACCAGGGATATCACTGCATCCTTCATCAAATTTACTATTCAGATTAAAGAAAAATTGATTATAAAAATAAATAAATAAATAAATAAAAATAAATAATAAATAAAATAAATAAAAAAAAATAAAAATAAAATAAAATAAATTAAAAATGTAAATAATTCTGAGGGTGGATTAAACCAGAGGAAGAAAGCTGATTTTTTGTCACACCTGTGAACATTTCATGGAGGAGTTCCAAGTCTGACCTGTCTGTCCAGAAACATGTGTTATGTTGAGCCCTTCAAATTTCTTACAAAATGTGCTGTAAAAAAGTGAATGGAAATTAGGTAGCCAAGTGATCAAGTATCTTGTTCTTTAAACCTTTGAGCTCAAGATTCAGTGATGTACATAGAATTGTAGGTTTTCCTTCATATCTGGGTGACACGAGCAACTTGTACCAGTATGTTCACAACACCCCCCAAATTGTGTTCACATATCAATACTGCAAACAAGAGCTCTGAACATATTTTTTTTCCACATCTCTCAAAAGTCCCTGTCTTGGTAAAGAAGGAGAGTTCTCAGTGCTTGAATTTTGAGCAGATGAGCAGCAAATGTCCTTAAATAAGGGAATGTCTTTCCAAAGCTTCCCAGCACCTTGTGGCATTATTCATACTGTGGCCATGCTCCAAAGGGCCCTTCAGTACTCAAGACATCTTTGATTCCCTCAGTCACAAAGAAACTTATTGCCTGCAAATCTGCTGAAGAGCAATAATATATATTTCTTGGAATGTGTTGTGGTTTTTTTGCTTCTTTGTTTGTTTTTCTGGTGAGTTTTGTCTGCTTATAGCCTTACTCCCTGTCAAAGTGGTGATGTTTGATTTTTATGGGTTAGTTTTTCTCATCTTAACACTTACAGCTGTGCTGGAGTCAGTAGGGCAGTATTTATTTTTAACCACATGAGTACACCTAATGTGTAGGCTGATATACAGCACTACAAATTGCAGGGTGCTGCTGGGGAGTAAAAATGATGAGTAAAAGCCATTACAATGGAGGTATAATTTTGGACAAGTGAGGGCAATTAAGTTTGCTGTTGGGAAATAAGTAATGTGTTGAATCTTATAAGTGTTTCTGTTTAATCCACATATTAGAAGTAAATTTTATTTTATGCCCAGATAAAACCTCCCTTTTTCAGTGTAGCAGTCAGTCACTCTTACAGGTTGTCTAGTGTTGTATGACAAGTCATAATTACACACTGCACATTGTGTGATGGAGTAAGGCTACAGTCAGTTCCCTTGTTTTAGGATGATGAGCTTGGGGTCAATTATTGCCTGAAAACATTTCTAGTGCTGTGGCTACAATTTGCTTACCTAGAAGAGCACTAATACGCATGGAATAATTCCAGACTAATTTGCTGTTAGGCAATCAAAAAGTATTGTGAAGATATGCTAGTTTTTCATATTTGTCACAATTTTTTCTCTTGGATACGGATCCTGCCTTGCACGCTGTTTGCCACTGGGTTGTATCTATGCCTGCTGTGGGCAGCTCCTTGCTGGAAGCTGTGCAGCCCTACACAGGGTTGGGCTGCTGTGCGTTCTGCATTTTTGGCTGGGACTGAGCTGAGCTTTCTGAAATTCAGCCTCTTTGGAGAGCATGGGAGGCAGAGTAGAGCTAGGGAAGCTGCTTTGGGTGCCAGGAGCAGTATGGCTGTTTTAGCACGTGGCTGTAATTGAGCCAGCTCAGACACTGTGGACAATGTAGATGCATTTTCAGCTCCTGAGCATGCTGAATCAGTCTGCAGGGAACTGTCTAGCTGTCTTGGTTGACTGAATGATGCATACTGATGTTGCATCGTCATGTTTATTTCACCAGTGCATCTCTGACCTATGTCAGTGAGTGTGAAACAGTTAACTTGTCTAGGAAAGCAGCACTGTGTTGATTTATTTCCAAGATCACCTTCTTTTTCCAGATATCACCTTTGATACTGGGTGTTTCCACTCTCTAAGTTGGTTGTGCTCAGGGAAACTCCCAGACTCGGTGAGAATTTGTGAGAAAATCAGGGCAGGACGGTTGGTGCGGCCCATCTCAGTGTGGAAATTGTACTTTTGTTTCTGCTGATTTTATTCCCTTTAAACAACTTGAAAAAAAGG
Organism: Callipepla californica brunnescens; assembly: GCA_023055505.1. Lineage (NCBI taxonomy): Eukaryota > Metazoa > Chordata > Aves > Galliformes > Odontophoridae > Callipepla > Callipepla californica. The sequence continues at coordinate 67,123,680 of JALIRH010000003.1, forward strand.
CTGAATGTGTTGGAACTAGGAATTGAATGAAATTGTAGAGAAGAGGACAAAGAGGAAAAAAGAGATGATAAACAAGATGGGTGTATGGGAACTGCTGAGTCACGGCCTGAACCACTTACTGAGCACCTACAGAAAGGACCCGGTCAGCCCTGGAAGCACTGGTTAAGGTGATCCAGCTGTGTGACTGGAAGGGATGGAGCCAGGCTGCACCCCTGTTAGATCTCATTTATGGTCTGTCTGCCACTGAGGAGGGATCTCTCGTTGATCTCTTAGAGCTTGGAGGCAACAACATCTTGTAGACATAAGATAGCTACTCTTGACACTAGGCAATGACCATATGCCCTCCTAGTATTTAATTTCCTGCAGATAATAGCCTAAGCTGCAAAACTGAAGTTTAATTAGATATTGTTGAATAAAACTGTCCTAATATGGGAGAGATCTATGAAGAGCTTAACCTGGAAGAATGACAAAATTAATCAGTTTCTGTGTGCTGCTCGTGGTTCCTGTGCTTGAAAGTGGATTGAAATTTTTAACTAAAGGCTTTTAATAAGTACTGACCTTTTCTGTGGTTAGATTGGTGACTCTTGAGCACAATGATATTGCCACTGTTGCTAAAAGTAGAACTTTTAGCCAGTGAAGTTATTTATTCCATATATGTTCTGGGTTTAGCTGGAAATAAGATTCTTCTCTATGTTTAGTTTCACAACAACACATGGCATAGTGATATTGATGAAGCCTTGTGTTGCTTTCTTATGGTGTTACTGATTCCAAGTAACCTTGATTTTCACTTTAAGATCTTGGTTAATTTCTTAAATATAACAATTAATTAAGAATTTTAAGCTTCTTCACCAAATTTGGTAAAATCTGCCTTTTCAGTGCTGGAAGTTATAAAACAAGAGTGACCCAATTGCTGTTTCCCTGAACTAATTTAGAAAGGAAACTTAAAATGCCATGGGGCAAAGTTGGGTTTCTTGCACTACTATATGCATTTCATTAACTTCTTCAGTTGTCTTAGCAGTGCAGAGGCAAAGTGATGGCTGCCCTTTGATTAACATTCTAGTTTCAAAAAGGATAAATGAAATATTTAAGGGGATTATTAGTAGAGTTGCTAATTCACGCAGCCTAGCTCTGGTCTGCTTCAGGGAATCCTTTGAACTATTGTTGCTGGAAGTGAAGGAAACATTTAATGGCAGATGCACAGGAGATATCCTATATGGAAAGGAAAAAACTTAATTCAACTACTTACTGAAAAGAGATCTTCAGGGAGTCAGAGGAGGTTCTCTGCAATTGCCAGGTGTGGAATTTTAATTCTGAGAACTTATATAAATCATTAGTTTTCTTTTTTTAGTTAATGCAGTGTATATGAATGTGATTGGTTTTGAACTGGTGTACATCTATCTGGAATTAAGCTTCTCATTTGTGCGTTTGTTCAAGGAATGCTATAACAGAGGACCGAGAGAGGTAATTGTAGTTTTAGGATCAGTCAGAAAAACAGCACATCTGGGATGGCTGTAATTTTTTTCTAAAGACAGAGTTAAACGTTTTTGAGGTGGTGAAGTATCGAAACATCAGGTAAGGGAGATCTGTGGGTTTGAAGCAATAGTCTTTTTGTCTTTTACTGTAGGAATTACTGACAATCTCTTCTGTGTTATATTGTTGATAAAAGCTGGCATCTAATGACAGTCAAAGTTTCCCGTATAAAAGCAAGTAGATGAGTAGTGAATCAGCCTTTTCTCTCTCCCCACTGCCTCCTGCAATATGCAGAGCAGGCACTTACTGGATTCTGATAGCTTTCATCATGCTACTTAACCTCCTTTCACTGAAAGCCCTTTGCAAATAACAGCATATGGGTGTCATTCTGAGTACAATTCACATCCAGAGTTTTGAAACGACTGTGAGAACTACGATTCAGATGCTCGTATTTGGTTTTGCATGTAGCTGTATAATTTCATTAATAAAGTGCTCCTAAAATTTCTGTCTGCAGACACTGATGGTGTTTATGAATTCATCAGTCTGTATAATGTGTGAGTGGATATGATAAATCCATTTGTTCTGCTCATGACAGAACTGACTCACCAGCAGCTTTTACATCCATGCAGTTGCTGATGCATGGACTGGTGCTGTGAAGGCGGTCAGCTGGGTAAGGTTAAGCCACAGTAATATGTAGGAAAGCCCATAGATATTCCCCTGTTTCTTTGGTCTTCTGCTTTTCATTGTTCTGCTACAAATTATTTTTCCAAATAATTATTTTGAAAGGCGCTGCAGGCAGCTTTTTATGCTTCCCATAGTTTTCAGTTTATTAATTTACCTAGTCTGAAACCTCATGTTGAAACTTGTCCTTTCAACCTTAATATTGTACAACTGTATGGATGAATCCAGTAATTACAGAAAGTAAACTGTTATTTTACATCATCTTCTCCTACTGATTTTCCTATGTGCTTGTCATATCTGCAGTGTCACTATGAAGTTATTAGGTAAATAATCCTAAATGAATATCAGTCCAATATATTGTTTCTATTCTAAATGTGTAAGGCAGATAGTATCAAATTTGCTAAGGAGGTGGAGATATGAAGTGGGATTTTGGTTACTGGAAGTCAACAGTAGATCTCTTACTAATGTTAAAGCATTGTTTTACTAGAAGTTATTAATTTTTTTTTTCATATATATAGAAATAAATGAGAATCTTTCCAAATATTTTTGGGATCAGACTGCATTGATGATTATTACATTTCATGGGATATAAAAGTCCTGAGACTTAAATGTTGGGACTTTTTTCCTAGTGATACAATGGTCAAGATATTTGAATGTTTATAATCCCCTGAGAAAAAGTTTCAGGCCCCCATCAAGATAGAAAGAAGTGCATTGTGTGTTAATCTGGAAAAGCAAGGAATAGCAAATGGGACATTTGATGCGAACATTAACTAGTTTTGGCATGTGGTAAATTCTAATAGATATTGGATGTATTTGTAGCTAATTAGCTTGCTTCCTCACTTATTATGAGTGGCATTGTAGCCATAGTGAGACCAGAACTAGAGCTCCATGGGGCTACCAGGGAACAGAAAATGCTTTCTGGAAGAGGATGGCAAACTAAGTAACTTAACAAAATTCCAAGGCTTTTCCCTCAATTATGGTTGGAGAGATAGGAGTGACAGAAGAGACAGTGAGTCAGTGCTGGGTAGTGGCACGTGCAACACCAGCAGCATTTGTTAATTTTGATGCTAATTTTATAAAGCCTTAAGGTAGTATTTAAAGGGAAAAATAACAAAGTACTTATAGCTACAAATCCTTCCCTCTGGCCAGAGGGTGGAAATCATTACTATAAGGAGAAAGGAGAACAAACCTGTATTAAGGGGTATTAAGGGGTATTAAGCCTTGTGTTGCACCGTGTCCAACCGGTAGCAACAGGGAAGGATTATACCCTTTGCCCTCAGGTCTTTAGATACTGCTGTACTGTTTTTGTTACAAGGGCAAGTCCTTGTCACTGGTGGTGGCTTGACATTGATGGATATTGTAAATCATCCCTTGAGGGTTTCTAGCATGTGCCCATTCTGAATGTGGTCAGATAAGTGTAAGGTAGTGCTAGGTAAACTACCTAGAGCTAGATAGTGCTGTACCTACTCAGTCCATCCCAGGACATGCTTTCTGGTGAGCTGCTTAGGAACAAGTATGTGGTATCAAAGATGAAGCAAAGACAGCAGTGACCCTGAGGTTGGTCCATACCTCACTGGAAAGGAAGCTTATGCACCTCTCTTTATCCTGATGCACAACAGGGAATAGGGAGTGGGGTGCTCTGTGCATGCAGGGGAATTCTTGATTTCAAGTGACTTCAGTTCCATAGCTTTCTCTAAAAAGAAAAGGGGAAATAAGCTTACACTCCCTAAAACATGAGTGATGATGACTAAGAAAATATCTCTTGATGAGTAAAGTTGCTATAAAATATAACTTGAAAACAAAAGCCTACTGTTAAAATGACTTAAAACTGCACTGCTGTGGTGAAGTTTCAAGTGCCAAATTATGGTGTGTTTCGTTACCAGTTTCGACTCCTGTACTTTACCTTATAATTGAATGAAAGTACAATTAGTCCGAGTCCAGGTGTTTCCTCTGATTGTTACTGTTTGTTATATAGAGGGAAAATAGTATCTATTTCTGTTGGAAAACATTAGAGACAAATGCAAGCATTAGAATTATATCTAAGTGCTGTTGATTCATGTATGATGCATTTTCCCTTTCCCTTACCTCCTCTCTTGCTACTAGTTCAATATTCTGAAGAATGTATGAAATACAGCTTTTCTGGATGCTCAGCTTCAAAAGAAAAAGCAAATAGGCTTGTTCTGGCTACTCAGAACCTTGTCTAGCAGACTTCTAGTATATCTTAAGAAGGGTATTCCATGCTGTCTCAGCCCTGTCCCAGTGTTTAGCCAACCTCACGGTGAAAAAAAGCTCTCTCTAATCACAAGTGCGGGTGCCCAAGTCTTTTACCTTGCTGATAAAGAGTATCTTGCCCAAACAGGCAAGAAGAGATTTTCTTATTCCTCTTCAGTCATTCTTGTTTTCAAGCATGAATTCTAGTTAAACAGCAAAAGGCATGCATGATGCAAATGCCTCTGGGATAGATGTTGGTAATCACTGGCTCTTGACAGAGACCAGATATGATGAAAATCAATTTGGAGTGGCTGATTTCCATTTTGTTTGTCTTAGACATATCCTGACACTCTCACATTAAAGCTGTTAATACACTCTTGATTGTAATTCATTTTCAAATAGTTTGAAAGGTGACCCTACTGTAAGAATTGTTATTTGCTATTAATATTGAACTTCTCTAGAGACATCGTGCTATTACTATACAGTTATCAAAGGCAATCACCTATATTCTGACACTGAATAACTCAAGAACAATTGAATTTTCCCACATACATAACTACCTGCTTTATATTGCTGACCTCGGTGCTGTTAATGACAGTGGTTAATTCTGCTTAGCTAAGGATGTACACCTGTAGGCTGTGAAGCTCATTCTGCTCTCAGTGCTCTGATATCCCCTTAGAAGGAGGAAAAAAATGGTTTTTCAAACATGCAAATTTGTGTGCAGTGTTTTAAAAGCTGACATGTTCGTGAAGACACTTACTTCCCTTTCACGTCCATGACTTGCTCTGTGTAGCCAAGGGATAGAAGAGGCACTCTGGGTTAGAGGCAGTGAGCAGCTGCAGTGAATGGGCACATGTGTATTCAACACATAACATGTGGGGATGTCAGAGAGACAGGATGACTCTGGTTTGTGGCCCTGGCACTATTCCCTGGGAAAATGCTGGTGGCAACAAAGTCTCTGCAAATTACTTCTGGTATCAGAAAAGTGACAAAATGGCCTGTAACAAATCAGTAATCATTGCTTCTAGCCACCACTCAATAGCATCTCACTAAACTCTACTATGTGAATGTCCAAAGAACATGAAGAAAAAAGCAGTGTTAAAAGAAGATAGAAAAATTCCATTTGTCCCAAGTGCCATGGTTGTTTGTACATCTCTCCCCACACACACACTGCTCTGGGAAATGCCTGTCACCCTGACAGGGAGTCCAGTATAGCTTGCTCTGTTAAACTCAGCCTATGGTTTTGGTCAAGCCTAATACTGAGTTACATTTGTACATAGCTCACAGACTGATGTGAAGTCAGTTCTTCCTTTTCTTCTACTATGCTGGTTAGTTGCAAGTGGTATCCTTCCTATGCAGTGTGGGCTTCCCCTGGACTGTGTGTGTGCATGGGCTGTAGTGGGAACTGCAGGGTTGTGATGGCACTTGGGGGCTTTATCTCAGTTTGTCCTAGTGGATGTAGCTTAATATATATTTATACATAAAGAAATATAACTTTGAATTCAATGAAATGTGAGACTTGTATTTCTTCGTGTCTTGTTTTAGTTCACAAATGATGTTTTCTTTTCTTTTTTTTCCCCAAGAAGAAAACTACAATAGGAGTTAGTGTTACACAGAAAAGGAGTAAGATCTCCAAGTACCTGGTGTAATAACTTAATCTTGGTCTTGAATGATCTCCGCTTGAATGTTTAAAGGTTCACAGCACCAATTAACTATTCCATCTGATAGCTAATGGCTTAATTAAATAGTAGTATGCTGCTAGAAAAGGTTCTGAATGTGGAGCAACTGCTGCCTTTTGTGGGTTGGTTGGTTTGGTTTTCTTTTTATGGAAATTGAAAAGGGATTGCATAGAGGGGAGAACCATAATGGCTGTAATGTCTCACTGGGGAAAATGAGGGCTACAAGTCCCCTTACAAACTTCCAGGGGAAGGTATAGCCCAGAAACAAAGTAGCTTTTCATTGGCTTTGAAAAGTCTTTTTATGTCAAAACTGTTAAGTGCATCTTAATCTACAATAGTTATGCATATTTCACATTTTCATCTTGATTTGGGATGAAAACAAACACTGAATTATCACAACTTGCCACTGGGCAGCAGATCAGAGTTTCAATCCATTCTCCGAACCACCCAGCAATTAAGAGTTTCTTGCAGGGTTCATTCCACATTCTCCTTGAGTTTATGCAAGGAAGCATGATATTGAGGCTTAGAGCTCATCAAGGAGTTAGTCTGTTTTTCCTAGTGAAAACTTCAGAAGAAATATACTCCTAATCCCAAAATGTTAGGTAAAGTAGATTGAAATCAGTACTGTTATTTTAAGTTTAAGCGTGAAAGCTCACTAGGCTTCCAGGAGAATTGTAACTTTTTTTGTGATTAAAACTAAACTTTCTCTTTCACAATTTTAAGCCAGAGAAAAATCTCATGGCAAATCACTTCGAAAAATTCTGTTTGAGTGCTGCAGGTGGCATTGCACTTAGTACCAGTAAGAATAGAAAAGCCATGATGGTTTTCTCAAATCACTTTCTTATAATAATATAAATAACAGTACACAGATTACCTGGTTTCTATTCTATTCTCTTGCAAGGGAGGGATTTGTTTTGCGATTGTGCCATTCAGCTGTTCCATGTTGCAGGTTATCTGGCTGTGAAAATGGACTGCATTTACCTGCACTGTGGCTGTGTCACAGAACAACTGGATGCATACTGAAATCTAAAGCTGCTATTGCTGATCTTCACTTTGACTCACAGAACCCACACTGCTGCTCAGAAATATCTTGGAAAAATACTGAAATTGTTTTTTTTTCTTCTTTTTTCATTTTCGTTTTTTAATTCAGTTGTTTTCTTCAGTGTTGTTTCCTTTGTGAAGAATTGTGCTGTTTTCAATAGAACTGGAACAGAGAACAGAGATGGAGTTTGGTTTAGCCAGAGTGCTGTTGTGGTGGGTGTACAGTACGATGTGGCTTGCCTGCTTTTGAGCAAAGCCTGCTTTTGAGCAAAGCCCTGGAGAGAGTGCCAGAAATGTGGGGAATCCACAGAGAAATGTAGCAAATCCAATGGAAAGAAACAGTGCTCTTTCTCCAAAGAAGGTCGATCTCTTAACAGAAAGCAGATGCTTTTTCTGAAGTTATACTCAAAACTGATTTTTCCATTCCTGGGACACTTTGCATCCTAAGTGTGGAGTAGTGCAGAATGATCTCTGTCCCACACTGGTGTGTGAGAGATCTGAAACCTCACCCCCAGGGATGTGAGAGGAGAGGAACTGGGACAGCACTGCTTTTCTGAGTTCTCCTGAAGCTTGACATCAGTGCCTCGCTAAGTGTCTGCTTTCAAATTCTGACTCACCTCGGTCTAAAAAGCGCCCTTTTATTCACTCTTTGTTCTTTGTGGTAAGTGTTTCTGTAGTTCATGTCCTATTCCTGCGTAGGCCTGGCTTACTCAAGTACGAGCTTTATAGTAGTGGTAAAGTGAGTAAGTGGTTTCTGTACGCTGCTGTGTTAACTATATGCTGTGTGGTGGTTTGGTATGTATGCTTTCAAACCAATACCTAGCTGGATGTTTTTATTTCTAATTCTGTTTGTCCTGCAGCATCTCAGGCTTTGCTTTTTCTACTTGAGCTGTATTAGAGGCACGAAGCATGAAGCATTTATGTTGCCATTTTTCTCTGTACAGCTCGTAACTGCGCTATATAACTGGTAAAACGTGGTAGCAACTGCAAATGCATTGGTATGATGGAAAGTGGGATTAAAAATAGATACTGAACTTGTAGCACATTTCCATTCCCTCCCCTCCATTTTATTTATTTATTTATTTTGAGGGGTAGGGGTTTCCAGATGCTGCTACAGGGTAAATATATGTTTCAAATAAAAGTTACTTAGAAGAACTCATAAATGACTTCACCTATTGAATGAAAGATAAAGGAGAATGTCTCTCTCTCTCTAGATGGATAAAGCGAGAAGAGAGTATAGATAAACTTGAACACACACAAACATACTCTAATCTTTTAGAAAGTAAAACATTGTACTTCCCAAAATACATTCCCACAGGGATATTGCGTCTTTGTATGCATCCATGTGAATAGGTATTTCATTCATTAAAATTATCTGCCTTGATGAGTGCTATAAGAGAAGTGAAGAAGTGTTTCTTACTTCTTTGAGCCATTCAAAGTCATGGTGGTCAGGGAGCTAATTGTGATGATGGATTTGTCTCTTTTTCAATGGAGCTGTCTTTTTATTTGTCATGATCAGTACTACCTTTCCTTGCTTGTTTCTGCCTTACTGGGAAGGTGTCAGATGCTTGTCAGCAATCTGTGCTGTGGTTTGATTCAGCAGCCGCTAATGAGGTTATCAAAGCCTGTTGAATACTCAGCTCTGATTTTGGAGGTGCAGGGCAGGCACATACCCTTCTAACTCTTCAGCCCTTGTTGTCTGTGCTCTTCAGGAATGATTGCTTTTACTGCCTGCTGTAGTTGTGTATTACTGTTGGTAGCAGTAGGAGCACAGAAGGGTCTCCTACCTCTGTGTGTGTGTGTTGACCATGCAAATGGTCCCTAGGTGTCGTACTTCAGTCAACCTTGTATTTGGTAAGGCTGAATCCAAGGGGTAAATTCTAATAGTCCTTTCTCAGCCAGTGAAGTGTTAAAAGCAAAAGTAATTACTGGCAGCTGAAATTTGTGCCACTGTTATTCTTTTGTTTTGCCTTTTTTGATACTTGTTTTTTTTTGTTGTTTTTTTTTTGTTTGTTTGTTTGTTTGTTTTCTATCGATAATCCACCTATTAATTCTTTGAGGGAGTGGAAATGGTTTGTAAACAGCTGATCAAAGCATGAAGTAAACAGTTGCTTCTATTTGTTTCACAGCCTCACTCTTGCAAATGGGCTGAAGGAGATGTAGGTGCCTTGCTAGCAGTGAACAGACGGATGTGCAGCCCCTCCCAGGCAAAATGCTGTGTCTTTGATTGAGCTTTGTGAAAAGCAGAGGGCCTGCTTGCTTCTGTTCTGCAGGATGAATTTTTAAGGCCTCTGCATTATTCAGGCCTCAACCAAGAAACCGAGGCAGGAGAGAAAAAAAATGGAGACAAGCCATTTTTAGGAACTGCAAGTGTCAGGGTGGGTACCACAGAGAGCCCCAGAGCAGCAGGACCTCACACAACTTTGGCCAACACGAGCACCTCTGCATTCTGGAGATGGCATGAAGGTTTGTGATCCCAGCTAAAGCACTGAGAAGAAGTCCACCTCATTGGGGTATTCTGACAGTGCGGTGCCGACCAGAATAACCTAATGTTGGTAGGGGTCTTTAAATACACATTGGAAATCATTTTTGAACCAAGTTCCAGAAACATTTTTTACTAAACTAATATCATGAAATAATATCTCTTCTCACCTTTCTATAGATGCTCTTGTGTAATAGTCCTACCACAGCATTTTTGTCAGTTGTGGACTAAATCCAGGAATGCATTTAAGCCTATGAGCCCCATTTAGCTTATGTTCTTGTGTTTGTACATGCTTAGATGTTTTTCTTGATTTTTCTTGAAAGAATTCAGGTCAGGAATCTCTGAAGTGCTCATAAATCCTGTGTATCAGCAACAGGGGAGGGATACCCTAACCTGCCTGTTCCCAGAAGCCATGAGCAACCTCTGAAGCTGTAGGAGGCGGTATCCACAATGGCTATCTGGCCATGAAGTGATGAAAAGTAGTATAGGACAAGATGAGGATTCCAGAGACTTCCTTTCATAGCATTAATCAAAGGCTTTTAAGGGATAAGGATCATTGAGATGTGAATTGAGATGTGAGAAACCACTATTTATAAAAACCTAACAAATGATACTTATCAGCTATATTTGGATTAGTCTCAAACCATCAGGGATTACTTTCCTAAGGCAGGAACTCAGACAGAAAAAAAGTTCCTGCAAATCTATCATCAAAGTTTTCTGGTTTTTCTTCACCCTGAAGTTAAATGCGGTTTCTACACTCCTATCCCCGCAGTGTCCTCCTGGTAAAGATTCATTGTCCCCCAGTGAAGGTTAAGCCTTCTGAACTACTATCAGTGTACCAGGGAAGACATAGCTGTAAAACAGGAACTGTCTTTCCATTTCAGCATACTTGCAAAAGGCATGACAGCAAAGTGCTCTCACAGCCCAGTACAAGTCATCTGCCTGACTGTGCTGTTGACAAGTTGTTGATGGCTGTAGCTCCTTTAATTTGCAATGCCATGTTGGCATGAAGATGGAATCAAAACCCATTTTTCGCTTATCTTATGAACATAAAATCCATGTCACTATAGTACTATATAACAGCAACCATGGTAAGTGCTTGCAGCAGTGCTGCCATTTGGATGTGATATACAGTCATTTTGGTCATGGTAGAAATTGGACAAATACACCTTCTGCTCTCTCCAGCAGAACTTTGTGTTGGGTATTTCCAGCATGCTCCCATATATATTGCACCCCCAGCACCCAGCAGATGAGTGCCTCTGGCTCAGGACAGTATTTCCCAGGGGCGCAGCTCATCCTGTAGGGACGGTGGCTGAGAGCCAGACCTCAGGGTTTTGTTCTGGGCTGGAAGTGGCATTTATGACTTAAATCAATGCCCCATGGCACAGTGCAGTGTTGAAGGTACCACGACTTCATATTGTCAAGTGTCCCAGACAAGAATAAGCACTTAGGTCACAGCAGGATCTTGCCTGTTATTTGGGGTTTGTATTGTAGTTGTGTTATCAAACATCCACAGCAGCTTCATCTCTTGACAATTACCCTGTGACTGGTGCTTCATTCAGTGAAAAAAGTTTCTGTCACACAGAAAGGAAGGGTTCAGTCTCAGATTCTCATTTCTGTGTTCATGTCAGGGGTACAAACTCCCAAACATCAAAACCGACTTCCCATCTCTGCAAGCAGCAGCAGCACATGGCACATATCTGGGAGGTGTAGGAATATGAATAATTCCTCCTCCTTCCACTGGAAAAAAAGACCTGACAGCTTTCATATGCTTACATTTAAATTTGCTGTTCTCAGACTTGAATTTGTATCTTACAAGCAGAAACTACTGGCAATCACTGTGATTCTTACCAGCAGATTTCTAACCACTTTCTGAAGGATGATTATAGTATTGCCACTTTGCAGTTGTGGAATTATAGGCAAAGCAAGAAAGAATTGTAGAATCATTATGGTTGGGAGAGACCACTAAGATCACCAAGCCTAACCCCCAACACACTACCTCTTGTCCTCATGCTGGTAAGACCTGCTTCATGCTGCAAACCAAGACAATGGAAAAATGTTCTGGTGAGCTTGATTAAACACTCAATAGAGCTGTGAAATATCCATCCTCAGCTATATTCAAGTTCAGGTGGACCAGTGGGTAGCAACCTGCTCTAGCTTGGAAGTTTGCCCTGCTTTTCTCCCACAGTGTGACCAGATGTACAATCAGTATCGTGCTATGAATTCATTTGAGGGATAGAAGTGAGATCCTTTTGCAGAATACTGCTTTGATCTTCAGTATGTCATGCAAGGTAAGTGTATATTTTGCATTAGAGAGGGAAAAATAATCTTTTTTTGGTATGTATTATTTTGCCTGAAACTTTATGGAAAGAAGTCGAGAATAAAGTAACAAATGCAGCCAGCTCGGTGTCAGTATATTGCCTGATAGTCAGTACAAAGCTGGTGTAACAGGTGATGCTGGAAGGAAATCAGTGTGACCACTGAGCAGAGCAAAACAGCATTTATTGAAGAGTCTGCATGCAGACAGAGCAAACATAGACCACATCCTGCATCTGTGAAATCCAATTGCATCACATTTTATAGACACCCGGCTAACATAATTGAGTAATTCTGTTTATACAGAAATCATTCCTGCAGCTAGTTTGCTCAGTCAGGAATCTAATGTCACTGGTAACCATGGCACCATGGTCTTTTGTTTATCAAGCGACTCACACTTTATTCCGTGCTGGCCTGTGAAAAAAATCATTAAAATAAAAAAAAAAAAAATCCACACACAAAATTAGAGTTTTTTCTTTCTGGTGGCTTGGAAGCAGGTTTTTTTTTTTTTCAGATTCTTTGTTTCTGGACCCAGAGATGTCTATACTATACAGCTGATGGTTCACAATCTATTCAGGTGCTGTCCCACACCAACATACCCAACATGCAAAGCCAGGTTGGAAGGGCTTTGGGCAGCCTGATCTGCTGGGTGATGACCCTGCCAATGCCAGAGGGATGGAACTAGATCATCTTTAAGATCTTTTCTAACCTAAGTCATTCTATGATTCTGTTATTCTTCTCCTAGAAGCATTGTTCTATTAAGTTTCTCTGCCCTTCACACACATTGTAGATAGTTTGTCTGGGTTCTGCAGACTGTAGTGGATTTCTCTGCTCTGAATCCTCTGTTCTTCCTTTCCTCATGGAGGTGACATTTAAATATCTTCCCTGGAGGTGAAGAAACAGCTCTTTGAGAGAACCAGCTGTAATTGTATGTAAGAAAAGACGTCTCTGACCAGATCCAACCAAGGCTTTAGCTGCTTAACAGTGATAGCATTTCATCACTACTTCCTTTGAAGATTTATTTGAAATTCCTGGCCCTGCTTGGCTTCAGGTGACAACCTGGGCATCACGTGGATCACCTCAGAACCATTCCAGCATGATGCCAGATGCCTCTCTTATTTTTTGGGGTGATACTGCTTCCTCAGTGAGCAGCACTACGATGTCTGCACACCTGCACAAATAGAGAGATGCAAGTTGGGTACTGCATCGAAGAAAAGGAGGTAGAAATCAATCATAGAATTATAGAATGACTTGGGTTGGAAGGGCCTTAGAAAATCATTTAGTTCCGACCCTCTGCCATGGGCAGGGTTGACATACAGAAGATCAGGTTAGTAGGTTCAGTAGGAAGACTTTTCTCCCTCTATGTCTTGGTGGAGAGTTTTAGTGAAGATTAGTTGTAGTGCCTGCAGAATGGCACTGAGCTGGCTGTGATGTATGTGTTGCTGAAGAGTGCCACCATCCAGCAGTGTAAAGCCCGAGTGGGATGCAAAACCCCTGTTCCTGTAGCACTGCAGGGCTGCCCAGCCCAACACTGTGCCCTCTGCTGCTCTGTCCCAGCCTGCTGTGCTCCTAGGATTTGCTGTGTGGGCACAGGCAATGCACTGCTATCACAGAGGTGTAAACTTCTACCCATTTGACTCTCCTGTTCGAAATGCTCTCGTTTCACTACTTAACAAAATTCTGTTTCTAAAGAAGCTGTGGGTCTCTCACACACAGACTATGAGCTGCACTGTTCCTGAATACATCCCTCCTTGCGTTTTCGAACAAACAACGATTGGTAGGGCTAAATAAAGGATAGAGCTGCACCCTAATTTTCACAGAATGCCCTTTTTCTTCCTTAATGACAAAGCTATTTTCTTGGAATCTGTGTGCCTGCAATTAACTGACAGAAATTAGATCTCCCCTGAGAATTTCCTTTTTAGATTGGACATAAGGAAAAGCTTTTTCTCTCAGAGAGTGGCCAGGCACTAGAATGGCCTGCACGGGGGGGGGGGGGGGAGGGGGAGTTGTTGGAGCCGCCATTCCTGGCAGTGTTCAAGAGGCATCTGGATGAGGAGCTACAAGATATGGTTTAGTGCTTGTGGTAGCAATGGGAATGGGTGGATGGTTGGACTGGATTATCTTGTAGGTCCTTTCCAACCTTGTGATTCAATCGTTCTTTATCTGAGATAAACACCTGTACTGATGGGCTGAAATCAACAGTATTGATTATACTGAAAAAATGGGGCTTTTACACATTCATTGATAAAACCAGTATCTCCTTAGGCCTTGCCTAAACTCAAACTGGGTACATATAGAATCATTAGAAAGCTCTAGAAGACAGATGTGTTTTTTAATGGGAAAAGTTTTTGGAAGCCTTTAACTAGGTTACCCTATTGCCGAAGTGCAGTGCATTTCTGATGGAATTACACGCATCTTTCCCATATAAATACCAAGTGTCTTTATGGTGATTACTGCCTTTCAGTGAACAAGAAGTGTAGTAATACTGATTAAACTGCTTTATGGAAATAGAACATTTCCACAGGATTGGAAGCTACTTTGCCAGCAGTGCTGTACTGGGTACTGGGAACCAATTCAAGCTACTTAGCGTCAATGAATGAAAATTATTAAACAGAAACAATATTTTAAAGAGGATGGTTCTGCTAATCTGCTGACATTGGATTACAACAAGTTATGTATTAGGTATTTAACAGTTACGTGTATAACACTGTCACCTGTTTGTTTCTTTTTTCTCTCTTTCCATGAGTCATGGAATTCCACAGTGATTGATGGCTGTTTGAGCTCATAATTCAGCAGGTCTGCTGTGTGAGATTACTTTATAGGAGGTGAAGGAAAACTGTGCTTGTTCCTAGGTGGTACGAAGCATGAAAAAGATTTGCATAACATTTTCCAGTGACAGTAATAAATAATGTCCATATCTCTGTCTGTATATAATACTTTCTTGTCTTGCACCATAAAACCTGGTTATCAAAAGCATTTGCTCATGGACTTTACCTGAAAGGTAATTTCATTTTTTTAAGGCTTAGAATAAGAAATTACCTCTAAAATAAGTATGCTATTATAATTGTAGTGCATTTTCCCCACTGCGCATGATTGTAAGAGGCCAATCAGAGGAAAATTTTCTAGAAGAACAAATAACATAAACATCTGGGCTGTGTTTCTTCTTTGCCCTGCGTTTTAAAGACATCTGTGAAGCACTGAGAAAAGAAAGAACAATTTACTTTCAGTATTAGACTAGCAAATAGTAATAACCTTTACATAAACTGTAAATAGTCCCACAGAAGACAAAAGACCTGGAAGTAACCAGAAGTGAAATCTGAGCATACAGACTGAGTCTGTTGGACATGACAGCAGAGGGGCAAGTCACTGTGCCAATAAAGCCTAAGTCATGGATGAACGGTTGTGATGAGCAGGAAGAGAGGGAAGCTCCATGACTGAGGCACACCAAGAAAGTGATGTTTACAATTTCAGCTGGTGCTTCTTAGCAGAAGTTGGAAGGCTTAAGTTAAGTTAAAAATGCTGTCATTCATATCCAGTTTGCCTCTGGTAAATTAGGCTGGTATCCAAAATGGCAGGTAGCTTCTGGACTTTTTCCCCCTATAATTGTCGGAAGAAAAAGGAAGTGGCTTTATTATGGGACTTTGCAATTGGCTGGAGACAAAAATCTAACACATTACTAAAACTTGTTTCATCACAGTCATGTTCCTGTCTCAAGGAGCTTTTGTTGTACAGCAGCTGGTGTCCATTTCTGTGGCTGCAGTCACTATCTTGAGATTTTCTACTAGTTAGCTCCAAGTAAGAAAAGTGAAATAAAGCCTCATAATTTGTTCTGTTGACCTCAAGTCATTCAGTGGCTTGGCAGCCAGCATTCAGTGAAAACAAACGTATTTTCAGTTGACAGCCTGGATTGCCAGTAAAAGCATGACACTGCTAAAAGAAAACCAGCGGGACTACTAGCTCCCAGATTCTTGTGGTTACCTGGACCATGAGCAGCCTCACAAAGCAAAAGCTGCCAGGTGCTGGGGTGTGCTGTGCTTGAGGTGTGCAGGCAGCCTGAACTCAATCTCTTCTGTTGCCAGTGAGGGTCAGTGTCAGTAGTGCCCTTCCGGGCTCCCCTCCATGCTCCTGTGTTTTCATTGTGTTCTCTTAACATGCAGCTCCCTTCTCTGGGAGCATACCAGTACTGACCTGAGAGTTTCCATTTTGATCTCTTTCCACTTCCAGTCTTTATTACTCAAAATAAATCCTGTCAATTCTTTCTTGAAATCCTTCACTGAAAGGAAAAGGAAAAAAAAAAAAAAAAAAAAAAAAAAAAAAAAAAAAGTAAAGAATAGAGGGGTTTCTCTCCCCCTTTTTTCTGTTTGGTGTTGATTGCCATGTGCCACCACTTGCTATTCTGTAGCAATGTGTAGAATAAAAAAATTTGCTAAATTTGCTTAAGTAACAGTGTATCTGCAGGATGGCAGAGCACAGAAGTAGCAACTGATAGTCCCTTTATATTTCTGTACATATACACAAACATGGAGGCATGAATCTTTGTGAGAATGTGATTTTCACAAGGTAAATTGTCTGAGAACAGAACTAAATCCACGCTACCAAGACTTAATTACATTTAAAATAATCAAATAATTATCAACTGTAGTTAATGAGTGGAATGGGCTACTGCCACCTGGAATTATTTTCAGGAAATCTCAGGCAATTTTAGGCCATTTTTTACTGCTAATATACATTATAAATATGGTTTTTACCATGCATTAGGGGCCCTCCATGCTGCAGTGTTGACCTGCAGATCAACCCAAGCAAAGGGCTGAGATGTGCTCAATCTGGGACGTTGTTGTCTGCATAGAATGCACCATGGTCTGCCGTCCTTGGTAATGAGCTCCTGTGGTTGTGACTGGGGGGTTCTGAACTATTCTGACTCTGTGGGTCCACTTTCTCATTACACTGCTTAGATTTTCCTCAGTGCTGAGGTTGGTAAGAGCTGTCTGTATGTTAGGTTTGTGCTGTGTGCTGTCACAACTAGAGGGGAGGGGTGACTTGATGTGCCAGATTTGTGTCTGTTCCTCCTGCTCATTAATTAGTAAATCTGCCCTGGTGGAAATCAAATTAAATGAGACAAAATATTTTGCTAAAATTGGCATCAAATTTGAAAATCAAATGATTCCAGTTTGGCCATAAATGCACTTTCCAAGCACATTAAAGCTCTCAAATAACATCTGTTAAACCCACCATCACAGAAAGTTATGGATGTTGGAAAATGAAAATGAAATTAGTAAATAAGAAGCAAGCAGGGAAGAATGTAGACGACGAAGGTAGGAAAAAAAAAAAAAAAAAAAAAGAAAAGAAAAGATAGAAAGAAGGTACGTTTTCATTTAACATCCAGGGAGGATTTCGGCAGGGTCCTCTCCTGATCAGAGAAGACCCGGTCCTGTCACCACTAGAGGGAACCGCCGTATTTAACATGCAGGCGGTTGCTCGCATTACTTCCACCACCGCCAGTTTGAAACAAGAGTGTATCCGGGGGGTTAGGGATACACTTTCAGAAGATACTGGAGGCATTCAACGTGGATTTTAAAAAGTGGATTAGTACTTAAAGAGATGAAAACCAACGATGTCTCGAAGGGATGAAGGATCCCTATAGTAGCCCAGGTGGCTGCTTTGCATTTTTGTTTTCAAAGTATTGATCAATCTGACATGTTTCTTGTTTTCTCAGGGTTTACACAATTAAGATATTTGGAAATCAGCCTGCATCTAGTTACAGCTGTTCTAAAAACAGTCAGGAAAATGTAGGATGTTTTAAAAGCATTCAGCATTGGCCTGTTTTTTAATAGCTGAAGTCATCTCCTGGAGGAGCATAGCCGGGGCAACGCTAATTGCAAAATCATCCTTTCTCCTTCCTCCCCTGTTGCAGAAGCAGGAGCTTTGCCAAGTCAGTGCTAGCATTTATGCAAAATAAAAATAGACTGAATGCTAATGTGTGGTTACAGGGTATATGTTACTATGGCTTGTAATTTTGAAGAAAAAACCATAAGGGTTGATGGAGTGCATGAGGCAGCAATAAATATGATTCATAGATAGACAGTCAAATAGATTAGTCAAAGATAAGAACAATTCTTTAGTTAGGAAAAGTGGGGGTGTAGACAAAACCAGATAAGGAAAGCATGAGTGCGCAAAGGAAGGGAGGCCTTAGTGACAAGCCAAAAGGGCTCAGTAGGAATTGTTGTTTGGCCTGCAGCTCCTAAAGACCGGATATATCAGCAAGCAGAGCAAAAGCCTGAATAGAAAGGTTAGATGAAACACGGTAGGAGTGGACAAAGTGGGAAATTAAGTGTTCTGTGAAGGAGTTCAGGGGATAATTGGATGTTGTCGAGTTAACAAAGGGACTGGCAAATTATGTCTGTGTAAATATACAGATTGGCGAAATAACAGTTTATAAAGTAATGCTCAAAATGTTTATTACTGGGAAACAAAAATTTGCAGTATAAATATGTATCAGTGGCATCATATTTAGGATGATGTGGCTTGTGACCACAGCTGGGATGTCCTTACGATAGTAAATAAGAGAAAAATTACTGCCTTGATGGCATACGTGTGTCAACGGTTTACCGGGCTGGATCGACCCGGTTCTGTGACGATTGGTGCGGGGGACCCACAGACCCACACCCCGGGAAAGGGGAAGGGAAAAAAGGGAAAGGGAAAAGGGAGATGGGCCTAGAAACAAAACAGCAGCAAAGATCTGAGGAGGAAAGCTAATTTACTAAATATGATATCAGAAAGAAAAATAACAGAATATAATACAATATAATTGGAATTGAGGCTAATGAAATCAAATAAAATGAGCAAGAGAGAGTGTCCGATAAACCGAAGGCCTTACGCTAACGCTGAAGGCGATACGGCAGCGAGCACCCACTGCTGAGTCAATCCCAAAGGAAAGAGAGTGTCCTGTGACCGCTGAGGGTTTTTATCTGTTCCCTCTGAGCGGAAAACACGTAAAAATACAAAGCATCGCAAAGTCCTCTGGGGAATGTAGTGCTTCTTCTCTTCTGAGACAGGTATACCTGGAATTATCTGTGATCTATGGAGCTGGAGTATTAGCTCTTTAACTCTTAATGCAATACATGATGTTATGATGTGGAATACCAGTACCAAAAATCATAAAACCATGACATTCCACCCCTTATTCCACATCGTTACATCACGCTTGATACATACAGAAGAACAATGATTAACATGCATTAGATAAACACACACACAACATGTATATACAAGTATATACATGGAATTACTGACTGCACTCCCCCAACATCAAATTCCCTTGTGGTACACACTGAACATCCCCATTTTTCTGCATCACCCACCAAGTGAACCCAGGTCCCTGTGCAAAGACAGTTCCATGGAGAGGTTTGCCTTTTCCAGAAGCTGGAAGTACCCAAACCGCCTTGCCCAACATGTTCTTTACATGTATTACAGGGACCTTATCTCCCTCTACAGTAGGTAGGGAGCTGGATTGGGCAGGACCATCACGATTGATGGATCCTCGAGTGTTGACCAACCAGGTGGCTTCTGCCAAATGCTTCTCCCAATGCTTAAATGTTCCGCCACCCATTGCTTTCAACATGGTTTTTAGCAACCCATTGTATCTTTCAATTTTACCAGAAGCTGGTGCGTGATAGGGGATATGATAAATCCACTCAATACCATGATCTTTGGCCCAATTACTTACAAGAGAATTTTTGAAATGAGTCCCATTATCTGACTCAGTTCTTTCTGGAGTGCCATGTCGCCACAGGACTTGTTTCTCGAGACCTAGAATGGTGTTTCGGGCGGTAGCATGGGGTACTGCATATGTTTCAAGCCACCCGGTGGTTGCTTCCACCATGGTGAGCACATAACGCTTACCATTGCGAGATCGTGGCAAGGTGATATAATTAACCTGCCACGCCTCCCCATATTTATATTTTTGCCATCACCCTTCCCCCCAAAGAGGTTTCATCCTCTTGGCTTGCTTAATTGTGGCACAGGTATCACAGTCATGGATAACCTGTGCAATAGCATCCATAGTTAAGTCCACCCCTCGGTCTCTAGCCCACTTATATGTTGCATCTCTTCCTTGATGGCCCGAGGTCTCATGGGCCCATCGAGCTAAAAATAATTCACTTTTGTGTTGCCAGTCCAAGTCTACTTGAGCCATCTTAACTTTGGCAGCTCGATCTACCTGATGGTTATTCTGTTGTTCTTCAGTTGCTCGGCTTTTAGGAACATGAGCATCTACATGGCGCACCTTTACAACCTTATTCTTTACTCGGGCACCAATATCTTTCCACAGTTCAGCAGCCCAAATAGGTTTACCCCTCCGTTGCCAGCCATTTTGTTCCCATTGCTGTAACCACCCCCATAAGGCATTTGTCACCATCCATGAGTCAGTGTAAAGATAAAGCACTGGCCACCTCTCTCGTTCAGCAATATCTAAGGCCAGTTGGACAGTCTTTACCTCTGCAAATTGGCTTGATTCTCCTTTTCCTTCAGTGGCCTCTGCAACTTGTCGCGTGGGGCTCCACACAGCAGATTTCCATCTGCGGTGCTTTCCCACAATACGACATGATCCATCTGTGAACAGGGCATATCTCTTTTCATTGTCTGGTAGTTCATTATATGGTGGGGCCTCTTTAGCACCTCCTCTGCGGGTGTTGTTCCAAACTTTTTACCTTCAGGCCAGTCCATGATCACTTCTAGAATTCCTGGATGACTGAGGTTCCCCATCCGAGCTCGCTGTGTAATCAGCGCAATCCACTTACTCCAAGTGGCATCAGTAGCATGATGGGTAGAGGGAACTGTTCCTTTAAACATCCAGTTCAGTACTGGCAGTCGAGGTGCCAGAAGGAGCTGCGCTTCAGTACCAATTACTTCGGAAGCAGCTCGAACCTCCTCGTACGCAGCTAAGATTTCCTTTTCAGTTGGAGTGTAGCGCTCCTCAGACCCCCTGTATGCTCGACTCCAGAAACCAAGGGGTCGGCCTCGGGTCTCTCCAGAAGCTCTTTGCCACAAACTCCAAGTGGGACCTTCCTTTCCAGCAGCAGTGTAGAGGATGTTCTTTACATCCTGTCCCGTCCGCACTGGCCCCAGGGCCACGGCACGAGCTATCTCCTGCTTAATTTGCTCAAAAGCCTGCTGCTGCTCAGGACCCCACACAAAATCATTCTTCTTCCGCGTTACCCGAAAGAGAGGGCTCACAATGAGACTGTATTTTGGAACATGCATTCTCCAAAAGCCCACTACGCCCAGAAAAGCTTGGTTCTCTGTCTTACTAGTGGGTGGAGACATAGCAATAATTTTGTAAATCACATCTGTTGGGATGTGACGGCGTCCATCTTGCCACTTTATACCTAGGAACTGAATTTCCTGTGCAGGCCCTTTCACTTTGCTTCGCTTAATAGTGAAGCCAGCTCGCAGGAGGATCTGAATTATTCTCTCTCCTTTCTCGAAAACTTCCCCTGCTGTATTGCCCCATACAATGATGTCATCAATGTATTGTAAGTGCTCAGGAGCACCGCCCTGTTCCAATGCAGTTTGGATCAACCCATGGCAAATGGTTGGGCTGTGCTTCCACCCCTGGGGCAAACGGTTCCAAGTGTACTGAACTCCCCTCCAGGTGAAGGCAAACTGTGGCCTGCATTCTGTGGCCAGAGGAATTGAAAAGAAGGCATTGGCAATGTCAATGGTGGCATACCACTTGGCTGCTTTTGACTCCAATTCGTACTGGAGTTGAAGCATGTCCGGCACAGCAGCACTCAGTGGAGGTGTGACTTCATTGAGGCCACGATAATCTACCGTCAACCTCCATTCTCCACTGGCTTTATGCACTGGCCATATGGGGCTGTTAAACGGGGAGTGAGTTTTGCTGATCACTCCCTGGCTCTCTAGCTGACGAATCAAGATTATGAATGGGGAGCAAGGAATCCCTATTAGTGCGGTACTGCCATCTGTGCACCGTTTTTGTAGCAATCGGTACCTGTTGCTCCTCCACTTGTAGCAACCCTACAACAGACGGATCTTCTGACAGGCCAGACAAAGCAGACAGCTGCTTAGTGTTATCTGCGCCCACAGCAGCTATTCCAAAAGCCCATCGATACCCTTTGGGATCCTTAAAATATCCCCTTTTGAGGTAATCAATACCAAGTATACATGGAGCCCCTGGGCCAGTCACAATAGAATGTTTTTGCCAGTCTTTACCAGTGAGACTTATTTCAGCCTCCAACTTGGTCAGCTCTTGGAAACCCCCAGTCACCCCAGAAATATAGATTAATTCTGTCCCTTGGTGACTCGAGGGCATTAGAGTGCACTGTGCACCAGTGTCCACCAATGCCTTATATTTTTGTGGTTCTGATATGCCAGGCCATCGAATCCACACAGTCCTATGCACTCTATTATCCCTTTCCCCCACCTGGCTGGGGGGCAGGGGCTATTGTGGCTGGTAGGTACCTCGCTCAGTTCTGAAGGAGTACCATTCAGACAGGAGGACATCTTGCTCAGACAGGAGGGTGTCTCTTTCAGGTTGGAGGGCATCTTGCTCAGATTGGAGACCATCTTGTTGCACAAACTGGAGACCATCTTGTTGAGAGGGTTGTTGAGTTCGGACTGGAGGGCATCTCTTTCAGGATGGAGGGCATCTTTCTCGAACTGAAAAGCGACTTGCTTGGTCTGGAGGGTGTCTTGATCAGACTGGAGGCTGTCTAAATTGGTCAGGAGAGTTTGATTGTCTGCTAAAAGACTCTCTTTCTGGATCTGGACACTATCCCTCTCGGCTCGGAGACTCTCTCGCTCTATTTCAGAAACTCTATGCCTCTCTGGGATAGTATTGAATAAGGTCCGATTGGCATAAGCCAGACCCCAAATAATTTGGGCCTCCTCAGATCTGTCTGAGCCGCAGCATCCCTGTCTCAAATATCTGCTCAAGTTCTCAGGATCTTGCAGGTGCTCAGGGAAAAGGTCCCAGTACGTTTTGAGCATTAAAAGGGAAAAAGCAATGAAATGCAGCCCCTTTAAGAGCAGTTTAAAAAGAGAGAGCATTTTTTTTTCTTTACTATAACAAAAAAGTTTACAGATATCCCAGAACAACTGGCAGTACGCCCAGACTTCAAGGTCATGTTTTGCCATACAGCACCTGCAGTACAGATAAGCTTGCTAGCAAAGGACAGAGATTCACTCTAAGAGTATGTCTCTGCCCAGCTAAGGCAGCTCGTTTGCCCCACGTTGGGCGCCAAAAATGTCAACGGTTTACCGGGCTGGATCGGCCCGGTTCCGTGACGATTGGTGCGGGGGACCCACGGACCCACGCCCCGGGAAAGGGGAAGGGAAAAAAGGGAAAGGGAAAAGGGAGATGGGCCTAGAAACAAAACAGCAGCAAAGATCTGAGGAGGAAAGCTAATGTACTAAATATGATATCAGAAAGAAAAATAACAGAATATAATACAATATAATTGGAATTGAGGCTAATGAAATCAAATAAAATGAGCAAGAGAGAGTGTCCGATAAACCGAAAGCCTTACGCTAACGCTGAAGGCGATACGGCAGCGAGCACCCACTGCTGAGTCAATCCCAAAGGAAAGAGAGTGTCCTGTGACCGCTGAGGGTTTTTATCTGTTCCCTCTGAGCGGAAAACACGTAAAAATACAAAGCATCACAAAGTCCTCTGGGGAATGTAGTGCTTCTTCTCTTCTGAGACAGGTATACCTGGAATTATCTGTGATCTATGGAGCTGGAGTATTAGCTCTTTAACTCTTAATGCAATACATGATGTTATGATGTGGAATACCAGTACCAAAAATCATAAAACCATGACAATGTGTCCAATTTCCAGTGGACTTAATGCGTAGGAATCTTACTGTGTATTTTTACAGAAAAGGATCCTGTACTGTATGTGTGTGGTTAATGGGATGACCTATTTGAAGAAAATGTTGAGTCCTAAATCAGGAACTGCTTCTGCAGAAGATCTCTTCCTCTTGATAGGTTAATAACCCTCTTCAGGCAAAAAATGGCTGTCAGATGTCTTTTGTTTGGAGGTTTGAGCTATCTAAACCTAGACTGTAGTTCTCAAAGCAGGCTGCTACAGAGTTTTAGAAAAAAAAAATCAATAATTTGGGTCAGCATATATCAACATTCAAACAGATTAGACTGTAATAGAAATTGTTTTAGAAGTAAAAATATGTGGATTTAGTACTCAGTCACCCAACCCTGAGGAGCACTGGGAGTAACATGCCAACACATGGTGGGATTTTAGCTCATCATGTGTTACTTGGAGGATCTGTTTGTGTTATTAATGTGTAACTACCTGATATATGCAGATCTTAGGTTGTGCGAACCACATTTGGGTGGATCTTTCAACACATCATTTATTTTTAAATAAAAAAGAAACATACATTGTGTTTTTCGATTGGTGTTTTCTATTTCTTGCCCACTACTGTTAAACTCTTTATCTGCACCCATTATCATTTGTGCATTAGCTGTTTTCAATGCTTTATATTTTTGAATATGTGAACATTTGTGCTTGTTTATGAAAGTGTTTTTGCTATTTTGCTTTTATTGCTTTCTCTGAACTAAAAACAGTTCTAGTTTTGGCAAGACTTAAGATAATGGGATGCAGCTTGCACAGGCTGCTTTTTCTTAGCCAAGTGGAAATCTCCATTTGTAAGTACCTTTGGAAGTAAAGTCAATGAGCTGCAACAAATAGGTTATATTGTCTTTAATGTCAAGCTCCTAACCTCCAGGTTTAATCATCCCTTCTTTAGGATGGTAAAACCCTTAAGATTATGGTTTCTTTTGAAGCTGTTCTTCACGTCCCTCCCAAAGTCCTAGAAGCTATCTGTTTCGTTTCTGTAGCAACAAATGAAAACGTTATATTGATTCTAAAATATTTGCCAGCACCAGTCAAATTTTGTCACCCGAATGTGTATTCTGGTCCAGTTTTCTGCCAATATGTGATATTTTTATCCCAGGAAAGCAAAGCAAAATGTTCTCTGCCTAGTTCTTTCTCTGTCTTTTTAAGTTCCTATTGAGGACTGTTGGGTACTCAAGGTGGATGAAAACCCTCTGACCATAGTGCCTTGTATTACATACAAGTTTTTTGCTCATTGTGGTACATACATGCTTCTGTTTTGTCTTTTCCCCCGTCTCTGGGGGCATGTTGCATGGCAGTTCATTTGCAGAGAGCCTTGTAGTGGCTGATTGCTTTTCATGGAATCATACAATCAGAGAGTCATAGAATCACTCAGGTTGGAGAAGACATTAAAGATCACTGAGTCCAACCACAACCTCACCTTACTGCCCTAACTCTAACAACCCTCTGCTATATCATGTCCCTGAGCACCACATCCAAATGGTTTTTAAACACATCCAGTGATGGTGACTCAACCACCTCCCCGGGAACCCTATTCCAGTGCTTAGCAACACTTTCTGTAAAGAAATGTTTCCTGATATCCAACCTAAGAAAACTTTTGGCTGGATTTCTTCTCATGTGGTGCTTTCCTCATTTTGGCTATGGAGGTCATGTCCAATTCAGGCCCATGTCAAGCTGTTTGAGCCACTTGGAAGTGGACTGAACATCTAAAATGGAAGGCAGTGAGAGATTTGGGTACAGTTGGTCCAGAAATCAGAGCTTCTGGTGTTCCCCTTAGAGAAGCACAAAGTTGGTAAAGGCAGAGGCTAAATGTAAAAAAAAAAAAAAAAAAAAGGAAGAAGGAAAAGAAAAAGAAAGTATTTTTCTTAAGATCTGAGCATCTATACATATTTTTATGCGACAGAGTATTGCATAGTGTCAGCATAACAAGTGCAGCACAGAGTTGTATTTATTGTTGTATGGATTGACACGTTTCCAGATCCCCAAGTGCCTGAGCTTTCTCTGGGTGAAAAATTTTGAAAAACACATTTTGCAGACCAACTATCTGTCACTGAGAAAACCCATAATTAATTCTGAGTGAGAAGCAGACTTGAGGAGTTTACAATCTGCTCATAAACAGAAGAAGTTTCTCTGAATAAATAATTGCCTGGGAATCAGTCAGCCCACTCAACTCATTACCAAATCCTTCTCAAAAGAAAAGTTTGGCCTTATGGGAAACTACACACAGATGCAGGTTTTTAGAACAAATCCCAGATAGAATATTAAAATTTAAAGTCAATAAAAACAAACTATTGTTATGTGTTGAGCAATGAACAAGAGAAAGAACAAACTGCAGTCATTAAATGACAGACCATTAAAATATGAAGTTGTGCTGTCAAAACTGGGATGTCAATGGGAAAGCTGAAATGCATGAATACCTCTGGTGGCACTAGTTCCAGAGGCAGAATTGCGGTGGTAGTAAAGTGCCACTGGCAGCAATGCCTGGCATTGCTCTGTTGGCTGCCATCCTGCTGCTGTGTCCTGGATCCAGCATGCCTGGAAGAGAAAAAGTCTGCTTGTGTACCAATGGTACTGCAGAAATCCATATGGAGTTTCACCAACTCTGTTTGTGTCAGAGAAACAAGATCTCTGCTTAGAGAAACACCTATGTGTGTTTAGCTCCTGATGGAAAGTCTTTGGCTCCTTGCTACTGCTCAGAGCCCTTGTAAATAGCTTCAAATGAGAATGTGTTCAAACGGAGAGGTATGAGTTATGACCACAGAGGGATGCAGCCAAACCCTAGTCTAGCACTGCAAGGCATCTCATGAGCAAAACTGAACAGAGATCCTTCAAAATACAATACAGTGAAGGAGCAGTGATGTGTATGTTGAACTTCTCACTGAGTCCTGAATGTTAGGTAGCAATGATTTTCTGAGGATGCTTGCAAAAGGATCTCTTGGCTTTCAAATTTAGTTTCAGCTGCTGTGTTCCCATTAGTGTTGGTTTGAGCTGTGCTAAAGAGACTGTCAGTAACCACTGTGGTTTCCCAGTTCTGCTCCTTGCAAACACAAATGGAAGGAGCATCCTCTGGGTTTGCTCAGGCCCTGATACTTAACCAGTCACAGGTGGGAAGTGTGCAGTGGCTAAGAAGCGCACAGCCCCTCCATAGTTTGTGTGAGAGGGATGTTCTGCTAGCAGCAGATGCACAGCAAGAGAGAACAGGGCCTGAATTCCCTCCTGGAGAAACCCTTTCCTCTCTGCAGAACATTTCCAAGAGCATCGCTCTTCCAAGCCTAGGTTTGTGGCTGTCCAGTATAGTGTGAGATGCTGCAATTTTGTTGCTCCCAATGCTACAGAAGCCAGAAACATCACAGTTTTGCTTCTAGCTGTCACACTGTTTGAGGAGCTGACAGTTAAGGAAGTCACCTTTTCTTTCCAAGGCATAGACGGAATACTTGAGTTGTCTGTGCTGCTTTTCAGAGAAAACCATGTACTGCAAGAGCTCTGCTCTCAGTGGTGAAAACTGGGGTAAGATCTCTGCCTTCTGTGAAATCTCACAAGCTGACACCAGTTTGGGCTGTAGTACAATGTCACTGTCACTGGAAAGCACATTTGTCCTGGGAGACTGAACCAGCCATAAGTTTGGGCACTTCCTATTTGCCTTGCCATTGCAAGAGCTGAGGAAGAACAGGGAAAGCAGCATTAGGGTCACAGTACAAGCTTCTATGCTTCACAGGTGCCTTATTACAGATAGTACTGAGGGAGTTCGGGTAGATGTAGGTAAGCATGCTGGACTTACATGCAGTCCCTGGGGAGATGCAGTGCTTTGGCAGAGCTGTGCTGCCACAAATTTTTGGAGTTTTAATCTTGTCCCTGATTTTTTCAAATCATTCCTGGTGAGAAAATAAATCAACACATTCAACACAACCTATAGTAGCTCCGTGCACACAGATGAAAATACTGAACATCATCTTGTTCCACATTCTGAAATGTGTGCATGAAAAGGCATCTAAATTCTCATGGAATTCAACCCTTTGGGAACCATGCAGTAGGACAGCATTTAGAGTATTTATTTCTAGAAATCAAAATTGATCATGTTACATAGTGGTCTGAAATAACAGATCAATACACTTAAGTGAACACTAGTGGAACTTCTTTGTTGTGCTTTCTGTATGTCAAAATGAGTAGATCTATTTTCCCTTAATTCTGGAGTAGCAAGGCTTACAATGCAATTTGTCTGTAAATCCAAAGTCTGCCTCCATACCCTGATCAAGTTCAAGGCCTTGAAGAACTTCAAAAGGAGCAGACTCGAGACCTGGAACTTCAGGTGAGTGAACTTGGATTCCCCTGGTGTCCTTTAGGGACAAAGGAACAGATGAGAGCAGAGAGATGAAAGAAATTACATGAAGGGATTCTATAGGTACACTGAACATAAAAGGCAGACAAAGGAAGCATATCCCTTCCAATACGTGAGAAGGGAGAACTAGCTTCTTCAGACATGGGAAAGGCTGAGGTACTTAATGAGTTCTTTGCCTCAGCCTTCAGCCAGTTGGGCTTCCCACCCCTCTCATGTCCCGAAACTTCCAGGTGGGGATCAGGGAAGCAAAATCCTTATCTCTTAGTTGGAGGGAGATACATTTGAATGCTGGACTATTAGTTTGATAAAGAATTGGTTGGATGTTCACAGCCAGAACGTTATTGTAAGTAGTTCTACTTTCAGACGGTGGCCAGTCCCCCTTTATTTTGTCCTTCCAAGTCTCCATGTGGACTTCTGCACCCAGATCTGAGGCCTTTGCACAAGAAGGGTGTGGAGCTGTTGGAACAGGTCCAGAGGAGGGTGATTAAGATGATCAAAAGGCTGAAGCACTTCTGTTTTTGTTCACAAAATGTTTCTGCATCTGAATTACCTCTACTGAATTAAGCAGCAGGTCTAGAAAAAGGTTTTTTTTCACTAAGAAAGCCGATAGTAAGATGCATTATGCTTTCTGTTAGCTACTCGATGATATGATCAATTAGATAGGTTTTGGTATTTAATTCTTACAGAGAACTCATTCATTTGAACTGCATGTCTTGAAAGACACCAAAGATATAAGAATAAAAATTATTGTACTCTGAATAGCCTTCAAGTCCTCTCATTGGACACAGCCTTCAAGTCCTGTCTCTTTGGACACAGCTCCTCAACAGCTGCTGCCTGTGTCTGAGCTAATGAACCAATTCTCAATCTTCTGTACACCTCCTCTTCTGCACCAGGCCCTGCTTTCTGGGGTGCAGCTACCTGCCCACCCCATGTGGGGCCAAGCAGGTAACCCAGCAAGGTGATGGTGGACTCTGTCCTGATGTTGCATTTAGAGTGTGAGCAGGGCTTATCCAGCAACACTAGTTGGAACAATATGAAGTGGCTATACCTCTGATGTTGGAATGATGAATGCAGAGTGACAAAGATAGCCAAAACCTAAATAATCCACCTCAGTCTCTTCCTAGATGCGGGGGAATGAATCGCCAAAGGCCCAGCTCTTAGAGGAAGCTGAAGACATTAACCCAGCTGCAATTAGTTTCCCTCTGTGAAATTATGACAGAAGTTACACCTCAGATGGCTTTTTATTTGCATTTTTATTAAAGTATTTATTGTTTCTACCCTTGCAAGGAACTATTATGTAGTAGACATCCTATATATTTTTATATTCTCATTTTCTCCTAGTTTACATGTACTACTGCCTGAAGTAAACATACTCAGTCATAAAAAACATCATAATATCCAAGGTTACTTGAGCACTTTCTTTCCTGAGGTTTCATCCAATTAGCATGTTTTTTTTGTGTTTTTTTTTTAATACAATAATTTTCCTTAAAATAGGGGAAAAATAGAGGAGAAGCAGAGCAGGTATTTATGAGACAGTGTACAAACATGCTATTAATAGTTCTGCTGTGCACTTAGGGTGCCCTCCCTCTGAGTCCCTTAAATGCAGGATACAAAAGAATTATAAATGCACCTTTCCCCAGTCTCTCTGAAGTAGGTACTGCTAATTGAACTTCGTAGACAAAGCAAGGAAATGGCAAAGGAATATGTTTCAAAACCTTAATGAGTCTTTAAGTGCATTTAGTAGCTGTAACAGTGCTCACTATTTAATACAAGTATTTTCAAGAGAAGTTGTAATAGGGGCCTATCATTGCTGCACGCCAAGGGATAGGAGAGAGAACAAAGGTGATCATAGAGGCATTTATGGTCAGTCCTAAACAGAGGTTTTCAAGATGCCGAGCAGAGAAGTCAGCCAAGGGGCCCCCATGAATCGCTGAAGCCAGAGCGTGGCACCATTCACCAAGGGCTGGCTCCAGTGGCCGTGCAATAGAGCACAGGATAAACATCTTTCATGCTGGTTAAAAACATGAACGCAAAATCAAGCCTGTCCCCACTGATGACTCTCACCTTCAATAGTGCAGTCTAAAATGTTCTCAGTGTTGAGACTGAGCAGTTGCAGATGGTTACCAGGAAAGCCACCAAGGTGTCTTCCAGCACAAGAGGCCATTAGCTACTTACAGCCCAGAACAAGACCCGATCCATGTGGGAGAAGTGGTGGCAGCTGGCTCTAAATGGATAATAACAGCAGCCAGACCCAAAACCCAGTGTGTGGCAGTTTAACTACAAATATGTTTGTCTACTTCTGATATATAATCTTCTCTCTTTGCACCATTTATTCTCTTCCCTCAAGTGGCTGAGACTCAGGGCAGTTTAGACTAAAGCACTGCTTTTATCACCTGAACGGCTAAGGAACAGTTTTGTGACTGCTCCTATTTGCTCCCTACTATTGCAGAAAAGTGAGTACGCTCGCTGGACCCATTCATGCAGAGTAGTTGCAGGGTTAGGCCCCAAAATGGAGATTGAAGAGAGCTCAAAATGTGAACACAAAGCAGAAATGAACATAGAGGGACAATTACTGCAAATGAGCTACAAGAGTAGAATGCCTTTAGGGAATGGGAAAAAAAAGGAAAAAAAAGACAAAAGGAAGGAGGTGGAAATGGGGAAGAAAAGACACTGGTAGGTTTTGCATGGTTTGACTGACTTTTAAAGCACATCCTTGGTGGGGCAACAACTTGAAATGAGTTTGATGAGCCTGAGGCAGTAGCATGGCGTGTTCCAAGCATCTGAGCTTCTGGGGCCTTCAGTTCAGTAAATGTCTGAAGGGAGCATGAGCTGATGAAGTTTTGGTAGGCCTTCTGCTTTTGTGTTTGTGAACACATTGGGAAAAACAGGGCTTTGAGCTTCAGTTGGTTTGCAACTTTTATTTAATCACAAATGTAAAGTAAGCAAGTAAATCTTCTTGGATAATGAACTCTAAAGCAGGCACCGTGGTGTTTCTGGGACAGGTCTTGCCCAGATTTATCCTGTGTACTCATTAAATTGCTGTAAGTGTTCTTCTAGAACCCATAGATACTTTTACTGTCCTATTAAATCTCAATTAAATGTTTTTTTTAATGCACTTATACTGCTATCGTTTTCCCCAGCGGGGAATATACAAAGGAACTGTTTTAAAAGAAATCAGGGAACACTTCAACAAAGGCAAGAAAAAGCCAGTACCATGCTGGGAATCACTGCATGTGTTCCTGGGCTTTGCTATTAGATTCTGGCTTTGCTGATTAAAAAGCCTTTCTTAATTTGGATGGGAGCCATGAGCAGTTCTGTCTTTGCAACAGCCCTGGGAAACCGTGCTCATGCTGTGGCTGGCTGGCATGTGCCAGGCATAGGCCACTTTCCAGGCCTGTTCTTGTTGGGTCCTGGTTTTGCCCCATGCCTCTCCCTCTCACGGGCTTGAGTTGCTTTCCCTGATGGGACCAGGTGTTAGATGTTGTGCCAATTCTTATCTTACCTTGGCTTAAGAAAGTACCTAAGTTTCAAGACATGGTGGGAAGTTTTGAGCATGTCTCTTGGGACCCCTATTCTGCTGCTTCTCTGTAGGACATGATTGTGTTGAAGGAGAATGGGGGATGCTAAGTCTGATAGCTGCCTAATGCTGCTATGACCATGTAATTGGGGTTATAGTGCTATTAAGACTGCACTGAGAAAATGCAGCTGTTTGGCCAATGTGCCAAATGTGGAGTTGCTGCTGCTAAAAAGGATCACACAGAGGGAGAAAAAAAAATCTACCATTTGTCTTTGCCTATGCTGCTGATACCAGGTGATCTAGTAAGTTCCTTATTGGGTCTGCCACTGCTATCCACAACAATGAATTTGGGATGCGCTCACCTTTGGGATTATAAGTGTGACATCTATCCCTCTCTTAGAATTACATTCCAAGTTGAAGGTTTAGGAAGTTGGCACTGCTGGAAATGTCTTTTGTTTTTACAGCATATTCCTGACTGGAAAAGGCTGCCCAAAGAGGTGGAGGAGTCTCCTTCTCTGGAGACATCTAAGACCCACCTGGACACCAACCTGTGCAACCTGGGCTAGGGAGCTGCTTTGGCAGAGACTTCAGACTCGATGATCTCTGGAGGTCCCTTTCAACCCCTACAGTTCTGTGATTCTATGATTTTATCCAGAGATAAAGTCTACAGCTGCCCAGAAAATCTCCATGGGTGCATTCTTCAAGCTGCAGACCAAGTCATGCCTGTACTGAAATCACTGAAAGATGGACTGTTGACAACAGCAGGACTTGGATATCACAGAGGCCTTCTGGTGTCTTTGACATAACTGCCTGAATTCTTTCTTTTTTTTTTTTTTACAATAAAACAAAATGCTGCTGCAACACAGAATGTCACAACCTGGTCATTTTATTGTCAGCTGAGGCTGTGTTGGTCTTTGGACATACTTGTTTTTGCAACACAGTAGATAGCATCTTGTACACACCTTCACTACTTCAGTGCTGATGTTTGAATTTAAAAATGCTTCTTTTTGAGTGGATGCGAACAGTTCTCCCTAATAACAGCATCAGTGTTACTATGGCTACAGCTTTCTATTGTTGGGCTTCAGAATGTGGAAAAGAGAAAAATTTGTCCCACACTGACAGTTAAATATTATTAATAAAACCAGACAGCAATGGATATATACATTAGCTCATGTATGTATGTTAGAACACTGCCTGCAATGAATACATATTCCTTTAGACTTTTAGTCTTTTGTTCCTCCATTGATATCTAACCTACTTCACACCATCCGGAATCAGAAATGCGTGGTGTATTTGACATTTCTCTCAACTCAGAGCAGAGCTATTCTGTTGCTGTCACTAAGATTAATGTGTTAAATTCTTCAAAACCTTTTCAGACTCTTCTCTGTCCCTCTTTTGGACTACATTGGAGACTGGGGTATGAGGAATGTTGAGTGTCTTTGACTTAGACATTTTTAACTAATTTGCTGAATTAAGGGTGATGTGCCTTCTTGTGGCCAGAATACAAGGGTAAGGGTTTGAGAATTTATTTAGTCAACATTTATGTAATATATTTTTCTGGAAAGAAATGGTTTTTTTTGTTCATTTGTTTGTTTTCAATTTGTCTGCTACTATGCTATTTAATTACGAACACAAAACTGTTAAATGAACATCTTTCACTGATTTCATCCCTGGAGATGCTCAAGAAATATTTAGATGTTGTACTAAGGTAGATGATTAGTGGGGAAATATTGGTGATAGGTGAAAGGTTGGACTAGATGACCCTGGAGGTCTTTTCCAACCTTGGTGATTCTATGATTCAATCATACCATGATCCTTCTTGTGAGCTTCACAATATTTGAAAAAACAGATTAAATTCTTTCTGAAAGTTCAGAATATACAGATTTTGGCATA
Organism: Callipepla californica brunnescens; assembly: GCA_023055505.1. NCBI lineage: Eukaryota > Metazoa > Chordata > Aves > Galliformes > Odontophoridae > Callipepla > Callipepla californica. Next base: position 67,157,199 of record JALIRH010000003.1, read on the forward strand.
TGTTTAATATTCTAATTTTGTTGGATGTCTGTGGAGTCAGATTTTTGTGCAAATACTGATGATTTCAGGTTTGTGAAGAGCATGCCAACCAGTAAACATAGATGCTGAGATATCAAACACAGCTAGAGCAAAGTGGCCTGAAGTTTGAACGGTGCATTGTTCACAGAGGATTCTGTGCAGAGTTGGCCAAGGTCTCACAGTAGCTATGAATTATTCATTTGATACATAATAAATGACACAGTCTGAACAGGGGAAGTAGAATAATTTGGAAACAGAGGATGTTACTTTTACCATCCTAATTAACAAGGTCTGAAGTTTTATACTTTGAAAGGGTTTTCCAATATTTTCAATATTTAATAGGGGAATCTTTCAAGTTATTTAAGAGCTTAAATCACTTCTGAATACTTGGCCTTTAATACTCAGTTACTAACAAGCTGATTGTTAAATATATTTATTGTCAACTCTGAAAGAATTTAACTTACACTAAAATTATTTAATATTCAGAAAATGTTGTAGCGTTTGCAGAAGTTTGTTGAAATTTTTAGTTTACCCTAAGGAGAAGAATGATTTGCTGAGATTGTGATAGCAGCACGCTTAATCCATGAGACTATATGACTTCTTTAAAATCTTCATGACACTTTTTGACATGAGAAGAAACTCTAAATTCACTAGAAAAGAAAGATCTTATGTACAGCTTCTATATAATGCCTGGTAGATGGTGATCAGTGTTCAATGAGACATGGTATCTTGGTTGGATGATTCAGAGACACGTGCCTCCTAAAACATGAATGCTGAAATTCCTAACTCTATGGGCAGCAAATTAATTTAAAGTATATGCATATTCAAACACTAGAATTAAATATAGTTATCCTTAAACAGCATTTGAGAACAGTAGTTGTTGTCTACTAACTCAACTTTCAGCAAAATTTCAGAAGGAATAACAGTTGTTTTGTTGAATATATTGAAGGACGCAAGAAGAAACAATACCTGTCATCTGGTTTATATTAGACTGTTTTAACCAGTGTCCTCATCTCTGTACTGGTGCTTTCCTCCCACCAGATCAGGTTGCCCAGGGACCCATCCAGGCTGGCCCTGAACACCTCCAGCAATGGGGCACCCGCAGCTCTCCAGGCAGCCTGTGCAAGTGCCTCACCACTATCTGAGTTAAAAAGTTTTCCTAATATCTATCCAAAATTTCCCCTCTTAGTTTAAAACCATTCCCCCTGGTTTAACTATTGAACCATGTAAAAAGCTCTTCTCTCTCTGCCGGTAGCAGGGAACCTGGTAATCCTTGAGGTCCCTCCCAACCCAAGCTATTCTATGATTCAGTGATCCCCTTCAAGCACTGGAGGGCCACAGTGAGGTCTCTCCAGGGTCTTCTCTTCTCCAAGCTAAAAAAAGCCCCAACTAACTAAATAACTAACCACTCAAAAGTGGAGAAATTATCAAAATTTAAATTGCTGCATTCCTTTGCATAGGTAAAAATAGTTATGTTGTAGATGAATGCATCTGCCTCTTGAGTGTGTGCAGTAGGAGCTCTGCCTGCTTGTATTGAGGAGGTAGCCCTCTTGGTACTGCAGGTGTTACACACTGAACCTGTGCTAATACTATATTGCTGATTATCTGAATCCAGAGACAGATTTGAAGAAAAATCTTTCATATCTTCTAATCACCTCTGCTTGTTTAGATTGGTGTAAATGGTATTTCAGAGGTTATTATTTACATGTTTACAAAAAGTTGTATTCCTCCCTTTCTCTTCAAACCACTTAGAATAAGTAGTAAAAGTTTTTGTTTGTTTGTTTTTTTGCTTGTTTTCTTAAAAAAAAAATGCTTTGTTTTAGTCTTAAAATTCAGATTAGTTTTGTAGGGAACTATTAGGATATATCCGCTGTGGCACTGGTAGGTATTTTTACGGAAGAGTATCTGAGTAGAATTACACAATACTGGAGTTAAGAGCTGTATTTGGTACCGGAGTATTCATACTTAGATTCCTGAGATGCCCTTAAAACCAAATTTTTGAATATGCTTTGTTATTCTGTGAAAGAAATTTGAGTATTTATCCACTAGAAAAATTTCTGTCTTGTAAATCAGACCACAACTTTGAATGTTTTGTTCAGTCAATTGAGAAGAGGATGCTAGTGAACGTTCCTAGTATCTGTGTTGTGTTGAGTTTGAAGTACATGCTGTATTACCTGGGTCATGTTTACCAGAGTGATATGAGTACATCTGTGATATGAGAAATTCTGGACTACACGGCCCTGACGAAGTAAAACTGACTTAATATACTACATCCATCAAATCAAGATCATTTATAAGCAGGACATTTTTCATGTGTACACTTATATTCATACACTTAGCTTTATTGCTTTAAAACTTAAAGCATAACTTTAGTGGGAAAATAGCATAAGCAAATGGCTTATGAATTGTCAAACATAAGGAAACATGCAAAACATGAAAGATGCAGTGCTAAGTGATTAGAAGCTGAAATTTTAATGACTTTGAGAAAAGGAACCACCTCATCTTTGATTCAGAAAGCATTGCATTCAAAATGGTCATTTATCTGGCATACTTAATAATATAAGAAAGGAATAACACAATTATTTTCTTTTCAGTCAGTTTATCATGTTTGCAGATTAATTGAGTCATGCAAGAGCGTGTTTGCTTTATAACAGAAAAGAGAGGACATCTGTTCAGACAGAAACACTTCAATATACTCAGGAGTTATTTTTTCCACTTAGCTTCCAATCCTTGACTATCTGGCTAAGGAAGTATTTTGAGAAATGCATTAATAACAAAACCAATTGCTGCAGGTATTTGTTTGCCCTTTCAAATATTTTCATAGCTTGTCTTGAGGGCTGGAATTTTGCACCTGCTGTAGGGGTTAATCGCATTCTTCCTTTCTTTTGCATTCTTCCTTTCCTTTCATTTCCTTTCCTTTGCATCCCTCCCTCCCTCCCTCCCTCCCTCCCTCCCTCCCTCCCTCCCTCCCTCCCTCCCTCCCTCCCTCCCTCCCTCCCTTCCTTCCTTCCTTCCTTCCTTCCTTCCTTCCTTCCTTCCTTCCTTCCTTCCTTCCTTCCTTCCTTCCTTCCTTGATTCCTTAGTTATAAGCTGCAGAGATGTATTGTGTTTTGTGCAAACTCCTTGTAGAACCATAAATCTCATATTCCTTCTTCCACATCAGCCCAGCTTCATCGAGAGAGGTGGAACATTCTTTAACCTATGTGGCAGACCTTGCCTGACTCCTGAGCAGCAGAGATGTGATGTCTACATCTGAAAAGTACTTATTTTACCAAAACCTTGCCCTGACATTTTCATTTTGAGAAGAAATTGCTGCATTTTTGCGCATGTAAAGAGATGTAAAGGACATCTCTTCCATCAGGCTCTGGGAGCCCAAGGCAAAGGAACACCCCATTCCTGGATCCCACCATCATCTCCCTGAGAGAAAAGAGTAACCGCTCACACAGGTCTATAAGCACCAGCAAAAGTAGGAGAAGAGTCCTCGAAAAGAAAGTGTCTCAGAAACAGGCACCAAGCAGCACAGGACTTTTGACTGTCTCATTTTTGTGATTTTTGTGGGCAGTGCTCCTGTGTTCTCACATTCTCATTTCAAGTAGCTGTTGAACATCTACCCATCTGCACTTGACTGCACAGAAGAGAACTGCACTGCATTTTATGATGTTTTTGTATTAAATGCTGTAATCATTTCTATATTATGATGATTTATATTTACATATAAAGACCAGACTGATATTGCTATAAACAGAGAAATCTCGTTGCTAAATTTACTATAGCTTGAGTGTCAAATGCTATATGAGAAATGTATATAGCAGATTGAAGTAAGAAACGGGGTAATTTGATTTTCATTTTGATTTTATTTGTGTGTTTGGCTGAAGCTCTTCATTGTGGCTGATGCCAGAAACTTTTTTAGTTCCCAGGCTTTATTGGCTTTTTCCCGGACCTTTCTACTCCTCTGCTGATTCACTTCTCCATCAGGAGAGCTGATGGGATCTGGCCAGTTCACTGCTGCTGCTCAGCCTGTCAGAGCACAAACGAACTGAGCAACTCAGGTGCCCCTGAAAAAGGGAGCAGTTTCCAGCCTTATTTTGTTTATTGGCTTTGTTATTTGCCTTCAGTGCCAAAAATCAGTATTGGTTAAATTCTCCAAAGTCTTCATTCTTTAGAGTGCTTTGCTGAGATGGACACAGTCTTCTCTCTCTTCTGTTCATCTGTCCCAACACTTCTGAGTTGCCACTTTCTGCTTCGAAATCTGTGCTTGTCAGCTGTTTGGCCTTGCCAAGTTTTCCCAACACTGCCTTGTCAGTGGAGGTAGTGTACAGACAGCCTCACTGGGATCTGCAGTTTCTGTCTCTCAGGTTGAGGAATGAATGATGGAGATCTCTGTGCCTTGGTTCTTCTCCCCTTGACTTTTCTTGCCTTTGCAGTTGTGTGGACTGAGGCACCCTTACAACCATGTCTGACACTGGGATTAAATACTCAGGATTTTGGGACTATCTTCTCTTCAGAACTGAAGTCGCATTCCAAATCTGAAATATTTGTGGAACTCAACCATTCACAGAAGCTTACAATGTCTTTTTCAAACTCTTTCATTTGGTAGTGCTCCTGGGCTCTCTACTCATTCTACTGTACTTCATGCTCCATAACTGCTCAGTTAACCACTCTAACATTACCATACAATTGGAATGGGATTAGGAAGCAGCAGAAGAATGAATGGATACCATGTATATTTCCTGTGGATGTATTAAAGATGTAGAAGCAGCAGTGTGGGGTATTTAACTGCAGCTGACACACAAATCTGTGGGTCAAGATTGATTTGAAAAGTTGTGGGGACAGGTCCTCAGGTAGTACATTTGTCACAGCTCCACCAGTGTTGATTAATTCCTTTATGTTTATGGCAGGGAAAGTCCAAGGAGGAATTGAGGAATCAATTCTGACCTCTCTGTAATTCCCTGAAAAAATGTTTTCTGTGTGCTTATGTTACTTTTCTCTGTGCAGTGCAATGTACATTTGCACAAGTTTTGTCGTGGTTTTGTTGTGTTGTTGATATTCCACATCATGACGTCATGTGGTGTGCTGGGAGTTGAAGAGTTAATGCTCCAGCTCTGGGGATCATCGATAGCTATGGATATGCCTGTCTCAAAAGAGAAGAAAAACTACATTCCCCAGAGGACTGTGTGATGCTTTGCATTGTTACGTGTTTCCGCTGAGAGGAAAAGATAAAAACTGTCTGTGGTCACGGGACACTCTCTTTCCTTTGGGATCGACTCAGCAGTGGGTGCTCACTGCTGTCTCGCCTTCAGTGTTAGCATAAGGCCTTTGGTTTATCGGACACTCTCTCTTGCTCATTTTATTTGATTTATTAGCTTCAATTCCAATGATATTGTATTATATTGTGTTATTTTGCTTTCTGATTTAGTAAATTAGCTTTCCTCCTCAGATTGTTGCCGCTGTTTTGTTTCTAGGCCCATCTCCTTTTTCCCTTTTCCCTTTCCCCCTTCCCCTTTCCTGGGGCGTGGGTCTGTGGATCCCCTGTACCAATCGTCACGGAACTGGGCCGATCCAGCCCGTTAAACTGTTGACAAGTTTATATTTTAAAAAGGGCTTGAAAATTTGCATTGTTGGGTTGCTTGTTTGGTTTTTTTACTTAAAGCCTCTGAGCTGCTGATAGAAAATTCTTAGGCACAGTGTTTATAGGACATTTTACAAAGGAAATCCCAAACATTTTTTGCTCTGATAGGATTATAGTAGTTGATCCTACTGTTTGACAATAGGATATACATAGAGCTAATAGGCATTAGTTGGCAAAGTATATAATTACAAACTGAAAAGATAAAGAAAAAATAACAGAAGAAAGCCACTGAACAATTCCATCATATCTCACATCTTAGAAATGACTCCTGGGATTTAAAATTGATGAAAAAATTTCAGAACACCAGTGGAACAAAAAGAATTTACAATATTCTTTGTGCTAATTAAACAACCATAGTAATTCCTGAAATGTAACCCTGGGAAATATTAATATTAAAGTGCTTAAATGGATGAAGTTGTTAGCAGAAGTCAAATAACTGTAAATGTGCTTCGAATATCACTTAATCGTTTATACTTGAAAGACAGCATGGAATTTGGCAGCTGGAACCAAAATCAAGCAGAGGACAAAGTAAGGGTAACGCCTGATAAAATGGATATCAATAATGTATGTTAACTCAAATGTTGTCTTGGTCAACTGCCAAGCAAGGCAGCCCCAAGCAGAGCTACCCCCAGCGCTGCTCAGCATGTGCGAGAAGCTTCCATCATCAGCTCCCTGCAGCATTGCATCTGCACCCCAGGGACACCAGAGCCACTTCCACAATTCACATTCTAGCTCTTCAGTTGCATTAGGTGCTTTTCATAAAAGGATGTGACAAATGTGCTTTGTGCCTTGCTTCCAAAAAGGAAGGGAACATCAAACATGTGGCGCTTCATCATACATTCTCCAAAGCTATGAACCTCACCCTTAATCCCTGTGGTACAGTGAGAGAGACTACAAACTCTTTACAGTTATTCTCCCAAATTGTATTCTCCTGCACCCCACACTTAATCTTATTTTTTGTTGCTCTTAATGAAAAAAAAAATGATTACCTACTGTACAGTTACAGTTCTTTTGATATGAGTAAGGGTAGAAATAAGACTTGAATAGACAAGGTGTGATAGATGTTAGGCTAACCTATGAGCAGACGAAAGACATGATGTGGATTAGTGGATGATAGCTATCAAGGGTAATGAATCATTTTATCTTTTGCGTTCTGAAATTCCCGATTTCCAATAGTAAGCTCAGTACAGTGCCTGAAGATAAGCAAATTGCTAAAATGAGATGCAGAATCATGGCATAGTTTAGACATGGGGGATAGGAGCTGAATAAATGAGTGAACACAGCCTTTGCTTACCTTTCCTTACTTAATAAACTTCTTACTCAGCTTACAGTGGTGGGGTTGTACATTTCTTTGATTGGAAATAGAAAATACAAATTTGAAATGTTGAGCTTTCCAAAGTTTTGACAAATGAGAGGAGATAAAATCCTGCTATAGGCTATTGTTCTCTCATTTCTTAGTGAAATATGGAATCGAGGAACAAAGAAAACGGTGCCTTTCTTTTGGTATGGATTTTTCCTTTTTTTTTTTTGACTGTAATCGTAAATCGCACTGTTAGTGGTTATTCTGATGAAGTTCAATATGCAAAGGGAGAAGCAGATGAAAAAAAGAAAATAAATACAGGCATTTACCTAATCTTAATGAATTCTAACCTTAGTTTATCTTTTGGCTTCATGATGCATGGACATCCACACCAAGAGAAAATTTCCTACTTGCTGATTGATCACCTGAGGCGAGCACTGAGTCAGCCACAGGGGCACAGGTGAAGGTAATGTACCTGTGTGATTGGAAGGGATGGAGTCTGGCTCCACCTCTCCCAGACCCCATTTAAGGGCAGACCACTACCAGGGAAGTATCTCTTGTTGGAGATCCCTCCCTAGTGGAGTTATCAGTGAGCCTTGACCATCACCAAGGTGAGCTACTCTCTTTTTACTATTTGTTTGTATTCTATTTACTTAAGCCTACCAAATACATACCACCTTTTGCACTATTTTCTTTGAGTGCTATTCTTGGGGGTTATTTGCCCTACAACTGGCGAGCCAGGCAGGCCTAAAAAGAATAAATAAACATAAGTTAAACCTGTCCTTTATTTGGAATATTTTCAAATGGGGCAGGAGGGGGAGAATGTTACTAGGGGAGAATGTTACTCCCCTAGACCAAGCAATTCCTGGTCAAATTCCAGGATTTATGGGATCACCCTATTATGGTCTAGCCACTGTTATTGAAAAAAGGGGACCCCTGCGGGTTACAGGGAGTGTCTCTCCCTCTCCAGCCTGGCTGACAGATTATTTTCAGGGTCTAGATAAAAATATACTAATTAAGAAAGAATGTCAGCTAGCCACTTCTGCTGTGGCTTGGCCTCTAATAATGGCATTACATAAATTGGAAATAACAAATACAAATATAAAATCTGAAAATCAATTGTTCCAACTTTTCAATATGATCTCTTGACAACAATTAGGCATGTTAGTAACCAAAAAACCTGGACTAGATGTGCCAACAAGACAAGTACATAGCATATCAGTGGAGGACACCTATGTCCCTGAAGTAGTGGACGTGGGTGTTTCAGAAAACAAGATTTCTAAATTGGATCTTGAAGCTCCATCTGTGGTGGATCCATTTGAGATCTGACCTATCATAACTCAAAAAACAAAGAAAATGCAAGGTAGACCAGTGGGGGTGCCTCCTGACCAATAGCCCCCTCCTGAAACAACCTTGCATGTGACAGCTCGCCTGTATCCAGCAAATAAGTTGATGGACCTAGTACAGTGGTTCCATCAAAAACCTAGAGAAAGCGTAACATCATGGCTCCTGAGGTTATGGGATGCAGGAGCTGAAAGTGTATTAGTCAATGGAACAGAGATGTTGAAATTAGTATCTATAACTATATACCCAGCCCTGAGGCAAAGATTATATGCCGCCATCCACTATGCAGATGAAAATCATTCTACTATAGATTGGTTGACGGCAGCATGCCGCCTAACGTGGCCTAACAAGTCTGACATACCACTCAATACCGGTTTATGGTCCTCTATGGAGGACCTCTGAACATACGTCTGGGAACTGGGTATGAGGGAGGCCATGTATTCAGATACTTTTGAAAGCCCTGATATGGAAAAATTTACAGCAGGTATGCGAGACCTAATACTGCAGCAGGCCCCCTCTCACCTTTATGGGACTTTGGTCTCCATTTTGAACCTGATGGTGGCTTCAGAGGCCGTCGTCCAACAGGCAGCCCTGGGGGTAACGGAGTGCATAAGAACCAGGCGCAATGTTTGTATGGTAGAAGAAGCTGAGGCCTTCCCAATTAAAATTAAGATGCCTGTCCCACAGATACCCTGATCAGGCCCCATACAGGTATCCCAAAAGACCTTGTTCAATGATCTTATGCACAGGCTGGGGTTGCGATCGATGGGCAAACCAACTATGCTTTGTTACAGCTTTGGAAACAGCTTAGAAGGATCAAAAAATTTCAGAGTACTCCCAGAAAATTGGGAGTACGAATAATACAGGCAGCACCAACAACAACCTGGAATTTGGCTGACTTTATAGTCCCAAATAGAAGAAAGAAACCTCCACAGGTGTCACGGGCTACAGTGCCTGAACCACCTGCGGTAAAAGACTTAGACCTAGCAAACTTCATGGAGTAATGAAGGACTTTGGTCCCCTGAGGGCCTCCAGATGTGACCAGAGGCCCTATGTAGAATTAGAGATATTTTGGTCAGAGAAGAATATTCAAAAGGTGATGGCTCTAGAAGACACTGGTGTGGAAACATCAATTATATATGGAGATCCATCAAAATTTAAGGGCAATAGAGTGATGATTGGTGGGTTTGGGGAACAGACCATTCCGGTCACCCAAACATGGTTGAAATTGGGGGTTGGGTGTCTCCCACCCGGGTAGTATAAAGTGTCGATTGCCACAGTCCCAGAATACATCTTGGGCACAGACATTTTATGGGGTCTGCTTCTCCAGACAACCGTGGGAGAGTTCAGACTTTGGCAAAGGCACATTAGTATTTGGGTGATACAGGCAACATTGAGGGGCCATGTGAAACATGAGCCCATTTGTTTGCTGAAACCGCACCGGATTACTAATGTAAGACATTATAGACTCCTGGGGGGACAGGAAGAAATATCAAAGATGGTGCAGGAACTAGAAAAAGTAGGTATTATAAGACCTGCACATAGTCCATACAATTCCCCCATATGGCCAGTGCGGAAGTCGGATGGAACATGGAGAATGACGGTAGATTATAGGGAATTAAATAAGGTCATGCTGCCCATCCATGCAGCTGTACCCAGTATTGCTTCCCTAATGGACACACTCAGTAGAGAAATCAAGACCTACTATTGTGTCCTGGATTTGGCAAATGCATTTTTTTAGTATTCTGATTGCCAAAGAATTACAAGATCAATGTGCATTTACATGGGGAGGCAGGCAGTGGACCTTTCAGGTCCTGCCACAGCGGTACATGCATTCACCAACATACTGTCCTAACTTGGTGGCACGTGACCTAGCTAATTGGAGGAAACCTAATAATAACCTATTACATTGATAATAATAACCTACATTGATGATCTCCTGTTAACATCTGACTCACTGGAAGCAGTAGGAGAGGCGGAAGATTCATTAACCGCCTACCTAGGTGAAAGAGGGTGGGCTATCAATCCTCAACAGGTGCAAGGTCCAGGCCTGTCCATAAAATTTCTGGGGGTAGTCTGGTCAGGAAAGACCAAAGTGCTACCCAGTGCCATCGTAGATAACATTCAGGCATTCCCAGTCCCTACAACACCAAAGCAGCTGCAGGAATTTCTAGGTATATTGGGATACTGGCGTTCCTTTATACCTCATTTGGGGGCAGCTGCTGAAACCTTTGTATAGACTCACAAAAAAGGGCCAATCATGGGACTGGGGGAGAACAGAACAGGATGCCTTCCAGCAAGCAAAACAGGCGGTGAAACAAGCCCAGGCATTGGGTATATTCGATCCTACCCTCCCAGCTGAATTGGATGTTCATGTTACTCAGGATGGCTTTGGCTGGGGCCTGTGGCAATGTCAGAGTTCTGTTCGGAACTCCATTGGATTTTGGTCTCAGGTGTGGCATGGAGCAGAAGAAAGATACAGTATGATTGAAAAACAGCTATTGGCTGCCTATACTGCGTTACAAGTGGTAGAGCCAATAACCCAGACGGCCGAAGTCATAGTTAAGACCATTCTTCCAATTCAGGGGTGGGTAAGAGATCTGACCCACCTTCCTAAGACAGGAGTGGCCCAGGCACAGACAGTGGCACAATGGGTTGCCTATCTCAGCCAGAGGAGTAGTCTGTCTTCCTCACCGTTGAAAGAAGAGCTCCAAAAGATTCTAGGCCCAGTGACATATCCCAGTGACGTTCCAAAACAAACCTTGGTTGCTCTGCCACAGAAGAGTCCCGTCCAGGAAGGAAAATATCCCATTCCTGAAGACGTATGGTACATGGATGGGTCCAGCAAGGGCAACCCAAGTAAGTGGAGAGGAGTAGCATGCCATCCTGCCACAGACACTATATGGTTTGAAGAGGGGGATGGTCAAAGCAGCCAGTAGGCAGAGCTGCGGGCTGTGTGGATGGTTATAACCAAAGAACCTGGTGATGGTATCCTGAATATTTGCATGGATAGTTGGGCTGTGTACTGGGGGCTCACTCTTTAGATTGCACAGTGGGCTACCCAGGCCTGGACTATCCACTCCCGACCGATGTGGGGCAAAGATATGTGGTTAGACATATGGAATACAGTCAAACACAGAACTGTACGTGTCTACCACGTTTCTGGTCACCGACCCCTACAGTCACCAGGAAATGATGAAGCCAACACACTGGCCCGAGTTAGATGGGTTGAGAACTCACCATCTGAGAACATCGCCTACTGGTTACATCAAAAGCTGCGGCATGCTGGACAGAAGACCATGTGAGCAGCTGCCAAAGCATGGGGACTGCCTGTACAATTATCGGACATAGCTCAAGTATGCTGAGACTGTGATGTCTGCTCCAGAATGACACCAAGGTCATTGCCTGAAACAACAGCCCATCTTGCTAGAGGACACAATCCTCTACAGCAATGGCAGGTTGATTATATTGGACCCCTCCCTCGATCTGAGGGGGCGAGATATGCCCTAACCTGTGTTGACACTGCGAGTGGGCTAATGCAGGCCTATCCAGTACCAAAAGCCAACCAGGCATATACCATCAAGGTGCTTACAAGATTGATGGCTGCCTACAGGACACCACAAGTCACTGAGAGCGACCAAGGGACTCATTTCACGGGTGCAATGATACGACACTGGGCAGAAGAGAACAATATCGAGTGGTGATTCCACCTGCCATACAATCCAACGGGGACAGGCCTTATCGAGCATTATAATGGCATTCTCAAGGCTGCCCTGAAGACAGACTCAGTCTCTATAGGGGTGGACGAAGAGACTCCATGAAACCCTGCGAGACCTGAAAAGACCTGAAAGACTTAGAGATGGCAGACCCAGTGCCTTGAAAATGTTACAAACAACATGGGCTTCCCCACTTAGGTTCCAAATTACAGGTACTGATAGTGAGGTAAGACCTTAGACCGGCCGTGAGAACAATCTTCTGCTCCCTGCCCCTGAGAACCTGAAACCAGGCACCAATAAAATAAGATGGCCTTGTAAGGTGCAGGGAGGACCACGATGGTGTGGCCTACTTGCACCTTGGGGGAGATTATTGGAGGTGGGGGGTTCAGTAGTCCCTCTGGTAATTGGTACATGGCCTACTGATATTGTGGTCAACACTCCAGTCTTTATTCCTAAAGGAATCCCTATCATGTCTCTGTGGCAGATCAGGACATCCCCTTTGGTGCCTGATCTAATCATGCAGCCACAGACATCGGGCCAAAAGGTTTGGTACAGGCAGCCAGGGCATGCCCCTGTACAAGCTGAAGTATTGACCCAAGACAGGAACACGGCCTGTATCTTACCCTGGAGGGTGGACCTCCCCCTCTTGGTACCTTTGAAACATCTATATTACTCCCCGTGAGTCTATGAGTCACGGGAGGGAACCAAATGATGCTGCAGTGTTCCAGAGTTGCTATAAGATCATGTGCAACACCTGATGATGGTTACCCGGGACTGATGAAGAGTAGGATGGACCTGCACAACGTGACCGCATGCTTCCAGTAGACACCACAGAGCACTGGCCCAAGGAAGAACATGAGCCATATGCTGATCATCACTCATTCCAGGTTACATTGATACACATCGCAATGGGTTATTATGTAAAGTGTCGTGATATATTGAGTCTCTGTATTAAGGAGGGCTCACCCTATAGTTACTTAATCAGTGGTTCATGTCGTGAAGGGGTGGAGTGTATGGGAACTGTTGAATCTCGGCCTGAACCACTGATCACCTGAGGCGAGCACTGAGTCAGCTGCAGGGGCACAAGTGAGTGTGATTGGAAGGGGTGGAGTTTGACTCCACCTCTCCCAAGACCCCATTTAAGGGCTGACCACCACCAGGGAAGGATCTCTTGTTGGAGCTCCCTCCCTGGTGGAGTTATTAGTGAGCGTCCACCATCATCAAGGTGAGCCACTCTCTTTTACTACTTGTTTGTATACCATCTACTTAAGCCTACCAAAAATATACCACCTTTCGCACTATTTCGAGTGCTTTTCTTGAGGTTATTTGCCCTACAGTGTTTATAACATGCAGTCCAATAAGTGTTAATCCCAAAAGCCTGTTTAGGAATCCCATATTTATATGTGTTTAAACTTGCATAGAGATACCTTCCTGGACTGAAGCTTTAAGATACCAAAACAAGCTGCCATCACATGTCTTGGTGATTAAATTTTAGAAGAGATTCCTGGGGAAAAAAAAAAAACAGTGAAAGTGTTCCTGGTTAATTCCAGGGAGGTCTTCTCAGCAACAGCCCACATTCTCTAGAAACTGGTGAAATCTGAATTTATCCTTGTGGATTTTTCAAGTCTGGTTTTGTCTCATGGACGCTCCACTGGACTTATCTGTGTGATAAAATCAGTTTACCCAAGGTGACAAGTACCTAGCAAAAGCCGGTGCTAATCTCTTTTTGCATTTTTTCAGCACCTCTGTGAAAATATTTCAGCCACTCAAAAGAGAGAGATTTATTTTACAAGGGGCAATTATTAGAGATATCTGAAAGAGCATTTGAGATGAAAATCTATCAACATTGCCATTTGAGCAGAACATGCTCTTTTAAGGTACTGGCTAATTTCTTTTTGTTGTTTCTTAATTTGGCAGCCAGGCTGATGGTATTCACACTAAGTCAGGCTTTCCTGCACCAGATGCTGTTCTCCCATAATTCATTGTTCAGAACATCGTTAAAGCTGTTTATGGGTACTGACCTCAGAATGCCTCAGTCTTTTCATACCCATCTTGTTCTGAGTATGTCTTTCAAATGGTAGCTTAATTTTCCTTTGGTCTTGAACACCCTGGTTGAGGCTTTAACGGGTGCACGGTGTGCTGCTGGTCGCCCAGTTTGCAGATAGCCACAAGATGGTGTGGATACTTGTCACCCAAGGGAGAGCAGGAGACAGAACATGGGCTGACACATGGATCAGAAACACGGTGGCACATGCAGTGTTGGTGGCATTGGTTGACATGTCAAATCCTAAATTCCTCTTTTCTGTGATCCTTCCTGGTCCTGATTTTTTGCCTGCTTCTTCAGCCACTAAAAGCTGAAGACTCAACAGGGAAAAGCCAGCATGTCTTTCCTTTGTGTGAATAAAACAGAAAAGGATAAGTTTTCAATGCAGGGCATTTAAAAAAAAAAAAAAAAAAAAACAAACACCTTGAGAGTTTAGCTTCTTAATATTTATTCATAAATATAACCTCAGTAAGTTTGCAGATGACACAGTCTGCCGAAGGGTACGAAGGTTCTACAGAGTGACCTGGACAGGCTGGATTGCTGGGCTGAAGCCAATGGGATGGAGTTCCACAAGATCAATTGCAGGGTGTTGCACTTTTGTCACAACAGCCCCACACAACAAGCTTGACTCTTGGTAGTGCACAAATCTCCATACCATTCTCATTTACGCATTTCTCTGAAGAAAAGCAGTGTTGCATAAAGAAACTGCTTTTCTAAATCTTATGACATTTGCCTTTCATAGAAACAATTGGAGATGTTAGTAGTCTGAATTGAGCCAGGTCCCCAGTTGTTGTTCTGGGGCTGCTTGTGGCCTGAGCCCTACATGAACCAACAGAAACTCTGCTGATCCTTCATCTGGAGGCAGTCAGCTTCATGATGTCATCAGTTCATAGTCAATATGACAACATAAGGCAAGGAAGAAGTTCAGAAGATGTTTTGAAAAGTTTTTAGGGTGATACTGTTTTGCTTCATTTTCCCCTAGGATCCCTCTTGAGCAAATCACAAAGTAGAAAGTGGCTTTGAAGGAAAGAGGAAACATCCATGTTGCATTTCCCTTTTCCCAGTTACATGAATATCTAGTTTATCCAGTTTCTAATAAGTGAGCTATGATTTCTCAAGGCATTACAGATACTATGAAAACCAGTAATAAATTTTTCTTAAATATATTTATGTATCATATACATATAAAAATACATGCACATGACTTTAATTATAGCCATCTTGTGTCTGTTATTATTTTTTTGTTTGTTTGTTTGTTTTGTTGTTGTTGGTTTTTTTTGTATTCAGGTTATACCTGTGATGCTAAAGTCCAGATCAGGCTGCAGGCACGCATAGTAAAATGGGGAGGCAAAAAAACACTTTTGCTATGGTCTCTGGCACAAAATCCTCAGCAGATGCCTCATGCCTTCTTTTTTCTGTCATCAGGCCAGCTGCTGTAAGGAATGCCTTGGAGAGGCCCAGTGTGAAGAGCTCTTGCCTCGTAAGAATAACAAATTTGGAAATATATACTCCCCTGCTTCCCCTGCAATCTTTTTCCTGCAAAATCTTTGTATGAAAAAGCTTTCTGAGGTGTTCTTCCAAGGATTTTTCTTTGTGTATTTTTTTTTTTTTCATTTTACATATAATTGTTGGGATGACGTTTTCTATGCTATGCTAAATCATTATAGGTTAGGAAAGTTGATTTTGGCACCACAACCTGTGTAGCATGAGATGAGGAGGGTTAAAACAAAGGGACAGAAAGCACAAATGGAGAGGCACTGTAAGGTCTTGGAGAATTTCTCTAGCGAGAGCAACAGTCCTGAACACTACTGTTAACAAGAAGTAAGGCAAGAAAATAGATATGAGAATCAAAGATCAAAAAACTGAACCAAAGTTCAAGATCAAAAGACTGTAACTGCACATGAGCTATGCACAGCCATCATCCCACTTGTATTTCCATCTAACCAGAGAACAAAAAGGAAATTTCAAAATATTTATTCCACCAGTGACTATCAAAATGGAGGATTTAACAGCAGTATGCTTCTAAGTGCAAAAACAAAGTAAAACAAAAACAACAACAATAAAAAAAAAACAACTAGAGACAAAGCAGCCCTCAAATGTCATTGCTAGAATTCCTATTTACACACATTTCTTATTTTTAGGAAATGACCTATCAGGTAAGTGATCTTGATGTGCAGTGCTCACAGTTGATTCTGCTCTGATGAATGATATTTTTAAAAATATATATATTCTAGTCCCATTATTTCTTCCTATCAATGAATACAAATACTTAATGTTGCTCTTGTATAACAGCATGCGTAGAAGGGCAGGTAGAGATCTGCCTTAGGATTTGAGCTTCACATATTTCAGGATACTTGAGGAAGTCCTATTGCTTTCTTAGAACCAACCTCACCACAGGCTTGATCAAGACCATGGCCAAAAGACGAGTGAACACCAGTAGCTTGCTTCCATGTGTTCTTGATTTCAGGGCTGTATTATCACTGCCATTTTTTACAGAGTTGGAGTTGCACTGGGGCTCCCATGGGCTTCTGAGCAACTTACTTTCATGTCCAAGTGGGCAAGAACAGTATTACGTTGGGGATGTTTAGACCTTCACCATGTTGGTGAAGAATGAGTGGGTAGGACTACCCTCCATAAGAGTAGAACTCTGCAGTTACATATTGTCCCCCATCCACTTTTCCCTGTCTGTATTTTCTCCCTCCAAATGAATGAAAAGATGATACAGTGACATATGAATGTCATCAAAGCAAGGCATAGGTTTCAGCATCTAAATGATTTTCATGACTGATTTACACTGATATTCAAAACTGCATGTACTCTTCATCCCCTTCTCTGTGTGGCTCCTAGTCAAGTGCACTTTCTCTAAATGATATTGGAATTGTCTTTGTTCTCTTGTTTGAAAGCTTAGTTTGGATTATAATGCTACTAAGCTAATGCAATTGCAAGCACAGTTCAGTGAAAAGATATGTAATAAAATATAGCCATTCGTTACCTATATAGTTAATTAGTATAACGATGTCTCATCAAATAATTACTGTGAATGTGCAATCCAATTCTCTTACGTATGTAATGTGTGTATGTTTATTGCATACAGTGGTGTATTTATTATGTGTAATGATGTGATTAAGTTGTTCTGCACACTGAGTTGAAAATAAGTAGGTGCTGATATCCTAGGTGTATCTACATTTAAGTTTAACATATTGACAGCTTTGAGTTAAAGTGCCTGAACATCAGTAATGCTTAGATTTGTACATTAGTAAACACCACTACTAACTGGCAACACTAAGATAACATAATGCCTTCAGAGTGATCCATCATCATCATTACTTGGATATAGTCATCTTTATCTCTGTAAACTAGGAATAAAATGTCATCATTCTGTTACGACGGAGGTTTAAATTAGTCACTGATTTTTAGTGTATGTATTCTGGGACAATTTTTCTGTTGCTAATAATGCTGATTGTCTTTCTGCCCCCTGGAGCAGCCAGGGAGGTGGTGTGTGAAGCAATTGTCAGTGAGTCTGAGTGATGCCAGACTGTCTAGAAATAAGAGAAATGCTGTGTGATTCAAAATATATAATACATTTCTCATTCTTAAAGCTGCCAAAAATATTAGAAATCCATCTCTTTGGCTCAAATCATATTCATTTAGCTGTCCATATGAAGTGTGAATTTCCATAGCAGTGGAGATTTTTAAATTATGCAGTTGTTTTATCCTCACTGATTTTTCACTTTTCTCTCACAATAATATACATTTATTTCATGAACCTATTTTTCTATGAAGTTAAAGACAAATACTTCTTCATGAGACCACACGGAGAAACCATTAGTCTGAAGGCTTAAAGAGTCATCAGTTAGAGTACACAGAACTGCACTAATAAATAGATACTAGATCAGACTTGTGTAAACTCAGTTTCAAAATTAGGAAGTCTTGCATTGCTTTGTAAAAATGCAATTAATGAGCTAACTTTGAGCTTGCTGTAGATGTAAAATGAACTAGCATTGAAATGGTGAGAGCTGTGAAATCAGAACTTCTGCTGGTAAGTTTTAAATTTTTTAGGGGTGTAAAATGATTCAAATTTGAAATTATGGTTGCATTGAACTTACTGGCTGAACTCACTTGGCTATCCACAGAGCAGAGTTTAAAGATCTTTTATTGCCATTCCATAAAGCTGGATTATGAAGATTATTATATGATGACCTTCTTCAATTAAATCAAACACAGAAGAACTGGAGAGAGATACATTAGTATAGAAGATTTTTTTCTTTTTTTTTTTGTAACGTGTCTCCTATTTAACTCAACATGGAAGAAGGCATTTAATTTTTCATCCTACGTTCTGTGCAATTTCAAATGCTGGTGCTTTCCTAACCTTATCTAAACCCCTTGGGCTCACTAATCTGGACTAGAAATCTCAGCAGACAGCCTGTTTCTATGGCATTTCCATTCCTTGGGCTTTGGCACAGGCCATAAACAGTGAGCTAACAGTTGAGATGATTGCTTACAGTCTCTAGAACAGGAACCATAAAGTCCTGAGCACAGTTTGGCTCCTTGAAGCCATGTAAAAGCAAGCAGAAGAGAGCAAGGAATGAAGCCCATGTTATTTATTTTTATTCTGTGAGACTGAATTATCTCAAAATACATGCCAGGCACGCTTAATTAATTAACATTTTCTCTCCATCACTCTCTGTAAAACCAGTAGTTGCACATAGGCAACAAAAGGTATCTATATGAGGACAAACACACAGCTCTTTCTTGGGAAAAGATACCCATAAACAGATTTAGCCATTCCTTCAGAACTACTTGCAGGGAGCAAACCAGCTGGGCCCTTGATTGACAGTGGTCTATGTGCTCTCATCCTGATGAGAGTGAATCAGTGAGAAGTCTGCCCATCAGGGCGGGTATGCATTAAGGGCAAAAACTGACAAAGGATATGCTAGAAAAAGAATGCTTTACCAGCTGTGTGCAGTCATTTTAAGCACCCTGGGTTGGTTGTTATCTCTTATTTGATTGTAACAGAAAGCTGTAGACTGCAGGGCTGGGAAACTGGAGGTTCAGATTCACTGTAGTGGTAAAACACTGAAATTGTAGTGACCACGAGGAGTGGTCTCTCTGTTATTTTTAATGTTTTGCTTTGTTTTATTTCATTTTATTTTTGGACAGACTGAATTAGAGACTGAATCATCTGTTTGTCGTTTCCTGTTATCACCTTCTGAAATCCTCTCTGAAATTAATTCCACAACCTTAATGCAGCATCTCCTTAATAGCAGGAACTATGAGCTGATGTATTGAATCAGTTCTTGTAATATGGTTTCCTTTCATTCACCCTTCGCTATTTCTGATTTTGGTGGTATTTTTATATCACAAACAGACACAAATACTTTTAATGCACTTCAGTATATATTTCTTAGACCATCACCCTTCTTGTGATGCACAGTTAAGGGATTCTTACTCCAACTCTAATAAACTATCCGTCATACCTCTTTTTGTTTAAATGTTTGGCTCCATTCCAGTAACCCTTGTGAATCCTAATGCATGTGAAGCATAAAGCAGCCTCATGCAGAAACGGCTCATTAAGTCTTGATTTATCTTTTCTTTGCCAGCTTCACTGAGGAGTGCCTGGCCTGGCAGCAGAGTTTGCTTTGAAAATAAGCATTGACATCAGAAGCTTTTAAAATACAGGTGACTGTACAGTGTATGACTCTGTACAGTTTCATTTCTTTCTTACCTCTAGTTTTAGATTTCTGCTAGGGGCTTCACAACAGACCAGTAGCAGCACCAAGCACAAACCACCATCCCACTGATGGCATTCACAGAATCAGCCAAAGATGTAGGGGATTACAGGGCTCTTTGAAGACAAAACGCACTGCAACCTTGACAAACTGTGATTTTTGAGAAAACAGAACTACTTTATTTTCACCCTTCTTAAATAATGTGGCTCTTTTTTGAAGAACTCCAGAAATCTCTCAAGAAGCCTTAGATTTTATTTATTTACTTATTTATTTTGGACAATTTGCAGATATTCATTTTTCTTTCACCTTTTTGATCCCTTAACTTTCCCAACTTCCAGCCTTTTAGGAATAAGTGGGACGTTTTGTATAGCTATTGTTAAAATAAAGTCTGTCTAGTCATATAATTTAAGATTACCTGAGATTTGTTATAAATAAAGACTAGCACCAAAGCTGCAAGAAGAAGAGTCACTGGAACAAAGTCAAAAGAGCCCCTTGCTGTTAGTGGTGGGGGATATTTTCTTTGTCTTCTGAGGGAGTAGCTGGAATTTATTAGGAACCAGGAGTACATGAGAAACACTCAGGCAAAGCACGCTTTTGATAACTGTTATGATCTTAAAAGTAGAAATACATTTTCAAAATAACCTATGCAGAATAAGGGCAGGGGTGGGAGCAATGGGGACGAGAAGAAAAAGAACCGGGCAGCCTGTTCCAGTCACTGGAACAGGCTGCCCGGGGAGGTTGTAGAATCTCCTTCTCTGGAGATGTTCAAGACCCACCTGGACACCTACCTGTGTGACCTGGTGTAGGGAACCTGCTTTGGTAGGGGGGTTGGACTCGATGATCTCTTGAGGTCCCTTCCAACCCCTATGATTCTATGATTCTATGAAGTGTTGAGATAAAGTTAAAATGAAGAACTGCGTAGAGGGGCACTGTGTTTCGATAGAGAAAAATGAGTAGTAAATGTCTGCATAGTATTTGCATGGATGTACGACTTTGTTTGAACTAAGCTGATCTGAGTTGATTCCACATATTTCTCACGTGCTACATGAGTGAGAAATAAAGTAAGCAGCAGAAGCAAAGTCAGTTTAGCCTTATACAGAGGGAAAATGCTACATCCAGATCACTGTGAAATACTCAGAAGTAAAGTGTTTCTGCTTTTTATGCCCCCACAGTGTATACTCACTCCATGTCCATAATGATATCTCACTGAATATTGATAGCACAGGATGACTAGCATGGGATGTCAGAAGCACCACAATGAATATGGGGGAGTATGGACAGGTTGCATTTTGCTGTTTTTTTTTTTTTTTTCCTTTCTGCAAAAATTAGAGTAGTCCACAGTTGAGCACAAGTTAGTGAGCCTGAACTGACTTAGAGCTGCTCATTCCTACACATAGGAGAATTCTTTCCTTTCTCAGGAAACACCCAAAACATGCTGCTTCAACCTAGTCTTTCTTTTCTTTCCCTGAGACAGTAGAATTCAAAGATCTGTAGTACAAGGGAATAAAATAAAAATAAAAATTTTTCTTTATTGAGTATGCTTACTTTTGGGGCTGGCTTTCTGTCTGGTTTTGTTTAGATAGAGAAGAATAGATGAGTGGATTGATGAATTGGGATGCTTTATTGCCTGCCTGCAACTCTGTTTTTAATCCTCTTATCTAAGAGCTGGCACTGACTGGCCCCTGCCCAGCACTGACAAAGGTCAGATATTCTTCAGAACTGCAGTTTTCCTATCCTTTTGTTTCAAATCTGTCTGAATGTCATGTCTCAGCTTGCTGCTGAGAAGATGAATTTCCTGGTTAAATTACATACAATTACTACAAAATTTGGTTTAATGGTCCTGTCTTTCCATTTCTCTCCTTTTTGTTACATGTTAGACACAGATAACAAGAAAATCTTAAAGTCTGCCTTCAGCGTTGTATCGCTGTTATTTTATATACTCAAACCATGTCGCTCCCAGCTTGCTTTTTCTCTAGAATGAGCAGTCTCTTAACTTCACTGCCCAGGAAAAGTGTTTCTGAACAGCCTTTTGTCAAATGCACCTAGTTTTTTATGTTCTTTTGGCAATGGAGACTACAATGTCATAAAGTATACAAGATAAGACTAACCGTTAGTTCCTATTTGATTAATTAGCTCAGTATTCCCATTTTCACCTCTTTGCTTTTTCTGATCCAGACTCCTTAGGTCCACTCTTGTTCAACATCTTCATCAACCTGGATGAAGGGATAGTGTCCACCCTCAGCAACTCTGCTGATGAAACAAAGCTGGGAGGATTGGCTGACACACCAGAAGGCTGTGCTGCCATTCAGTAAGACCTGGACAGACTGGGGAGTTGGTTTAACAAGAGCAAGTGTAGAATCTTGGACCTGAAGAAGAATAACTGCATGCATCTGTAGAGGTTAGGGAATGGCCTGTTGGAGGGGAGTTCTGTGGAGAAGGACCTGGGCATCCTGGTGGACAACTTGTTGGCCATGAGCCAGCAGTGTGCCCTGTTGTCCAAGATGGCCAATGATTTCCTGGGGCACAATACAAGGAGCATGACCAGCATGGGAGGTGATCCTCCCCCTCTACTCTGCCTTGGTGAAGCCACATTTAGAATACTGACTTCAGTTCTGGGCTCCCAAGTACAAAAAAGACAGGGATTGCCCAGAAGGAGTCCAACGGAAGGCCACAAAGATGACTAAATGCCTGGAGAAACACTCATATGAGGAAAGGCTGAGTTACGTGGGTCTGTTCAACCTGGGAAAAAGAGGACTGAGAGGGGATCTGATAAATGTTTTATAAATATCTAAAGGGTGGTTGCAGGGAAATGGATGAGGCTAGGATCTTCTTCATGGTGTGTAGTGATAGGACAAGGAGCAGTGGCCTATAACTTGAGTACAGCAAGTTCCATACTGACATGGTAAGGCTGTCAGAGATTGTGGAGCCTCCTTCTATGGCGATATTCAAGAACCATCTGGATACCTACTCATACCACCTACTGTGGGGTACCTGCTTGAGCAGGGGGATTGGACTCGAGGACCTTGAGGTCCCTTCCAACCTTTGCGATTCTGTGATTCTGTGATTTGCAAGGCTGTAGGCAAGAAACTTGTTCAGACATAACCACATTTTCAGATTTAAATTTTGTGTGTTTGTAATGCAGTGTAATTTTTCACCAAAATAGGAAACTGTTTTAAATCTACTGATGTATATATCCATTTTCTTCCTCTCTCACTTTGTACTTATTTCTTTTCCTTCTTTCAACCTGCTCTTTTTCCCAGACTTCAGTAACACACAAATTTCAGAGATTTTAAGCTAGTCAATGCTACAGCAGTAATGGCCATGTACAAAGCAACTGAACCAAATCAACTGGATAATAATAGTATCAGGGAGGTCAGGGTTCAAGACAAAGTGTTGTGACTTCTTGAAGAACAACAGTGCTATCAAGCTCAGTGTTCCAGACCTTTAGATATGAGGCTTTTTTCATGGTTTGGAGAGCGGAGTGCTGAGAAGTAACAGTTCCCAGCAGTTGCTTGCAAAGAGATTTTTAATCTTTAATTTGCTCAACTGAAGATCTGCAAATGGGCTCTAAAAGAAATCTTCGCTGATTTCTTTAAATTTAGAGATGCTTGATCTGGAATTTGTCTGAAATTTAGTCTGCAACCAACCCAAACAAAATTTTTTTTAATAATGCAAGTACACTTAATGGTTTTGTTTTGGTTTTCTTCTTACTACCTTTGTCTCTTGAATGCTTCCCATGTCCCTGAAGGTCCTGGCAGACCTAGCAGGGAGGAGCCATGCTTTCAATTCATAGTGGAAAGCATCAGGTCATTTTCTACAGCTCTTGAAACTCAGAAGTATTGCTTCCCTTAGTTTTGAAAGTACTTAATACCACAGCTTTACCTTTAGATATGAGCATTTTAACAAGATAGGAAAATGAGGCACCTGGATGCTTTGTCTGACCATAATCCACATAATTGTCACCTTGCACGCTAAAGTGCTCTCTTGAGCAGCCAAAAGAGACCTCTGGACTGCCCATTATTTTACTCAGGTGAGTTGTTTCTCAATTAACTGACTATGAAAGAAAATTGAAGGGCTTTAATTACCATTTGGTTTTCATTGTGCAATTCAAGTTTTGTAGTTGTTACTGAACATTTTTCCCACGAAAACAAAACTACCATTGTAGTTCTTGTTGAGCAGACAACATTACTAAAAAGACACATGTATGACCTTCCTTAACTGTTTGTATCCAGTGCTTCAACTTCAGTCCGCTTTGTTTCCTGGCTTCAGCTAAGATAGTTGTATAGTTGGGTGTTGGTCAGCAGGTAGCATGTAATTCCATTGAGGATATATATATGTGTGTATAGTTATCATCACACTTTTCTTTTTACCTTCTCTGTCTTATTAAATAGTTTTTATCTCAGTTAGTTCACAATTCCCATTTTGCTTCCTTTTCTCTCTCACCCCACTAGGGAGGAGTGAACAAACACTTGCATGGTGCTGCTGGGTTAAACTGCAACACATTCACATCACAGCATCATTTTAGTAGTAATGGATGTGTTACCCATGAGTAACGTGTAGACTCAAATTCACTTTCAAAAAGTAAATTTAAGATAGTACCAAAGGATGCTTCTGAAACATAATCTCCAATGCACGTGTGTAAGAAAACTTGGAATATGTCCCATGTTACTGAACTTTGAATACTGTATTTCATAGCTGGCTATAAAATCAGGATAAGTAAAGTTAGAAGCTGAACGATTGCAGTGTAGGAGTTTCTGCAATGGCTCTGAAAGAAGTGAGCTAATTCTGAAGACCAGCTATTTCCTCACACATCAGAATGTATACATGCATTATGACTACTGGCCTGAATACATACACTTTTTATATATGTTCTTTCCTCAGGAACATGCTTGATTATTTTCCATGTTTGAATGATCATCTTTCAAACATTTTTTGTCATCAGTTTAAAATTGTCATTTTAGACAATCACAGAATTTAGTAAGCAGTTCCAGTTGCAAGGTGGAAGTGCACCAAGTCACTGCCTTACTATCAGCCCCACTCTGCTCTAAGAAACTGAAGAAGTGTAAAAAAATGGAGTTAGGCTTCTCTTCCATATTAGATCAGAAATCAAAACAAAGGAAAAACTTCAAACCTTTCTGAATCTATCTCTTTCACCTTTCTCTTGAGATGATTTCCAAGCCTTGCCTGAACTTGTGTAAAACATCTCAGTGCACTGACTATATTGGGAATCGCAAAAACGTATCAGTCTCTTACTTTCCTACAAAAGGTTAATTTTACTGTACAAAGAAACAAACCACACTGAAAAAGAAAACATATCCCTAAGTGTCTGCATATGTTTTGTAATCTCTTTCTTTCTTTCTTTCTTTCTTTAAGAGGTTAATTTTATTTCAGGATAGTTGTTTTTACAGTTACGGCTTCATTTAAAGGCCTTGGAATCTTTTTATGACTTTTTCCCCTAGACGATACTTCTGATTTTGCCACATGTCATTCACTCCTTCAAAATGATCCAAAGTACTGGTAGAGGTGATACTTGGCTCTCTCATTCTGAGGCACAGCCAGATACTAGATTTTTGTATGTTGCTTTTTGCTAACAGCAGAGAAAATAGGGAAATCTTGCAAAGTTTTGAAGATATTCTTGGTAACAGCTTAGAGTCTTAGTTAAATCAACTTTTCTGTATGCAAATGTGGGCATGTTGTTTGTGACCTTCATACTAGACGAAAACAGCCATTATTTGTAGTTCTAGTTTTTCATCTCTGTGGACAGTTTTCCATGAGGACCTGCAGAGGAAACGTAGATCACGATTTTGTTGGTTGCTGATTTCAGCTGCAGGGCAGAAGTATTGGTGTTTCTGGTGGCAGTGCATGACCTTTGTGTACATTTACCAGCTTCTTCCCTTAGGAGGAAAGGCTGAAAGAGGGGATCTGATTTCTGTCTATAAATATTTAAGGTGCAGGAGGCAAAGGGACAAGGCAGAACTCTTCTCAGCAGTGTGTGGTGATAGGACAAGGGGAAACGGCCACACAGTGAGGCATAGGAAGTTCCACACAGATGTGCATGGGAACTTCTACACAGTGCAGTGATGGAGCACTGGCACAGGCTGCACAGAGAGGTAGTGGAGTCTCCTTTTCTGGAGACGTTCCAGGCCCACCTGGATGCCTACCTGTGCAACCTGGGCTGGGGAGCTGCTTTGGCAAGGGGTTGAACTCAAAATTCTCTATAGGTTCCTTCCAACCCCTACAATTCTGTGATCCTGTGATCATTAGACTTCCAAAGTGTTTTGAATTTTTTGGCTGCTACATAAGAAATACAACTCAGAAGGCTAAAAAATAAGTAGGAGTAATCATTTCCTTCAGAGAAGCAGATAGTCTATCATGTTCTCAGGATTTATTTGTGAGAAAAGTATCTTTTTCCTGCAGACTATAGCTACCTGCAAATCCAGCTGCCTTCTGTCACATCAAGGAAACAGAATGCTCGGTGAATTTTAAGCATTTTGACCCCTCACCCTTTGTTTTCAGAATTGTGTAAGCAGTTTAGGAGAGAAAAGTCATTCCCAGGTGAGGAATTTGATAATGCCTGAGACGATATCCCCCTCACAGGCTTGTGTGATAGAGGTCAACCTGCAACAGCCTCAGGCAGGTACAGCCTGACACACAGTTGCACCTTTTGCTACTAGGGCTGGGCTTTCTGCTTGCAACAGGGGCTGGCAGCTAGCACAGATCATCCTCAAGTGTCCTGGAGCTCTTATTCATATCATGTCCTGCATGAGAGGAATTGAAGGTACATCTTCAATTTCTTTTTCCATTGAAGTGCACCTCGCTGAGAGGCTAATAAGGAAAATAGTGCAGCGAAACAAATATGCCTGATACCAATGGCTGTGTTGTCATACTGGTTAGCAAAATCCGGATGTGTTCCTTTTCCCTGCATGTTGTCTCTACATGCCATCCTCTTTCCTCACTCACATATAGGAATTATACAGATATAGCTGTCCCTCAGAAATACAGCAATGCCTACTAAGGGGGGAGGGGGAGAATTTTATCCCTTCTTAGGGTTGAGCCCATGTAAGAACTGCTTTGCTATACACTTCCCATCTTAGCTTTTTATTTCTAATGAGAGAGTATACATGCTGTTGTTGATTTGAATCTATCAAACTCTGATGTCAGCCACACTTCAGTCTCTTCTCTTATTTATTAAGTTGACACCTAAAATGCACAAGGAATGAGACCAGAGAACACTGAGAAACTCTACAAGTTATAGCCATTATTTTCCCTGACTGAAAAGAAGAGAGTGTAGTTCACCTGCCATTGAAGATAATAGGACGTATTCTTGTTCAGAGTGAGTGTGACCAGACAGGATATGTGAGGACGGAAGCATTAAAATAAGGTTGATGTAAGATGTGTTGACTTTACGTGGATGAAGGTTGTTTTCATACATTTCCTCTGCTGTGCTCTTTTTGTATGGATGTGTACTGAAACCTGAAGCGAGGTCTGTGACCAGTCTCACTATTTTCAATAGATAGATTTCCATGAGAAAAGTTGGGCACATATATTTTGGTAGAATCAGAGTTTTACTTAGAATTCGATTTGAAAAACAAACAAGCAAGTGACAAGCTATCATTAAATCAACTGGTGTAGTACTTCTAGCAAAATTTATTTGGATACAGATAAGTAAATATTTTGTTCACAGCACCATCCAGGCTCAGACGTGCAAAC
This sequence comes from Callipepla californica brunnescens, assembly GCA_023055505.1. Classification (NCBI taxonomy): domain Eukaryota; kingdom Metazoa; phylum Chordata; class Aves; order Galliformes; family Odontophoridae; genus Callipepla; species Callipepla californica. The sequence goes on from JALIRH010000003.1 coordinate 67,184,689, forward strand.
AGCCATCTTGCTGAGTTATGCTTTCAGAGGTGTTTAAATAAATTATAGCAACCCAGCAAAGGTTTCAAAGCTCTTTACAAAAACAGGAAAATATTATCTTCACTTAGGAACAGAAAGAATTTTAGATGAGGCACTCAAGGTCACAACGTAACTGTATTAGATTTGAAACCTGAGCTTACTGTCAACCCAAAACAAAATGTTATTGTTTCTGTTCAATTGTAACTCGATTTTCATCTCCAGATTAATGATCAGTTTTAATGGGTAAGAAGGTCCGATCTTTCTATTAGAAAAATGTAGTCAAATTCACTTTCTTTATCTAGACATTCATTTTTGATCACTTAAGACCTATAGCTCCACTAATTGACCATTTGTGCCTCTTTCTTGTTCAAGTAACATTTTTAAAATAGATTTTTGGTGTTCACAGTTTTTAGCTCTGTTGTTAATTGACATACTGGCAATATTTGGACAGTAGCAATGCTGTCTCTACTCCTTTCCTCTGCTAGGAAGTTTCTAAGATCTCTGAGGTTATGTTTCTGGGCTTTGGTGGCCTAAACCACAGTGCTTTACAACGTAGTGTGATACTTCATAATGCTACTTCAAGTATCATTTTTAAATTGTCACTTTTTGCTCCCTTACCACCTCTTACGTCCTTGGAGCACCATGTACTCGTTTAGAACAAAAGCAAACACAACGTTGACTCCAAACCAAATTTGAGCCTGGAAGGGAAATAATTTCATCTGATTACATTAATATTGTATTGGAAGCAGTATGACAAATTGGAGTCTGATTGCAAACAGCAGACAATCACTGACTATGGAGAATCCTGCCACTCCACAGCACTTTAGATCTTTTAAGGAGCCATTCCAAATTTGCAGGAAAATAGTTCAAACATTTTAATTTTGTAATTTAAATTGCAGTGCTCACTCAACCAGCTATTTAGGTGATTGTAATTATGAAAATATTGTGATATACTTAGTAAAGGCTTAGAAGACCTATGACAGTGTATTTTATTAATGGACTTGCATGTTTTCATTATAGTATTCACTATTAGCAATTTCTATCAAACCAGTGTGGGTACAACAATATTTCCCAAATATGAGAAAATGTCATCTTGTCCCAGTTGTGTTCTTCTCCCAGGACTGTGCGTAGTAGAGTTTATTCATCACTTTTTCTTTATTCCTGCATTCATCTGAATTTGTTACCTTAATTGTGGCATCTTGATTTAATAAATGCAAATGCATTTTGTAACAAAAACCTTCACTATTTATAGAATGACTTTGACTGTTTTCTGAGACACTGCAGTCATTTTTTATTAGCAAAATAAATGCTCCAAGCATCTACTGGCAGCTCTTTCCTGATGTAGCAACTGAAAGATGCTGGCAAATCAGGATCCTGCAAACACTTAAAATTATTTGAAGGGATTATTTTGGATCAGTGCTATACTTCTGAACTTTTCAGGTGAACTGGAAATCCTATTGAAATGTAAATGATGCAGTCAGAGCCTTCCATTGCCTTAGCAATGTCTTGAAATATGATCTGGATCAGAGGGAGAACTTTGTTTCACTGTGCTGTGGTAATTCAGTTTTATGTGCAAGCAAAATCATCCAATGAATCAAAAATAGCCAAACTAAGATTTCTGCATACATTGAGGGTCATTTCTGTCAAACAGAGTCTATAAGTTGTAGGTATATTTTTCAGCTCTTATAAGCACAAACATGTTCAAATGGTTTTTGCTTGGAGTGGTGATGTGTATCTGGCATCCCCAAGCTAGAGGAGTGCAGCCCAGAGCTTATGCAATACAACAGTCCTGTTATGTCTTTTCCTAGAGATGTAAAAGAGATCAAAGAAAATGCCTCCGGATTATGTCAGAAACTGTGTGCCAAAAGAATATCTGAGTGGACATTTACAGTCCTAAAAATAAATTATTTTGACTTTCATAAGTGAATACTTCTTCAGTAAGCATTCTCCTCTAGTCTGCAGAGTATGTATTTCCATGTGTTTAGCCTTGCAAAGTAGACACTAGTAATTTTGTGTTTCCCTTGCTAATAATGATAAGAATAGCATTTTGGTGTAATTTTCCATCTCTGTCTCTACCCTCTGTTACCTAAAAGAGCAATTCTGGAGTCTGCTGTGTATACCCCCTTTGAAATGATAAATACTTCCAGATATACTGTCACTCTTACATCTATAGAAACCAATGCCATGTGTTGTAGAGCTTAGTAGTGCTAAACCCGAATCTAAATATTACCCATAGGAAACCTACAATCTTAATTGTTTGCTCGAATTATGCATATGAGACTATGGTATCTGCTAGTTTAACACAGATTATTGCTCGGGGACTAGTATAAATCTAACTGTAGTATTAGGATAGATAAATTACACTCAATAGTAGACTTACGTGCATCCCAGTTTTTTCCAGGTTCAGTCTTATCTTCTAATGGTAGGCTTAAAGTGACTGTACATTGCAGTTATAGTTATTTGAAGTCCCCAAATATTCTTAAAGCCAATTTAATAATAGAGCTGAACAGTAAGTACTAGTGTAATGCATGTTCATTCATTATTCTTACATGAACTACTGTGACTTCTTTTCTATGTGAGTATTTAGTCTCATACAGTGAAAGACAAAAGCACAGCACTGGCACACAGAGGCAAATATGACTGCACATGGGGAATATACACAGTTTGCTCAGAAAGTAATGTCTCCTATTTATTTCCATGGAAACTACAACAATTACAAAGAGCACAACAGCACTATTTGACAGAGCAAATTCTCAGCTAGGAAACATTATATTTCAACATTACCACCACCATAAGAATGTAACAGAATTTTCAGTGGGAGGGTTCAGCCTCTACATGACATCTCTCTGATGTCATGGGGCAACATCATAAAATAGGATGCATTACTTCTGGAGCAAGCCTCGTAATTCAGTATTTCTACTGTCAGCAAGAGCTCTGAGGAACAAAGCTGAGATGAATGACAGTGTAAGAGGGACAACTTTAATCACAAGACCGATGAGATTAATTTACCTGCCTAGCATATTTGAGACATTAAAATAATGATTCTAGCTCTTCAAAGAGAGCTTCACCAATGCAGGCACTGCCTTAACTTCACAACTACTTGTTATTTCCCATTTACTGAATATTTACAGAGAACAGAGGCCCACAGAGATCACAGACTATCAGTTACAAGACTGCACACAGTTTTGTACAAGGCTCCTTTATAATTTGGTTGACTTTGTAGTATGAATCATCCTCTCACAGAACAGGGCAGAAGACAATGATAGATACAGTTGTCATGCTCCAATATAAAGGAGGGAGACATGGTTCTTGGATTATGTGTATACCCAATAGCGTGAGATTAAGACACAACAGGTCAAATGTTAGTCCAACAAGTTTATTACAATTACTAGTTGCTTAGGGATATGGGGAAGGGAAGGTGAGAGATAGAAAAGAGACGAAAAAGCAAGGAGTCTTGGCAGAAAGAAAGAGAGATAAAATCACCACTGTGGATCCAGCGACGTTCATAGCAGGTCTGTAGATCTCAGGAACTTGTCTAGTCACCGAGGGGAATGGTAGAAAGCTGGGAATCTTCGCAGCAAGCAGGCCGAGGGCTTCTTCCAAAGAGGTTTCTCCCTCAGGGAATTCTCCACCAAAGGTTTTTTTCTCTTCGGGAGTTCTCCGTCAAAGATTTTTTTCTTTGGGAGTTCTTCTCCAAAGGTTTTTCTCTGAAAGTTCTTCTCTAAAAGTTCTTCTCCGAGAGTTCTTCTCCTCAAGGAATTCTTCCCCAGGAATTCTTCTCTAAAATCCTTGGTTCAGTGAAGGCCTTTTATTCCCCATTTCTCAGTTTTTTTTCTTTTCTCTTTGCGTGACATGTCTGGCCCAACAGATCAGCCAGCAGAGACACTGAGGCACCATGACACCCATCTAGATAATCGGCAGTTGTCAGTCAGAGTCTTGTCACCAGAAAAGACCTTACAAAGCAAGCTTTGAGACAAAAGAAAGGAAAACGCACCTCGAGTACTGTGTCCAGTTTTGGGCCCCTCACTGCAAGAAAGACACTGAGGCCCTGGAACGTGTTCAAAGAAGGGGGACAAAGCTGGTGAGGGGTCTGGAACACAGACCACATGAGGAGAGGCTGAAGGAGCTGGGAATGTTCAGCCTGGAGAAGAGGAGGCTCAGGGGAGACCTTATTGTCCTCTCTAACTTCCTGAAGGGAGGTTGTAGTGAGCTGGGGGCTGGCCTCTTCTCTTGTGGAATTACTGAGAGGACTAGAGGGAATGGTTTCAAGCTGTGCCAGGGGAGATCCAGGTTAAACATTAGGAAATATTACTTCTCAGAAAGGGTTGTCAGGCACTAGAATGAACTGCCCAGGGAGGTGGTAGAGTCGCTGAAGCCCAGTCTCCCTGGGCATTGAACACAAGGAACGACTGGATGTTGTGTCGAGGGACATGGTTTAGTGGGTGCTATGGGTGATAGGTGAATGGTTGGACTGGTTGATCTTGTAGTTTTTTTCCAACCTTGGTGATTCTATGATTCTATGAAAACAGTTTCCATCCTTCACAACAGTGAATGAATGTGGAAATGCCACAACAGCCAAAACATGGGATTTGTAAACAGTGGGCTCTGAGAGGAGGAATGTTTGTTCCAGCAAGTATTCATTACAACCAACAGCTGCAAGCTTAGGTAGGATCATGGGGAGATGGGGTTTTAAGTCACTGTAGATGAGCAAAGAGTAATTTATTGTGTACACAGTGTCAAGTGGTTAACTGTTTCAGTGCTGTTTGAGTTATACTTAACCTATGGTGTTTGATTTTGTGGCTCTTTACTGCTTAAGCTTTCCAACTTCTTTCTCATAAATTAAGAACCACCTGACATTAAGACTTACCTAGTAGTTTTGGGTTGAAGTCATGTGAGTTTGACAGTGTTAAAAAAAAAACAAAACTTGTGGCTGAAGGGCTGGTGCTACCACAGGAACTTTGGGTTCTTTGATCGTGGGGTGGTTTACCCAGCTCCTGCCCTGATGGCTGCATACAGGTTTCGCCTGTCAAGGAGAAAGTGGATCCCAGGCCAGAAGCTGGCAGAGCTCTTTGAGAGAGCTTTAATCCTGGTATGAAGGGGGAAGGGGAGAAAATGTCTTGCTAGGGTGTAGCGAGTAGTTCAGAGTTGACAACCAGAGCTGATGAGGGGTAAAACATGTGAATGTGATTCGTGTCAAAAGATACAAAGTCAAAGATGCTGATACAATACCTTTAAACTGGCTTTAATTCCAATTGGCAGATAAAATTGCTAAAAGGAGTAAAATTTCCTTGTAAGGCATGGAAGGATAAACTAAGAACAGAACTCTACCTGCATTTCAAACACTAACCCTGCAAAACAGAGCACAGAAGGCGCATTCCTCAAACCGAGGGGTGACAGAGATGAGCATCTCAAACACAGACCTTGCAAGACTGGCCTGGAATGCACCGACAGACAAATCAGAAACAGCCTTCATCCCAAAGACCACCTGAAGGAATGTACAACCCTCTAGCGAAATTGATTGACCAAAAGAAGGAGGGGGCTTCAGGGAATTTTAAATAAGATACTGAATCATGAGAACAGCTTCTCTACAGTAAAGACAACTGCAAATCATCTAGATGGTTGTCACAGCACCTCAATGTCTCTGTTTATGGTTGTAAAGATAAGCAGAAATAGGGGCAAGAAGTCTTTTTTTGGGTACGGCTTGGAGAAGCTGATCCCTGCAAAGGATGATAATACTTGTGCATGGCAATGAAGGTGCTACTCTCTGCTGATTTATCTGTTGGGCCAGAGAAATGGGGGTGGGCATAAATCAAACTAATACAAGAACGTGGAGGTAGCTAAACTTGTTGATAAGAAAGAAGGACGGACATCCTGTCTCTCTTGAACAAAACACCCACAGGAATGGTGAAGGAGCTCCTCCTTCAAGGTTTGAAAATTTACAGCAAAATTGATCCTTAGGTTTAATTCCCTCGATAACCAGAGTTTGGAATGTGATGAATATGCATGAGCTATACCTTTAAATAGGTATTCCTTCCTCTCTTTGATGTGCGTAGTTGGGTTGGTGGAGTGGAGACTCCCTGGCACACCCAGCACTGCTTGCTTATTGCTTTTCACCTTTTGATTGTAATAAAATATTCCAAAACTCCGATTGGACTCTGAGCATTTATGACTTGAGGGAAGAGGGTGGAGGTCAACGGAGCAGAGATGGGCTTGGGGATGTTGTTGTCATAGGAGATTGCAGGGAAATGCATCTGGATTGTCCTGTAGGATCTTGTGAGGACTCCCCAGAGGAGTTACCGTTGTGAATTCCCTGTCTGAAATCTTCTCGAGCACTTTTAGGGATATATGCATTGATTGCTTCCCTAAACTGCCTGTTTACTAATGTGCGCAGCATGGGAAATAAACAGGAAGAGTTAGAGGTCTGCATGCATTTGCAAGGCCACGATTCCTTAGCGATCATGGAGATGTGGTGGGACAGCTCACATGACTGGAATACTGTCATGGATGGCTACGTGCTCTTTAGGAAAGACAGGATGGTGAGGCATGTTGGTGGAGTTGTTCTTTATGTGAGTGAGCAGCTAGAAGGTATCGAACTTCACGTCAGGTAGGATGATGTACCAGTAGAGAGCTTCTGGATTAATTAAGGGGCAGGCTAGCATTGCGGACACTGTTATGGGGTTGTATTCTCGGCCTCCTGATCAGGAGGAAGTTGGCAAGGCCTTCTACAAGCAGCTGAAAGTCGCCTCTCAATCTTGGGTGCTGTTTCTATTGGGGAAATTCAATTATCCAGATATTTGTTGGGAAAGTAACATGGCCGGGCACACGCACTCCAGAAGGTTCCTACAGTGTGCTGAAGATAACTTTCTGATGCAGGTGGTGGAGGAGCTGGAGTGTTACTGGACCTTGTTCTTACTAATAAGGATGGGCTTGTTAGGGAAGTGAAGGTTGGGGGCAGATTGGGATGTAGTGATCATGAGATGGTGGAGTTCAAGATCCTGATTGGAAGAAACAAACTAAAAAGTAGGACTGCTACCCTGGACTTCAGGAGAGCCAACTTCAGCATCTTCTGGGACCTTCTTGGATCTACCCTGTGGACTAAGGTGTTAGAAGGTAAGGGGGCCAGTGAGAGCTTCTCAGTGTTTAAACAGTGCTTCCAAGCTCAGGATCAGTGTGTCTCTTTTAGTAAGAAATCAGGCAAGGGTGACAGGAGACCTGTGAAGATGAGCAAGGAGCTCATGCATAAACTCAAAGGAAAGATAAAGGTCCATTAAATGTGGAAAAGGGTCTGACCATTTAGGAAGAATATAGAAATGTTGTTAGAGCCTGCAGGGATGTGACAAGGAAAGCCAAAACCAACCTGGAATTGGATCTGGCAAACAAGATAAAGGATAAAAAGAAAGGTTTTTTAAGGGAAAACGTGGTTCCCCTACTAAATGAGGGGTTGTTCTGGTAACAGGGGATGCAGAGAAGGTGGAGACACTGAACGCCTTCTTTGCTTCTGTCTTCACTGTGGAAACTCCCTCAGGGATTCTGGACTGAGGGGATAAGTGAGAAGGTCTGGGGAATGGAAGGCTTCCCTTTAGTGAGGGAGGAGATGGTCCAAGAGCATCTATGCAACATCCATGGGCTCCGAAGAGATGCATCCACATGTGCTGAGGGAGTTGGCAGAGATGATAGCTGAACCACTATCATCTTTAAGAGGTCTTGGAGAATGGGAGAGGTGCCTGAAGACTGGAGGATAGCCAGTGTCACTCTGGTTTTCAGAAAGGGCAAGGAGGAGGATCTGGGTAACTACAGGCCAGTCAGCCTCAGTTTCATCCCTGGAAAGGTGATGGAACAGTTTGTTCTGGATACTGTTGGAAGAGAAGAGTGTTATCAGTAGTATGCATGGGTTCACCAGGGGGAGGTTGTGCTCGACCAATCTGGTAGCCTTCTACGATGTCATTACTGGGTGGATGGGATTTCGTATACCTTGATTTCAGCAAGGCATTTGACACTGTCTCCCACAGCATCCTTATAACAAAGTTGAGGAAGTGTGGAATAGATGAGTGGATGGTGAGGTGGGCTGAGAACTGGCTGACCGACAGAGCTCAGGGTTGTGATCAGTGGCACAGAGTCCAGTTGGAGGCCTGCACTTAGCAGTGTTCCTCAGGGGCTGGTGCTAGGTCTGGTCCTGTTCAGCATCTTTATCAGTGACCTTGATGAGGGGATAGAGTCCACCTTCAGCAAGTTTGCTGATGATATGAAGCTGGGAAGAATGGCTGACACACCAGAAGGCTGCCCAGAGAGGTAGTGGAGTCTCCTTCTCTGGAGACATTCAAGACTCACCTGGATGCCTACCTGTGCAACCTAGGCTAGGGAGCTGCTTTGTCAGGGGGATCGGACTCAATGATCTCTGGAGGTCCTTTCCAACCCATACAATTCTTGATTCTGTGAAAACAAAACAAAGCCAATAAAAACATTTCAGAGTGAAATAAGGTTAGACTGACAACTGTGCTCCCTGGATGAGCTCTTAGCTGTGAATTAATTTCAGAAGCAATGGCTAATCAAGCTCAGAAATGAGGAACCTGCAAAGGATCCCACAGGAGACTGTTTTCATGGAAACTCAGTTTAATGTCCCCTCAGTTTTGTTTATTATTTTAATAGCATAGAACATACTCAGTGGACACGAACTTCACATTATATTTGCAATTTTAATGTTATTTCAAAGTGGTGCTCCAAAAAGTTGCCTTTTGGGAAGCTCTCATAAGTTGCTCCCACTGCCCCTTGGCAGAAAGGAAAAGCTGCTGCTACATTCTAGTGGCTCCCACTTCCAACGGGGTTCTTGATCTTGCTCTTCCATCTAATCTGCCCTGTGAAATAGGGCAATGTATCTGCTGGCTACAACAGTTACTACAGGTTACCCTGTTGTTAACCTGAAAACCGAACAGTTAAGCGGTTGATCTCAATAGAGAGAAGAGATAATCTCAATAGTTAATAGTTAATCTCAATAGAGAGAGATATTCATTCCTTCCTCAGTGTCCCTTTTTATTTATCCTGAGAGAATGTTCAGTTATTATGTGAAGTTTCAGTTGTTATTTAAGTAGAGCAGAAGCTATGTCATGCTTCAGAGCTCCATACCGGGCCAGTAATTTTGTATTATTTAAATGGAGTTATCTCAAAAGCTGTATCATTCTCTTGTTCTGCTGCTGTACGGGTGTAAAATCCTGTTTGCAGCAAGAGTATGTGAATACATAAGCAAACATGCAGTGAAAAATAGGATTCTCACTGTGACGATGGTCATTGGTTTTGCCAAAGTGGTTTTGTCATACTTCTTGTTGCCCATTGTGGGCTTTTTTGTTAATTTGTTTGGTTTTTTTTCTTTTCTTTTTTTCTGGATGTCTTCAATTGGGAAATAGAGCTCTTAGTATATAATTTATATGACTATTTACACTGCGATACAGCAGTAGAAGTGCATAATTTGAAAGCAATCTATAGTTACAAATGACTTTGGTCAAATAAGTAGGACTTGTTCGAATCAGCTCATGAAGAATTAACAAAGAAAAACAAAGAGGCTAAATAAATCCATTAAACTCACATTTGCAAGCAGTTCTCTCTAGTATTTATGATTTCAGTGCTGTATTTTTGTTAACCTATCAGAGTAAAAGCCATAATACTTTTTGTGAAATACATGGTCTTATTGCTGGGAAACTAATCTGCATGACCAGTCACATGGATGTTTGAACTTATTTGACCACATTTCTCAGTACAAGGATTTTTGTCTTTTTTCTAGGGAGTGGGTAAGATAGGCAATGCTGGGAACACAACTTGCTTTCAACACTGTTTCTTTTCCTATAGGGTTGATAAAAAATATTTGTTATGATATATTAATGCAACATGATTGTATCATAGAATGCTGCACTGCTCTATCTACTTTATTAAGGCACACCAAATTAGATAACGTTAAAACATTTCATTCCAGTGGAAATCTTATCATGTTACCTAATGCTGCGCAGGATATAAAGCAGCTAGGCTGTGTTTGATCCTGCTACATGCCTTTCTCCCATTGGCCCTGTCCTGCTGCTGCCTGGCTGTTTGTTAAGACATGGAGAGCCTCTTTCCTTTTGTCAGTGCTGCAGAGCTGGTGGATTCCCATTATCCATGCCAGCTGGTCAGCCCCATGGCAGAAGCGGTGTGAGGGTGAAGGCTGCATGAGGTGGGAGGCTGGGAGCAGGAGAGAGAAGGGCATCTGGGTTTGCCTGTCCCAAATCTCTGGTGGAAAACTTTCACACCTCAGCAGGAACTTTTTCCTCTCTACTCTCTTTTTAGCAGAAGAGAAGCATGTAACATTTAACTCAATGAAAACTGTAACTGGCCACTGTGACAGAATGTTAGAAACAGAACTTATTCTTCCCTTTCAGCCTTCCCCAAATATACATAAGGTTTGTAGGAAATATTTTCCATTAGCCGAAAGCATCATTTTCATGAACAAGTAACTCTCTGTCAGCATCATGTCAAGCTGAAACGTATGCTGAGCAGACCAGGGGTGCTTTCTAACCTACTTTGTATAGATTCAAATAGGGCAATCAGGGATCAGACTCAGTGGAGTAACTTCAGATTAAATAGCAGCAGTAATTCCAAGCATCTCACATACTATTTCAGCTTTTAATATACTCCTGTGCCATTCTGTGGCCAGCCCTGAAAAGCAAAATCCTTTCAGATCTCTTGGAACTTGGCAGAGAGCTATAAGAGGTAAATCAGAGATAAAGAGGAATAATTAACTCTACCAGAAGTCACTTTTAGTCAGGAGAATTTAAGGCTTGCTTTTGATCTTTCAAATTGTCCATGAACTTTGCATTGCTTGTACATTGCATATTGTAATTAGATGCAATTATGCTTTACAATATACATGTAAATCAAGCTGTACTACAGAGAAAATGAATTAAAGGGTTTTGGAGAAGTCGCGAGAAAGTGAACATGAAGCATGTAAAAAATCTGATCAATAAAATACAATTTCAAAATAAAAACATCAGCTGCAATAGCATTATGATAAATCATAGTAGTAGTATGCAGTCATATGAATAGAATCAGAATTAAATGATGTGCATTTCATGCATCTGGAGGAAGCAGAAACTTCAAGTCACTCTTTCTCCAGTCCTCATGAGAAAGTGTTAAAAAAAATAAAAGATTTCTAAGGAGTGGAGATGAAGAGAATTCAGTTATCTACAACTTAATCTCAACCTTCTTCTTTCATCCCTAACCACACCCTGAGCCAGCCAAGCCTCCTGCATGCCACGTTCTGTTTGGGATCTGTGTGGTTAAAGCCAAGCTTGAGGGTGGCATAGCTACCAGCCATACGAGGCTTAGCCTGTTGGGGGCATTCTCATACTAGTACTGTTTCAGCTGCGTTCTCCCCCAGCCCAAGATCCCACAAACTCTTTTTAGGCCCTTAAACATTAGCTCTCCTTCGGTAAAAACATTCCTAGAGTCAATGCCTTTGCAGCCGAAGGAGCCCTAGCCATAGCAACTGCAATGCAGAACAATCAGAGCTATGTTGCAAAATGTTACACATCTGCCGCTGCAAATGAGCCACCATCACAGCTTTAGCAGAGCTCTTCTGATGTATTCTAATGCAAAAATTACAGCTGTTGTCAGATCTTGTTGCTATTATCCTGTGGAAGACTGAAATGTTCTGCACTTTGACATCAAATAATTTACCTACCCTAGACACCAAGCAGTTGTGTAGAATGCCATTTTTTTTCTCGAACAGCTTAATATTCCCTCAACAGTATTTAATAGACCTTACTACTGTAATCTGTGTTGAAAGATTCTGTGTATGTATTTGCAGGCAAACTATACAGAGTAGACTTCATCTAAAGCTATTGTGGCATCAGGGAACAGTGAGTAGTGTGATGGAGTGGGACAGCCAACAGTGCTCTGCATTTTTCAGCTAAGCACAGATCAATAGGATGGCTGTGGCACTTAGTACACACTGGTACACTTAGCACTTAGTAGTGAAGGCATTATGACAAAAATGGCAGCTTGTCCCGGCTGATGGCAGCAGCATGGTGTCCCTCCCTGCAGGACAGAGCAACCTGTAGGGTGAATGATGTTCTCTGCTAGCAAAGTGCTCTTCCACAGACTTTTTAAACAAACAAATACTATTCCCTTGGTTGTCTCAAACTTCTGGTCTGACAAATGAACAGAAAACAAACAAACAAAAAGAAAATGGTTTTTGAACACAAAAAAATATTCAAATGTGGAGCTGAAGCTTAGTAAGCAGAGGACAACTTTTACATGGCTCCAAAGTGGGATCTTTACCCCTGCATGGGTCTATCTAGGGTTTTCCAGGAAAAAACAAAAAGGTCCTGGAGGAAGCTGCTTGCTCATCCTTTCCCTATGTATGGAACCAAATGCTTACAAGTGGTGTGTTTCTTTGGACCCCCCAGTGGCTGCAAGCGGGACATAGTTCCATTGTGGTGAGCTCAGGGCTCTGCATCTGTGGGCAAAAAGTGGAAGGAGAACGACTGGAATGATGGAAACAGTGCAGCATGTCAGTTTAGTCAACTATTTCTACAGAGTCTCTGAATGTGAACTGTGGTTTCTAAAATTAATAGATTACTCATCCCCTTTAGTTTATGAACATTCCTGGTGGTTCCACAGAAGCTGAAGTAAGTTTGGTGAATTGCATTGTGCTTATTAACTGGAGAGACTACCTCCTAAGCATATTTATTGTCCTTTTAATGTCTGAACCTGAGAATACTATGGCTGTGAAATGAATTGTAATGATGTGTAGAGAAGGAATAATATCAGTCGTTTTATTAAGTACTTTGGTAATGTGATGGAGTCTGCTGGTGCTGTGTTTTCTGTGAATACACTCCCGTGCCTCTGCAGAACATGTGCACAGCTACTCAAGGAATGAAGATGCAAAACATATGGTATAGGCTGGGGTGCCAGAGTGAATTCTTAACCTTTTAGCAGCATACAGACATCTTACAGCAGTATCTCCCAAAACAGTAAGATATTCTTCCTAGTAAGTAGTGGCCTAGTTTTGAAATGTTTTTTTTCCTATCAACATATACTTTCTTTCCTGTCACCTTGCTCCTTCCCATGGCTCCGAAAGAAAGGGCTATTTCTTTTGAGATGAAGTTTGATGATTTGGTTAAGCTTGTTTATTTGCTTCTTTATATTTTTTCTTTGATTAACTGTAGTCATTTCCATCAATTATTTTCTGTACAGACATGGTAATATCTAAATGTGGGGAAGAACTGGAATTGTATGCTCTTTAGGATAAGACTCGTGTTTTGTCATGTGGTTGTACAGTATCCCAAGCCCATGATGGAGGATATGGGGTGTCCTTGCAATAAACATACCTTTGCTCATCACCTGTAACACATTTAGGCCAGATATGGACAGGATGGAGACTGATGGAATGAACAATTCATGCATAGAGACTTCTTGAAAGCAAGTAAACTGTGCATTACAGGGAAATGATGACAGAGAGTCAAGCCAATTTCAGGAAACACTGAATGAGACCTGAGCATCAGTTTTTTGCCAAGTTTAAGTCACAAGTCACATCTATAAAGTGCTGGGGGCACAGAGAGCAGAGAAGAAGCTGCAACAGGTAACAATCTGAGAACAGGCTGTGGGGAAACACAGTTTCCACTGCCACACCAAGGGAAGTAAATTTGACAGCAGCTTTATTGCATAGTTCCTTCCTGTAGTACTGCACATTTAACAGAGACCAGAAAATGCACCAGTTTGGTTTCAGTGCTTATTGATACCCTTCAATGTATTAACCTGGTAATGCTCAACATCAAGGACATCTCTGACAAAAATGTACTTAAATCTTAATGCAAAATCTCACAGTAGTACCAAATTCTCAAATGCAGAACTGTTAGAACTGTTAGAACTGTTTTCCTAGTTTTCTTCTTGCAGGCATTTTAATATCACTTTCTGTTTTCTCCTTAGTTTGGAGATCTGATTGTTACCACAGGGATTAACACATGTGTTTCATCATAAGCCATCATTACAGAAGCTGACACTGGGATCATTAACACAACACAAGGGATAATGCACAGATTTTTTTTTTTTTTGTTACCTTGGAATTTGTGAGAAAGTAGTTTTCTCCCTAGAAGCAAAAGATTGCTTTTTGCAGTTCCATGAGCACTGTTCAATCAGATGTAAGTGTATGTAAAATCAAAGTGTTAATCACAGAGTCGGTACTTTAGAAGCAAAAGGTGCCTAAAACACACTGAGCATGGAAGATCTGAAATAGAAGAAATAGGCTGTTCTACATATTCATGAGCTTTCACAGAAATAAGTAGAAAGATGGAAAGTATGTTTGAGTGTAAAATACTCATTGTCAGTGATCTCTTTTCAAAAATTAATGGGGCAGCACATCAGCGTATCACCTCGCTGGGGGCACAGTTACAGGGAGATGATGTTCTTTGTCCTATTGGTGGGTGAAAGATATTTAGAGCTCTACCATATCCATGATACCTAGGAAAAGTGGGTAGTTTCTGTCTCCTCCCTCCCCATCTCCCCTCCCTCCCCCACTTCTATCACAGGGATATATGCTGTGTTTTATTTATTGATTAAAAAATTTCCCATCCAGTCTATCCACACTACAAAGAATTGAACTTTGCTGTAGGTTTTTGGCCAGCTTGTAGGTTCCAGGACTGCAAGAGCACCTGGGTAAAAAACAAAAATAAACAGGAAAAGCAAAAGCAATTCCCAGCAATCTACTGAAATTTATTGGAGTTCTTGTGATAACAAGGCCGTTGGCTGCTGCTCTGGGTGCCATGGAAACAGGCATTGCTGCAAGCAGGGGAGGCTGCTTTTAACTCATTCGTATTTCAGAAAATAAAAAATAAAAATAAAAATTAATAGACTTTTGTGGGATTATTTGTTTAAAGGGTTTTGCCCCCATCTTTTGGCAGTGCTGGTGGCTGTCACCATGACATGACATAGGGACTGAGTGGGGCCGCAGGGGCTGACTGGGGTCTTCAAGAGACAGAAGTCTGGCAGTACTCTTTCTTAACTGTTGTGGGAGTTAAGTATCAAGCAGAAGAGGACATTTTTAAACAAAGTGCTGATCTGTTTAGAGAATGTTTGTGGTTAAAGCACTGCAGTGGAGTTCTGGAAATCTGACTTAAACGCCTCATTTGGCAGAGAGTTACTCAGGCCAATGGTGCTCTGCTCGATTTTTGCTCTGTTCCAGCTTCCCCACACTCTGGCTGCCATGGGCACATCTGCAGCTCACAGGGCACATCACTTGGCATCGTTCAACCTGCTCAGACCCTTCAGACCTTCTATGTAGCTGCTCTGGAGTTCCTTTCAGTTCCTTCATTTTCCTAGCAAGGATATTTAAAATACTCTTCAAAGTGATGGTGTAAATATGGATGGACACATCTAAAGAGCTTTCAGACTTGTGAAAGAAAAATATAACAGCTATCCAATGGCACCATTCTTGCTAATCATAAATAACTGGACAAATATGAAATCAGAAATGCTTAGAAGTTTCACACCTATTTGTGCTTCTCTACTGGTGGCAGACATTTGCGTATTCTCTTCCCATTCGCACCGTATGAACAAAGAAAGGAGGTTAATGCATCTCGTGATGTATTTGGCCCTGTTTTGTAGCCTGTTGACAATGTTGGACAATAGAAAACTGTACCTATTAGTGGCAGGGAACAGTGCAGACATTATGAGTGCTATATATGTCCTTCAACTTCTCCACTGAACAGTGTTAACCCCTGTTAAATGATGATGTGGTTTGTGCAGCCCAGCTAGTGGGGAGACTTCTAGTCCCTTAGTCTATCTTGGTAATATCTCCATAATGGAAGCTTCAGATACTTCCTAGAGCTACATATCTTAGCCCCAATCCGTCAGTGCTTAATGATCTACAAGAGATGAAAAAGAGGCAGGAAAGCATTTCAGAAAGCTTTGATTAGTTACACTCCTACAGAAGTGATCATTTTAACAATGTTAAACTGTAACAACCCCACGTGTGAGATCAGTAGATTGCTGGAATATCTGAATGTAAGTTGCTTGCTGTAGTGTTTGTTTGTTTATTAGTAGTTCAAATGCTTTGAGAAACATCCAGCAAATGAGTTCTTCTGAGTCTCAGTTGGTTTTGCTCCAGATCATTTCTTGGCTAGTGTAGCTGGACTTATCCAGAAGGCCAGGAAGGGTTGTGCCGCAGATCCACGATTTCACTGCTACCACTTGTCAAAATTATCCATTTAGGACCTACTTTCCTCCATGAATGCATCTGTTACCCAAAAGGGGGAAAGAGAGAAAAACACTAAGAACACCATGAACTGAAGCACTTGTTTCTGTACTCAGAAATCCCAGATATTAGTTATTTTTATCCTTTTCAGTGTGAGTCCCTATTTCTATGCCATCATGACAGGTAAGTTTTCATTCCAAAAATAACTGGTGGAAATCAGCATAATAGATGCATCAAGGACAAACACACCATACAGCAACATTGTTCAAAAAGCATTTGTTAGTTTCGTTGTCATAGAAATTGTCTGATAGCAATAGAAGTACACAAAGCCGTGAAGTAGAATTTAACTGGTTCACTTTATACCTCAGATATAACAGCTAGAGATTTCCATTTTATGGAAATTGGCTTTATTTTCAAGGTAGAGATGTAGGGTGTTATCCTCAAAACAGAGAGAATGAAGTTGGAGAGATTAATTTGAGAATTTGGTAAGACAATTGTGGCCATTCTAAAGTATTGTAGAGATGCTAATGATCACGTATTTATATAAGACCTCTGAAAAATTCTAGATCACTCTCTGAACTGCACATGTATTGTTTGTTCATCAGGTTATTGAGTAATGCAGTGATTGTATTACAGACCCTGCAGAAAACCTAAGCAACAATGGCAGGTAATAGAAAATATATTTAATAAACTATTACACATCTGTCAAGATGTACACATTATACTTTTCAGCTGATGAGCAGTTTTCTGGACCAGTGCTGATCAGTTGTACAGAAAAACTTGAAAGCAAATAACTAGAACCTTGGAAATCCTTATCTTCCCTAGAATACAGAGAACATTTCTGGACCACACTTGTATTTGTTTACAAGAACTGCGAAGTTTGATTACTTAATTATATATTAGCTCTGACGAGTATGGACGATTATAGGCATAAAGGTATGGGTTAACATGCTGTAACAGAAGACTGACTTGGCCTTCCTTATTTTTCTCTCAAATGTAATGCTTCTTTTGCAAACAAATAAGGCAGATAGTAATATGGCCTACTTTGTTTAAAATGCTTCTGGGTTATGAGGAAAAGCTGATATCATCCTCCTCTGGCTGCAAAGGCTAAAAATGAAAAATCCTTGCAGTGAATAAGCTGCTTGCTTTAACACCCAATTCACATGGTAATTTTTCATCTGAGGCTGAAGTTAGGCGTTTGTAATATGTTCCAACAATCACAAGCAGAGCACAAATGACAGACAAATAGAGATAGGCCATGGCTGTCCAACCTTGCCTGAGCTGTAGTGAATGAAGAGAAATTGTCTACGACCATATCTACAAAGGTTGCCTTCAAAGCAGTGCCTCCTAATTATTTTCTTGGAAACTACAACCGATACAAAGAGCACAATAACAGTATTGAAAAGAGCAAATTCTCAGCTACAAAGCTGTCTTTTTCAACAGTCACCTTCCTTAGCTGCGTGTTTTCACCAGCAATGGAAGAGAGCCTGCATGCTGAACTTGTAACAAACTATACCAGTGGAGGTGACCCACTGAAGCTGTTACCACTGCTGAAATGCACCACCCTTCACTGTGCTCACATCCACTCTTTGGTCTCCATAAACATTCAGCAAGCACTGATGGATGCCAGTGGTGTCATTTTTTCCTCACGGAAGAATTGAGTTCCACACCTTTCTTTGCCTCATATGCTCTTCTATGTTAGACATTATTCTGTCAGACTGTCACCCATCACGACAACAACATGTGAATGGATATGAGTGGAAAAAAAATGAATCTCTACTGCCATACAACCAACACCCATCTCTGATATTGTGGGAGAACAACGTAAAACAGAAGGCATTACTTCTGGAGCAGACCTCACAAAGTGCACAGTATAGTTATGTAGTAACAAAATTTGTTTGTTTGTTTTATTAAAACATATGCAAAAGTGAGCACCAAAACCATAAAAACAGTGGGATATGTGACCTTGCTTTTGTGAAACAAATGCATCACACAGGTTTGCTACAAGTGATCACAATTCCCAGATCTCTCAGATGCTCATCAGTGATTTTTGATTTTTACTCTTCCTGTACTTCATCCATGAAAATAAATAGATGTTCACAAATGTACCTACTGCCAAAAAACAATGACATGAACGAGCCATGTTGTGCAGCAAGGGATATTTCTCTCTTGTAAGAGAGGTCTTGTAAAAGTCTGGTAAAGAGACATGGTCAAATTTTTGACTGCAATTCAATTAATTCCCTTTGAAAATTCAGAAGTAATGTATTTATGTCAACTGAAAATGGAGTCACAAATAAACAGAAAAAAATCATCTTTATTTGGCAATCTTGAAACCTATTCTCGAATTCCTTTATCAGAAGGGAAAGTATGGCTGTATGTTTTTCTCTTTTCACAGGACTGTGATAGGCCAAAGTATCAAACTGTACACAATTATTTCCCATAACATGAGTTAGCACTACACTGCACCCTATCCATACCCTGGTTCCAGTGGAGGCAGAGGCCCCAGGAAAGCACATCAATGTTTGGTTGTTGTGAGTGATGGGTTCTTGCCTGGGGTTGTGCCAGGGTGCTCTGTGGGGCAAAGCCATGATGTCCTGGGGCAAGGGGTGGGTGCAAGAAAGAGCTGTGCCAGGCTGCATGCAGGCCACTGGCTGGATATATCTGAGATAGACTGCAGCTGGCCTTTCTGGAAGGTAGGGCAGTCCACCACAAGATTTCTTTGTCCTGTGACAGGAATCTAAACACTGATTGGCACAGTGAGGTATGATGCAGCACCTCTGTGAATATCGAGTAACCCCTTTGTGGATGCAGTGCTGCAGGTGGGAACTGAACCGGTGAAGGATGTGCATGGGCCTTTCCTTCATTGTGGAATGCAGAGAAAAAAACCACAAACTCTGTCTGTAACTTGCTCTCTGACACAAATGGTTTGTACCAGTTTTAAATTTAGGATTACAAGTTCAGGTGATAAATGAGGGAGGATGCATGTTTCTTGTAAACAGAAAATTACCAAACCCAGCAAGCTAAATCACAGTAATCTGAGCAGCATAAGAGAATGTATGGAAGACAGGGCACTATGGGATCTAGTCTCTCCTCACCTCTTGCACAGCATGTCTTGTTTTGGCATGGACATTGCATGGTGCTGCTGTAGCCATTCAACCCACTGATCCACTTCCCTTCACGTTGGAAAGGGGTAACATCTTTTCTTGGGTGTAATTATCAGTTTCACCTGCTATATTATGTGAATATGAGAAAAAGAAATTTCTGTTTTTATGGTTAGGAGATGTATTTTGTAGCTAGGAGTCCAAAGGAATTATATTTCCTTTGCTCTTCCTGTTTTCTTTCTATTTACTAACAGTGACTGAGGTTCAGGTAATTGGATGATCAGGAGGGAGGAGCACTCTCAAATTCTTCAACTTATTTCCATAGGAAATAATAATGCTCCTGTAATATTTTGGCAGTGCAAACCACTCTCTCTATTTGTTAGTGGGAAGATTGCAAGTAGGTGTGCCTAAATGAAAGCAGCAGGGGAAAATGATCAACGTTTCCCTTCTGTGTATTGCAATACTATCATCCAAGGGATGCTTTGGGGATTTATGCTGTCACATGAAGCATTGGTTATATCTATTTCAGTTTACTCCTTGTGCCATGAGCCATGCGACTCTACTGTGGTCTCTAAGAAAAAGCTCAAGAGCTACTAACCTCTGTGCATGCATTCAGGGAAAAGTCTTGCAAAAACTGAAGATCAGAAGAAGCTAATGTGCAGTACTTGACTGATGAGTGCTAATTAATTGGATTTGGGTTAGTGCAGCTCTCCTGCATCAGTATTATAAAATATCATATGACAGCAGAAGAGACTTTAGGATAGGTAAGAGCATTATCTGGGATATCTGCATATTCACATGGCCATAAAACTAATCACATCAGATTAAGTATTGTTGGTGTTGATTGTTTGTTTGTTTTAATTATTTATGAATAGCTGTTGAATTGCTGACATTATGGAACTCCATGAAATTATTTCATTTTGTTTCTGCAATCCCAGTTCCACAAAGAAGCAAAATGCTTGCGTTTCTCATTTGAAACATTTTTCACCTAAGTCACATCACAGCACATTCACCTTTCTGTTATTTTATTCAGGTTTGACACAGCTTCTCCATGTAGCGTGTCATCATTTCCTTTTAAAATTTACAATGGTGATCCTGTGAAAATGTTTCACTTGGTTGAAATTTACAGTGTCTCTCTCAGTTACAAACTCAGATTCTAAGTGCAAAATTTCAGATTGAGTGTAAATTTTTGGGAAGAGCATCATTAGCAAGATTTTTAAAAATCTGTATTGAGGGATTTTTTTATGAGTTACAGCTGCCTGCCTAACTGAGCAATTAAAGTCTTTGAAAAGATATTTTAAAGACTAAAGTTTTTTTAACACTAATATATACACCTCTGCATAAAATACAATCCATGGTTGTAAAAAAAAACACAAAAACCTGGATCCATGTTCTATCAAATAATACTATTTAATATTCCTACTTAACCTTCATTCCATTTGTTAGTCTCTTTACTGAGTGGAACATTTCAGTATTTTTTCTCCATTGGATCTAACTCAACAGCCTCGTGCCTGAATGGTCAAGGTACCTGGTGCTGAAATGGATGTAGCATGTTTCTTTTTCATGTTGGTATTTGCTACCAATCTCTGGAGTTTGGAACAAAAAAACAACATTCAAATTGCTCCTCTGTGGTGAAGAAATCTCAGATGTGAAAACAGTGTGATCTTTGTTTGGGGCAAGACTGACTTTAGCAAAAGTACTCTGAACTTTGTTTTTCAGGTTGCAAAATAAGAATGTGCGCACTGATAACAATTCTTGCAATCAATTGAAGATGATGAAGTGCCCCCAATAATGTTGTCAATGTGATATCTGATAAAAAATATAACATTGATCAAATATGATCTAAAACTAATCTTTCCAGTGAAGAACTTTTCATGCGAGAATACTTACTTGATAACCTCCTTTCCACCATTTAAATTTAGGGATATAAGAAACCTCTGATAATATAGGAGTACCTAGAATGAGTAAGGAACCAGAGGACATGAGTACTTCCAGCAAAGAGAAATTCTAATGAAATTATATTGCCTCATAATAAAAAGACATTAGAAGAGAAATCCCTTTTCAAAGATAAATTTGGTGGGTGGTGAGATGGATGTGGGCACAGCCTAGCTTCTCTTCTATCCACACACCTTCAGAAAAAGTAATTTTTTACTGTCATAGCTACCTTTCTTTGTCTCTTTAGGACTAGGTTATATCCTAAGAAGAATTTATGAAAGGAAAATTCAGATCCTTCAAAAATCTTTAAGATTTAACAAATCCTTGAAATACTTCTATTCCATCTCACCTCTATCTGAAGCTATCTGCCCAGGAAAAGGGGGGCTTTGGAGGCAGACAGGCATTTACCTCACTGGGAGGAGCATGCTCTAGCATCAGGCTGCCAAGTGGTACCACCCTGCCCATCTCCACCAGTCGCTGTACAGCTGGACATGAGCAGCACGGGGCTGGAAGCTGAGGAAGCTGGTCCTGCAGCCTTTCTAGTTGGACAGCAGTTGGGATGGAAAGGTACGCCCACAGGTATTTGGGGTTTTCTTCTCCGTTGACTGGTTAATGTGAAATGTCTAACAGGGCTCTGCATCTAACAAGTATCTTAAAATAAAATAGCAATGAAAAGGTGGGGGGCATAAGAAACCTTTGACATGTTTTCTTTCTTTACTGCTGGGAGACAATTAGTAAAATTGAATGAGAGCTGTGGGAAGCCAGCTGGCTGTCTTTCAAAATGGCAATCATGGTCACACTTCGCAGATACCATTCCTTTCTTCAGTTAGGATGTTTCAAATATATCAATTAACAATCACCGTTTAGCTGCAGAAATATTTGCTTGTTTCTTTGTTTATGCATTTCTACTGGACTTTTAGCTTCAGACACTTGTCTCATCATTATTTTTTCTCATCACAACCTGTCTTTTATGACAAAGGTCATTCCTTGTCGGTTCACATGGATAGTCATGCATCATCTGCCTTTCTAGTGCACTGTGAGGATCTCTGTTATACCTGTCTGTCTTACCCATTTGACTTGCCATCTGTCTTATTCCCATGTGTAGCATTTAATTAACAGCTGTAGTAATTAAAAATGCTGTGGGATCTCTTCTATTATCTATCATTTGTTTCAGTAGGGATAAATCAACACATTGAACACTGAAAGGATTGTAATATCTAGCAGTGAAGAACATAAAAAATACACTTAAAGTTTTTAAATATTCATAAACTAGAAGGCAAGAGCCATTATTTTTAATAGAAAATTTTACATGGTGAATAAAACTGATATTTTACTGCTTCTTCACAGCATACTATCAGGGCAGTGTGTAGCTGGGAGCCACCACATGTACGGGATAGATTTAGGTGAGCAGGTCATGGTTACTGCACCCAGGAAACAGTTGAACTGAGTATATAGCTTTTTGAATTTTAATAGATTTCAGTTTTTGATAGTGGTGTCTGGCCTTTTGAAACTGTTGAATGAATTGGTCTGTACAAAACTGCAGATTAAGGCAACTATTTCTATGGATTATCTCCATTAAAGGAAACCTTTGGGTCATTTAAGTCACATGGCATTTCATATAGCATAGTTTCTGCAAAGAACTCTTTGGATGATCATAAATAGAAGTACATTTAGTTTAGAAATCAGACTGGTGTCTGCTTTCTTCCAAAATAATTTGTGTTGAAAATTAAATGTGACTTTGTTTTTAAGCCCAAAAGATGAACAAAAAGGTAATAGAGTCTTACAATGGCATCAAAATCTATGCCTGTTTATATAACAGTCACAGAATTTGGACCATCAGTAGTGCCCTACTAAGAGAATTGGTAAAGAAAGATACCCATTTTATGACAGGAAATTCTTCTCAACAGATGTTTCTCTATTATCAGTGACACTCAAAGACATTTATATGTTGTTTATTTTGTTAAAGCAGGTAAGTCAGTTAGTCACCTGCATTCTGTTGTTCCATCTAGGATGCCTTCATTAAACTTGCAGACAACCTTGCCCTTCACTAGACTGCTTCAATTTTGCATGAGAATAGCACAGGAAGATTCCTAAGTTTTAGTCTTCAATAAGCTGAAAATAATGTACTAATTTAATTCCTAGACTGCTCTCATATTCATGAAGGAATGGATTTCCTATTGCAGTGAGGTATTTCCTTTCAGTTTAGGTCATTTTTTTCCCCAGAAAAAAAAAAAAGGGGGGGGGGGGGGGAGGGGGGGGTGTTGTGTTGCAGGGAGCTGTTTTACATATGAAAAATTACATTTTTTTCTATCAACTTTTCCAGCTCTTTTGTGAAAGATTAATTAAATCTGAATCCATCTCAATTATTCGGGGACTGTATTTCATTTTAACCGATCACACTGCATTACAGTTTTGTAGATTAAACATAGGGACTGGCAGTATTACTTCTGATTTCACTGGCTGTTGCACCTGCAGCTAAGAGTTGCTAAAATTAAACTGTCCTGTGAGGAAAAAAAAAAAAAAGATTTTCCTTTCCTGCCCTGTGTTACTTGACAATCTTGACAAATCAAGTGATAATGAACATACATAAATGGATTTTTTCAGGGTATTCCAATTAAGAGATTTTTATTCTTCACTTTGAGAACGAGCAAACACTGGAACAGGCTGCCTAGAGATGCGGATATTCAAAACCCAACTGGAAATTGTCCTGAGCAGCCTGCTTTGGCTGACCCTGAATTGACCAGGCAGTTTGGATCACCTCCAGAGATGTCTTCACACTTTTGTCTGTCATGAGTCTATGAAAATACTATCAGGAAGAAGGTGTGGGGAATGTGATTGTCCAGTCTGGGTATTACCTATATCCTGGCTTGATTAGTTAAAAAATGATGGAAAACCTGGGAAGAATTTGAGAAAATACTCCCGAAGTTCTGCTATGCTTTCTGCCGTAATGGAGTTCAGTATTACTTAAGTGTCACCAGAAGAGTTAAGAATATTGTAAATATTAGAGATGTCTATTTCTATGAACTTACATACATAAAAGAAAACACTAAAGTCCATTCTTTTTTTAAATAAGATTTGCAAGGACTTCATTTCTGTTCCTCGGACTCTGCAATAAATTAAGTGCTGGAAAAATGGACATTCCAAAAAGAAGGTGGCTGGAATGTGGCCTGACATTCATCTTTCAAATTCATTCCTGATTGTTACAGTTTTATTTCATCCTCCTCTATTGTTGTTTAATGTTTGATATCAATTCAGCTGTGGCTGCTTCCCAATAACATTTCAATCCTAAATCTTAGTATTCCATACATGCACGCTCTCCATCTTTTCCATACCCTGTTGAGACTACAATGCAGGCAGAGATAAAGTCATGTTACTTCCCTCTACCTGAGAAAATCAACCCTAGGCAAGAAGCAGGTTGCTGTTAGAGGAAAGATGTAGACCCATACTGTTGCCAAACTGGAGGCTCAAGGCCTGCTGCTCTTCTGGTAATTCCGGGTGAAATGTCTGCCAGAGACCCCTTACAGAAACTGCTCTTTCTGTCCTTCCCCAGCAGTTTCTCCTGAAGGGAAATGAAGCTGGCCCAGGCTAGGCCTGCTTCCCATGGCATGTGCGCTTGAAGGCAGATGGAGCATGCTGGAGGCATTCAGGCATTATCCTCTTATTAACAGCCGTCTCTTCTATTTTGTTCATTACGGGAATGATGAGCCCTGTTAAAGCACTGAGTATTAATCCTTAAAGAAAATGTTCCTCGCAAAAATATAGCTACAGCATAAAAGACTATTTAAGCTTTATAATCAGCAGTTTAACTACCTCTCCCTTCACAGTGTGCAAAGCTGAGTAGAGCCAGAACTGCAGTGGGTTGGAGATGCATTATCAGCATTGCAGTTGGCTTAGACCTGAGGGGATGAGTGTGTGTGTGTGTGTGCTGGGTCTCACTACTGACCAGCAGAAAGGAGATGCTGGAAATGCATGATGATTTTCTGGATGCATTGTGCAGGTAGGTGGGCCATGTGTACAGGCCCAAGGAGTGAAGTTGTTAATAACTCTGCTCCTGAACTGTTCCTTTCCTCGTGCCTTTCTTGGCTGATGTGCTGCCACAAACAAAGGAAGAATTCATGGTTCAGGAAAAAAAACAAAACAAAACAAAAAAAAAACAGTTTTTATGTATACTGTTGGGTACCTGACCTAGAAATATTTCAATCACCTGCAGTGATTTATTTGTTTCTACATGAAAAATGGTCTCTTGCTTTGTTCGTTAGCCATATATGAAAGAAAAAAAAAATATTAGAAAGAGAAGGTAGCACTTCTCTTTGCTGATGATGAATTTGATGGATGGTCCTCTGACGATCTGATTGAACTCAGTATTATATTCACCAGATTAAGATAAATCATTACTGAAGAGTTCATGGAGTACATGTCCAAAATCAATTATGCTCTCATGGAAATCCGTTAATCTATCTCTTCCTGTTCAATCTGTCCATCCTCTTTTAATGACTTTTTATCATTCTAAGCATAGGTTATCTTTTTTAAACAGTAGTTCAGTTTCTGATACTTTACATCAAATTTACAATTGCCTCTCTTATTTGAAGAGTCCTTTCACCCCTTCCCAGTCAGTGCTCAGCTCAATTACCCTTTCTCCAAAGAAAATCCCCACAGCTGTAAATGGCAGTGTGAATATTGACCATTTTCTTCAGTGGTTAGGTCACCATCACCTTTTCTTATTGATACACTACAAGCTGGATGCTATGTCCTTCTCAAAATAAAGAAAACTAATAATAATAACTGCTTATTAGAAATACATAATGTTGCAATGATAGAGACATTTCCTGTTCTTTTCAAGAACTGTTAAAGGTCTCTTTGTGCATTTTAATGTGACAGAGATGGTCTCTAAGCTAGGATGAAATGGTGCAGATTGAAAACAATACAGAAAGAGTTAAACATAGGAAAGAAATCACAGGTCACTTGAATCTGGTATGTAAATCAACGAAGTCAGGTGAGATAAGTTTGCCCTCAAATTTCCATTTTATATAAATGTGATGAAAAAGTATATTTAATAACCCACAAAATAATGGCTATCAACTGCAAGGCTGTTTTCTGAATGAAGTGGCACATATCTGTCAAATTCTATGTTTTGTTGAATCCTGAGAAAATTAAGCATATCATTGGAATTGATAGTAGATGAAGGGTTAATAGCACGTAAGGTTGTATTTCTCAATTCAAAAGCTTCTTATATTTTAATCTACATGAATTCTGTTTTCTTTCATTCATTGAAATATGCATTCTACTTGGCAACTAGATCTACATTTTTGTTTTGTTTTCAATTCATAGCTCAGTTTAGTACAAAGTGCATTTTCCTTCATATAAATTATGCAGTTACTTAATACAATACATGGCCAGCGATCTGTTTTAAAACTTCTGACACATAGAAATGAGAAGGGAAAATGTCAGATATCATCTACTGGCTTTGTGGCTTCGGCAGCTGTAAATGGGAGAAAGGTTTGCTATCAGAAATGGAGCTTTGCTCAAAAAGTAACCAAGATACCTGCCTTAATGAGTACCTAGAACTGCAGTCTCCTTGATTTCATGTGATTTTGCAGCTAGCAAGATAAAGTGCACTATGATCATATTTGTTTATTCTCAGGACTTCAACACTTTGTCAGTGACAGGCAAAAACAGTACCTTTTACTTGGTAGTAAACAATTCTTTTTTTAATTTGTGGGATGCATCAGTGCTCCCAGCTCTCACCGCTCATTACAGAGCAGCTTAAACATTATGCTAAAAAAATGCAGTGTTCTTGTGTGGCTTTGGGTGCGTTGTTCAAAAAAATGAAAGGACTGCAGCACTGTGAAGTACTTAAACTTTGAAGAAAATGTCCTTTAAATACAGTGGGGCATGTAAATAAATCAATGAAGTTGAGGGCTAATTGCCCTGCATCTAAGAATTTCTCAAACCACTTCTGTTTCCAGAGTGAAATATTGTCAGTTAAGATACAGAAATCCTGCCAGCAGATTCCAGCACCAAATGGAAGAGCGCCGAAATAGATTGCATACTGAAATGGTGTATTTGTGGAGGCTGAAAACACTACCATGACTTGATACAGTGAAAAATAGAATCACAGAATCACCAAGGTTGGAAGAAACCTCTAAGATCATATAGCTCAACTGTCCACCTACTACCAATATTGCCTGCTAAACCATGTTCCTTAGTAACATTTTTACATGTTTCTTAAAATCCTCCAAGGACATTAACTCCACCACCTCCCTAGGAAGCCTATTCCAGTGCCGGATCACTCTTTCAGAGGAAAAGTTTCACCTACTATCTGACCTGAGCCTTCCCTGGCTCTACTTGATGCCATTCCCTCCAGTCCTACCACTAGTAACCCAGGAGAAGGGGCCAACCTGTTCCTTGCCACAAGCTCCCATTGGTCATTGTAGAGGGCAGTAAGATCTCCTCTTCCCTGAGCCTCTTCTTCTCCAGACTTAAAGAATCTTAGTTTCCTTACCCACATCTCATCATATCTGTGCTCCAGTTACCTTGCCAGCTTCATTGCCATTCTCTGGACATGCTGAAAGGCCTCAATATTTTTCTTGTAGTGAGCCCAACACTGAACACAGCATTCAAGGTACAGAGGTGCAGCCTCTCCAGTGCTGAGTACAAGGGGACAATCACCCCCCTGATCCTGCAGACCGCACTGTTTCTGATGCAAGCCAGGATCCTGTTGGCCTTCTTGGCCAGCTGGGTACACTGCTGACTCATATTCAGCCAGCTGTCTACCATCACCCCCAGATCCTTTTCCTCCATGCAGCTCTCCAGCCACTCTGCCCCAGGCCTCTAACGTTGCCTGGGGCTGTTCTGGCCAAAGTGCAGGACTTGGCATTTTGACTTGCTGAAATTCATCCCACTGGCCTTTGCCCAGGCTGTCCAGTTCCCCCTGAAGGGCTTTCCTACCCCCAGGCAGATCAACACTCAATCCCCTTATCTAGATCATCAGTTAAGATATTAAATAGGACTGGCCCTAATATCAGCCCCTGGGGAGTAATACTCATGACGGGTTGCTAGCTGGATTTAACTCCATTCATCTCGACTCTCTGGGCACAGTCCTCCACCCACTTTTTTAATCAGCAAAGAGTGTACCACTCCAAGCCACAAGCTGCCAGCTTCCCCAGGAGAATAACATGGGAGACTGTGTCAAAGACTTAGATAAAGTTTAGGTAGACAATATCAATGGTCTTACACTCATCCACCAGAATGATCACCCAGTCACAGACGGAGATGAAGTTGGTCAAGAAGGACCTGCCCTTCAAATGGCTGTCTTCAGACCATTTTTAAGCCTATGCTTGAGGAGGCTACTAGAACCTCTGTACTGAACATGAACAGAAACCCTGGGGCAATCCCCTGAATGACAGAAAGAGCCACTGAATCGCTATTATCTTTACACTCCACTTTCTGTACTTCGCTTCAGGATCAGATTTTCAGCAAGTATCTGGAAGAACAGCCCTTCGGAGTCTGAACTCGGAGGTCTTTAAAGACAGTGACTATGTTAAGCAGCTGCTAAAGATGGAGTGAAATCAACTTAATTTCAAAAGGTGTTGCCTGAATAGCTCAGTAGCTCGGCCTTTGCTCAAACATACTCACATGCCTTCTTTCATAGCTCTGTAAAATGACAGTTTGCTGCTTTTCTGCCCGGAGATTTGGAGAAAATATCAAAAGGAACTCAGTGGAAGCAGCCATGATGCTCCTCCCCATGGAATGCACCCACCCCCGTGGCCCACCAGGGCTCTCTTAGGAGTTCTAAGGATATGCCAATATGCATCATGTGATCTCACTTCTAAAGAGAAGAACCTTCATAGACTCTCCGACCTGCTGAAGTCAGTTAGTTTCCTCATGCAGTGAAATCAGCCTTGTGTTTTGAGCATTGAATTTTTGTCAATATAGCTTGATAGACAAACGCAATGCATTCGTTTTTTGATTGCAAGGCACCAGTATCACAGCTGAGTATTTCATGGACTTTCTAAGCAGAACTGAACTTTGGTCAGTAAATCATTCAAAGCAAGTAGCCAATGTATAAATCCTTATTTCTGTGTTAATGCTCATGTATACAAAATTAAACAGGATAAAATCTAGGAGCATGACAGAATTTTGGGTGATTTTCCTGCTTTTATGTCAAACACTGTTTTGATGGTATTAATAAATGCTTGGGATTGTTGCACCTGCAGTATGACAACTTCTGAAACATTAATTAGTAGTGTATTGACAAAAATTTGTCTCCATTAATAAGAAACAACACAACAATTATTAGACTATGTAACTTATACAGGGTGCACAGCATGATTAGCATAAGTGAAACATCCCACCACAATCAACTGCAATGGAAATCAGAGCAGACCTTTCTATGTCAGCCTTGCATATCCTGATGAGAGTGTTCCTATAATGTTTTAGGTGAGCACCAGTTTCATTTGTTTTTATTATTGTTGTTACATCAATTTTCTCGGTGGCTTTTCTAGCCTATAAGCATGAGGGCAACAAAAGTGTTCTCAGATTGTACCATCAATAATTGGTGATTCCAGATAAATTCAGTTCATAGAGCAAGCACTGAAACTGCCCTTGACATTCTGCTATGAAGTAAGTCTACTTTATATTTTACATGACATCAACATAACACTGGAAATGAAAATCTGTTTTAGGTACAGGAAAATGATTAAGGTAATGTTTATTATGAGATAAGGATTATTTTGTTTGACACAGGTTCACATGGGAGAAGAATGTCAATGAGAGAGGTAATTTTCAAACCTTTTTCAATCTGGCAGATTATATCACAGAGTGTGGGCTGTTTTTTTTTTGTTCTTGTTTTTGGTTTTTTTTATTTCCAGTATATTCTCTCAATTTGTTATGTCATTCACATACAATAACTGCAGAAAGGTAGAAATTGAGCCAAGAAATTAAACATACCCAGCTCTACGCACCTTTTTTGACTTTCTTAATTTAGAAAGAAAGAGGCATTACTGTCAGAAACCAGTTAGCGATCATTCCAAAGAAGAACAAACACAGGAGTGCAACTTTTATGACTGAAAGCTGGCTGCTTTCTTTGCACTGATTATGGTTGAAAAGACCTGAATGTAATAAGTTAAGGCCTAGGGAACATATTTTTCACTCATTTGGTTTTTATGGCATATTTTTTTGTTTCCTTTTGTTCTTTGCCAAATCATGTGTTCAAATCTTTGCACAGAAGTCTTTTATGTTCAGATTAGTATCCTTACTTATAGGTGTGGCACTGAATGGACTTTTCTCCCTGAAGACAGAATTTTAAAACACAGAAAAGACAGCAATTATGCTTGACGTTTGCATTTCCAAAACCCCACACCACTTTTATTTTCACTGAGCAAAATCATTGTGAAGATTTCCGCCTAAATCACTGAGATTACACCAGCAATAATACTGCTCATGCGTAAGGGCAGAACAAACTCACCTGAGATGGCTCAGAGAAAGCAGGTTTACTTTTCTGAGCTGAACTGAATGACTATAAAACCTCCTGAGAACTTAATCAGTATAGATCAAGGTCTAAGTTCTGTGTCATTTCTAGAGCTGGTCAGTGAAATATTTTCAATACTAAGTGTATATTGAATGACCCCTCAGTATTGAAAGATGAAAGGGAAAAAATGCCATATGCAGAAAACAGCTTTGAAACAATATAAAAAGCCTGTAGATTTTGCTTTGCTTTCTATTAGAAATAACAAGAATTGCAGAGAAGGCATGGAAAAAAATCCAATAATGAATTTCCATTGTTTTATTTTTATTTTGGACTTGTCTCCTTGTGAATTAAAAAAAAAAAAAATTACACTTAGCTGTCTCACTATGTCTTAGTCCTGTTTAGTCCATTTTGGATGTAGGAGTGAAGGTTTCTATAAACCGTTGTCATGCTTCACTGATATTATTCCATTTTCTGTGTAACTACTTCTGTTAATGTAAATGGTACCAGTCCTTAGATACAGATAACTGAATACTACTCACCACTGGTCACTGGAAGAGCCTTTAAATTTCTGATGAATCCTGTATGTATGGCTAAGCAGGTAGACCAGGGTTTGGAGCATCTTCTTTTTCCTGGATTCTTAGCTTCCTGCAGGTACCAGCATGATCCTGCATTCATCTCCAGACAAGGGATTTTGTCCTATATTTCTGGTCAGTTGGTAATCTTGGGAATGATGGGAAAGTCAAATAACACTTTAAAAGTCTCTACTGAGTTGAAAAGGAGGCTGTAGTTACTGCATGGGGAGAACCAGTTTTAGTAAAGGCCAAATCAAATTGAAATGGAAATTGAGAATAAAGCAATCCTTCATTTCTACTTCCTAATACCATTTGCTTTCTCTGACATTTGGTACAAAGATTATACAGTAGAAAACAAAGCATTAACTCCACCAAATGTGCATGAAATATTCAGCGTTACAGACTTCATCACACAGTCTGGACTTGACCACACAAATGGAAAGTGGTATCAAGACTTCATAACAGTGAGGGCTGAGACCAAGTGATCAAGAGACCGATGTTTTCCTTAATCATCACCCAGCCTTGGTGGGTGCCTCAGATACAGTTAAATAGCCTCAGATCCGGCTAAACTAGTAACAGCTCTGCTAAGATGTCTCACAGGGATACACAGGAGTGCCTTGTCACGCTGATAAGATTGCTCCTGCACACAGCTGGGGCTGCCTCATCTCTGGCCCATCTCCCTCTGGTTATATCTGTCCCTCTGTGACTAGAAAGGCGATTCTCTGCTTAGGGAGAGACACTACCCTCTCTGCAGGCTTGTGAGTGCTTCTCTGCCAGGGCAGAAGCCTTTATATCTGTGGCCAGGGCAGGAGAATGCTGCCACTGAGAAGTGCTAATTTATTTTAATAAAACATATTGATGCTTTATGCAGCCTTACTTAATGTTCTGTGCATTTAGGTGTGCTAGGGGTTATGCTGCAATCAGGCTTGCAGTTTTCTCTGTTAAAATGTTTAAGATCTTTTTGGAGCAGCTGAAGGAAAACTGGCTTAGCTGGGATACAATGGCAGTGACTTAAATTCAAATCAGAGTATCTCAATGAATGGTTTATGTAAAAATCCTGCTTTTTTCTTTCTGAGTTCCACTGAGAAGGACAGACTTCTTTTTCTCCCAAATGTTGATAATGCAAGTTAGCTGTGGGTAGAAAAGTCTCTGCTGTCTAAATAAACTGTAGCTCAAAACCCAGTCGTTGGTTGGTCTTAATATTCAGGGTTTCCAGCGATGTGTTTTAAATTCTTGTTCCCGAATAGCAGTCCAAAATGGAATTCACAGCAGCATAAGAAGTGTAAAGCAAGCAAAGGCGGTGACAGAGCCTTTATTTGAGGTACAGGCGCTACAGAAAGAGACAATAGAGATAAAGGGAATGAACTCATCCCTCCCGGCGACCGTTTGGTTATGGTATGCAGCCGCGTCAAGGGAGGCAGGGAAGGGGGGGGGGCAACCCGCGCAAGCTCTGAGAGTATCTGTGCTCCCGAAAGCACCGCCGGAAGCACCACCGAGAGGGAAGGAGGGAGGGAGACAGAGAGAGGGAGGGAGAGAGGGAGAGAGGCAGGGAGGGACGGCGGGTGGGCCTGGGCTCCTCCGCTCCGCTCACTCTGATGCTCATTCACTGGTTCAGGCTGTGACCAGGCAATCCCACTACAACAACGTTGTCAAGGCATGAACACTTTGCATCCATTACTGCTTTTGTGCTGTGTTTCACAAAACTACAGCTGCAATTCTAGATTTTGGAGCTGGGCTAGGTATGGTGGTGGGTGGATGAACATGCTTTTGAATTGTGTTAATGGCATTCCTAGCCAAATTTATTAATCTTCTTAAAACATTTACCATATGTTGCTTGTAAATACATAGTGAGCAAATACAGGCAAGCATTTTCTTCCTGTATATCCGTTGTCTATGAAATTGACTGTTCCTGGTTTCTGTTTTGAATCATCTTCAATCTGAAAATCTCTTAATTGGTCCAAAATTAATAACAGCTTTAGTGAAGCTGTTTGAATGAACAAAATAAATGTCTAATGGCTCATGAGAGTTTGAATAAGAACAGGTTAAAAACTTTTGTACAGAACGTAATATGCTAATACAGGTTTGTATTAAGCTTATTTAAGATATCATCTGGAAATTATATAAAAGAGAATAGTAAGGCACATGACTAGGGAACACATGAGTTTGAAACTTCAGTAGTTAATCTATCAAATGTTTTCATTATAAACTGATGTTTCTTTATAAGAAGGATGTGATCAGGAATATTTTTATTACAAGGGTTCTTCCCTCTCCTGCTGTGCTACAGCAATCATAAATCTAAGCTACCTCTGCTTTTAAAAATAATCTGCAAAAAGAAACAAAGGTTAGACTTGCAAATATAAACCTAGCATATTACGCTACTTCAAGATCTGTGGCCATGTATCCTATTATTTCTTTTCTGTTCAAAACTGTTGTAGAGCTCCACTTTGTCATTTTTCTTAACATAAATTTCTATCACTGTTTTTTTTCTCTGAGGGAAAAGAGAGAAGTCAGATTGATACAGAATCACAAATAAGCCCAGCAGTATCCCATTAAAACTGTGTTTCATAAAAGAAATATTTAAAAATCCCAAAGCTCTCACAACTAGTAATGTGTTATGCCTGCTAATTGAAATTGCAAATAACAGGATATGAACTGTTACGCGTACTCATTTAGGATGTCATCTCAGGTAATCAAGTATCAGATATGTGTTTAACTGTGGCCACAGCGGTTTCAGTTTTTTGGTGGTCAGCTGCTTATGTTCAAGTCTTATGATACTTTGAGAAAGCATTTTTAACAAGTCTTTGATGGATAAGTGCCCATACCAAAGTATTCATTCCTAAACTCTTCCTCCGGGCACCTAGAGAAATAGGATAGAAGGAAAAATCAATGTGTAAACATAGCGAGTCCTCTCTGTTCACACTTTGTGAAGACTTCAGGACATACTCAGACTGTGAGGCCAGTCCTCCCTACAACAGCACCAGGAGGCACGCGGTGAGGGGAGCCTGCCTGCATGCAGGGCCTGTACATACTCGAGAGAGACAGGCTGGCTCACTTATTTTGGGCCTAAAAATCACAGGCAACTATAAAGATGACTTCTATGATATAGATAAGAAAGAGAGTTAATTGCATGTTGTTCCCTTGCTTTTGTATAATTGCAAACAAAGACAGTTTCCACTTCGTTTGGATGACCTCTTAGAACAGTCTCACAGGGTTAACTTGCAAGATCTCATCAGTGTGTAGGCACCACTAAAGGAGGGTAAAAGAACCTTGTACTGGATAGTGGGAATCGTTGAAAGGATAGGGCGTGGTTGCTGATGGAAAGTTTCAAATACAGTTTATTCTGTTTGGCAGGATGCAAGAAGCAGTTAGTGAAAATGGACAGCACAAAACAACGAAGGTCAGGGGAGAGCATTTTGCAGTATCAGCACCCTCTGATGCTTTAATGAGCTTTCCTTGACTATTCATCCAAATTATATAATACCTTAAACTGATTTTACTTGTAAATTTTGTACCAGTTTCCAAGTCAAATGTGCCAGAGGGCTCTGCAGTTCCTTTCCACAATAATTCATGACTTACTGAACTCAGTGTCCTTTACTTCCGCAATAAATCCTATGTATCAGCTATATACTTACAAATGTAGAAGACATAATTTTTTAATATTGAGATGATAATGTAGATATATTCTTTTAATTCCTCAAGAACTTATGCAAGTGGTAAGTAGTGATTTTCAGTGACTATCAAGTTAAATACTTGATCTGTGTTGGAACGGAACATGGTTTGAGGTTCAAGTTTAAGTTTTCTTCAGTACCCCCAGACACTGTTGGCAGTGAAGCTCAGCACTTTCCAGATCAGAGCTTGGTTCTCAGATCACCTGGATTTCCACTATTGTTTCCCCCACCCCGTGCTCAAGAACTCGACATACTTCACCGAATAGTCTGTTCTGCAGGAGCTTGGCTGGGCCTTGGGTTTGAACCTTCCCTTCGTCAAGAGCAATTGGCACTTGATCTCAGCCTGTCTTTAAGGAGAAAAAAAATGTGTTTCTATCTGCTCTTCATCTATCTGCTATGTTAAAGCAAGAAGAATAATGTTCTAACTAGATCTATGAGCTGAAGTTTAGCCCTCTCTAGGCTTTCTCTCAAATTAATTCTGGGCTGCTGTCTTACCTTTTTTTTTTTTTTTTAATCCAGGCTTATTACTTCAGTTAGCTACCATTCTCTTCCATCTTAAGTGAAACCTAACAGTCAGTTATTTCATTGTGTTGATTTGAGGCAGTTACTTTTGAGCACAGGCATGAAGTACTGGAGCTCTTTACCTGCAACCCAAAACAGGACTGTCATTTTGAGCCCACGCTCTCTAAATTAGCCTTTCTGCTCCCCAGAATGGCAGTTTCCCTATTACATGTCGATATGCAGGAGGCAGGGCCTCCTCAGGATCAATTGCACTGGTGATTTGAGACCTAAATTTGCAGTAAAGATTTTAGAAAGATTATGTAGATTAGAAGCTATGCTTGCATGTTAGCTCTCTTAAATGGAAGGCCAGTATATCTGCTCTCCTTTGGAAATTATTATCAGATGGAAAGAATCACAAGAGAATTTCTGCATCAAAACTGCTAAAGCTGTTATGTGAAACTGTGAGGATCTCCACATTTGTAATGTGATAGAAAAAGCCATTTGATCCAAATATGATGGTGATGTGAAGAGAACAATTACAGAACAATTAGCTCAGATTTTCAGCTGTTTGATTTATTTTCTAATGTGCAGTTAGTGGATTAATGAACTACACACAGCTTAGCCTTTTGGAACTTGTGTCTGCTTCACGTAACAGAGACTGTAACTCAGAGAAATTATACTCTGATTAGAGGCTTTCCTGTCTGGATCATCATTGATCATTCTCATAGCTTATTTCTTGACTTTGTTACCTTATGGAAGTCTGTTAGAGTATAAGTGTGGAGAGAATAGTTGAAACCTGGCTTGCTGAGAAAGGCCGCGGGAACCAGGTGCAGGACCAGCTGCAGTAGCTTGAGCAAAAACATGAAAGGGCACCATCCAATTACAGACAAGGGCACGGTAACCTTGCCGTAAAGTGAAGGTGGTAGGAGTAAAGATTTAAGAAAGTAGTGACCAATGAAACTTCTGCTTAGCCACAAGAATGTATAACAGAAACTTCTGTGCACTTATATCTTTAACCTATTAGGAGCTCAGGTTTTGCAATATGTATGAACTTCATTACCACTACTATAAATACACAGCCTTATGATTAAAGATGAGACCATTTGATCATACTGATCGTGTCTTTGTCTCCCGCCAACTTCATCGGGGCCCGACAATTTTCTGCCATGCTCCGACATATAAGTAACTAGATTTAGACTGAAATTCTTTACATTCTGTAAAACCATCTGTGTTTCATTGTTGGTTTTTTTTTTGTTTGTTTGTTTGTTTGTTTGTTTTGTTTTGTTTTTGGCAAATAACTGAATAGACGTCAGCGACAACTTCCTGTCAGTAATAGCAGTATTTCTTTTTGGATAAATAACTACATCCTAGACCATTGCAAGCTTATTTCATCAAAGCTTTCAGTTAAATCT
Organism: Callipepla californica brunnescens; assembly: GCA_023055505.1. Lineage (NCBI taxonomy): Eukaryota > Metazoa > Chordata > Aves > Galliformes > Odontophoridae > Callipepla > Callipepla californica. Next base: position 67,221,578 of record JALIRH010000003.1, read on the forward strand.
TAAGAGCTATAAGTGGAAAAATGAAGTGATTGGGTAATACAGATCTTCAAATTTCTTTCTAGGAGATGGAAGCTGCTGTATAGGACCACCCACAATATCTACTGCTGCCTGCATGCCCTTTGATGCACGGGTACATTCACAAAGGGTTGTATGGCTTCAGTCTTGCTGATACCAAGGAGCTTTAGTGATCACTTGGCAGATGTTTCATGTATTTGTAACAAGGAATGTGTTAAAAACCCATGAGTACTCAGAGATACCAGAAATGTATAACATGAAACATGGGCCATCCTTGACGTAGTGTTCAAATGAAAAAGCAACTGGCCTGCCTTGTTCTGGACTGACGGAGGCAGGACAAACATGAAGAGGTATAGTTGCAGTACAGTTATATGAATTTAGCACTTATCATGCAGTAGCAAATGTAGACCCACAGGGAGGAGTGGGGGACTGGCTGCCTGAACAGAACCTCACAGTTCTGGAGGCAGGAGGAGCAGGCCTTCTGACTGGAAGCCATTCCTCCTAGAATGATGGTACATGCACAGAAAAAGGCAGAGTCAAATATGGGGTAACTTGTTTCACCTTTTCACTCCTGCACCCCTCACCTCACGTGATGGGGACAGTTGGTTGATCCAACCTTTACTTTTCCCTGTGTGGGAAGTCGCTGAGGTCATACAAACATTTTGACACGTTAGCTCATAAACTGAGAGCTATTAACAGCAGCTGCACTGTCTCTTACCCAAGGAGCAAGATTCGTGCATGCAGTGTAAGTTGCCTTTATAAATGAAGAGTCCTGCCAATTTGAGTTTTTCCTTGGGATTTAATAGATGTCATCAAAACAAAGTAGATGTCTTGGGCCTTGCAAAGAATTGTGCCACTATTAACAACAGCAGTTTTAAAGTTCTAAAGACTTTAATGTCACCTGACAGGGCAAAACTGGTATCACATGTCCTTTGTATAGATTGCTTCTTTTCACTGTGCTCTGAATCTGCAGCCAGTGGGTTTCATGACTGCAGCCTTCTGCACTTTTCAATTGCTTGTGATACGAGCTTTCAAATGTAATAGCATAGGAATTATTTTTAAAAGTCTCATATTGAAGTCCCCAGATTGAGAATTAAACACTTCAGCATGAGGAATAAGGATTGTTTTCTTAATAGACTAGCATTGCTATTGTGTTGAAATCACGTCCATGCATTTCAGTGCGTTTGTGTGATCCTGAAGTATACACGTGTCCTTTTTCCAATCAAGTAAAAGCAGGTGTAATCTTTAAGTATGAAGAAAACTTTCTGAGTGCCTGAAAGACCCGCTGAAAACCAGCTTTAAATCAGAACCTCTGAAAATCTGTCCAATCCTCCAATCCTTTTTTTTTTTTTTTCAGCCCAGAAGACAAAGCTGAGTTGCTTGGTTAAAACATCTACCAAGGCAAAAACTCTACCTCCAGTTCCCATGCCCTGTTCTGTACCTCAGTATGCAGATACAGATATCACATGGAATGTTCCAGGTGCCTGTAAGTGTTCACAGATGTTTGTTCTGTTCTACTGCTTCACTGAAACTGTTTTCATTCTTTGTCTTCTCTTTTTAGTAGTAAATGGATAAGGTGTTCAGTTTGATGAGCCACCAAAATATCTTGGATAATACGACCAAAACAAAAACAACCTTAGCATGTGGTAAATAGCAATAGAGTGGGTTTTTAGATTCATTTTTCCTCTATCCAGTGACCAGTGCATGACTTTGTCTGTTCATAGAATATTCCCCTGTTAGTTACTGTGTGTGCACGTAGTCATTTCTAGGCAGCACTTGAAGTAGTTTATTTTGGTTTGATAAGAATCATAACTGAGTTTCAAAATACATTTTAGATTTTATTTTTAATGCTCTTCTGTTTCTTTTCTGGTTCTTACCCCTTGAGAGGGTACTTCTCTTCTTTCCCTCTGTGGAATTTGTAACCTCCTAACCTGTGCAATAGGTGAAGTTGGAGGCATTGTATACTCAGAATCAGATGACATTCCCTTCGTAGTCTACTTCTGGGCCTCTCAATATTGTTTGTAACTTTGCCTTTCTTGAAATATTTCCATGATAACTAAGAATTCACCTGCATTCAGCTTTCTTCAGATGATTATGGGCTGTTGTCAAAGTGCAAAATGGAAAGAATGCTTGAGCATGTTATCTGTGTGTTGGTATGAACTCATTGCAAATATAGAATGTCATCCCATTAATCTCGTTACTGAGAGGATACTACAAAACACGAGAGTTTGGTTAAGAATAATTTTGAGTCTTGAGGAAAAAACAATCTTTGTATAAAAACACTGGAATAATCGAATTTTCCTAGATATGAGATGAATCAGTAGTGCATGACAGCTTTATAAAGCTGAAGAGTTTCTCTTCTGAGAATTTGGAAAGTGAAACTGGTGATATTCACAAGGAACAGAAGATTGATAATGATAAGTAAGTGCTTTATCCAGATATGGGCTAACATAGCATTGGCTTCAAGCTGAAATGGAGAAAAAAGAAATCCACTGATGCTAAGTAGACGGGATGTGTACTTGAAATCATCAGAGCTAGGGCAAAAGATAAAGAACTATTCATGCTCTTAAACTGCTTGCTTGAAGAAGGCTGGTTCTTTGTAATATTAACCTGAGGATTGTTTTCAGGATACAAGTGTGTTAAATTGTGAATATGGAGATAAAACAGTTAGTAAATGTTTCAAATAATTCACTTCAAAATGATACATGAGTGTTTACAGAGTTTACTGAATGTCCTTTGTCAGATTTGGAGATATATATTACCAGAAGAGTTGCAGTACTCATTTTATGTAGAATTAAACTGTACCCACTTTGCTGGTGAAAACTACCAGCAATAAGAGCTACCTCTTACATTCAGCTGATATTAAAAACTTTCTCAGATATCATGGGGATTATGCAAATAGCGATTTCTGTAAAAACTTGAAAGTAGGTAAGATGTTCTGCTGCTGTGGCTGAGGAAAGTATATTATTTAAAAAAGAAAAACTTTACCTGGCACCACTAAGAGGGTTGGTTATCTTAAATTCATTTGAGTTTTCTATCATGACAGTTTGTGCTACTAATGAGGCAGTACTGGGAGATACTTGCTTCATCAGCTGTTTTGCAGAGTAATGAAACCCCTTAAAGCTTGGGGCCACAGGATTTGCCTTTTCCTCTCTTTGATTGAATGAAACACCTAACTCCAGCAATAAAGAAGCTGCAATTAAAGAAATTCACTTGAAGGAACACTACAGCACTGTATGATAGGGGTGTGGAGGGGGAAGAGATTCACTTTTGGGAAGAAAATGTACACTCATTCACTATAAAGATATTCAAAAGATAATTTCTTCAACCAATTAAAGCAAATTCAGGAGAACAGACTGCAAGTAGAATGTCATATATATGTTATGTGGTATTGTGCATACATGTCATGGTTTTATGATTTGTTATTTTGGTATTCCACATCACAACATCGTGTAAGGCACTGGGAGTCAAAGAGTTAATGATCCAGTTCCATGGAATGATGAATTTCTGGGGACCTGGTTCTCAGAAGAGAAGAACTACATACCCCAGAGGACTTTGCGTTACCATTTTCCATTCAGAGGGAAAGATTAAACTACACGCAATCCTGAGACCTCCCTCTTTTGCTGGTCATCTCAGTAGTGAAGGTTCCCTAGCGGTTCCACCTTCAGCTTTAGCGTAAGATGTTGTGTTTCAGACACTCTCTTTCTCACTTTATTGGATTTATTAGCTTCAAATCCAATTATATTTCATTATATTGTGTTCTTTTGCATTCCAATATCTTATTTAGTAACTTAGTTTTCCTCCTCAGATCATTGCTGGTGTTTTATTTTTGGGCCCATCTCTCTACCCTTTTCCCGCTTCCACTCTCCTAAGGCATGGATCCGTGGGTCCCCTGCCTCATTAGTCATGGCACCAGGTCAAACCAACCCATAAAACATTGACAACACCGTGCTATTTTTCTTTTTTTCTTTTTTTCTTTTTTTCTTTTTTTCTTTCTTTCTTTTTTTCTTTCTTTCTTTTTTTCTTTCTTTCTTTTTTTCTCCTAAACCCATATTTCTCTTAGTTTTTCCTCACACAGATTCTGAAGTGGCACATCCAGCATAGTATCACAGAGTCATAGACTCCGTAGAATTGGTAGGGACCTCTGCAGGCCATCTAGTCCAACTCCCCTGCAATGAACAGGGACATCACAGCTAGAACAGGTTGCCTAGGTGAACCTCATGAGATTCAACAAATCCAAATGCAAGATCTTGCATCTGGGTTGAGGGAACTACCAGTACAAACTGGGAGATGAAATTATTGAGTGCAACCCTGACTAAAAGGACCTTAGGACTACTGGTGGATGGGAAGCTGGACATGAGCCAGCGATGTGCCCTTGCAGCCCAGAAAGCCAACTGCACCTGGGCTTCATCAAAAGAAGCACGAACACATAGGTGGGTTCGTGTCTCAAAGAACTAAGCATATTTTCCTTTTGGGTAGAGCCTTTTTTTCTGAGCTATTTCCCTGATGAGAATTGCATTGCACAGTGTGGCAGAACATGATCTGTAAAGAAAAGTTATTTCCCTATGCCACCAGTATAAATAACATGAAGACCAACCAGATGTTCAATCACATGCCAGATTTGTCAGACAGGCTGTCACATTTAAATCCTAAATCAAAATGCTGTGGTGGTTTATTTTCCCTCAACACTGTAAAAAATATCAGGCTTTGTAAGGAATGCATGACAGTTCCATTCAGCGATAACAATGGCAAGACAGCAGCTCTCATGAATGTAAAAAAAAGATCTTTGGCATTGCATTATAGCAGTACCATCACAGTGATCTGTATTGTTCATTCTGTTCTAATATTCACTCTGAATGCACCAGAAAAGTGAAACAAACAAAGACAACAGTTCTAACCTGTGCCCACAAGCACCAACCTGCCAACAGGCCTCTCCCTCCTGGGACAGCAGTGTTTCCCACAGAGAGAATAGATCCACTTGGCACCTGGTCAGAAAGGCCACCTGCCCATCCCACCAGCACCCCTCAGAAAGCAGGTAGATTTGCTTTCAATTAAGGGTAGAAGCTTTTCTATAAATTTAAATATCTTTCTTAGGCAGTTATCTCATGGTCTATGTAGAACAAAGTTTGTTAAAGAATGCTTTGCTTTCAGCAGGGAGATGTTCTAGGAAGACAAGAGCCACTCATAAAAATCCATTAACGGAACTTAATGGATGAATGTACAGGGGAAGAAAAATCAATCAGCCACGTACAGTAAATGATACAGAGTGACATACCAGGAACTCACAACAGCTCCCAACTCTAATGGTTTGACAATGCCATATGTTAGCCCCCAGATCTCTGCATATGTTGGTAGAGGAAAAAAACAGAACTGTGAAGGACAGAAACTGTTTTTACATTTGTTGTCTCAAAGCTTGCTTCGTAAGGCCTTTTCTGGTGATAAGACTCTTACTGATAACTGCCGATTATATAGATGGCTGCTGTGGTGCCTTAATGTCTCTGCTTACGGTTGTAAAGATAAGCAGAAATAGGGGCAAATAGTCATTCCTGGGGTACGGCTTGGAGAAGCTGACCACCACGAAAGACGATAATGCTTCTGCATGGCAATAAAGACACCATCCCCTGCTGGCTTAGCTGTTGGGACAGATATGTTACACAAACAGGGATAAAAGAAAAAAAAAGAGAAATAGGGAATAAAAGGCCTGCACTTAACCAAGGATTTTCAGGGAAGAATTCCCAATGAAAAAAACTTTGATGGAGAAGAACTCCCGGAGAAGAATTCCCTGAGGGGAAAACCTCTGTGGAAGAACCCGCCCCCCACCCGGGGCCTGCTTGCTGCGAAGCTTCCAGGCTCTCTCCCATCACCCACAGTGACCAGAGAGTTCCTGAGGTCAACAGACCTACTGTGAACGTCACTGGATCTATGGTGGTGATGCTCTCTCTCTCTTGCTTTTCATCTCTTTTCTATCACCCACCTTCCCTTCCTCATATCACTAAGCAGCTAGTGTTTGTAATAAACTGGTGGGGATAACATTAGACCCACTGTGTCTTAATCTCGCCATTGGGTATACATATACATATACATATACATATACATATACATATACATATACATATACATATACATATACATATAATCAAAGAACCTCATCTCCCTCCTTTATATTGGAGCGTGTCAAGAACCAAACAATTCTGTATAGTCTGCTCAAGAGGAATAAGGTCTATAGCCAAAATTTAGTTTTAAAGAGGGTGGTAGAGAGATTCAAATGCTTTTCAGTAAAAGCCTCATTGTTGCAAAGCCAGTTCCTGTTGAGCTAGAAGCCTAAAGCTTCCAAGTGCTGTTTGTGTGATTTTCTCTAGCAAAAAAAAAAAAAAATATATATATATATATAAATGAATTAGAATGTTGCTTAAATCATGCGAGAAAAAATTAAAATGGATTGTAGGATCTGTAACTGACTCTAGCAGTGATCTTCTTGTCCCTAAACCCAAAGCAATTGTGGTTTTCTTCTCTGAACAGAAATTTTTTTAGAGATAGAAATTATTCTGTATGTTTCATGAATTGCTTTTGGAATCCTGATGTCCATTTTGTCCACAATACTAGATTTGAACGAGTATTTGCCCGCTCAGAAATATGGAAAATTTTTATGCCTGGATGCAAATCCCTTCATTCAAAGGATTTTAAAACTGCCTTTAGTTGTGAGGTATCTCTGCTAAATGAAAGATAGCTGGTATTAATCTCTATGTGAAGCAGCTAATTGTATTTCATATTCACCCTTGTCTTCCATTGAACTAATAGAGCTACCAGGGAAAAAACACAAAGTTGACCTGGTGCAGCTGAGTTCCTGCTGGCAAACACTAGAAAACTAAAACTGAAATAAGAGTAAATAAAAAAACCTTCAGAAGCTACGGAGTCCCAGAGATTTCCCTTCTTCACCTTGACCTCATAAAGTTGCGTATGATATTTCTGTCTATAGCACAAGAACAGTGAAGCAGCAAGTAATCAAATATCCGGAAGTCAACACTGATCTTCTCTGTTCCGCAATTAGTAATACAATAAACTTTCCCTAGTCCTGCTTGCCCCAGGCTGCTTGTCTTAGTGGAGATCCTTTTTTATTGGAGGAAGAATTGGTCTTGTTCCAGGAACAGCATGACAGGTGAGAAGGCCCATTTCCTTCACTACTCTTGAAGGGTTCAGCCTTAAAGCTTAAGAGTTCTTGGACTGTCAGTCATGGACAGACTGAAGACTTACAATTTAACTCACAGTAATTGTAAATAGTACTTAGCATTTGAATCTGCAATAAAAATGTAAGCTTGACAGTCTCCAAAAGTGAGGTCTTTCACCTGAGTCAAGGAAAGAAGAGGAGACACTCTAGCAGAGTCTGTTGTGATAGAATGGGAGGAAATGGTTTCAGGCTTAATCACAGAAGCTTTAGGTTAGGTCTTTTACAGTGAGAGTGGTTAGACATTGGAAGAGTCTGCCTAGAGAAGTGGTTGATGCCCTGTCCCTAGATTTTCAAGGCAAGGCTGGATAAAGCTCTGGGCAACCTGATCTAACTGTGAACATGCCTGTTCATTGCAGTGCAGCTGGACTAGTTGAAAGGTCCCTTCCAACTCTTCAGAATTCCACGATTCTGTAATGATCCTGTGGCTTTATAAAACAAGGGAATTGCAGTAGATGGGAGAAATTGAACATAGAAAATGAATGTGGTGTGAGTTTGGGGTTTCTGGGAAAGCGTATGCCTGAATGCAAAGTCCTTTCCAAATTATTGAGCCATCCTTAGAAGTAGTAATGTAAGTGTTGGGTAGATTATTGTAATTTCAGCAACTATCATTAAAGTCACTATCAGAACTGTTTATTTATCCTAAATCTTCAAAAGATTCTGATACTTATTTCTCATAGGGAAATCCTGACTTGGATTTTATTATTAGTTCAGATTTAAAAAAAATCACCAAAAAGAAAGCTAGAAGATTCCCTTGTCCTCAGTATGAAATACCTGTGATAGTTATTTTTCCATAGCAAAATATTTCTAATGAAAGATTATTTCAAAAGGAGGATAAAACTGATGAAACCCAGGAGTCTTCTCCCATGGAGATGGATTGAATCTTCTGTTTACATTTGCAATACTATGATCAAAGTAATGAAACTCATACTTTGAAGTTAATAAGTTGTCTTTTTGCTTGCTAAATCAAATAAAAATAAAAAAGCTAATATTGGGATGGGTTGTTTTTCAAGGTTATAGTATCCTGAATATAGACCAATCCTCAATACTAAATTTGAAGATTTCTCAGAAGTCAGAAAATTTTGAAGACTATTTTGAGAGAGAAGCTGGGAGCAAGGTTTGGAACCAGCTCGTAGTCATTGAGACATATTGGCAACAGCTGCTTCCCTCTTGCCTATATATTTCTAACTGATTGAACTTGAGGTAGAAGCTTCACATGAGAATTTTCAGCTGAAAGAGCTTAAATCAGAAGAACAACAAACATAGACAAATCTAATACAGCACTTTATCATGCCTGACAGCATTAATAACTGGCAGAGATATACGGCAGGGTTCTGCCTAAATATAGCAGCTACTGAATGCAGAGTATTCAGGTTTTCCATGTCATGATAAAGATGTGCAGAAACAGATTCTAAAAGAAATCAGTTCAACTTCAAAATACTAGTTTTCTACCTTGTACTAATTCACATGGCCATATTTGTCCTGTCTTAAACAAAAGTTTGATTTTGGCCATCTCTCAGCTGGTAAGCAATTTTCAAAATCCTTTGGTCGCGTCTTTTTAAACAAACTGTAGCAGAAGTAATTACTTTGGGTAGAGTCTGAAGCATTTTTTGTTGTTTTCTCTCAATCAAAAATGAGAGCATGCTTCCAAGGGCTATACTTTTAAGTCTTTCATTTTCAAAATGTAATTACCAGCATCTTCATCTTTATGTTTAGGAGAGAACACCGTCAAACTGAGCTTGAGCATAGACCTTCTAAATGCCATACAAATCACTAAATCTGATATTTTTCAGTTATTTCACAGTAAGCAATGCTTGAAAACTAACGATATCTGTGTCTGTGGTGCATAGGATGGCTTTAAGTATGATGTGATCTCTTTTGCTTATGCAATTAGGTTGCTGTTTGCATTGACTCAGTTGGCATTGACAAGAAAGCCACTCTTGAAAGAAAGGAAGACTTCAACTTTTTGTAAGCAAAAGGAGTTCTCTCTTGGTAGCTATGTTGCATTCTCCTTACATTCTTCCTAAACATCTTGTTGTATTCCTTCAAAACTATTTCAACCTGAGTCCCTAAGGCCAATGAGGAATTGGCTTTGCAGCTATGATTAATGTAGTTCTGGAGCTGCAGTCAGGAGTACTCAGCCTCTGGGGGACTAGCAACTACAGGGAGAGTGGATTTGAAACAAATCGAAGCAGAATTTGTATTCAGACAACAGATCATAATTTAAAAGTTAAAAAAAAAAAAAAAGTTGATTAGAACTTTCTAATGCCATGTATTTAATGGGGGACCTAAGTTTTGTTGGATAAACCAGGACCTGAGTGCTACAGGTTAAATAGCATCAAGATAGTATAGTATAGTATAGTATAGTATAGTATAGTATAGTATAGTATAGTATAGTATAGTATAGTATAGTATAGTATAGTATAGTATAGTATAGTATAGTATAGTATTCTGTTCAATAGACAAGTTTTTTAATCTAAATGAAAATTACTGATTTTTATATTAATTGAGCATATTTCTGACAAGGAAAAAAGTCTGACTGCCTTTTAGTGCTATTTGAATCTGGCTAACACTGAAGTACTCACACTAGTTCTTGCAGTGAGGCAGGCTGAAAATACTTGTATTGCTGTTCAGAAGCAATCCAAACCTGTTCACCCAGGTACCACAACTGCAGGGTAGAGATGGCAGAACACACTCTGCTCTTTGACTAGCAACATAGTGCTTTTGCGATCCTGTTTTTCTCTTAGAACCCTGAAAATATAAGGATGTGCTTTCTCCTCCTGACTTCCCCCCTATCCTCTGTTATTCTGTCTCATATGAGCAGGTGAGAAGGGGGGTTTAAGTTTCATAAAATCATAGAATTGCTTGAGTTGGAAGGAATCTTCAAGATCATCTAGTTCCAACATCTCATGAACAGTACCTGACAATGTTTTGTTTTGGATATCATTAGACTTGGCTTTTATATCACACTATATAAAACATGAGAAATTCAGTAAAGAAAATCTAAGAACATAGATTATTTATTTTTGTAATTGAATTGCAAGAAACTAAACAAAACCTGGCTTGCTGCCACTCCTATGAGAAGAAAATGGCACCAGGCAGCTAGTGTCTCTGTTTGCAAGATACGAGCCACAGAGTTAGATTAGCTGATCTGGAAGCCTGAGACACAGAAATGATGGATGACTTTTATCTCTGGTGCTTTGGTTCAGCAAAGCATCTACACATGTACCTAATCTTAAAAACCTTGGACAAAATCATTACTCCACAGAAGTCAATACAATTGAGCTCTGGCTTCTTCAGTGCAAGTACTATATCATCCACTGCATCCATGGCATTCCTTGCCAAATAGCAAGCTAAATGCATATAACAAGAAGGGAGCTTTGTGGTGTCAGTTGACTACACATGGTGAGATTTAGCTATGCTCTAAAATACCTGGACTGAAAAAATATTTTTTTGTCCATGCTATCTAACAAGATTATGAATCCTTATACAGCAAACACTAGTTAAGAAGAGCCTTTGGTGTTGTAAATAAGCTTTTTTTCACTGATTTTTCACTGACTTCAACATGTTTGTGCTGCCTGGGGAGAACATTTACTCTTTCACATTTTCCCCTGCTTCCAATTGTTTCATAAAACTCCTCTCAGCAGGAATAGGAGAGGCTGAGTAATGATCCTGTAAGCAAGAGAAGATATCACAGCCCGCAGCCTTGGGGTTTGGTAAGAATATGATGATGTGATTCCAGAAACAAGTAGGTTCTTGGGAGATCACAGAATCATAGAATGGCTATATTTGTAAGAGACCTTGAAGATGATCTAGTTCCAACCCCCTGCTATACCACACAATGCCACTGAGTCCTTGGCATTGTAGTTGGCATCTATGTTCCCTGACTTGGAAAAGTTGGATTTGGCAGCATAAGCAATGCCAGAAAAAATGCTTGTATGTGAGAAGTCTATAGGCAAAAGGATTCCTACACATGCAGAATGATCCAAATACCAAAACTTGTTCTTTAGCCAAAAGAAAATACTTCAGAAAGAAGACATGAAGTCTTGCCTCTCTCTTCCACGTAGAAGTACTTACCTGCAGCTTGACTTAAGTTTATCAGAGAGCTACACATGGACAGGAATTTAGCTTTCAATTCTAATGATGAATATACTTTCCAAGAGGGATGGTATCCTAGGTTCTGGATTCATAACAACTGGCACTGGGATAAATGCGCTTAGAGAAGTCTGTTTTTAAACTAGAATAACAGAGGTGGAGTTAAAGTTGTGTGGATTCTCACAACTCTGGAAAACTTATACAAAAAGCACATTTGCATTGTGTACAGAATATGGATATATTATGAGACAGTGACTTAGATAAGTAAGGACATTCTTTTGGCTAGAATGTACTGATACATTATTGGCTGTATCTATACTTCCCTGAATAGAGCTCCAGATGGAATAATTTGCTATTGATGAGTACTGTGGTTGAAGTAAATTAATTTAGTTAAGCTGATATTTTGATTTTTTTGTAAGCAAAAGGAGTTCTCTCTTGGTAGCTATGTTGCATTCTCCTTACATTCTCCAGTCACTATTTATCAAGAGTTGGTGTTGTCTGGGCACACCAATCATAAGCCTCTCTCCAACAGCCATAATTTAATTTCTGTGAAAATAATTTAAGATAGGTGTATGTGTATTTGCTGGATTTTTCCAAGAAAATTGAGACGCTTCACTTAAATTAAAGGTAACTTTTTCCAAATAATTAAACTTCTTTGAAAATTATTAACACATTATCATGGAAGTCACAGAGATAACTCAACCGCAACAGAGGGAATAAACCTTTGAGTAAAACACCAGAGCAGGTGTTTTACAACTTCAAAGTATACTTGTGTTCTGTTTGTAACCTATCAAAACTACAGGACAAAGTTAATATGTCTGAGAGAAACATTACTGGTGAATTACAACTTCCAAGGCTATGAAAACTTCCTGGTATGAAGAGGATTGTATGAAGTTCAGTGAGGTGCCTGTGTGTAGAGAGGGACCCAGCAAAGAAAGGAAGTGACTGATACTTCACTGAGCACCTCTTCCTATGGTACACTTAGCCCTAGGTATCAGGATGTTACATTCCCATTGCTAATTTCTACTGAATGATGCCTATGGATTGATCTTCCTCCTACAGCTCATTTTGATATGACAAAATATATGCCCTTCTGCTGTGATGGCAAAACAAAGTATATAGGAAGGGCAGTCTCTGAATAGAGCTCAAGAAGTTGTGTCCACCTTCTGTTTACATCCCAGTGCTACACAGTTCTTGCTCTCACAAAAAGCAGCCTCTTACCTTACTTCTACCCTGAAATGCCATCTTGTTAAACAATTGTGCGATTATACTGACAAAATAGATCTGTACTTTAGCTATAGAAATCTCAATTATTGTTATCCTTTATTTACAGAATCATAGAAATCAGTGTAATAGAATGTCTTGGGTTGGAAGGGACCTCAAAGATCATCTAGTTCCAGCCCCACTACCGTGGGCAAAATAAATTGTTCTATTACTTGTTTTTATTCCCAAGGGGGATTAAAATTAGCCAAGTATTGAATGGATCCTCTATCTATAAATATGGAGGTGTATTTCTATACTAAATAAATGGTGCTTTGCCTAAATGATAAATCAGTCAGTACATTCAGGCCAGACGTGTGAGCGGTTAATGCCAAGAACCTAATACTCATGATAGTAATTGCTCCCTAACCCTAGTGACTTCCTGATTTGACAATCACTAATCATAAAGAGTTTAACTTCCATGTTATTTATTTGGGCTGACCAGGAAAGTAGATGTAAAGCAGATGTTTTCCTTTGTGTTGAGTTTTCATCTGAAAAATCCAATGACCACAATGTAAATTGTACAGAGCTTTGTAGGAAATGGTCTTGTTAATTACTGTGTATTTGGGAAGCTTCCAAAACCATTCATTGCATCTGGAGTTATTGGAAAGGCCTGTCCATGTGTGAGTGCGGTATGGATTCTAATTTTTATGACCTGTCTGTGATATCTGTAGTATTTTTTTTTCAGGCTTTTTTTAGTAAAGTGATTAATCCAGGTAGCATGGCCATACTTAATAAAGGTTGATAACTTTTCTGAAAACCATTTTCTGTAATAAGAATGATGTGACTGCAATTATCTCTTAATTAAATATGAAATATGTTTGATAAGCACTTATGTAGCTAAAGCATTTAACATGTAACTAAGAATAATTACAGTATGTGGTCTAATTCCAATGTAGTCAAGATGCATGAGCTTCTAATATGAAAAGTTCTTGCTGTGTCAAGTGGTAACGGTGGATGAATCAGTCATGTTAACTTTCCAGTTTTATTACTCATTCCGTTTCAAGCCCTGGAGCTTCCAACATTGTCTCTGTTCAGTGCCTAACACTCAGCTTCTCTGCATGCTCACCTGATTAAACACAAAATTTGCAGGGTTTTTTTAAACCACGGAAATACACAAACACAAATTCTGTAAAATACAGAATGTGTATATCACAATAGCAATAAGTTATACATAAGCCTAGAAGTGAAAAGCCAATCTGCTCTCTGAATCCTTCATCAGTGATGTATTTGTGTACATGACACAAAAATAATCAACTTACGCCAGGTTGAATTTGAACATGATGAATTCAGAGTGGAAATGCTCTGAATAATCAAGTCAATTAGAACAAAGACTGATTAGAAAACAGAAGTGCAATCAGCTCCAAATGCTATCTTCCTGATGAGCAGATCAGGTTGACATTGTGTTTCAGAAAAGGAGGAGTTTAAATAACAAAGGAAGACTTGCCTTACTAATCTCTCTCCAACTTTTCTAATGACTAGTGCCAGCTTTGGGCTCCCAAAATCAAGCACAAGTGTGCAAGAAGCGGGCCCACAGGTCCCCATGCAAAAGGGCAGTTCCCTGAGCATGGTTTTAAGTTGCATTCGAATAGGGTGTCCCAGGAGCCCTGTGTTGTAGGGAAATCCTGGAGCACCAGGTTAAGCTACTGTTTATCTAGAAAAGCGGCATGAAGTGCTCTCAGCTCTCACATTCATCTTTGAAAGTACGAAAGTAGCAATCTTAGTCTGCCTTGGATACTTTTTTGAAACTAATTTAGAGTGTTGGCTTTCTGGACAATAACGCTGCATTCCTTCCATGTCTGAGTTACATAGACCTTCAAGGGCTATTAGTGGAGCACTTCACTAATTCAATAGTGGTTGAAAGGAAAAAAATGAGTGAAAATATTGTAACCCTTCGCTGCTCCAACTGAGCATGAGCAAATAGATTCCATTCCCTTGAAATCTTCGTGAATTTCTTAATTTGTTCAGGGCCAATGGTGACCCTTATTTTTCATGATGTGATTTCTTTTACAAAGTCCTTTTAAACTAATGTATTTGTAAACACAAGAGCTGCCCTTGAGGCAAGAAAATATTTTAGAGCACAGCCTTTTATTTAGAGATAGGAGTTGAGGTGAGAAGTCAGCTTAAACTATTTAGGGTTCCTGAATAGATTTCAAGAGTTTATCTTGCATGTGTGAATATTTGACAAATAAAAGATTTGGGATGGCTAACATATACTTTGGATTCCCTTTAATCCAAAAACTTACTTTTCTTAATGAAAGCATATTGCTATGGCTTTTCTCCTTTGCGACTATGTTCCCAGGCAAATGTTTAAGACAACAGAAAAAAAATTCCCTAGTTTTCAGTGGTGTTGTGTGGCACCTTGTAGGAATTCTTGCAGCCATGCTTCTAAGGGTCCTGTGACCATAAAACCATAACTTTGTCAGGCTGACCCATGACAAGCGTAGTACTGGAACTCCTGGTTTTACTAGCTTGACTTCATACTGATGTCATCTTGTCTGGTTGTCTGTTTACCAGATCAACATGTGTTTTTCTTAAAGAGCCTGATTTTTACAGTCTGATCATCAAAATGGAGATGACATTTTTTTAGAATAGACATAGTATTATAGAATATTGTAATCTGTGTTTTATCTTCTCTTAAGCTTGAAAAAGAAAACAAAGCCATCTGCTTCTACCTCTTTAGTAGATACTCATCGTTTCGTTGGCAGTTATGTTCAAAGTTTATGTTTATCATCTTGAAAAACTCAGTGAAAATCACAAAATGGGTGTGTTTTCTTTTCTCAGAAACAGCAATGAAAAGCACAACATAGTGAAGTAGGTAAGCTTAAGGCAATTAAATGAGATTAAAAAAAAAAAAGTAGAACAAACTGGATGGATGTAAACAAATTAATATGGTAACTTGAAAAAGTATAACTGTGCAATTCAGAATTATGTGTAGCTTAGGTTAAGAAACTTGAAAATCAGCATTCATTAAATGCAAGAATTTGTGCTTCCTCCCTTTGCATATCTGCTTGAAGCAACGAAAAGAACTTTCTGCTCTGCATATTTTGCTATCAGATCTTAACTATTCTAAGTGTCAGTGTTTTCCCAGATTTTTAATAGCACTTTAAAATGTTTCCCAATAATATTTCAGCAGTTCAGTTTTGGACAAGATAGCCAGATGCTGACTTACACGGAGTTTAATGTACTTCAAAACCAACTAAACAAACAAACAAACAAACAAAAACAACTATAAAGCCCTCACTGAACCTTCGTGAAGAAAAAACACATTGATTTCCATAATGCTCTCCAGTCTGTTTCAGTGCCACATAATCCACCAGAATCCAAAGAGGTTTAGAGTGCTTTTGTCCTCAATGCTGACACGGGGCTGATGTGAAGACCTCTCTGCATCATTGGGGTAAACCCATGGACTCTTCCATCCTCAGTATAAGAATGTAACTGTATGGCTGTGCTATGCAAAGATTCACTTAAAAACTTCAAATCTGTCCCTGAAGAATATAATAGCTCTGCAGTTGACAAAGTGGGAGAGAATCTATTTTCCTGTCCTGTGAAAAATTGTGGTTGTTTATCTTTTTTTTTTCCTGGTTCCCTTCTTATGAACAGGTTTTCTTCTGCCCTGAACTTCAGCATAAAGCTAGAGCATCTCCAATATTGTCATAAATTGGAAAAAAAGAAAAAGGAAAGGAAAGGAAAGGAAAGGAAAGGAAAGGAAAG
This sequence comes from Callipepla californica brunnescens, assembly GCA_023055505.1. NCBI lineage: Eukaryota > Metazoa > Chordata > Aves > Galliformes > Odontophoridae > Callipepla > Callipepla californica. The sequence continues at coordinate 67,237,884 of JALIRH010000003.1, forward strand.
GAAAGGAAAGGAAAGGAAAGGAAAGGAAAGGAAAGGAAAGGAAAGGAAAGGAAAGGAAGGAAAGGAAAGGAAAGGAAAGGAAAAGGAAAGGAAAGGAAAAGGAAAAGGAAAAGGAAAGGAAAAGAAAAGGAAAAGGAAAAGGAAAAGGAAAAGGAAAAGGAAAAGGAAAGAGAAAGGGAAAGGGAAAGGGAAAAGGAAAAGGAAAAGGAAAAGAAAAGGAAAAGGAAAAGGAAAAGGAAGGGAAGGAAAGGGAAGGAAAGGGAAGGAAAGGGAAGGAAAGGGAAGGAAAGGGAAGGAAAGGGAAGGAAAGGAAGGAAAGGGAAGGAAAGGGAAGGAAAGGGAAGAAAGGAAGGAAAGGGAAGGAAAGGAAAGGAAAGGAAAGGAAAGGAAAGGAAAGGAAAGGAAAGGAAAAGGAAAGGAAAGGAAAGGAAAGGAAAGGAAAGGAGAAGAGAAGAGAAGAGAAGAGAAGAGAGAGAAGAGAAGAGAAGAGAAGAGAAGAGAAGAGAAGAGAAAAGAAAAGAAAAGAAAAGAAAGAAAAGAAAAGAAAAGAAAAGAAAAGAAAATGAAAAGAAAAGAAAAGAAAATTGTAGAAAAACCAAGTTGGTTATTGCATTTATTTATTTATTTATAATTTTTTTACATCACTAGGTCCTCTAGAATTGTTTTTAATTGGAACATTTCTAAAAAAAAATTAATTTCAGATGTCAAAATAAAAAATTCCAGTTTCAGAGCTTTTTGAGAAACAAGGTTGGAATTTTCTCATTCATCTTTTCTGGAAAAGTTTTCTATGTGAGTGAGTAAAGAAAATGATCTGACACCACAAGAAAACCTGGAGACATTTCTGGCCAGTTTAAATTGTGTATTTTTCACATCACGCACACACACACGCACACTCACACACACGCAACAACCAGGCATAGGAGCAACATGAATGAACTGTTATGAACTGACACTGTATTCAGTTTAAATCGGTACATGCTTGCATTCTTTGTCTTCTAACAGTCTGTTTCTGACATTTTAATATGTCTAAAGAGTAAATATTGGGATCTGACCATGTGGTTGCTGGTGACAGTGAGATGTCTTGACTGTCTTTTTCAGGTATTTTCAGGTATTTTTAATGATGGTAGGAATCCTGAGAACTGTGGGCTGCCTCCTCCGCTATCTGCCCTTGTTCTGCTGCTCCTAAGTAGTAAGGCTCCCCACTATTTGCTTTCAAAACTTATCCTGCTCTCTGCAAATGTAGGAGTTTGCTACTGGGAATTTTTTTCCTTGAGATGAATTACTTTCTACTGTACTCCCTTTCTGTAAATTACACAGTTCTTAATTTCCCATGGAAAGGCAGTTTTGTGTGTGTGCAGAAAGTGAGGCAGAACAATGAGGGTTACAGGGTATTTCTGCACTTCAGACTTGATCATATACCAATCTAGGTTTTAACAGCTAGGAAGAATGATGCAATACTGCGTATTCTGTGTTGAGAGTTGCTCCAGTATATTTCAGCAAACGTTGGTTTGTTGTGTTGTGGGTTTGGGAAATGTTTTTGTTTGTTTTTGTTTTGTTAAATGTCCAATGGAATGGTTTGTTGAATAATTAGTGTGATACTAACTGTATCTGGTTCACACTGGACATGGTAATCTGGACATGAGGCAGCAATGTGCGCTTGCATACCACAAAGCCAGCCATATCCTGGGCTGCATCAAAAATGTGATCAGCAGGTCAGGGAGGTGATCCTGCTCCTCTTCTCTACTCTGGTGAGGCCTCGCAGCACTGTGTTCAGCTGGGGAGTGTTCAGTACAGGAGGGACATGGAGCTGTTGGAGTGCATCCAGAGGAAAGCCACAAAAATGACCCCAGAGATGGTACACCTCTTCTATGACGGTAGTCAATGAGGTTGGGTTGTGCTGCCTCAAGAAGAGAAGGCTCCAGAGAAACCTAAGATCAACCTTTCAGTATCTAAAGCAAGAAAAAAGGATCAATAATATAAGAATATATGGAATATGTTTTTTTTACCCTAAGAGCAGTGAGTCACTGGCGCAGATTGCCCAGAAGTGTGGTGGTGCCCCATCCCTGGAGACACGCAGGGTCAGGCTGAATGGAGCTCTGAGAACCTCATGGATCTCTGTGTGTCTCTTGTTCATTGAAGGGGAGCTGGACTAGATGACCTTTAAGGGTCCCTTCAACTCAAACAATTCTATGATTCTACACCTTTGTTATTGAAAAGCTGACTTACCTTATAGATTTTTTTTTTGTCAGATTTGTTCTACTTTTTGTTAAGGAGACCTGTAGCATGAGTAGAAAAAAGGAAAAAATGTTAAAAGGACCCACTGAATTAGAGAAACAGTAAAATAAAAATTCTCAGTTGTTGATGTCCCTTGAATAGAAAGCTTGAGACAGTCACGTCCTTATAGAAGAAGCTTTTGTTACAGGTTGCCTTTTTTGCTTTTTTTACTTAATTTTCCATGCACACATTTTATTGTTAACTGCTGTCAGTAAAAGTGATTTTGTGTGTGTGTGTAATAGCCATTTCTACATGTTTCATGCTTCTTCCACTTAAATCACTTTCTTGCATTTCAGCAGCTGTATTTATAGGTAGACTTGGTGCATAATGTTTCCTTTACTCCATAATCTCCACAATAAATAGTGCCCTAAAATTTAAATCTAATTACTTAATTCGGTGTTGGCATCATCTTGGGAGTGTCTCCAAAACATATAAAGGTGATTAAAACTCCACTACTTTATCTAATTCACAGAGAAAACAAAAAGTGGGATGGAGGTACCTTGAGAGTCCCTATAGCTACGTACAGGAAGGCTGAATAGTGATAATGGTATGTACTGCAGGTCTCTTGCATCAATTATTTCTGGCAAAAACTTCATCTGGCTTTTACAGTGGCCCAAAATAACATTTCACGGCTTTTTTTTTTGTCTTCACAGTCCTTGCTTTTCTCTGCTTTTTACTCTGGGCTTCTGCTGATCTGGAAGGCTACGGGTTTTTCTGCTACACAACACACAGGGAAGCTCATCAGTTGGGAAGAGTACCAATCTGGCAACAACTTGGAGGCTGGTGTCTTTCTTTGTGTTCTTTCTGCTGTTAAATAACATCATCTGACTCTCAAAGTTAGCAAATGCTTGTGTGTTAGGTCTGTCATATTGCCAGCAACTGTGCAGTGAGCTAGGAGAGCGTCTGGGAGTACAACATGAAAAGCTGTCTTGCATAATCCAGTACAATTGCTTTTATGGTCATTGCTCACGTCATTTCCAGCAACTGTGTAAGGTGTAAATGTTATTTACCTGAGGGCAGTTTCCTATATTTTGGTCAGTACTACTCCAGCAGGTCTCATAAGCAACTTGTTCCTTTTAAGGCACTAATTCTTGTCAATAGTATCAGCTCTAGTTAATGCACTTCTTTATTTTCTTGATGGGGAACAATTATCCACTTTCTAATTTTTTTTTTGTGCTTTTTATTTTGGATTAATCTCTATTTTTCATCAATGAACAATTTACTTTACTGATTTTCCAGTCCATTAATAAAGAAATATCAGTCAACGTGAGAATGGGTACTGCTGCAACTCTTTCCAAGATAGAATTACTATGTATGTTTTAAGTGGCTGCTTAAATTCTTGAATTTTAGTACAGATGAAGTAAGGTTGAAGAAAAAAACCAAAAATTTGGATCGTTGCCACAGCTGTTTCTGTTTGAATATGTATTTACTCAGGATTAAGCACTGTAGAATGCTTCCATAAATATCTACTCGGATTGATTTATTTCTACAAAATCATTCAGCTTTCTTCCAAATACTCACAAAAGGGACTCTGGATGGAACACAGCTTCACAGAAGACATGTTAGAGGTGGAAGTATCCATGGAAACAAACTTTACTGTAGATCAAATATTCTTTGGTGAGCCCGACCAGAGAGAGAAAGCAGTACTGGCTAGCCTGTATTTGAAGATTCACAGCTTAAGACCACAGCTTTAGCTCTGTTAAATTCCAGCCCAAGACGTAAATATTGGTAGATTCAACAGGTTGTTCTGGACAAGCGTTGTTCAATAACTGTCGTAAATTAATATATTTTGTACTGTCTTTAGTCTTTAGAAAAAAAAAAGACAAAACTTTTCTGAAAGGTTTTGTTGTCTCAAGCTTTATCTTCAGCTCAGTTTCTTCCTGTTTCATGCTCTTTTGAAAGCAGCCATGTTAAATCCTTTTGCTAACCTTCCTGCTCTTGAATCTGTATTAATCCATAGATGAAACTGCAGCCAAACACTTCCTGGCTGATTCAGTCATGTAGTTCCACTTCACAGCAGCACACAATTAGGAATATTATAGACAAGATTAGATGGACAAATATATGAGAAGGAAGCAGGATTCAGCTACTGAGCACATTTCTCATAATCCAGCCCCCAAGTAATTCTTCCTGAATTTAAAAAAAACAAACACACACCACCAGAAGATCATTGTGTCTTATTTTTCTCCATAGCTTTACTCAGACACTTAGTATCTACACCAATTTGTAAAGGTCTAAGTGCTTACCACCATACTTTCCTGCTGTGAGTTTGCCAGCAGACAGACAATTTAAAGCTCAAATCTGCAAAGACAAGTCTGCTGTTCCATTTGAAAATCCAGTATAGAAACCCACTGTATTTTATTTCTAGATATTTTATGGTTCCTAGGAGGAGAATATTATTTGAAAATTATTGATTCCTATTGAACTCTTTATCTAATTTTCACTTCGAACTGAAGCTAACTTGAAGTGGAGACTTTCCAGTTAGATTAAAAGTTGGCAAAGGGAACTCAGGCAACAGAGCAACTGGCCTGATGGCCACCCCCTCATCCCTTTATCTGGATCGTTCCCTGGTTTTGTAGCCAAAAACAGCTGACTATTTATAAAGAAAATTATTAGTTTTAATAACTGTTAATGTGGCAACACGTAAGTACACACAAGATAACTGATAGATCTCTAAAACTCTCTTTTTCATTAAGGCAACATACAAGCTAAAGGTTTCTCAGCCTATTCTTCTCTAGTTCACATCTTGCTTGCCTCACTCCCAAGTTCAATTTTGTGGTCAAGTCTGTACGATATGCACTTACTATTCAGTGTCTGTTACAAGCTGAACAAAGTTTTTGTCAGTGAGAGTCCCATGGTGTCACCAGTGAGTGGTTTCAGACCTCCTTAAATTCATGCTGCACACCTGCAGAATCTAACAGGAGAGGTTCTTGTCAATTACAGTTCTTCTCTGTAATGGGACATGGAAACTTAATGGGGTTTGTCTGACAACAGGTCAAAGATCTTTTTAACTTTGTTCCTTTAGTTTAACCTATCAGCTTGGTAATGCTGGAAATCAATGCTTTAGAGAGGGATTCTGCATTGTGTTTTAATCTATGGCAATTAGTTTAGTTTTTTGTTTCATTTTGTTTTATTTTTAAGGTTCTTAAAATGTAGTTTCAGGCTCTTTGTCTGAACTAAACAATTATTTTTCTACCATAGAAGTCTGTCTCCTCCTCAAAATTTCACTTTCATTTCACTTTTGTACCAAAATTAGTTTGGAAATGATCAGTTATGATTTTCTAATGTTACTCTGAGACTACTGTAATCTCCTAATTGTCTTTCATGGCAGTGTCCCCGTAGGCCCTGATCATTTGGTTGGTAAAACAAATGTGCTTGTTTTGACATCAGGCATGAAAAATATTCCTGGGACATCAGTGGGATGAAAAAAAATGTCAGCTTTAAGCAACCAGGGAGTACTGCACCTTTGTCAGCACTTCCAGTTGAAAAACAGTGGTATTCCCTCCAGGCATGAACCAGATTGGTGTGTTACGAGCAGCCATGATCAGCTATTTAATTTTTGTGAGAGCATATAGTAGATTGGCATGTGGTATAAACCAGTACATTGAAAGAGTAGGGAAAACTGATTACAGAGCTTTAGAAATTTGTGTTAAATGTAATGAATAATAAGATGCATCCCTCAAGGACTGTGTTTTGTCATCTGTAGGAATTGTTCCTAGATTGTTTAAACCAATATTGATACTGTTGGCATTCTCATAATCTGGTGGGACTGTTAGCAAGCAGTTTACATTGTGAAGAACTGAGAAGTGTTGCCAGTAGTCAGCATATTCAAGTAATTAATGGTCTGACCGTTTCAGAAAGTTGATCATGAGCAGAGTGTTGGCAGAAAATAATGAAGGAAAAATGCTCACTGGTGTAGCTTGTTCATAACCAGTTCAAGAGAAGACGGGATTATGATCAAATGGAAGTCTGTGGCAGGCAGAAATTTCCTACCCATCATTTGTAACTGGTGGAATTGTCAGTCTCTTTTCTTTTCTTCTTTTCTAACTGCAGTTGTATAATTCTTTTCACCTTGTTAGCAAGAAGCAACTCTCTGAGGTGCATTTCACTTGAAGTCTGCCATTGCTCTATCAGACAGAAGGAAACTGATGTGACCAAAAGCTGCATTTGCCAGTCTAATGGAGATTCATGGAGCATTTTTATAACAGGAGGAAATTGTTTAAAGAGTCTTCTTTATGGGTAAAAGTCCTTTCTACTTATTTGGAAAGTTAGATACAAATATGCCCATTTAACTTAATAAGGTTAAAGCAAAGGATGGACAAATCCAAGTCACTTTGACTTGAGAGAGTTATGTCTGATGTGCTCAGTATCCTTAAAGAGATGGAAAATGAGGATACTGAGGATAGCAATTTCCAAGATCAGTCATGAAGAAGTGCCTGTGATTGTGTTTGTAATGCTTATGAATTGCACCGTCTTGAGCTTCATCTTGCTGTTATTCTTGTGGCTTTTCTGGTATCATTAAAAATAAATGCTATGTCCTGCAATGGTTTTGTCATGGACACATGCTCAACTGCAAATGCTGTGTCTTGCATTGCACCTGTCTCGAGACTGCATATGAGCAAATGCCTGTGCAGTCACTGCTTGCATGCAGCATGGTCAGTTTTTTAATCGTTATTTCACCATTTTCACTCACATGACGATGTTGCTCCCTAGTGAAACTAACATGGTGACCATGTAACTCCAACAGACAGGCTGAGACAGCAATTCAAACACAGGGGCCACAACCTACGTGTGCTGATGTGCACACAGATGGAATTCCCAAGGAGTGAAAGAGCTACCCACTCCTCTGGCTGGAGAGTGCTCCATAACGTAGCTGTAACCCCAAGGGACTGAGGTGACTGGGGAGTGTCATGAATGCAAATGCATACAGCTTGATGATATTTTTGAGCAGCTGATCAGGCTGACAGAGGTTATTGTCAGGCTGAGATGTATCCAGCAGTGAGAGAGAGAGATTGATACCTCATATTGTGCAGCAGCTCAGGCAGACCAGTGTCCTATCTTAGGTCCCAGTTAGGAGAAGAAAATAAGAAAGCTTCCACCCTGATTGAGGGCAAACGTGCAGGATAAGGGAGGCTGGAAACTTGTCTCTGCTAAAGGCAAACGGAGGAGCCCTCCCCTTGCCCCTGAAGTCATAAAATCATTCAGGCTGTAAAAATTTATTAGAAGGTCATCAAGTTCAACCTCAACCTTACCTTACTGTGCCAACTCTTAACAACCCACTGCTAAATCATGTCCCTGAGTGCCACATCCAAATGGTTTTTAAACATATTCAGGGATGGTGACTCAACCATCTCCCTGGAGAACTGATTCCACTGCTTAACAACCCATTCTGTAAAGAAGTTTTTCCTGATATCCAACCTAAACCTCCCCTGGTGCAACTCGAGGCCATTGGTGCAACTTGAGGCCATGCCAAGTCCTCCGCAGCCAAAAGAAATGAAGCCCTGGGGATGGAAGGAGAAGAAGGTAGTGATTCAGAACTGAAAAGGATTGATCACAGTGAAGAGGTCCAACCAATAGTCACAGTCAGTGCCACTAAAAAAAAGTGAAGCGTCTTAGTAATTGGAGATTCTATGCTGAGAGGCACTGAGGCATCCATCTGTTGCCCAGATTACCTCTTTAGGGAGGTTTGCTGCCTGCTGGGGGCCTGCATTTGGGACATCAGGAAGAGGCTACCAAGTATGATAAACCCAGGTGATCACTATCTCCTCCTGGTCTTTCAAGCTGAGTTGGACAAGGCTGTGACCTCAAAATTAAAATATATCAAAAAAAGCCTTTACATCTCTTGGGAATATGCTGAAGGGATTGGGAGTGCAGTTAGTGTTCTCTCCAGTTCTCCCAGCTTGAAACTGGGACCCAGGCAGAAGGAGAATAGACCAGTTGAATTAATGGCCGTATGAGTGGTGTTAAGCCGTGGGCTCTGGCACCTATGATCTAGGACATACCTTTGATAAACTAGGAAGTTTGATGTGGGATAGGAAGCAACTGACCAGGAGCTGGAAGAATATACGAGGCAGCAAGCTAACTGGGCTCATCACCAGGGCTTTTAACTAGATCTTTTGGAGAAAGGGGATGTACAGCTGAATGAAAGAGAAGAGCCATGGATCACTGTCACATTAGGAAGCAGTGGTGGAAAACCTTGGATTTATCTTAGAACTTTGTGGGAGGGCTCCTCCAAGAAGGTAGCACAGCTGAAAGCACAGCCGAAGTGGCTCTATACCAATGCACACTGTGTGGAAAATAAAGCAGGAAAAATTGAAAACCACAGTCAAACTGGAAAACTATTTTATTGGTGATATAGACAATGGGATTGAGTGTACTTTCAACCAGGTTTAACAAGGCCAAATGCAAGGGCAAGCCCAGATATGAGTACAGACTGGGAAAAGAAGACATTGAGAACAGCCCTGCAGAGAAGGATGTGGGGGTTCTGATGGACCAAAAGTAAGACACGAACCAGTAGTGTTGACCAGAAGGCCAACGGTGTCCTGGGATGCATCAACAGAGGGGTGTCAGCAGAGAGAGGGAGGGGTTGTCCCCCTTCGGTCTGCTCTTGTGAGATTCTTTGTGGAGTACTGTATCCAGGCCTGGGGGGAGCGCATAAGCAGGAAGGGGATTGACCTTTCACCTAACAGCAAAAGAGCAAGGGGGAATGGCTTTAAACTAAAAGAGTGGATTTAGGTTAAATGTTAGGATGAAAGGCTGGTGAGGCACTGGAACAGGTTGCCCACAAAATGACTTTATGAAGAGCTATACTGTGCAGCAAGTAGGAGGATGCTGACTTTTGAATCATTTATCAGAGCTTTAATAAACCATGCAATAGATTCCTATTGCAAGCTCAGCCCTTGTCATTCTGAAATATTGAAACGTAGGTGATTTAAATACTCTGCAAATATATGCTTGGTGAAGGGGAAAAAAATGAACAGCGTCAACTGGTAATTAATGACAAGGAAAGTATTTTAACAGCTCACAGCCAAGCGTCTGGTGTTCTTATCCTGTATTTTCTGTGTTTTGGCTCTGTTGTGCTTCCTGGGATTGAGCTGAAAGCCATTAGCAATATGCTGCATTTGGGCGACTTAGTGGTTCATCGCATTCAATTTCCTCCTACTGCAGCTAGTATCCCATGCCAATGGGCTGCTTTAAGGAGTTCATGGCAGGGAGTACTTGAGTTTGAAGATGGGTTTGAGTTCTGTCAGACTGCTTTTGGAGCACCCACTCCAGGGAAGTTTTGTAGCTATTACAGTACAGCTTATGGAGTTGTTTTCACCCCTTGGGGGCTTACCTCAGTGGCACTTACACAATGATCCCACTTGTTTTTTATTTTAGCTAATCAAGGCAAACTCTCTCAGTTCCCAATTTCCTTCTGTTCCCCAGTTATGGTGGTAGTCCTTTTCAAGTGAGTTTTAGTTTCTGACTTTTATACAGTTCTTATAGCCTTTGAGTCTTTCAAATAAGGTAATCAGGCCCTTTTTACAGCAGCACCCCATTTTTCACCGTGAAGAGGAGAAAGAATTCCTAGATTTTAAGTATATAACCCTCTTTCTAGAATAATTTATGAATAATCACACTTTGTCCTCCAGCCTGCAAACCAACTGTGTTTTAAAAAATGGAAGAGTCCCCTAAGGAATATTTACCACTTACATACAGTTATTTACACCTAGAAAAAATTCCTCAAGGCTTTCTATTTGCTCAAACAGGCTTAAAAAAAAAAAAAAAGTATAAAGTTATTCTGTGTGGGATTGCTTAAGGTGTGTAATACAAAAGGAGGGGAGAATTGATGATGCGGTTTGGTTTTTGTTTTGTGGGATTTTTGGGGTTCTAGGTTTTTTGGTGTGCTTTGTGTGTGTTTTGTTTGTTTGTTTTTTTCTTTTGTTGGCTTGCTTAAAATAAAGCTCAAATGTTCTCCACATTTAAGCACTCTGGTTGAGATATTAGACAAGATCTAATTGAAGAACATTTCAGTGATAACCCTGCATTCTACAACTACACTTAATCTGGAACTTCACAAACTTCTAAAACCTTTGGATATTTTAATGTTTTAGCTTTGGCTTCACCACCCTTCTGCCATTTAATCTGAGCTCCTCATGGAATTTCCTCTGAGAGAGAATTCTTCCAAAAAATGTAATCTGTAGGATGAATTCCAAGATATGGTAGTTAGTGCTGCAACTCAGACAAGTTCCCAAAAGAAGAACATTCAAACTCAGATTCTGCTGAGGAAACATCTGATACTTCTACTGTGGCATATACCAGGAAAAATATGTTGCTGTTTTTAATAAAGTCTTTTTTTAGCTTTTTTTTTTTTTTAAGTGAATGATATCCCAGAGTGATTTCATGTAAGAAAGATACAAGCTATTGAACAAAATCCTCGTATTTCTAAGCTAGCTAAGAATGAACAATGCACATGTAACGATATATCTGCTGAGATACTGATTCTTAAGCCAAATAAAATTACTATTGGAAGAAATAAATTCATCAATTTTTCTAAAAAAAAAAAAAATTAATAGGAAGAGCTGAACTTGTGCATATCCCATCCAGGATGTTGTAGATAAAATAGCATTAAACCATCTACTCCTGTTTTTTCCAATGTCCAGTACAGATGTTGCAGCTGATAACTTCAGATTTCATTTCCAGATGAGCCAACAGAAGGCAGAAGGGCTAACAAGAACTTTGCACTTAAGCAAAATCTTTTTGGACTAGCTGATTTAGTATGGAGGATAAATTTTCTTCCTAGGTTCACGGTTGTTATAAATAGACGTTGACTTCTGCAGGCTATTCTTATCAGAATAGCTGAGAGCCTGTCTTAAAGATTTTTCTCTTGAACTTTACTATAGTCACAGTCGCTTTGTAATTGGAAGTGTGGCTCTATTACAAACTAATAGAAAATGGTCTAGTCAAGGGAAGTTTCTGTTGTGCTGGGCAAGAAGAGAAAACAGCAAGCCCTTTATTTTCCAAAATTCATCTACTTTGAAATTAGAAGTAATTTTATTTATTTATTTATTTATTTGCATCTGATGACCCTGCAAATTCTTACTGCTTAACTGGTCACAAATTAGATGTATCTGGATCATGAAGCCCAGTATACTTTAGGCTCTGTCATTATAACAAGAGGTTATTAATTTCAAAAGACTTAGATTAGTCTCCCAGTGAACACTCAGCTGTGTTAATTGCAATAAGGCTTTTGGTTGAGGAATGCCGCTTTGTATTCACAAACACTTAGAAGCTGTAGCTTCTAAACAAACAAAGAAAAAATAATAATAATAAAATAAAAAACAAAATTAGGAGTCAATTCCTGGGTTTGGAAAGAGGCATTTTATACTAAGTTTTGCAAACCAGATTTTTTTTTTTGGTTGATATTAATGGCCAGAGACTTTTCCTGATGTGTGAAAAGTCTGTTTTTAAGAGGTCCACAGAATGCTAGAATTTCTGTGTGATGACAAATTAATATCTTAGTAATAACAGTTAATCTCAAAGCATAATTTAGGTTCATTAATGCAATAGAATTGTCACGTATGTATCCCACTTTCATCAAGCCTAAGCATGTAAATGGTGCCCTAGATATTCCATAACAGCTGCTTGCTTCCTGGCAAAGGAAAATACATTGCCTTAACACGAAGAAATGGATCCTTTCTATTTAGATACTTTTACTATATCCAACATAGGCAGGATAATTAACATGCTGATGCAGTCTAGATGACCAATTAACCTACTGTAAATGTGTCCTGGTAATTACTCCCTATACAGTAATGCAAATATTAGGTTAACTTTTAGGAGCAAATTTTATGAATCTTTGATTGAGTAATTCAAAGTTTCATAAATTGACTGAGCCCTACTGGCGGTACCTTATAAAACCCCTATCCCATTTCCCTCCTTTCTGCCCAAGCATTACAGTGCACAGATCAGTGCCCCCTTTACACCATCTGGAATTCCCCAACAGTACCCATTCTATGGAAATCCATGGAAACTGGAACAAGCGTTCAAGTAGATCTGTGTGCCTTTCTGAAGCTTAATTTATTGTATTTTCATGTTGCTTATATATCCTGACAGCTACTTCTGAAAATTACCCAAGGCCATTGAATTAATACCAGAATCAAACAACCTTTAAATTAATAGAAAGTAATTAGATGCATCTGAGTTATTAATTAAATCATTAAACAAAGCTGCACACACCTGCCTTCTGGTATCTGTCACCCTGAGACAGCTTCCTGTATCTGTTTGGCATACTTGCTGACAGGACCATCCCCAAGAATGAAATCTTGTATGAGCCATCCTCATTTTTCCAGATGTCCTCCCGAATTTCTCATGGACTTTTTCATCTTGAGAGCCACCTTTGTGCATGCAAACAAGCCAATTAGTTAGACTGCAACATTTCTCTTCGTGCACTATCAGTTTATAAACAAAAAGTTGCTAACATTTTTGATCCAGTACAAGGAGGAATATTACTAACATGTAAAGCTATTGTGAGTGTGCAGAGCTCTCAGTAACCATGCCCTGTGTAAGGGTCAGCTCTGTGGCTCAGGAAATATATAATCACTCCTCAGCTAATCAAGTTAAAGCAAGAAAAGAATGAGCAGTTAATTATACCTTTGTAGATAAGACCAGGTTCCTGAACTACCATCTTGACAGGCTGTACCATTGTGAGAAAGAGAGAGAGAACAGGCTGGGGATCCTATTTAACTCAGCTTCTGATTTAAATAGTTGAGCCAGGTCTTTAAATCTCTAAGAAATCCCTCTTCAGCTCCATATTTACTAATTCAGTTGCTTAGTGGCACACAGTTATTTCTGTGGGCACTTACATTAACTTTTGTACATATGGAAACTTAATTTAGGGAGCTGCATGGAGTGGAGGTCCTGATCTCTGCCTGTGAGAAGGTACTCCCATCAGGGAAAGCAGTGACTAGACATTGACTGAGTGTAATACAGTTGTTCGTAGCAACTGATTCTAGAAACGGGCTTCCAGATTACTACGTACTTAATCTAAATTACATACATTTATATCTGTCCCACAAATTTTGCTTTAAGTATCTAGTACAAGATAGAATTACAGTGAGCTTTTTGATGGTGTTGAAATGGAAAACTTGACTTGTCTCCAATAACAAAGCTTAACAACTTCCCAAATATTAGATTTGATTTAGGTGGTTTCAGTCATGTTAAATACATGGATCCAAATGAAGGGTTGTAACTGAAATGATGTGACCTAGGGATGTGGCAAAGACTGGGCTTTGTAAGTAGATGGAATCCCATTAGTTTGGTGCTGAACACTTTTCTGTTATATGCCCAGGTTTGTGCGGCTGACACATTTGAGTTGGGCATCACCCTCCGCTTCTGACACAATTCTATTTCATCTAGCCTACTGATCTGGAGTCCAAAGCTACTACTCTGAAATCCTATAACTATTACGGTATTTAAAAGATTTTTTTTTCAACTGAGTCTTACCAAAACGTGGAGGAGAGGAAACAATTAAGACAACTGTGGAGTGGCATTTTTCTTTCTAATATTTCTCAAAGAATATTTGTCATACATGAGGGTATGAGGATTGCTGTAATGAATGTCATCTTCCTGTGACTTACCTTTTGCATTTTAGCCTCTTACTGCAGAATTACACCCAGAAAAGTCTGTTCTGGACAGCAAGCAGGAAAATGAAGGAGCATTTAGTGATAAAAAAGGCTTTGGGGAAAATGCATCAAGGACCCTTCAGGAAGCAGCAAAATGCTTAGAAAATATTTTCCTGCCTGGTTCCAGTGAGGTTAACAGCCTGTTTTTGTTTGCTTTATGTTCCCTGGGCTCTACTCAGTGTTGTGCTGAGCATCCTGCCTGCACCAAGGCAGCAGCTCAACTGTAGCAAGGCCTTGTAGACAGGCTTCCATAAGGTGATGTCATTCAAAGCCATACTATAAAACTTTTTGGGGCTCCAGTTTTCTATTGCTTTGTACTATATGTTTAGATGACAACACAAGCTGTCATTTTGAAAAGCACCATTTTGAATCACTTGAATACTAAGCAAAAAAAGAAGAAAAAGGAACCCAGTCCTGCATGAGCTCTTGGTTCAGTTTGCCAATAGTATGGAAACAAGTGCATGAATATTAATTGCATGAGGAGCCCACAGATTTGGCAGAAAAGCTGTGGTAATTTCTTGTGTTTCAATAGTTTTCTGCCTCTCATCTAATTCCTGCTGATCTCAGGAATGTTTGTGTGCAAACAGTTTCTCAGTGTGTCTTTATGAGTACAAGTCCAGAGAAGCAAATCCCAGGAAGTAAAATAGATGTGCTTTAGAGGTATGAGTGAGATTCAATGGCCAGACCCAAGAGGGTTACAACTGCCATCTCACAGACAGGTCAGACTCTGGTACTCTATGTCAGGAAACAGCAATAAATCTTACCAGGATAAGTGGTAAAAAATTCTATTTTGGATACTTTAAACTTAGCCCATGCCCACTTTGGGGTAGCAATAGCACAAATACAGAATTTGGCTTTGATGGGCTGGTCTTTAAAGTGCGTCATGAATGAGAACTTTAAATATATTGAGTGCTAAGATTTTTATTTATTAGTGCAGGCAATGAAGTGCTAAGGCATGAACAATAGGAGTGGAATAGAGTGGAACCAGAGGAGTCCTCTAGATGAACCTTAAAAACATGCATTATGTAATATTAATATCTGATAATTTGTGAAATACATATTATTATTAGCCATATATGTAGCTTAAATAAAATTCTCATAAGCAAGAGATGTAGCTTAGATAAAACATTATGAGAATGTAACCTTTCCTTGTTTAGAAGCATAGTATCAAGGCCTGGTATACAAGATTTCTTGGTTCCTCTCTGAGCCCTGACCAGGCTTGAGGCGGAATCCAAAAAGAATAATGAAACCAGATGTTATGCCCTTGAAGTTATGTAAGCTTTTTAATTCAGCAATATAAAAGGTGGACCCTCTTGCAGAGGGTTGGAGACTTCAGCTACAGACGGGCATAGTATGTAGGACTTCCCAGTTGCCAGGGAATGTTCTCCAAGTCCTCGCTGTAACCAGGGCTCACCAGCGATTATTGATCTGGATGACAGTAATGCATTAGGGCAATTGGTCATGCAGCTTTCTTAATCACTATAGCTAATCTTATGTACCATTGGTTGAGTGCATTACTTTGTTCTGTTGTATTCTGGCTGTATCATTTCGCCTTTTTTTCCTTCTTGATGTATTATTTCACTTCTTATACTATTGCTTTAAATGTAAGTAAAGATGAACTTACTTCTTTAACTTGGTGTCTTGGTCTTTTGTGCTAGCCCCATTCATGGAAAACAGATCCTCATCTACAGTGATTCAAGTCTGAAATGCTGTGCCAGAACAAAGGTGACAACAGGATATCTGGAAGCAGAACTTGGCCCTGTATTTAAAGGAAACACACTTGCAGATCATGTGCAAACATCCTCTATTTGCAGAAAGCTCTAATATCTGCTGCTTTGGGCAATTTCCTTGAATTGCAATGGGTTCTAGAAGAGATCCAGTCAAAGATGGTCTGAATTTCTGTGGCATTCACTTAACTCATTGCATTGTCATCAAATAATCTGGGTATTTGCATGGAAAGTAAATGCTCTGAAGCATTTCAAAGGATCTACAGCAGGTCAGAAAACCTATTTCAAAGAGAACTGAAACAGTAAAATTTTATTTAGCTGAAGCATCTGACTACCAGGTGGTGAGAAATAAATTGAAGAATGTAAAAAGCATGTGGTTGTATCAGGGGAGTTAGTTACCAGCAGGTGAAGTGTGGGAATTCTGTAGCAGAAGCAGTAATACAGTCCCTAAAATAACCATGGCTGTGGCACTGCCAGGAACATGAGGGTAGTTAGGATCATTTAGCCCTGGGAGCACTTGTGGCCTTGAATAGCTCCAGTTCAGGCTCACAGGGCTGTGCTAGGAAATAAGTTGGGTTTTTCTTTTAATGCTTCTAATATATACAGGATGTCAAGAAAGGAAGGCAAGAGACTGGCATGATTGAAACAGGACCTGCTGCTCAAATAGGGGAACAAGAAGGAAATGCACAGTCAGTGACAGCAGGGACAGGTACCCTCAGAGGAGTATCGGGATCCTGCTGGAACCATACTTGGCCAAAGGTGAAGAGAAAACAAGAAAGTCTTCTGCAGGTACATCAGCCAGAAAGGGAAAGTCCAGGAGGATGTACCTCCCACTGTGAGCAATACAGGCAAGCTGATAGCAATGGACAAGGAGAAAGCTGAGGTATTCAACAGCATTTTTGACTCAGTCTTTGACTGTTCTTCACACACCCCTCAAGTGGATAGCTCAAAATATAGGGATTAGTGGAAGAATGTTCCTACATCTGTCAGCAAAGATCTGGTTTGCAATAACCTGAGTAATGTGAACATCCATGTGTATATGGGTCCTACTGAGATGCATCTCAGCGTCCTGAGAAAATTGGCTGATACAGTGGCCAAGCCACTCTCAAGGATATTTTGAAAGTCCTGCTGGTCAGGTGGAGACCCTTGTGACAGGAATAAAGGTAACACACACATTTGTAAGAAGAGTAGAAAGGATGACACCAGGAACAATCAGTCACCCCTTTGCTGGGGATCATAAAGCAGATCTTTCTGGAAACTATGCAAAGAAACATGGAAAAGAGATGATATAGGATAACCAGCATAGCTTCACCAAGGGCAGGTCATGTCTGACCTACCCTCTTGGTTTTTATGATGGTGGACAAGGGAAGAGCCATTGATATCTGGACTTCAGTAAAGTCTTTGACATGGTCCCCCACCCACAATATCCTTTTCTCCAAATTAGAAAGAAATTGATTTATTAGGTATACTAATCTGTGGACAAGGATCATATCCAGAGAGTGGTGGTTGATGGCTCAAGGTCCAGATGGAAATCAGTGATGAGTGGCATCCCTTAGGCGTCAATACTGGGACCAGTTAACATCTTCATCAGTGACATCAAAAGTGGGATTGAGTGCAAACTCAACAAGTTTGAGGATGACAGCAAACTCTGTGGTTCAGTCACCATTCCTGAGGGACTGAGTGCCATCCAGAGAGACCTAGACGAGTTCATGAGCTTCAGCAAATCCAAGTGCAAGGTTAATCGCCTGTGTTGTGGCAACCTCCACAATCAGTACAAGCTGGAAGATGAAAGGATAAAGCACAGACCTACCAAAAAGGACTTTGGAGTACTGGTGGATGGCAGCTGGGCATGAGCCAGCAATGTGCCCTTGCAGCACAGAGAGCTGACTGTACCCTGGGCTTCATCAAAAGATGCATGGCCAGCAGGGTGAGGGATGTGCTCCTGTCTCTGCTCTGTGCTGGTGAGGCCTCACCTGGAGCACTGTGTGCAGGTGTGGAGCCCTCAATATAGGACGGACATGGACCTGCTGGAGAGGAGGGATGCAAATATGACCCCAGGGATGGAACATCTCCCTGTGAGAACAGTCTGAGAGATCCTAGTGAATATGATGGACTGGGAAAATTCATTCTTTTGATCCTTAGATCGTTACTTCTTGGCAAGTATATGCACTTTTTAACTTGATACATGCACTTCTCATATCTTTGTTTATCCTGAAGAAGGCGGAACACAGAGAAATTTGCTGGCTTTAGGTTTCATTTCTTTAAAGGAAGTTGAGGGAATGAGAACAAAGGGTGGCTGTAATGCTCGATTTGTGAACATTACCCTCTAACTCTGCTTTTATGGATAACTCAGAAACAGTGCTTCCAAGAATTAAGAACTAGAAGAAAATTACATGTGTACAAAGCTGACCAGCCCTGCTTGCTGAGACAGGAGTTTATGTAACTGGGCTGAGGATGAGACAAGAAGAAGCTGTTAAAATTAAATTAAATTAAATTTGCCTGTTCATAGGAATTGCATTTTACAGTTAAATGTATAAGATACCTCCCAACTACAGATGAACATATGGCAAAGGACTATGTCGTGCCTAATGCGGCCTTCTCAGGAGTTCTGTATGCCTCTGCTTTATGGATTGAGTGAATCTTCTGGATTCTTCTGTTCCTGATTTGCAGGTGAGCAACCTGTTGAGGCAGTCCTCACTACTACAGGAGGGCAGCGTGATATAATGCTTGAATTCTGTGGTAGCCGCAGCTCAGAGCACTTGGGATGCTGGGATTACCAGAGCTGTTCATCCTGAGAGTTAACCGGGAGATTTGGGTGACTTTTAATTTCCATTAGGATAACTTAAGCTTAATTGTGCTGTAATCAGTGCTTGACCATCTGTGTAATATCACTGTGGTGATATTTGATGGCACTTGTCTCAAGCATGATCCTCTCAGCTCATAAGAGGAGAGGGGCAACTCTTCATATCATTAACCAAAGTTCATTTTTCTCTCCTCGATTTTCTTCTAATCCTTCCCACAAATGTAACCACAAGTTCCAGTTCTCAATAAGACTGCAGAGCAAAGGATACACTTGCGCAACATTCGTCTGAACCTGGCACACTTAATCATACAGTGCTCACGGTAACATAACAGTCAAAGCCCTCCCCCTTCAGCTTTCTGCACGTGTTGCAGGGATGTGAGAATTGCTGGACAAGGAAATATCCACTGTGCTGTTAGGAAGCAACGTTCCAAAGAATGAATGCAGCTGAGCCATGGAGGGGAGGGAGAAATGACAACAGCTGGAAAACTTGGGAGAATTGGAATAGGAGAATAGCAGTAAGTGGGGATTGTGGCCAGGCTCAGAAAAAAAGCTTTCCTCTTGTGCTTTGAAGTATGCCTGTTAAAAACTATGTCCTTAGTTGCACTGTTTTGCATGATAAGTAATCACATAGTTGAAGCTTTTATAGAGAGTATGTTCATTGAAGTCATTCCCGTATCAGGGTTTTTGTGTTACTTTCAGCACTGCAGCCTGTTATTGTTTCATCTATCCTAAGGATTTTTACTTACACCCATGATATTTTGCAAGGATTTCACTGAAGTCAATTAAACGAATCTGGATTTACACCCACAGTGAGAGATTGTAGAATGAGACATGGTGCATGTTATGCCTAAGTCTTTTTCCTTGTTTTCCAAACATATGGTCCTCCTATAAAGCAAAGAAGGGGATGGATGAGAGCAGAGGACCCGTGAGATGTTGTCTCTCATGGTAGGAGAAGGGTGGTACACAGATAGCTAAAAATAGTTTTCTTCCAGGTAAAGTGGTGCATGCATCTTGTTAATTTTGCATCTTTAAAGTTAGGTTCACAGATTGACTTAATTGTATGATTTATTTGCAATATTGCTATTGCAATATTCACTTGCTGACCTTGCGTGCTTGACAATAAAGTTCCTGTGAGAACGTACACAAGAAATGAGTGCAAAACAGACGAGTGCTGCAGTGAGGGAATTTTAATAGTCAGAATGAATAGATTGAGCATGAAAAGCCGTTCTGGGTACTTATACGTGATGCTGTGTACATGTGTCATGGTTTTATGATTTTTGGTACCGGTATTCCACATCATAACATCATGTAGTCCATTCAGAGTTGGAGAGTTAACACTCCAGCCCCATGGATCATTGATAATTCCAGGTATACCTGTCTCAGAAGAGAAGAACTACATTCCCCAGAGGACTTTGCAATGCTTTGTATTTTTACGTGTTTTCCACTCAGAGGGAACAGATAAAAACTCTCTGCGGTCACGGGACACTCTCTTTCCTTCGGGATCTACCCAGCAGTGGGTGCTCGCTGCTGTATCGCCTTCAGCGTTAGCGTAAGGCCTTCGGGTTATCGGACACTCTCTCTTGCTCATTTTATTTGATTTATTAGCTTCAATTCCAATTATATTGTATCATATTGTGTTATTTTGCTTCCTGATATCCTATTTAGTAAATTAGCTTTCCTCCTCAGATCGCTGCCGCTGTTTTGTTTCTAGGCCCATCTCCCTTTTCCCTTTTCCCTTTTCCCTTCCTCTTTCCTGGGGTGTGGGTCCGTGGGTCTCCCACACCAATCGTCACGGAACTGGGCCAATCCAGCCCGGTAAACCGTTGACAACATGCTGTTACTGTTCCAATTCTGCAAAGCTCCAGGGATTCTGTATAGTTTATAGACTATGACTCATTGACCTTTTGACAAAAGCTATTTGACACACAAATATTTTCATATATACTTCCCAAGAGAAAGTTACGTATATTGGTTACAGAGGGTGGAAAATGGTCCTCAAATTGCATTACTTTTAAAAAGCAAGAGTAAGGCTCTCCTCCATTTAAAATGTTGAATAGGATTGCAATCATGCTTGTTACAGTGTGCCACTCTGCAGTTTGTTTACATCCATCTAGGTTGAAGGTACTGAAGACACTGCTACCATTTACCTTTACCTTAAGTAGTAGCGAAAGACCCCAGATTTGAAAGTGCATTATTTATAGCATTTTATTCCAACACGTGGCTCATGTTTTTCTTCTTTAGCTTATCAAGCTGACAGAACAACTAAGTGGGAGGAAGTGACCAAACTTCTATGTTCTTTTTCCTGTTGTTTTTTCCTGTGACTTTAGATCTTCTGCCCAGTATCTTTTTAAAGAAATACTTCGGGTGCATTATTAGTTAATCTCTGCAGCCATATTTTATAACACATGATTCTGAAAGCACTGGAGCTTGTCAGGCAAACTCCTTTGAAGATTTACAAAAATATTCTGCAAACTCAAGAAGGCTCAAGGCAGAGGAGAAATTCGTTGAGGGGAGCATACATAGAACCAAACCCTGAGATCTGCTGCAAGGGAGGAAATTAAGTTATCTTCCCACCTTCCCTCAAAAAGCCATTGAGTGTTCTGTACTTCATTTCTGTGGCACACAAAAACAGGAGTAGAGCTGAGCTGTTCACAGGTTGTATAATGCCCTGCTTTTCCTGTAGGGAACCTAATTCAGCTTGGCATAATTTCACTTATAGCCATTGAGCGTGTGTGTTTTCCCCACAACACAATACTTCCTTTCCTAACTGCAGAAAATGGTATTCAAACTTCATGGAGCCCAAGCAGCTCACAGAACTTCAATATAGCCGTAAAGCAGTCATTCAGGAGGAAATTTTTGCTTTCACTTTTTTTAATACCATGTGATTTGTATTATTGTACATCAATAGTCTATCAAAAAGAAATGGGAAGAAAGACAGCGCTATTTCTCTAAGAGGACTTAATAAGCAGATAGAAGTTTTTCACTTATCTGATGAGGTTTCAGTACTTTGCTATGGGAACGCGTATTATTGTTCAGGCCAGAGTTCATAAAAATCGTCAAAGTGAGATAATTCTAATGAATATGAAGGGATTGCAACAGTCTTCAATAGGTGAGTCAGTTGTGCTGACCTGCTAGAAGCTTCCAATAATTAAACTTACCAAAAGGCTGTTTATAAGTGATATTTTTTCTCCTTTTTCTGTTGTTATTTTCTCCCTGATTGTGAAGATTCTGTGTTATCATTTCTAAGCCTGTTTCTCCATAAGATCAATTTAGTCCATGAGAGGGCTATACCATAAAGAGAAGACTTTCTGGGGATTCCTATGGTTGCATAGTAAGGTTGCATTCATACGTGATACTGCGTATAAGGTCTGACCCAGTAGGGTCCCATAGCAGAGCCTTCATAGTCAATAGCAACATTTTTAGCAGCCTCGGTAGCACATAGAATCATTAAATTTGGAAAGACCACTAAGGTTCCCCAAGTCCAAAAATCAATACACCCCCACCAGCAACATCTGTCATTGCCACATCTCCACAGTTCTTCAGCACCATCAAGGACAGCGACTCCACCATTCATCAGTCTATTACAATGCCTCACTACTTTTTTGGAGAGTAAATGTTTCTTAATATCTAACCTGAACCTCTCCTTATTTAACAGGAACTTCAGCCTCCTTCATGTTTTAGGCAGCCCAATGATTTGTTGCTATCCTTGGAGCTGTTCACTGGAGTGCCTCATCTTCCCCAGCCTGGCCTTCAGAAGCAGCACCCAGCCTTTCTCCCCTTTGGCTTTCTTGGTTGGGATGCACTGTTGCTGCAGTGTCTGATTTGGGACACACTTGTGTCGATTTTGGTTCCCATATTAAAATTAATGCTGAACTGAAGGAGATCTGCAAATGATGCTTGGTTTTTGAGATGTAGGGTAGTGGCTTAGTCATGGAGCTAATTTTCTAAGATTCCTGAAAAAAAGTGATCTGCTGCATTTGTGTATATTTTGTGAACCTAGATTTGGCTAAGTTATCAACAAAGGAATCATATTTTTGAATATGTGGTACATATGGATTCTCTAGTGCTTCCTAACAGCCAGAGCATGGCCCAGAGCTTCACTCTTCTTCCATGTTGTTCAGGTTTCATTCAGGCAAATCATTCTGTTTGGAGCTATTCTCCCAGGATGTGTCTCACTCAGGACGAGGTTTGATTAGTTCCACAGCCAAGCCCAGGTGCCTGGCACAACAATAACAACACCATACTGCTATTCTAGCATTTATACGATCCAGGCCTTTGAAGAGCTTGCAATTCCTAGGTAAATATATATATATTTTTTAATGGATCATGTGATTTCAATATCTACTGAGTACAAGGAGCTGAGGAAGGGGAAAAGAAATCACATCTGATCTTAGCAGAATATCAGCTCAGCTTTACTCAAAAGGACTCCAACACATCCAGTGGTAAGCATGTGGGAACTTGGTCCTGCGTGGCACTGGAACCTTGGTTTTGCTGTGCTGCAGGTCACTGGCACCATTTGGCAAACAGACTGCAGAGTGTGTCTGGATTCCTCTTAGCAGCCTCCTGGCGGAAGATGTTGGATGTGGCACCAGCATTCTCGCAGCAGGTGGAAGATTCCTTCGGGACATCCATGGAGAAAGGAAGGCTTCTTGGCGATTACTGATTTAAGTCTGGCTCTGTAAGTCTGGCTCTGTGTGTGTTCAGCCTCAGGCTGCACTCCCCTTAAGCTTACCCAAGGCATTGCATGAGCCAGAAGGAGAAAAAGTTACATGATACTTAGTCCTGTCAGAGGGAAAGTGTTCTGCCTTAAAACCCTAGGAATGGGCTGGTTTGTCATTTTAAAAGCTCTATTTTTCTTTGCTGTTTATGTGGTACACTCTCAGCCATTACACTGTCTGTTATATTTAGCACATCATCTAAGGAGCTGCATTGTCCAAAAAGCTGTGCTGTAAAAAGGTACAGGCAAACATTGCACCTCAGCTTGTAATACAGCAATGTAGCTACTCTCGTCACGACGGGAGTATTTTTCCTTTTTCATCTTCATCTGCTTTACCCACATGGATGCTGAGCAGAGAGAAAGAAAGCTGTTGCATACTCATGCATTTATATGATTTGGAGAAAAATGGCAAAAAACTTTCAGTGTTTAGTAGAGTACGGATGCAACACCTGTTAGTGAGTTTTGCAATTTGCATACTTTATGTTAGAAAGAGAGAATTCCCTGCTGATCTGTGTTACAAAGAACTGATGGCACAAAGGATGAGGATTTAGAATTCTATTTTATTCCCTGGATCAGCAAGTCTTTCAGAATTCATCAACTAAAGCTTGGCAAAAAGTTCTTGGATGGCAAGCTAGTCAATTGCATCCTCTCCTGAACTGTGCAGAGAAGGTAGAAAACAAAACTTTTGTGCGACACAGCACTCAGTTCTGTAACAAAAGGCAGTTGGAAGGGCTGCCAGACATTCCATGCACTTATCTTGCCCTTTGGTTCTGGGTAGAAGCAGCAGTTCCTATGTTCTTGAACTGCAGTTGAAATTTCCTTATGCCTAAGAAAAAGGAAAATAGATGCAGTCTTTGTATAGCACAATATTTGTGACTGATAGGAACTAGAAAGTTTGGTATGTGGATGCTTCCAAATTAAAAAGAAATGGAAAGATTCCATCTAAAACTGCTGTTTGTAGATGCTGTTAAACATAGTCCATCAAATCACGAGATAACATTTTTCAATATGTAGGAATAGAAGACACTTCCCACACTCTGCTTGTTGAATATCCCTTCTCAGGTATTTACTATGCCATTTTAAACTTGGTAGATGTTTTTGTGATTTGTGACATGACTAAATATGAAGAATTCAGAGCTGTTTTCAGTAATTACTGCATAATTCCCACAGTGCGAGCTATGGAATTTGAGTGTGACAGAACATCCTAAAAACAAGGTTTATGTTTTGTACCGTCTTGATCATAGATCAGGGTTGCTCAGATACCACAGAACTGAGCTTCTGGGTAAAATTCTCCTTTTGTTAAATCCACTGTTTTTGGAGACTTTATATTGGAGTGGTTTAGATGGTAACAGTTTCCTCATACTGTCTTCTTTGCATTGACAGTACTGCCCACCAAAAAGCAGCCAACAGACTGATGTCTGAGGTGAACTGCCCTGCACTGACGAGCATCTATGATGAAAGCTGAAATTCACAGTGATCCTTGGGAAGAGACAGAGTGATCCATCAGCATCTCTCCCCCTCTGACAACTGCAGGGCTGTTTCCCAGAAGATGGTGTTCTTTGCCCAAGCTGGCAATGAAGACCTTGCAAGAAGAGTTTCATATGTTCATTTGTTTACAGATGTCAATGAGTATTTTTTTTGTGGCTGAGATTAAAGTATGTGAACATACAAACCAGACATACAATTACAAAATAAAACTTCTAAATTCTTATTTATTTTTCCCTCTAGCAGCCCAGGTAGGAAAGTTTTGGGTTTTTTTCTTCCCCCCCCCAACCCCCTTGGAAGCAACATGTGACTCCTTAACAGATTAAGGTGTATAAAGCTCTCTAAATTCCCTGAGTTAATTGCTTGATTAGGAAGATGGGAATTTGTGTTACTGACATCAGTCCCTATCTTCATGCTGGAAGCCAATCCATTAACTTGCCTTTGGGTAGAGAAGGGTATTAATTTCTGGTGTGCTTTGTTTTTTAACTGTGAATGAGAATGAGAAAGATTATGGATTTACACGTTGAAAGCCAAGTGGAAAAGAAATGAGCATAGAAGAATTAAAGAAAAGTATGTGTCAACTCTTCGCCAAGGAATAACAGTGCATAGGAACCCGCAAATCATGCAGAAAGTGTTCTTAGTGTTGAGGCTGGACCTTCCTGCAGGAAAGATGCTGCAAAAAACAATAACTATATGAGAATTTGAGGATATCAGTAATATCCTGATGGTTATGTATTTTGTGTCTGATCTTTCTTTAAAATCAGTGCTAAGACTCCCTCCCCTCCCCTGCTCACTCCTAGATTTGGGTAAGGCTCTTGGTACCTTTTAAGCCTGGACACATTGAGAAGCCCTTATGGAAACTGGAAAAGCGTGAAATAATGATGATAGTGACACCAAATAATTGGCAGTCTCAGCTTCCACTTTTATTGCTCTGGATCAGGTAGTCTCTTTTCTTTTTTCATTTTTTCTTACAGCTCATGTATACTACCTAAACTGCAGAAAGATTATGAAGAAGGGAAGTTTTCTAAGTGCTGACATGGTTGTCATGACTACCTAAGCCACTTTGCTGGTAACAAAACAAATCTTTATCTGTCTAGCTTTTACACAAACAACATTTTTGTATGTGAGAGATTCTGGAGAAACAAGGCTCAACCTTAAATATATCTCTGCTGCATGTGTTTGTTGGGCTTCCAGACAAAGATAAGGCTTTTTTGGATTCCCCCCTTCACACAGAATCAAGTAGCACTTGTTATCTGCCTTGGACTGACAGAAACACAGGTCAAAGGTATTCTCCAGACAGTGACAGACAGACCACTAACTCAGCCAGAAGAGCATTTCAGCTGCATTTTTTCTTCAGATACAACTGGGGCAGGGTGTATGTCTTGAAGGACCTATCATTATGATCGCGTTCTTCCTTCAGGTTTGTGAATCTGGGACAGCTGAAAAATGAGGACACCCTCTGTCACAGGCACTCAGGAAAGTGCAATTAAGCACTCACAGCCATTCTGCTTTCTTTAAGGAAAGGGCTTGATTAATGGCAGACTCATGGAACATCTGCAAGGGAACTAACAGAAGTAGGAGCAGTGCACGTCCTAATGTTAGCATATTGTTGGTATTTTATTTCAGGGACAATGGTGAGCAAGAACAAGGAGAAGTATTAAGTATTTTGAAACGGAAGAAATGTAACATGCTTTGGGCATAAGGTCTCCAGAACAGTCAGGGTCAGTTTAAGATAAAATTTTGTTGCTAGGAGACTGTAACCATGAAATAGAAATACCAATGAGTTGACATAGTTGACAGCAGATGGGATGAGGCATCTCTGTGTTGCTTCAAAACAACACAGTCACTTAGGAAAAACCTAAATGCAAGGATACAAATCAAAACAGTAATAAATTCAGCCCAAGTTTGATTAGAAGAATATCACTGGAGTTAATAATTTAGATGACCCAGTAGCTAAAACCTCTGAGGATGAAGAAAAATACAGGAAATGAGGAATTGAACATACGCAATTTCACCAGTCTTTTTTCTCTAAATCAACCCAAATTTATTGGAGAGGGCACAGCTCAGGTGACAGGAGTTCACATAATCCATGCATTTCTTTTCTTGTGATTTCCTAAAGACCTTGAGACTTCTGAAGAGAGTCATTGCAGAATGAATAGTATTCTAAGATTCAGTTGGGAATCAAAGTGAATACCTTCACTCATTGTACAAATGTGAATGAAACTGCTTTATAGAAGATAAGTCCCAAAAGCCAGGTCAGGTCATCAAGTTCTCTCTTAATAGTAATAGGAAAAGAACAACTGGCAAAAAAAAAAAAAAAAAATCTCCTCTTCCCTGTCCTTCATATTCAGAAGGAAAAGATAGTTGTCCACACAATGAGGTAGTTTTACACTGCATTCTCAATCCTGACAAAGCTGGCTGATGCCTGTGTAAAAGTAAACATCTGCAAAATACTACTGGCAGTGACTACACAAAGGAAATTTCAGATAAAACCATTTTTGTATTGTTGATATACTTTGAAATCTGATCAGGTGTGGAGAGAACCTGCAGTTGTGAAAGCTTGCTGTACAAAATTTTATCTTTAGTATTATTTTTTATTAACAGATGCTAAGAAGAGATGAAAATTGCAAAATATATTTTAATTACTTAATCAGAGGGGAAACTGAGAGAAACAGAAAACAGATTGCATTTTTTTTAACTCAATTTTCATTTCTTAGATTGAGTTTTACAATTGCTCTAAGAAAACATGCTATTTGTATTCATTAGTAGCAACTGAATGGTAAACATGGTAGTAATATACTTTCAAAAAACTCCACTAGTGAGTGAGGAGCTGTGATTCACTTCTTTACTGCGAGGGTGACAGAGCGTTGGAACAGGCTGCCCAGGAAGGTTGTGGAATCTCTTTCTCTGGAGATATTCAAGACCCACCTGGACGCCTGCCTGTGTGAACTGGTGCAGGGAACCTGCTTTGGCAGGGGGGTTGGACTCGATGATCTCTTGAGGTCCCTTCCAACCCCTGTGATTCTATGATTTAAAGTATCACATGGAGGGCATCTTGCACATATAACCCTTGAGACTGGTTCAGTGTAATGCACCCATTTCAACTGATGAACCACAGGTCTGCATGAGTTAGTGTCTTAACATTGCAGGTTGCACAGATGAGTGTGTGAACTCAGAAATGCACTCCCCAAGCTGTACTTAGACATGTTTATAACACCCTGGGAAATGGAGAAGCTTTATTTATGTAATTCTAGCTCTCAGTTTGAAAGAGGTAGCGTAGATCATCCTGCTTGCAAAAATACCTTGAATACAGGTACAAAAGGTTTGGACTTGCAAATTTGTCCAGAACAGAGACACTATAGCTGCTGTAGTGTCCTTTATAAAAAGAAACAAATAACATACCTTTGCTCTTTCTTTATATGAGGTTTTGAGAACTGGAGTTCAGCTCTCCATAGTTCAGCTGCAAAGGCAGGTGCATAATCACACTCCGAATTACCCATTAGCAATCAGATACTCATCTCTGCTTAGATGCAGAGCAGCGTCTCTTGTCGCTATGACCTTACCTGTCAGCATGAATGTTATACACACTTAAACCCTGAAGTAACACCACTTACATCCTGAGCAAGAGAAGGCAACATTACCAAGTAGGCAAAGTTCTACTCATTTCTCCTCTAATCTGTTCTGATTATGACATTGACTGCTGTGCAAGATACACAAAATCAGATCTGGATGTTTGTTTTCTCCATCTAGGTAGCAGGAATTTGGAGTGTTTTGATCAAGATGCCCAACAGATGCTCACAGCGCTTTCTCCCTCAGGTTGCTGCTGACATGTAGGTAACTTCAGAACTGCTGCTGTGTGCTATGGCATACAGTGGGGTCACACAATGGGTACCTACAACCCAGAAGAGCCTGATTCCCAGTCAAGCATCTTAGCTGCCAGGCCCCTCAATTCTCCAAATTTTGTTCCCTAGTCCACAAAGCCCTGTCTGCATTCCAAACTTTGTTTAGATTAGATGGCTGTACTCAGTATATCATTCTCTTCTTCCAAATGGGTGAGGAATCCAGAAGGAAAACATCCAGCAGAGAAGCCGGTCACAGGCACAAAAAGCCATCCTGGCACAGAGTTGGGAGAGCTACATGGACCTCTGCAGACCATAAGCAGTGTAATCAGATCATCAGCTGCTCGCAGTTGAACAAGGTTTACTCATTAAACACTCTTAAAGATTAAGAGGCTATAAGAAGGAAACTAGGAAAATAATCATAAGCAGAATTTGCCTTACAGATAATCCTTTGATTAAATCTCCACAGGTAGGTAATGAGAAATTACAGAAAAGACCAAATGAGGAGACATGTAGAAATTGTCGAAGTAAAATGACAGGAAAATAAAATTATCACCCAGAAAAAGGCAGGGCTAATTTACTAGTATATCATGCTGCAGCAATATCTTCATTACACTGGCAGGCCACAAAAATAATGGGAGTGTTCTTCTAGACATCATTACTTGAAGGCTCCAGTATTACAGATCAGTTACACAGACAACAGAACAGCAATTTTCATGGGGCAGCCACCTACCTGCAGCAAACAAGTACTTCGTGTTAGTGTGAGGAGGCTGGCTGGGGATTACAGGGACTCAGATTTTTTATCTCCAGATAATCCATGTTTCAGGTTAATTAGTTCTTAAAGGCTTGGAATAAATAAAATATTGATATCCATTGAATTTTAAGGCAACTTTTGCTGTTTAAGTACTCACACTACTTCCAAAGGAGCAGGGATTACTTCACTTTATAAGGCCTTCTGTACCAATATGGAAAGACGGCTATACTGCCTGTCTTGTCCATGACCTTATTTTTTCATGCAAGTATTGTACACACATACATTTAACGTGTACTTACACAGGTTAATTTTTGGCTACTGTTTGGAAGGGAAAAGGTGTTTTGAAACCACATGTTCTTATGATCATGTTGATAAATAAATGTAGAGATAGAAAATGGCCCTAATGTTGGCATCAGTACAGCGGCCTGTCCGTGCTCTTTTCCTGCTTATGCTGAAGTTGGTGCTGCCTGGTGAAGCAGCAGTATCTGCTAGAGAATAGGGTACTTCTATGAATAAATATCTTCTTTACATCGTCTCTCTGTCTCTAGATTCTATTATTATATGGACTCCAATTTCTTAGTGGTGGACTCAAAGCCTGTCCATAACACCTTGCTGTACTAAGACAGCGGGTGTGTAACTTCTCCCCTAAGTGCTCAGTTTCATCAGAGTCACAGAAAACATTCTCAGGAGCTGACCCACAGCAAAACATATCCTGAGAGGATGAGATATGGATCACCTGCTGCAGATTAGTTGCTCAAATGCACGTGCTTTACTGAAGAGTGTATTGAAGCACTGTTACTTAAAGTTTGCTTAACTCAAGGGTTGCTTCTTTTAAGTCTGTATTTCTAAAAGTCTGATCTCAAGTCAGATTTACATTATTGAGACTGAAATAGGATAAGTTCACTGGGGGAAAAAATTACATGTTAGATGCTGTTAGCAGTGCCTTCCATCTTGTGCGATACTTGGTTCTCAAGCAGAGCACCAAATGTGAAAAGCAGCTAGCTTAGCCTTGTGTCCCTTCCTATAGGGGGAAAGGACTACTTTGAATGCTCTAATTTCAATAAATAGTACTTCTCTTTAGAAGTACTCAGGATTTACTGAACTACTCCTTTTTCTGACATAGATTCATTACTGTAAGTTCTGCTTTTCAAAATCTCTTGGCATCCTGTTTCCCATTTTGTTGATGTGCATTCATACTCTCAAAGCTATCAATACAGACTTACAAACAGAGCTTCAAGAAAGTGTTTTTCTTTCACTTCAGAAGGGTGGGTCAGGAATTTAATTGCTACAGTTAGCTTGTAAGGCTACATGAAAACAGGAAGTTCCTTCCTAAATGGTGGTCAGCCCTTAAATGGTGTATGGGAGAGGTGTAGCCAGACTTCACCCCTTCCAGTCACGCAGGTACATTGCCTTCACCTCTCCTACTGCTTCCAGTGAGTCAGATGTTAACAGGAGATCATCAGTGTAGTAGTGTAGGTTGATGTTACTAGGTTTCCTCCAATTAGCTAGGTCACGCGCCACCAAATTCTGACAATATGTTGGCAAATGCACACCTGTGGCAGGACCTGAAAGGTCCACTGCCTGCCTCCCCATGTAAATGCAAATTGATCTTGCAATTCCTCGGCAATCAGAATACTGAAGAATGCATTTGCCAAATCCAAGACACAATGGTAGGTCTTGATTTCTCTACTGATTGTATCCATTAGGGAAGCAATATTGGGTACAGCTGCATGGTTGGGCAGCATGACCTTATTCAATTCCCTACAATCCACCATCATTCTCCATGTTCCATCCAACTTTCGCACTGGCCATATGGGGGGAATTGTATGGACTGTGTGCAGGTCTTATGGTACCTACTTTTACTAGTTCCGGCACCATCCTTGATATTTCATCTTGTCCCCCCAGGATTCTATACTGTCTTACATTAGTAATCTGGCATGGTTTCGGCAAACAAATGGGCTCATGTTTCACATGGCCCCTCAATGTTGCCTGTATCACCCAAATACTAATGTGCCTTTGCCAAAGTCTGAACTCTCCCACGGTTGTCTGGAGAAGCAGATCCCATAAAATGTCTATGCCCAAGATGTATTCTGGGACTGGGGCAATCAACACTTTATACTCCCCAGGTAGGAGACACCCAACCCCCAGTTTCAACCATGTTTGGGTGACTGGAATGGTCTGTCCCACAAACCCACCAATCATCACTATTACCCTTAAATTTTGATGGATCTCCATATATAATTGATGTTTCCACACCAATGTCTACTAAAGCCATTACTCTTTGCACATCTGTTTGTGATCAGAATATTGACAGTTCTACATAGGGCCTCTGGTCCCATCTGGAGGCCCTGAGGGAACCAAAGTCCCTCATCACTCCATGAATTTTGCCAGACTGAGATCTTTCACCACTTGTGGCTCAGGCATTGTAGCCTGCAACACCTGTGGATGTTTTTTCCTCCTATTTGGTAGGTTGAGGTAGGCGCTTCTTGTATTATTCATACTCCCGATTTTCTGGGAGCACTCTGAAATTTTTTATCATTTCTTAGCTGTTTCCATAACTGTAGTAAAATATGGTTGGGCTGCCCATCAATTTTAGCAAATGCAAACCCAGCCCATATAAGATCATTGAACATGGTCTTCCAAGACACCCATATGGGGCCTGATCAGGGTATCTGTGGGGCAGACTTCTTGGTTCTAATTAGGAAGGCCTCTGCTTCCTCCACCATGTGGATGTTGCGCCTAGTTCTTATGCGTTCCATTTTCTGCAGGTCTGCTACCAACTGAGCTACTTGCTGGACAATTGCCTCTGAAGCTACTAAAGGATTTAGTATGGAGACCAATGTCCCATAAAGATGAGAAGGAGCCTGCTGCAATATCAGGTCTCTCATACCTGCCATAAATTTTTCTATGTATGGACTTTCAAATGCATCAGAATACATGGCCTCCCTCATACCCAATTCTCGAATGTACTTTTGGAGGTCCTCCATAGAGAACCATAAACCGGTATGAAGCGGTACATCTGTCTTATTAGGCCATGTTAGACACATGCTGCCATCAACCAGTCTATAATAGAGTGGTTTTCATTATTATACTGGATGGTAGCATATAATCTTTGCCTCAGTGCTGGGTGTACAGTTATAGATGCTAGCTTGGACATCTCTGGCCCATTAACTAATTCACTTTCAGCTCCTGCATCCCATAGTCTTAGTAACCATGATGGTATGCTTTCCCTAGACTTCTGATAGAATCACTGTAATAGGTTCATCAACTCATTTGCTGGATATGGCCGAGCTGTTGCATGCAAGTATGTTTCAGCAGGGGGCCATTGGTCTTAACAGTTGGTTCTCAGATTCTATGTTGTTATTTGTTACTTTCAGTTGTTGTAGTGCCATTACAAGGGGCCAAGCCACAGCAGAAGCAGCTAGCTGACACTTCTTTGCAATAAGTATATCCTTATCTAAACCTTGGAAACAATCCATTAAAATGGACAGAGAAGGAGAAACAGTTCCCATAACCCACAAGGACGCCCATTTTTTGACAATGGTGGCTAAGCCATAATAGGGTGACCCCATAAGTCCTGGGATTTGACCAGGGATCATTTGATTTAGAGGAGTAACATTCTCATCCCTGTCCCATTTGAAAATATTCCAAATGAAAGACATATTTGCTGATGGCTTTGTTTTCTTTTCTAAGCCTGCCTGGCTCACCAATTGTAGGGGGAATAACCCAAAAGTAACAGACACTGATAAACAGACAACCAGTAAATAAAGAGAAGCTCACCTTTTGCAGATGGTCAAGGTTCACCAATAACTCCACAGGGGAGGGATCTCCAACAAAAGAACTTTCCATAGTGGTAGTCAGCCCTTAAATGGGGTTTGGGAGAGGTGTAGCCAGAATCCACCCCTTCCAGTCACACAGGTACATTGCCTTCACCTGTGTTCCTGCAGCTGACTCAGTGCTTGCCTCAGGTGATCAATCAGTGGTTCAGGCCATGATTCAACAGTTCTCTTACACAGTGTTATTCCAGAACATCGAACAAAAGCATAACAGGTTAAAAAGAGGAAAAACTGTAAACCAGAGTAGAAAAGTTTACTAATTTTGGGTTTGACTAGCTATAAGAATGTTCCTTAGGTATGCTTTTTCCAGGCACAAGGAGGAGCAAACTATGTGTGAGTACCACCCCTCTCTATTATACTGAAGCTAGGTGCTAAGTGTGGGAGCTTGTGTAGTAGGGTGTAGGATTTCTATCCCGCCTCTCTTGTGAATTCATCCTATTTATTACTGGTCTCTGTGTTCTCAGAATTGTGTTCTACTTTTTTTTACTTTATTGTTTATTTTATTTTTATTTTCTTATTATTATAATTCATACATATATGTATTTATTTATTCTTTTTATTATTCTTTTATTTTTGTGCCATGGTCTCTACTAGACAGAGGGCTTGCCGTAAAAAGGCTGTGGTGACCCAGACAGAAGGTCTGTGTAGAAACATGGCTTCACAGGTCTCTGGTTGCAGTGAGTGCCAGAACCTGGTGCTGCTGGAGGAGGATGGCAAGCAGACCTCTTGTGTGAGGTGTGAACAGGTTGAAGATCTGCTTAACATGGTGACAGAGCTGAAAGAGGAGGTTGAGAGACTGAGGGCCATCAGGGACTGCGAGCAGGAGATTGACTTGGTGGAGTAGCTCCCTCGAGTGCCAGAGAGAAAGGCACCAGGGAGATACCCTGAATTTGGTGGTGGACTCCCTGACCTGCCCCCGTCAGGCTGAGGGGGGGTATCTGAGGGATGGGGAGGGCTGGTAGAGAGTCCCTGCTCGGTACAGTAGGCGATCTCCCCTTCTGCCTACCTCTTGTCCTCAAGTCCCTCTAAGCAATAGGTTTGTAGCATTGGAACGTTGAAGGAGAAATAATGGGGGAGGTAAGGGAAGATTCTCCCAGGAAGTCATCAATGGCAAGGGAGTTGACTCCGTGCATTGAGACTGCCGCTGCCAAGAAAGAAAGAAAGGTGATCGTGGTGGGTGGCTCCCTTCTCAAGGGTACTGAGGGCCCCATTTGCAGACCAGACCCAAGCCATAGGGAAGTGTGCTGTCTCCCTGGGGCCCGGGTCAGGGACATAACTAGAAGACTCCCAGATCTGATACATCCCACTGACTACTATTCGTTACTCATAGTTCAAGCAGACAGCAGTGAAATAACTCAAAGAAGCCTGCGAACTAAGAAAAGAGATTTCAGGGGTTTAGGGTGATTAGTTCAAGGAGTGGGAGCACAAGTGGTGTTTGCTTCCATACCTTCTGGGGTGATGAAGGACACGGAATGGGCTAGGAAAACACAGGTGATGAATAATTGGGTGAGAGGCTGGTGTAGAGACAGACACTTTGGGTTTTTTGACCATGGGGCATTTTACTCAGTTCCTGGCCTGGGAAACAAATTCTAGCCCAGGAGCTAGCTGGACTCATCAAGAGAGCTTTAAACTAGCTGTGATGGGGGAAGGGGATAAAACAGGGCTCACGAGTAAAGAGCTCAGGGGTGTTGTGCTGGAGTAAGGGGTGAGGCAGATGTCACAGCTGAAGTGCATCTACACCAATGCACGCAGCATGGGCAACAAACAAGAGGAGCTTGAAGCCATTGTGAGGGAGGCTAACTACAACCTTGTCGCTATTATGGAAACATGGTGGGACCCCTCCCACGACTGGAATACCGGGATTGATGGCTACAAGCTCTTCAGAAGGGATAGACGGGGAAGAAAGGGTGGTGACATAGCTCTCTATATCAAAGAGTGTCTTGATGTTGAAGAGCTTGAGATTGGAAATGACCAAGTGTCTATGGGTAAGAATCAGGGGGATGGTCTGTAAGGGTGACATCATGGTGGGGGTCTGTTATAGAACTCCTAGTCAGGATGAAGAGATAGATGAGGTGTTCTACAAGCAACTAGTAGATGTTGCACGATGGCCAGCACTAGTTCTCATGGGGGACTTCATCTTCCCTGATATATGCTGGAAATATAATACTGCGCAGAGGAAGCAGTCCATGAGATTTCTGGAGCGTGTGGAAGATAGCTTCCTGACACAGCTAGTGCAAGAACCTACCAGGGGAGGTGCCCTGCTAGACCTGCTCTTCACTAACAGAGAAGGACTAGTAGGAGATGTGAAGGTTGGGGATTGTCTTGGCCAGAGTGACCATGAAATGGTAGAGTTTGCTATTCTTGGTGACGTCAAGAGGGTGACTAGCAAAACTGCTACCTTGGACTTCTGGAGGGCAGACTTTGACCTGTTCAGGACGCTTGTTGCAAGGGTCCCTTGAGACTCGCTCCTGAGGGGTAGAGGGGTCCAGGAAGCCTGGGTCCTTCTCAAGATGGAAATCTTAAAGGCACAGGAGCAGGCTGTCCCTGAGTCCTGTAAGTCAAGCCAGAGGGGAAGAAGGCCAGTGTGGATGAACTTTTGTTGAGACTCCGGGAGAAAAAGAGAAAAAGAGTCTATGTCCTCTGGAAGATGGGACAGGCTACTTGGGGAGACTACAGAGAACTTGGCAAGATTTGCAGGCAGGAAGTTAGAAATGCAAAAGCCCAGCTCCAACTTAGACTGGCTACTGGAGAAAAGGAGACCAAAAAATCCTTTTACAAATATGTTAACAGTAAAAGAAGAACTAAGGAGAATTTCTCTCCTTTACTTGATGTGGCAGGGAATGTAACCATGGGGGATAAGGAAAAGGCTGAGGTTCTCAATGCCTTCTTCACATCTGTCTTTAATAGACAGACAGTTAACCTCAGGATACTTTTCGCCCTGACCTGGAAGTCTGGGATGAAGCGCATCATACACCCCTTGTGATCCTAGCAGAGACAGTCAGAGACCTGCTCCTCCATCTGAACTGCCACAAGTCCATGGGACCAGATGGGATCCACCCAAGGATGCTGAGGGAGCTGGCAGAGGTGATTGCCAAGCCGCTTTCTGCCGTCCATCAACATTCCTGGTCATCCGGAGTGGTCCCACAAGATTGGAGGCTTGCCGATATGGCTCCCAACTACAAGAAAGGCCGTAAGGAAGATCCGGGGAACTACAGGCCTTTCAGCCTGACCTCGGTATCAGGGAAAGTTATGGAGCAGTTGATCTTGAGGGAGATCACACGGCACGTGCGTGGCAATCAGGGGATCAGACCCAGCCAGCACGGGTTCACAAAGGGCAGGTCGTGCTTGTCCAGCCTCATCTCCTCTATGACTGGGTGACCA
Organism: Callipepla californica brunnescens; assembly: GCA_023055505.1. NCBI lineage: Eukaryota > Metazoa > Chordata > Aves > Galliformes > Odontophoridae > Callipepla > Callipepla californica. The sequence continues at coordinate 67,274,366 of JALIRH010000003.1, forward strand.
GACTGGTAGATGAAGGAAAGGCTGTTGATGTAGTCTACCTGGACTTAAGCAAAGCCTTTGACACCGTCTCCCATGGTATTCTCCTGGGGAAACAGGTAGCCCGTGGTGTGGACAGGTTCACTCTTCTTTGGGTTGAGAATAGGCTAGAGGGCCATGCCCAGTGGGTAGTGGTCAATGGAGTTTAGTCCAGCTGGTGTCCCGTCACAAAGTGGTGTCCCCCAAGGGTCAGTACTGGGGCCCATCTTGTTTAATATCTTTACTGATGACCTGGATGAGGGGATTGAGTGTACTCTCAGTAAGTTTGCGGATGACACCAAGCTGGGGGATCTGCCTGAGGGTAGGGAGGCCCTTCAGCGGGATCTGGATAGGCTGAACAGCTGGGCTGAGGTCAATGGGATGAGGTTCAATAAGGCCAAGTGCTGGGTCCTACACTTTGGCCACAATAACCCCATGCAATGCTATAGGCTTGGGGCAGAATGGCTTGAAGACTGTATAGAGGAAAAGGACCTGGTGGTGTTGGTTGATGTTCGGCTCAACATGACCCGGCAGTGTGCACAGGTGCCAAGAAGGCCAACGGCATCCAGGCCTGTATTAGGAATAGTGTGGCCAGCAGGAGCAGGGAGGTGATCATTCCCCTGTACTCAGCTCTGGTGCGGCCGCACCTCGAGTACTGTGTTCAGTTTTGGGCCCCTCACTACAAGAGAGACATCGAGGCCCTGGAGCGTGTTCAGAGAAGGGCAACAAAACTGGTGAGGGGTCTGGAGCACAAGTCTTACGAGGAGCGGCTGAGGGAGCTGGAATTGTTTAGCCTGGAGAAAAGGAGGCTCAGAGGAGACCTCATTGCACTCTACCACTTCCTGAAGGGAGGCTGTGGTGAGGAGGGGGTTGGCTTCTTCTCCCAGATAACTAATGACAGGATGAGAGGGAATGGCCACAAGTTGCGCCGGGGAAGATTTAATTAGATTTGAGGAAAAATTTTTTTTCTGAGAGAGTGGTCAGGCACTGGGATGGCCTGCCTAGGGAGGTGATTGAGGCACTGTCCCTAGCGCTGTTCAAGAAGCGTTTAGATGAGGTGCTGAGGGATTTGATTTAGTAGCTTGGTGGGTAGGGATGGTGGTGAGAGGATGGTTGGACTAGATGATCTTGTAGGTCCTTTCCAACCTAATGAATCTATGAATCTATGACAAAAGTCGATCAAGTGTTGAAAAAAGGTCATGCACAGGTTTTGTACCACATTTAAGACCTAATCACATTGTGGTGAGAAGATAAGCTTAAAAATAGATGAACTTGGTTTGGCAAATGCTTAGCTTAAATGCAGAACTTGATTTCAAAACATTTTTCTTCATTTAAGATTTTAGGTATGTTTCTTTCATAATCTGCTTCCTTAGTTCTGCAAAACTTAATGCAAAGTTGTATCTTCAGTAGGGGATCAATCTAAGATAACCTCCTGTCTCCAATACTCTATCTAACACTATGCTGTGACAAACCAAGTGTGCTGTTTATAAAATCAGGTCTTCTGCATTGCAGGTAAAATTGTAAGGATATCAAACAGTTTACAAATGAATGTAATTTACAGATTTATCTAATCTCTTGTCACTCCAGTCTTCAAAAGGGACAAAAAGGATTCGGGGAACTAAAGGCCAGTCAGCACCACCTTATCTCCCAGCAACTGGAGGGTTACCAGTAGTAGTCAGTATGAATTCACAAAGGTGAAATCATGCTTGACCAGCCTGGTAGCCTTCTATGATATCATCACTGGCTGAATAGATGCAGGGAGGACAGTAAATACCTTGACTGCAGTAAGGCTTCTCTGTCTCCCAAAGTGTCCCTGTAATGAAGCTTAGAAAGCATGGTATAGTGGACAGTAAGCTAGGTTGAGAACCACATAACAGGCAGAGCTCAGACAGCTGTGCTCAGTGGTGCAGGGTCCAGCTGGAACCTGTAATTAGCAGAATTCATCAAGGGGTAAGTGCTAGTCTTGTCTTATTCAGTAACTTCTTCAGTGGCCTGGATGAAAGAATATAGTCCACCCTCAGCAAGTTTGCTGCTAGTCCAGAGCTGGGAGGAGTGACTGACATGCCAGAGGCTCTACTGATATACATTAAGACCTGGACAGGCTGGAGAGTCCAACAGAGAGGAATCTAATGACGTTCTTCAAGGGCAACTGAAGATTCCTGCACTTGGGAAAGAACAGCTGCATGCATTGGTACAGGTTAAGGGCTGACCTGTTGGAGAGGAGCTCTGAGAAGAAGGACCTGGAGGTCCTGAAGAACAACAGATTTGCCATGACCCAGCCATGAGTGTGTATGCTTCTGGCCAAGAAGGCTTGTGGAATATAAAAATGCATCATGAAGAGCATGGTCAGCAGGTTGAGTGGGGTTCTCCTCTCCCTCTAATCTGCTCTTGTGAGGTCACATCTGGAGCACTGTATCCAGTTCTGGGCATCTCAGTTTGAAGAGGACAGAGAACTTGAAAATTGAGTCCTGTGGAGGGAAACAAAGATAATTAGGGGCTGAAGCATCTCCTGTCTGACTTAAAGTTGAGAGACGTGGAGCTTCTTAGCCTGAAGAAGAGAAGGCTGAAAGGGAATCTCTTCAGTATTTATAAATACGTCAAGTGCAGAAGTCAAGTCTGTAGGGGTAGACTCTTCTTAGTGGTGTGCACCTGTAAAACAAGGGGAATGGAAAGAAACTGACACACAGAGAGTTCCGTACAAACACAAGAATGAAAGCCTTCGCTGTCGGAGTAACAGAGCACTGGAACAGGCTACCCTGTCAAACAGGTGGTGAAATCTCTGGAGATATTCAGGACTAACGTAGACACTTACTTGCTCAACATACTGTAGGAAACAATCTCCATAGATTTCTTTCCATGGCTACGGTTCTGTGATTATGTGGAAAAAGTCTACCACACAAACTTTTGGGTTATTGTTCATGTGCAATGGGTAGAACTTAAAAAAAAAAAAAGTTGGAATTCACTGTTTGAAGAATCAGTGATTGAGAAATTCATTAGTGGGGCAATAGAATTCAGTAACAGGTATGTCAGAGGTTAGAAAAAAGAAATCACTACAATTACTATGTATTCAAATGATACATTTGTCATTGTGACATCCTCCCAACTGCTGTAGATGATCACCAAATGCTCGATGCTTTCATCCCAGTCTTCTTTAAAAACACACTAGCCTTGATGTTTGATGATGTTAGTGCAAAAAAAAAAAAAAAAAAAAAAAAAAGGCAATTTACCATAAGTTTTACTTTCCTGAGCTGGAGTTGCTTGATACTAAGTGATCCTTTGCCCAGCACCCAAAGGATAGCCCAGAAGTTTTTCAGCAGACATATTCCCAGAATGGAGCTGTGTGCTGTGTGGCTACAGGGCAGTTCCCATTGCAGAGAAATTCACATGGAAATACCACAGTGTTCACACGCTTTGATGGTGAAGCCACTGGGAGATGAGGGATTCCAGGAACAAACAGTCAAATGGAAATAAAAATGTACTTTGTGTATTTTTATTATTGAAGAAATCTACTTTTTTTTTTTTTTTTTTTAAGTATAACTACTGATAATTTACTGTAAGGAGTTGTTTGTAGGACTAGCTTGTCACCTGGCAATAGGTGTTGTTTTACTGTCTCAGTTGTCAGCTGCAAGCAGGTAGAGAAGTTTAAAACAGCAGTGTACCCAGAACATGCTTAACATAACTGGAAATGCTAGAATGTTTATTCCTAATCATGAGAAAATGCCATGCAAGCTCTGCTCTACTTAATCCATAAATAAATATCCCCTTGCATTCTTAATGGCATTAGGTCCCTTTCTTTCCATTGAAATTGATCATTAACAGGTATTCATATTTTTCAATTTCAGGAGTTTCCCAATGCTCCTATTATTCCTCTTTCCATGGATTAGGGAAACAGTGAGATTTTCTTTCCATAGAACAATTTTAGCATTTCCCACGTGCTCTAGTCCATCTGATGCTTATCAACACATCTCTTCCCTATTATTTTCCTTTTTTCTATTTACAGAGGAAGAAATGTTAGCACAGTTCAGTATCTTGTAGTTGCTGGGCAAGGTTATCAAGGATATTTTATGCAGTGCCGAAAAGCACAGAATTCTAAGGGAGGTTCTGTAGGAGTGGATTCTTTTTCTCAACTCCCCACTAAATTATTTTTTGGTGAAATCTGCCCACAGTATTTGAAAGTAAACTTGAGGTGTTGTTTTCATTTGCTTAAAACACATACTAACTTCCAATAAGCATGAGTTTGACATTTGGGTCAGCACAGAGTCAGGCAGTCAGTGAAGTTGACAGTTTCTATCTGCCATTAGGGTCTCTAGGACAGGCTCTCCTCAAGGCTTACCACTAAATGCAGCCAAAAAAGACAGGAACACAGGGCTAATCGTAAGTGATGGATTATATGTAAACTACCATTCCAATGGGGGGAAAAAGAAAAAGCCATCATGATAAGTAATACTGATAATAGTTTTCTGGCCAAACTGAATGCATTGATGATTAATACGATTAATATAAAATTGATTGATGATTAATATAAAATTAAGATAAATCCCCTGGGGGTTCGACTAGATGATCTCTAGAGGTCCCTTCCAACCTCTACAATTCTGTGATTCTTAGTGAAGTCTCTGGTAGTACTCACTGAAATCAGTCAAGTGTACATCGTAACCAATTAGTCGTAGGGCTGCTCTTCCCTCAGACCTTGTTCGGCTCTATTCACTGTGTTTTCACCCCAAGTCACAGTCACCAGCAACTGACACCTGAAGTGTCTTGCAACCACACTACTCTTCCTGTCCCAAAGGCTTTTTCTTCCACTTGGTACCCAGTTATGTCCCAAGAAATTAATCATCACATATTAAATAGCATGGCACTTGCACAAGGAAATTCTGCACTGAAGGTGACAATTTATTCGTGAGTATTTAGAGCTGATAAGTATTACTGGATCATTTTCAGTGTTTCCCACCCTCCCAGCCCCTCCCAAAATATAAACATGTCCTAGAACGTCATTCGCACCAACTCTGCTTGTAACTGGATGCAAGTGGAAAGCAAGCAGGAGCTGACAGGAACCTCCTGCAAGCACTGTCCTTTGACAAAATGTTTTGGCCAATTGCAGCCTCAGTGGGCTTGCCAGCTGCTAGCAGATCCTACCACTGCCAATCTGCCCTGTCCTGGGGGCACTGCATCCTTTGCAACACATAATCATTGCTATGCACTTGAACAGAGCCTGATGTCAAATAGGTTTGGTATTTCAGTTCATAGTAGGGACTTTTTTAGATCATCTTTTAAAATACCAATACTGTCATTTTGCACCACTGTGACAATCTCTTAATCAGGCTACTTACGATCACATAATCATTAAGGCTGGAAAAGATCTCTAAGGTTGCCAAGTCCAACTATCAAACCCTACCATGCTCATCCACTAACCATGTCCCTCAGTGCCACATTTCCATGGTTCTTGATCTTCTTCATCTCCTCCAGGGATGGTGACCTCCCCACCTCCCTGGGCAGCCTATGCTACTGCCTCATCCCTGTTCATGATTCAAAATTGTTCATGATACTCAACCTGCTCCTCTGGCCCAGTTGAGGCTATTAATGCTTGTCTTATCACTGGTTACCTGGGAGAAGAGAACTACTACTACCAGTCTTTTATCTCTGAAAGTGGAGAAAGTGGGAGGCTCTGCAGTCAGCCATTAGACATCAAGTTGCTAGCATCTCTCACCCTTTTCTGTCACTAAACTATTCTTACAAAATTTTGATTTGAGCTATACGTAACTTACATCCCAGCCAGATGGCAGCATCATGTTTCATGGAGCTTGGGCCGGAGTCTACCAGTCCTGGAAGCAGTGGATGGCCAAGCTCTTACAATGGGAATGCTTCCTCCTAGCAAGGACCCATTGGCATTTCTGTGAAGACAAAGGAAATGAGAGACAGGGAAAATGCAACAATTTGAGTAGTGCAGTTTACACGCAAAAGGGAGGAGATGCTATCCAGAGGGACCTAGATAGACTTGAGAGGTGGCCCCAAACTCAAGTTCACCAAGTTCAAGTGCAAGGTCCTGGGTCAGGTCAGTCAAAGGCATAGATGGCTTGAAAGCAGTGTGCAGGTAACAATTTGGGGGTGTCAATTGATGAAAGACTCAACATGAGTTGGCCATGTGCGCTTGCAGCCCAGAATGCCAGCAGTATCCTGGGTTGTGAGAAGTGTGACCAGCAAAGCAAGGGAGGTGATTGTACCCCTCTACTTTGCTCTTGTGAACCCCACCTGGTTTACAGCATCCAGGTCTGGGGCCCCCTAATACAAGAAGAACATGGAGTTGCTGGAGCAGGTCCAGAGGAGGGCTGCAAAGACGATCAAAGGGCTGGAGCAACTCCCCTATGAGGACAGGCTGAGAGACTCTTCAGTTTAGAGAACAGAAGGCTCCTGGGGGACCTTATAGCAGCCTTACGGTAACTGGAGGAGGCCTATGGGAAAGCTAGGAAGGGACTTTTCATAAGAGCGTGTAGTGATAGGATGAGGGAAAATGGTTTTAAATGGGAAGAAGACAGATTTAGACAAGATAATAAGAAGAAATTCTTTACTGTGGGGGTGGTGAGACACTGGAATAGGTTGTCTAGAGACATAGTGATGCCCCCTCACTAGAGTCAATCTAGACCAGACCAGATAGGGTTTGAGAAATCTTGTCTAGAGGGAGGTGTCCCTGCCTGTAGCAGAGGGTTGATACAAGGTGATCTTAAATGGACTTACAACCCAAACCATTCAGTGATTCTATAATCAAATGAAAATAAATAAATATACAGAATATCCACAGATTTATTTCTGAGGCAATAATGTGCTTTTATCTTTTTCCTATTGATTGGCTACAATGCCGATATCAGATACTATCAAATACTTGCCCTCCTGCCAAATACACTTTGCGTTTTTCAGCCCTAATGATCTGGGGCTCGTACTCGCTTTGTTACCAGGTCTGATAAGGTGGCTGCTGCTCATTTTGCATGAGAACCTGGAGATCTGACCATCTCTGCTGCATACGTGCTGTCAGCTCAGGTTATTCACATCTTTTGCTAGTGTAGAATTGCCCTTCTGATGTAGGCAAAGACCCTATTTGTCTCGTAGCTGCATAACTGGCAGACTTGCTGAAGTTTAACCAGAAGGCCCTTCCAAGTCCCTACGGCAGATTTTGTTATCGCTTTTGTCTTTTTCATTATGTTTGACATTTGAAGGCTGAGCCTTATTATATACAGGCAGTCTACAGCACCGGACTAGGGAAATGAGTTCTGTGAGATGGTGAGCACAAGAAAAATGTGGAAGAGTGACCACAACATTAAAATGAGATTTTTAGGAACATTTTTTATTTCTGAGGTAATCCTGCACAATATTACCTGAATGAAATATGCCTGGAAACCAGAGACTTTTCAAATGGGAGCAAAAGTGATCTCTTTTTCCCAGACTTCTGAGAATCAGAGAAGTATTCAGGTCACTGTAACATCTAATCTTATCTGAGCATAAAAAAAACCCACTAGGTTTTTATGTTATCATTATCAATTGTTACCACTTATCATTAGATTACTCAATCTGATCTCTTTTAGGTGAGATTTTGTGTAGGTTGAGCTTTTAGAGTTGTGTTTCCCTCCCTTGTGTCTCAAATAACAAATCTTCAAAACAGTTGTCCAGAGTACTGTGGAAAATGAAACAGGAATTGGAATTTTTTAGACTTTCTGGAGAGAATAGTTTATCTTAGTAGTACCAGCATATTACAGAAAGATACTCATAGTACTTCTGAACTTTTTGATTTTGACCATATAGTCTCCAAGCTTTACCACCTGAAATTCTGGAACAGGGCATGATGAGGTACCCACAAGTGCTAAACCCAGACCAAGCCCCTTAGGCAGCCATGGGCACCTCTCAGCCCAGTCCTTCTCCATGGTATCCCCCAGAAGCCAGGCCCAGCAGCACCCAGGCAGCAAGCAGACATCTCCATTGTGCTACCCTTTGATGTTGGTTCCCATTGCATATTCAGCTTTCTTGCTGGGTCTGCTTTTATCCATTTTTTGCTGAGGCTGATGAGAAAAAGTTTACTGACATCTCTGAAATCAGTTTTAATCTGGCAGATTGACAGCTCCTACGTTTGCTGATCTAATCTTTCTTGTCAGGACAAAAGGAGTCTGCACTCTGGTAAAACTTAGACTAAGGGGAAAGGAAGAAGGAGAAGGAAAGAGAGACAGCAGAAAGAGAGAGGAAACATTCTCTTCAAAGAAAACTGGAAGAGATCTTAAAATGAGGATATACAGTTAAAAAAAAACCTTACTGTGATGACAGACAAAGGCCAACTTTGGAAACTAAGATGGTTATGTAGCTCACTCCAGACTATTTTTTTTTTTTTTTTTGGAGCACGAAAAGAGCCAAGCTAGAACTGTGTCTCGTATGTGGCATCCCACATTCAGTAGTCAATTGACTTTCATTTGATTTTGTTTTCTGAACACTGTCTGTGAAATGAAAAGTGTTTCAAAAAGCCATGAAGCCTTAATTGTGGTGAACAAAATAAAGGCTGCAAGGTATTAAAATTTAGAAGAACAATTTAAGCACCACTCAGAATGATTTTCCAACACTAGTGCCATGAGTTTTGTTGAGTATATTGTATTTCTCTCTCTCCTTTAATTTTAAAGGCAATATAATAGGTTTCATCTAAACAACAATATACGTGAAGGAATTTACTCGATGTTTTCTCAAAGCTTTACACACCATAAATTCAAAAAATACCTCCAAGACAAAAACAAGGGGAATGTTTTTAAACTAAAGGTGGGGAGATTTAGATTAGAAGTCAGGGAGATCTTTTACATTGAGAGTGTGGTGAGGTGATGGAATGATAGAACAGGCTGCCCAGATAGGTTGTGGATATTCCAGTCTTCAAGGTCAGGTTGGATGGATCCTTGGATCTAGTGGCTGGCAATACTGCCCACTGCAGAGCAGGTTGGATCTTGATGATCCCTGTGGTCCCTTCTAAACCCAGCCATTCTATGATTCTATGATTCTAACAAATTAAGAACACTGGAGCTATTTTCAAATGGAAAACCTATAGGTGACCAATTCTCAAAGAAAGGAAAATATAAGAACAACATGAAAAGCATTTTTGAGAACTATGTTAGCTCTCTCCACTCAACTGAATTGGACAGCATCAAAAAAACAGCAAGTTTCAAGATCACAGAATGTTAACTAAATATACAAATGTGTCTGCATGTTGTACTTTTTGATAGTATGTATCTGTATCCATGGTAAATGTTGAACTATTTTTCTGCAGTGTCTTCAGCCAAACTGGTATCTAACCTGAGAACTTATGGTATCCTCAGAAGTGGTACCCACTAAACCTGAAGGACGTACTTCAGGAACTGAACAAGATCGTGAAACCCCCTTTTTTTAATTTACTCATTGAGCTTGATTATCTTTTAAGTATTCAGTTGGCAAACAGAGTTCTTCTGAATATAATTATTGAATAAGGATAATATTCTGCATGGTCCTCCATTCTTAATAGTAATGCATATTGAATCATCTGCATAAGCACATTTTGGTTGGATGCCAGGAGAATAGACAATAGTTGAGAATATTGCAAGTTAACAAAAAGCATACACATCATGCTGACAGGTTCAAAATACTTCCAGTGAAAATGTTAGTGAGGAAATGTATGTATGGAAAGTAAACAATAGCAAAAACAAATTCATCTGGGGTGTGAATAGCAAAGGTTGTTGAAGAATTGTTTCTGCTCTGAAATGGGACTAAAGCAAACAAACAAATATCTTCATGTGATGCCATCTTCTTTCAGTTGCTTCATTTTAATAAAGATGTTATGATTGTTTTTCCTCTCCTTTGCTGAAACCCGTGAGGAAGAAACTACTTTGAAATCTATAATTCAGCCATATAATTTTTAATCTCTGTAGAACAGGAATATTCCGAAGAAAAGAAAATATTTAAGTTTCATCTCTTGCAAGAGTCCTTCAGAAACTGCAAAAATTAGGGGAAAGTTCAGATTTAATATACAGGAAAAAAAAAGTTAAAAACATCCAGAAAATGCTCTAGAGAAAGGTCCAATGGCAACTTCATTCACGTCAGTCACAGTTACTCAAGAGAAAACATAAATGACATAACATAATCCCAAGGTCAAATTCAAATGATGACTCTAAGCAATGAAAGAAGATTGAGCTGCAGTTAAGAAATCAGACCATCTATGTTTTTGATTCTCCAGTGACACAAATTTACTGAAGTAAATTTCAGTATCTCTTATTTAACTAATCATCGGAAACAACAACAAACATAGAACGGATAAAGAACACTTGATGTTCTATTGCACTAAAATGTAAGTTAAGAGGAGTAATGAAACAATTGTAGGAAGCCAAATAAAAACAAGGTCCTGTTCATGTGCCTGTGCCTATCTGCAATTTTCTCAGCTGTTTATAATGAGAGACAGTCTTTAAAATTATGTTGTTATTAAGGCTTTAAAATATAAATATCATGAAACTTTTCAAGAGAGACCACCATCAAAACTATCTTTGCTCCTTTCTGTTTTGTTCATATTATTTTGCACTTGTGAAACATCATTATCACTGGGCATAATCTCTGTAAACTAAAAAAGAATATTTAGATGGAAATGTCTTGTATGCAAGTGATACATCTTGAACACAGGTCTAGAAATAGGAGGGCTTTCTTACAGACCTGATGGGGGTATTGCAAGCTGAGATATGTGGTCCATCAGTGAATGTTGCCTTCAAGAAATTTGCGAAGTCATGAAAAAGAATACATTCATGTATATATATTCTCTCTTAGTTCAGTTGCAAGTGACACTATATTGCTACTGCTGCTAATGAAAAAGTCAGAATTTGAGTTGTCGAATGATTTGGATGACAAAAGACCTCCAATTCCTGTGGGTATCTACTAGCTGGCTCATTTCTGTCTGCCTAGCATACATACAAAAGACTTTGAAAATGTTTTCACCCTTGATTACCTTTACAGAAGTCATAGATAAAATACCCTCCTACCATTTAGCGCTGTTCCCAGGTTTCTGTGCTCAGTGTTGACTCAAAAAGATATTGAAATGAATTGCATGAGATTCCTGAAGTCCAATTAATACTTAATAATCTTTTCCTTTCTGATATTTTTTCAAAATATTCTTGATTTATTAATGGCTAATTCAGGGTTAAGAAGGTCAAAAATATTGAAAAACTGGCCAAAAACTACCTGGTATAAAAATGCAACATTACCATAAATTCTCTAGTTTATAGTATAGCATATTTCTGTGAAATACACCGTACTTTTCTGCCTCAAAAGTAGTCATTAGGATATGCATTGTCATCTTCAGATCTGCAGTGACACAGTTTCTAAATATTTATCTGGAGACAATTTGAGATTTCACAGAAAATAAAGATTTAGTACTTTACTTTCCTGGAGTACCATCTTTGACCAGTAACCTTACACTGTTTTATCTTTATCATATTAAATTTCCATTCTATCAGGACAGGATTTTTTTAAATCTTTTTTAAGTTGAGTTCTGTGTAATCTTTAAGTCTTAAGTCCTTTAAGCTCTCATGCTCTCAAATTTATTACTATTCTACTCTAGTATCTCTGGGAGGGCTTGAGATAGACCTAAGTAAGGCAAAAGGATGAAAATGCAGTGTGGCACTGATCAGTGTTCTGCTGTCTTCCCAGCTTCTCAGCCTCTTCATAGAGATTTGAATCAGATATTAAACAGGTTTGGTACCCTACATCCAGGCATAAAGAATGTTACCTTGCTAAAAACTGAGTTAAGGGATGTGGGAGCACTTATACACTTCACAAACTTCTGTCCCTGATGAATGTCCCTAAAAAAATGGTGAAATGAAAGACAGAATTCTTAGTGTTTGAAAAACACCTGTATTTAAATATAATGGGTTAAAGTATACTCTCCTTGATTTATGGAATTCTCTGCTATTGTTAACTGGAAGGTGTAGACAATAATAGGAAGGAAGGAAGGAAGGAAGGAAGGAAGGAAGGAAGGAAGGAAGGAAGGAAGGAAGGAAGGAAGGAAGGAAGGAAGGAAGGAAGGAAGGAAGGAAGGAAGGAAGGAAGGAAGGAAGGAAGGAAGGAAGGAAGGAAGGAAGGAAGGAAGGAAGGAAGGAAGGAAGGAAGGAAGGAAGGAAGGAAGGAAGGAAGGAAGGAAGGAAGGAAGGAAGGAAGGAAGGAAGGAAGGAAGGAAGGAAGGAAGGAAGGAAGGAAGGAAGGAAGGAAGGAAGGAAGGAAGGAAGGAAGGAAGGAAGGGAGGGAGGGAGGGAGGGAGGGAGGGAGGGAGGGAGGGAGGGAGGGAGGGAGGGAGGGAGGGAGGGAGGGAGGGAGGAATTTCTCCTTGCTATTTCTCTTTTATATTTGACATGCTCTGATAGCTTAGTGTTCTGTACAGTTTTTTGAAACTTTTAATGGCAGCTATGTCAACATTAATTCTTATTATTATATTGTTATTTCAAGAGAAATATCGTGAGATTTTCAAATCTCTAGTAGTAGTAAACAGTAAACAGACATTTAAGGGAACTTCTTAAATCCAGTCACTGCTGTATAAAACTCATTCTTTCCTTCAACAGTTTCTTCTCTTCACTTTCTGTCCTCTTCTATTACTTTCCTTCTCTCCCAACACTGAAGCCAGACTGTCAGTCTGCCTCTTTGGAATGATAGCAGACTTAAGAAAAACTCCTGCAGGCCAGTAGTAACAGCTGTCTTAGACCTTCCCACTTGTTTTCTACCTCTCTCCTAAGCTACAAAAATGGCCACAAGAAAAAATTCTGAACGTGATTATGAAATCTGTGTCTCAATCTTGTTATTATATTTGAAACCTCTTTGCTCTGCTCCTGTTCATGAACAATTGGAATTGAATTCAGCTCTTTTAAATGATACCGATACAAGTAAGTTGTCAACTTTTAGTGGAAGATCTTCCCTCTTGGGCTGATTAAAAAGGCTTTCAATAAACAGCAAGCTTCATGACCAAACTGGTGTTAGGACAATGACTAGCAATTTTTGGTGCTGCTCATATTTAAGATCTATGCAAAGAGAAGACCTTTGCATGTAGTAGCAATGATGTCAAAAATCTACAACACTAAAAGACTGTACCAGTAATATATTAGGTCATTTAGAGGTGCACCCATGTCTGCTAATGCTCCTTGATGAATTTATTCAGCTTTTTTCCCTCTGAAAGGAGTACAAAGGTATAGATTTGGAGGTTTACTTGAACACTGGCAGCACAAAGATTCATTTTTCTTTTTAAGTAAGCTTTATCGTGAAAATTTATTTACTGTTGTTACAGAGGACATCACATGATTGGGAAGGAAAGGAACAGTTGTGTGTTTCGTGTCAGCAGTACAGGGAAAATTGGGTTATAGTATACTCTTTGAATGAGAGAATCCATAGGAATGAAAGTTTTTGTAGAAATGCTTGAAAATAAGTAACAGTCCAGTGCTGCATTGTGGATACTATTTATAGAGTCAAAAAATTTTGTCAAATGTCAGGTTAACTTTTATGAGGCTTCTATGGGCCAAGGCATTCTCTGCAAATTCTCATGCGAGGAGTCATTCTTCCATATACCCATGAAAGATAATCACACGATCTCTTCCTTTCAGGAAGAGATGCATATTGACCTACTTTGATTGATAAGAAAGCATTTTTAATAAAAGCAGATTTAATGATCGTCTTCTGCATCTGTAAAACCTCCCTAACTTTATACAGCACTACTTCTGGATTAGGCCCATACAAGAAATCAAAAGTAGAAAATATCTTTTATAGTGCAGATAAAAACTCAGACCATGGAAGGGGGAGTGGCTCCTGATATCTACCAATAATGCATTTGTGGTGCTGTGGGTCTTCAAGCGAAACCATACAGTGTGAGTGCAGACCGTCAGAGTTAAGACTGTCCATGCAGCCAACATACATTACCATGACAATTAGCTGCCAAATAATTGAAGATAATTTCTGTGTAACTGCTAGAAGTTTCCATGTCATCAGTCACATATACTTGATGCCTAACACTTGAAACTGGAAGACTTTGAAGCTTTTATTTTCTATAGCTACTGGAGGCTGGGATGGCTCTCTGTGGTAGCAATGTGTTAGGCATCAGTCCAAGGGGAGAGAGAGAAGAGCTGGAGGAAGCTGGAGTTTCCTATAACTAGGAAATTCACAGCTCTTTCTTAGAGTGGAGTCTTGTGCCCCTTTTCTGTTAGATTTGTAAAGTCTGTCAAATTGTGATACCCAACCCTTTTTCATCAAGCAATAATTGAGTACTGCAGATTGTTCAGACAGTAGCTTCCTAGTTAACTGCTGCTCGGGCATTGTCAGACACAATGAAAATGCAAAATCATGCTCACCCAGATGGATATGTAGCTTTTGATTGAAGGGTCTGATCAACAAGACTTGTGTTTGAGAGCCAGCTCTCAGACACAGCTTTCAAAGTACTTACAGGAAAAAAGCAAAAATGAATTCTAATAAGAAACTCACTCCCTTTCAAACAAACAAACAAAAAAAATAAAAAATCAATCAAAACTCTGTGACTTAATGAAGGTAACAAAATGTCCCCCTCTTTGTAAGAAGTGGCAGAGCCCTGCTCAGGTGCCCAGGTTGCAAGTGGGCTTCAGGAAGAGCTGCTGAGCTTCATGTCTACTCCAGCCATAAGGCAGTCAGGTGTAAGGAACAGATCCAGGGAAGGTAACACCAACATGACACACCCAGTTTTAAAATCCCAGATACCATTTTTCATAAAGAGAATAGTGAATATTTAAAATGATCAGATATTCAAGTCCTGAAGCAATGCAGTACAGAAATGGAAGTTTAATGAACGCTTTAGGGATGATGTTCCAGCTGTAGTAAACTGGAACAGCTAAGAAATAACATTCAAAGATCACCTAAAAGACTATCCCTGGCTTTATATAAATATACAGTAATAATCTCTCCTTCCCCTGTTCTGGAGCTTTTATCCTCAAACACTTTCTTCTATGTGGATGATTAAGATGCTCTTTTTCCCCCCATTTTAACATTTGTATAGACTCTATGTTCTGTATTTAACTATAGCATTTTCTATTAGAAAATAAAGCAGTAATTTCTAAGGGTATCTCCTGCATTAATGTCTGCTGTCAAAGCTGCTCATGCTGCTTTAGGTAATTGGCTACTCACAAATCTTTATATAATAGTGTAAAGGTAAATAACTGCTAAAAGCCTAACCTAAACTGAAGTTGTGAATTATCCCACTTTTATTTTTTTATTATTATTGTTGTGTTTTGCTTGGATTTACACAATCTATAAATCAGAACTAAACAATGCATTTGCAGAATGATTGTCACAAGGATCTTTATGAGGTCCATAGCTATAAATTTCAAAGCTGAAGAGGTTGAACCTCTAACTATCTGAGCTTGGCTTGCATTCTGCCTTGCTTCCTTCTGCAAACCTCCTCTGCATAGTACAATAGAGATTCTGCCTCATTTTTTAGAAACACATATAATGTTTTGGGTTTTGTTTTCTAAAAATTGAAAGGTTGAAGAAGGCTGAGGGTGCTTAAAGTTCTCTGAAAAGATTGGTTGTTGCAGCCCAACCACAGGAAGGCAGGATCAGATATGTGCTTGAGCCTGTCAGGCTTGGCTGGCATGTCTGGGTGCTGTTGTTTGAGAAATCCACTGTTGTGCAGGGCGAGCAAAGTGATGGGTGAGATAAGAGCTGAGAGGAATTCACAAGAAAGAATACTTGACAGAGAGAGTAGAAAAGAGGACAGTAAGCTGCACTGAACTTCCTGTCTCCTACTGAGCATTTTCCAGTATCATTCTATCTTCCATAGTGTTGAATGTATGGGAAGCAAATATTTTTAATATTTGTATGCTGCTGAGTTAGTGGCTCCAGATCTGGAAGTTGCTTTTTCAACTCTATCACTTACTAAGCTTGTCCTCATTTAATCTGATGAATCGACATCCCAGAGTCTTACAAACCAAGTCATAAAATCCTAGGGTAGTAGGGATTGCCTAGTAAAGTTTGCTTGATCTCCTAGGTGCACTTACCTGTGTCCGGCTTCCTGTTCTTCCTGTTGTTGGTTTGTGCTGCAATGCTGGAGAAGGAACTCAGGGGCTATAGTATTTATTTCCTTCTGGGCCCAAATCTCCAGTCCACAATGTTGGTATAAATGTGTGGCGTGGCCGAACAAAGTGTATTGATTTCTTTATGTGAATACTGTAGAATTGAACAATACAACGCTGCTAAGATTTAATGAACAGAGCTCAACTGCTAGGTCCCTGTCAGAATATGCGTGAAGTTTTCAAACACTGCATTGTGCCTCCGTTCTCTGCTTTGGAAGTAGATCAAAGAGTTAGTTTTCTGGGATTATCCCCTCTGTAGTTTTCTCTTATATCTGTGCTGTCAAAGTCTTCTTTAAGTGCACATCTACAAGCAGTTCAGGTCTTCTCTTCTTAAAATATATGAACATTTGGAGAATTACATTTTACATATGTATTGCAGTAATGTCTCTTGACGATGAACTTCAGAAAAGTTTTCTGCAGCTGGAATGCCTTTTGCAGTTCTGTCTGTAAATGCCACTATTTTCCTTTTTTTTTTTTTTTTTTTTTTTTTTTGGGTGCAGTTAAACAAGACCTTATCATTCATACAATTACTAGCAACTTTCTAGAAAAATTCACCCCATTTTGTCATACCCACAGAGGACAAAATAACTGGATTTTTCCAGTTATAATAGGGCTGGATCTTTCCTCCCAGTCTTAAGCATATTTTCCTTACGGTGAGAATATATTCTAGATATCAATAATTCTGATGCTGGCCCTTCCAATCCTTCTTGACAGCATTTTATAGCCTTTCTTGTTGCTAACTTGTAACAGTCTGGAACAGTCATGGTTCATAATCTTGGTCATGGTTCTCTTCTGTAATTTGATTATTTTCCATACCTTTCTCATGCCATGATATTCTCTATTTCTAATTTTTAAAGCATTATATCAGCATTGAACATAAATGATGTAAGTTATTATAGCTAAAGCATGAGAAGAAGGGGCCAGAATTTAACTAAGTAAAGGCAACTGATCTTGTTGACCAGGACTTATACAAAACCTTTTGACATGTTCCCACACTTCATCCTGAAGTTGAAGGGAGTTGAGTTTGAAGGTCGGGCTACTAAGTGGGTAAAGAATTGGTTGAATATATGCCAGTGATGAGTGGTATCTTCTAACAGTCAATCTTGGGACTGGTGCTCTTCAACATTTTTATAAATGACATAAGGAGTGGGATTGAGCAAGTTTGCTGATGACACTAAGCTGAGTGGTGCAGTTGACAGAACAGAAGGGAACAACTCCATCCAGAGGATCCTGGACATACTTGAAAAGTGGGCACACAAGAAGTTTAACAAGGCCAAGTGCAAGTTGTTGCACTAGTGTCATGGCAATCAGAGACATGAATAGATGTTGGAGATGACCCTGGGTATCCTGAGCTTGTAGGGGGCAGACAGTCTACAGCAGGGTTTGGAACTCAATAATCATTAAAGTCCCTTACAACACAAGTCAATCTATGATTCTACAATTGCATGAACTTTCAGTGTCCCACTTTTATGCTTGATATTTCAGCATCTCAAGAATAGGAGTCTCAGTTATATCATTATGCCTTTTATCTTTTTAAATATGCTAGAGATTTTTTGTTTTAAAACATTAATCATTGCCCCTAAAATTGGCTGTGATGTTCAAATACAGTGCACTGGGACAGCTCAATACCACACACTGGTTTTGTAGAACTTCCTCTGCCTCTGAAATTAATTCTAATAGTCACAACTTTATTATTATTATTATTTCCTTTTGTTTCTCACCAATGACAAGATTAACACAAAATCACAGAAGGAAATTTGGAGAATGGTATTGCTGCACCAGCTGGTACAATGTAGCTCTGCTGGGCAATGCTCTCTGTCTCTGTTTCTGCTGTTTGGGTATTCTCTGGACAGGATTTGTTGTTAGAAAGAAAGCCAAGTCATGACCACCTATCTGCACCATTTGCAAGATAAATAGAAAATTCTTTCTTATTCTTTTTTCCCTCCTGTTGTTTGACAGTCCTGAAAACATTTCAGGTTGAGTGAGGGACTTCAGTTTGTTTTCTGGGATATATATATGTCCCATATGTATTTTTTTTCTTGAAATAGCTCCACTTACCTGGGAAAGGCTTATGCCTATTCTGGACTGTCGGAAATGGATTTTCTTACCCTTTCTTAATACAGTTGCTCCACAATGGGTTTTGAAAATCCCGTACTGCTTAAGATCTGATCTAAAGTTAATTTTCTTTATTTTTTAATTTAGTATCTTCAGGGCAACAGCTGAAGCTATCCATATACATACATCACATTTTTTGCTGACTTTCTCAGACTTAAATTGTCTTCCTCTTGGTGCACACATTTCTTCAGCGAGCTCTATTTGCCTGTCACCGACAGTGTGAGCTGGGATGGAACCGATTTCAGCTCCTTGAAAATGGGAGCAGCAATCTGAAGGACACATAAAGAGGCAAGTGTGATTGGGAGCAGTTAATGGAGACTTCAGCATTTACATAAAAGAGAGTTCTTGCCATCCTCAAAACAACTCAACAACTGCCCTACAGAATGAAATTTTAAGCATTTCTAAAGCCTGATAAGGGTACAATGGTACTTTTATTTCATTTCTGAAGAATTGGGAATGCAAGATACATCCTTTTCCATGCAACTATATATCAGTTGTTAGATGCTGATTTGTTACTCCTAGTCCTTCAGTCCCTGCTGAGTTCTTAAGGGAATGTCCATGTGTGCACATCCAGTGCAGAGGAAAAAATGTATCTGGTTCCTCTGTGAGCAGAGGTTGGCTCCTGAGTAACTATGGCAACCACACCATCACTGTGAGCATCAGGATGTTACATGCCAAAAAAAGTAAAAAAGCCCAACAACATACATTAGCATTCCATCTCATTTGGAGGTCTGTCCCTCAGTTTTGTTCCTTACAGATGCTGACATCTGTGGTTGTCAGATGTATTTTTCCCTGCTCCATCAGCATTGTTCCTGGTGGTGAGTGTAATCGCTTTCCAATTAAAGAGGATATTTGAATTCCAAGCTGTAGAAACACTGTAGACAATTTTATATTAATCTTAAAAAGTTTCATTACATACATCCAAAAGCAGTGTGCTCACATCAATATTTATAACATTCAGCTCACAAAAGAGCCATTAATACAGCATATCAACTCTGGTGACAAGTTACAATTTGTTGCTGTCAACATAGATGTTCTACTTTTCTCAGCATAGCTCTGTTCTTCTCTTTTTTTGAATCAAACTCAGTTTTGAAGGATACGAGGTCTAATTATCAAGAAGGCTGCTCAAGAGATATGACAGAGTAAGCTCATAGGGGGTTATGGAAGTTACTGATTAAGATTTTTCTATGAGATTAGGAAAATGAAAAAAAAGATTTGGAGTAAGTTCTTTGCTTGGATTGGAACTTAGCCGAATTCTGAAAAATACTGGGGAATCATTCAGGAGGGAAAAGTCATTGGAATAAATATTAAGCTTTTAAGAAAAACCATGAATATTGATTGCAGCACCACAATTATTTTTTTTAAGTTAGATTACGCTTTCTGCTAGCGTAGCAGGGACAGGGAACAGATCGACCCCATAATATTTATTAATCTCTTGTTACCACTCTACATCACGTGATTTAAGCACCTCATACAAACAAGTAAGTTCCACAGAACTAACCAGTTCAGACAGATGTGTCTTTCTTGTACAAAATTCACTCTTTCAGTCCTTGTACTTTTCTTCAGCTGCTGGAATCAATGCAGGAGACTGAGCAGTATACATTAATATGTCCACAGAGGCTCACCAGGACTACAGGAAATAAGCCTCCAGGGCAGACTATATATATCACAACATTCAGTTGCATTTGATTTTTTTCTTCCCAGACTGTTGATTTCTGCATGTAAAGCAGAGGGAGGGTTGACTGGTTTCATAGGTTGTGAAAGCGGGCATTCTTTTTCTCTCCAGTTTTGTTTTTCACTCTCCCAGACAGGACAGAAGAATTCAGGCTACTCTATAATTTCACTTTTTTTATGGTTTTTTTTTCAATCTGGGAAACATTAAATAAATAAATAAATAAATAAAAGTACAGGTTTTCTTTGCAGATGTACTTGTGAGTGTGCTGTTTTCAGCAGTGCCTGTTCTTTCTCAGGCCCAGACTGGCTTTTTCTCTGGGTGTATGCTGTGCCAGTATGAGACTAGCTTTGGGCTTTCTTTATCTGAACAGTATCTCAATCATTATTATAAGATGCACAATCAGTTGAACCAGTGGGATTCTCCACTTCCCAGCTCATCACAAAACAATTTGTTTTGTGATATTTATATATACAGAATAATCCAGGATTATTGCCTTTGGCTGTCATGTGGTGCAGATTCAGATCCAGTTACATTCAGGTTTGACATGTAAAGAATCATGAATGCAATAAATTTCTGTCAGCCTCTGTTGCCATGGCCTTTCACTCTGATTCTGTTGAAAATTGAATCACAGAACCACAGACTGGTTGAGGTTGGAAGGGACTTCTGTAGATAACCCACCCAACCCCTCTCCTCAAGTAGGGTCCCCTAGAGCATATTACGTAGGAATGTGTCTAGTTAGCTTTTGATCCAGGGCTATCTGTGCCAGTGTTCAGCTACCCTCACAGTAAAGGTGCTCTTCCTGGTGGCCAGTCAGAAGTTCCTGTGTTCCAGTTTATGCTCATTCTATCACTGAGCAACAGTGAGAAGAATCTGACCCCAACCTCTTTACATCCTCCCATCAGATATTTGTACACATCAAACAGATTCCCTGGTACTTACCAAAGCTCAGCTGGCACATTTCCCTCAGTTTCATCTCAGTAAGAGATGCTTCTATCCCTTTGGATTTCAGTGTCTCCTTGGTGGACTAGGAGCTACAGGTCTCTCTGAGGAACCCAGCACTGAACCTAGAACTCCCGATGAGGCCACAAAAGGCTGTCTGAGAAGAGGGGGAGAAAAACCTCCCTCAACCTGCAGGCAGTGATCTTCCCAGTATGGCCCAGAGAGGGCCCTCTCTGCCCATCTCTCCAGCCTGCTGAGGTCTGGAGGACTTCAGGCTATCAGTCACTCCTCCGTGCTTTGCTTTACGTCATCAGCAAACTTGCTGAGAGGTATTCTGTGCCTTCTTTGAAGATACAGATTTAGAAGTTAAACAAGACTGGACCAGTACTCAACCCTGGATGACACTGCAAGTCACAAGCCTCCAACTCGACTGTTGAAACGTAAACAAACAAATGTTAAATGAAGGAGCATGCAAATGTAAGTGTGGATTTTATAATTGCTTCTAACTAGTAATATCAGATTGAATACTAGGTGCTGATTTGAACATCCATATTCTGTGGTGCGTTAAGACTTACAGAAATCCACTAAAAAACTAGTTACTTTTACAGGGTAATTTACATATGAACTTCATCACTGAAGTATGTGAGAACACGCAGAAGTTAATGAATTCTGTCTTTTCTCACCAGTGTGACATGCTGCAGTAACATTCTCTTGTTAAGGAAAGGAGAGCACATGCCACATCCAGTATTTTAGCCTGTGGCTAATTTTTGAACCAAACCCAGCTCTACAGAGCCAAGCTCAGTGTAGAAGCAGCAAGTTCATTCTTATTTTCACTGGGCCATCCATCAGATGAAGTACATTGTACCTTTAAAACTCATGTTCAACATGTTTAGACCAGGCTTAAAGTTTTCTTTTAAAAATTTTCCTTTATTACTCTAAGACCAGCTCTCATGAGTGGGTATCAGCAGCTAAAAATATTCCCAAAGTTTGTTTGTTTGTTTGTTTGTTTTATGTGGGAAGTAGTGCTTGTGATACTGAAAACAATCTTTTTTTTTTTCTGGCTCGTGTGAAACTTTTTGTATTATTAACTATGCTAGAGGAAATACATCTCATTTGACATGTACAGTACTGAAACTACTCAGTGCTCAAGGAAAAGTGCTTTGCACAACTCTTCCAATAGCACTGTGGCTTTGTAAATTTGTTTCAAGTCATGTATGTGAATACAATGCAGAAAAGGACAATAAAACTTTGTCATAAATGCTCAGAGTCCAATCGGAGTTTTTGGAATATTTTATTACAATCAAAAGGTGAAAAGCAATAAGCAAGCAGTGCTGGGTGTGCCGGGGAGTCTCTGCTCCACCAACCCAACTACGCACACCAAAGAGAGAAACGAATACCTCAAAAGATATACCTCATGCATATTCATCACCTTCCAAACTCTGGTTATCGAGGGAATTAAACCTAAGGATCAATTTTGCTGTAAATTTTCAAACCTTGAAGGAGGAGCTCCTTCACCATTCCTGTGGGTGTTTTGTTCAAGAGAGACAGGATGTCCGTCCTGCTTTCTTATCAACAAGTTTAGCTACCTCCACGTTCTTGTATTAGTTTGATTTATGCCCACCCCCATTTCTCTGGCCCAACAGATAAATCAGCAGAGAGTAGCACCTTCATTGCCATGCAAAAGAATTATCATCCTTTGCAGTGATCAGCTTCTCCAAGCCGTACCCAAAAAAAGACTTCTTGCCCCTATTTCTGCTTATCTTTACGACCATAAACAGAGACACTGAGGTGCTGCGACAACCATCTAGATGATTTGCAGTTGTCTTTACTGTAGAGAAGCTGTTCTCGTGATTCAGTATCTTATTTAAAATTCCCTGAAGCCCCCTCCTTCTTTTGGTCAATCAGTTTCGCTAGAGGGTTGCACATTCCTTCAGGTGGTCTTTGGGATGAAGGCTGTTTCTGATTTGTCCGTCGGTGCATTCCAGGCCAGTCTTGCAAGGTCTGTGTTTGAGATGCTCATCTCTGTCACCCCCCAGTTTGAGAAATGCGCCTGCTGTGCTCTGTTTTGTAGCGTTAGTGTTTGAAATGCAGGTAGAGTTCTGTTCTTAGTTTATCCTTCCATGCCTTACAGGGACATTTTACTCCTTTTAGCAATTTTATCTGCCAATTGGAATTAAAGCCAGTTTAAAGGTATTGTATCAGCATCTTTTACTTTGTATCTTTTGACACCAATCACATTCATGTGTTTTACAAACTTCAAAGGATTCTTTTTGCCTTAGCTTAGTGTATGTGCTTCTCTCAGTTCATAAGGAAGTGTCACTTGGGAAACTAGAGGGATTTCTGTGTTCTTAGTTTCAAGTGTTGCTGGGATCTACAGGTCTGACATTCAGCCAGTAACAGGTTTTGATTGCACTTTTTTATTCTGTTCCTTTCCTTCAGTTCCTTCGTTTTTTTTCATAAGAAACACCTTTAAGCATTTTTGTCCATTTCAATAGATCCGTGTTGGCTGCTGAGAGAGATGACAGAACATTCATAGCACAGGCCATCAGCAGACTATTGCTTCGGTCCTGCTGTCCAAGTCACCATTTGGGAGATATTTAGTAAAGAGATAATGCTATCCATGGGCAATTAAATAGCCTTTTTCAAGATGCTATAAATAATATTAGCCACACTGAATGAATAATACAATTGGTGCTCTGCAAATTAGCAGCATACAGAGTGCAAGTGGAATAAGAATTATTTTACTTTCATGCGGAGACAGAATTTTTGTGTCATGATGAGTTTTGTTCACTTCCCATTTATTTTTATATGCAACTCACTAATGCCATCCCAATGTCCCTCTTCACATTTCTCTTCACAGTGTCTGTAATGCACCTTAAGTGATAAGAGCACCACATCAATTGTCTAGGCAATGTGTGCTTTTGGAAAAAAAAAAACAAAAAAAAAACACAAAAAGAAACCCTGCACGTATTGCTAGCATAAATCTCCTATTACTGTAATGACACATTAAAATGGCACAAGGGTTCACAATCTGTTTTGCGAATTATCCATCCACCTGCTGTCTGAAATCATGTTATATGTGTCTATCCTTTCCTTCACCCATATTTTTATTAGACTGACTTGCCATGAAGATTAAAAAAAAGGAAACATTTATCAGTGCAGCAGTGTTTTGTGTAGCATTCTAGTAAGCATTTGGATCAGATGCCTGCCATTGTTGGTAAGAGATAAACAAAACAAAACAAAACAAAGAATGTGGGCGACTAATCAGCAACAGCTAGTTGTAGCCCCCTGCTTTTCCCTGGCCATAATCTGAAAATGATGTTGGCAGGAGGAATAGGGTTTTAATCTAAATGAAACATTTTTGAATGTGTTTTCTGAATTACAGGATGTACATTGATCTGGCTGTCATTCTATTCCATTTGGGGTGATAGACCTTTAGAAAAACACTTTTGTTTAATTGAGATAATGTTGTATTTTCTGCATGTCCTTTAGGAGAGAAATTATTTCTTCCTGAAATAAAAAGACACTGATACATGAAGTAATCAGAGCAGAGGCCAAAATCAGAGATTGCTTTATAATGCTGACTTCACAAGTCATTACATTCACTCTGCAAGGTAAAGTGATGCTTGTTGCTCCTCTGTGAGGCCTAACCAAGCCCAGAGTAGTGTTTCTTCCCAAAACAGTAGTATTCAGGTGAGCTGGGCACCCATTGCATAGTCAGAGTGGTGAAAGCCTTTGTGGTCCAGATGTTGCACTATCTCCACAGTGCTCCATATAACAGTTGGGGCTTATGATGTTTTGGAAAACAGTTCAGCTGTGCCCAACAGCCCACCAGCCTGCACACATCCAAGGCTGGATACTGTGCTTTCCTTCCAGCTCCAGCACCTGTGTGCACCAATATGGGCTTCGGGCTTTTCTTCTGGCAAGTACCATTTCTTTTTATGTACTATCACCTAACTCTATAACCACAAGCTCTAATGGTCACATCAGTGCCAGGAGATGTTCTGCTAACAAATGTCATGGGATCCAGTTTCTCATCAGCTGCCATGTTATTGAACTGTTTTTATCTTAAGTAATCAACCAGACTGAAGTGTGAAAGCCAATGATAGTTTCACTTTTCTAAAAGGGAAAGATAGCTAGAATGTTTTGCAATGTTTTATTGGAATAAATGAACATAACCAAAACTAGAGCTGGAATGTGGCTATGCAGCAGGGATTACTCCATTCTTCCCTGTGCTCCACCAGAGACATGACCAGCTATTTCTGTCATGTAGCACACTGATATTAAACCGTGGGACATCCTTCACAGTCAACCAACAATTCAAACCATGAGTACAGCCTAATACAGCAAAATAACCATTACAGCTTCCATTAGTTGGTGACCTCGTCATTTAGTGACAATTTGCTCTGCCTGGTCAAATCAGAGGAACAGAAAATCATAGAATACCTTATGCCTCAAAGACCATCGAGCCATGGGCTTGGGCCCTTTCTTCATAAGAGAGGTGCTCCAACCTGTAGAATATCTTCATAACCCTCCTCTGCACCTGCTCCAACAGTTTTACATCCCTCGTGTACAGGGGGCCCAAGGCCTGCACGCAGTACTCCAAATGGAGCTTAGTAAGGGCAGAGCAGAGTGGGATAATCCCTTCCCTGCCTTTATGATCATTTTGATGCAGTCCATGACACCATCGGTATTTTTCACGCTCCAATATAAAGAAGAGAGATGAGGTTCTTTGATTATTTGTATACCCAATGGTGTGAGATTAAGGCACGACGGGTCAATTATTAGCCCAACCAGTTTATTACAATTACTAGTTGCTTAGGGATATGGGGAAGAGAAGGTGAGCAATAGAAAAGGGGTAAAAGGCAAGGAGTCTTGGCAGAAAGCATAGAGATATAATCACCACCGTGGATCCAGCAAGGTTCGTAGTAGGTCCGTTGATCTCAGAACTTGTCTGGTCACTGCAGGGGATGGGAGAAAGCCAGGAAGCTTTGCAGCAAGCAGGCCAAGGGGTTCTTCCAAAGAGGTTTCCCCTTCAGGGAATTCTCCGCCAAAGGTTTTTTTTCTCTTCGGGGGTTCTCCGTCAAAGATTTGGTAGTCTCTAAAAGCTCTTCTCCCAGAGTTCTTCTCTAGGAATTCTTCAAAATCCTTGGTTCAGTGAAGGCCTTTTATTCCCCATCTCTCAGGTTTTTTTTTGTCTTTTCTCTTTGTTTGTGTGACCTCTGGCCCAACAGAGAAGCCAGCAGAGGATGTTGCCTTCATTGCCATGCAGGAGCATTATTGTCTTTTTGTGGTGGTCAGCATCTCCAAGCCATATCCCCTCCCCTCTCCCCCCTCGAAGAAGAATGTTTGCCCCTATTTCTGCTTATCTTTACAACCATAAGCAGAGACACTGAGGCACCATGACACCCATCTAGATAATCAGCAGTCAGAGTCTTCTCACCAGAAAAGGCCTTGCAAAGCAAGCTTTGAGACAAAAGAAAGGAAAACAGTTTCCATCCTTCGCAGTATTCTAGGGCTGGAGCATAGCATGGTTTTGCAAGGTGGATTTTTTTTCCTATATCCAGTCTTTACAGTCAGGTCTTTCTTTTTGCCAGCATGCGTCTATAAAAGCTTACATAAGGGAGAGAGAAACAATTTATAGACAGATGTGAATAGATATTATATTCAGCTTGATAAAGAAATAAATGTATCATACATAAAAACTCAAGCTGTTACACCTTGTTGTGGTACCCTATGTCTGGAAGTGGTGCAAAATGGTGAGCACTGTGCTATACCCACATCTAGTGCATTTTAGCCAAGAAAACTGGTTAATAAAAACCAGTGTGGTTAATAAAAACCAGAGAGTGTGGTTCTAGCCCTCCAGCTCAGCTCCTTCCTCTTAAGTCCTCCACTCAAAAAAAGAAGAAAAAAAAAAACAAAAAAAAAATAGAAAAACAAAACATTTTGAATAATTCCCCTCTCATTCTGTTTAAAAAATGGCACATTGTTTCTGGAGGAATAATGATTTCTTGATGGATTTTCATAAGTGAACTGTTCCCCACATTATCCAAAATAATTGGTTCATAGCAGCCACAGAAAGAACAGCAGGTAGGAAATGAGCCTGCAGTTGACAAACTTAATGGATCATTTAGTCATTCTCTGAAGATTTTAACACTTCTTTGGCTATCAGGACTCCATCTAATTGCACTATTTTTATTAGAGAGATAACTATCACAATCAGTGAATTTACATGGCTGGAATATCAGAATTAGGCCTGTTGAAAATGAATGTTAACAAATAGATACATTCAAAACAAAGGCCTACTGAAAATAAATACTAGGATATATATATATATTATACTAGTAATAATACTAGGATATATATATATATATATATTCAAAGTGTTGTTGCAGTTCACACTTAATAAATCCTCTGACAATATACATTACAGACAGGAATGTTCTTTTTCTCCTGTTTTTAGTATTTTTTTATAATGTTACTTCTAGGGCTTACACAGAAAACATGGATACTTGATGTAACTTGATGTAACATGATGCAACTATGTGATTTCTTGCAGAAAGCCTGAGTGGAGCACAATGAATCCATTAGTGAGAAATAAGTGATGATTCCAGAGTAATTACTACTACATGACTACTAAAATGACTACTACAACTTCTTAATTGCCATTGTTGTATGCATTTGGATGTGGAATTAGTACCAATTTAGACATCTCCATTCCTCCAATATTACCTTTTCCATACCTAATTGTTTGTTTACTGTCTTGAAATGAAAGCTGCTCTGTAACCCTCCACAGCCATACACACTCAGTCCTCTTACCACACCTAAACACTTTTCCTATGCAAAGCTTTGTTTTTTCTTTCTTCTATTTTGCATTTTTTTCCTAATATCTTTCTTTTTTTATTTTTCCTTAAAGACATTAGCATCCCTCCTTCTCCATACTAATACTGATTAAAAAAAGGTCAGGCAAACATTTAATATCCTAAAGCCTCGAACAGTTTTCATACTTTTTGCCATTAAATTCTACATGAAGCACGAACTCTGTATCTGACCAGGAAAAAACTTGTTAGAGCAGAGATGGCTTTCTACAGCTAACCTCATCTCTGTGCCATCAATCCATGTGTAGTGTTTTTCTGGAGTTGGTTGGATCATTTTTTCACTCCTTTAAATAAATTAAAACTTCTGGGGGAGGTGAGTTGTTTTATGAAAAGAAGCTGCTCAGGGCTTTTTGACAAATATGTTTTTTTATTTACGTCCTTTAGTAGAAATCATATTTGAATTATATCCCACACCCTAGAGCTTTCAAAGAGCTATTATGGTTTAAGTTTGAAGGTAGCCTGCTTTATATATATATATGTATTCCTTTTAGTAAGTGTTTTAGTGTACTTATACATAAATACATCATTTGGCTTGGAGAAAAGGTATGCATTCCACTTTGGTCTGTGGACCATGACTTTAAAATTATTCAGAAGCAAAAACAAACAAACCAATAAAATAAAATAAAATAAAATAAAATAAAATAAGATAAACAACCCAATAGCATAGGAACTTTTAAGAAAAATAATGAAATCTTTGGGAATTTCCACTTAAAACAAAATAAAAGCCATTAATAATTTAAAAATATTAGAGCAGATGGTTATGCTTACACATGTGTATGTGTTGCTTTATTGTTTCTCTATCGGTTCATTAATAGAGCTGTGTAGAAGATGTCAATCTTTTTTTTCATACTAAAGAGTTTCTTAACTTACTCCCAGAAATTTTTAGCTGAAGAATTGAAAAATAATGTCTTTAACACTGCCTGGAAATCAAGAAAAGCAGTCCTTTAGACACTGTTTTGGGTTTGGTTTGGTTATAAGTATTCTAAGCAGCATATAAGGGGGGATACACCAAAGTCAGATTTCTGATGCAAGGAAAAAAACATTTTCCAATGAAAACTTCCTGTCAAATGAGAGAGGTTTTAGGAGGAATGGAATTGCATGGTTGTTGATGGAAGTTTCCTTGGTTTGGATTTTTTTCTGTAAAAAAAGCCTTCCTTCAGCCCAGATATTATATTTCTTCTTTTCCCAGACCACATAAAAACCATGCGTACTGGCCATTGTGTACAGTGTAAAACTACTGTGCTATGAAAGCTGGAGTACTGCTTATTTTGAGCTCAAATGTAAAAGTGGACTTTAGAAGGTTGGAAGCCGATTAGTCTGGGAATATTAAGAAAACCAACTGCCAGGAAAGGGCTGCAGCAGCCTGCATTATCCACAATATTGATGAGAGAATAAGGAGAAAGTGAGAGATGCTCCGCTCCGCCTACTGCTGGTATTTCAGCACTGTTATATCGGCATTTGCAGAACAAAATCCAGTCTATCACTGAATTTATTCCAAAGATGGGTTTGAACAGGGAAGTTACAGGTCCAAGAGGGATTGTTGTGGTGGAGTGCTTGTGTATGAGATCATAAATTTCATGCAATAGAAGGTTGCTGAAAGCAACAAAAATAAATCTGAAGCAATGTTTCAATTCCATGACAATTGTGAACAGTACTTCCACTGGCTTCACTGTAGCTAAGGATTTATTCCTAGGCAAACTTATATTCTCCTCCACTTGAACTAGAAAACTTTATTTTAAAAGTGTTGGTCTTCAAAAAGATGTAGGAAATATTGTAAATATATTTATAGAACTACTCTGGAATATTTTAAAGTGCAAAAAAAGCAACAGGAAGAGAATAACATATTTATAGGTAAAATAGGTTTTTGTTTGTGCCTACATTCTCTAAAATGCTATAAATCTTGCTTTTCACCAGTAAATCTCAAAAGAGCCCAGTGTGTCAAGGCGTACTTCTGCTGCTGTAGTAGTACAGGAAGAATGTAAAAATGTGGTTTTCATCATTTCAGGAAAACTGAATGGTTTGAAAAACTTACATTGCTCCTTGTCACTGAGCACACGTCTGCCCCTCGGCTCCCTCCCCACTGGTCCCATTAGTGCCATGCCAATTCTGTGCCCCTGCACTCAAACAGGGCCTCCTGGCGTCACCGAGAAATTTTTCTTTTGTGGATTGTTTAGGTTTTTTGCCCTGGAAGGTCATGTGCCTTAGTGCAGTTGCCCAAGGAAAGTCTGAGCAAGGAAAGCTGCATCTGTAGATGCCATTCTACAGGTTATTTGTGGCAGTTTCATAATGAACAAGGTTAGGAGGACTAGAACAAGGTATTGAGAAGGTATTTTTACTTGTTTCCATATACAGTTAATTATATGAATCCAATCTGGACAATTATGCCTCTTAATTGCCAAATTATTTGTGTAGAGCTTTCTCCACAATTATAATTACACTAGCGTTTTGCACACCCAGTTACATCTGCATTAAAATGCTCTAAAAATTGTCTGCAACTTTTTGCAATATAATGAAAATGCAGAATCTTAAAAAAAAAAAAAAACTATAGCCACACTCTCTATTATGGGGTCCATGAAGCACAGTATCTCAAATGAAATGACAAGATACTGGATCCTGCCCACCAGAAGAGCAAGTGGGCTGTGCAGATAGAAGGTTGCACTGACAATGACTCCTGCTGAGATTGCAAGTAACAGGAGAGTATTTTTCCCTTTCAGAGAAGCAGTAATTTCCATTAATGAACTTCATTTAGAAGATGTCAAGTTTAACAGAGAGTAACAGGGAAAGGGGAAGTTTTCAAAATTACATGCAGGCTTTTCTCAACACCCAAGTGAGAATTTTTAGACTTGTGCAGACTTGGTTGAAGCAGAATTCATAATTTTTGTTTCCATGTAAATTATTAATCTAGATAAATATGCATTTCCTAAGTGCTGCAGAAACAATGGACAGCTAATATGTGGGATCAGTTAAATATGCCTTCACTTACCCTGCATTTACCTTACTGTTACTCTTCCCTTGGTCAAGGAAGTGAAGAGGAACACGTGTTTGTGTTTCAAAAATCGGGGAACAGCACAGGTCTCTATTACAGTTTGCTAAAAAAGTGTGATTTCCTCTGGCAATATACCTGCATCAGGTTTGAAAGCGATGCTCCAGAGCAGCTGAAACATGGGGACAAAACTTCATAGAGAACAGTGGCAAAATGGAGCACCAAAAAGACTGAGATCTCAGCTATGCTGGAATTACAATGTTCTTCCAATTCTTAAACTGAGAAAATGAAGAAGAAATTAAACACAGTTTTTAATAACAGAACAGACCTGAAATATTATTGATTGCCTTCATTTTTTTTATTGGTCTATGCTTGGGAACTGAGTTAAGAATTTCATATCATCACCAATGACTATTTTAACAAAGAAAAGCCAATGTATTAATTCTCCTCATTCCTGTCATTCTGGGACAACATGCTAAGTTGATATTACAGAAATGATTACTAGTTGCACCTTAACATTTATGCCATTTAATAAATGCATCAATGCATCACTGTGATTCTGCACAAATTGGGACAAGCACAAAAAAATAAAATAAAATAAAAAATCCTAACAATCCTAAAAGTTGAGAATTTTCTCATGTGCTGTGGCTGATGTACCTGAAGTAGGCAAACAGCAATGCTGAGATCCTGCAAGTAAAGAACTAATGTAATGTTTTTCCAAAAACATTTTTCCAAAAAGCACATTCAAATAAAAATGCTCAAAAATGAGTAGCATTTATTTTAATAACTCAGGGAATGTAACTTGCCATGACTCTCACATACCTTCATTTCAGAGAACACCAAAGAATGTAATCTGGTACTTTCACACAGCACTTTGGAGTCCTCTGGTAAAATTTTGTAGTATTTTTCCCACAAATCCTCAATATTTTGACTAGGAAACGCTGTTTCCTGTGATTCTTATCTTGTTTCTTCCTGCTGCTCCTTTCCTGGCTGAACGCCTGGTAAACTGGTATTTATCTACTGAAGTCCTCCCTTCCCAACATAGGTTAAAAAGATATTTTGTTTTTCTCCTATCAGGTAAAGCTTCTCACTCCAGACATGCCTATGGTGGAAAACAGTGTTTGATCCAGACCGAGTACTGTGAGACCTTCCTGACATATGAAAAGGCTGTCTGTGCTGCCATTCAACAAGACCTGGAGAGGCTGGACAGTTGAGCAGAGAGGAGCCTGATAAAGGTCAACAAGTGCAAGTGCAGAGTCCTGTACCTGGAGAGGAACAACTGCATGCAACAGGTTGGCCATGAGCCATCAGTGTGCCTTAGTGGCCAAGAAGGCCAATGGAGCTTGAGTTGGGTGAGCAGGGTGAAGGGTGTAATCGTTCCCCTCTGCTCTACCATTTTGAGTCAATTTCTTGTCCAGTTCTGGGCTCCTCGATTCGAAAAAGACAGGGATCTTGTAAAGAGAGCCCAGAGGAGGGCCACAAAAATGTTTAAGGGCCTGGAGTGTCTCCTCTACAAGAAAAGACTCAGAGACCTGGGACTGTTCAGCCTGGAGAAGAGATAGCAAAGAAGGGATCACATCAATGTTTATAAACATTTAAAGTGCAGGTGTCAAGTTGATGTATCAGGCTCTTTTCAGTAGTGTGCAAGAAGGAAAGGAGTAACAGGTACAACCAGGAACATGGGAAGTTCCATATTAACATGTGGAAGAACGTTATTTTGAGAGTGCAAGCACTGGAACATGGAGTCCAGAGAGGCAGTGGAGTCTTGTTTCCTGGTGATACTCAAGACCCACCTGGATGCTTTCCTGCTCAATCTAATGTAGGGAAAATGCTATAGCAGGGGGTTGGACTCCATGAGCTCCAGGAGTCCCCTCCAAATCCTATGATTCCATGGGAGAATCATTCAATCAGTTTATTCCTCTGTTAAAGAATATGTCTAACTGTAGTACTATAAAAATAAATTACTTTATCAAGAAACACATATTCTAGAAAGAAAAAGCCAGTATTTATATTCTAGCTCCCAACTTGCTCTTAAACTATAGCAGTAGTTGTAAAACTGAAGCTTGAACTAGAAAAAAATTGTCACTATATTTTGATTTTGGATCTCCACTTGAAGCCCGTATTAGAGGAGAGCATGGGAGGATTTTAGACAGAAAAAACATCAAAGAACTGATTGTTATGCAAAGCTGCTTCTGGCTGGCAGACTCAAGCCTGCACCATTCTCTGAAGATCCACTGGTGCACGTAGATGCCAGTGAGGAGGCAAACATGACCCTTTCCAAGCTTGTCAAAGGTGAAAATCAAGTTATGCAGAAGCTGTAAAAATAAAACAAATCAGAAGGGGCATCAGAGAATACATCTTAACATTATTGTTTGCTATTACTGGTTATGATCTCAATGCTTTGTATGCTCTTTGGTTGCTAATTAGGTTTTTGGGTGGTTTTTTTTTGGTGAAGATTTAAATCATAGAAACCAAAACACTGTTGCCTCTCAAAGGCGTGGTGGCCCTTCTCGGGAACAGCATGGCAGCCAACCCCAGGCTGCTCAGTCCACTTGCTCGCAGGCGCCAATGTGGTGGATGGCAAATGGCGTTTATTGGTGGGCTACACAGTACTTTTATCACCTAAGGTTACAACGTTGTCTCCACCTGCTTACACCACGAACGAAGACTATTGGCTGAGAGGTGGCCCTATCTTCCCGTACAGCACGATATCTTCTGTCCACCAAAACCCTGACCGCAACAAAACACCAGCTCAAGAGATCTTGAGAACTTTAACATCTTAATGATATTAAAAAAGAAAAGCTAGAGTTATCATAGTTTGATTTGCACGCACAAAAACTACCATAATAATCTGCAACAAGTAGCAGCAACTATCTCACATCAAAGGAAGCTTCAAGACTTATGTGCAATTGCATAAAACTCCTATTAAATATAGAGAGAGTAAGGAGGAATGAATGTTGGAGGAATGCATATACAATGACAAACACAGATAGCTACACATACACCTGCTTATCTCTCCAAGCAGTATTTCTATGCACAAACTTGAAAGTCACATCAATTTGAAAGCCGGTGGTACTCAGCACCCAATCAGACATTTTCTTCTGAACAATACTGTAGTTATTGATGGAATTCTTTTTCCTAAAAGTAAAGACAGCCAACAACTTCTACTACGAGCTAATTCTAGTGTGGTTTGGGGTGCATCAGGTACAATTATTCCCATGGGTGCCAATAGATAGGTAATGTATAACACAGACTAAATTTCCAAGTCATAGGCCATGATTTTAATCAGAGATATGGTAGTGTCCCGTATGTGAGAACTGGATATCTGTCAACGGTTTACCGGGCTGGATCGTCCCGGTTCCGTGACGATTGGTGTGGGGGACCCACGGACCCATACCCCAGGAAAGAGGAAGGGAAAAGGGAAAAGGAAAAAGGGAGATGGGCCTAGAAACAAAACAGCGGCAGCGATCTGAGGAGGAAAGCTAATTTACTAAATAAGATATTAGAAAGCAAAATAACACAATATGATACAATATAATTGGAATTGAAGCTAATAAATCAAATAAAATGAGCAAGAGAGAGAGAGTGTCAGATAAACCGAAGGCCTTACGATAACGCTGAAGGTGATACGGCAGCGAGCACCCACTGCTGAGTCGATCCCGAAGGAAAGAGAGTGTCCCGTGACCGCAGAGAGTTTTTATCTGCTCCCTCTGAGCGGAAAACACGTAAAAATACAAAGCATTGCAAAGTCCTCTGGGGAATGTAGTTCTTCTTCTCTTCTGAGACAGGTATACCTGGAATTATCAATGATCTATGGAGCTGGAGCATTAGCTCCCCAACTCTCAATGCAATATATGATGTTATGATGTGGAATACCAGTACCAAAAAATCATAAAACCATGACAATATCGATGACAGCACAACCGAGCACTCAGTGAGTCATAACAAGTGGCAAAGTATTACCACAGATAGATAGCACTTTGGGTGGTTCCTCACAGTGAAATAGCCTCCAGAAATCATTACAAAGAGCCATGTAAATCAATGCAAATTGGAACTTCAATGAATCTTTATATGTAATAGATAGAAAAGGAGAACTTCCTGATTTACTATTTATCCTGTTTTAATTAACACTTACTCTTAGTCTGGCTTTATATTTGCTTTTCATCTCCTGTCTGTCATTTATTTGATGTCTCTAGTGCAATGGGAGTAATACTTAAAATGAAAAGGGAATACCACAAAAAAAAAAAAAAAAAAAAAAAAAAAAAAAAAAAAATTCCAGCACTCAGAGATTCTGCTGATTCATATTACCATGTTGTCTTGTAGCTGGTCGGAATACTTATCAGGATGTTGCTAAGGAACAGCTTTCTCATTAGTTTTTAATAAGAGACATGTGCAAAGCATCCCTGACTTTGGTTCTCAGCACATTTTCCATGGAAAGCTGTTGCTGATGGCACTTGACACAGTTTCCTTAATCTACTTCCTTCTGTCCTCCCTAGGAAACATTCTGTTGCCAGTAGATTCTGACCCCCAGTTTACCACCACCTCAGTCACTGACCTCAGCAACAGCAGGACTGCACCAGCAGTCCTACAGAGTCTCCTTGCTGGAAATACCTCACTACTGTCCATAAGAAAATTCACCAGGAGTCATTAAATCACAGAACCACCAAGGCTGAAAAACACCTCAAAGATCATCCAGTCCAATCATCCACCTATCAATGTTATTTCCCACTAAACCATGTCACTCGTAACATCATGTAAATGTTTCTTGAATGACTCCAGGGACGGTGACACCACCAGCTCCCTTAGCAGCCTGTGCTAATAAGCAAAAAGTGTTCACCACTAAACAGCATGACAAAATAAGAGCCCCAAAATATACACCAGAAGGATTCTGTTTGGGAGGGTGTTCATATGTTTAATTCTAAATCAGATGGTTGTAAATGTAACAGAAAACTATTTGTATACTCCCTTCCAGATCTGTTCATCTTTCCAAAAGATTATGCCTGACCTTTTTCTTTTCATGCCGTCTCAGACTAATACTATAGTTCTAACAGAAAACATAACTAAGAACAGAATTTCAAGAAAATTAGTCAACTGTCAAACCCCTAATGATTTTTTTTTTTCTCACCCCACACTATTTTCGTATTAAACGCAGTTCCTGGGCTGCTAAATGCCTCTAAAATCAGCCTGATGCTGAGGCTTTAAAAATATGAATCAAGAGAAAAGTAGGGCAGATGCACAGAGGAAATTTTTCAAACACGATCATGATTGCCATAAATCCCAATTCTGCTGCAATCAGTATTAAAACTCACCTCACTGCCACTGACAGAAGATGTGGGATGCTAATGGGGGGGAGGGGGGTTGTGCGTCATATCAGTGTAGAGTGAGATGGTTTGAAGGCTTGAAAAATGTGATGAGTTGTTAAAATGCACCTAAAATCATGCCTACATTCAGCATTGTCACATTCATTTTACTTGTATGTACGTCACTGCTAAGTGCTGATCTATCACAGAGCTGCCCTTCACGCATTTCAGTGGGTTTGTTTGAGGGCTACAGTTTAAATTTGGCTCCATGACTTCTAGATGGACAGGTATGCTCAAACGTGCAGAAAGCATCAACTCCTGCTGCAGAGTGGCAGGAAAATTGTTAGCCTTAATTGAAATAATGTAGCAGATTGTAAGAACTCTTTTCTGTGAATTCTCTCACCTTTTTCTTTCAGTGTGCGTTATGCCAGTGCACAATTACATTGTTAAAGCTGTATGCAAATAGATACGAAGTATGCAAGACCTGTATAATGTTAACAGCTGCTATAAGTTTACAAACTGCGCTAAACAATCCTGGCAGCTGGATATTACTCACTATTCCTATTCCTTAATAGTTGGACCTTCACAGACTTGAGAAAGTGGGAAAAGTGAAAGAAAGCCCAATGAGTCCTCAGTCGATTAGCTCACACAGCAGTATTATTTCTTTCTGTGTTTTGAGACAAAACTCTTCTAACTCAACTGTCTCATTGGCCTTTCTGTAAGCAGGGAGAGAATGCCAAAGGCTGCCAGAATTTCATACTTTTTTTGCCACTGTAATGTGCTCTAGAGGAGGGATCCAAAAGTCTTCCAAAGAGCTCTGGGCTCTCATAACATGAAGCTGTCTTCCACCAAATGCACTCAGCCACAACAACTTCCCTGAAGATGAATGAACATCAGGAACAACACAGGAAAACCTAGATGCCTGACATCCTGTCTGTGATGGAGGCCAAGCTCCCCTTAAAATTAGGTCATTTCACCTGTTTAGCATGCATATCAAATAAAAATGTCCAGAACATCAGTACCATCTGACACTCTCAGGTATGTGGTGTCGGGTTCTGTGGGAGATGGTAACAGCTCTTCTGATGCACCATCAGTCTATCGCATCACCTCATTGATTTTTGCTACACATGGCAACCCCAAACTTGCTCCTACAAGAGGTACAGGCTTCCTATTTTTAGATACGCAGTCAATAATTTTTTTTTCTGCATTATTAATTTTTTTTTTCTAATTAGGCACCATGGTGCACTTTCCTGGCTATGTGAAGAGCAAAACTATCTTTGATCAAAAATGCTTCTCTGCTTATTTTATTCTCAATTTCCAGATGTGCTCTGAAATTCCAACGAACCTCCAGCAACACACTGTAATTCTGTCCTGCCAGAGCACAGCAACGTACTTTGTGGTTTTAGGGAAAAAGGAGGCAATCTGGAATCAGGACCTACCTGGGCATGGCAGTGCCTCAGCTCCTGTGAATTATTTAGATTGCTGTATTCACAAAACAAAAGAACTCCAAGGCCTTTCATAATGACGGACAAAAGGCAATTTCGACTTTCTGACATGTAAAAAGTTGAAATACCTCTGCAGGGATGAAGGACAGTTGAACTACCTCATGCTGCTCACAGAAGCTGTAATATTTACAGTGAGTGATGTTCACCAGCAGTGTTCACCAGCCCTTGCATTGACTGTGTTGGAGCCTTTAGAATTTAAAGAAACTAATAATTTTCCTGGGAACATTTAAATAACAGACAGACAAATTCTTATATTTCATTAAATAGTTATTTTTCCCAATGTGCATCACACATCTAAAGAGTTGAAGAAGCCATTTCCCCACTGTTCTATCACATGCTTTGACTATCAGCATGCCCTCCAGGGAGCAGTCTGAACACATCATCACTGGTCAGCCCAGAGGATGAAAAATAACAGATTGAAACTGCAGAAATATGAGGTTTTAAGAAAAAAAAAAAAACAAATCTTTCTTACGGTAGAACAGTGAATCACCGGGAGAGAACCACTACAAATAACTGTAAAGTCTTTCTGTGTCTTTAACAAGTTAGACAGCTGTCTGTTGGGGTGACACAAACACAACACTGTTTCCCTGGGGTTTGGAAACACCCTCAGGTCTGTTCCTGCTGGATGATTCCATGACCTTCACCATAAAGATCAAGCTACTGAAGCGACAGTCATGTAGGATTTGGGACCAGAACTTTGCAAAAAATTTTTTTCATTCTTGGTTGCGGACAAAATCTAATTTAGTAACAGAGAAAAACAAGTTCTTGAGTTCCTCTAGCATAGATAAATGCTTTCCTCTTTGCCATGGTATATTGCTTGGGTGGTAGGCAACCTGGAATAACCTATCCACTAACAACATCTTAATAAAAGACTTACATGAGAAATTGAGATGTTTTTCAGTTCACCTTTATGGTTATCCTGTGTCCAGATTGATGTTGGCAGACATTGGTATCTAAGGTCTTTGGTGGGAAGCTGTAAGTCCCTCTCCTTCCATCCCTTTCTCGTAACAATCAGTAATAAGGAGGATTGTCTCCATGGCCTTCCAGTATTTGCAAGGTACTTAGCACACAGACAATGCATTTGAATTTATTCCGTTGTTTAACACACATTAAGAAAATCCTTTTGTTTTACATTTCTACCCTGCTCTTTTCTGCATTCTAACTAATGTCCAGCTAACAGCTGTTGTCTCTGGGCTATTTTCAATTGACAACTGAAAGGAAAAGAACTCAGACTCTGAAGAGACTATGCTCAAGTATTCACAACTATTCACACAGAATCACAAAATCGCAGGGTTTGGAAGGGACCTCAAGAGATCATTAAGTCCAACTCCTCTGCTAAAGCAGGTACCCTACAATATGTCACACAGGTAGGTCATCTTGAATATCTCTGTAGAATGAATTCCAGTGCTCCATCACCCTTACCTTAAAGAAGTTCTTCCACTTGTTTGTTCCTCAGTCCTACAGCTTCCTTATGGCTGTTTCTGGCTTCTTCATTTCCAAAAATGGTTCCTCTAAGTACAACTTGGCGGAGGGAACAGAAATCAAGCAGGGGCCATGTTTCTGCTGTGGTTGGTTTGGGACACACAGCTATACAAGAAGCACATCCAGGGAGCCCTGCCTTGTCTGTTACTGGTTGTTATGGAGAGCTGGAGTGTTATTTAATTAGAACCATTTTTATCTTTCAAAGAGGAAGACCTGGAGAGACTATTGACTTTTCTGTGAATGATCTAAGCATTTTTAAACAAGATTGCTGTATCACTTCCATAGTTAGCATCTAACTTCCACAGTTAGTGCCATTCAGACTCAGATGTGAAAGCTATCCATTTTTCAAAGAAAGAATGGGAAAAGCTCTCATCTACACACTGCTATGGGATTAAAGGGGAAATACAGCCATTAACTTTCACTTGGGGAACTCATGCATAAGGAGAAGGGAGCAGCTATCAGCAAAACAAACCAAAAGCCATTCTTGGAGCAGGGAGTGTCACCTTCACGCCAGGTCTGAACTTTGCTAAGCCCTTTTAAGGAAGGGTGGATCTTAAAGGAGTTACAAATAAGGATAACTGTGAGCTAATAGACCTCAGACCTTTGGTTGTTGAGTTGTTTTTTTTTTTAATCCTTTCCCAACTCAATCAAATTAATTCCTGGCACAACTCTATGAAAGTCACCCCAGGGAAGAGTTTGGACTGCTGGCTGGCAGAGGTTTTAATACCAAATGACATTTTGCCTTTGATTTTGCCTTTTAACACAATATAACGAAGATTAAAGGCTAAATCACAGACAAAAGTTTGTCACAAAGACAAACTTGAGTTGCAAGGAACCTTAGAGATCATCTAGTTTCAACCTCCAATAAAAAGACAACAATTCCTAACAAATATACTACATTTTCTACCATACATTCTATTAACAACAACAACAAAAAAAAAAAAGCTATGAAAACTATTAGAAACCTGTAACAAATTCTAGCATTTTTTCTCAGTTTTGCTGATGTATGGTGCATTGTTTCTGCCTCGTAGCTCTAGCCCTCATAGAACATGACAAAGGCATGGCACAGACCTGGTCCTGAGCTGGGGCCATATCCTCCTGGAGGTGGCACCTTTGCTTGTTTCTGGTTAGGATCAGGGCACTTTTGGTCCTAAGTGGGGGTGGTTTAAATGCCTATATTAATATACCAAGTGGTCTGAGAAAAAAAAAGATGTTCTGATGTATCTCCCTTGTTTTGGCATCCAACTTCATTGTGATATTTTTAATAAGTTGTGACAGATGTCATCTTGATGAAAATAAAATGAAAAATCTGCCATATTACCTTGAGTGAATGATATTACAGTAGTTTTAATTATGGCACTCATTCCTTTTTTTCTTCTGTTCCAGGTCAGTTTTGTCAAAATCTACGTGATGCACACTGAATTTCCCGATGGGAAATACGAAATCAATGGAAAATGATGAAATAGCAGGTTAAT
This sequence comes from Callipepla californica brunnescens, assembly GCA_023055505.1. Classification (NCBI taxonomy): domain Eukaryota; kingdom Metazoa; phylum Chordata; class Aves; order Galliformes; family Odontophoridae; genus Callipepla; species Callipepla californica. The sequence continues at coordinate 67,314,833 of JALIRH010000003.1, forward strand.
AATACAGCCTTCATGTGCCTAAATTCAAACCTAATATGTATTTACGGGGAAAAAATTAGTGGTGGTATTGTTCAGTAACTTAACTGTGCCAAAGACACATGACCATTTGGTACTGCTATAAAGAGAACAATCTTTTCTTGATGTCTGTACATGGTGCCTTGTGATATCTGGCAGCATTGCAATTCAATTAGAAAATAATTAGAAAAATGATAATGTAAGACAAGTCACACATGTCCCTGTGTGGAGATAGCTGTAGTGGGAGGAGATTAGCCACCAAATCCAGCACTGCAGACTGCCTCTCATCACAAAGCACAATGTATTAATCATCTGAGAGTCCCTGTTGAGAGGAAGTATTTAAACATTAATGTCAAAGGAAGAATAAACCTTTCCAGTGAATTGTGAAAGTAAAATCAGCAGTGAAGCAACAAAGGAAATTGAAACACAGCTAGAAGAAAATTAAGAACAGCTATTCCAAAATACCTGCTGTAATTAAATCTTGGTTGGGAATATGTGAATTAAAATAAGTACAAAATTTGAATTATTAAAACATTACTAAGAAAACAGCAAAATGATGCAGGTTATTTTTCTTTCAATGCTGGTGATCAAAGGCATGTCTGCTGTCAGACAGAGCACCTTTACATGGACACTCAGAAAAGAACAGATCTGTTCATAGCTCTAGTTAACTGAGCACTACGCTGAGCTCCCTCATGTCATCCATCTGTAGGGGCTAATCAAGCTACCAGCCACCAGGATGGCTTGGGTTGTGAAAAAAAAAGAAAGCACGGGTGGTTTTTCAGGCTGCAAAAAATGTGCAAAATGAATTGCAAGAATACTGCAGCATCTAGGTAGCTAAAAGAAGATGCTGAAGTGTGCATCATAGGCAGGACAGAAACAACAATGAAATCTGTCAGAATATTTGTGTGCTTAGAAATTTTTCCAATGCTTCCTTCAGTTCCAAACATATATACAAATGAAACAATATCATAAAGCCCCAGCAACTGATTGTGCCCCCTGTATAGAAACTGTTGAATCACGGCCTGAACCACTGATTGATCGCCTGAGGTGAGCACCAAGTTAGCCGCAGGGGCACAGGTGAAGGTAATGTACCTGTATGACTGGAAGGGGTGGAGTCTGGCTCCACCTCTCCCAGACCCTATTTAAGGGCTGACCACCACAGGGGAAGGATCTCTTGTTGGAGATCCCAGTGGAGTTGTTGGTGAGCCTTAACCATCTAAACGAGAGCCACTCTTTACTTACCAATTGTCTGTATACTATCTATATAAGCCTACAAAAAATATACCATCTTCCACACTATTTTTCTTGCATACCATTCTTGGGGGTTATTTGCCCTACACCCCCAAGGTATGACTGTGCCTCAGCAGCGCAGGAGGAAGGCAATGCAGCCAAATGCTCATTAGAAGTCTGTGGATGATCTCAGTCTCTCCTGGTATTGAAGATTCATCAGTTTCTTTTTCCACAGGAATGTACCTGAATGCAGCATTTTGAAAGTAGAGCAATAGGTACTAATTGTATCCTCCCTGTGTCTGCATACAAAATTTCTGTTGGGTGGAATGGTATTAAGGTTAACAGTATTTGCCAGAATTTGCAGATATTAGCTATAAATTGTGACACGGTGACAAAACTATGTTCTTCTAGTCTGCTGGAACCTTGGAGGAAGAAGCTTGCTCCTTCCCTTCATCTCATACAGGGGAGCAAACATGAATTAGCCTTCAAACTGAAATACCAATGGCATTTTTGTAGGGTTGGCCATTCTCACTGCTCATGGCCCCAGTGGATCTGCCAGCTCTGACACCTTCTGTTCTGCCTGCATGGGTGTGAAAAGGAGTTAATGGTAAAATCAGGGAAGGTTTTCAGGAGTATATCTGCTCTTCCAAGCACAGAGTGTGAGCCTCTGGTCTTGACTGATTTTTAAAGATACCCAAGTGAAAGCCAACAAAGCACATACTTTAACTATAAAGTTGAAAGGCAGGGGACTTCAACATTCTGTGTGTTTGCACACAACCAAGCACTTCCAAAAAGCTCTGTCATCCTTTTTCTTGTACAACAATGCCCTTGGTGCTGCCACCAACAGCCAATATCCTCTTGCTTGGATTCCCCCCACGCACCTTCAGAGGAGAACTGTAAAATGCTGAAGAGAAGGCTCACAGAAGTAATAAACCAGAAAGAGGAAATACCTGGTGTAGGAGTGCCACACATGCCTACTGGAATAATAACATACAGGTCAACAAATACATGCTAATACACAGTGTGCAGTGCCCAGCTTCCAATGTAAAGATGAGTAAAATGAACTTCCTGGAAGAGCAGGGTATGAGGAGTGGAGGAAGTGCTGATTTGTGCCATGTGATGACAGAACTTTCATTTATTGACTGTACAAGACAGCTGGACCTGCAGCTAGCAGCCTGGAGTCAAACATGAGGATAAGAACCTTGGAAAACAGCAGTGTGATGGTGTTTGCTGGAATTCCTGCTAGAGAACAATCAAAGAAAAGAAAAATTGAAAATATTAAATGAAGACTGGGGAAGTGGGAAAGGTTAAATGAAACAATAAGATTTCTAAAGAATGAGCAGTATGTGATCTGGTGAAAGCAAGGACAGCAAGTCCACACTGATGCTATTTCCACATTCAAAAATGAAAAAGATCGTCTTTTAAAAAAATAACTTTTTTTAAAAAAAGTTATTAAAAAGCAAAACAAGAAAAATACTATTAATGTGAAACAAAGAAAAAATCTCTGCATTTAGTTCATTTCAACATCACAGAGAATTTTTCCTAAAGGACAAAATTTCTGTACCTGTTGTAAAACATGTGGATGTTATTCGTGTCAAAAGACACGGTGTCAAGGATGCTGATACAATAATGGTAAACCAGCCTTAACCACAGTCAGCAGAGAAATTTGCTTAAAGGAGTAAAATTTCCTTATAAAGCATGGAAGGATAAACTGAGAACAGAACTCTATCTGCATTTCAAACACAAAACCTTGCAAGATGGAACTGGAGTGCGCATTCCTCAAACCAAGGGGTGGCAGAGATAAGCATCTCAAACACAAACCTTGCAAGGCCGAGCCCAGGGGGATGAATCAGAGGGCACTGAGGAAGACAAACAGACTTCAGCACAAAGACTACCCGAAGGAATGTTGCGACCCCCTAGCGACTAGCCACACAAGCATAGAAAGAATAAAATGATTAACCGAAAAGAGGAGGGGACTTCAGGGAATTTTAAATAAGACACTGTATAAAAGAAAAGGGAACCATCTTCTTGGGGTATGTCATTGGTGGAGCGGAGACTCCCCGGCACACCCAGCGCTGCTTGCTTATTGCTTTTCATCTTTTGATTGTAATAAAATATTCCAAAAACTCCAATTGGACTCTGAGCATTTATGACACTGTCAAAGCAATAGCAGAGGGTAAAACAAGCATTAACAGCAGAAAACAGAATAAATACTGGAATGACAGCAGAGGCAGTTCATCCTCAGCCCAAGGAGAAGGAGCTCCCCTTTTCTTCATGTTACAATCACTGTGGCTTCATGAGTCCCCGAAGTGGTTTAACTGCAAACCAGAAGAACACAGATGAGGGTTTTCCTGTTTATTAATTCTGTGTAATGGGAACTTCATAAATCAGCAGCAGTGCCACCTGGTAGCCATGAGCTGGAAAATGTCCCCTTGGCTAATTTTCCAGGCAACTTTTGGAAGAAGGTCAAAAGTGGAGATCCAAGTACATTGCCCAAAGGAGAAAGGAGGTTAGCTGCGGCATTTCAAAGAGATATATTCAAAGCTCCTGCATATGAAAAATTAATAAGCTAACCAAACATTTGAAAGCTGAATAAATAACATTCCCCTAGCAAAAATAAGGCTGAACGATCTATAACAAAATAAGGGCATGCATCCAGCAAGGCGAAGGAAAAGATAAGCTGTTTTCTTCCCTAAACCTTCCCAGCTTTCATTAGAGGTCACCCAGTTCAAAGAGGCTTGAATTCAAAAAGGACTTCAGCATTTCAGCCCAACCTTGATCGCAGTGCTTTTTCTTGAGAAAGAAAAGTTAGGACACAGAATCACAGAAACGTAGAATTGTTTTAATTGGAAGAAACCCTTAAAGGTCATCTAGTTCATTCCTCCTGCAATGAACAGGGACACCTACAGCTTCATTTGGTGCTCAGAGTCCCATTCAGCCTGACCTTGGGTGACTCCAAGGATGGGGCATCCACCACCTCTCTGGGCAACCTTATTGTAAAAACGTCTTCCTTAAATCTAGTCTAAATCTCCCCTCTTTTAGTCAGAAACCATTTCCCCTTGTCTGTCACCACAGGCAAGAGTCTGCCCCTTCCTTCTTACAGTTATCCCTTTGGAAACTGAAAGGCCTCTCAGGTCTCCCCGAAGCCTTCTCTTCCCCAGGCTGAACAGTTCCAGCCGTCTATCCTGTCTTTGCCGTGAAGGTGCTCTTCTAGTTGATGTACCTGAAGAAACATTTCTTATCCTTCTTTGCACCCCTTGCCAAGTCCACTTCCAATTGGGTGTTGACTTCTTGAGCCCACAATTCCATCCCTACACAGCCTAGCAGCATCCCTGTACTCCTTCAAGAGTACCTGTCGCTGCTTCTGCTGCCTGTGCATTTTCTTCTTGGTCTCCAGTTTGACCAGCAGGTCCCAGTTCAGCCATGCCAGTCTCTTGCTCTCCTTTCCCCACTTCCACCACCTGGGGTGAAGTGCTCTTGTGCTTTAAGGAAAGATCAGCCTGCTCTGCTCTGCTCCCAGCGGGTTTTGTTGACGAACTCCCTGAGGAGATGCAAGTTGGCTTTCCTAAAATTAAGCTTCCTGCTTTTACTCTTTGCCTGTCCAATGTCCCTCAAGAGTTTAAACTCCACCATTTCACAGTCACTACAGCCCAGGCAGCCTACAATCCTGATGTCACCAATCAGTTTGCTCGCATTGGTGAGCAACAGGTACAGGACTGCATCCCCTCTTGTTGGGCTACCTATTATTTGGCTTAGGAAGTTGTTCTTGATATTTTTCAAGAGCCTCCTGGATTGCTTACAGCTCACCATGCAACTTTTCCAGCAGATCAGTCAAACTCCAAGCTCAGGTGACACAACAGAAAGCACAGGCCACACTCTATGCCCTGAAACAGGAACTCTATTCTGTTTCCCTGTACCTGCCTGGTGGCACCACTCAGCACCTGCTGGGGCCATGCAGGCTGCTCAACCCTTTCAGCCACCTCTTAGAGTACTCAGAATGGCTGAGAAATAGCTCCCGTCTTGTTCTTACTCTTGCACAGGCCCTGAAGCTCCCCCAGGAAGGAGGACTCTCTCTCCTCCACGAGATCCATCTGGTTTGTTGCAGAGCAATCTGCCCAAATCAATGCTCTTTGACACTGTTAAGTTAATCACTGAATGGTGTTCCACGTAGGAAGGAAGTAAAATGCTTGGAGGGTGGAAAAAATAGATGGGAATATGCATCCCACAGAGGTAGATTCAGGCAGTGGAGCATCCTGCCTTCCTGCTTGTACAAACAGCAGCAACATTTGAGTCATTTATTCAAATTATTCAGCTGTGATTCACATTAAAAGAATTCTTCCAATAGCGCTGCTCAACCCACTCTTTTAAGGCTTGAACAATCATACTGAGTCAAGCTTTTCTATAAAAGCAGTCAGTTGAATATTCCTATTGGGTTCTTGGGATGCTTTTTTTCCCATGTGAGTTCAACACACTGTGCTTCAGATTTTCCTGAGCCATGAAAGAATCACAGCTCACCATACTGCTGCACACTCATTTTCCCCACTAAACACCCTTGTTTCAAAGCATCAGCTTGACTTAATCTGCACACACGGGTCTGCAAACCAAGAGTAATTAATATGCAGTATACGCCCAGTAACACACAGCTGATGAGTCACTTCCAGATTTGTCACACATTAACTTCACAGTCAGTCTCCACTGGGAAACAGAGATGGTGCTTTCAAAAAGCATTAGAAGAATTCAGGGGACATGCTGAACTTTCAGCTTGTTCATCAAAAGGTGCAATTTGGTGGTAGCAGTAATGTTCTGAAACATCAGAATAACGCACAAGGGTTAATTTTCCTTAATATACAGTCTCAGCCAGCTTGCAAATAACGTAGTATGTCAGATATGGTCACATAAATCTGCCTGCAAAGCTACTACCAAGGTAATAATTCTACAGCCTACAAGAAGAAACTTTCCCAGCTTCACTGGGATAGTAACAGCCTAAATTAATTTCATCTTATTCTTCTTTAAAAAAAAATTCAGCCCTAGAGAGCTTGCATGTCAATACTGCTAAGAGTGAAATGCAGCCTAACAGAGTTTCCATTCGAGCATCAGAATTTGGTCAGAAATCAGACACCCCCATCTTTTTTAGCAGAAGAGTATGCAGCAGGTGGGTTCAGTCCTCATTTCCTCCATCGCCATGACTCTGAGCATGTATTATTATCACCTCATATATAGTCCTACATTCACCTTTTAAGCTGGTGTAGGACTGACATAGATAATTCCTCTCCAGGTTTTGGTCACCCAGAGCAGCTCTACTAGACAAAGACCAGCATGAGAAATGGGCCATGCTTCAACACACAACAGTTCTCCATCCTTCTGCAGGTCCATGTTCTCTCAGCAGAGCTGCTCCCACCACTTCCTCACAGGTTTCAGTGCTCTAGAATTAAAATAGCTTCATAGAAAGAAAGGCATTTCCACTGGAATGTCTCAAATCAAGATCTATGCTGAAGCGTGCAATTATCCTACAAGCACCTGAAATCAAGGAGAGCCAGCCAGATGCCTCTCTATAGCAGCATGTTACTTTCACAGCATATAATTTTCAGATCATGCACATCAGTATTATAATTGGGTTTTGGAAGTAGAGGGTATCTTTATTTACATACATTTGTTTTAATTCAGAGAAGTGCTATAATTTACCTTTGCATTAGTAAATATTTTTCTCTCCCAGTCTGCACCACATTATAATGACTGTTTGGCTGCATTTTGTGCTTGAGATGAATGGCCTATGGCTGTGAGAGCCCAGCTTGCTGCAGAGGTGATTTCATTTGGCAAATTAATTCTAATTGTAGGTGTAATTCCTGCAAAGTGTGTTGTATTGAAAGCTTGATAGAGTAGAATCTTTTTGTGGCTTTAATAAGAAAACATTGCAACACAAATATTTAGAATTCCCAGAAATAAGATTAATAGTGAGGTTAATAATATGATTATCTACTTGAAAAAAAAAAAAAAAAAGAGAGAGAGAGAGAGAAAGAAACAAAGAAGAAAGAATAACCAACAAAACACAGACTTGCATGCTGTTATCAGGGCCATGCTGTTTCAAGAACCAGTAAGGTTTTGCTCAGTCTTGTAGGGGATTGTTGCAGGCATCAATTGTATTTTTTCCCCATCTACACTAATCAAGTCTGCCATGACAAGAGCTTTGCTGTCTTGCACAGTCCTTTCCTGGAGCCCTTGGATTTCGACTTCTTTAGTGAGTCCATCTGTATAGTTTAATGAAATTTGTATCAAAATAATCATTTGTGAGACTGCTTCTCTTCCTTGTTCATTCTGATAGGAATTGTCCAGTGGACCCATGGGCAAAAGGAGTTTTCCTTAGAAAAAATAGGTAAGATTAATGCACTCTATGACCTCCTCCACTGGTTTCAGAGCTGTTAGGAAGCTCATGGGTCATGTTACTGTCATGAAGATGTGCTGGTTTTTCCTTCTGAATGACGCCACTGTAATTTCAAAATCCTCTGTTGGAGGGTTTCAAGAAAATACAGAAAGAATCTACAAAATGTTTGAACTCATCAGTAGTAACATGGATGTTACGTCAACAGAAATTTGCATAATTAACACAGCCTCAAGCCTGCTCAGAGAAGTTTCATATCTGTTTTTTGTTCATGTTCTAGAGCTATGGAGTCAGCGAGTGCCGATGTGAGTGCATTGCAGGAGCTGTGCAAAAGGTTGGTGACATGAGTATTAAGGGAAAGGATGTAAAACAAAAACTGCCCAAGAAAGCAAAGTAACACAGAAATGTGAAAATAAGCATAATTTTTTTGCAAACCAGGTATACTGAGTTTTCTGTGGGATTAACTTTATGTATAGAGGAGTTACAGGCTTGTCTTTGTATTTGCATTCCAGCACCTATGAAAACCACACGTACTAGGGAAAATATAATAAATATAAAGCTGGGATTTCTTTTAATAAAAACCAGAATGATACATGAGTGGCAATTCCAAATGAACCCATTCCAGAACGTTTCTATATTTTGTTTTGCTTTGTTTTTAACTGTGCTACAGCTATTTTCATTAAGCTTGTTTTTGATTTTCCAGCAGTAAGTGCCTTGCCTAAGGAGCTTTTGGCTCACAGTTTTCCTGACCTTAGTGCTGTCTTTGTATCTCTCACAGTGGACTTTGTTTCTTTGACAATGCTGTTAAGTGGATTGGCTCAGTCAATGTATGTCTCTTCTGCTGCGGGGTAATTCAGGGGAAACTTTGTCTAAGCAAAGTCTAGATGATTTAGCAAACGCAGAGTATACATCTAGCCACAGATGCAACAGTTTTCTTTTAAAAATAGTAACTAACAGTAAGGAGTATCCTCTACAGGACATTAGGGAACATACTGTCTTCAGGAAACAGACTTGGGCAAGTTCTCTTCTTCGTGAAGAATAAAGGTGTGTTTACATTGAATGGTGTCACAGAAGTCTTACTATAACATCAAGTCCCACACTGAAAAATGTAAGAAAAAAATGTCTTTTGACTAGCTTAAATAGCTTTACCAGTGTTCATAAACAAGGTACTTGAATTTTTCCTTCAATTTCATGTGGCTTTTCACTTAGAAATGTCCATTTGCTTTCAGTTTTCAAAAGTTGTTCTTGTAATCAAACAGGGACATTCCATTTTAGTTTGGTTTTAAGCTATTCTTGAGAACCTGGGCAATTATTTCTATTAATTATTTTATTCTGAACCATCACTGAGCTAAAAAAAATGCTCTGATTCTCTTACTGTCCTTCTGCAACTTTGGCTATTACAGATGTTTCAGCATTCTCCTCTGGGAGTCTCTGATCACCAGAATGAAATGATCAATTGCTCTAATTTTGCTTTTAAACCAAACAGAATATAGGTCTCTGTGATGCCCTTGTTCGTGGGTTTTCAAATAGAACAGGGGAAGAAAGGTACTCATACTAAAAGATGGGTGCAACACAGCAGGCCTATTTCCAGCCATTTAATATCACAATAATGGAGTCACTGCTAATAACAAATTCAATTTATAAATCCATTAAACACCAGAACAGACAGATTTGATATATAAAAAGAAATGGGTTTGTCCTAGAATAAAAGTTGTTTGTCTCAACAAGACCAGTAAGAGTTGCTCTTGTGATTGCTGTCCTTTATGCCCCTTCTGCTCATACAGTGTGGAAGGTTTATAAACATTCCTACTTCCAGCAGCTTTCCAGGGCCAGCTCTTGCCCTTAGCAGTTCTCTGCTTAAATCAAGAACTGAACCAACATCTAACTGAGGGCAGAAGCTGACCCAGATGTGTTCAAGCACAAAGACTCAGAGGCTTGGCAGGAATTTAAGTTGAAATGGTGATGAGAAGTAGCAAAATAGGGCACCCCATGCTGCCATGAGTCCTGCGCTCCCCTTGGCCCAATGCAGGGGACTGGCCCCATTTGAGCTACCCCAAGCTACCTTTGGGTGCCTCACATGGTGGTCCTGTGATAGGGCATAGCTGTGCCTTTGTAACAGCGATGGTGGGACCAGCAGTACATCTGCTCAGAGGCAATTATCATTATAGATTCTCACTGCAGGCATTCTGTAGTCAAAACATCAGGGTAAAGATTTTGAAGGTGAATATCAAAAAGTCAGATCATTTTACATGTCGTTCAGCAGAAATCTTCGAGCTTTGCAAGCTGAATCACAATGAACAATGCAGACGTTTGATAGAGTAATTATTCTTATTGAGATTTTGACACAATCTTTGGGAAACAGGCATTTGAGTCATATGAACTGATTTTCTCATGAAAAAATGTAAAGATGGTGAATGGGAACTGTTGAATCACGGCCTGAACCACTGATGGATCACCCAAGGAGCACTGAGGCAGGAACATGGGAGCACAGGTGAAGGTAATTCATCTGGGTGACCAAAAGGGGTGGAGTCTGGATCCACCTCTCCTAGACCCTATTTAAGGGCTGACCACCACTGAGGAAGGATCTCTTGTTGGAGGTCCTTCCTTTGTGGAGTTTTTCCCTGTGAGCTCTCCTCAGAGATGGGTGAGCATTTCACTTTGTATTGACTGTCTTTCCCATCCTGATAATCTTTCTAATTACACTGTCCATGAAATATATAGGCTAACAATACCATTTAGTATTATTCATTTTGTTAACTTCATCCCTCACAGATGGTGAGGTTATTCTGTTTAAAAGCCAACTACAGTAACAGCAGAAAGAGATGATCATGTACATACAAAAGGTGAGGGGTCAGGTAGTCCACTGTGAGGAGGCACTGCAGTGACCCCAGGGCAGTATGGGGCCAGCTGAGGCCATCCCAGCTCTTCCCATCCCTGGAAGTCTCTTGTGGCCACGAGGGTGCGCGTTCAATGAGGTAGCAGCGCGGCTATACCTTGCAGGCCCCCCTTTCATCCCCCCTTGCTAAAGACACTACCCAGACTTCAAACATCTTCCCTTTTTTTCTCAGTCCTATTTCTTGCTGTGTGCCTTCCTCACCGTGGTTCTTATGTTAGACTGCACCTTACCCACATCTTAAAAATGGCCTTGTTTCCCAAGAGCTGCAATAAGCTTACAATAATGTGGAGAAAAAAAAGTTCCCAAATAATTCCAGACGGTTGCTGTGTCCCCTGGACTGTAAGGAGCCTGCTGCAGGGACTGCTTCTGCTTTGTTGTATAAACTTTACGGAAAACAGAGCTAACATGGAACAATTGCATGTATCCTGATTAGGAAAGCATCAGAACAAAGGAAGTATGTCTGCGCCTATACACTTAAACTCTCAAATAAAAAGGCCAGTAATCTTTTTGTCCTGTAGTGAAATAGGAGAAATGTCCCTCCTGTGCCTAGCTTGCACATAAGTTGTAGCATATTATTTCCCTGCATTACTTCAGCGTAAATCACATTTTATTTTCTCAGTCTCAGTTGCAACTTGACTCTCATTATGGGAGACGGACATATTTGGCTCTGCTCATTACATCTTTTTCAACAGTCTTTGATTCCTAGTAGCCCTTCCCTTTATTTTGTTTTTCTAACCCGTTCAGAGGCTGATACATTAAAATATTAGGAATCAAGTTATCAAGGGTGACAGAAGAGACAGATTCAAGTGTGTTCATTTGCTCAGGTTTCTCCATTTTGCAGTAGGAGGTCCAGGACATATGAGCTGGCATTTTTCAAGAGATCAGTAAGCAGTTCTGTTTGCCAGCATTCTCAGCATTGTATTTCCACCTTATTCCCACAGCACACAAAAGGCTCAATTCTGATTTAGGTACCACTGAGCAACAGGTGATCTTTATACATAGGCTTCAAGGAGGTTTAAAAGAAAACAAAGCAAACTCATTCTTCTCCAACAGTAAACATGAGAACAATAAATTGTTGTAACACATATCAGTGGTTGTGGCCAGAGGAAAATAATGAGCATCGTTGTCTGATTCTGAAGGATTCCCTGGAGGTGCTATATCACCAGCAAATGCTTTTTTTTGTCTGACCAAGAAAAATCAACCTGCAGCTCTGTCAGCCTTTCTTGTAGAATAAATGAGACAGAAATACTGAAACAGCAATCATCAGCAGACCCATAGATTATGTAAAAAGCTGAAAGTTGGGAGGGCTGTTTTAAATGCACTAACTTTTTTTACTGCATTTAATGCACGGAATGAGCATTTCTATAGTCACCCTTGGCTGCACTCTACACCACTGCAAGCACAACTTATTCCTGACCTGTGTGCCTGTATGTGTCTGATGGTGTCGCTGAAAATCCCACTGTAATCATTGGGATTATCCATCTGTTCCTGAGAAGTTTCCCCACTACATCTTAGTGCAAGTCAGGAAAAAAAATGACAGACTCAATGGAGAGCTAGAAAAATTATACTAATTTTTGGTCTGTTCTTTGACACTCTGAAATGAAATTACTCAGTTTATCTCCAGACTGTCAGAATGAGTCATAATTTAGCCCTGACTCATGGGTAATTCTACTGTCATCGTAGTAAGTTCATGAGAGCTTGAGAGCAGAGGACTGTCTAGAATGAACTGGGCTAACAGAGCACCTCGTGCTCCTCTGTCATGAAGGGGCCCAGGAGCACCACTAAAGCATGGTACTTCTCTCTTCTTAGAAATTTCAATTGCTGATTTATTCTAACAAGTCTCTAATTAGGGGAAAAAAAAAAAAACAAAAAAACACCATACATTTTCTACCTTTGTCATCATGAAAAAGGAGATATAGTTTCAAAGGATTCAGAGCCCATAAAGCTGACAATGACTTGAAAACCCCTGTGTCCATTAAAAGAGCATTACCTTTTAGGCTAAGTACAGGATTTAGGGATGATTGAAATGTCCCCACCCTTACCACTTATATCCCAAGGGAATTTGGCCTATTTGCAGCTAGAAATGGAAGAAAACATCTTCTCAAGTGTGTGTCCATTCACACAGGTATGGCCATCAGGAAACTGGAAAATCTGAACAAGTGCCTTCCATCTCTCTGAGAGACAGGAGACAAAGCTAAGGGGTTTCTTTAGAAGCACCTGACAAGGACAGCTGGTCACTCTGATGCCCCAGCTGCACCACCACCTAACACAGGAGCAATCGGACTGTCAACATAGCGTAGGTTAGCAATAGTCCCCCTAGGCACAAGCTGTACCTGCATCTATGTCCTGCAGTGCGGCATGGCATCTCTCTTGGCAGTGTTGGCAGGCCCCAGGATGGCATGTGGTGCCAGCAGCTGCCTTCTGCTCTGTGATTGGCACTTCAAAGATGCACCAACCTGATCTGGGGCTGGGATGAATTATGTAATGTTTGCAGACAGGTGATCGTCAGTGCAGGCTGGCAATATTCGATCTTGCAAAATTTCATAGCTGAAGCTAATGAGAAATTTAAGAAAGAAGATGGAAAATGAGATAAGAAAGAGAAACATTGTTTCTGAATATGAAAGCAAAAAAAAAAAAAAAAAAAAAACAAACAGCCAGTAGGAGCAGACACAGGATAACATTGCACCGCAGCCCTCTGCCTCTCCCATTTCTGAGGTGCACACACCAGGGTTTGCGTCTCCCCTGAGTTCTCTTTCCCTCTACTAACTCCCACCACGTTGCATTACTGATGCCTCTAAATATGAAGGCTGAGGACACTGAACCTGATTTCTCTTTTAGGTCCTCTTTCCTTGAGTACCTTCACAGACTGTATTATTTACCTCCAACCAATTTTGTTTTCAGCACCTTCAGGAGACACTTTCTTCAGTACCAGTTTGTTTGCTGCTCTAACTTGCATATGCTGACTTTAAAGCAGAGGGGAACTTAACAGCAGTCAGCAGAAATGTCACCAGGTATAAGCAGCTCCACTGTAATAAATACAGAAAAGCCTATTTAATTGGCACAGCTCTGGTAACAACAGAGAGGTTGCAGCTCAGGGTGTCCTCTCCATGTCACAGCAGGACAGGGGAACACATGGCAGCCAGAATGGCACTCCAGATCACCTTGTGAGCCCCTTACAAGATGGAGCAGAAAGGGTTCTGTCTACCTACTTTCCTTATGCACCCCAATGTTACAGTAGAACAGCAAAAAAAAAAAAGGGACAATGCAGTCTTTAAGGTATATTCCTTGTGCTTAATAGCTCAGCTTAATAATGTCAGGTAATAATATAGTGGTAATTTCTGCAAACGCATCTCTGATACTCTCAGCAAGATCTGTTTTGCCTTTAGCAACTTTCTCTCAGGTGGACTTTGAGATGCAAAGTGCCACCCAGTTTCAGGTTCCAGAGGACCAAGTAATAGTCATACAACAGTACTGAAGAGAGAGGGAAGAGATTCTGCAAGGTCAGTTAGTCTCTTCCCTTCCCCAAGGCAGGACAGCTCTGCTTAATCAATCCTGACATTATCTGTCTAAAATGCTCTGAAACATTGAACAGCAAACCTCACATGGGCAAAGCCAGAGTCTTGTCCTTAGTACCTCTCGCAGACACTCACTGTTCAGCTCAGTACCAGCTGAGCAGGTTGGCACAGACACCTTGCAGCAGTAATTCTGAGGTGTTTTGGACTTCAGAGCAGGCTAACATGCCTCCCCAGACAGCAGGCTGGAAATGGGGCTGGACATTTAGGATCTACAATTTGCATTCTGAAAGATCCTTACAATACTCTCACACTGATTTCATCTGCTAAACAAAAAGTGCTTAATCCCTGTGTTAACTTCCTTTTGATATTTCAAGATTCTCAGACCCTCACAGCTTAAAGGCTACAGTGAAAGAAGACCCCATAGAATACTCCAAATGAAAGGCTAATGTATTTAAGTAAGCCTCCATCACACAACAGCAATATAAACCATGAATTCCTGATGGTAAAATACCACCAAGCATATTTAAGCAACAAATGCTTTATCACTGCCATGATAAAACAAAATGTGTTCACATCACAAAGCTAAAGGCAGGGACCCATGTACAGGAGAATTGAGTAGTATATTTCTCCCCATTTTCTGTCACAGCTACTTGCTCCATACAGAAAGAACCCAAGAATTCATTTTTCCCCTACACCAGAGCAATGGATCCTACTGGTGGCTGCACTCATGGCAGGTTTTCTGACATCCTTAAATGGGATTTTGACCACCCAGATATCTGCTGGGAATACAATATGGCAAGCTGCAAGCATACTAGGAGACTCCTAGTGTCCACTGATGACAACTTTCTTGTTCAGGTATTGGACAAACTGACTGGAGGGGAAGCATTGCTGGACCTGGTGCTCATCAATGCAAAGGAGATGGTTAAAAGGTTGAGATTGGAGGCAGCATGGGCTACAGCAACCATGAGTTGCTTGGTTGGTTGAGTTCATGATCTAGAGGAACATGGACCTGTTAAAGAGTGGAGTCAGGACCCTGAACTTCGGGAGAGTGAACCTGGGGCCGTTTAAGGAATTGTTGGATGGGATGGCCATAGGAAACTGTCCTTAGAGACAAAAGAACAGAACAGAGCTGTCAGAACTTTAAGGATGCCTTTCTGAGAGCACAAGAGCTCTCCATCTCCCAGCATAAAGAATCAGACAGACAAGGCAGGAAACCAGCATGGCTGAAGAAGGACCTGCTGATCAGGCTGATGGAAAAGATGGAAAAGTATAAGCAGTGGAAGCTGGGATAAGAGAGCTGAGAAGAATGTTGGGATGCTGCCCAGATGTGCAGGGATAGGATTGGGAAAGGTGAGGTGCAGATGGAATTGAAAAGGATGTGAAGAATAACAAGAAGGGATTCTTTACATACACTGTCAGAAGAGACAGGCCAAGGAGACTGTATTCCCTCAGAGAAATGAAAAGGGAGAGCTGGCCTTCTCAGACATGGAGAAGGTTGAAGTTCTTAAAGAATTTTTTGCCTTGGCCTTCACAAGCCACTCATGTCCATGAAATTCTAAGCTGGGGTCAGGGAAGCAAAATACATCCCACTGTAAGAGTGGAGCAAGTCTGAGACCACCTCATGAGGCTGAATGTGTACAGGTCCTTGGGATTCAACAACCCTCATTCCAGGGCCCTGAAGGAACTGGCTGAAGTGGTTGCCAAGCCACTCTGTCATATTTGAAAAGTCGTGGCTGTCATGCAAAGTCCCTGGTGTCTAGAAAAAGGGAATCATCAGTGCCATATTCAAGAAAGGGAGAAAGGAAGACCCAGGAAACTACAGGCTGGTGAGTCTCACCTCTGTGCCTGGGAAGATCATGGAGCAGATCCTCCTAGAAAAGATGTTAAGGCACATGCAAGAAGATGAGGAGGTGATCCAGCACAGCTTTGCCAAGGGCAGATTGTGCCCAATCTTGTTGGTTTTTATGATGAAGTGGCAGCATCAGTGAACAAAGGAAGGACAACTGTTGTAATCTACCAGGACTTGTGAAAGGCCTTTGAAGTGGTCCCACACTACATAGAATCATAGAATCGAACCATAGAATCATAGAATCATAGAATCATAGAATCATAGAATCACAGAATTACAGAATCACAGAATCATAGGTGTTGGAAGAGACCTCAAAAGAGATCATAGAGCCCAACCCCCCTGCCAAAGCAGGTTCTCTACACCAGGTCGCACAGGTTGGCATCCAGGTGGGTCTTGAATATCTCCAGAGAAGGAGATTCCAGAACCCCAATGGGCAGCCTGCTCCAGTGCTCCGTCACCCTCACCGTAAAGAAGTAAATCACAGCTCCTTACTCGCTAGTGGAGTTTTTTGAAAGTATATTACTATCATGTTTACCATTCAGTTGCTACTAATAAATACAAATAGCATGTTTACAATTGTAAAACTCAATCTAAGAAATGAAAATTGAGTTAAAAAAATGCAATCTGTCTTCTGTTTCTCTCAGTTTCCCCTCTGATTAAGTAATTAAAATATATTTTGCAATTTTCATCTCTCCTTAGCATATGTTAATCAAAAATAATACTAAAGATAAAATTTTGTACAGCAAGCTTTCACAACTGCAGGTTCTCTCCATATCTGATCAGATTTCAAAATGTAAGTGTAGTGTTCTTGCGCACATTTGTGCAGAACCTCCTGTGCTGCAGTTTCGGCCGTTTCCCCTTGTCCCGTCTCCACACACTGCTGAAAAGAGTCTGGCCTCACCACTTTGTCCCCCACACCTCAGATATTTATAAACCTGGGTCAGGTCCCCTCTCAGTCTTCTTTTCTCAAGGCTAAATAGATCCAGTTCACTCTGCCTTTCCTCATAGGGGAGATCCTCCAGGCCCTTCACCATCTTTGTGGCCCTCCACTGGACTCTTTCCAAGAGATCCCTGTCTTCTTTATACTGTCCAGCCCAGAACTGGACACAGTACTCCAGATGAGGCCTCACCAGGGCAGAGTAGAGGGGGAGGATCACCTCCCATGACCTTCTGGCCATGCTCTTTTTAATGCATCCCAGAATGCCATTGGCCCTCTTGGCCACGAGAGCACACTCCTGGCTCATGGTCAACCTGTCATCCACCAGGACACCCAGGTCCCTCTCTAGAGAGCTCCTCTCCAGCAGGTCATCCCCCAGCCTGTACTGGTGCATGCAATTATTCCTCTCTAGGTGCAAGACTCTATGCTTGCTTTTGTTAAATTTCATACGGTTTCTGACTGCCCAGCTCTCCAGCCTGTCCAGGTCTTGCTGGATGGCAGCACAGCCTTCAGGCGTGTCAGCCAATCCTCCCAACTTTGTATCATCAGCAAACTTGCTGAGGGTGGCCACTATCCATCCCCTCATCAAGGTCACTGATGAAGATGTTGAACAAGACTGGACCCAGCACGGACCCCTGGGGGACACTGCTGGTTACAGGCTTCCAACCGGACTCTACACCACCAATGACAACCCTCTGCACTCTGCCAGTCAGACAGTTCTCAACCCACTGCACTGTCTATCCATCCCACATTTACTTAGCTTTCTGTCATGGGAGACAGTATCAAATGCCTTGCTGAAATCATGGTAGACCACATCCACTGCCCTCCTCCCATCCACCCAACCAGTGAAAACATCATAGGAGGCCACCAGGTTGGTCGAGCATGACTTCCCCTTGGTGAACCCATGCTGGCTACTCCTGATAACCTCCTTTTCTTCCAATTGTCTGGATATGGCATCCAGTACAAGCTGGTCTATCACCTTTCCAGGGACAGAGGTGATGCTGACTGGCCTATAATTACTCAGATCTTCCTTCTTGCCCTTTTTGAAGACCAGAGCGACACTGGCTATCTTCCAGTCTTCAGGCACATCCCCCATTCTCCAAGACCGCTCTCAAAGATGATAGAGAGCGGTTCAGCAATCACTTCCGCCAGCTCCCTCAGCACCTGTGAATGCACCCCATCAGGTCCCTTGGATTTATGAACATTAGCTTTGCCTAGGTGCTCATGGACCACCTCTTCCCTGACTAAAGGAAAGTCTCCCATTCCCCAGACCCTCACACTAACCTCCAGGGTCTGGGATTCCTGAGGGAGAGCTTTTTCACTGAAGACAGAAGCAAAGAATACATTCAGTATCTCTGCATTCTCAGCATCCCCCATTACCAGAACACCCTCCTCACCTAGTAGGGGGCCCACATTCTCCTTAGTATTCCTTTTACTGTTAACATACTTTAAAAAGCCTTTTTTATTATTCTTTATCACTTTTGCCAGATTCAATTCCAGATGTGCTTTAGCCTTCCTTGCTGCATCCCTGCAGGCCCTGTCAACATTTCTATATTCTTCCCAAGTGGTCAGACCCTTTTTCCACATTTCATGGACCTTCTTCTTCCCTTTGAGTTTGTGCATGAGCTCCTTGCTCATCAATCAGGTTTCCTGCCACCCCTTCCCGATTTCTTGCTCACAGGGACACACTGATCCTGAGCTTGGAAGAAGAGCTGTTTAAATGCTGACCAGTTCTCACAGGCCCCCTTATCTTCTAACACCCTAGCCCACGGGATAGCTCCAAGTAGGTCCCAAAAGAGATCAAAGTTGGTTCTCCTAAAGTCCAGGGTAGTAATCCTACCTTTTGCTTTGCTCCTTTCACTCAGGATCTTGAACTCCACCATCTCATGATCTCTACAACCCAAGCTACCCCCAACCTTTACTTCCTTAACAAGTCCTTCTTTGTTAGTGAGAATAAGGTCCAGTAACACCCCTCCCTGTGTTGGTTCCCCCGCCACCTGCATCAGAAAGTTGTCTTCAACACATTGTAAGAACTGTCTGGACTGTGTGTGCTTGGCCAAGTTGCTCATCCAGCAAATATTTGGATTATTGAAGTCCCCCATAAGCACCAGCACCTGGGAACGTGACGCTACTTCCAATTGCTTATGGAAGGCCTCATCAACCTCCTCTTCCTGATCAGGGGGCCTGTAGTACACACCCACAACGGTGTCATCCTTACCAGCCTTCCCGTTGATTCTCACCCACGAGCTCTCCACTGCTGCATCCCTCTCCCCCAGGTGGAGTTCAATACATTCTAACTGCCCTCTCACATAAAGAGCAACTCCACCACCTCACCTTGCCAGATGATCTTTCCTAAAAAGCACATAGCCCTCCATGGCACCATTCCAGTCATGAGAGCTGTCCCACCACATCTCAGTGATTGCAATGAGATCATGGCCTTGTGACTGCACGCAGATCTCCAACTCTTCCTGTTTATTTCCCATCCTGTGCACATTAGTGTACAGACACTTAAGGGAAGCAGCATTCCCCCACCTCTCACCATGCCTCGGAACTCCACCCTCTTCACCCAGCAAGCTCTGTTTTGAGCCTTGAACTACCCCCTCAGCCCCAGCGGCCCTCATTTTGTCCCTTCCCCCTTCATACCTAGTTTAAAGACCTGTCAGTAAGCCCCGCCAGTTCCTCAGCTAGAATCCTCCTACCCCTCAGAGACAGGCTGCTTCCACCTGCAGCCATCATGCCAGGTGCTGAGTAAATTGCCCCGTTGTCAAAAAAAGACAAAATTCCTATGTTTGCACCAACTCTTAAGCTATTTATTTAAGAGGT
Source organism: Callipepla californica brunnescens (assembly GCA_023055505.1). NCBI lineage: Eukaryota > Metazoa > Chordata > Aves > Galliformes > Odontophoridae > Callipepla > Callipepla californica. The sequence goes on from JALIRH010000003.1 coordinate 67,334,474, forward strand.
GGGCTTTTTGGATCCTGCCAGTATCCTTCCATGCCACTGAAGGTACAGAAGAAAAAATCACCTGCACACCTGTTCCTTCATCTACCTGCCCTAGTCCCCTGAAGTCATCCTTGATAGTCTTCAGGCTTTTCTCAGCAACTTTGTCACTGCCAGCCTGAACTATCAACAGTGGGTAGTAATCAGAAGGGTGGATCAGTCTGGAAGTCTCCTAGAAATGTCCCTGACCCATGCCCCAGGGAGGCAGCACACCTCCCTGCGGGTAGGGTCAGGCCAACGTATAGGACCCTCTGTTCCTCTCAGCAGGGAGTCACCTATGACAACCACCCTTTTGTCCTTCTGGGTGGAGGAAGTCTTGAGGCGTGGAGTCAACTGCTTCACCCGAGGCACCCTCATGGATGGGCCTCCCTCCACACCCACACTCACCTCTTCCTTGACTTCCAGGGCCTCAAACCTAAACCACAGAGGCACCTGGGGAGCCGAGGATGGTCGGGACAGGGGATATGCCCACTTCACCGAGTCGGTGTCCATTTCCACTAGTCCTCTCTCAAATTGCCTTGCTCAGCAACAACAGGGCACCACCACTGTGGATACCACTTTGCCCTTTTGGGATAGGGTTAAAGTGATTTTGCCACAGCTCCCCCTTTCCCCCCCCAGTACTTCACTAGCATTCCTAGGGGTAGGAGAGGACAGGGGGCTCACTGCAGTAGGAACACAGTCTGCCTGCTGATTCCCCTCTAGGGTGACATGCTCCGTGTGGAGCCACAGCTGCGTGCCAGGATCCTGGGGCCGATAGGGACTGGCACCACCAATCAGTCTCCCTCTCACAATCCCTTATGGTCCTCAGCCTCTCCACCTCGTCCTTCAGGCAGACCACAAGACTGAGTAAGTCATATACCTGGTCACACCTTACACAAGCGCTGCCTCCATCACCAGGCACTGCAAAGGCCAGGCTCTGGCACTTATCACAGCCAGTGATCTGTACACTAGCATGCTGTTTTGGGACCTCTGTCTGGGTCTCCACATTTTTCCTGGCACTAGCCTTCTGCCAGGGGACAGCCATGGCAAACCAGTAGACCCATTAACACCAGCACAAATTAGAATAGCCTTAACAAGGGTGCAAATGAATAACCCTGCCCTGCTACTGGTAGTGCTGGCTCTGCCCTCACCCTGTTACCAGGTCACTGACAGGTGCTCCAGCACCTGTCACTAATTTCAGTGACAATGACAGTGACATTACTCCTCCTCTTCGTCTTGGTGGGCAGTGTCCTCCCAGAGGCTCTTTCTGGGTAGTGGGCGCAGATGGAGAGCCGTTGCCCTGCCAACACCCCACTATGTCAGCTGCTCTTGTGAGAGCTGCCAGGCTGATCTGATGCCTCGGTAATCTCTGGATGAGGGAAATCGAGCAAATCCCCTGTGCAACCCACGATCAGCCACCTCGACTCTGGCTCCGAAGCAGCGAACCTCAGCAATCAAGGGTCTCTTCCAGGTTTGCCATCATTGTATCTAAATTAGAGACATGTAAATTTGAAGACTGGACTACTAGGTGGATAAAGAACTGGTTCGAAGGTCACAAGCCAGAGCACTGTTGTCAACAGCTCTGTGCTCAGGTGGAGACCATTGACAAGTGGAGGCCTACAGGAGTGTGTATTGGGATCAGTGCTCTTCAGCATTTTTACCAACAATATAGGCAGTGGGATTGAGTGTACCCTCAGCAAGTATGCTGATGACACTGAGTTGAGTGGTGCAGTTTATACAAAAATGCACTTGCATTCTGGAAGGCCAACAGTGTTCTGGTCTTCATCAGCAGAGGGGTGGCAGCAGGAAGACAGAGGGGATTGTCTCCCTCTGCCCTTCCTTTGTGATGCTTCATCTGGAGTAATGGGTGCAGGCCTGGGGCCCCCAGCCCAGGAAAGATGTGGTGCTGTTGGAACAGATCCAGAAGAAGGACAAAAAGATGATCAAATGCCTGGAGCACCTCATTTATGAAGAAAAGCTGAGGGAAGTGGGCTTGTTCAGCTTGGAAAAAGGAAGGCTCCAGGAAGATCTCATTGTGGCCTTCCAGTACTTGAAGGGAGCTTGCAAGCTGGAACGGGATCAACTTTTTACATATAAATCTGATCCTACAAGGGGGAATGGCTTTACACTAAAAGGGGGGAGATTTAAGTTGGATGATAGGAAGAACTTCTTTACTTTGACAGCCGTGAAGCCCTGGCACTGCTCCCCAGGGAACAGTGGGTGCCCCATCCCTGGAGGTGCTCAAGGCCAGGTTGGATGGGGCCCTCGGACAGCCTGAGCTGGTGAGGGGCAGCCAGCCCATGGAAGGGGTTTGGAACAGGATGATTTTTAAGATCCCCTCCAGGCCAAGCCATTCTATGATTCTAAATCCCAGGAAGATCTAAAATGATAGTAACTACAGAGACAGAGAGTGAAGAGCTCAGGTAAACTTGTATTCTTACATTGCTGTATTACAGTAGCAATATCTGTCTGCCTTCAAGCTGTTAAAATAACAGTAATATTCTTCTTGAAAAATAGTGTTACTGAAATTTAATTCAAAATCCCCTAAGCCACAGTCAGTTAGAGGTGATAGAAGGTTAAAGAAGTTGAAGCAGTGAGAAAAGAGCTATGAAAAATGACCCATTTGACCAGCTGTTCATAAAACAAATCAATTGCATACCTCTGCACTAAGAAGAAGTCTTTGGACATCTGTGAAATCATAATGCTCAGACATTTGTGAGTCATTTCCATGCTTTCCATTGCCACTTTTTAAAGTGACTTTGATGCAGTGTCTATCACAGAATGGGGTCAACCACATTCCTTTTGACAACAAGAGGAAAAAGCAAGCACCGAACAGATTTTTGCTCCCAAGTGCTTACGCATTAAGCTCTTCAATCACTTAGACATTCACAAATATGCCATCCCACTGTTTCATAACAATATCTGGTACGTTATCTTATCTGTCCCTGTAAGGAAGAGAGCTTGGACAGTGTCCAAACACCAGCTGAGAGCGCTCCTTGCCAAGTCTGTCACAGAAATTATTTTCTTCCAACTTTTGGGTTTTTTGAGCAAAAAGAAGCCATACTTCATCTAATTTTTGCTCAGAGGTCTTGAAGGAAAAATCTCAAATCTGGACTGGAAGATGTGAAGTGTCACCCAGCAACCCCAGTCACCTACAGAACTTTTGCAAGTGTCCTGGTTTTGAGCCATCCAGTCATGCTGTCTTCTGCTGCTCTGGTGCAAAGTCATCTGGTCATCCAGGGGACCAAACTCCAAAGCACAACACACTGCATGACACAAGCAGGGTGATTCCCTGCATACACATCTTGTGCTGAAGATCAGCTTTGCCATGTAGCCTATTGTCCCAGCTCCTATAAAGCCCACCACAAGCGTATGTTTTATTTATTTATTTATTTATTTAGTATTTACATCATACAATTGTTTCTCACTTCATAAACAGTTCTTGAAATCAGTGGAAAGTATTTGTTGCAGTAGAGCATATAGCTCTGGCGCACTGCTGCCTCAATCAAAAATAACCAGAGATTTACACTGTGCCCTTGAAAGCAGTGAAGGAAACAATAGAAGGAAACAATAGAAGGAAGGAAACAATAGAAGGAAGGAAACAATAGAAGGAAGGAAACAATAGAAGGAAACAATAGAAGGAAGGAAACAATAGAAGGAAGGAAACAATAGAAGGAAGGAAGGAAGGAAACAATAGAAGGAAGGAAGGAAGGAAACAATAGAAGGAAGGAAACAATAGAAGGAAGGAAACAATAGAAGGAAGGAAACAATAGAAGGAAGGAAGGAAGGAAACAATAGAAGGAAGGAAGGAAGGAAACAATAGAAGGAAGGAAACAATAGAAGGAAGGAAACAATAGAAGGAAGGAAACAATAGAAGGAAGGAAGGGAGGAAGGGAGGAAGGGAGGAAGGGAGGAAGGGAGGAAGGGAGGAAGGGAGGAAGGGAGGGAGGGAGGGAGGGAGGGAGGGAGGGAGGGAGGGAGGGAGGGAGGGAGGGAGGAAGGGAGGAAGGAAGGAAGGAAGGAAGGAAGGAAGGAAGGAAGGAAGGAAGGAAGGAAGGAAGGAAGGAAGGAAGGAAGGAAGGAAGGAAGGAAGGAAGGAAGGAAGGAAGGAAGGAAGGAAGGAAGGAAGGAAGGAAGGAAGGAAGGAAGGAAGGAAGGAAGGAAGGAAGGAAGGAAGGAAGGAAGGAAGGAAGGAAGGAAGGAAGGAAGGAAGGAAGGAAGGAAGGAAGGAAGGAAGGAAGGAAGGAAGGAAGGAAGGAAGGAAGGAAGGAAGGAAGGAAGGAAGGAAGGAAGGAAGGAAGGAAGGAAGGAAGGAAGGAAGGAAGGAAGAAGGAGGGAGGGAGGGAGGGAGGAAAATAAAAACACTACACTTCCGCTGTCATAAAGATCTTTACGATTTCTATTGAGTTTCACAAGAAGGGAGGAGTATTAAAACAAATGCTTTTATAATGTAGTGATGCCACATTTCTTATTTACAGATGTATTGCACACCTTCATGCACATCGGAGGTTGTTAACTGAAGTAATCTCTTTCATGGAACAGCCATCAGTGCTAGGTTTGCAGTCACTCCTTGCCATAGTGCAGCAGCATCAAGCAAGTCAGTTGTCAGTAAGCAGTAGTCATGCAGCAAAGAATAAATATCAGTGGTGCCCTTGTCAATGCCAGCCATATAGATGATGCTGACTGGCCCTCCAGACCCAGGATCATGTGTTCACTCCTCCCCAAGTGTTCCAGTGCCATGCGCCTTGTGCAAGCAACAAGGGACTTTCTAAAGTCTCCACACTGGTTTCCAGGTTGGACAAATGCTAAAATTGTGATCATTTCCCCTACCACCCTTACCTTTAATACATAATCACCTCTAACTTCATTCTCTAATTGCACTGGTTATATCTACATATTCATTTAAATGGAAAGCTAAAGGCATAGATTTATCCTAAAAAAAAAAAAAAAAAGATGAGTGCTACAACAAGTCATAAAAAAAAAATGACCATCTGAACCATGAGAAAAAGTTGGCAGAGATGTGGAAAGCTTGGCAGAGCAGATTTGCAATTTTCACAGCTGGACACTGAGTATGCTAATAGCTCCACTCTGAGTGAAAGTGAGAGCCCAGCATATAGATTTTCTTGAAACTCCAGAGGTCACCCCAATGTACACTGTACCATGGTATCTGCTGGCTGCAGGACTCAAATCCTGCAGATGTTTTGATGGCAACAAGCATCACAGCAGGGCAAGCAGTGAGAACTGGAGCAGATGATGGCCCAAACCTACCAAAACTCCTGGGGGAAATCTCTCCCTCTGTCAGAGTGTGATGGTCAGTGTCTCAGTGTCCGGATGGAGATCAGTGATGAGTAGTGTCCAGGGGTTTCTACCGGGGCTGGTGCTTTTTAATGTCTTCATCAGTGACATCAACGGTGAGACTGAGTGCACCCTCAGCAAGTTTACAGGTGACACCAAGCTGAATGGTGCAGTCAGCATGCCAGAGGGATGAGGTGCCATCCAGAGAGACCTAGGCAGACTGAGCAGCGGGCCCAGGAAAACCTCCTGATGTTCAACAAAGCTAAGTGCAAGGTCTTGCACCTGGGTTGTGGCAACCCTCACTATCAGTACAAGCTGGGGATATAAGGACAGAGCACAGCCCTATCAAAAAGGACTTGAGGTTACTAGTGGAGGAGTTGGGTGAGCCAGAACACAGCCCAGAGTGCCAAACTGCATCCGAAGCAGCATAGCCAGCAGTGCAAGAGAGGTGATCCTGCCCCTCTACTCTCACCCGGAGTACTGCATCCAGATGTGGAGTTCTCAGTACAGGAGAGATGTGGACTTGTGAGCACTTGTTCAATGAAGGACCACATAAATGGTCCAAAGGATGGAACATCTCCCCTGTAAGGACACGCTGAAAGAGATGAGTCTGTGCAGCCTGGAGAAGAGAAGGCTTCAGGGATATCTGATATCAGTGTTTCAGTATTCTGAAGAGGGGCTATAAGAAAGGGGCAGACTTTTTATCAGGGGCTGTGTGACAAGACCAGGGGAAATGGTTTCCAACTTTAAGGGGAGAGATTTAGATTGGATATAAGGAAGAAGTTTTATATAATAAGGGTGGTGAGGAACTGAAACAGGTTGACCAGAGAGGTGGTGGATGCTCTGTCACTGGAGACATTCAAGGTCAGGGTGGATGGGGCTCTGAGCTACATGATCTAGCTGTATATTGCAGGGAAATGGGACTAGATGACCTTTAAGGAGGTAACAAACATGTGAAGTTCACCTATACAGGAAGGGAATGGAAATGGTTAACAGAAATAAGGAGCCTGAACACTGCAAATTCAATGTTTGTAGGAAAAAATAAAAAATAAAATAACTGCACAGGATTTTCCTTTTTTTTTTTTTTTGTCTTCTCAAAAATGTCAAGAACTCTTTTCCAAAGAATTCACCTGGAGTTTTTTTCTTTCCAAAAAAAGAAAACAGATTTTCACAGTTCTGTAGAAAGGTCCCCTCTGTCTTGCCAATGGAACCGACTGCATGCAGAATGAGCAATGTTTTTTCCTTCTCTAGTGACTGCAAGCTGGCTTTATTACAAGTCTCAAGCCCAATCTCCATCTCTGATGCAGGAGAGGCTCTGCTGAAGCTCACATTGAGCTATGAAGTATAAATTCATGAGAAATTAGGTTTCCATACCTCCTGGTTCCAGCAGCCATTCCTCATATAGCTGCTGGCAAAGCACAGCTTAGCTGGTATGGCTGATGCCGTCTTTGGAACATCCCTGTTCTGCTGCCCCAACAGACAGGATGTCACTCCCACCATGATGTAAGGAGGCATAGTTTCTACCAGACACTATCACCTTAAAGAGAAAAGGAAACTCAATAGGTTTTTAAGAGGTTTTAAAATATATTTGGCTCAAATTGACTGCTTCATTACTAGACTTAATTTTGCATAGCTGTATGTGTGTAATGCATGTAACCTTTCGCTTTCAACAATGAGAAAAGAAGATCATTATACACCAAGCTTCGAGAATGCACTAAAAATATATATATCAACTGTCAAAACTCTGCTCTTAAGGAAGGGTTTATTTTCACAGTCTGTCACTATAATCAGATCAGTGTCTTCATCCCACTGCAATACCCTACATTTTGCCTTGACAGTAACAGCGCTCAAAATAACATGAGTCAGAAAGACATCAAAGACACAGTACTTTGAGTCCATTCCCAGAGTACAGCTGTGCAACTTCAAACAAAGTTCCCTGGTAGCTCCCTGCGGAGCTGTGTCTGCACTACCCAGACACAGAGATGCATTTTAAAATCTGAGCCTCATCCCCAAGTACCACACTTCTTCCTTTTCTAGGTTTACAGTGCTGATGTTATCTTAATGCATTTTCAGGTCTTGCAGACTTTTGGGAACCTTCTGAGTGCAGTGCAATTGATTTCGTCTCCTCCAGGTGTTTTGTGCTTAGTCTGTTAACCATCTCCTTGGAATATATTGGCTTCCAATGGTTGCTATTATACCAGTTGCCTGAAATCATAGAACCATAAAGGTTAGAAAAGACCTCAAAAATCTACCACCTGACTCATCCCCACCATGCCCCTCAGTGCCACATCCCCATGGTTCTTGAACACCTTCAGAGATGGTGACTCCACCCTGGGCAGCCTGTGCCAGCACATCATCATTTGACCATTGAAGTATCACAATACTTGACCACTCAAGTACAATGCAAGAAGAACAGCCGAAATAAAGCCAACATACTCACTGCACCTTGAAGAATGTTGCAAGGGAAAGTAATGCAGGAGGACAGGTCACTGACTCCAGATAAGGCACAAGCACATAGTGAAACATGCCTCACAGTGATGGCAGAGGGCAGATGTCAGGTTGATTCAATAAGCTCATAACTGTGATAGAGAAAGACACAATAACCCCTTCAGGACAGGAAAAAATGGTGCTTGCCCTAAAATGCTTGGGCAAAACCAAGGATGCTGAAAATAAATGCACCAAGTTCAGTTCCTTAGGAATGGAAAAACTGAAGTTCCTCCTCTCAGCCAGAAGCTTTGCTGAGGAAGTTGGCTTCTTAGGAGGAATACAGAATCCCTTTACTGAAAAGGGACATGCTGGAACATTTTTTCAAATCTCTTGCCAGGACACAATTGATAGAGGCAGAAGATGGCCAAAGCTCCCTTGACTGCCCATGGAGACAGATCCTCCAGCAAAAGTCCTTGCCCAAAGAATCAAACACTCAGTGGCTGCATCTCTACAAAATAGGTGGGAACAGAATCAGATCCCTTCTAAGCAGCAGCAAGTACCCTTGAAAAGGGGTATGAGAAGAGGTTTGTGCAAACTCAGTGCACTTCCCTCATACACCTATTATCTGCTTCCTTCCTGGACAGTCAGGCACCCAGCATCCACTTATCCACTCTGGAGCAGCTCCAGCATAAAAAGCAAGGCCAGTGTGTATATGTATTTTCTTGTTTCTGTGAAGATTTTCCAGGAGAAAAACAAACATCCATTTGATTTCCTTAGAAAATTGCAATCCCTGCAGCACACCTGAGGTGAAACCCTTACATACAAGGCAGGGGCCTAGGGAGGAGCCCACCCCAGCATAAATTCCAGCAGCACAGGGCCACCATTCTTGCCTAATGTAGGAGCCTCTGTATTTCAGCAAGGCCTGTTCTTATTTTTCAAAGCACAATGGAAGCACTAGGCCTACTGTTCACATTCCACTGCTAGTTTTTAGTTCTCTGTAAGAAATGCCTTCCTTTAGAAAGCAGCTTCCTATAACAAAGGCTATTCTTCAGCAGAGGTTCCTTCCAATTCGGTTTCACCATTCGTTTGTTTATAAAACTCATACCACCTTCTAAACAGTTCTATCGCCATTGTATCCTAAACATCTCAATCAGTGTTCCCTCCAGAACTACACAGCTCTTCTTTCACTCAGTGCAGACCTCCAGAAAAGACAGTAGCTTGACACCAGAGCAGTGGGAGCTCTGCATAGAATCATAATCACTGAATCATAGAATCATAGGATTCTATATAGAAATACAGAATAGAAATATGGTTGCACTTGTTGATCTTAAAGGTCTTTTCCAACCTAAATGAAAATGATTCTATGATTATCGCCTACATTTCCATAGACTGTCCCATGCATTTGAACAGAAATCTGTGTCAACACATTTATTCCTGTAATTGACAGCTTATAAATAGATTGCTTATTTTACAAGTATTGAAAATAGAAGTTAGACTGAGATACTTTTGAATGAGAGAAAAGTGTGAAACAGGCCCAAACGTATATGATGATACTGCAGTAGGAATTTAAGAGTATCCAATCTACAAAATGGAATTTACTTTGTTTACTTAATTGGTTGTGGACAAATCAGCACTTCGAACACTGAAGAGAAGTGGGAGGGAAGATGGAGCAACAAGTGTATTCAATTTTTATGATGCTTTAAGCCTCATTTTTTGTTAAATATCAATATACTGATGAAAAAGCCTATGCATCTAATCTGAAATACAAAAATAGCCCAGCATAGTTCGGTCTCACATGTGAAGTACATATATGTTGAATCCATGCTTTTCTGTTTGTTTGTTTATCTTTACTTGGAAATAGAGTAATAATCCATTTTTTAACCCAATATCAGATCTTCACAGAAGATATTTTCCTTAATGTTCACCACTAGAAAGCATAATACCATCTTTTTTTTTTCTTTTTTTTTTTTCTTCTTATCCCTAAAGAGATTAAAGTGAAATTATTACTGGAATTTGTCCTACTTCTCTACTGAACTGTTAAAGGAGACAAACAGCATTTTCATTAGACTTAATTAAAACTCATGTTAATAAGGTGAAGTGTATAGCTAGTATTCTACTACTACTACTGAATAACTACTAAATGTGCATTATTTATTTCTACATTTAATGTATTAAGTTATAAGAATGGGTTTATTGAATTTAAGTATCTATGAAGTATAGCTATCTAAGTGTATATAGACAGATGGAAAAATAGATGGATATAGAAGTACATTTAAATTCAAGAAGATTGAATTAAAATCAATATACTCTAAGTTACACTGCTTTCCCCTATGGTAGGTAACAAAATTAGTGATTTATCACACAGCTATGATCATTGTGTCAAGGACCCAGGCTTGTAAATGAGTGCTTCTGGGCAACCTATTTCCTGCAGCACTCTGTAGGCACTCAAGTCTGATATAGCAGTCTCCCAAAACATAAAACACCGTAAAGAAGCAGCAGAAATTATTAAAAATACAAATTACTACTAAAAGCACAGTGAATTATTATCCACAGGCTCACTCACTTCTCATAGCTCGGCCCATTTTACCATGTGAACAGCAAGCATATTTACAGCTGGCAAAACTCTGGCTGGGTTACAAATAGGTCTGCTTTTGAAGTCCATGCCCATCTGTTCTGCAGCAAGGAGTAAGCAGCTCGCAGTAAACAGAACAGGGGTAACCAGCCAAGCTACTTCCCCACACCTGATAGCTGTATCTTGAAGTACTCTTACAAGGTACACAGTCCTTGGCTTTAAAGTCTGTTTTTGAAGTTAGCATGGTGTCAGAAGGAACAAGCACTTCTTGATCTCTTGTCCCCACTGTTTGTCCAGGTTCTCTTTTCCAGCAAAAATCAAGATGCAGATTTCTCCATAATAAACAAAAAAAAAAGGCATAGGATTTCATTTGCAGCATGGCCTTTTCCTCCTGATCAAGCACAGCATAGAGGAAGAAGGTTCTGGTTTAGACCCCAGCTCCGTAAAACAAAGCAGGAAGCCATGGATTACACCATCTTTTTTTTTTTTTTTTTTTTTTTTTTTTTTTTTTTTTTTTTTTACCATTTAGCTGCTTTGCCATCACTACACCTCAGATTTTTAAAGCTCCTTCCAATTTCTGCTCATCACATGGACCAGTAAAACAAACTAAATACAGTCTCATGGCATTCTGGTTGGAGAAAATGTACCTGAGCTGTATATTACATGCTATGACAGAAGCATATTGATAAGAATGTCAACACTGTTTTATGGGACACAAAGGAGGAAACATGCTGTAATAGCAGATGGTACAACATTTCGCTAGGTGGCCACTTCAGAAATTTAATTTCTCACCTTTAAAAAGCAAAAGAACTGAGCTACAATAGTAGCAATAAGGCAATGCAAATGTCTTATTCTACTTCACCCAATTTAAACTCCGCATGGTGCAAATCAAGGGCTCGCTCCTGTGAACCTGAAGCTCCTGGCAGATATGGGGTGGCAACTATTTCTCTTGACTTCACAGTAATCCAGGAACATGTATACCACCTGCACTCTGGGCCCAGTTTTGCCTTGGGTAAGGGAAACTTCCAAAGCTAACATGGGATACAGAATCATTAAGGTTGCAAAAGAACTCTAAGATAATCTAGTGCAACCATCACCTCATCACCAGCATGCCCACTAACCACATCCCTCCGTGCCACAAATGCAGCACTTAGTGCTTCCTTTACCAGTCAATACACTATAAAACACAAGCTGAGGTATATGCTGAGAGGCAAAGCTTATGAAATTGCAGCCCTGTCACATCATCAAAGCAGAGGTTTTCAGCAGTACTTTGGCTTTCTTTGTGCCTTTGCCCTGCAAAGAGTTGGTTCTCACCATGCCCTTAGCAGGAGGACAAAGCTAAGTCATTGCAGAGGGCTGCAAACAGGCAGCTGATCTCAATGTACAGTTAAGAGTCAGCACGCAGCCCCTGCAGACTGGTGCAATGTGTGACTCTCCATGAACAAAAGGTCAAAAAAAGTGCAGAAGCTGGGAAGTTGAATTCCTGCTGGCCACACAAACAGATTATTGTATATTGTGGAATGCAAAAATATACGTTTAGATTTCAATACAAGTGGCAAAGCAGTGTGCCAACCAGATGGCAGCAAGGTAGCTTATCACAAGCAAGTGAACTTCAGTCACTGGCCCAACCACGAGAAAATGAACCTTAAAGGCTTGTGAACATTTATAATGATAATTATTAACTATAACCTTTTCTACAGGAGTATTAAGATACTCTATAGCTGCAATGGTGACTTGCATGTAGTTGTTGCACTTGAGACATCTGTCTCCTAAACACCTTCTTTCCATCTCAAGGCTGACATGACTTACATTGTATTTTCACTTTTCTATTGTGTTTAATGAAACTGACATTTGGAGAAGCAAAAGTCTGCATGAGCAATATAGTCCTGTCCAAGCTTATTTTATCTTACTGTCTGAAATAGAGAGTCACAAGATTGCACCCCTATGTGACCACAAAGCTGCAAGAATTAAGGCCTAATGGTGAGCACAACTCTCTCCAACCCAAACAGATTTGTATTCTCACCTGACCTGCACAGCCCTGGTCCACACTGTTACCACGCATAGAAAAACATGACAGACCACGATCCTACAGGCTAAGTTTTGCCTCTGAATAAAATTTAGAGGCATTTGTTCTGTGAACAACCCTAAGTAGCTTGATCCTACTATCTCCAGGAATATTTCTATTCTTCCTCACACCTTCCTGGGGTGAATTTCCCCAGTCGGATGTGCTGAGGATTGGGCCACCTGTAGCCAGATGCTTATAACCACCAGTGACCCCCAGTCAGAGCAGAGGTGGGGGGCTGGCACCAAGTGACCAGAGAAAGACAGATGTATGCTCTTAAAAATGTTCTCCTCAAACTTTATTCTCTTGTCTCGGAAGAACAAAGCCTTTTTCAAGGAGGTTGTGTTTCCTTTTCCGCCATGCACTTCCTGAGGGGGAGCACTCTCTCAGAGTCCTGAGACAAAAGATAAAGAAATCTTTCATGTCTACTTTTGTTTCAATATCTGTTACACCTTCCTGGCTCTATAACAGGATTTCTTTTGACTTCTGAAGCACAAGCACAATCACACATTAAACAACAACTTATTTTTACAAGGAAAAGAACTGAACTTTTCATATGGAAATGAAGATACTTGTTCCATAGATTTAAATGTCATCAATCATCTAACATCTTCATAAAATCACACCAAATAAAACTGTTCTATTCTCCTTTTGCTGCATTTACAATGAAAACATTCAAAAGCAAAGATAATCATGGATGTGCTATAACAGAATTATAGCAACTGAAGGGTTAATACTGAACATCTGGCTTTCTGTTCAGTTGTTGGAGCCAAGTTCTTCCATGTTTAAACATCTACATTGCACTGCTTTTCCACAGGAGCAGCAGGGTACATGCAAGCTCCAATGTCTCTGCCTTGAGTCACTGAGCTTTGTATGACCAGAATCCACTGGAGCACCCTTTAGTTACATGGGAGACAAGAACCCCTAAGGAATCTGGGGCAAAAAATATCCAGTTCTTGTTTTATTACATATTACCTTACTATATACAGATGTGGTCCTAAGGGATGTGGTTTAGTAGGAAAATATTTGTGGTGGGTAGATGATTGGACTGGATGATCTTGGAGGTCTTTGCCAACCTTGGTGATTCTACGATTCACTTATTAATAACAGGACCATAGCTAATGGTCCCAGAGCTGGGCAGCACAAAGCCCCAGGGGTGTTTCAGGTACCAAATACTGGGAGACTGCATAAAAAAATAGCAACTTATGGGTCTGTAATTATGAACTGCATCAATATGGATGTACACACTGGAAGGAGGTCACCCAGGAGACTTCAGTGCTGGTGTTCCTTCACCTCCAAGCATATGACTTTGCAGCTTTAATAACATTCCCGCCATGAAGGGATTTTGTGTAATTTTTACACAGACTATGGGTTGCTGTCTATTGGCAGACTCCCACAGAACTGTCTGAATGCAGTTTATAAACAGCAAACCTTTCCTCTGCTGAAAGCTGCTGCCTTAACTAGAGGGCATTTCAGTGCTGGTATTACTTCTGCTCTGAAGACAGTAGAAGTCTCATTCTGATTCTGTAAGATGCACAGAGATGACAGCATTGCTTAATGTATCTATCATGTTCCTAACTTGATAATAATTGAATGGGGAACGGTGAATCTGACCTTTCTTTCAAATTACCATCACAGAGTTCTAATGGGTTTCTCAAAAGTTATTTTTATTAACATGAGTATTACAGGATTAAAATCAGCCCATTAAAGCCCATCAGTGCATATATGACACTGGTACCTGCAAAGAAGTTGCTGAGATATCAAGAACTGTCTTCTACTTAAAAAAAGGGACTGCCCAGGGAGATCGTGGAGTCACTGACCCTGGAGGTGTTCAAGGAACGTTTAGATGTTGTGTTGAGGGACACAGTTTAGAGAGAACTATTGTTTATAGGTGGATGGTTGGACTGGATGATCCTGTAGGTCTTTCCCAGCCTTGGTGATTCTATGAAAAGGTGAGAGCCAGGCAAATACATGGAGAGGTTGAGATAGCAATAACAAGAGTTATCAACTGTTTATTGAGAGTGATAGAGGTAGTGAATTAAATGGGACAGAATTCATGCAGGGAAATGGAGGTACTTTATAGTAAGTTCTGTGCTTAATAGGCTGGTCTTCTGCATTTTTCAAACTGGGCTTGCTCGTGGTGGGGATCAGCTGCGTGGTTCAGGGCAACAGGCTATGAGCCTTCAGCTATTAGCACACAAACTCACACAGCTACATATTATTATTAAAGTCAGATTTGCTGGCAACGTTTTTGGGCAACACCAGGGAACAAATCCCTAGGCCACCATTAACCTCAGCAGTAATAGAATTGTTTTGAAGATGCCTCTGTTGTTTCTAAATCAGGAGTGAATGCACTGTTCAATTATTCACAAGTTCAGCCCATGCTCTGCTGGTCCTCAACACCTGCTGCATACTCATGCTTTTTCTCAGTGGGGGGAAAACTACAGCAGTGCTTCTGAAAGGGGCCCACTTAGCCAGGAAGACACACTACACACAAAGGAGTGACAAATACCTCCTGTGTTGATCTGGCCCATAAGCACACCTCAGTCCCAGGCAGCAGTGACCGTGTCTGGGTTTAAGACAAGTGTTTGTGCTTTGTCCTTTCCTGATAAAGAAAAGACTGGTTTCTATGTTGCGCCAACTTTTCCCATACACCCCTCAACCTTTCTCTGTATCGGGTTCAACATGCTAAATGCCATCTATAGAAATCAATGCATAACTAAGTTGCTATAGGTGAAATTAGCTACAAAGAGCAAAAGCATTCTTCCAGGGAGGATTCAGTTTCTTTCTACCACGGAACAGTTTCCAACTATTATTGCTGCTCTTTCTACTCAGGAAATACCCACCGCATTTACCAACAGACAGACAACGTACACCTATCCTCAGAGTGGTCCTCTTGAAAGCCATAAATTGTAACACTTAGCATTGGGAAAAAGCAGTTAGCTTTTTAGTACTATGCCTTGTGTGCTGACTGTATATGTGCAATATTGCATAAGACATCAAAACTTACTGAAAATTGAGTATACCAGGACCTGGGGAGCACTATGCCAACAGCCACCTGCTATCTGCCCCAACATCCTGTCTCTTACCTGGAATTTGGCCAAAGCCAGCAGAACAAATTACCATGGGACATTTTTTAGGAATGGAGAAGCTGCAGTTAGACACAAAATCTGACTGCTACACAATGGCTGCCGACAGTTTTCCTGTAGAGAAGGCAGCTACCTGCCTGCACTCCCTTCAGCTGAGAAAGCTACTGCTCTGTCTGTGCTGTCACAACAGAAATCTTTTTAATGAGAGGACCTGTATCTGTCTGTACAAGGAGAAAAGAGATCATGGTGTAAGGATGGGCACATGGAAAGGCTCTCAGAAGGTTTTGCTCAAGAGGTCCTGGGTGACTACAAAAACCTTGTACTATTATGAAAACACAGATTCTTGTGGTGGTCTTTAATTAAACACCTATACACAGATCCTCTTTCATTATATGCCACTTATGACTGCACTGCATACATTATATTTTTACACATCCTCCCCCCCCCCCCCCAATCGTCACAGAACCAGGATGAACCAGCCAGTAAACCATTGACACCTGGTCACTCACCTTAGTCTCACTACAACATGATTTTGGCACAAGACAAGGTGGCACTTGTGTGATGCAGAGTGCTTGACAGGGGGAGCAGGGCAACAAGAAAGGTGCTGAGGAGCTCCAGGGCCCCCAGCCATCACCGAGGGTATTCTGCATCACCCTATAGC
Organism: Callipepla californica brunnescens; assembly: GCA_023055505.1. Taxonomy (NCBI): domain Eukaryota; kingdom Metazoa; phylum Chordata; class Aves; order Galliformes; family Odontophoridae; genus Callipepla; species Callipepla californica. The sequence goes on from JALIRH010000003.1 coordinate 67,350,595, forward strand.
TCTTCCCAGCCCAACAGCCAGGGCTGTGGTGGCACAAAAAGCACTGTTGATATTTGCCTGACCCTCTGAGAAACTAGCAGCAAAGGAAGTTAAATACCAGCAAGGAAAAAGTGTCTGTTTGCTCACAATGACAAAAACAGGAAGGTTACTGGATTAGGAGGATCAATCTATCTCCATAGCATCCGGTGATGTTTCAGATGACACTGAGAAGCCAATTTCACTATTCCAGAGTTGCCCTTTTTTGTCTGTGCTGCAGATAGCAACTTCAGAGCTGTACAGCTGCCCCATCTCTCAGTGCCTACAGCAACTCACCTTTACACTATAAAAGATGTACTCATGACAGCAAAGAGGCTACAACAACAGCATTCTGTTCTGTCATCCTGAATCCAGCCCTAGGCTTTGGACTGGGCATGCATGTCCCAACCCACAAATCTGCATGCCTATGGTTCTCAAGGCAGAAGTAATCATTTGCTGCAGAGAATACAGTAGAAAGGTGTAGGACATTACATTTATTATGTTCTGTAAATTCAGAACATTTACTGGAAGGTGCCAACACAATCAATTTCATTTCGTTCCTTATTTCCCTGAGTCAATGCCCACATCAGAAGGATCTCATGCTTCTCATCCTTCTGGAAATCCACTGGAGACATCCTCTCCTGTCAACAGTAGCCCTAAACAGCCCCTGGTAAAAGGCCACCACACAAAGGAAATGGCAAATTAATAGCAGTGTTTAGCATAAGAGAAACATCAAAGGTCCTTATGCTTGAATGAGAGGATCCAGATTTGAAAATACATATCTGGCTGTACAAGGAGAAAAGATATCACAGTGCAAGGTTGGGCACATAGAAGGGCCCTCAGGAAGGTTTCTGCCCAATCTTTCCCTGGGAGACTACAAGGACATTCTTTTTGTCTGACCTGCCTCTCATTTACTCTGCTGCTCAACAGATAACAAGAAATCAGCCCCAAGTACCCAGGTACAATAGAACACATTTGTCAACCACCAGTTTTCAGTGTGGGCGCCATACTGCCACAGGCACCAGAGAATCATTTGAGTTGGAATGGATACTTAAAGGCATCATCTGGTCCAACTCCCCTGCACTGAACAGGGACACACACATCTCAATCAAGTGCTCAGAGCCCCAACCAGACTGACCTTGAATGTCTGCAGGGTTGGGACATTCACCACCTCCCTGGGCAGTCTTTTCCATTGCTTCACTACCCTTACTGTAAAAGACGCTATCAGACACAAGGGCTGGACCAGGATCTGCACAATTTCAAGGACATCTCTCCTCCCTCTCTGCATGGGACAAAGAAGGCTGTCTGAGGAGATGACTGCACCATTGTGGAGCACTTTTTCCACTGCTACTGGCATCTGTGCAGGCTGCAAGCACTTGATCCAGAGTTTTCACTGAAGTCATAAGAGTTTAGAAATACAATGACTCTGCAGCCTTGGCCAAGGATTTCAACTGCATTCCCCAAGCATTGTGCTTACTGTGCTAAAAAGCACCTGCAAAGTGTATGCTTACGATATTTACTTTATAAAATTAAAAGCACAGAGAGAAAAATAAAATCAGTTTCTTTCTGCTTCTCCTTAGTTTGCATAAGCAGCCGATGGTAAATGTCAAATGACAGTGGTGCATTAGAAATGGATCAGGCTGAAAAAACCCTGCCTTGATGTCCAGAGCCCAGGCTGCTATCAGCCCCAAGCCTATTCTGTTTCACTGACAACATTCTACATTAGAACCGCTCCCAACTCCAGCAGCTAAAGAGGCTCCAGTAGCCTGTGTGCAGTGGTCTCACCCTGTGCTAAATTTCAGTGTCCCTTTGCTTCAGGTAGCTCTGTCCAGTTTCAAATGGGCAAACAGGGAATTCTGGAAGATCCGAGCTCATTAGAAGAGCAGGTGGGGATGTCTGCAGCTGAATAAGCACGTTGCTTTAGGAATAACACGAAACAGATGTCCTATCTTTGTGCTCTCTGAACATTTTCTTCAAATAAATTGCAAGTGCTGGGTTTAAGGCTGACTCTGTCATTTATCTTTTTAGCAACTCCCCTGTTTCTTTCTGTCTGCTTTCTTTAAGGGTAGCAAGTCTCTCCTGTGAAAGGATGAGTTTAGAAGCTAGAGAGCAAAAAAATGTATTTTTTCATTGAGGAAGGGAAAGGAAACATTCTCTGCTGGATGAGTTTACAGGAATTTCAGGTGGAGTAATTGGAGGTGCTCTGCACACAGTACAGATGGGCACATGCACAAACAGCATGGAAGCTCATTGAAGAGTGCCACATCCTAGGATTTACTCAGGGGATTTCCTTTTGGGATACTTTCCTAGCAACATCTGATGTTCAGGGTGGGGAGAGAGAGAGTTGTTTTACATAGACTGTGCATATCTTGTGGCTTGTTACGCTGGCATAGCAACGCACTTCGTATCAAACATCTGAAATAGCTGAAGGAACAGTGACTGCATACCTGAGTCCTGGGAAATATACAGGCAGATCCAGAACCACTAACAGAGAGTTGGACAAAACATTCTCACTGATACAGACAATAACTTGAAGAGATGCACACATGGAAGCAAGAGAGACTTCATTCTTCCTCATTTATCAAGATTGTACTTTGAATGACCAAAGCACCCAGACTACTATACAGAGACTCCCATACACAGGCAGAGTTTGGATGTTTCCTTTGGAGATTCAGCCCCTAGCAGAGGGCAGCTCATCAGCATCTGCTCAAGGAGGTTGCTTTCAGGCAACAAGTCTCTTTTTGCAAGGCCTAGGATTTATATATCTATAAACACATTGCCCAGGCAACTGAAACAGGAAATAAACTTTTATGATATATTAGGAGAAAAAAAGTCTTTGTCTTTGCTTACAATTGAGAACATATCCCCCAGTGATGTAGGAGTGCTGTTTACTGTCCACTTTACTACCTGTGCTGCTAGAACTATTCTTCCTATGCTATTAATAACATGCATAACTCAGAATGGTGCAAAGGAAGCTTCCCAAAAACCTGCATGGTTAATTAGTTCAGGATTCAGAACAAGAAAGCAATAATTCAACAGCTCCATCATCACTAACAGAAGTTAATGCAAAATAAATTCCATGGGAGTTTGCAAAAATATCAGATGACAGTAATATCTTGGTGAGGCAGAGCACATTTTATGCACACTGCTTATTAGCTGTTAAGCCTCTCTGCCTGCATCACTGTTCTCTCTCGTTGAAATTAGTAACATTCTACATTATGAAGAAACACGCTGGGCTCTTTAGTACATAAAAGGTTTAGAAACATGATATTTTAAAATTTATTTTGGACATTGCAATTGCACAGCTATTTGTACTCTTGCACTCACTGCTTCTCTTACTGCACAGTCTGCATCCAACCAAAGGTTGGTTCACACCAGTCAGTGTCTGGATGCACATGCCTACAAAAAAAAAAAGGTCACAGTAGTATTCCACTGAATAGCAATTAATTTTAAACTCTGTGTTACAGAGCTGCTGTTTGGCATAATTAGATTTGTCAGACTAGTTCACAGAAAGCTCATATCTCACTTCTTCAAATGTAATAAAGAAATACAAGGTTTTCCATATATGAAGTTCCACATAAACATGCAAAAGAACTTCTTTACAGTAAGGATGACAGAGCGCTGGAACAGGCTGCCCAGAGAGATTGTGGAGATACTGAAGACCCATCTGGACAGCTACCTGTGCAATCTATTGTAGAGTACCTGCTTTAGCAGAGGGGTTAGATCCAATGATCACTTCCAACCCCTGTGACTTTGTGATTCAGAGCTTAGTTAGATTTTAGATGCATCCTAGTTCCAACACTAGGAACCCTGAAAATCTGTGTTCAACCTAGGCCACAAATACAACTACCTCAAAACAATGACAGGTGCTGAAGATCCCCCACAAGTAGTATCTTGGTTGGTCTGGAGTAATAAATATTTAAAGGACAAAAAACATCCTTTGCAAATCAGTGTGCCAGTCCTCCATCTACCAGTCCTGTCCACCAATATCCTCTCATAAACTGAGCATCATTCTTAAAAAGAAATTTAGGTTTTTCATTCATTCTCTGTAGGAGAACTTCTCTAGACTCCTGCTAGCTGGAAGCCTTCTCCAAGTTGCTGCACAAAGTGCAGGCAGCACCAGCTTACACCCACCTGCTCCCAAACCAAACTCTTCTTAGATATAAGGAAAAAATATTATACAGTGAGGGTAGCAAGACACTGGAACAGATTACCTAGTGTTGTGGTTGATGCCCCATCCCTGAAGACTTTCAAGACAAAGCTGGATCAGGTCCTGGGCAACATGATCTAGCTCTAGCATCCCTGTCCACTGCAGGGGAGTAGGGCTAGATATCACTCAGAAGTCCTTTCCAGCTCTAAGGATTCAATGGTTCTACGATTCTTCATGATGCCCAGCCCCAGTCAGTCAACAGACAGAAGCATACATCATCCAGTCAGCCCTAACATGAATGTTGGACGCCGACTTTTGAACTACAGTACTACTTTGAATACAAGCGAGACATGAAGCACTTCTGTAAACAGAGATCTGAAATTATTAAAAGCAGGAGGAAAACACAATGAATTTCACAGCTGCAGCAGTCATCTGAAACTTGGAAAAAACACACACAGTGCCATTTTAACCACTCAGCTCAGGCAACTGTGGACAGCAACAATAAAGGTTAGTACAAGGGCAGCAGGTCCCAGTGCTAAATGGCATCCGAGCAGTCTTTTCCTTGTTCATTATCGGTGAATTTTTAGTCACCGCATAACCCTGCCCACCCTCCCCCTCAGGGATATCAGTATTGAGCCATCTGTCAGCAGAATATCGTCACATTTTACAATATCCCTCTTAAACGCAGCAGCTGCACAGGACAGTGCTGGAGGTTATTGATTCTGAACCACTGACACAGCAGAGCATCCCCAGCAGGAGGGATGCCCAAGGTCAAACACCTTCTTAAAATACACATTTGGCTACTGGGAGTTTCATTAGGTTCCGTAAACTATCGGGTATTGACGGGCAGCACTATTTATAATCAGCCTGTGCAGTGCTGACCATCTTTTTATTTAATGAAATTTGGGTTTGGTTGTCAGTGTCAGGTATTTTGAGTTAGCAAAATGCTGTGACCTCTCCCACACTAAAAATGAAACTTTATACAAAAGTCCTAAAAGCCCGGCAGTAGCAACAGTTATGTATCTATTTAGGTTAACACAAACAAGATGTCAAATCTTTAAAAGCACCAGCTGCTAAACAAATTGTCAAGCCACCCATAAGCGCCCATATACCAAGGAGAAGGAGAGAGCTCCATCCATCATTCAGTGTCTGGGAAGTAAATAACAAGACATGCAGGAGTAAAGCTTGCACTATTGCAGCAATGGCATCAAGTCGCCTCAAATCGAGACATCCAAGAACTAGAGCTCTGCCTCTTCCTATGTTTCCTGAAGTAGAAGAGTTTCCCAAGCTGCTGCCTTGTGTGGAGGCTCCAGTGCTCACCTGACCTTTAAGTTCTCCCAAACCATACACAGGGGCAGAAAGAGCAAATCCCAACCACCAAAAAGAAAAAGAAGAAAAAAATCAGGAAATTAAAGCTTATAACTTCAGGGCCTTCTGTATTTAGCAGTTCCCTAGTGGCTGCAATGTTCTTAATTGCTCTTGTCAGAACACATGCAGAAGTAAGCTGCTGTTTTATGGAATGAGAGCCCTTTGCATACAGTTTGGGGCACAAGTGCCATCAGCACGATGAGAGGAGCACAGGCTGTGGGGGTCAAACAGCCTCAGAGCCCAGCCACATGTTCGCAGCACTGCTGTGGGGCTGCGGATGTTGGCTAGCAGCACTCCTGTGTGCACTGCACTCCCCATTTACTCACAAAGAAACACAGGTGTTCCTGATGCACATACCCATAGTCATACATATCCTATTGGATCACAGGATTTTGACTTGCAAGTGAGCAGTGCTCGTTGACATAACATGTAATGTGCAGGGGAAGAACTGACACAGAGTTATGAGGCAAGATTAAAATCCTTCACTTGATCTGTATTGATTTTCTTTCTGCAGAAGCATCTGCCTGACCATACATCTTCCAATTTCCACCCTGCTGCTGGGCAAGAGGGGACATATGGATCAGCGTGCAGAGCACAGAGTACATCACATAGCAGAGAAACAGTCACCACCATCCCTGAGCTGGGCACAAACTATTCACCTCTCACCAGGGAACCAGGCTGAAGCCAGGGCCCAGCTTTCAGCTTGACAAAGCCAAACACTGCCAAACTATACCCTTGCCTGCCCTACTTGCAGCTAGGCCCATCTCATGTGGCCCTGCACACTGCCATGGCCACAAAGCATGATGCAGCTGCTGTGGACTTGCATTCAGATAAAAGAGAGCTGGGAGCACCTCCCACCCGTCCCACCTACTCCCAGCCCTCCTGACTGACTCTGAAAAGCAGAGAATGACATGAAAACAGAAAGAACACCTGCATCTCCTTTTCAACCTCATTAGCACTTGACAAGCATCATTTCAGCCTCAGCACTGCAGACATTTAACAGGTCCACACCAAAAGCCTTTGAACCTTGCAATCAATACAAAATCAATACAAGCCAGCCACTGCATAGAATTTACTGTTACCTGTGTTACACTTTGTCAGATGTCAGTTTTACAACATTTAGATGTGTGAAACTGCTGAACTGGTTGTTGCTCTAAATGGCCATGGAAGACTGACTGCAAGTGAAGCCCCAAGTCACTCAGTTTTGACACTAGAACATCAGTTTGGCCACTGCCAAGATTCCCACCTGTAGGTTATGAAAAGGGACTCCGTAAATGCTCTTGAATCTGTAAGTATTTATATTTCGAAGTGTATCAGCTTCCCCACAGAGGGGAGACATGACAGCTGTGACTCAGCAGCACTCCTTTAATGACCATGTAATCCTCAAGCTGACTGAGTTACACAAATCTGCAGCAGCATGAATATGTGCACTCAACAAATGAGTAATCAGTTCTGCTTCTCGGCTTCCCTTTCATCATCCATTGACTGATATGTGAAACACCAACTCTTGATCTCTTTCTGCTTCATCTTTCTGGATGGCAGGGTGCACCCAGCAAGCCCTTAGCCCACAGACAGTCTACTGCATGGGCTAAACCAGGACAGCAAACCATCACTCTCCTACTGCTGCTAACAGCTTTATTTATCTTTAGGACAAGTGTAATATTTAACTACATATGGTTTTATGTACTTGTATTCCCCCATTTCTATGGCCTTGGGTCACATGCCCATATTTTCAATCCCAGAGACAAAAGCTAGTAATGAAGAAAAGTACTGCACATTCATTACAAAGGGGAAAAAAGTGTGTTCAGCATGCGCATTCGCACGATTCCTTCGTGCTCTGGTTAAAGGTAGTATTTGCCACTTCATTCTTGTCTCCTTTAATTTATTAAATCCTCTGCCTCTATAAAATTAATAGCAAGCTTTGGAGTAGATAAAGCATATTTATGAAAACAACCGTCACACTGCACAAATAATCAGTATTATTCAAAATTAAAATCCTTTTTTTTTAAGACATCAGCTGCAGATCAGCTGCACTACTCATCCCTTGCAGATGCTCCAGGGCCACCAGCTTTGGTCAGGGACCTCCATGCTGCCCCCCAGCAGGATGAAGCAAATTTGCCCAAGTGTTTTGGAAATTGCAACCTGCTTTTGCTTGTTACAAGAGTCAAGATGACATTCCAGCAAACTGGAGCTGTGACAACACTGGAGCATACTGATCCTTTTGAGGGCAGTGCAGCCTTCAGAAGCATTCCTGCTTGAGAGGAGGCAATGGGGCATTAGACCAGGTCTGCAGCCAAGAAATAGCAGCACTCTCCTTTGTAAGGCAGGCAATTAGTGCCAAAACATAAAATACTGCCATTTTTACCTTGGCAATCCATTTCATAGAGTTAACAATTACCCAATATCAACTCTCCAGGTCATAATTCACTTCTCAAGTCAAGAAACGAGCACTGCTGAGATTTAAGGGAAATCTTTCAGTTGCTACAAACACCATGGCCAGTAAAGGACATATGGTCAGGTTTTTAGGGCTACATTGTACAAAGTGATCAAAACCACCTCTGCAATCACATCACCCGGGATTTCACAGTGCCTTAAGTAGCATTATCAAAGGCATTCAGAACATTCTCCTCATTGGCATCTTATCTTAACCCTCCTCAGTTTTACGTGGAGCAGTGAAACCTCACTGGCTGCACGGTGTTGGAAGCGGTCACTTGGACTTCACAGCTAAAGCATCATACAACACAAGTTTTTCCTCGACCATCAGTTGGATCAAATAGTTGACAGGCTGAAAATCATACAGTAAATAAACAGACTTATCCTACAGGAAGGATGGAATGGAGAGTGGCTCTAGGTTTTCCAAGACCCAGCAGCCTCTGCCAATTGGTTTAGCATGAAGCCTTCCTCCAGCAAAGCCACTCTCTCAGCACTGAGGCAGGAAGGGAGAAAGAGAGCAGTTAAGTTCTTCTCTGCAAAGTTTTGTTTGTCTGATCATCAACAAAACACAGATGGTCTTTTCTCTGAGTAAAGACTATTTCACACCTGGAAAACACTAAGCTGGGAAGAGAGACCAGAAGGCAAACGGGAGAAATACATTTGTTCCGGCACTTTGCTTTGCAAACTGAGCTGTCCCCCTTTAATCAGCAGCAAATGTTCCTGGACAACAGCATGTGCCAAGAAAATGTATCTGCTGAACAAATGGAGGCACTTCTTTGTGAAAAGAAAGAAATATTTTGCATTGTTTTAAATAAAAAGTGCCCATTAGAGTTTTTAAAATAGAGGAAAAAGTTGTTAACAGTTTTAATAAGGCTACTTGGGATACACCTCTTGCCAAAATCGTTCTGAAGGAATAGAGATGAAGGTAGGAGCGGATCAGAGTCCTCCCCAGGATGGCAGTTCAAAAAGCAGTAGTTCTGTGAGCAGTGTTTCCTATGAAAGGGCATCAGGGACACACACTCATCTGCAAATTGTGGCATGGAAAATGAATTCATGTTCTGTACTAAAACACAAACCAATAACTGATAAACCACAGCTCCAGAGTGAAGCCCATCTCTAGCAAGATTTTTTAAAGCTCCTTTACCAAGCAGGTTCTTCACCAAGCTTGTCTGTTAGTGCTGGTCACATTTCCCATCTGATAGATTCCCCACCTAACGTAGCAAAGCTACAGTGAGCTACAGACCAACTGGAAATGATTTAACATTCTCATCAGCAGAGAAAAACCCGGTGCCTTATTCGTGTAATGATATCAGTTAGATCCCCACAGCCTCATCGAGTCATTCCGTGCTGGATAAATTAGCTACATGGAAGGGAACAGATCGGATCAATCCTGCAGACTGCCTAAAGGCCATTGAAAATCTGAGTTTCAAAACAAGGCAAACTTCCTTTGGAACACTTTGAAACTGGTGTTTAATTACAAAGTACAGATTGCTGCACTTCACCCAGTACTTTAGTTTGTTCCAATACAATTGCATTTTTTTGTAATTCAACCAGAATTATGTGGTTTGTCGAGTACAATAGCTGTATCCTTTTGATAAATACTTAATTGTCCGACCACACACCTCTATATATGGTTATTAATGAGAGTGCCTACAAAGTGCAACTACTTTTGACCTAGATGATTAGATTTTTACTGTTTATTGACCAAACATTGCTATGAGGTAAGGAGGGAGAAAGTCCACCTAAAGCAGAAGTATACCAAATGGCATTAGTTCAGGAGCTTACCTAACATTTTCAGCTTTTATTGGAACAACTCTGTCACTTCCTTTCAATAAATATTACCATTTTAACCTTAATTAAAGGTTTTATAATCTCTGATTCCATTTCTGGGCCTTTGGTCTTTCTCAGCAGTCAGTAAAATAGGAATGCCCACCAATGCTCACCACTGATGATGTCATTGGCCACCTTCAGCATCTGCTCATCTTCACAACCAACTGTGGTACCCATTGGTTTCACCAACAAGACATGTTAAATTCAATTTTAAACCTAATTACTACACGTGATAATTTCCATGTAATTCAGCTGTTCCTCAAGCAATTGCAGCAGATACACCAAACTATGAATAGGAAATGCATCATTTTGAGCATTCTAGTCATTTGTTCCCATGAAATCCCAGTTTGTGACATTATGTCTGTAAAATGGCAATAGCAATGTGCAGGGAATCAGGCCCTTTCTCTGAAGTGAATATCCATCCAGGTAAAGCAGAAGTACCTTTTCTGGTGATTTAAATGTTGTGCAGGAGCTTAGATGATTAAAATAGAATAAAACACGTGTTCTGTTGTGCCGTTATATCTTAGCTGAGACTCCAGAACTGCAGTTGTATTTTTCCTACCCTGAGGTCAACTTGATTTCTCTGCAAAGAATGAAAGCTTGTAGGATGCATGTGAGCACAGAACAGCCCAGTGTTCTTTTGGAACAGTTGCATAGCTCCCTTCTAATATCATGCTTTAATTGTATAATTTTAGCTCCTCTTGTTCAGGGCACCAGAATTAAGGGCATGATTACATGAGAAGAAGAAATTACAAACGTGACTAATAGTTTACTCAGAAACTTGTTAGAGAACATATTTAATTACTCCTAGATGAAAAACAATCTGTCTGCTTAGCACTTCCTCCTGGTCCAAATGGATAGCACTAGACAATTAAAGAAAATACATTTCCAACTCTTGCAGTCACCCCGACCTACAGACTTGGCTGTTTACATTGTTTCTATGATGACAGAAAGCTTAAACATAGTACTGACGTTTAAGGATGTTTTTGCACAATACACATTCCAAAACTTTCCCCTGATCATTGGTATCCATGGCCTCTGCAGCACCTCAGCAAACTGAAGCGCGGCAGCAGCAGACCCTGAGCAGCACACCTCCTGCTCTGCTGCTGGGCCCTGACTTCCTCACTTAAATCCCTTCTGTTATTTCTGGAAAGCCTCCTAGGCTGGGTAATAGCAGAGCACAGGCAAGCAGAGGCTATTTTAAGGTATTTTCATTCTATCTCTCAGACAGAATTGCTTTCTCGTATAAAATGAGAATCATCTGGAGATTCCCCTTGCAGGGAAGAGCTGTGGGATGCTGGAGAGAACCCAGCCCTGCTCTCCTGCCGAATTCTGGCATGTAAGGGAAGCACAAAAGTCACAATACCTGCTGTGGTAACAGGTGACAGGACATAGTTACCAGTGACACAGGTATCATGACTTCATTAGCTGGTCCCAAAACCACAAAGCTTTCACCCCGTAGAGCTGACCCTGGGATGCAAATCTTTGGAGTCTCTTCACACCTCCCCAGGCCACAGTGCAGGAACAAACTCCTCCAGCCTTTCATCAAAAGCACTGGACCAAAACAGACAATGAGCTTTTCAATTGACAGCTAAGCATTGCTAAAGATGTCAAGAGTCAATTATCTCATCAAGATCAAAGATAAAAACATATCTGCACTTGTCTCAGTATCACTCAGTGGCAGACCAGTTCACTGGGAATGTTATAAAAAGTCATCTACTCTCTATTGTTCCCTTCTCCTGTTAATGTGGGGATATTAGCAGGGAGAAGCTGAAGCACATGGTCACATGGGCCTTTTACCTGAGGAGAGGAAGAACTTCAAAGGGGCAAGGAATGCTTGTCAGATAATATGAACTAGTCGTTTTTGGTGTTTGTTGAGGGAAGCAGTATCTTTTCTTACCCTGAAAATTTCTGCAAAACAAAGCTTAGAGCAGAATGTTTATTGCACATGCCGGCATTTCACTACTTTCACAAGAACCTCAATTTTGCTTTCCTTCAAGATGTAAGCACATCTTGAGGTTTATGAAGGTCGCATATTAACATTCTCCCTGTTTCCACTCTGTCGAGGTACCAACATAGCCTTTGTCTCTGCAGCACTTAATCACTCCTAGTTACAGTACAGGGCCGAGAGAGGCAACCCCAATGAAGATTATCCATCAGTCATCATTGATGGGCTGATGGTCAGACTAGATGATCTTAGTAGTCTAATTTTCCACTGTTTTCGTTTCCAACCCTAAGTGTTCCATAATTCCAGAAACTGTGAGAAAGTGGGAAAGAGTGGAAAAAGATGGGACAGCATGAGAAAAGTTGGTAGAAACTGGGAAAGAATGGGAAAATTTGGTAAAAGTTGGGAAAGCAAAGAAAAATTTGGGAAAGTATGAGAAAATAGGGAAAAGTTGGTAGAAACTGGGAAAGAATGGGAAAAGTTAGGAAAAGGTGGGAGAGCAAGGGAAAAGGAAACAAAAGTAGGACAAAAATTGGGGAAGAAGGAAAAATGGGGGAAAACTGGGAAAACAAGGGAAAAGTTGGGAAAGCACTGGAAAAAATGGAACAGCATGGAAAGATGTGGGAAAATTGGAAAAAACAAGGAAAACATGGAGAAGTTTGGGAAAATGTTGGAAAAGGTGGAACAAGTAAAGAAAAGGTGGGAAGAAGTGATAACCCTAACAATTTTATTCTATGATCACACCTTCAGGCTGGGGACAGGCTGGCCTGGCTCCCCATGGGGTGCAGCGAGGGGATTACTGGTACTCCTTGATGGTCTCTGGTTGGATACTGAGTGGATGTGTTCCTATATGGAAACTAACAGTAATGAACTACTTTGCAGCTTTGTTCCTCTAGTGAAGCTCTGAGTATATGGTCTTCAATACCTATTTCATCTTACCTCTGATGTTATTGATGGGATCTACGGAAACAAATAATTATTTATCACTTTATGGGTTTGAGTTTTTTTCCTCTTTTGCAGTTATTAGCAAGATAAAGCGAACATTTTAACAAAAATTTCTAGCTTTCAATCTTCTATGGAAGTTAAAATGTCTTTTTGTTCTGTTTAATATTTAAACTTATTTACTGTAATTAAAAAAAAAAATCTTCAGAGTCCTTTTAGCTGCAGGTTTCTCGTCTGGACTTCGTGCACTCTGCATGTCCATGGGGAGCAGAACATTGTGAAGGAGCACGCTTTACTTTGAAGTCACTCATTCCAATACTACCAAATGCTAAGATCCAAATAAGCAATTTGGCCAAATAATTTATTTTGATTGCTTTTGATTTTACTTGGGATTTTCCCTTTAAATGACCAGTATGAATATCCCAATCAGAAAAGCCAAGAAACTGTACCAGGAGCCTTGCCAAGAGAAATGTAATGCCTTTGGGGCACTACAGCAGAAAACAGACTTTGCCCAGAAAAGCACAAGATCCCATCTGCAACACCCTGTAATGGCACAATGCACCAGACCATAAGCTACCCTAAGTCCCATTTGTTTCAGTGACCTTCAGTAAAACCTTGGCACACACATACCTGCAAGAAGTCACACAGCAAAAGGAAGGCTGTACATACTAATCCTGGTAGGTAAGAAGCTAACAATTTATACTGTTCTCAGTTCTCTTCCTATACCGTTCATAAGTTCAGAACTTTTTAATCCATGCATTATGATTATATTTTCTTTTTTTTTTCTTTTTTTTTTTTTTTTAACATATTTAGCTGTGAAGCTGTTGAACTTTTGCTCTCTTCCCAGCCCTTCAGACTTGTTGGCTGCTCCCTGGGTGACTCCAAGTGCAGCAACAGACAGATGCTTCTTCATGGACAGCAGTGTTGAGAGGCAGCTAAGTGAAGACAGACAGGATTATGGTTCACCCAGACAGAAATTCAACCGCAAACACTGAGATTTAGAGGTCATATGCTATTTGTGACTTCTTGTTCCCATGGAGAACAGTCTTCTTCCCTTGATACCGAATATCTCTCTTTGGAGCTGGCACCATCTACAGATGGTAGAAGAGCTCCAAGCAGCAATGTTTACATTATACATATTCAACATAAAAGAAAACAAACTCTGAGCAATTACTGTATTGTTACACAATGGTAAGAGGCAACCTTCAACCCTACCCTATTGCTATTCCACCTCTTCATACCCTTCATGTGTTGGCCACACACAATTGGAAGTTCACCTTCACCACTCCCATTTCCACGCAGTCCCTCAGCCTGAGCATCAGTGGCTCCAGCATTGCTGCCCAACTCTGGAATTTGGTTACTCACATTCGAGAACTGCTCACTTCTGTCAGTCAGTACTGCCACTTTGACTTTTAATTGTCTGTGACTTACACATGCTAGCCCTCAGTTTGCATGCTACAGGTAAAAAACACAGGAAGGCAATAAAACCTCCAGTCAGTGTTTAGTGGGCTACTGGGGCCCAAGTGACATACTGCAGCCCTGAAATACCCAGTGCAAAACCCCAGAATCTTTAGTGAGAAGCCAAAGCAATGCTCTGAAATGGCCATAACAGGCTTAAAAATTAAAACAAAACACAAGAGAAAGTATGAAAGTCACAACAGAAAGTAAAGAAGGCATTACTTCAATGTCAGTGTAAATTGAGAACATATAAAAATAAAATTTGGCTTTGAGTGGAGTTCCATAACCTACTGATGTCGAAGGAAGGACCTTATTCAAGACAGGATTCATCTTGTGCTTAAACACATGCATGTGTTGAAGTTCCAGCCTGAAACAAGGTGTTAATTTTGCAATTATTTCACAGGATTAGAGCTATGCATTTTTTCCCCAGGAAATGTAGTGTTACTGTAAAGCCCATCCAGACACACTATTTCATAATTCATACTAAATAAAAAGTGAATTCTCCCCTTTGTCTAAATAGTTTGCTTTGGCTCAGCCAGGAGTGGCAATTAGCAAGACGGCCTCCCTGAACACATTTGATCTGCGACAGAGCTTCCTGCTGAGTACCAGAAGAACAAAACTGATTGCACACCATTATGGAGTTTATGTTGGCTGGATGTGCTATAATTAAAATGATCTTTTTTTGTTGTTTCCCCCCCCCCATTTTCCCAAAGGCTTTGTTGATATACTTGATTTTTTTCAGGGAGGCAGGCACAAACCAATTTAGCAGTTTTGCTGGTTTATTCTTCCACTCTTTACCAGTTCCCTTTGTAGTGTTCACTGTTTGTAGTTCGGTGCAGAAATTGAGACCTGTTACAGGTTTGTTTTATCAGCAAGAATCCCCATGGTAACATTTCCATGTTTCACAGCATGCTTTTCTGTGATTTTCAAGGTTGTGTAGGGTGAGTTCTGGCTCTTTTTAAAAGTAGGAACATGCAGCAGCCTGCGAACAGATCCCCTTCAGTAGGGGAAGAAAAATAATATTTTTGGATTGTTTCCTCCCCACTGAATTCTAATGCCTGTGCAAACAGAGCAGCTCAACACAGATAGATGTTCCCATCGCCCTAACAAAAAACAGTTCTTGTTCTGAAGAATCACCAAAAGCAACAGCAAGTTCACCTTCACACTCTGACTCTTACACTAAAACCGTGAGTGATGTTATGGTTTAACAGCACTCTATGCACTCACCCATGTCAAGATGTCCTTGTGTCACTAAGGATTTTCAACGCTTCTTGAGAAAGAAAAGATGCCATCAGCCCCCTCCAGCTGAGGTGCTCAGGCACAGACAACACTGCTGTCCATGCGCAAACCCTTTTTTCGTTCGCAAGAGCAGTGCTTAAAATAATAATAATAATAATAATAATAATAATAAATAATCACAAGTGTGAACTTTAAAATGTTTGCTTCCTCACATAGACCCTCTTGGGCCTCTACTGTTGCCATGCACACAGGTGAGTTACATAGCAAATGGGTTATGCTGCTAGCAGCACTAATGCAGCAGAAGGTTTGACTGCACCACATTCCAGCAAGGCAGGCCCCCATCCCCCTTCTCCACGTCCTCCTTCCTTCCAAAGTCAGGGCACGGGTTCCCAAAGTCTTTTTTTTTTTCTTTGCTTTTATCCTAAGAAAGTTTTAAGTTAATTTTAAAAATAACTTACTTCCACCTATTCATAGTAGTGAGGAAAAAGAATAGCACACCAAGCAAACTTCAGCATCCAGACCTCAGAGCCAAGGACACTGCCTTGAAGGGAAGTGTACCAAAAAAATTTTACAAAAAAATTTTTTTACAAATTTTTATTCAAGTGGAGAGTAAAAACCATGTTCTGACATATAAAATGATTCATTATTATTATTTGGGCACTTCTTTGTGAGGAAGAAAGCAAGGAGTTCAGATGGAAGCAAGCAATGAAGGTCCTGGGGCCGTTCCCATTGGCTGGTACTACTGGAGTCAACAACATGTGGACAAGGCTGGAGCCACTCAGAGCCCAAGAAGACCCTACTAAACACCAGTGTATGTTGAGACCCTCGCCCCATCACCTCTTTTTCTTCAAAACAAACAAACAAAAAAAAAAAACAAATGAAAAAGAAAAAAAAACAAACACACAGCTAGAGAAAAAATATGTGTAAGTCTTGTGGTAAGTGTGCACGGTGAGGAAGGGAACAGCAAGAGTCATATTAAATAGGGCTTATAATTCTTTGGTCAACACGTTTATATTAGAAGTGGGAAATGCAACCCTAGCTCATGTGCCTGGGGAAAAAATGTCCAAAGTGATGCTGTAAATATGATCATGGTAGTGGTGAAACAGCTGAAAGTACAAGGCTCCCATCACCTTCTGGGAATACGAAAAGAGTAACAGACCATCCAGTCTTGATTTCAGAGGAGGCAGCCACAGGACCTAATTAAATATCTGAGGAGTTTATTTATTTATTTTTCATCATCCCCCACAAATATTTCTTAGTTTCCTAACGAGTCCCAAGAAGTGTTTGAGCTTTCTCAACTAAAAGATTCAAGTAAGGTATAGGTGTCTGGTCTGTCTCGTCTCTGATTTTTAGAGCACGATGAAAATATTTGTATTTTTGTATGAATGCTTAAAACTTGAATTTCCCTCACATTGCCATTTTTGTTTTTTATGACTTCAAACCAAAGTTAACAGGAGCGCTCAGGAGCTTCCAATTGAGTGTCATACTTCTCCATCAGTTAGCAAACCTTCCCTCCTCTGTGATTTTTTAGTGAAGCGGCCTCCTCTATTTGGCTTTTTGAAACAACCGATGACTCTTTCACTGAACATCTCAGCACACGATGCCATTTCTAGGATTAAAAAAAAAAAAGTCACTATGAATCATCAATGAGAAGGAATTAAAATAAGAAAAGTCATCGAAGGAAAATATTATTTGCTCTTTCCTTCTTTTACTTGCTAGCCAGAGCTAGCAATTTGCATCTCTCAATTCACTTCTGGGCCACACTCTAGGTACAAGAAAGTGCTGTAACTGCGATGCAGCCCAGCAAGCACCTCTTGGCCAGCTCATTAAACCAAGCAGCGTCGCTACATATTTAATCCAAGCAGGGCTGTTGTCGAGTCAGCTGTTCTCACCTTCAGGTTTCTGGGAACAACCACAGTCCTCAGGCATATGGTTCACTCAAGAAAGAAAAAGAGGAATCTGGAGATACAAAGACATCTTGGCATCATATACCTGGCAGTTGCCATCACTCTGTTCTGCAAGATTTAAAACTAAAGGACAGTCCAGCTGAGATATTTTTTCCCCTCATTATCTCTGATTGAGCCACTTCATTCCATGTCAGAATGGTGAAATTAATTACAGGATACATGGAAAGTCCATGGGGCTCTTGAGAGATTGGGGCAGCACAGATCTGGGTGCCATCCCCAGCGTGCAGATACTGCTTGGGCTGGGTCCCAGCCTACACTTGAAATATTAAAAATGGCACATTGGCTTGGCAGCATATTCACAAACATCTCCATCAGCTGCAACCTTTGGGTAACAGGCTCTACTGAAACCATTCACTTTCTGAAAAACAAACTGCCATTCTTTACTTTCTGACTGTCATGCAAAACAACTTTTTTCTACTGCAGAATGTAAAATCAACTTGCTGCATCTGCTAAGCAAGTGCTACTTAAAATCCACATGCATAAGGAATATTACAGCTCATTCATGCTCAGCATGGCCCTGTAACATGTCCACGTTTTCTACTGAAGCAATTAAGCTAAAAACCAACAGAATTAGGGACCCATGAGACTTGGTGTGACTACATCTTATTGAAAAGCACCTGCATGAACAGAGAGCAAGACAAAGCAGCTAATTGCTACAGCAACGGTCACTCATCAGCACAGGGTATTGGACCCTGCAACTGCACCGACCCTATTCTCTGTGCACAGCCCTCATCTTCCTCCCAGTAAGCTGTATTTTAAGAGACCTCACAGGATTCAATAGCTTCAGGATAAAGACTGCAATGCTCTGCCTTCTGGCATGAGCAGCAGCAGGCAGCCCTCCCCTAACACGCTCAGGGCACGAGGAAGGCAGCTCCTAGGACAAAGAAGCAGCAGGTGCAGAAGGCCTCTCCCCCACCCTACCCAGCACTGCCAGCACTCCATGTGCCTCTTGTCTAGGAAAAAGGTTTCTGGAGCCCAAGCACAGTGAATGTCCATCCTTGCTCTGAAGCAGCCCTGCACAAGAATGGGGCTAGTACAACCACAAGCAGATGCTCCAGGGCCGCCCTTATAGCACTTCTCAGAATTGAAGGGGCTGGCAGTGTAGCTACAACATTTACTTCCTAAGGTACAAGCAAGCACATGGAGCAGGGATTATTGGAGACAGCTAGAGGGAAGGTGAGCAAACACCAACCATGTGCAACTAATTTCTCCATCAAGCGGTAATATTTCAGAAAGCTCCTTCAAAGCACTCCGGGAGCTAAGTGCCTCCAGGATTTGGTCATTAAAGGAGAGCAAACAGTGGTGAGGTTCTATAATTTATTACCATTGCTAAGATGAACACAGATACTTGATACCCAGTTGTATGTGGAACTGTAAAAAAATAGTTTAATACAGTATCAAAATTTACACAAGTAGAGTGTCAAAAGACCAGTGTTCCTCAGATCTGCCCCTGCACATACATACTGCAGGCACAAGTACACGGTTTACATTTTTCATACATATATATTGATATATAGGAATACAACAATTTAAGTTTTACTATGCAAACAACACATATGGGAGAAAACAATATGGAAAGATAGCAGGAGGCAGCTGGGCCTGGATTATATATGTGAGGAATTATGCAAGAGGGCAATGTTTTGAAATGCAAGGCCAATGGTACATCCAACTCAAGGAGATGGAGCAAACAGGAGTTTTGGTGAGAAATCAGTGCTGGGTCGGGGGCCTTGTACTGAATGGCACCAAGCAAAAATAACAATAGAAATCAGTCTAATTGCTGCTGCAAACTAACACAGGCTTTTTTCTGAAGACAGTTAGCAGATTTTTATATCAAACTTCTACACAACAAAAGGTTGTACAGCAACGGAGCTACATTCCACTGCAAATAGCTCTCAAACATGGTGCGTTGCAAGCTCAGAGAAAACAGATCCTGACTGACTCAAACCTTTGGAACCAAGAAGAAACCAGAAATCCAGGAACTGGTGCATTCCTATTGTGGTGTGTTTTTTTTGTTTTGTTTTGTTTTTTTGTTTTTTTCTCCTTAATTTTATTTTTTTTAGACGCTTGGCTACGGTAAAAAGTTAAGCAACAGCAGTCACAAGCCTGTTGGACATTCATACATGAAACTATTGTTGCTTTTAGATATACACAAAATACCTATCATGGCATTTTGATGCACACAACTAGTATACACAGAGGTAAAAAGTAAACTAAGCACATCTAGGTCATCTTCTGGTCAAACCTCGGGTGATCTGAACATGAGTTTTCTGCCTCATAATAATGAAAGACATGCTCCAAGTATAATAAAACCTTCTTCTTTCAAAGAACGCTACAGTAGCAAGAAAAACGTTATTATGATGCAGTACAATCTTTTAAATTCCTGTTCTTACAGACTCGTTAAATTAACCAGAGTGTTTCAAAACGAAACAGTAGAAATTAGCATCCTGACAATTGGAAAATACTTTCTGGAAAAAGAAAAGACCAAAAACAACTCTGATGGAAATTCTGATTGGAAACCTGTAACGGCAACACCTAAGTATTCTGTTTGTTAAAGGGCTGTGAACATCAGACACATCTTCAGAATATCTGCGTTAATTCACAAATTAAACTGAACAGAAAGCTACCTTCACTTTCATTTAGAATGAAAGCATTTTTCACTACAAGTACTGTAGTTATGCTACACTACCAGCTGGTTAGGAGACTTTATGGTCTTTTAGCACCTCCAATGGTATTCTACCAAAGCAAAAAAAAGAAAAAAAATCAGCTGTAAATTGCTTAAGCACCATTAGCTGATATCTTATAGACTGAAGTATGAGTTGCTAAGAAATTACTTTGTCAAAACTGTGGGGACCCAAGGCACAGTTCATCAGTGTCTCTCCAGTCTGGTGAAAAACTGGTAAATCTAGTAGAAAATTTGTTCAGAATCTGTTCAGACTTACTAGAGACTCACTGTAATGAACCAAAGTAATGACTTCTTTCATGTAACTGCTGCAAAATCCCTATCATCTTCTAGTTAGGAATGGAAATATCTCAGTGCTTCTAAATGCAGTGCTGAAGGGATGATGTGGTGGCAGCATTTCACTAGCCAGTATACTGAGACGGCACTCTGAAGGGATACTGCAAACCCAGCTCTTCAGACAGACCTCCCAGCATAACCTCGAGGAGCCTCCAGTGCAGCTCACGTGGTACATAAAGGCACCCATCATCAGCCAGGATCGTGCTGAGGACACTGCCAGTCCATTCTCTCTCATCAGCAGTTCCAATACTTTCTCTTCAGACTGAGGATGTGCTTGAGGCCTTTTACATAGGTCCTTTGTATTGGTTTCCTGACAAATGTTGCCTAATTCCAGGGCACGACCCTGCAGCATCTCCAAGTTTCCTCCACACAACCTAAAGGGAGGGATGGAAAGAGATACCATTAGTACCAGTTGGAATGGACTAGTGTTCATGTAGGCACACATCTGGACATGCCACACATTGTTTACGCAGACCATGCAGCTCAGGAAAGGACAGAGAGGAGGGACACAGAACAAGAAAAGAGTGCTTCCCAGGAGACACAACATTCCGTTGGAACACGGAAAGCATGTGCCTCTAAAAATGGTGAAAAATGGAGACAAATGGACCAGCACGTGCATCACCAGGATTCTTTATGCTTCAGACACAAGACTGAGGGATTTACAGGCCTCACGTGAAATTCCATTCAGGCATTTCACTGTCTCTTGATGAACACGATTCAGAAGCACAGAACTCACTCCAGCAGAGTCTAAACATTTGCAGTTTAAGAAGCACAGAGAAATTCTTCTCATTTCCCTCTTGAAAGAATTTACTTGTTCCCTTAAAATCAAGCAGGGCAGTAAGCATTTGCATTCATTCACTCTTCCTTGAGCTCAGAGGAATCATATACACAGTCACTGTGTTTTGTTGAAACAATAAATTCTACTCATTAGCAAAAGTTATCTTCTTAGCATGGACTAGATGCTGTAGAGATTTCCTTCCTCCTACTCACATCTACTCCCTTTCATGATTGCATGACATCCACATTACAGATATGGAACTAAAAAAGCAAAGAAGTTGTAGCAAAATGTATTCATTCAGAAATTTGCTTGATGATGTGTTATAAAGAGAGAAACCAATGAGAAGCAGGGGAATCTGCAGTGAGCATCATGTCACCAGGCACCTGCAAGGGCCACCAGAAGACTGTTGATCACTACCACACTGTGTGGTACAATTTAACATTCTTTCTGTTTAGTAATCATTATCAACTAGCAACCAGGTAACCTATAGCTGCTACTAAGCTGCTCATTAATCTCTGGAGCAACAGTGGTATGCTGTGAGCAAGGCTTTTCCGTTGTCGTTATTTATTATTTGTACCTACACCCCAGGAGTGAACTGTGAATGATTAAATGCAGAGAAGCTGGATCCTGGCACGTTATCATCCTGAAGAGACACAAGCCCTGTCTCCTATTGATGACAAGCAAGGACAGAACTGCCCCAAGGTCTCTGTGGAAGAGATGGCAAAATAACCCTTTTATGGCTGGATGTGATGAGACAGGTGATTTTTTCAGACATTTGGTCGCTGATGTTCCTAAGCTCTTACCAAGAGGCAAGGCCACTCAAATGCCTTTTGTCAGAAGGAATGTTGTACAGATATGCCTTTCAACAATTGCTCTGGTCAATAAACTTTAGACAGTATTTACTGAGCAGCTCCTGCTGATACAATAAGAAGTGAACTTCTCAAAGTCCTTCATTTCCAGTTGAACAAATGACCCCTGATTGCTAGGAAGGAACACATGCATACAAGACAGCCCTGTAAAGCTGACATACTAAGCAGAATGTACAAGGTGTGGTCAAAAGAAATGTTCATGCCATATTTCTGGGTAGAAAACAGACGAATTATTATCAGAAACCACTTGAGCATATGCATACAGTGCAAGAGAGATGTGGGTTTCAGAGGTATCACAGTCATTCTGTGTGCCTCCTTTTCAGAAAAACATGGCCATACGTGTTTTAAGATTTATCACCAAACTCTCCTTTGGTGCTGGCATATGTACAGCTCTTTGCACAGCCATGGCAACTGCGCATCCTGCTGCCTCCTGCACACACAGTTGTTTGGATTTACATCTATGTAAATCCCTCTTCTCATCTCACAAGTTCAAAACTGACTTGTCATGCAGCACTAATGATGTTCTTTCCTTGCAAGCACACAAGAGACGATGTAATACCTGACCATTCTTTAATGCAATTTAAATACTTATGGCAGAATAAAAAGTCCAAAGACCATCGTTCAAGGTTTGAGCAGAACCCTTCACCAAATGAAGGATAGCTAGGAGGCTCACAGTAACAACATGGTGATTCATTTCTAGCTTCCTTCCAACAAACAGAAGCAAAAAGAAGGGAGAAACCCTCTCCCAGGAAGTCAGACAGAAGCCTGCCCCCTAACCCCCGGTGGCATTTCACACATACAGCATACCCACCTCCCCTGGGGCTCACAGAGAGCATATTGCAGCCCCGTGTGCAAAACTTATCAGAGATGAAAGGAAACTCATCATGAAAACCATCAAGAAAATCACTGAGAAAGCCACCTGCCCTCTACAGACTTAATTCAAACATTCTGGTGCTTTGAAATTAGGTGATAAACTGCCTCAAAAACTGCTCTTATGTATTGCTATATTCTCCTAAAGACAATTCAAGCATATGAATACAAAGCAAAAACATTCTTGAAATTGTTTTGGATGAGGAGGCGCAAATATCGTATTCTCACCTCCATTATCTTGATAAAATGTTGGTGAAGAACCAGACAACATGAGTTCTGCATCCAAATTGCATTTTGACTCCAGTCAAGACTAGGCATCAAAACTATGGTACCCAACATCAAGCCAGTCACCGTGGCACTGCGCTCACAGGCAGAACAGTGCTGTGCGAGTGTGTCACGTAAACAAAAACATGCAGAATGGGAATCTGGAGCAAAACTGTGAGCTACAACTGGAAGAGACTATAATGAGAATGCAAAAAGCAACATAATTATTAGTTTAACACAAACCTACTGTGCTTCTAACATGGACTGACTAGATGAATGTAAGAAAAAGTAAAAGCAGGAAGGGAACAGCTGACTGTTTTAAAAGTCTAATAATATAGCAAGAGTCAAATCAGACATAAAGCTGTAAGCAAAGGCAGCACTTCAGTGCCAGCGACACAGCCCTGCATGGCTGGGGAATGGAGAGGCAAGGCAGAAGACAAGTACGTACCTGGGTCTTACAAAAGTGAACTGACAATGTCAACAATAGCATAGTAGCAGTTTTGAAGTGGCATTACTTGTATCCTGAGAACTGAACTGCTATTAAATATTTCTGAACATGCTTTTTATCCATTAATTGCAAAGCAACAGCGTAGGCAGGAAAGTACAGATGCGCCATTACGCAGCTGGGAAAACTGAAGCTGACAGACTTCATCTTACTTGCAAATTTTACTCTTCTGAAGCTGAGGCCAGCTGACTCCCACCATATCCCTCATTTATTGTCACTCAGAGAAAATTCTAAGCAATACAAACCAATGTTGCATTCCTATTAAATCATTAACTCAGGCAATCAGCTGAGTGTTGTCATCCCACAACTGTAAACTCTAGTCTACAAAGAAAGCAGAAACCAATCCGAGTTGCTTCCCCAGGAAGCAGCAGGAACTGCTCTCTGTCTGGAGACGAGAAGCCTGCTTGGCTGACAGTTCACTTTTCCATTTCAAATATAACGGTATCATTTATATCTATTTCTTCCTGCTGAAATACCTCCTAGCAAACTAAAAGCTGAGATTTCACATCATATTAAACTAAATTCTGTGTACTTCTTATCAATCCGTTTCAGCAACCAAGGTATCAGCCATTGTTCAAATATTTCACTTACACTAACCAGCTATTACAGGTTGTCAAGAGCACGCTGTTAAGAGTTCCATTCAGTAAAATGGCTTTGCCAATGGGTATTTAAAGAGGACTGCAGAAGGTTTTTTCCAACAAGCATGTGTGCTCTCTTGGCAGAATCACTTAATGTAGCAGCAGGTGATGTGCTGGGGAGCTGCAATAGGACTCCAAGCACAACCCAGCAGCGTAAATCAGATTTGCCAGAGTGCTTGCCTTAATTGCCACTTAGCAATGCAACACAGCAGTGAGGCACTGGAAAAGGTTGCCCAGGGAAGTGGTGGAGCTACCATCCCTGGTGGTGTCCAAGAATCATGAAGATATGGCACTGAGAGACATGAGTTAGTGGGCATGGTGGGGGTGGGTTGGACTAGATAATCTTAGAGAACTTTTCCAACCTTAGTGATTCTATGATTCTGTGACTGGTCTTGGTAATCCAGCAAATCAGAGCAGATCACAGCTCCTCTCCTAAGTTCCAGCAACAATGCATGGTCTTCTATCCAACATTCTGTACACTTTATTATGAATATACCATGCATGCTGGCTCCACCTTTGCATTGCAGGTTTTCTCTCTATAAGCTACAATACCCTGCTACACTTCCCAGAGAACCAGTGTGTAACCTTGATGAAGCACAAAGACTTGCTTATTCAGAAAACCAACACTTCCATCTTCAAACAAAGATGGCACAGAGCCTACAGCTGGCACCACCCCATGGCAATGTTCTGCCCCTGCCCCAGGAACACACAGCCCACAGATGCAATGAGTGACAAACAGAAAAACAATACCGCTGATGACAGCAGCATGCCGGTGGTGCCCACAGGAACGTGGCCAGGACAATATGACACATGTTGAGGAACAGGGAAGATGTTTTGCACATACTGTACTGGAGGAGCGTTACCTTCAGAGCATTTACCACTGATTCAGACTGCTGAGAAGCTGAGCCATGTCCACTGATGCTAGCTGGCTCGTTTGCTGAGCAGTAACTCCCCTCTGACCCTCCTGGCATCCTAATGGGCTCCTTCACAAAAAATTAAAGACTATTTAATAAAGAAAAGGGTTGGTAACTAATTAAAACAGATATCAATTTATTTTTTAATTCTGAGAAGCACTGAAGGCATGTTTTATTCCAAAGTCACCCTCCCTTTGTGCCACGGTAACGAATACCCACATGGGTATTCTAAGCACCACTGCCGAGCACCACCCACACACTCCATCCCCAAAGGGCATCTACCTGGAAAATCAGGGGAAAGCAATAGAATTTCAATACACTTCCTCATAAAAGTGCTGTGGGGTTCAAATTTTGACTCCAGGGAGAGGATCTCAGAATGTCTAATTTCATCCCAGGCATTTCAGAGGTTGTTACTTTGACTCGCAGAACATTTTTAAGCTATCCTGGAAAGTCTGCAACACAAGCACAGCCACGGCTGAGGAGGAAGGGGCTGGAGCAGCCAGCACTCCTTCTTTTGCTCTGTCTGCTCCAGACTTGCACCAAAGAATGACAAAGCAGAGGGCTTTCTCTTCCCAAGGGCTACTGGGAAGGGTTGGGCAGGACACCACGAAATAAATGCAAGCTGAACGTTGCAGGACATACAGTACTACCTAGAGCTTGGCAGCAGTGCCAAGAGAACGTGATGGAGCTGCCGGCTAATAAACCCCCGCTGCACCCTGACAGCAGTGCCAGAGCTGCTTCTGAGCTGCTGCCAGCCTGAGCCGCAATTCAGGGGGTCCTCCACTGCCACTAGTTAAGCTGAATTTTGTTTGTAAAGGAGGAAGGTAAGGAACAAGAAAGCAAACGTTTCAAAGAGAGAGAGGAAGGAAAGGTTCCTTTCTTACGGAATCACAACCACTGTAACATTCAGAAATAACGTGGCAGTAATTCCTGTGGGAACCCGTGGGAAACACACATCCAAAAGAAAACTAATGACAGTGGAAAAAGCCTCTGATCAGATTCAGTGCCCCTCCGGCTCTGATCTGACCTGCAGAGCAACAAATCATGCCCAGCAAGTAAAATATAGGAAAGGTGAAAGCGGGGCTGGGAGGAGAAGGACATGGAGAGGTGGCACAAGGCTCAACTCCACAGAACTGTCTCCATAAAACACCTGAACGACAGGCACCCCGTTCCAACACCAGCCTGGCTATTTACCCTCTGACGCTCCACACCAACTGTAATCAATTTGCTGAGATCTATGGAGGGAGATTTGGGACTTACTTTTCTTTGGGAAGGATTTATAGATCTGCTAGTGACTGAGGGGTCTTAATGGGGTACTTTGGGAAAGGAAATAAAGGAGGAGGGAAAAGGGGTAATAAAACAGAATGGAGCACTTCAGGGTTAGGATTAAATTCCCTCAGCTTTGGGTTGGTTTTTGTTTTGGTTTGGTTTTTTTATGAGTCAAAGTATTCTGTTTCTTTACTAACTCTGGGGCCAGCAACCTTTTTGTTTGGTTTTGGGTGGTAAAATGCTATCAAAAGGCTAGAAAAATTAGTAATGATTGCACATCTAAAGCCTCCTGTCCATGAGAAAATCCCATACACATGTGAATCACACTGCTCCAGGCACCTCTCCTCCACAGCCCCTTTAGCACTGTATGTGGCACAATTCCATCTCAATGTGTGTTGGTAGGAGACGGAAACTTAGTGCTTGCCCTCTGGGTAACCTTCTCCCTCCTCTCTCTGTCCTTTAGAGGACTGGGCATCCCAGATGTCCACCTGTTTTGGACAGAGCTTTTCATTTGTTATCTAGTGGCTAAGCTGTGGAAATAGGACCAAATCAGACAGAAGGGATGAAGTCATGGTTCCAGTGGTGAAGTCTGCATTGACTTTAAACATCTTGAGCTGTTTTGAAAAGACAGCACAAGGTCAATATCAAAACTGACTATGCTGGCTCATCCTACAGCTGCCTACATCCTGGCTGCCCAGCCCTTCTGCCCAGGCTGCAGCATGATTTCATTCCTCAGAGTCAAAAGTACAGATTGCAGGGCTGCAGAAAGCATGGTCAGAAGCTGAGAAAAAACACATCAGATCCTCTGTGCATTTCACCACAAAGATAACAGAAGTGCAGTCACTAAACACACACAACCATTTTCTGTTGCAAATACATCTACAAAACATCCAGTGCCAGCGTGCAACTCCTTAGTGAAAGAAAGCACAGGAAATTTCACTCAAGTCCATAATTACATCACATTACAAAGAAAAAATCAGATGAATGGAAACGTATCATCTCCCTCATGCTCCTGCAGTACCACAGGCACAGCCACAGTCAGAATGGAGACCCCTGTGTAGAAGCTCTTTGATGGAGGGAACTAACCACAAGTCCTTCCTCTTGAGCCAGTAATCAGCAACAATTCCTCAGAGGAACTTTTCCTGTAAATTACAAAATGCTGGTTTTGAACGCTGTGGCTATTCATCACAATCCCTGTTCTCAAAGAGGACTTTTGCTTTGCACAGTGCAGCCAAACCCACAACCCCTGTGGCAAACTGAAAGCCACTCAGGTTGCTGAGGGGGCAAGTCCACAACACCTCTGTGTTCAGTGGCCCTTCATAAACTTATTTGCTGACCAATAAGCCTATTAATTTAAACCACGGATGAGATCATATGAAAAAATAGGGTGAGGAAATGCTCGTGATTTAATTTGAGCAAACATTCAGTGACATTATGAATTCAGTGGGTTTGAATTACATCTTGGTTGGATGTTGCTATGAAAGGGTGGAGATGAGCAGCATCTGATTGTGTGTGACAGATTGTGCAAAAAAAAAACCATACTAACCAAACAGTTCCCATCTTCCAATTAGATTTCTAACTAAAACCAGGCCACACATAGGGTCATCAAGAATACCTATCTCAGCAAAAAGATTTTGAAATGTTTGGAAATGTACATTGAAAAAGAATGCAATCGAAGGGGAGAAGGAAGAGGGAACTGAAAAGAGTTGGAAGGATTTAAAAACAAATGAGTGTGTGCCTAAGGATCAGGCCTGCTCCTTCACACTTAACCACACCTGGACTGGAAAGGCCAGCAAGGATGATAGCAAGCAAACTAGCAAAAACCCAACCAACCACCAGCAAAGTGCCTGAAGCAGTGCTGGAAACGAAAGAGATGCTATGGAAGGCAATGGAAATGAAGACTCATGGATGTTGGAGGAAGGAAACAGGCAGACATGGCCCCATGACAGGGAGCAGGGCAGCTCAGCCCCAGCCATGACCACAGCTACCCTGTGTCTCTGGTTCTGCAGGAGCCGGGCTCCCCAATGGCTTTGTTTGCTCAAGGGCAAGCATTATTGCCACACTTTCTCTCCACTAAAAGGTGTTGCTGCCTTGCAAGGATGAAGAGTTAGAAAAAAGCAAGCTCTTTACATTTCTGTTTCTTGATATCCCCTCCTATGAGACAAATAAAATTGAAGCAATTTAAGTTGAGGGCTTGCCAAGAATATCTTCTGCAAATGCATTCACTGTCATTATATGACAGATGTCCGCATTTCTGTAACATTTCAGCTGAGCTTATGGGCCCTGAAATTCTACCCTCATAAAATCCAGGGATATCTCTAGTTAACTGACATGTGGATGCCAGATCCCAATCTCACTTCCCCCAGTGTAAGACCAACCCTGTGAGGACCCTGCTGTTTGCAGTTATCTGAACTCCTCATTCACATATCCAAGCACTAGCACAGACCAGGATCTATAACTGGGATCCAAATCCATTGTTTGCTCCTCACATATTTTCTTAATTATTGCTGGGTATCCTCATTACAGTACACACAGAGTTCTGGTCTGGCTACAGCAGAGCCGTACTATTGCTCATTGTTTTGGACATCGGCAGCAGAACTTGATCCCCAATGATGCTGCAGCTTAGTTGACATCTGGAGGCAGCAGAACAGGCAGAACTGCAGCGAGATGCTCCTGCCCTGGTGCCATGGGGCAACCATGGCCTGGAATTCATTGGGCAAAGCAAACATGCTCACCTAAATAATTCTGTCTCTACACACTGCCATCACACGCCCTTGCCCACACCAGTGTTTGAGAAGCACCAGTGCAGGCTGCACATCCTCATCCTGGGCACAGCTGGCACAGCTTGGCATCATCATCAGGAGACCCAGCTGCACACCATAAATCTCAGAAAGTATCTCCTTTCCTGTGCAAAAATCCAATTCATGGCCTGAAACTGAAAGAGCCTGGACCACCTCTTGTTACTTGCTATCTGAGAAGGGAAAAAAAAAAAAAAAAAAAAAAAGAAAAGGTTCTGGATAACCTTCTCCCTCCTTTCTCTGTCCTTGAGAGGAGACATAGGCTTTTCCTAAAATACAAGGTAAGTTTTGCAGCCCAACAGTTGGACTAGATGATGTTGGAGATCTTTTCCAAATTTGTTGATTCTATGATTCTGATTATGGCCCTCCCCAACACAGTAAACCAACAACCACCTACAGCTTCCCAAGACTCTTAAGCTCACTTCTGTGCTGTAAGTCATCACCAGAACAACCCTGCCACATGGGAAGAGGCATTAACATGCTTAAGTGAATATGTGCATTTTATACCCTTCATATTACCTGATCAAGCTGAAGCACTGACTCAGTGGTGGGTCTGCATTTCTGCTGACAAGGAACTCCTACATTACAGCAAGCAAACTAGAACTCATTTTCCATTTGATCACTGATGGCAGCACTTAAAAACATTTTCTTTGGAATTGTTCTTGCTGCTATATATTAATAAAACCTTTACATCAGAGGCCTATGAGATTTTTAAAAGAAAACACACATGCACAGGGTGAGAGAAATGAAGCAAAATAAAATAGAAAAGAACCATGTCTACGTGTAGATGAAAGGAGTAATTTGTCTGAAGAGAGCATTAATAAATGTGCCAGTGCATTTTTGTGAACGACACAAAAGCAGAAAAGGAAGAAAAGAAAGGACCCTGAAAGGAGAGAGGAAAAGGAGAGAAGCATAGCACGAGGAGAGAAAAGGACTTGACTGCCCCTGCACCAGGATGCCATCAGAGTGGTGATGCACAAGTGAAAGGTACGCTCTTGTGGCAGCACTGGTGAAATTTTAAGATACAACATTGGAACTGAGTGTGAGCTGTGCCAAAAAAATCTTCACCAGTTGCGATGCTTGTCATGTATTTTCAGCTGATTTGTCAAAAGCCCAACAAACTCCCACTCCTCTCCTTCAGAGGAAGGGAATCAGTACCGGGAGCTGTGGGGTTTCCATTCTGGGTCCTCGCCTGTGTCATTGACAGCACAGTCACAGTGTTAGTCACAGGAACAACAAACCAGAATCAACTTGGGGAAATGAAATATCTGTGGAGCTGAGAGCAAGGGCAGAGTGGGCTGCTGTCTGCCTTCCCTTCCCTTCCTGAAAGCAAGGACTCTCTTCAGGAGGAAGGGTGAGAGAGATATGCTGTGAAGTGTAAACCTATGCCACTCATTATTCCTCACAACAAAGAACCTGGAGATGTCAGGAAACTTCAGAAATCTACTGTATATCCTGGTGCCAACAGAAGTCATCATGAGACAAACTTGAACCTTTGTAATTAAAACACAAAGCAGTTTGCAGCTCAGGGCACCCAGAGTCCCACAGCAGCAATGCTGTTTCAGTAACATCTATGTGCTCAGGCCTTACTTTCAGAAGCACCACTCTCTGGCTTTGGCACCCAACTAAGATTGCCAGTGTACTCAACATGCACAGCACAGCTCCTCCAGGAGCTCAGGGAATGTGTGTCACTGGGATTCCACCTGAGCACCCCTAGCCCTACACAGTTGAAACATGTGGTCACTTCTAAAGATTTTGCCCACAGAGAATCTTCTGCACAGTTTATCCCCCAAAGCCATCCCAGTCCTGAAACGAATCACAGCTCTGTTAACATTTGCTTTGAGCGCCTTTCTTGGCAGGAAAATATTCTTTATCACCAAAGATCAACCACTGACTTTCCTTCTGATGGATGTATGCATTCTTGCAGCCCTTTTCATCCAGATCAACATAAATGGTTCATGGTCACATAGCAAATCAAGAGCAGTACAAGAGCTACAGAGGCCCTTCCAACTGTCATATTACAGGTGAGAAAAAAGTTTGGCTTAACATCAGCAAGAAGGAAAGAAATCCTCAGCCTGGCTGAAATCATCTATCCAATGAATTTGCAATGACTCGCTGGATTTTACTTCTTAATACATTTTATTTTTGTCTTGAATTTTACATTCAAATTGCAGTACTTTATGCTTAATGAAAAGCACTTTTATTCTTCAGACTAATGTCTTCATTTAAACTAAGCACAACTTCTTTTATCTCCCAGTGGGCACCTTCATTTGAAACACTACAGATTTCCGTAAGGATTATTTAATGAAACACAACCGAAATACGCACTGGTATAATAAGAAAATGACATGTGCCTTTGATTCATTCTTAATGTAATTCTACATTTTTCAGTCTTGAAAAGGTACTGGGTGAACCTTTAACTTCAGAATTACTTATTTATTCAGTTTTATTTTAGTTTTGTTATCATGTATGGAATATACAAATAACATAACCCAATTATTATTAGTTAAAACATTTGCTTTCTAGAGCGAAGTAGTTTGGTTAACCTCAAAAAAATACTTGATAACTTAATAACAAGAAGAACTTGGCCTAATACCAGAGTGTAAAGGTTCATTTCACTGTAATTTTCATCCCTTACATTAATTTCTAACTATAAGTCGTGGCTTCCAGTGAATTTTTCTTAGTGAGTTATCAACACCTGCAAGGGAGAAAAATGCATGAAGTACTGTCATGTAAATACCCCACTCAGTCCCAGGCAAGATGAACAAGAGATGCAAGTGCCTTTGATTCCCCAGATGATCAACCCAAGTGTTCAAATGCAGCAGCGCTGACCAACACATAAGACTGAGCTGATCTGCAGCACCAGGCCTTGAGTGCTGCTGTCTAGATGCTGTTCCCATGGCAGATGTCACCCACCTGGGGCAGCACGCGATTTTCCTCTTCCAGCTGTCTTACTCTTGCCTCCAGCTGCCTAACATAGGACAAGGTTGATTCTAAAATTAAAAAGAAAAAAACTCATATTATCCACACAGCTCTACTTGTGTACACTGGTGTCACAGCCGGGCCCTTCCTAGCACTGGCTGCAGATTCCCTCTCTCTGACAAATGCTGCTCTCCTCATGGGCAGAGCAGGTACTTGGTTATGGAGAACGTGTCTCCCCATGGCATGAGTACCAAAAAGAGCATCTCTGTGCTGCCTTCAGTGGCCTTATTTCCCACATGAAAATGTCGCACTTATTCAGCTCTGTTCCAAGGAGGAGTAGGTCCACAATCAGTCCCTGAAAGCATCTCAGCATTTTTTCACAGTGCATTTCTTGGGTTGCACAGTGTTTCTTCTATTAAAATGCTATACCTAAAAGAAACATGCCACAGCAAGTAGCACTTGTCACATGCAAGAAAAAAGATCTCCTCTTAGTCCAGAGTGGCTGTGGTGAGCCTCATGCCACCCTGTACAGAGCTACAGGCTCAACAGGCACATGATCCTTATCCAACAAGCTGCCCAGCCTTCCTGAAGATGTCCATTCTACCACCACACTTGTGCTCACACAGCCATGCCAACAAAGAAATTGCACCCTGGATGATTAATGGCATGGAACCCGTGACTATTGGGGCAGTACTACCTATTGACACAGACCTGAAAAGCTGCACTGGCAACAGTGCAGCCAAATTTGGGCACCAGCTTCCTCTGACAGCTAAATGGTGATGGGTCAATGTTTGGACTAGATTATCTTAATGCTTTTTTCGTTAATGATTTTATGATTCTATCAGTCATCATGCCAGCCTGCCCATAAAATACAAGCAGCAGGAAATGAGGGGACACTTACCGCTCTCATAAGACTGCAGAAAGCTAAAATATGTACACGCAGATAGTGCATAGCAATTTACACAACCAGAAGACAACCCACTGTAATTTGTCAAAAACAATTAATACACGGCTAGGATTAAAAATAGCACTGTACAATAAAAGGGAGAAAGGCAATCTGAGGCTCTTCATGCTCTGCTGCATGAGGACTTTCATAGCTGGTTATGGGTGCATCTCTGGGGAGTCAGTAAGCATGGTTTGGATGAGCCCTTCCGAGGTGAACAGCTCATACCATTAATACTGTACGACAGGGTGCCTCCCACCAGACCCACATCCTTCCAAGCAGCAGCACTGCTGGGAAGAGCTGTGGGCACTCCATCGCTACCACGGCCAAAGCAGAGGCAACAGCTCCAGCACATCTCAGCCCTCCACCCTGTTGCTTTCAGCTTCCTGTGTAGCCACCCTACTGGAGGGAGCAGTGGGTGCTCTCCTTGACAACAGCCTTCCTTGATCCCACTGGTTACACACCAGCTGCCAGATGGGCTCAGGCTTTGTGCTCTAGGCCAGCTTCCCAGCTGTGTCCAGCAGCCCTCTTCTTACAAACTCCCATCTGCATTCTCTTTGGGTTTTTTGTCCTTTTCTGCATTACCATTGCATGAGCTCCTCAGAGAGTACGTGGCCCTTGGCAAAGCCATCCCCTTGCTTCTGTTTCTTCACCCAGTGCAGAGGACTCTGCTGCCCCAGCCCTCCTACACCATGCCAGCTGAGGATGTGTTCCAAAACCTCCTCTGTCCTTAAGCCCGTTAAAGTATGAAACATTTATTTAAATATTTTTGTAACATGATCAAAACGGAAAATTAGATCAGCTACAAAAAGCTTGATGAAGCAAATCCTTATTTATGCAAGTATTCTTGACACATAGACTAGATACATATTTATTTCAGTATCTCAATATATTTATTGTCTGATGCTATGAGCTTAGAGGAAAAACTGAACAGAAAAGGCAGCCAAGGATACAAGAGATGAAGGAATTGGAAATACGTAGTGAAACACTGTGATGGCAACAGCAAGCTTCCCAAAAAAAAAAAAAAAAAAAAGAAAGGAAAGTACAAGAATGATTATATGATCCATCTATTCTTAATCAGCCTGATGATCAGTAAAGAGTAACAAATAAAGCAACACTGCTGTTCAGGAAATGGTTGTAGTCACCCTTTCCCATACTGGAGTTATCCAACAGTGTTGATTACCCAGAAAGCCCCGTCTTATCTGCACATCCTAAGGGTCATAGATGCAAAATCTTAGATACACTTCCAAGCAGAAACCTACTGAGTTTCTCCTATCCAAAGCCCAAAAGTGAAGAACGCCATGTGTGTTAACAACACCAAAGCCCTACTGCTGTCCTCTGAGCAATGCACAGCAGCTGTTAACTACGCTGAGAACATCCCTTGTAAATGACTGAGTCATTTAAGCCAACAGAGACATGATACCTGACACTACAGTCAAACTATCACTGGTAGGGAGGCCTCCTGGTTATGTCATTTCTGTCCCTTCCCATCTCCCTTTGCTAGGCACTTCTACCGGAGTAGCAATTTTGAACAACTCCAGTTGTTCAAACTGGACAAATGACAAGATGGGCTACCACCAAGCCAGCTTCCCTACTTCAGCTTCCTATGCTCCGAGCATTACAGAAAATGTGATGACAGAAAATGTGTATGGTGCTTCACTACAGGACTGAAACTAAAACTCTTTTCCATGTTATTATGGAGGCAGTAACACCTTGCTTTGGGAAAATTCAGTGACAATCTGCCCTGTTTCCATATCCATCATTCTAACACATTATTAGAGAACATCAGTATTTACGTAGCTGAGCTATTTTTCTTTTAACATCCACTCTTGAAGCTAGTAGATACTTTTCGTTTATGTCAAATTTTATCAGAAACCGAGGCTGTATTCGAGCCTTGGCTTTATCCATTTCAGTGTGACAGTGCCTGTTCTCAATCTATCAAGTAATTTGTAATGTTCTTTAAGCTAGATTATCCTCTGCTATTTTAGAAATGTTGAGGATGTCACATGAAATTCTAGGTTTCAAAGGACACTTTCCATTTATTTCTTTTCTGGATTTGGGTATTTCGTTGGGTTTTGTATTTTTCCCTTATTAAGGTAGTATTAAGAAAGCATCAATTCCTTGAGCACAAAGCCAAAAGCTTTTCTTGTGCACTACCAATAAGCCCTGAAGTGCTGCAGGCAGCAAGCTTACCTTCTCCAGAGATCCACAGTCAGAAATGAGATGGGGATACTGCCAAAGAGCCTTGCACTGCTCGTGTGTTTGGGTAGCACAATTAGAAAACCCAACTGCCACCACTGGGGCAGGCACCATCACATCTACCATCAAAGATACATGCAAAAAAAAGAAGAAAAAGGATGCTTTGGGCACATTTTTCTCATGCAGCACTGACAGCCCAGCAGGGGAAAGTAATGCATGGCTGGGACTACAAGGCAGCAAGCTGCCAGGATAAGGGATCTGCTTGTTTTTCTGCTGTTTATGTGGAACCATGTTCAGCAGATAACAACAAGCATAATGGTATTTGAGCCACCTTCTGCTTCTGTCTATTACAAATCAAGTATTACATGACAAAATCAAATCATTAATAATACTGAAACATACTCTGGACACCTGTCCACCCAATCTCACTTGTCCAGCTTTCAAGACGCTCATAGCAGCATGGTCTCAGGGCTATTTTCCTAGAAATCTTAACTGCCTCTACCTTCTTTTTTCAGATCTGCAGAAAGTGACCATAGGCTATCTGCAGACCTCCTTTTGGTCAACTCCAACAGATAAAGCCATCAGTGTAGAACATGCTGCTTGGTTGATAGATGTTAAGAACTTGTATAGAACCTTTTACTTCGGAGAAAACTGGTAGTATGGTGGAAAAGCAAAGCACTCAACCCACAGGAAGCAGAGAAAGTCCTTCAAGCTGAAAGCACTTGGAGGCTGGAGGTATCAGGAGAGAATAGTACTACAGTTTGCCCTGACCCCTCGTCATTAACTTATGGCCAAGAGAGGAGAGAAAACACGAGGCTGAACAGACGGCTGCTCTGAAGCCATCCTTACCTCCTTGTGGCCAGAAAAAGAAAAATGTGATCTCATGGGAACACAAAAATCACCTCACTTCTGTTAATGTCAGTGTTTCGCCTTCCACCACCTCAGTTCATTTGGTGCTCATGTGCCTAAAAGGAGGTCACCAGAATCTGGAAGAGCTGTCACATCCCAGTACATGTACTTTAAACCTGTATGGTATAACTGAGTAAAACTGCCAACAATTTAGCACAGTTAAGAATTTTGAATGTCATGTGGAGAGCTACTTCCATGTATAACAGTGAAAGTTCAGTTGAGGTATACACAGCTTCAACAGAGAAAGTCACTTGTTATTGTTTTCCCTGCAATGTGCTGGCAGATACATATCAAAACAGATTTTGGTCATTCTGATCCACACCCAGTATCCTGCAACAAAAACAAAATAATCTTTCAGTAAACATAAGATGAAAAGCAAGGCTGTGCAAGGGCTATGTTAAATGCTCCTGTAATTAACTGACAGCTTCATACACTTATGAGAGGGTCTCCATGCTAACTGAGGAGCAGAGTAGATGACACATAAAGCATCTCCCTGTCCTATAATTCCTAGTCATCTGATTTTAATTTC
Source organism: Callipepla californica brunnescens (assembly GCA_023055505.1). Taxonomy (NCBI): domain Eukaryota; kingdom Metazoa; phylum Chordata; class Aves; order Galliformes; family Odontophoridae; genus Callipepla; species Callipepla californica. The sequence goes on from JALIRH010000003.1 coordinate 67,387,365, forward strand.
TTCAATATGAAGTTTCATGACTAGAACACGTCATTACTGCAATCTACCCACTTTCAGATGCTTTCCATATGAGAAAAGCCCCACTGCAGGCTTTACACCAAGGAAGATGTTGTACCACCTACAACCCTCCATGCATGAAGCCGCTCAGCCCAGCAGTGCTCAGCCTTCAGCATAGGCATGTGGTGACCTCTGAAGGGCATCTGTAGCCCTGTCTGCTATGATTTTCTGTTATGGTTGCACATCTTACATAATGCTCCTATTGAATAAATGCTAGAGAACTTATCGAAGCAGAATTCCCCTGCAGCCCAGCAACATTAGGATTAGTGTCATCATGGAGGAGCTCACCTGAGGCAAACTTTAATGAAGCCCACCAGAACATTCAGGTGCTGCTTACTGGTGGGGCACATACTCTGCGGAAGTTTTGTGATAGCAAACATCACAGCTCAGTGATGGCTAAGTCAGGGCTGGTGACTTTCAGCACGGCTGCTGTCCAAATTCCCCCACCCAAGCTGAGATTTCCCATTGTTATGGATCCTGCCCTCCTCAACTTCTTTCTTTAATTAAAAATATCATTAACTAAGCTCAATTCATTCACCCAGTATTTCAAAACTGGATCCTCGCAAGGGGAAAAATGCACGTATATTCTTTCAAACACCTAGACTGCAATATTAGCCCTGTCACCTAGCTTTATTTCCCAGGCAATGTCTGCCAGGGTTTCCCATATCAGAGGGGACATCGATATGCCAATTATGATGCCTCCATAATCAGGTATTTTTACCCTGATTATGATGAAAATAGCATTTTCCCAGTTGCAGTGGCTTTCGATCATGAATTACCCATTTAGTACAAGGAAAATATTGCCTTGAGGCAGCCTTAGCTATACTCTCACAGAGAAGGACGATTTGCCTACAGGGATCCCTAAAAATGACATCAAATGTTAGATGAGGTAAGGCCTTGTGTCCCAGTTCTCAGAAACTGTCCGTAGTGCTCTTGCTGTCAGCTGGATAACACCATTGCACTAATGGGTTGCTGCCTTCATTTGTTTGGAGTTTTGGACACCAAAGGTAACAACAGGAATGCTTTTTCTTCTCAGCCTGCTTGCTATCCTGTTAGCTCCACTTCAGCCTGTATTAAATGCATTTGCCATGTTATTGATGAAAACTGAGAAAAATCAAATCCATTACACTACTGCTAAAACCTTCCCCGCTGCCTATTGGTATGTTCTCTCAGTTTTGTGTGGTTTGTGACTGGTAAAACCCATAATGGTTCCTGGGCTGCTTGGGTTCATCCTCATGTCACCACAGTCCCTTTGCTCCTCAGGGACAGCCCCAGCACTGCGAGCACTGGTACAGTGCTCTGTAATAAGTCCTAGTTAATAAATTACACTGGCTTCCACTGGGAGCTCTGTAATGTAGGCTGCAACTGAAAGCAAAACTGCCAATGCACCTGAATTAGAACAAACCTACTAATCATTTCTCTGCTCATCTACTTCAGTTAGGAGGCAGTTATCCAACCCGTAAAGTCCACGGGTCTTCATGTGTCACTATGCATGTGACTCAAAACCAAATTCAAATGATGGCCTTGAGAGAGCAAAACCAGAAGCTTCCACCTTAGGTCAGTGAACACCAGCACATACACTTGATGGTAGGAGAAAGGCTTTCAGAATGCAGCCTGCGGGAAAAGGAACGCAACACTTATAGCCAGCAAGCACAGGAGGGATGGTAACTGTCACAACCAAATGAAGAAATCAATTCTGTAGGCAGTGTCAGTGCAGAGAAGAAAAAGGTAAGGAAGCAGAATGCTGAGGCACTAAACTGAGATCTTCTCTTGGCTGCTGCTCTGTCAGTACACAGAGCCACAGAACCAGTGCCTCCCAGGCCATCACCACAGCACACCCAGCCTCAGGTACAGAGCTCAGGGACCTGATCCAAATCACAAGCCACAGCAGCAAAGATGCACAAAAGCAAAATTACACCAAGTTGCATGAATTAACTGGACAACCTAAGGTATCGGTGTCCCTGATGTTTCTGCTGTTTACTGCTATTGCCTTCAAACTAAATGCCAAAGCGAAAACATAGGAAATTTAAACGGTTCTAGGCTCAAGCAGCAGAACACAAACTCTCCTGTGTGCAGCTGTTTCACACACAGCTTGCAGGTACACAGCAAGCATTACAGCCCTTCATTGTGAAAACCAAGTCAGTACACAGTCTGCATGCTGGACAGGAGAGAAGGAATTAAACACGTTTACAAAAAGCTTTCATTTTCTTTGTAGCAGAACACTTCGGAGTCTCTGCAAAATATTGTGATTATGAAACAAATATATCCTGGTACTTTATGAATGGGGACAGACACAATGTTAAATGTAAATGTTAAGGAACATCACTGTTTAAACAGGTATACAAGACAAACGTTTTTGACAAAAAGTGATTAACTGCAGAGATGTTTCTTTGTGACACTTCAATCTTCAATTCTCAACTGTAGAATGGAAAAAAAAAAAGAGAGAGAAAAATATCATTTGGGTTTACTGTCAGAGTCATAAACATTTACAAGAAGGAAGCTCTGTCAAAAGCCCTGCCAACATACAACTTCATATTTTAATAATGAGTCAGACTTTCTAATGAGCACTGCAGCTAGTTTTGAGTCTGAGCCACGCAGCAGCCTTCCCACAGTCCCAGCATTCTGCCTGGGCACAGACATAACAGGGAGCAGCCAGACCCTGGGCCATGCATGACAGAGAGAGAACACTGAATACAGCAGTGCTCCCAAGGGAAGAGAAGCACCATATGAACTCCTCAGGTGAGCAAAGAGGAGCACTGCTGTTACCCCGTGAGAGCAGATACTGGGGACCCACTGGAAGAAGGCAGGCTAACAGGGGCAAGCAGTACAGGCTTAAAACCAACAGGACAAAAGAGGTGTAAGGATTAATTTTTTCTATACTGACAGGGATGAAGACATGGGACAAACTATCAAATGTAGTAACTTTCATTCAGTAACCCTAGCTCTGTAAGGCCACAACTCTGGCCCACACTGCACTTTCTCTCAAGCATCACAGTTTTATCAGGAACATCTCAAACAAACTTTGGATGAGCCCAGTGTGAAGCATGACAAGTGCTTCATCCCTGCGGCTCCTCACCTCCTGTCATTCTTCAAGTTGCATGCAAGTCAATGGGGATGGATTCAATCAATATAGGAAGTACCCTAGAACCTGAAAGTGGTGAACGAACAACAGCAGAAATTTGCAGGTCTGCATCTCCTTAACTGGGGACATGGGGCACTGTTCAGCCATACAGGGCTCCAGCATCCAGGAGGTGCTCACAACAATGCATGGCACAGCCAAGTGGGAGAGCTCTCATTGCTCCATAGCTGCAACACCTGAACAAAACACAAATATTCCAGACAAGATCTCCTCTGTTTATTTCCCAATTATTTCACTAATGGGAAAGCAGTTTACGTGCTTCCTCTCCTCAGAACATAAATAACTGAGAAAGGTTTTTGTTTCTAAAGGCTGTTGGAAGTCACCACGTGAGAAGGAAGCCAGGATGCAGGCAGAGCAGCCCATTCCTGGCCCTCTACCCCATGCATGGTGATGGACACACTGGCCACACACCTATAAGTACTGCAATCCATTTTCAAAATACAGCAAAACCAGGCTATCTACTACGATATTACCCAGGATGAGTTCTGCTACTGCAGTGTGAAGGGAAGGGGAGGTAAAGTACGATCAGAACTGAGCTGTTGAGGAGGCTGCTGTAACCAAACAAAGGCAGCATCCTGAAATTTCTGAAGAGAACTCAGAAATATAGACAAGCTTGGCCACCAAAGGATAGAAAATGACATTGAAACAATACAGTCCAGCTTCCGGACTTGCAGAGACAGAGGAATTTCAACCAAAATCCCAGGAATGTCCGGTTTCCTTTTCCCCGCTGGATGAGAATACGGCCAAAAGAAGGCTATGAGTCTTTTCTCCTATCTAAAATTCTGCCAAAATGGAAAAACTATCTGGCCAAAATTCAGTACAACATTCTTCATGTGAATTGGGACATAAATATAAGATCCGAATTAATAAATTACTGTTGAAGATTTGTATTTTCCATCTCCGTGGCACTACAAAGCATGACAAGCAGTTGCAATCCATCTGCGTGACTTCCTGCCATTCATCAGGACAACCCCGCTGTCACGTTTACCTATGGAAACAGCTGAAGAAAACCATCTCCACCCAACCTCTGTTGCTTCATTTTACATCACGTCATGCACAAGAACTCCACAGAAACTTCCAGACTTAATGAAGACGAAAAAAAATCTCAGCGGATGGGACAGGAGAGCAGAAGGAATCTCCTTCCCTCTCCAGAAGCAGTTGACACACAAAGCAACTTCTTTCTGGAAATGTGCCAGAGTTCTTAGGAAAATTACAAGTTGACTTACTTGTACATAAATGCATTTCAATTAGGCTCCACAGTAATAGCAGCAGAACTACCAAGCACAGCAGATGTTGCGTGCTCAACCTGCCTGCACAGCCCAGCCAGCTTGCCCTACCAATGGATGCAGTGCATCTTCTCAGGCATTTGGGACCACCTTCCCTTGGGACCCAGAGCTGCTGGGAGCTAACTCTGCCCATCAGTCAGAGCTGGGTGGCCTACAGCACCCGGGCAGCAAATGGAGCAAGAAGAGCAGTACTGAGAGTCTGCTATTTTTACTATGTTTTCTAGGGGCTTTTGTTGTTTTTTTCAAGTTCCACTGTCACTAACAGGTAGTAAGGCATCTGACCCATCACTACGCCACTTCACAGTCTGCAGAGCTGTACTAAGTCAATATTTTTCCTACCACAGCATCCCTTCTTTGCAGACAGAGCCCTTCCACCCCCCTTAGCCTTCCAGGCTGCACCCCTGCTCCCTGTCAAGAGATGATCACAGCACTGCTGAAATGGCTGACTGAGCTTTCTTGAGAGCACTGCTCATGTGGTGACCAGCAGCCCAGCTCCAGGTAGGATTTACATTGTACAGGACAGCAAAAAAAGCACTAGGGTGGCAGAACCAGAGAGGCTATTAACACAACCCAGGGGAGGTTATTAAAAGGCCACACACTTCTTATGGTGTGAATGAAGCAACTTCCTTTAGAAACGTTATACATGGAGATAACTATGCTGGCAGTCAGTATTAGAGGTGGGCAGGACTCAATTCCTGTATTCCCCACAAATGGAAGCATAACATGCTCTAATGGTGTGCAAAGAGCTCTCAGTAGCAATGTTGTGTTTTGATTTTCTGTAAGTTAATTCAAATTGCTTTCAGAAGCAAACTCTGAATTTCTCACTAATCCCACTAATCCCGCAGCTTCTCACAATCAGCAGAAAATGAAAAGCCCAAGCTCCAACAGCAGTGCTCCCCCAGGCTTTGCCAGGTGTAAAGCTTGTGCAGCCATGGTGGAGTCCAGACGTAAAAAGAACTGGAGCTTCCAGGCAACACTATAATGTCCCCTAAATATCACACTGCCTAGATGACATCCCAGCATGGAAATGGGAATGCTATTGTCAACTGAACAGAGAAGCAGCACAACATTCAACAACACTGTGCATGGCCACAAGCTTCCAAAGCTTCATGTATGGACAGCAGACACCCTGCAGGTCCTGCTCCAGGACAACAAACAGGACCACCTTCTTGTTTCAGACTAGGCACTCACCAGATACCAGCTTTCTTTACAAGCAAGGACAGGAACAAAGAGAGCCTCTTTTCAACTCCCAGATTTGCTTGTTGATTTTATTACCATCACCGCCACAGACACCTTATATTTTGATGAAAATGCTTGTGTTCAGCATGAGCATGAAAGTCATTGCTCCGTCTTAGAAGAATATGAGATTAAAGGGTCAGGTCACAAAGGGATTAGATCTTTTGGTTCGAAAAAGATTAAGGGAAAAGCTCACACTTGGTTTTGAAGCTTTAAGAAGGGAAAAGAGAAAGGGAGGGTGGCAGAGAGCTGGCAAGGAAATGTGACCTCAGTCTGAACTACCGCGTCAAACAAATTCCTTACTGTGGAACGCAGAAAAATGCAGACCTGCTAGAAAAAAAAAGTAAAATCAGAAGAAATAAGTATTAATCAGTAAACTTATTTTCAGAAAATTGCCTTACCTTTAATCTTTATTCTTAACATGAACACAATATGTTTCTTATGTTGCAGTAAATTCCCCAATAACGTGAAGAGAAGCAAACTATTTTCTAGACAGTTTTCCTCAAGTCATCCCTAACCTTCAAAGAAAGCCTACAATCCCCTAAGCAGAGCCAACTCCCAGAAATGCTGAGCACACAACGGCAAGTCCAGCTTCTCTCCAAGCTCATGCCAAAGCCCAGATAACTCGTACTGCTGGCGCTATGTAACCCGCTCCTTTCTGCAGCTGGCAAGTAGGTACACCATAGAATAAACACACTTCAATTATCTGAAAGTGTCCTTCATCGAAAGCTCTTATGACCTCACACTTATTAAGTACCATAATACGGAGAAAATAGTTGCAAAACTGACAAAAGTGACATTTCACTCCGTTTTCTTAAAAATACTCCTACAAGCAGACAAGGTAAGCACAGGTAAGCACAACAACCAGCAGAACTGCCTGCTGTAAGCACAAACACTGTCTCTCCAAGACACACACAGCAAATACTCAAGCTCACCAGAGGCAACTGCATGCCGAGCTGACAGAGCCTCACCCGTGTCCGTGCCTGGTGCTGAGCAAGCACTTCACCCCACCATCAACCTCCACAAGTATTATCTGCACCTTCAGGAAATGTGACCCTAATAGGGGACATCCCTGGCATCCGGATCTGTGGAAATGCCCATTTCTGTGCCCCCTGTGAAGGTGCCCTTGCCCACAGCCGCACACCATGTCATGGGAAGCAGCCAGCCCCAAACCCACCTACAGCACCAACATCTACAGCAGGTTTCTGAAACCTTCACTCAGAGACACATCATTGTTTGACAGAGACCAACATGACTAACACAGGACAGTTGCAATCTGACTTCCACTTTTAAAAATACTGAAGAAGGGATGCAACACGCTTCCCACCAGGGAAAGACTAAAATCCAGCTCCTGCCGCATTTACATTTCTTTGTTTCTGTTACCTATATACATAGCATTTATCTTCATGCCTCATTTGATCAAATCTGCTGACTCAGAGCAATGTCTTCGCAGGAAAAAGGATATTTGTCCTTTTGATTCAGGTTTGAGAGATATAATGAAGAAATCACAGTGTCACAAATGATGCAGAAACTACTCTTGCACTGGGCAAATGTCTTTGCAACTTCTTACCAACTGCTGGTGATCACAGACAAAGATATTTCACACCTCATAGAAAAGCTTTTCCACACACAAAAAAAAAAAAAAAATTTCCCATACTGCATATTGCAACTCTTCTCTAAATTCCTTTCCCTGTTGAAATAATGCACTAGAGCATTTAGCGCACTGAATAGAGCACGGATCAAGCCAATGTCACTTTGTTCCTAATTAAGAAAAAAAGACCACTGAATCAGCAGTGCCATACACGGCACTGAGCTCACACTGATCCAATCACATACACTACTTGTTTTGTCCTATGTCCTAAGTATGCACATGCCCAGGCAATTAAAGACCACGAATTTCATTAAACAATGCTGGGTAACAACTCACAGTTAATGCAAGGCACTGGGACCTGCACTCATAGGCAGAGGTATGTGGATGGATTGTGTGTTCATTCATATCTATCTATCTACATTTATTTCAACAGTTTTTCTCTTGTAGAATTTACCTACTAACCAAATTATAAGTTGAAGTGAGAAATGACACATAGGGCAAAATGACTTGGATTTCCAGTCAACTCCTGGCCAGCTGTAAAGGCTGTGAGCTGCAGGGGCAGTTGCTCCAGGAGGATCTCCTTTCCTGTGCCAGAAAGCAACAATCTATATTATTGAATTTGTATACACTGTCATCATGCTGAGAGTAATTTCCCAAATGCTAGTTTTTGCTTGCTAATTGCAAGTTTACATTTTTACCAGTAATTGCTCTCACCTGCTACTTCTGATGATACAAACTTTTTTACAAACTCAAACACATTTTACCAAGAGAACAGTCTATCAGAGCACAGTGAGACATTTCATACTCTCATCAAGTCTTCCTCTTGGTCCTGCAAGCCACATGAAACTTAATCAAGCGTAAAAGAAATCAGGGATGTTGCTACTCAAAACAGCCACATTTTACAAGTCATATTTCTTAACCACGTGAATATTTCACATCTGTCATTCATTTGTTCCAGCTTCTCTGCAAAGACTGTGGAAAATTTATGTTTGATATGTCACCTTTAGCAATCTTCATACCAAATTTAAGTGCAATAAGCTCAGAGAACATTAAATTGAATCAATGAAATAAGCTTGACAGAACTGCAGTTTTCATAACATAATAACACATAATCAAAGGTAAGATTGCTATCCTCAGCAGAAAAATCTCTTAATAAAAAACATCTGCTTCATGCTAACGGGATAGGTTAATTGCTATTTCCCCCCAGTCAAATCTCTCAGAATCACAGAAAGGTTTGGGTCAGAAGGGACCTTAAAGCACCCCCAGCCTCACCCCTGCCATGGGCTGGCTGCCCCCCACCAGCTCAGGCTGCCCAGGGCCCCATCTAACCTGGCCTCGGGCACCTCCAGGGATGGGGCACCCACCGCTCTCTGGGCAGCAGTGCCAGGGCCTCACCATTCCCCGAGTGAAAATTTTCTTCCTTTTATCTAATCTCAATCTACACTCTTTCAGATTAAAGCCATTCTAAATTGTCCTATCACTCCAGCTTACTTGCAGCTCCCCTAAGTACTGGAAGGCTGCGATAAGGTCTTCCCAGAGCTTTCTCTTCTCCAGACTGAACAAGCCCAGCTCAATCCTGTCTCCGTAGGAGAGGTGCTCCAGCCTTCTGATCACCTTTGTGGCCTCCTCTGGACCTATTCCAAAAGCTCCAAGTCTTGTGTGTTGGAGACCCAGAGCTGAACAAAGCACTGCAGGTAGGCCACGATACTTCTGCAGCCCAAGACGTAGTGGGCCTCCTGAGCTGCCAATTCCCATGAATTCAGCATTTCACAGACATGTTGAAGAATGAAATATTTGACATGGAATGCAAACAGATTTTTTGCAAGAGTATTCTGAAGATGTGCACAAGATGTACTTCTAATTCCGTCAGCCCATCTCACAATATGCCACTTACAAGAGGAGCAGTGCATACAAGAGCACTTATCCGTAAGTGCTGCTCTCTCTGCACGCCATTTCCATCCCAGCACTCTCCACAATGCTTTCATTTTCATCTAACAGTTTTCCCTCACATGTATCTGCCACATATCTGCAAGTTTAGGATACTGAAGGGTGGATCAAAGACTTAAGAAAAACTAATTCAATCCAAGCCAAGATTCATTTTAAGAGCTAGTTGAAAATACCTTCTCATTCTGAAGATTCCATTTTGCTACAATTTTTCAGGTCAATACTAGTGGGAAAAGGGACTGCACAGGGCCAACCATGGTTTGTCCATTCTCTTCTGTACCCTACCATTTTGGCTTTTGCTGCTTTTATTTATTTATTTATTTTGCTTTTTTGACTGTTTCTCTGCATTCTGCCTTGCAGCCAGCCACTGATCCAAGAGTCATTTGTCAAGGGCTAAAATTCTGCACAATGTGGAAGCTTCAGCTTCAAAATTGTACCATTGAACATTGGATACATGAACAGTTCAAGCAACAGCTTCCAGTGAGTTCTCAAGGGTTGTGCCGAGTGATTACACTCATATCTGCTCCTACCAAGCCAGCTTTCCTACAGGAACAAGTAGTAACCCTTCCAAATGGGAGTCACGAGAAACTGTTGCACTTCCCAGCACCACAGAGTGTGAAAGGAACAAAAAGAGAATGAAATCACTACAGGCCTCCCTTCTGCAGTTAAGGGAAGTGGTACCTGATGCCTAGCCACCACCTGTCCCCGCATCCCATGCGTATCAGGCAGGTGGTATTGAGGACAGCTCCTCTCCTTCCACACATCCCTTAAAACATGAAGCAGCCTACAAGCCTCCCCAAGGCTTCCTCCCACCTCCAGAGAGAAAACATCAACCTCTCTGCTCTTTTCCAAGGTTCACTCTCTGACTTGGGAAGTGAGCACTTACGGAATTCTGATTTAAACGATTCAAATTCTTGACCTAAATATAATAGCCATGATGCATCCTGATCTAGAGGGAGATGTCCCAGCCTATAGCAGGGGGTTGCAACTAGATGATCTTAAAGGTCTTTTTCAACCCACCCCATTCTATGATTCTATGATCTGTTCATGACATGTATTTTCTGCAGTAAAAGGGTTCAAATGAAGAATCTCCCCATTACAAAGAGCCACAAAGAGAAGTATGTATAGAAAAGTTTATTAATTTGCAGAGGTACAAACTAATCCCAAATTGTTCAATATAAGCAGGTGTGAAAAGAAACTATTTTCCCTAAAAATACAGAAGCAAACTCAGTGTTCTGATCTCTCCTGCAGTATGTTCTGTGCAGCCCTGCTGCATTGCACATGTCGCATTTCTCCAGGCTCCTCTCCACCATCAGAAATCCTGCAGTCAGCATAGCAACTTGGTCAGTTCAAGTCAGTGAAACTCCATAGCGAATGTAAACACTTCTGCATTTTCCTATATACCTACACTGGCAGCAATTCCTCCAGGCACTGTAAGCAGGTCCTGACTGTGACAAGCAGCACAGTCCCACAGAAGCAGCAGGGAAGCAGGTCCCCAGGCCAGAAGCACAAGAAAACCACCACACTTGGGCACAGGGGTGCTGAGCCTTCCCCTTCTGCAGTGATTTGTCTATTAGGCACATTCATACTGCAAATTATGTGTGTACCCACTGTAAGTGCTGACATGCACTGGAAATCCTCTGCACACGCTGACAGTGATTTGTTGTTTAAGAAAGGACAAGTCAGATTTTCAAAAGGCTCTGTTCCCATTGAGGCCAGCAGGAAAAACCTCTCTGGAGTCAGATGAAAACTCAGAACTTTCAAATCCTTCTTTATATGTAAAGGTTCACTGAAAGAAGGATGAGTATATGGACACATAATTTGCTTAAAGAATTATCTCAATTCAAACCTGACTAAACTGTGTAGTTACAGGTATTTCACACCAAGCCATAACAGCTGTGAAAGCCAAAGGGAGGAACAGAGAAAGAACTGAGAGTTTAACTCTGGATATGATAAAGGATGGCTTAGTCCTAACCTCCCCCTGGACCATAATACAAGCAGTACAATGTTTCTTATTGAAAAAGTAGCTCTACCTCATGGCAGTAACACGTAAAAATTTAATTACATGAATAATTAAGAGGAATTTAATAGTTACCATAAACAGATTTCATGAAAATAGTATCTCATATTTGTTTTAAAACCCTTAATAGTACAGGAAACAGAAAAGAACTTGCAGAAGACCATTTTTACCTTATAAACATGGCTTACCAGTTCCTAGTACTCCATTTCCAGTAGTAACTACCATGTATCTGGAGTTGCAATGCTGGGTGTTCTTAAGTGCAACTTGAAGTAGCAGCTGTGTTAGATCTAAGGAAGGATCAGACCTGCTGCCTCCACTCTTGCTGAGCTCACTTCATCCAGGGCTTGATCCTGCATGAACCCCCAGAGCTGCCAAAGGTTAAGGCAGTTACCACAGCTCCCTGATCAAAGCCATTTGATCAAACCCCAATTCACTTCAAAGCATCTCCCACCCAACTGCAAACATGTGCATCAGGGTGTAACACAAGTATCGAGGCATTCAGGCACATCCAAACCTTGCAACATTTGAGTCCACAGATATAAGATCTCCAGAAGCACTAGTGAAGCATGGCCTCTGCCAGGCTCCCAAACCCTTTCAGCTCTTGGATGGAATAGAGACAAAATGAGCATCTTGCACTCACACAGAACTAAAGGAAACCCTTTGGCCTTGCAGCAAATCCATCAGTTATAGGAATCTTATAAAACACTGTTAAGTAACTTCCTGCATGAGGCTTCACAAAGGCACTGGGCAAGTGAGGGGCACAAAGAAGCTGAGTTATAAATCTCCAGAAACAGGACTTCAGGAGCGTCATTTCCACTTTCCCTTAGCTAAGGTGTTACTCTAAAAAGAAAGTGCTAAAGAGAGCTCTGCTGCCTGGAGTAAGACTGAAAATAATGTTTCAGGGCATGCAAGGTAAACGCAAGAATGTACAAGTATTTCAGAGATCTACTTATTCCATACAGTTTTCTCTCAAATTCCCTTACTCATCATGCAGTTATTTCTAGAATTAATAGGACGTAGAATTATACTTCAAATGAACAGTAAAAGCTATAGAGTTGGGCCTATCTTTACAATACTCACGAAACCAATGCTCTCGGATTTTTCAGCTTCCATTTGGAGGTGGGCTTCTTTCCTTTCAGTTTTACAGATATTCTGATTTTAAAAATGAATGCTGAAGGAAAATCAAGTTTTAAAAAAGATACCTGCTAATAACAACCATTTGTTTAGTGACAGCAGTACTGCAGTCAGAGAATGCTCATATCTGCAAACCAAAACCATTTATCAAAATCAGTTTCATAAATGGCCACATATAAATCTATGGGAAACCACTGCCCATGGTTTCTGTTAAGGCAGGAGGTAAAATAAGCTCTTTTTTCCCTGTGTCATTTTGAAGGTCAGATACAAACCCCTAACAGTCAGCAAAGGCTCCTGCTGAGCTCCATGGGCACTGGGTAACACCCTCAGCCTAGCCTCAATCTTGACCACAGCTCTATCGTATCCTTCAGAGAATACCTCGGAGTTGTTTCAAGTACATCTAATCCATAAAGACAAAACTTCAATGAGTTTCTAAATTAATAACTTGGGAAATAAAAGAAATAAAAATCAAACCGTGACCTAAAATTTGGTCCAAAACACAGCCCATCTTTCCTCTGGCTTCGTGCTGCCTCCTGAGGCAGAGCCTCTGGCTCAGGCTTCTCCCACATCTATGTGTTCAAAAGCAGAAAGCACAAATTAACTCTCTTTATATGCAGAAACAGGGCATTCCCCAGGTCCCTGGAGGGCAGTGAGGTGGCATGCTCTGAACACCCAACCTTATTGCAGAGAGGCCACAAGCAGCACCCTGATTGCAGCCACATGCAGGTGGAACACTGCACACCTTCACAACAATTACATAGTTTGACATGTGGCTTGCACATATGTGTTAGGAGATATGTATTTAAAAGAAGGAGAATGCAACACTGATATACAGTAAGTCTTCACTACAACCCCTTACCAGAATAGAAGAAAGGAAGATTGTGCCTATCAATGAACCAACAACTTCTTAACCAGCTGGACAAGCACAGGAGCAGCTCCCATTCCCCGTAGCTTCACAAGAACAGCAATACCATGGGGAGGCCAGAGTTAGATGGTGGTGGTGCCGGGAGGGCTGGCTCTACCCTACAGACAAACAAACTACAAGCTGCTGATCTGGCAGAGCCCCTTCCACGTGAACTTCCCACATGCGTGGCTGGCAGCATGACATCACTGTCAGAGAAGAGCCTTTCATTTTAATGAAAACAAGAAGTCCAATAAGTGAGAGATGGAAGAAGCCTCTGGAAACAGTAAAGGCTCCTCCTTGAATCTTACTGTCCCTACCTCAGAAGGTTTAATAAAGAGCAGGATATTGCACATCATAAAATGAAAGAAAATTCGTAAGAACTTCTTGTTTTCCATTGAGCTTGTTTATGAGTTGGCAGTTGTGTAATTTAAAAGAATTGAACAGTACTTTCCATATAGACTTTATCAACCCAAGAACAATACCCTAGTCCCTCACCCGTGGTTTATTACATTTCTAGCAAAATGACAAATGAAACAAGCTCTAGCCTTTCACCTGCTTCAAGAATTCACATTCCTTCAAGTGAGTGACTCCTACATCCTATGGGATACCACAAGCCAAGAAACACTGACTTTACCCCCTTTTTTGATTTTTCATTTAATTTTTTCACCTTAAGAAAATTAAACAAGCTGGAGATGAGTGGCTGAATGCACTGTAAAGGTAATTTAAACTTTTTATTCACACATTGAGTACGCAAAAAAATGTCAGGAAAATACGTACAACAATACAGTCATCATCCCACTAATCTTTACTGATGTTTGGTGCAACACTCATCACACCCCTCTTACTGCTTTCTTAGCAAACAGTATTTGTGGGAAAGACAATAACCCTCCGGGCTCACTCAGTGCAGGACACAAATGATTTTGCTGCAGGTGGTGCCTGTGAGCCCCCAGGGCTAATATGGGTGAGACAGAGCAGGGAAGGCACGGAGAGAAAGCAGCAGAAGGGCAACAACCAACATCTGCCACAGCAGATGCACTACAAATACAACTTACTGAATCTTCTGAGTGTGAGCAGATTTGTATATTGCCCTTAAGGCTTGACCTGAAATATGCTATGACTACAGTAGAAAAAAAGAGGGTTAGGATAGCAGAGGGCATGGGTCAAGAAGATAAAACTGTCACTTCCATTGTGTGGACCTTTAACCAGCTGGGCCTGGGCAGACCCTTGCAAGAAATCTCACCTTCGGCAGACCTCGGTGGGGTTGCAGAGATCTACAGCATGCAGACGTCAGGCAAACAGCAACACAGAGCACTCTCATTACACTGCTGCACAGACATGGGGATGGGGTTAGAGCGCCTAATGAAGCACTCTCATTCTGTGCTTGTCTAGCTTTCTGTTAAGCAGCTTCAGTCCCTGTTTGATCTGCTGCCACTGTTCTCTGATTTCCTGATACAGCTGGAATGTTTCTTCCTCATCACTGTTTCATGTTTCTATCTATTCAATCTCTTTCCTAACTGTTCAGACATCCTCATACAAAATGTGTGTACCTTTAGGATTCAATCCATATAGTGTTCTCTCCATACGTATCGCCTACAATTTTTTTCTTGCAAATTCCCTTAATTATAACCATCCGCTCGCACTAAAAATCAGCTCAAGTACTTAATGATCACAGACTCCAAAAATCAGAGCATCCTCACATTGAGCTCACACTGAGTGCCAGCCAAAGGATGCAGTGCAGCTGCGTCTCCACTACAAGTACAAGCAGGCCCATCCCAAGGTCCCCCACTCAACAGGCAAGTCTCTGTGAGCCAAAGTGACCTATTAAACAAAATAAGTAATGCAAACATTTGACAGGTGTATTAAATGAATCCACAGCATAAAATGACAAACACAGCCTTTAAAAAGACTACTCAACTTGCTGTTTGAGCAACACAGGAATTCTTGCACTCAAGTCAGACTAACGCCTGCCACAGATTGGTGTAAGATACTGAAAAGAGATGGGCAGCCCCCTGGTTAAGCTGTCCATCACAATAGAGAGCACACCTTCAGGTTTAGTAGACAAAAGCCAAGAGAATCCAGAAATATACTTACTGGGGAAGAAAGCTTGTTCTAGTTGATTATAATAACCCTGAATATTCCCAACAGCCAGATTTGATACATATATATTTGTAATTGTAATCACTTAAGTATCAATAACCTCTCTAGGTTACTTACGTATTTCAACAACATGTAAATTTATTCCAAGGATTTTTGCTCACTTTCTTTTTTTAATCTTGTAGAATAGCACCAAGACTTTCTAGAAGAAAAGTAAAATAAAGCTTCAGTCTGCCATACTGCCATTATTCACCCTTCATAAATTACTTTTTTGAGGAGAAGGGGAGGGAAAAATGTCTTTTTAATCATTCTTCATCAACTTACCTGTTCTTTTTTTTGTCCCTGAGATAGACAGAATTCCACTTATAATCACAATATGCACACTCATCACCATGCTTTCCATAGCGTTCACAATTCCACGTGATACAGCAGCATCTTTATTTTCTCTAGGCAGGGCTGTACACACACAGAACTGATTCCAGCTTTAACGCCCAGGTTCAATGCCAGTACTGATAATGCCATCATTTTCACATTATGAAGTGTGTCCTTGTTATTTCACATCCTTACAGTCATCCCAGATGAACAGTACAGCATTCATACTTGGCCATAAAGAGCAGCCTGTGCACTCTTCCACTTCATGAATCCAACTAAAAAGCAAAGGATTTACTCAATCAAGGAAGACATTTATATAAAAATGGAAAATGGTTACCAACATTAGCAAAACAGTATCTTTTTAATATCATAGTTGAAACATGATGACTTTACATTAGATTCTAGTTAAATGCAGTATTACTTTTTTCACCAGTTAAATTAAGTTGATCCTAAATAAATTTGCTTCTCTACAGAATTCTTTTTAAGCACATTAAGCAAGCGCCATCCACAATGTGGTTTTACATTTGAAACTTTTTTCATGAAAACGTATTTGAAATCTCCACTGGGGAAAATCTTTGTTCAATTGCTGCTCTGCTGGGGCTTTCTTCCTGTACTCACTCACACCTTGGTTGCGAATTCTGAGGATGTTTCCTTTGTTCTGTCTTTTCATGTTTGCTCAGTGTATTTAGAGGCAGTTTGTTTTACTTGGTAGAAGGGCATTTGAAGGAATTGCAGTAGCCTAACATTCTGGTTCCAATCCTATGCTGTGCCAGTTTAATCTCACTGCTTGCCTGAAAGTCCCTTCTCTGTACACTTCCGGGTCAGGACTATAGACATAGGGTAGTAGTTACCCAGTAATGACACAGCACAAATAAATTAAAACTATACCAAAACAAACGCTACCATTTTTTTGTAGAGGCAACAGTGTTAAATACAGTAACTGAAGTGCCTCCAATGGAACACTGGCACTTTCTGCATAGGTGAATGAGCTACCAACACGTGATCTTCAAGTGCCAGACTACTGGAGTCCAGGCAAGGAGCACTATTACCTCTCAAGTGAGACCATGGCTATTTGGGGTTTCGCATTCGCCAACTGATCAGCAGCAGCAAGCGCCAGCAAGTTATTGAGAAGCTCAGATTCACCTGCAAGGTCAATACTTTGATAGCACAGCATTTTCAGGGTGTCCACATAGATTACTTTGCTTGCTGTTCCAGTGCTGGTGCAGCAAGAAGCACTGCCCCAGTGGAAAGCCTGCTGGGAGACCTGCTCTGCATCTTATGGGCCAGCTCCACGTTTGTGAGCAGCAAAGCATAGCATGGCGCTTAGGGAAAGGAGACTGAGGTTTTGTAGAAACAAAGGTACTTGCCTCTTTTTTCTTTAACCTAGCACATTTCAAAGCAAGATTAAATACCAGCCAGAGAGGGCAATACTTTAGCTGTAAAACAGAATGATATAGTTGCTGTTGAAAATAAGAACTGGGTCCTGCTATTCAACCCCTCTGGTGACACCTGCCCTGAAGTGAGCAGGTAACTTCTCATCCAAACCCCTGGGAAGTCCAAACAGCAGTTGAGAGACAGTTCAGTGTAAGCAATCCACCCACACCAAGAGCTGCACAAAGCTGGGTATTCCATTTCAGCCAGATACTGATGATGCTTCTCTCAGATTTTTATCATTCTAAAGAGATACTGAGAAGTCTACTCATTTGTAAGCTTTACTTTTAAACTTTTAAGGTTTAAAATCCCTGTTGAAGTGAAATACAACTTATTCTTCTCACAACTGTACAAGCAGCTTGCATTTTTCCCCTAAAGCCTCCTAAAAGACCAGGAGACAGACTATTTATCAAAAACACATCAAGCTCAAGTCACACAAATAAGACCTCATCCCAGCTGCTCACTTATAAGATACCCCATGAACAAGAGAAAGAAGGCTGATTTCCATAGCTTCAAACCCCAAAGAATGATGTTCAAACCCAGGCAACTCTATCCACAATTTAATTCATTTCATTTTTGAAGTTCCACTGTCACAGCCATTACCTTCAGATTTACTACCAAGCTCTTTTTGTGCACTGAATTACAGAATACACCACTTAAGCTGTTACCTCATTGAGGAGGGAGCAAAACTACAACACTGTTGAGACACCCAAATAAAACAACCTATGGCTTTCACAGAGACTTCAATAGATGAGTTACACAAGAACAAGTCCCAGGTCAACTACGAATAACAAGTGCCATAGTAATGTTTGTGGTTTGAAAAAAAAAGAAAATATAGCAACATCCACGTTATGTGCATGGAATTCCTCAAAAAATCAAACATTAGCACCAGTCTGTATGGCTACTCACTGTACTTACCAGTTAAAATTGACATATTTATTTTAATTGATTAGTCAACATGTGAAAGTAAGTAGAAGAAAAACTTAAGCATTCATCACTGGGAAAGTATCACAGCAGCTTTCATAAGAGCTATCTTTACTTTTGATATGACATCCAGAGAATCACTAAAGCTTAGTATCATACAATGCCATTCAGCTGGCCTTGCAGCCATTACTGAGTTACTGTGACTGAACACCTCTCCCCAAGTAATCCACCTGGGCTGGTACTCACATGAGAACCTGACTCCTGACATGAACACTGATCTTCTGAACACTGACATGGGATGTGCATCCAGGTCCTGCACGTCTGACAGAACACAAAGCAGAGCTAGTACGAATTACAAAAGCAGACTAAAGTTCTAGCATTCTTTAACCTCTATCTATCTCTCTTCAAATTACCTACTATATAGGTTACTCTGAAAGTAATGCCTCCCATTTATTTCCATGTAAAGGACAACAAAGAGCACAATAACTCTATTTGACAGAGCAAATCTGCAGCTACAAAACACTATTTCTCAACGTACTCACCACTATCAGCTATGTATTTTCACCAGCAAAAACCAAGAACCTGCATTCCACCCTCAAATCTGCACTAGCAGATGGAGCCAATATTCAGGGAACACAGTTCCCTGGTCATAATCTGCCAATTTGCATAGGTGAGCTGATGGACACACTCTGTCTTACTGTGATACCTGCACATGGCTGTCCAGAACGTGGCTTGTTCTTTCACACTGTTATCCCCCCACAACTGAAACATACCATCCATCACCTCACTGCGCTCACATCCACTGTTTGTTCTCCATAAACATTCAGCAAGTACGGATGAAAGTCAGTGGTGCCATTTCTCCTACACAGAGGAGTTAAATTCCACACTTTTGGATCATATGCACTTCCATGTCAGATGCCATTTTGTCAGACTGATGCTCTGCTGCCACCTGTCTCATGTCAACAAAATACAGTGGAATATCGTCAGGAAGGTTCAATTTCTACTACCATACCACCAGCATCCACTTCTGAAATCACGGACCAACATCATAACATAGGAGGCATTACTTTCATGACAGCTCTCATACTTGTGCCTCATCTAGGCAAAAAATCACCAACAGCATGCACCAGGGCTTCCCAGGTTTCTCCCTTTTTAATTCACTTCAGTACAGTATCTTCAAACATTGACACCACATCTGCTCCTTGTTTTAACTACTCATTGCATTGCATTGTAATAAATGCTGCCTATAAACTATGTCTTGTACTTCTCTTCTTCACTGTCCTCCTGCCCTTCACAGGCTTCACAATTCCTGCTGACACTTCCTACCTGAGAAACCTCAGACCTAGGAGAGGATTTTGCTTTGGTTTCTCTAATGAAATGAAAAGAATACACACACACACACACACACAAAAAAAAAAAAAAAAGCCTCAAATCAATCCATTGGCCTACTTAATCCTCAGGAGTCAGATATTCTGGGGTATTTCATGCGCAGAAATTTTTGGCTTCCAGATTAAGAACCAAAGCTGCCACTAGACCAAGAGTTGTACTGAATTTGGTTTGGACCTGTAAAACATTCATCCCTTTATCATATATTTCAGCCATTCCTTTGTTGTTCAACTGAGAAAAGCTACAGCAAGCACTATATGCTTTGCTAAGTGCACACTCTGTCTTACATAAAAGTTAAGCTCAAGCTCTCACATCTAACATATCTTGCACAAGAGATCTAGTTTTGTTATCCTCCACTCAGACTTTCCTAGAGTAACCATAGTATCTAATCTAAATGACAGTAACAAACCTTAGCGTCTCTTCTGTTATCAACCTTAAGGTATTAGAAATGTCTCTGTTTTAAACCTACAATGACATACAGCATCATGCAAAACTTCCCTTACTATTCATAATAAAAAATAAAACCTTTTACTGATATTGATGTTATAAGGAAAGTGAGGAGTACAGCACGGAGACAGAAGAGACACTGAGGTGGTACTTGCAAAAGAAGACAAAACAATGCCAATGCATTTTACTGAAAGAATTCATGCCTTGAGCACTCTGAGTTGCAAGATGAAATATCTACAGCAAATATGGCAAGTCTATACCAGAGAAAACAGCTAACAGATCCATACAGAACTGGATAGTTCTAGTACAGATAACACTGGATCACTTCTGAGAGCTACGAAAGAGAACACAGCGTTGTGTTTCTCAGTAGCTAGACCTCTATATTTGACCTGAAAGTTCTCTAAAAAGATTTTTATTTAACAGAAAATTGATGACTTCTGCTCCAGAGTCCAGTGATTTAAGTATGAAATTCCAAACACTGATTGTACTGATAAATCCAAGGTGACAGATAACAAATGCAGGGAGATGTACAAAGAATAACCATGATGGATTTTTATGAAGCAGAATATTTGCCAGTTTGCTGCTTCTTACACCAAAAACATGGCACAGAAGGGTGGCGGGGTATTAGGAATGAACAAAGGGGCAAAAGCATGAAATTAGAGGTGTTTGTGATAGAGAGAACTAATAGATCCTTCGATTAGAGAAGATGAAGTGCTTCAGGACTCAAAGCAGACTGGCACACAGAGCCACGTTGGCTTTGAAGTGCACCAGAGAACCATGCTGTAGTATCCACTGAGAAGTGAATAATAACCTATACAATAACCCATGTTTGTAGGGAATCTTGGAAAAAAACTATGTTCTTGGTCATCAGGACCTTAAAAAACACTAACCTTGATATTTTAGCCTTGACTCAACAGTACTTAATGATTGACTCAAAAGATATTTTTTCCCCCCCATCACCTGAACAGTGAGAATAACCTTGCTTGCAGAAGTATAGCTTTCTTTTTAATTAAAAATAAAGAAAAATAGAGAAATACACTGAGCCTTTACTTTTGTTAGCCAAGCCACTGTTGAGCACCTCTGTCATTCTGGAACTGCATGAGAGCCTGCATATAATGGAGCATTATGCAACACCCTCTGACAAAAGCTAAGCAAGTGGTTCACCAGATGGCTATAGGGTAAGAACCAGTTACTCCACACCTGAAAGGTTTCACAGGTGCTAGTGAAACAGACAATACAGGATAAACGCTTTGATAGTCTCCATGAACCTCTGAAGTGCCATTGGCAGTGATAGTTCTATCAGTAGACACAATCAAATACTGATGCTGCTGAGCTGCTCAGCGACTGAGCTGCTCCTTCCTCTGACAAGACTCCATAGCACAGAATCGCAGAGTTGTAGGGGTTGGAAGGGACCTCTAGAGATCACTGAGTCCAAACCCCTTACCAAAGCAGCTCCCTAGAGCAGGCTGCACAGGTAGGCATCCAGGCAGGTCTTGAACATCTACAGAGAAGGATCCAATGTACACTGTGAGCTTCTTTTATATTGTCAAGGCTACTGAGATGAGACATTCAGTGTGGATGAGCTGCACACATTTACCATAGCTCTGAGGTTAAAGAACCAGCACATTTATTTCCGAAACCACTCAGTGCCACCATCAATCCCAGGCTTGCATGCAACACAACACACCCCTAAGCCCTCTGCCAAAGTGGGGTGTTCTTGCTGTGAAAAGCACAATTTTAAAATCACCAAATTTATTTTCAAGTATTTTTGCTTGTTTTAACTATTTACTAATATACATAAGATTCCGAGGGATACGAACAAGTGATAATATGAACAATCCACTGAAAACACATTCTGCACATTGTTTCTACAGTTTTAAAGGTGATAAATCATATCACCAGCATAAGACCACAGCATCTATTTCATGCATGAAGCAGCACTTTATCATGGTAAATTTAGCAGTGCCTTTATTGAACTAACTGCAGACTCTGGCCAGCTTGCAGAACCCAAATTGGTTTTTCACATTATATTTCTCAGAGACCAAAGTAAATCACAAAGTCTCAGCTCCATTTGTCTACTGAATTTTTAGAAAACAACTTCACCTTTTCAGATACCAAACTCGTCAGTGAACCTGAGGTTAGTTTGAGGACTGGAGTTCTGAGAAAAATCTTCCCCCAGCCCCCGTGGCTCTGGCATAGAAAGCACATTGAAGATTGAAGAGTTAGTTTAGCCTCCACACAGTCAAGCTTCTGTTTGCTAATTTGCTGAGCAGTCTGGATGTTTGGTTTTGGTGGTTGTCTAAGGTAAAGAAAGTATCCAAGTTAGTCTGTTAGCAGTGGAAAACAACTAAATGACAGACCTACAATGTAGCTACATCCTCTCCCTCTGGAAATCAATGGCAATTATTTCTACAAGAAGAGATCAAACTGTGTACAATCAATTTCCTTTGTCCATCCCATCAAAAGGAAAATAAAAGCAATTTCAGCATTTTTTCAAATCCTTGTGTCCCTCCTCCCCACAGTTTGATGGTCTTTTTTTTTTTTTTTTTCCCCTGGCAGAATCCTCACTTGTGTTCTAAAGGATATATTACACATCTGATTGTGCTAAGCTTTTATTCCAACCCCACGTGTTTTCTTCACTATAAGTATATTGATTTTTCATACTTTCATAATGTCATGGTTTTATGATTTTTGGCATTGGTATTCCACATCATAACAACATGTAGTGCATTAAGAGTTAAGAGTCAGTCCTCCAGCTCCATGGATCATTGATAATTCCAGGTATACCTGTCTCAGAAGAGAAGGACTACATTCCCCAGAGGGATGTGCGATGCTTTGCATTTTTACATGCCTCTGCTCAGAGGGAAAGATAAAAACTCTGCGGTCACGGGACTCTCTTTCCTTTGGGATCAACCCAGCAGTGGGTGCTCGCTGCTGTCTCGCCTTCAGTGTTAGCGTAAGGCCTTCGGTTTATCGGACACTCTCTCTTGCTCATTTTATTTATTAGCTTCAATTCCAATTATGTTGTATTATATTGTATTATTTTGCTTTCTGATATCTTATTTAGTGAATCAGCTTTCCTCCTCAGATCGGTGCTGCTGTTTTGTTTCTTGGCCCATCTCCCTTTTCCCTTTCCCCTTTCCTGGGGCATGGGCCTGCGGGTCCCCTGCACCAATTGTCGAGGAACCGGGCCAAACCAGCCCGGTAAAACATTGACACATTACTATAAAGAGCAAAATTTTCAGCAAAAAGTTGAATCAACAACACACATTCTTGTGGAAAACAGCAAACCCCTTGGCTTTTTCTGTCTGATATATTATGAAAGATAAAGTTTTACAAAGAAAAGCCTTTGACAAATTTAGAAATACTTATGTTTATATGGGATTAGGAGACTTTTCATCTACCACAAGTTTCTGTTTGCCTTTCTTTTTTACACATGTTGATTTGTTGAAGCCCAGATCACTTGGCTTTCTACACATCTTCTCACAGCCAGTTGGGAAGGAACAGGAGCCAAGGGGAAACCACACACGGACTTCAGCCTCATCTAAACAAGCAATAACAGTAACAACACAGGAGAACCACATGCAAAGGCCACACAGCCCTGTAGATCCCTCTTCTATGACTTCAGCTGCAACAATTCCCACTGCAGATCCCCATGTAGTTCTGCTTTCCTGAAAAGCAGTTAAATACTCTGTGCAACGACTCTTGAGTTCAGAGGAAAAAGCTCCAAACCACATCCACCCTAACCGTAACTTTCAGTATACTGTTGAGTACAGTCTGCATTTACTCAGTTATCATCACCACCTGAGCAAACACCACTGGCCTTCTGCTGTTGCCCACATCAGCAGCAAATAAAAACAAATCATCATTCCAAACCCAAGAAATGTCATCAAAGTTCATGCAACAGGTCAAGTACAACTAATCTCCTAAAGCATTAGATTAGGATATTCCTTATCCTGAGGATAAGGAAAAGGCAGAGGTTCTGAATGCCTTCTTTACGTCTGTCTTCAACAGTCAGACCAGTTATCCTCAGGGTACCTGCACTCTGACCTGGTAATCCTGGCTGGGGAACAGACTGAACTCCCCGTGATCCTGGAGGAAACGGTCAGAGACCTACTACTCCAGCTGGACTGCCACAAGTCCATGGGTCCAGACGAGATTCACCCAAGAGTGCTGAGGGAGCTGGCAGAGGTGATAGCCGAGCCTCTTTCCATCATCAGTGCTCCTTGTTGACTGGTGAGGTCCTGGAAGACTGGAGGCTTGCCAATGTGACTCCCATTTACAAGAAAGGTTGTAAGGAGGATCTGGGGAACTACAGGACTGTTAGCCTGACCTCGGTACCAGGGAAGGTTATGGAGCAGATTGTCTTGAGGGAGATCATACGGCATGGGCGGGATGACCAGGGGATCAGGCCTAGCCAACATGGGTTCATGAAGGACAGGTCCTGCTTGACCAACCCGATCTCCTTCTACGATCCAGTGACCCGGCTGGTGGATAAGGGAAAGGCTGTTGATGTGGTATACCTAGACTTCAGCAAAGCCTTTGACACTGTCTCCCACAAGATTCTCCTGCAGAAGCTGGCGGACCGTGGCTTGCACAGGTACACTCTTGGCTGGGTAAGGAACTGGCTGGAGGGCCGGGCTCAGAGAGTGGTGGTGAATGGTGTTAAATCCAGCTGGCAACTGGTCACAAGTGGTGTCCCCCAGGGGTCTGTGCTGGGGCCTGTCCTCTTCAATATCTTTATTGATGACCTGGATGAGGGCATCGAGTGCACCCTCAGTAAGTTTGCAGATGACACCAAATTGGCCGGGAGTGTGGATCTGCCTGGGGGTAGCGAGGCCCTACAGAGGGACCTGTACTGGCTGGAGAGCTGGGCTGAAGCCAACGGGACGAGGTTTAACAAGGCCAAATGCCTTGTCCTGCACTTTGGCTACAACAACCTCAGGCAATGTTACAGGCTTTTGGTGGAATGGCTGGAGGACTGTATTGAGGAAACAGACCTGGGGGTATTGATTGATGCTCGGCTGAACATGAGCCGACAGTGTGCCCAGGTGGCCAAGAAGGCCAACGGCATCCTGCTTGCATCAGGAATGGTGTTGCCAGCAGGAGCAGAGAGGTGACTGTCCCCCTGTACTCAGCACTGGTGAGGCCGCACCTCAAGTACTGTGTCCAGTTTTGGGCCCCTCACTACAAGAAAGACATTGAGGCCCTGGAACGTGTTCAGAGAAGGGCGACAAAGCTGGTGAGGGGTCTGGAACACAGGCCATATGAGGAGAGGCTGAAGGAGCTGGGAATGTTCAGCCTGGAGAAGAGGAGGCTCAGGGGAGACCTTATTGCCCTCTGTAACTTCCTGAAGGGAGGCTGTAGTGAGCTGGGGACTGGCCTCTTCTCTCGTGTAATTACTGAGAGGACTAGAGGGAATGGTTTCAAGCTGTGTCAGGGGAGATTCAGGTTAGACATTAGGAAATATTACTTCTCAGAAAGGGCGGTCAGGCACTGGAATGAACTGCCCAGGGAGGTGGTGGAGTCGCCAACCCTGGGCACTGAACACAAGGAACGACTGTATGTTGCGTTGAGGGACATGGTTTATGGGTGGTAGGTGAATGGTTGGACTGGTTGATCTTGTAGGTCTTTTCCAACCTTGGTGATTCTATGATTCTATGATAAAGCCCTGCACACAGCAAGAACATATCACAGAGTCCTTAACACTTAATGTTTTGCATAGAACAGACCTAATTCCTGCAGTTAACTTATTAACAGTTGAGCAACATTTCTGCATTCTCTCTCTTCAATCTGTTGAATTTCAGCCGGTATAACTGAATAGTTTCCATGTATTTTGTTAATATCCCCTGTGTGCTACCTACCCTTTGAAACACAAATTTAGATTTCCCTAAAACATGGTTCACATCCTACCAGGAGTTCAGTACATTAGCATTACACAGCACACAGATGTAAAGGGGGGATGTATACAGCACACATCTATTTATTTCCCTGAGAAGCCAGGCCACATGGCACTTGGATATATGAGTAGCAGCAAACACATCAGGATCCTGCTGTAAGACAGCAGAAGTTTTAAACAGTAAGTATATAGTAGATTAACATGCTATTTAAATGTGGGTCTTGCATCTATGTAATAGATAATTATATGATTATCAAGCAAGGCACAACAGCTTTTCGCAATGAAAATAGTATGTTGCTTTTATTGTAATTAATCTGATACAACTATCCATCTGTATACCTATTATTCACTCAACCGCATAAATACCATATTTTCAATTTGAAAATAATTTCCCTAAATTAATAAATACTGCCATGTAAGGATACACTTAAAGGATCAGCAGTTTCTTCCCTCATTCATTCATACGTTTTTTCCCATTTGTTTCCAAACACTAAGGCACGGGCACAGATAGGATCATCACACTGCCTTTAATGAAGACTGCACCATGTGATTTGAGTAGCTGCTAGACAAGTACTAAACAGAGGAACACCTCCGTCCCATCTTGTTCTGAATAACACTTCATCACTACCAAAAATAAAGCAAAGCTAAGCAAGCATTTGAAAAGAGACATCTTTTTAGCCATTTTACAGTATTACGCATCAGTACTGGTACAGGTGAAAATCAGCCTCCATGGCAGCAGGCACAGAACTGCTGAAACTACAAAAAATCACATCAGGTTTGGACACATGGGGCAGGCAGGGCTCACAGCAGCTCACAGCTGGCTTGCTGGTGTAGGAAGGGAACCCATGATCCCTGAACTTTCCTCTTTTAGGATGCTGCTTTGAGGATGCTGGTCAATGTTACCTGCAACTTGATCTACATAAGTTCTCTGTTTAAAGTGCCAAAGCACAGTTTCCAAACCAAGATTTAATTAACATTTACCTACCAATATGCTCTGAACTTCAGGTGTGCACCAGCTCCCCGAAGCACATGATTTCTTCCAGTGCCAAGTTTAATGAAAAATACTTTGCCCTTTAAAAGACAGAGTCCTCAGACCAGCAAATGTGGCCACTGTACATACGAGGAAGACACAGAACAGAAGTCAATAGCACTACTTTGGCATACCAGATTAGAGCAGTTCACTGATGACCATGATTCAGGGTAAAAAGTCCAAGGCTACACACTTGGAAGCAGCACACTCAATATATTAAAAAGACTGCAACCCAACAGATCTACTGAGCCCCTTTTTCATTGTTTTTCACACTTCAGACTACTGCACTGTTTCCTACCTGATTGATTATTCGGATCATGCTTACAAGCACATCACTAAGCTTTTAAGCAGCTCTTCAGTGGTGAAGGAACAACACAATGAAAGCCACCTGGATCTTCCACTGAAAGTCTTAGATCCTTACATACTGCTAGACCGAACCTCCATGCCATGTTGTGAATATGTCCATTCTGTGTTTGAACCACCACTCAAACCCAACCAGATTAAAGCAGATGTACACAATTTTGCGCTTCAAGAGACAAGACAGCTGACAAATAATCTTAAGAGTATATATTGCTGTAGTAACAAATTATAAGTATTTTGCTGTTCATAGCGAAACTGAGAATCCAAATAATTGGATCACCTCCATTCGTGCCTGTAGATAGTGTACACTGTGTTTATAAAAGGCAACAAGAGACAATCTGCCCCATAAAAGTGATAAAAACTTGACAGTGCTAGTTTATCTGCAGTTAAAACTTTTCTTGCTCTAACGTAATTGATTTTTCAGCAGCAGTAATGATCAAAGGAGTCCTAGGGTCAGCTTTTAGAAATCGTTGGGATTAATTAGTTAAAAGTGGATAGAAAACACTTCGTTTTCTCCTTTTTAAGTAGGAAAGCTCAGATTCAGAGTATTTCAGCTAACACAAGCTTTTCACATATGTCACAACAGCAGTGGTTTGAAAATACACAGAAGATTACTGCTTTATAGAAAGCTTCAGCTGAGAAATAGAGGGTATGTAAAGAGAAACACATTTCTACAGTACCAACTGCTAGGATTACCAAACCAGCCCCAGTCATACTGCTCCATTGTTAGGCATTACAGCAGACTCACAGTAAGCACCATCAACTTTGTGATGCCAAAAGCCCAGGACAGCTCAGAGGTGCTATGGAAGTAAAGTCCTGAGTGCCCACAGTAAGCCAGGCAAGGTCAGTGCTACCATGATGACAGCTATAACACAGCAGCAGGGTGCTGCAACTCATCTTGGAGGATGGTTGGACTAGATGATCTTGTAGGTCCTTTCCAACCTAATGAATCTATGAATCTATGAATCTGGGTCTTATCTGATAGCAGCATAAGGTGTGGGGGGGGGGGGGGGAAGAAAGGATATCAATTCAGTATCTGCAACTGACAAAAAAGTCAATAAGAAAACCCTTTGTTTATTATGTTTATCACCCAGAAGTAGTGATATACAATTGGCCATTACCTACATCAGTTCCCACTGTCTCAAGTTGGGAAATACTGAAGCTCTGGTTGCCCTTATAATCTAGTCCTTCTTTCCACCATCTCCATTTTCTGGAAGCAGTTAAAAAAACAGCACAAATCCATCAAAATGCACAGCTGCTGGAGACAACTTTGGGTAACCTGATTATGATATTTTCCTTTTTTCAGTCTCTCACTTTGCAACCTGCGTACTCAATGTAACCTCATCTAGGCTCTTTTTCCTCAACACACACAGAGAAATCAACACAACCACAAACTACACACTCTCCTCTGAGCAACTTCAGATGCTCACGAGAGTGCAACTCAGCACCCCAGGGGCAGAGAGAAAGGCCACGGCCATTATCTGACTGCCCTCAATCCTGAACAGAGACCTCCATGTCTGCTTTCAGCAAGACTGGTAGCAGACAACAAACGTCTTGTAAGAAAAGTTACAGGATTTCTTTGTATTATGGGCAAAAAGGAATTTCTGCCTGCTTCCTCTGGAACTGATTTCTAAGGCTCAGCTCCTGTTTTCATTACACCATGTGAAGATAAAAACAAAAAAAGCTTCCACAAGCCTATGAACTCAGTGGGAACGTGCAAGTGTATAAAGTCTGTCACCTGCATAAACAAAAGCAGCATTGAGCCCTGATTTCATTACCGAGATCACTATCTCCAACATGAAAGCATAGTGAGTCACTTTGTTCTCAGAAATAGCAAGATTACAGCCCCCATGTCTGCACACACGTGAACTGCTATAGCACAGCACACAAGAACGTGAAGCAGGCAAGCACCTGCTCATCCCAGGCAGTAGCCAGAACCTCATTCACTGGCCTGTCCATATTTCCTGGAAGGCATGCCAGGATATTTGCCGGCAGTTTGTGTTCCTAAGCCTGCCCAGTTCCACCTCTACATGTGCTTGAGCTGCAGGCTCCTGGATAACACCTCTGCTGGAAAGGAGTAGTGCAGCCACAGTTCTCACGAATTTAACAGGCTTTCTCCTCCTGCTAACTTTCTCTCACACTGGATAACAGCCTGGCCACATACAGAGGTATTATGGTTCTTCTGTGGCTCTGTAAGTTCTCCAACCATGCCGCAGCCTTCAGTCTCAGAAACATCTTCAGCATTTCTTCATGGTATGCAGACAAATGTATTGCTATTTTGCATTTTTAATGCATTCTCTTAACTCAAGCATCACATGGCTCAAACACAGGATTTGTGGTCACTTGGAAAGCACGTTCGCTTGACTAAACGCAAACCACAAGATCATAGAATCTTGGGCTGGAAGGAATCTTTAAGATATCTAGTTCCAATCCCCTGCTGTAGGCAGAGACAACTCCCTCTAGAGCAGGCTGCTCACAGCCCATCCAGCCTGGCCTTGAATGCTTCCAGGGAGGGGGCATCCACAACCTCACTGGGCAACCTGCGCCAGCGTCTCACCACACTCACGGTAATGAATTTCTTCACAGCATCTCATCTAAATCTACCCTCTTCCAGTTTAAAACCATTTCTATTTGAATGCGGCCACTTGTCCTGTGAATGCTCTGGACAGTGCATTAGAAGGACCATTTTCACTGCCCGTGGGACCCCAGGGTTTCAGCTCAGAAATAAAACAACTGGGATCATATCATGACATTTTGACCCTTTAAAAATATTTGGGAGTTGTTTTGAGAAACCATTTTATTTTTGTGACAATTACCACCATATTAGATGTTTTTTCTAGTCTTGACATTTAACTACTTACTGTTAATTTTACTTACTCAGGGGTTCAGAGTTTCATTTCCTAACCAACATCCAAGAAAGTTTAAAATGACAGTCCCACATTAACTTTATATAATTAATTAGATACAATAGAAATGTTTTTACAGGAGAAAACTACCCAGCTGTGCAGAAGGCTTCTTACAAGCAAAGATATTCAGACAAGTGCTACATCAGAAGTAGCACCATATGTTCCCACACTTTAGCATGGGAGTCATGACATCTCTTAATTGAAAAGCAATAAAGTTTTTTTTTCCCCCAAAAGCTACTGCTCTGAGAACTTAAGAATATGAGCTTGTATCAAGCATCAAATAATCAGACCAATCTAATTAAGAAGAGGATAATTAGAAAGCTAATAGGTTGTTAAACCACACTTCAGACACACAACCTGATGCTTACTCCAGTTTGTAAGATTAAAATAGTAACAATACCAATGTTACTTTAATCCCTGGACAAGTTTCAAATATTAAATTGCACTCAGACCACAGCCACATTAAAAACTCAATAGTTAGCAAGGCAGGAAGCTGCTGTAATTGAAGTAGTTTTCTACTCTTCTAACAAGAATTGTGGCTTTGCAATGTCATCACTTATCAGAGAATGGAACTCTCCGTGCTGTCACTTCTGAATGTCAAAGCCTGCTTCCCCAGTGAGCATATGTTACTACAGAGCTTTAAAATTCTGGACTGGATTCCAGTTGGTGCCATTCACAATTTTCAGAAATGACTGTGTTACTGCATTGCAGGAACCTCCACCTTTCAGCAGGCACCTCACACAGCCTGCCTTCCAACATACTGCTCCTGCACATTGCTTTGGGAAGGCATTTCAGCCTGCTGCATTTGGCAGCCATCATCCACCTGCTGTCAATGAGTGGACAGAAAGAAAAGGGTGCTCAGAAGGCTCCATGTTACCAGGACCCCAACCTCCACTTGTGCCAAGTCACACAGGTGCTTATACTACGAGTCCTGCCACAGATATTCAGATCTAAGCAGCACTTCCCCCATTCCCTGACACATTCACAACTTGCCACGCTGTGGATTGACACTAAGGGTCCAATGACTATCTTGCCACAGTACTGTATTCTGATTTCTTATATATATTATATTTTTGAAGTGTAAGTTTTCTTTTCATCACTTCATGATGAATGCTCCCTTTGATGGTACCAGCTTAGAACATTCACAGCTGATAGCTCACCACACCTCAGATTTGGATCAGAACTTCAGTTTCCCAAAGACAACTACAACTATGCAACTACTCTGCAGTGTTAGAAACAAGACAGAAAAACGTACTTTCCTTTAACAAAGCTATCACAGTGCTCCACTTTAAGTCAGTTTGGGTTTATTGTAAATAACTATGTTTAAGAAGAGTTTTCAGGTGCACCTTTAAATGCACGAGGTACATTAAGATCATACAGTATGCCTGCTGCAGACACAAGAACTAAAAATAGCTTTGAACCCCACTGGCCTGGTTAGCTTGTCATGAAATGCAGAAAGGAAGGAAACAGACTGCCTTAGAACTTGATTTTGAAAGGAAACACATTGAAAGTGTTTTTAGCAAGATAACTGTTCACAAAGGTGTTTTCTAGGTATGTGAGTAACCTCAGCCCCAGTTTTTGCTTCACATTCAAAACAGGATAAGAAAAAAGCTGCTAGAAGAGTGGTATGATGCAATGGAATAATCAGTAGCTAAAATGAAGGAAATCTGGACTGTAGATACAGCTAGGGGATCTCTTGTCATTTGTTCAGCCCATTGTTCTCCCATGCACAAGATGAAGATCACAGTATTTGTTTCCTTGGTAAATTTTTTTGAGATCTACTGATAAGTGCTGAACAAAATCCAGGCACTACAAACAGGTATAAGAGTTTACTGCAGGGTACAATAATACAACTTCAATGATGGGTGAAAATACAGGCACACTGAGACCAGAGTGGTTAAAATTAAGATGCTCCTGGTTTCCAGGGAAACAGCATTTCCTAATTATCAGGAAACAAGTGCTATGCAAACTTCTCATTCCAAACAGTGAAAGTTTAATCTTCTATTAGAAACCCTCTCCCCTGAGTTTCAAGAGCCTATTGCATCATGATGGAATTCTGAGCAGCACTAAAAGAACAAATCAATTAATATTTAACAAACCTCGGGGACAATTAAGCACTCAAAAACATTAAATCTGAGAATAAGGTGTCTGACTGCATCTGGTCAACACCTTGTTTCTCCTGAAGCTAAGACAAATATCCAGAACCTCTCATTAGGTCTTAACATGCAGGATAGGCACCTAACATGAATTTACTGAAAAAAATACATCTGCTAAGTGCACCTCCAAACAAAACAGACAGAGCCACAGTCCACTACATTAGAAGTATAGATTTCATAGTGGTAAATTCAAAAGTTACTTTGCACTTAAAGCAAAACAGAACCTATTTCTCATTCAAATATTCTATACTAATTTCATTCAAACACTGATTTTTCAAGCTCCTATTAGAATAATCTCGACTTTTTTAGTCAAAAAAATATTAAAACTAAAACATCATCAGGAAACAGAGCTGGAATAGAGTATATTGTCCAGGTAACTGCTTCCCAGCTTCAGTGCTTACAGTACACATTTCCAGGTCGCAGTTGATAAGCACTGACTTGCCTCATAAGTACAAGGCCCTGTTTAATTTAGGTTAGTGGAGAGTAATAATGAAAGAGGACAAAACAATTCCTATTGAGCTACATCTCTTATACACTTCCCCAAGTACCACTGCAGTACTCCTTCAGTCTACCACTAGATTCAATCGCAGCCTTGTGAGCAATAGAAAGAGATCATCAACACGATGATGAAGTGCTTGAGAACACAGAACTCTGAGATCCATGATTCTGAAAGTCTGATCAGTCGCCTCCATGCTGTCAGGTAGACCCCCAATATTTTATCAGAAGACTTCAACTTACAGCAGAGAGACAAAAAATCTTTCCACCCTATTATCTCTACAAACAATGTTAAGATAGGCAAATAGAAACACTCAATTGCTAAAACTAGAATTTATTTTAATAATGCTTAGGATGCTTTTTTTCCTTCTAATTCTCATTTTACACCTGCGCTATGATAGCAAGCAGTCAACAGGAAGGATTTAGCATTACCAACAAATATTAAGTTCCAATAAGAAGGAATAAATCAAAAAGTTCTTTGCACCTGTACCTGGAGGAGACATTGACTCTGGTATCTTCTCCTGTTTAGTTAAGACTGCAGAGCCTTTGATCTTGGTGGTTGGAAATCTGGTTAGGGAAAAAAAACCGTTGTTGGAATGCTTTGCCTTTAGGTTCTGTTTATGGACTTAATGATATTGCAAAAACCAAAAATTCAAAATTAAAGTTAGAAAAAAATCTTAAGACACAAGGAAGCAAGGCAAGATACAGTTAGAGGCTACTGACTCCATTCATAGCACTGAAGGAGCACGGGTATTTAGGCATCTTGCTTCTCTCTCGGCATCCAATCTCAGTACAAGTCATGTGCCCAATGAGGAGTGAAGCGCTCAAACACTTTGAAGGATCTAAGCCAGTTTTCAGGTCCAACTTCACAGCATCCATATGTTCCTGACAGACGTATTCTGCTGCCTCACTTGATTGTCACTAGTGTTTTTTCCCCCCTCCCTCCTTTCTCTAAATGTTAGCAGTAATGTTTTCTGGCCACAAAAATCCTAAGATGGACTTCTAACATTACAAGGAGTCATCTCTTGCAAAACCAAAATAAACTCAGAAACCAAGAGGGGATATGGGTCACCATTCAATACTGTTCCACAGGCTTATCTGAGTCTCACAAATGTGAGCTGCACAGTGATGAATCAGGCCTGCAGCTTTCAGAAAAGCTTCCGCCTCCACCCCCCCCTCCCCCAACCTTTCAAATCCAGGGTACAATTACCTGTTCCAGAATCCAACAGGAAGTACTGATCAACGCAAGTTCTCACTGTCCACATGAAGATAAAGAGACACAGTGAAATAAACATAGTGAGTGAGCTTTGAGGCCAAACATTTGTAAGGTTCATAGACAGATTCATAGATACATTAGGTTGGAAAGGACCTACAAGTCCAACCATCCTCCTACCACCATCCCTACCCACTAAACTACTAAATCAGATCCCTTAGCACCTCATCTAAACACTTCTTGAACAGCGCTGGGGATGGTGCCTCAACCACCTCCCTAGGCAGGCCATTCCAGTGCCTGACCACTCTTTCAGAGAAAAAATTCTTCCTCAAATCTAATCTAAATCTTCCCTGGCGCAACTTGTGGCCATTCCCTCTCATCCTGTCATTAGTTATCTGGGAGAAGAAGCCAACCCCCTCCTCACCACAGCCCCCCTTCAGGAAGTGGTAGAGTGCAGTGAGGTCTCCTCTGAGCCTCCTTTTCTCCAGGCTAAACAATCCCAGCTCCCTCAGCCGCTCCTCGTAAGAATTGCACTCCAGACCCCTCACCAGTTTTGTTGCCCTTCTCTGAACACGCACCAGGGCCTCAATGTCTCTCTTATAGCGAGGGGCCCAAAACTGAACACAGTACTTGAGGTGCGGCCGCACCAGAGCTGAGTACAGGGGG
Source organism: Callipepla californica brunnescens (assembly GCA_023055505.1). Classification (NCBI taxonomy): domain Eukaryota; kingdom Metazoa; phylum Chordata; class Aves; order Galliformes; family Odontophoridae; genus Callipepla; species Callipepla californica. Next base: position 67,422,055 of record JALIRH010000003.1, read on the forward strand.
ATGATCACCTCCCTGCTCCTGCTGGCCACACTATTTCTAATACAGTCCAGGATACCATTGGCCTTCTTGGCCACCTGGGCACACTGCCGGCTCATGTTGAGCCGAGCATCAACCAACACCCCCAGGTCCTTTTCCTCTATACAGTCTTCAAGCCATTCTGCCCCAAGCCTATAGCATTGCATGGGGTTACCGTGGCCAAAGTGCAGGACCCAGCACTTGGCCTTCTTGAACCACATCCCATTGATCTCAGCCCAGCTATTCAGCCTATCCAGATCCCTCTGAATGGCCTCCCTGCCCTCAGGCAGATCGACACATCCTCCCAACTTGGTGTCATCTGCAAATTTACTGAGGGTACACTCAATCCCCTCGTCTAGGTCATCAATAAAGATATTAAACAAGATGGGCCCCAATACCGACCCTTGGGGGACACCACTCATAATGGGACACCAGCTGGACTTAACTCCATTAACCACTACCCGCTGGGCACGGCCCTCTAGTCAATTCTCAACACAGAGGAGAGTGACCCTGTCCACACCACGGGCTGCCTGTTTCCCCAGGAGAATACCATGGGAGACGGTGTCAAAGGCTTTGCTGAAGTCCAGGTAGGCTACATCAACAGCCTTTCCCTCATCTACCAGTCTGGTCACCCAGTCGTAGAAGGAGATGAGGCTGGACAAGCACGACCTGCCCTTTGTGAACCCGTGCTGGCTGGGTCTGATCCTCTGGTTGCCATGCACGTGCCGTGTGATCTCCCTCAAGATCAACTGCTCCATAACTTTCCCTGATACTGAGGTCAGGCTGACAGGCCTGTAGTTCCCCGGATCTTCCTTACGGCCTTTCTTGTAGATGGAAGTCACATCGGCAAGCCTCCAATCTTGTGGGACCTCTCCAGATGACCAGGAATGCTGATGGATGGCAGAAAGCAGCTTGGCAGTCACCTCTGCCAGCTCCCTCAGCATCCTTGGGTGGATCCCATCTGGCCCCATGGACTTGTGGCAGTTCAGATGGAGGAGCAGGTCTCTGACTGTCTCTGCTAGGATCACAAGGGGTGTATGATGCGCTTCATCCCAGACTTCCAGGTCAGGGCGAAAAGTATCCTGAGGTTAACTGGTCTGTCTATTAAAGACAGACGTGAAGAAGGCATTGAGAACCTCAGCCTTTTCCTTATCCTCTGTGGTTACATTCCCTGCCACATCAAGTAAAGGAGAGAAATTCTCCTTAGTTCTTCTTTTACTGTTAATATATTTGTAAAAGGATTTTTTGGTCTCCTTTTCTGCAGTAGCCAGTCTAAGTTCAAGCTGGGCTTTTGCATTTCTAACTTCCTGCCTGCAAATCTTGGCAAGTTCCCTGTAGTCTCCCCAAGTAGCCTGTTCCATCTTCCAGAGGACATAGACTCTCTTTTCCTCCTGGAGTCTCAGCAAAAGTTCTCGGTTCATCCACACTGGTCTTCTTCCCCTCCGGCTCGACTTACGGGACTCAGGGGCAGCCTGTTCCTGTACCTTTAAGATTTCTATCTTGAGGAGCATCCAGGCTTCCTGGACCCTTTTACCCCTCAGGAGCGAGTCCCAAGGGACCCTTGCAACAAGCGTCCTGAACAGGTCAAAGTCTGCCCTCCGGAAGTCCAAGGTAGCAGTTTTGCTAGTCACCCTCTTGACGTCACCAAGAATAGCAAACTCTACCATTTCATGGTCACTCTGGCCAAGACAATCCCCAACCTTCACATCTCCTACTAGTCCTTCTCTGTTAGTGAAGAGCAGGTCTAGCAGGGCACCTCCCCTGGTAGGTTCTTGCACCAGCTGTGTCAGGAAGCAATCTTCCACACACTCCAGAAATCTCATGGACTGCTTCCTCTGTGCGGTATTGTATTTCCAGCATATATCAGGGAAGTTGAAGTCCCCCATGAGAACCAGTGCTGGCCATCATGCAACATCTACTAGTTGCTTGTAGAACACCTCATCTATCTCTTCATCCTGACTAGGCAGTCTATAACAGACCCCCACCACCTACAGACCATTCCCCTGATCCTTATCCATAGACACTCTACTTTGTCGTCATTTCCAATCTCAAGCTCTTCAACATCAAGACACTCTTTGATATAGAGAGCTATGCCACCACCCTTTCTTCCCCTCTTCTTTTGAAGAGCTTGTAGCCATCAATCTCAGTACTCCAGTCGTGGGAGGGGTCTGTTTCTGTAATAGCAACAAGGTCATAGTTAGCCTGCCTCACAATGGCTTCAAGCTCCTCTTGTTTGTCGCCCATGCTGCATGCATTGGTGTAGATGCACTCCAGCTGAGACATCTGCCTCAGCCCTTGCTCTAGCACAACACCATTGAGCTCTTTACTGGTGAGCCCTGTTTTATCCCCTTCCCCCATCACAGCTAGTGATGCTCTCTTGATGAGTCCAGCTAGCTCCTGTGCTAGGATTTGTTTCCCCCATTTGAGACAGGTGCATTCTATCAACAGATAACAGGCCAGGAGCCGAGTAAACTGCCCCATGGTCAAAAAAACCAAAGTGTCTGTCTCTACACTAGCCTCTCAGACAATTATTCATCACCTGTGTTTTCCTAGGCCATTCAGAGTCCTTCACCACCCCAGAAGGTATGGAAGCAAATACCACTTGTGCTCCCACCCCTTGAACTAATCACCCTAAACCCCTGAAATTTCTTTTCACAGTTTGCAGACTTCTCTGAGTTATTTCATCGCTGTCTGCTTGAACTATGAGGAACAGATAGTAGTCAGTGACTTGGGGACACGAGGTAGGCAGAGGGGAAGACTGCCCACAGTACTGAGCAGGGACTCTCCTCCAGCCCTCCCCATCCCCTGATACCCCCCCTCAGCCTGACAGGGACAGGTCAGAGAGTCCACCATCAATTTCGGGGTATTTCCCTGGTGCCTTTCTCTCTGGCACTCGAGGGAGCTACTCCACCAAGTCAATCTCCCACTCGCAGACCCTGATGGCCCTCAGTCTCTCAACCTCCTCTTTAAGCTCTGTCACCATGCCATGCAGATCTTCAACCTGCTCACACCTCACACAGGAGAACTGCTTGCCACCCTCCTCCAGCAGCAGCAGGCTCTGGCACTCACTGCAAACAGAGACCTGTGTAGCCACGTTTCTACACAGACCTTCTGTCTGGGTCGCCACAGCCTTTTTAAAGCAAGCCCTCTGTCTAGTAGAGACCATGGCACAAAAATAAAAAAGAATAATAAATAAATAAATAAGAATACATATATATATACACACACATATATACACACACACACACACACATATATATATATATATGAATGATAATAATAAAATGAAAACTAAAAATAGGCAATAAATAGGCTCACACGTAGATTGCTCCTCCCTATGTTTAGTGGGCAGCGATAAGTCACTGCCCTCCCTGAAGCCTTTTCAGAGCTGAGGGTGTGGGCGAGGGTGCCGTTTCCCTAGCAATGCCTATGCCACCTCAGCCTCTCGTGAGAGAGCTGCCGGGAGCTGAAGGGACTATCTGCTCTCCCTCGGTTCCCCTGAGACAGGAACCCCCCAAAAAACCCCCCTGTACCTCAAAATCTGCCACTGCAGCTCCGGCTGTGACGATTCCAAAGCAGTTGATCTCGAGGATTCGAGATCAGTAGTGTCCCACTACTGATGAAATGAGAGAAGATAAATATAACAGGCATGATAGTGATGGGATAATCTGGGCAGCCTTGAGAAGGTATCATAAAAAGAGCTTTCATTATTATTGCTTACCACTTAGCTCACTGTGATTGTCTAGCGGTTACTCATGACAGGGCTTCAACGCTACCATACTGGGTGAGTTCAAATAACCCCATCAAAAAAAATGATGGGAACTTTTTCAAATCAGTGTTACGAATCTCCTCAGGCTATGGAGGGGAAAAAAACGATGCAATACTAACTCGCAGTAAAGTACACTCAAATTATGCAAAGGAAAAGCAAAAGGTTAAAGAAAAATTCATCCAAGAGCATAACTGCTGGCTCTCTCCTCTCACCAAGAATATACAGAAAAAATGCAAATAAACCACAAGTTCTGCAGCAGAACCAACAAGCTGAGCTAAGACTACTTGTTATTCACAAGCTTCACCTAACCGTTTCGCTTTTAGGGCAGCTGTTATTCTAAGGTAGGCTTTTCCATTCACAGTTAATAGATCAGCAAACATTTTCATGCCCAAATGCTCATATGCAGACCTCAGATCACCATCCCAACACTTCTGTGTATCTTGCAGAATTGAAAGCACTTAAAAGAGTCACCAAAATGCTGAATGTGCACAGACTCATATGGGATTCTATTTGCTCATGTGTTTTAAAAATACTTCAGTATATATCCTTCCCCCCCATGCTACACTTAGATAATTTCCTCAGACTCAACTGTTACTACCAATGGATCTCACTGTCTTTCAGTCCTACCACCCAACACCCCCTCTGCTTAATCTTTCCCTATTCTTATTTCCTTTGGTATTTTTCTGTTCAGACACTTCAGGCCCCAAAACAAGAGAACTGATTTCAGAACTTGAAACAAAACAAAGAGGGAAAAGAGAGAAGGATGCATTTTTTTCCTCCTTCTGTATTTATACACTCCTTTCAATTTTTCAATTTTTTCAATTTTCCCCCAGCAGGAAGAAGGGCTGGCTGTTTTAGATGAAGATTTTAGTCGAAGACAAAGAAAAACTCTTGCCACTAACAGCAACGGAACAAAACACCTGAGTGAAGTTAATTCTCAGCCCCTGATACTTAGAAGCCGATATCTGTCTTAAACCAACTCTTCTCACAATTGTTAATTATGTCTTCACGTGTTATCTTTTGTTTTGTGTCATGAAAAGGAATGTGTGATACTTCTCAGGGCCTTGCCTGCTGCTGGGCTCCACAGCATTTTCCAGCAACAGGAGCCTGGCTAGATCTGCCACAGTAGCTGAAGAGTTTAGTTATGACTGAGCATCCTATTAAAACACCTGCAAATTTCTCAGCACAATACCCTATCCCTTTTTACTAAGTCTTAATATCACAGCTGTCTTCAGACAAACAAAATCACTGAGGGTTACACAGTGGACTCTTCTACAGCTTCAAGACAGAGGTGGTTGTAGCACCTATCCTCCCACAACCACTGTGTAATTCAGGTGGAAGCCCTTAACCAGTATGGCTGCAGTAGGAAGCCACTGGAACTTCCTTCTGCACTGAGGAACAGAATTCAAAACTGAGTGTTGCAGCCCTATCTGACTCTGAATGGAGCCCACTTGCAAGCTATTCAAGAAGCACATACCAGCAAGATCACTACTTGAATATAACCACAGTGGTCTCTCAGTGAATATGTACATGACATTAAGTCCTAAGACAAGCTGTGCTTAAGACTGCTAATTAAAATAGGACATAATAGCTCAGAAACCAACGACATTCCAACACTAGCAACATTTCCTTATATACGAAAACCTGTATCATATCTTAGTAAATAAATACACTGTAAGTGGGAATGTTTCACTGTACCATAACTGCCCATGCACAGGGTATCACTGGCAGCACAAAGCCAAACCCTGTGCTATACTGGACACCATGCTCTCTCTAATTATGAACCTAGCCAGCCCCAGTACCTACACAACCTGCAACAACTCTCCATCACTAGCCCTTTAAGGAAATTTAGTATATCTCAAAAGTACACACAATTTATAGATAGAATAGCACAGGAAACAAAGAAACAAAACAGGATTGCCTTTGATTGAACACACTCTGTATTTTATGAGGCTAAAGTACCTGAACAAACAGCTCTTACTAAGAATTATTATAACTGACTGCCAGAGATTGAAGGTTTCACAGTGTAATCAGTGGAATATTTTTAAAAACATATTTTACTATAACAAAACAGAGCACAGTATCTCAGAAAGCTGTGCACAGGCCTATGTTAGATAAGGTCCCATCCCCAGGCAAAAGGCAATCTCCCCAAGCCAAGACTTAGACAGGGCTTCAATGTGAGAATTCTTCATTCTGACACTTACAAATAGAATGAAGTCTGCCCATGTACTTCAGACAGGCAGCACTAACTGCTTCCCAAGCTCCTGATGATTCTCCTGCTGCTGATGTAGAGGAAAATACCCTGGGATTCACAGCAACAGGATTACTGCCTCCAGTGAATTAGAAGCGAGTCCTTACTGCAAAACAGGTGACTGTTTTGAAGGATACGCCAACCAAGAAAGAAGGAACATAAAAACCCAGCATGATAACTTCACAAGTGTCCATCTACCATCAAGTAGACAGGGACAGAGAAGAACCTCTACAGTCAGCCCTAGTCTGGTCAGTTACCATTGTTGGTATTATGAATCATATTTTCAACCTGACAAATAACTCCACAAAAATGAGTTGCAATGCAGTATCAGGCTTCAAATGGCAGCTGTACCAGAGCAAGTGCCATTGGGAAAGCTTCAGTTCCATGCACAGCACTGTACCCTGCCATTCTGGACAGGCAAATCACTTTCATTTCAACAGCAAGAAAAGGACACAAACAAACATGACATCATTTCACTGTTTGGCCAGCACAGTGTGAGCTATGTCCATGGAAAGGGCACAATTTGTTTCAGTAATGTTACTGCAAAGTTTCTCCGTCTGAAGTGATACTGTAATTTTCACTTTTCACTTAAAGAAGCAGAATAAAGATGCTTTTTACTGTGTTCTCCTAAGAAGCACCTTTGTAGCAGGAATTGGCCAAGATTAAAGCTGAGCTTAACTTACAAATACTCCTCAACTAAGGCGCTGCTGAATTTGCCTCACGAGTGCCCTCACACCTCCAGCAGTATGCAATGTTAGTCAGCAGTTTTACTGCTCCTCATTAATAACCTCAGCTGGAATCAAAAAGCACATATGAAAACCTTCTGATATTTTCTTTGTACACAGAAGTCAAAGCCTAGGGTAAAACAAAGCAATCCTTAGAATAGAAAGTTTACAATAAATTGCTTAGAATAAAAAACACCAGTCAGATCGTAAATGCTACAGTTACATTAATTTCTAGAGGTACTTTCACCTTAGCTAAAGACTTATGTACTATTGGACAAGTATAAGTACAATCTAATTTCATGTATTCAGTACCACTGACATTTTCTCTTTCAAACTCACTGTCAGTCCAAACACACCTGTGTTCATTAACCAGAGCATTCAAGAGTCAGTTTTATCATGTTTCATTTGGTTGGAGCCTTGAAAAACAAAAAAAGTAAGTTTGGCTCATCATTTGTTCACTGAAAAAGCAGATTTCAGACCCCATTTTGTCACTCCAAGAAACAAGGATGCACATTTCAGAAATAAATGTAGAATACTGGAGTTAGTTATACTTACACTCTTTTATATAAAGCTTTAAGTCTTTTCAGTTTTTGTTGATAAGTCACACAAGGAAAAAAATCAAAGATCAAACTGTTGAGAATAGAAAATTAGAATTATGAAAGAAAACACTGTCACCACATTATCTGCTCCTTCAGCTATTCCTAAGGACCAGAGATGGTTCTGACCTGCAGAACCTTCCTGTGAGCCTCAGGACAACTTAAAACGTGCATTAAACCAAAATAGTTAATGCATGTGCCATGTCCTGTAAAGCAGTGTGCAACAACTAAAACTGATTTACAAGTCTGATACATACCAATTTTCTGATACTACTAATATTATACTGGAATTGATTTAACTGTAGTTTAAGAGGTTGATAAAACCAGCCAAGACTAACTCCATTCCCTACATGTTTATATATAGTTATTTAAAGCAGAACTTTCCCTGTACCTGACTAAACACACTGCTCCCCCGTGGACACGGTAGGTGGCTCACAAGATCACAGCTCACACTGAGCAGGAGCTGCCAGGAGCATATGGAAGCTCCTGATGGAACAGAAATAGCCAGGCAGTTTGCATGTATGCTTTCCAGTTAGAAACAGCAGTGTCAGGCGGACAACACAGTACCCTGTATAATGAGATCTGACACACAGAGGAATACTTTGTCAACTCCCAGCCATGTTTGAGAGAAGACCAACAGAGATGAGCTAGTCCTCTACTGGACTGCTAAATTCTGATTACATTGTTTTTTGTTTACCAGTAAGTCAGAAGACATCAGCATTCATCATTTAGGATCATTTAAGAAAACAAGCATTTCATTCACTCCTGCTGCAACAAACGTGGCACATGAGTACCACAATAAGATCAGAAGTGTCTCACAAAAAAACAGATGTGACATCACATCCCTCTTAGCTAGCTATACTCCCAGTTTTAATAACTCAAGCTTAACCGAAATGATATAGTACATATACTGCATGATTTGGAGATAAGAACCCAAAGTAGCATTGTTTGGTACTGCTCATCAGAGTTTCCAACTCAAGTTTTCCACAATCCCACCACTCCTTACAGCAGATGCAAAATACATACATATGCACAAAAATGTCCAAATTGCAGAAGTAATGGGTAAATCACAATGACAACAAGTGATAACAGCCAGTGCTTTTACCACTTTCAGATTATTTCCCCACATTTATAGCAGCTGACAGAACCAAAACCCAGAACTCTACAACTGCCCAGACGTGAAGACCGAGTACCTTCCTGAAGTTTAAGGCAAGTCCCTCAGAGCAAAGCTGTCATGTATAACCATCGACCAAAGTGATCCCAAGGCCGAGCCAATGTCAGAAGTAAACCTCATAGCCAACATCCACTCCATGCTTGCATCAAGTTACATAAATATGAAGGAAGAGACATCTGACAATTTACTGGTGAGCCAAGTCCCCTGCAATAATGACTATAATAAGTGCAGGACAAGCAAAACTGATTAAAATCAATTATCAGATATCTAGGTGGGCTGCCATCCCTAGCTCCTCATGGCTCGAGGCCAAGCTATAGATCATTGCAATACGCTACATAAAGGACACCAGTCATCTCAGGTTTAACATAACAAGCACTTCTTTATTAGTAATAAGGCTGAGTTCTCAGCAAGGCCATTCGGACAAAACTAATACCACTAGAGACCACCATGCCAAGAGTAGAAAAACCATGTCTTTGTGAATGAGTTTTAAAAACACATACACAAAAACCTACATCATCTTTCTGCTTTACCAGCAACTAAACAGATGAGCATCAGTAAGACAAAAGGCAACTCTGAGGTTCCATAAGTCACTCTACTTGCAGCCAATTTACTCATTTTAAACAGAAAGAACTGAATGATGAAAGAAACACAGTATTTAAAAGGGAGTTTTAGGACATCAACTTTTATAATGTATGCTTTACGAATCTTCGCAGTGCTGTCAAGCACTCTTCACACTAATCACTTTAAAACATCTAAAATATTAATGAGCAGTCTCTAACCACTTTGGGGTTAGTCAGCCCTGTCAAGTACACCCATTTCACTGTAAGTAATCTGGGTTTGTTCCTATAGAGCAGGTTAACGTACAGAACACCTTCAGTAAAAATAATCATCACAGATAGATGGACAGATGTGAGAGAGAAATGTGATAAGCAATGAGGATAGCACCCCGCAGCGCTCACTCCATCTCCATTCACTTCCACTGGCATCAACTCAGCTTCTTCCATTTCCATATAAGATGGAAATGTGTCAATTCCACCCAAAGCAATTTATTAAGGCAAAATTCTAGCTTCATAGCTTGATTTCAGATCAAAGTGTAAAGGTCTGATAAGCGGGCTTTCATGTGTAAGATGCCAATTTCCTTTATGAAAACATCTTGAAGAACAAATAAAATAGAGCAGACCACAGAAATTTCACCAAGTCTATAAAAAGTTACTCCAGCAGCACAGTAGGATATTTGAACTTTGTTTCAATCATTTCATTTGCCATATTTCATTCATTTCAATAGCGACGTAACTGCTCGTCTTTCAAAATGCTGATGTTGTGACTATCTTAAGTAGTTAAATGCAATCAGGGGGAACACACAGCTCTTAGAAGCTGTCCCATTTGTCAGCTATCTTTGAGTACAGCAACAACACCCACAAAAAAAAACCTGAGATCATCCTTAATTTTTTAACTTGTTATGATTAAACACATGTGAAGTCAAGGCTTTGAAAAGTTTTAGAAGCCACTAATTTATTTATTTTGAGCCTCACTCTTCACTTGGGCTCTTTTCTAAGGTTTGTAAGAGAAGATAAGAAGTCTTCCATCAGTAAACAGAAGACTTCATAATCCTTAAAGCACCAGCCAGTCTAGGTTAGGAAGGTGGAAGAGAAACTGGAGACATCCACCTCCACTGCAATGACTCAAATATAGACAGGACAGAAAACATACACAACTTCTTGCTAATGGATATAAACAAATCTATCTAAGGAAAGTTCCCTCCACAGAGCAGAATTAAAAGCAAGAGCTATTTTTTTAATACTTTCTGGACAAGCACTCAAAATTTCTTTATCTGCTGTTCTAATCCACCCAACATCTACTGGACAGACTGAGGTATACTCTCCAATTAATTTGCTTGCTACAGAAATAATTTTGACAGACCTCTCATCTTCCATTTAACATAAGAAAAATATTCCTTTTCCATAACCAGAAAAAATAGAACTGCAACTACCTTAATAATTTTCAAAGTGAGCATTCACTAAGTTTATTGACCCACCATTCATTCCATTGTATATACTTCTGTGGTGAGGGTTCAGGTCATCTGTCACTTGTCTCCTGAGGGTACCTTCTCTACTGCCTCCACTGAGATGCTTGAGATGCTCTGGGCTCCCTCCATAGTGTTTTTTGAGGTGCTCAGGGCTCGTGCCCCTCACCTTGTGGAGATGTTCTGTACTTCCACTCGGCGTGTGCTTTTGAAGATGATCTGGGCTGCCGCTGCTGTGCTTTTGATGCTCAGGGCTACTGCTAGGCCTCTGCTTTTGAAAGTGTTCAGGGCTACTACCCAAAACATGCTTTGGGAGAGTTTCTGGACTGCTACTGCTGTGCTTTTGTTGTTCAGGTGCTTTGACAATGGTTTTCTGATGTTCTGGACTCGGTCCTCTCAGGTGATGATCAGGACTGCCCAAACTCCTGGGCTTCTGGAGATGCTCAGGGCTGATACTCCTGTGCTTCTGATGCTCAGGGCTTCCTTCAGCCCGTGCTTTTTGAAGGTGCTCTGGGCTTGTACTTGGGTGATGCTTATGATGATCTGGACTGTCTGTACTTCCTGTGCTAGAAGTACTGCTCCCATCACCGACATCTCTCATGTAAGTGCTTGTCGCAGCTAATTGGCACAGGCTGATTTGGCTGTCAATAGAGCTCCGGCTTCCTGCTCCACCACCCTTCTCCTCATCCAACAACACACACAATTCCTTCAGCTCCAGGTTTTCTTTAACCACTTCTTCTTGTCTTACTTCCAGTTCTTTTAGCTTCTGTAAGTACAAGGCAACCTCTTTGTGCATAACACTAGCGCTGTACCTGCCCAGCCTCTGCCACTCACGGGACACCCTCTTGCCTTTCTGCCTATCATCATCCAGAAAGCAGCAGAGGTCTCTCAGTTCCTGGTTATCTTCTTGCAGCTTCTGATTGATATCCTTTAAAAGAAAGATAATAATGACTAAGAAGTGTCTAAAAGCATCAGTGTTACACCATCACCACTATACAAGCCAGCAAACAGCACTGCCATAAACTTACCATCTAAGCACTGAAGCAAGGCAGAAATAATTGCATGTATGAATCTAGCATGCAACAACAGCACCACGCTTCAAATAAACGGAGCTGCTGCACAGCAAATTAGTGAATATAACCTTCCAACGGTTCAAAAGCTCTATTCTGATAAGGCACAGAAGCGCCTGGTGTTTAATTTACGTTCACCCTAAATATCAGAATAGCTTTGTTCCCAAACATAGCAAAGATCGTAAGCTTTCTCATGAGGATCTCACTCTCTTGAGAAGTACTCACACCAAGGTACTGCTGAATAAAACTGAAGTATATCAGAGATTGTAATCCTGCTTAATCACCAATGCTTATGCTCTCTCTTCTTTAGAGCACATTCACATTTGAAAGTGAGCATGTTAGAGATTTAAGATGTTTGAGTTTTGTGTATGATAACCTCATCAATCATCAGCTTACCAGCACTACCTCAGCCACTCTGAAAGGAATCTATGTGCCTTCGCAGATTTGCCATTCCTAACAAAAGTATGTGATTCCACATCCTTCCTTAAGTGAGGGAGCATCTGAAGCAAATGCTCCCAAGCAGAAGTGTTCAAGCTGGTACTGTAGCAGAATAACTTGCCAAAGAAAATATTTTCACTGGTTCATGCTCCTAGTGTTACTAAACTGGCTTGTGGCCATATTTTATCGTTCTCTGAACTCAATATTCATTCCTTATTATATGTCCTACAGGACATTAGAAGTGAAGATTAACGACAGCCATTAGGAAGTAAGCCTTACAGAAAGGCCATTTTAGCACAGTTTCTGAAAAGAATTAAGCTCTTTCAGCCCCACTGGACACGGGCATGTGCACACATGCATTTGTCTAATCTCCCTCTCAAAATAAATTTTGCTTCACTCATTTAAATTCACTGCGGACAAAGTTTCTGTGAGGCTTTGAGGTAGCATCAAAAAACCTGTGCTGGAGAGAAATATTTTAAGTGAGCCCATGATATGACAGCCCCCAGGTGCTCTGACAGAAGCAGGAGGCACTCACACACCAAGTGCAGGCATCACTGCTCCTCAGGGCCCTACTCCTTCTCATGGGACAGAAGAGAGGTAGGGCATTAGACCTCGTTCTCCCAAACACCGTTTAGAAATTCCAGCTAAGATATCTGAACAAATGGTGGAAGTTAAACGTCATTCAGGGAGCTCGGGACTGAGAGGGGAACTTGTCATTCCATCCTGCACATGTTGGTCTGGCAGATAAACTCACATGATGGAACAACACCTCCACACATAGCTAGGAGGAAGGCACCGTTGTAAGGTAACCTGCATCACAAAGGTGCCACCTGCTTGCACGGATGCACTGTGACTGAGGGGCATGCAGCCCCAGACACTGCACGTCCTCAAAAGGTTGGGACACACTCACACTTTGCAGAACAGAAGGGCTGAGGGGCTTGTGTCCACAACCACTGCTTTTTCAGCTGTCCACCTGACTAGAGCTATTCTGCCAGTCAGGAACCCCTTTCTCATTTCCTCTCGTGTAATAACGCAAAGCCCAGGCTGCATTTGGGCGCCTCCTTCCCTTGAACTTCAAAGGAACCGCTTAAGACAGTTTCACGTCTCAAAACACGAAGACAGAAACTGCTTCAAGATAACACTTCGGGACTATAACAGCAGCACGGCGCGGGCATCAGGACGACTACCCGCAGGCAATCACACCTCCCGCCCAGCCCTCAGAAGCGGAGGAGGAGGCAGTGAGGACTACGGCTCACACTCGACCAAGAGTTAAACGAGTGACAGCACACCGTAAGGGCACGGCCTGCGGTCCGCGAGGAGCCGCGACACCGGTTGCGAGCTACGGGACGCTTCCCGCAGCCCGCGGCCGAGCCCGAGCTGTGGCAGCGAGCAGCTCGCGCTCCGCCACGCGCCCGTCCCACGGGAACGCCACGCGGGACTCCGCCCGCACCCAGCGTTACCTTGAGACCGCGGATCTCGCCGAGGTGCAGCTGGAGGCGGCGGTTCACCTCGCGGATCAGGTTGCTGTGGTCCAGCATCGCGCTCATCTTCTCGGCCTCGGCGCGGCGGAGGCTGCGGATCAGCTCCTCTTTGCTCCACTGGAGCAGCTCCTCGTCCGACACCTTGGACAAGTCCTCGGTCGCTGCCGTCCCGCAACTTTCCGCCGCCAATTTAGCCATGCTGCGGGCCGGGGGAAAAACGCCAGAGGACGAGGAAAGGGCGTGCAAGAAAGGGCGTGGTGGAAAGCCGACCGCGGTCCGAGAAGCAAACTTCCGCAGGAGAAAGAAAAGAAAGGGGAGGAAGAAAAGAAAAAAGACAGGGGAAAAAAAAAAAAAAAAAAAGACAAAGGCGAAGCCCGAGCGCTCAGCTCCCGCAACAAGTCGCGGCCACCGCAGCACGCCCCATGCCCCGGCCCGCCGCCGCCTCCCGTGCGCGGGGCGGGCGCTGCCGGCGCCAGTGGCGGGCGCGGGGCGGGAGCTGCCGGCTTTTAACTGGCGCGGGGCTGCTGCCGGCTTTTAGCGGGCGCGCCGCGTGCGGGGCGGGAAGGGAGGGGCGCGGCGGGAGCGAGGCGTGCCGCGCGGCTCCACAGCGCCACCTGCCGGGCGCCTCTGGAACGAGCGTGGCTCTGAAGGCGGACCCAGGGCGCGTGGTACGGAGCTCGTGCGGAACACTCTCGGTGTGAGAGGGGTTGCTGGAATACGGGTGTGTCCGGAGTAGAAGCCGTGGAGCAAGATGAACTGCGTGAGAACAGAAGGCTGAGAATCAAGGCACTCGAGCAAGTTCAAGTTAGGCTGCACGATGATAACCCTGAGTGGAGAAGAGTGCGTGGCTTGGAACGACTCACAGCCCTGCCTGGATTTTGCAATATTGTCTCACTCCCCCAAATCATTTGCACCCCCGGGCTAAAGCAGAGACAGAGCAGTTGGGCACAGGGGCTGCCATGCTGGGAAACACAGTCCCCCTTCCTTCCAGTTCTTCCCGTGTGTGCCATACACCAGCAGCAGAGGGACTTGCCCCCAGCTCTCAATTCCATGGCTTGCCAGCCCACAGACATTTCCCCTGCTGCGCCCTGCTTAGCCCTGGACACAGCTATGAGCACAGGCAACATCTTGCAGGAAGTTTCCCACAGGCCAGCGGTGTAGTTTCACCACTGCCTCCATGTAATCCAGCACTTCAGGCCTCTGATAGCTGTAAAAGTTACCTTAACCACTGATAAATACACAAGGATTTTACCAACGCTTCCGGGCATCTCTGGTGAGGGCCTAATGCTGTTCAATAGCTGGCTGTCAAAAAACGCATCACAGCAAATGAATACTTTTATGGCAGTCATTTTACACAAAGATGCCTAAATCATTTTTGTTCAGACTTTCAAAAAATACATCAGAGAAGAGACCAGAATTGAAAACTGTCACCTCCGGATTGGAAGGAAGTAGCAAGAGCTTTAAAACAAAAAGTTCAAGGAATTATATTCACAGTTGTTTCTAGATATTCTCCCTATCATTCATGCACCCACAGCAGATGCCCAGCATGGTATAGCCCACACTGGCCTGCTCTGCTCCCAGCCATGAGCTCCAAGCTGGCTCACCACATCCCTCTGTGCTACCAGAGCCCCATCTCGGCCTTCCCCCTGAGCACCTATCCACCCACAGAGCATCCCAGTCCAGTGAGCCATCCCACTGTGCCTCCATGACCCAGTAAGATTGTAGACATGCAAGCGCACACTCACCCCTAATTCCTCCTGTTCATTCCCTGCTGGAAAAGATGCTCTTGTTCAATTTGGGCAGGTGGGTCCCATTTCTTCCTAGCAGTCCTCAGAGAGGATTCCACAGTCAGAAAAGACAAGTTGTCAACAGCAGCTCCATCCACAGAAACAAGCTTTCTAGCTGAGCAGAAAATGTACTTGAAACAATAAATTTAAGGAAATTAGAATGAAATCATTAATTATGTTTTATGGGGTTGATTTTATCCTGAATACCTTCACAACTTTCTGCACAGCTGATGTGGTTTATGTGGTTTTGATGGCAGTATTACACATCAGAACATCATGCAGGCAGTTAAAGAGTTAATTCTATTGGGGAGCAGCAGAGGGTTGAAGCTCTGCACCAGACACCAGGCCCACTCTCTCTCAGCACTCTCTCGGCTGCCGCAGAGATTCAGCACGCGTGCTTCCCCTGCAGTTCTTCCCTAAAGTAAGCTCTCAGATTTGGTTTGGAAACTTTGTCTCTCTCAATTGCTCAATTTTATTAGATTTAGTAGAGTTACCGTTCCTCTTCAAATTGTGCCTTTGCTTTTGTTTGTTTGTTTTTTGTTTTATTTCCTCTGTTTCCCCCCAACCCCAGGAGCACACAGCTCTGCTGGGGTGGTCTTGTAGCCACCGACTGTGCAGTTTTTTTCCTCTCTCTCTTCTTTCTGTTCCCCTTGTGTCATTGTCATGGATAACACTATGACAACAGCTAATAGCTTGTTCTGGCCAGAATCCAAAATAGATGCATAACCTGAGCATCTGTGAGTTTAACTACTTCTGATCATCGTTGGGATAACACTGGACTTAGTTTTGTGCTCTTATTTTATTGCTGAGTTAATCAGTGGCCAGATATTTCTTTCTACTAATACTGATGGAAGTAAGAAGTACAGTGTGGTGGGAAACAAGATGTGTGCCCTGCAGGATAATCCTCTGCTTGGTCAACGCTATGAAAGCACTGGCACAGTACTTAAAGAGATGAAGATGGATATCTCTCCTCCTGTAGGAGGCCAACAGAACTGTAGTTATGCTTAAATTTAAGCACTAATAACATGCTTTTTTTTTTTCCTATCCTCTTCTAAAATAAAAAAAGCAACAAAACCAACTTCAACATTCGGGCTCCTATGAAGCAAAGCATTCAGAGCCTTCCTATGAAGCAAAGCATTCAGAGCCTATCTAGCAGAAGGTATTAATTCCTATTGAATATATTCTTGGTCACAACGGCAGCTTAAAAAATTATATCATTTTCAAAATATATATTACTCTGATTAAACCCTCAGTCTCTAGTTCACTAGCAGTGCCTCACAGTGATCTGGTGCAACATGCCAATCATGCAGATGAAGAAGCCAACATGCACCTCTCCTATGAGGAAAGTTCGAGGGAACTGGGCTTGTTTAGCTTGAAGAGGAGAAGACTCCAGGGAGTCCTTTCTCAACCACACTCAACCTTTGCAAGCTCACTCCTTCACACATTGAGAGCACCTTAAAGCAATGTAAAGACAGTGATTTACACATGGAGCTACTATATGCATGTCCTACATAAGTAACTTGCAGCACCAAGGTCAACAGCACTGTCAGTTCAGCAGCCATCAACCTCGCCATTGACTTTACCATTATGTCATACAGTAAGACTTTGAAATACTTTACTGGAATGGGGCTGCTGAAATGCATATGTATGCATCGATGCACGCACTACCACACGCAGAAGGAAGTAATTGGGCACGACACTCATGAGGTTATTGAATGAGTAGTGATCCCCACAGATTGCCTTCCTCTGCAGTTTCCATCTCCATGCACAAACTCTTCAGTTGTTCTGCTGATTCTTCTCATAGAGACAAATCTATCAGGTATTTAATTATGCTGTGCTCAGTATAATATACTATTCTACCTAGCTTACCATTATGTGCCCTATCACAGCACTATACAGCACAGTGTTTCCATTATGTCCATGCCGTTGGATGCTTTTTTTCCTATTAGCTTGTTAACAGGCAAAGCAAAAAGAAAACTCCCAGATCAGGATTTCTAATCTACCTGTAGATATTATTCGATCAATTTCAGAGAGGCAGGAATTCCAAAAGGTGCTGCAGGCTAACTGGAGGGTACTGGAGTGATGTTGGTTGATTGGTTGGTTTTGCAGGGCTTTTTTGTTTTATATTTAGCAGAGTAGAAACTCATTGGTAGAGACAATCACAGTGTATGGTTTGTATAGCCACAGGCATGACAGCCTAGGTAAAAACTTCGAACAAAACAGAGGTAAGACAGAGGTGGACAACTTGGAGAAGGTTCTGAGAAGAAAAAAAAAACATTTAGCTTAATTATAACACAAACCATCACTTCACAACTGCCAGTAAAGTATTGCCAACTTCAGCCAATTGCCAGCAATTAGGAATGACATACATTGCAATATATAGAATACAAAGGGAGCAGAAAGGAAAGAAAAACAAAATGCTATACATTTTGTCACAACGGATGTACAGCCATTGCCAAGGGCAAGGCTTCTGAAGATAAACTGCTAGGCTGCAGGATAAACCACTGTTCCAACAAGGAAATATTTGAGGCCAAAGAAAAACAGGTTCTTCAGGGGATGAGTATTTTCTGTTTATAGCACTAAATAAATAATGCACACAAAGCAAGATGACTACGCACAGGGAATTTGTGCAAGTGCAGCACCATGTGAAAGAAAAAAGGATCTAATCCAGTGTCTTGATTTCCCAGGATAACATATCAAGCATTCATCCAGGGTTTAAACAGATCCAGCATTTAAGCAGAGAATTTTAACCTTCTCGCATCTGAAGGTAGGGACAAATGGTTTCAAACCTGTGAGGTTTAAAGAGTTGAGGATAAGTTGTCACTGATCTTCAGAACGGATCACTGAAAGCTGTGATTAAAATGAACACATCTCAGGTTTGGGGGGTTTTTTTTGCTTTTTTTTTTTTTTAATTTTTATGTGGTACTGGGTTGTTGTTTCTATTTTTAATTCAATGTTACAGAAACAGGCAGATGTTAGATTCCCCAACTTGTGTCAGGCCTTACTGGCTGCAGTAGGTGACTTTCCATCATTGTCATCTCACTCAAGTCCTTAAGTATCAGTTTTATTTCTGACCTCTTACTCAAAGCAGGCTGCCATGTGTACAGAAAAAAAAAAAAAAAAACAAAACATACCAGTAGAAGGGGGAAATAGTTAATACAAAATAATTAAGAAAAAAAAAATGAACTACCTACTTTCAAGTGGAATCCCCTTCCAGTTCCAGTAATATGACTAGTAAGAACTTCCTTCTAGTGCCAAAAATATAATGAAGTCAGAGAGCTTTGCAAGTTAGCTGTACATCACAGTACCCCTGTACCTCTGATAAATGTGTTTTATAATAAGAGCAAACTTCCTCCTTTTTAAAACTGCAATGCTTTTTTATGTTGGGAAGTGTATTACAGGCACTAAAACCAAAACATTCTGAAAAAGGCAGGGCAGAGAGAGTAGCTGCAATCAAGCAGAGGAAGATTTGCCAGCTGTCCAATTGCATTTGGAAATGAAACAAATTCTAAAACTAAACCACGTAAAAATTTACACAGACTGAGAAAGTCCCTGATATTGGTAGGGCAGCAGAGCAGTGGTTTGAACCAAATGGAAAGGGAAAGCTCCCAGAGGTTTTCTACCAACAGGATCTTGATATTTCCTCCGAAGTAGATACTTTAAATAAATATGGCTAAATAGAAAGTTAATTACCATATAGCTTTCTGAACCCACAGGCAAGAATGAAAGACAAGGTCAGCAGGGTTTGTCCTTTCAGCATGGAAAGAAAAAAGAAAACGGCAAAGCAAACACTGCCAAAAAATCCTAGTGGTTTAAAGCCAGCTCCTCTTCTTCAAATGGTGACAGATGTGCTGACCCCACAGGGAAATTGAGACTCCTTACCTCTGTGCAACAACCTCCTTGTTTCTAGCTCTCCAAGGCTATAAACCACTCCTTAGCACTGTAACACAGCCTTCTGTACAAATGCCACATCTAGGCCAGGCTGAACACGGCCTGTCTTGGTCTTAGACAAGAAGATGAAGGCAGAGGGAAGCAAGCCATCCAATGTTCCCCTTCAGGTAGGGCTGATGTGAACACTTAGCAGCCCATTGAGGTAAGCAAGTGCATCTTCTCACCTGTGCATAGGGGTACTGCAGCTGTTCATTCCACCAGGATTCTGAGGACACCATTTAGGCCCAGATCTATTTTACATCTCAATAATCCAAATGAAATGTACAAAAAACAATTAAATCCAGTAGATAATGATTGTAACAATGGCACATAGTATTTAAAGCATTTTCAATCTTCAATGCACTTTATAGACAATAGCTAATTAGTGGATAACATGAATCTAAAAAAAATAAATAAATCAATACATGAGAATAGCATATGTTTAGAATTAACATTTCAACTACTCTCCTCCAGCCACTACACTTACAAAACACTTCTTTATTTGTACTGATATGTAACAACAGATCCCATACAACTCATCACAAAGCAGTAACGAAGTTCTAATCTGCCCCATTCACTCAGCGAGAAATGACATCCCACACACGGTCCAAACTCAGGAGTCTTCCATGAGCAGGAACCGAAGCTTTCAGGAGCAGCAAAACAAAGACGCAACTCATTCTCCTCTGCTGCCAATTTCATTCTCGCAGTTAAAATTACCTTCTTTCAACAGCTGTTGTTTCTGTGGCTAATGGATTGACCTTTTCGAGAAGGGAAAAGTTCATTCTGGTTGTTTGGTTTGTTTCTTTTTGGTTGGATTTTCCTTGAGTTACCAGAGGCTTTCGGGTATGAAAACCAAAACAAAGTAACCTCCAATGCTATGAGTACCCTTGTGCACTAGCTGCCGTGCACAGCCTACAGTAGGTGAGAACTCCCTCTGCTGACAGCTAAATGCCTTCGCATCTTCTTCACAAAAAATACTTGCAACACAGGTTTGCTCCGCTTACGCTTCCCCAGCTCTGCCCTCTCCTTCAGCAGAGAGCTGCAGTTTGTCCTGCTGTTTTGCACACCTTTTTAAATGACAATTTATTCCGACTGCAGCATGGACGTGCGGCCGGGGCTCCCTATACTGCGGTTTTCTGTCTTTCTTTCTGGCTCAATGCAAATCACCCAGCTGCAGATTCCGCTAAGAATCTCTTTCAGGTAATTGCCTAGGCAATTGGCAAGAATTGCCCTTGAATAGAGGGCATAGAGGGACAAAAGCATTTATCCAGCGTGATACAGTTATTTCTTTGAAATGCCTTCTTGTGTCTTAGCTCTTTATCTCGCTGTAAAAGCTCAGGAGCAACTGTCATCTACTCTAATTTTTCTTGTTTTGTGTGTACTAGTTACACGATTCCAATCAACAAAATCAATAGCACACTTCCAATGTATTCCTTTGTACATAAACACATAGAGTTTAAGCCCCGCTCAACTAAGCTCTCACTAAGAATTCCACTAGCAGCTTATTTCCAATTAAGTTACTCAATGCTCACAAGTTCCTAACTGGAAAGGCCACTATGGCTTTTAGTCTTGCTTATTATACCATTTACTTCTGACTAATAGGGCTGCAAAAATTCCTTCATGTGTTAATTATTCTTTTATCATAATTCTTCAAAATGACTTCTTTCTCCAATGTAGTGAAAAGTTAGATTGTGAGACCCACATAGCAAAGTTTCAAGCTCATTACCTTTTATTTTCAGACACAAATTAAATCTGCATGATGTTGAATACAAGTTTCAATCAAAAAGCATTTCTGTGCATACTATGGAAAGAAGAACTGTGTTTATTCAGAGTTAATAAAGTTTTCTGGGCCCTGAACAGAAGTTCTTATTGGTAAGTCACACTAGTAGGACAGCTTTAAAACCTTACTAGTACCCTTAAGAAATAGTTTACAACAGCAGCAGTGAGGCAAATAAGTTATAATTCATGACAGAAGGATGTAAGGTATGAGGTTAACACAATGAATAATACCAAATGGTAATGTAGCCAAGTTATTTCATAGATAGTAGAGTTAGACAGATTACTGCAATAGAAGACAATTGAAATAAAGGAAAAAAAAATGCTCACCTGTGTCCTAGGCTCACAATAGGAAACTCCAAAGGAATGATCTCCAAAAAGAAAACCTTCCCCACTGCTGGTCAGCCCTTAAATGTGGTCTGGGAGAGGTGGAGCCAGACTCCACCCCTTCTGGTCACACAGGTGAATTAAATAGGAAAATAAACCTAAAGGGCATGGAAATTTGTCCAGTTTCATTAAGTCTGGGGAGAGATGCAGGAGAATAAATGAGCACCGGAGAGGAGCAGTGTTCTCAGCCCACAAGATCATTTTTAGACAAAATTCAAGCACTGGCCCAGAAGGTGAGGAAATTTCCACTGTTGCTCATTGTTATGGTTTTATGATTTTTTTGGTACTGGTATTCCACATCATAACATCATGTAGTGCATTAAGAGTCAAAGAGAACTGCATTCCCCAGAAGACTTTGCGATGCTTTGTATTTTTTTGCGTGTTTTCCGCTCAGAGGGAACAGATAAAAACTCTCTGTGGTCACAGGACTTTCTCTCTTTCCTCTAGGATCACTTCAGAGTGGGTGCTCGCTGCCGTCCGCCTTCAACGTTAGCGTAAGGCCTTTGGTTTATCGGGCACTCTCTCTCTCTCTCTCTCTCTCTCTCTCTCTCTTTTTCTCTTACTCATTTTGTTTGATTCATTTGGCTTAATTCCAAATTGTATTGTATTATATTGTGTTATTTACTTCCTGGTGTCTTATTTAGTAAATTAGCTTTTCCCCCTCAGATCGTTTCTGCTGTTTTGTTTCGGGGCTCATCTCCCTTTTTCCCTTTTCCCTTTCCCCCTTCCCCTTGTCCGGGGTGTGGGCCTGTGGGTCTCCTTCCTCAGTTGTCGCAGGGCCGAGCCGAACCAGCTCACAAACCGCTGACACTCATGCTGTCCATCTGGATAAATAAAGGCTCCTAAAGCTGTCATCTTCTCACTGTCTTTCAGTAGTGCTGCTCTTCAAAAGCAGTAAAAACCTGAGGGCCACAGGAAATGCAAAGGATTTCTTTTTATCAAACAGCTTCAAAGGAAAGGGGTATCATATGGAAAAATATTTCATATGAAATTACAGCTTCATACCCCTCCCATTTTGCTTTTCCATTTATCATTTCTATCTTCCTGCTCTCCCCTGGAATTATTAATACTTATGAAAGAGCATAATGTTTTCATAATGAAGAACATTTTCTCCATTATCTGGAGAATAATATAGTTCATTCAATGCATTCCCTTGGAGAAAAATAAATAAATAAATAAACGTTTTAGTCTGATATAAATAGATGCTCTTTCCCAGGATAATACATTGCAATGAACTACTAAGTTTTCTTTTGGATTTATAAAAGTACACAACAGTTCTGTGTGGAGACGGTGATTTTCCTTGTGGTGCCTGGAGACCACTGCTCTCCATGACATCACATGTCATCATCCCATACCACAGGGTATGTATGTGTAGAGCAAGGAAATGCATCTTTGATCTTAAAAGCTGATTCTGTTCTTTTCATCTTGATACTCAACAAAGACAAGCTCAGGTTTTTGTACTCAAAACTTCTTCAAGGATATGTTTTGGTACCATTGATTGTTTGCTTCTGGGAAATAATGTATTGTCTAGAAATTTGATGGTGGCAATGAATTGTGTACTTGTAAAACAACGTAAATAAGCATCTGATTATGCTAAGATGAAGGCCAGACTACACACTTGCAAGTCAGCTGCAGAATGAAGGATTTCAGCTGGTAGTACTGTGCCCTAAACGCTACAAGTTTAATGTTACAATAAAACAGCAGGGAAAAAATGTTTCTGCGGAAGGGTGGTTAGAGGCAAAGTTCCATGTTATTCCACTTAGTAGTAAACCAGTCTAGAAGTAGCAAAGCAGAGGGACCTATAACAAGGACTGCAACGGAAATAAAAGTTAGCAAAACCCTGCCCCAGAGGCTGGAAATGCTTACACTGAGGATCATCGAGCCCAACTCCAGGCTCCATGCAGCTCCCAAAGGTCAGACCGTGTGTCTGAGAGCACTGTACGTGTGCTCCTTGAACTCCAGCAAGCTTGGTGCCATGGCCACTGCCCTGGAGAGGCTGTTGCAGTGTCTGCTCACCCTATGGTGAAGAGCCTCCTCCTGATGCTCAGCTGACCCTTCCTGGGTAGCAGTTTCATGCCATTCCCTTGAGTTCTATTGCTGGTCACCAGAGAGAGGAATTTAGGGCTGGTGATACAACAAAGCAACATGCTAGAACAATTCAACTACTAAACAGGAGTAGACATGACTCCCTGTTGTATACTTCCCTAGAGATGCCCTCCCTCAAAAGCCTCTGCAAGCAGAAGGAAGTGAGGGAACTTCAGTTTGCATGCTGCAAAGATACGGAGATGTTCTGCCCCAAACCCCGCTGAGGAGGAAGGCAGCATAACGATGCCTGGGATAGCAGAGCGGGAGAGCACAGGAGATCCTTATCAGTGACGATGCAGTCTCTTTCCTATCACTCCTCAGAAACGAGAGAAGCAATTGCACAGCAGGCTCGCCTGTCCATGAGAAGTACTGCGTGAGAAGCGCGGAGGAGTGGAGTGACCTCAGTCAGCTCAGTGAATTTCGAGAAGCCCTGCTTTAGAGAGCTTGTGTAAATAAATAACTAAATCAAAACATAAATAAATAAATAAATAAATAAATAAATAAATAAATCTTGTCATTTTCAGAACGTGACTTAAAGTAACCTGAAACCAGCGCGTGGAATGGGTGGGGGAGCAGGGAGAGGCGGCGGTGGCGCGGCTTGGCCGGCAGGTGGCGCCCGCGCACAGGCGGAGCGCGGCTGGAACGGACCCGGTAGAGCGCCCGGGTGAGGGCAGGCAGCGCCGGCAGAGCCAGGCCGTGGTACGCGCGCACGCACCGCCCGCCTGCAGCCTTCCTCCTCCTCCTCTTTGATCTCCGCAGAACAAAGGGCTTAGCCACTGCTTTTTTGCCCCCTCCCCCCCCTTTGGATCTTCCAAGGGCAAACGGCGGACATGAAGAGGACAGAAGCTCCGTCTTTTCATCATTTCCTCCCAGTATTGCTGTGAACCAGCTAGCAGGCGTCTTTCAGATGGGAATTCCTGCGAACTCCTGCAGAGAGTCAGGGCAGAGGCGGAAAAGGACTGACATCGCCCATCTCACAATGGCTTCTCTGTCAGTGCCATTCGTGAGAGAACTTTGCCAGCCTTTCCTCTCTCTTCCTCTCACTAACTCATAGCACATAAGCGTGTTCAAGTACAAGCAAATTGAAATAAGAAAAGAACTGAGTCCCACAGTTACTGGCTTCATCCTGCCTCTGGTGACAGAGGGATAAAATAAGCACCACGAAAGACAGAATTGTATGTTACAGCCATGGTGTCCTCTCCATGGTGCAAAAAAAATGAGCTGCTTCTGTCTCAGTCATTGCCTTTTTCAAAGGAAGGCAGAAACAACAGAAAGCCCCTCTAAGTATTGTTTCATTACACACACAGTAGCTAGATTTCTGTAGGACCAGACAGTTCATTTTATAAACCCACAGCATTTACACATCCCCACACAGGGATCTCTGCCCATGGCCACTGGCAGAAACACAACAGACTTATGGGGCTGAGTAAGTCCATTAGGTTTGCAAGGAAGAACAAGCTGAAATAAAACAGGAGACACACAGGGCTCCAGTCAGTTTTGAATGGTGGCCATAAAGCCAAGGCACAGTGGTATGTGTTTGAGAGAGGATAGATATGCATGCACAGACGTATATCAACACAACAGAGACAGAAGAGCAATGGCAGAATGCAGTGGATCCACCCCAGCAAGACTGCAGCCACTGCCCCTCTCATCTAACAGCCTTTCTCTTAAAGGCCTCCTCACAGGACTCTGAGAAAACTTTCTCCTGCAAAGTGGACTCCAGTGGGTCCTGCACTGAAGCAGGGAAGCTCAGGTGGCCTGCAAGATCAGCCTTCTGGGACAGGCACTCTGTGCTCAGTGTCACATACCAGGCAGCCACACTGAAAAGCTAGTCCAGTGTTTGCTGCGCACAGGGCTTCCATGGCATGATTTTAAATTGCTAAGTTACTTTTAACTTCACAGCAAAACAGAAGCATCTGACTGATTGCATAGTTTTTTCTCCAAAAAGGGTGAAAAAATCTATCAGTCCTGTGCTGCATTTTTCATGATGCCAGACTCCAAGTAATAAATGTTTGCTGTGGGTGTTTCAGGACGGCTCTGTCCGCTCAGTGTTTGTGAATGTATGAACTTTACTTCCCTCTGACAGCTAATTAATGGATTCTTGGAGAGGATCTGCTTTCTAAAGGTGAGAAAAATGATTTATGCAAAGAAACAGCAGCAAACACGGCTTTAAAGGAAATACAAATTTTGCTAGGAATTTGGGAGAGAAAGAAATTCAGCAAGCAAAGTGCTTGCTGCTGGCTCACATTGTTTCTGAGTAGAAAAAGTACCTGTAATTTTCCTTATGTTCTATTGCTTGTGATACAGACACTTTAAATCTAATTTCTAAATGCCTGGTTTTATCGGTATGATGTCTTTTCAGTGATTTTGTTCATTCTGGCTGCATAAAGTGTGGCACACAACATTCTGCCATTTGCAACCCATTTTGGCATGTTTTTCCAGTGATTGGCAATAGAGTGCAATATGAAGCTGTTTATAATGCAGCTTTTTGTGTGTATAGCTTAGCAGAAGTAAAAGTTACTGAAAATAAATGCTTCCAGAGCCACCATCTTCTTTATTTGCTCATAAAACTATTTTGGAACTTGAATATTAAAGAGTGAAATATAAGCCAAATTAAAGTGCTTAAATGTTTACTGAGAGTCATATTTAGGACCGAGTAACTAAGAAAGTATTAAGAAAACAAAAAATAGGATTTGAGGACATACTTCAGCACAGAACAGGAAAATCCAAACAGGATGGCTTATCTAGAAAACACTGCACTCACTGAAAGCGAGAAAGCAGTAAATAGCCCATTTATAAGGGCACTTCACATTGACAAACCCACCAAACACAAGAAGCTGAGAGTCATGTTCAAACTCCTTTCAACATCAGGTGAATAATGTGAAGCCAATGCACACAGACTTTTCCCCATAAGAAACATGTCTTTGGCAGTGAACAGTAGTGGAACTTCGCTAATTTTAGTACAGAGCTTGAAAGTCATCTGCAGATGATCTAGATTTAGCAGCACTCCCAGGAAGTGAGTGTGTTGTTATGCCCATTTTATGGAGAACATGCTTCAATCAGGTACTTATAACAGGCTTTGCCATCATATTTTAAAATGCAACTAACGAGGTGGAAATAATTTTGAAGCTCAGCAGTCCTTTGTGGGATTTTAGGTCAGCCACGCCAACCACTGCTTCTGCAGTGCTGAACTGTGAGTATGATTCAGTACAATAATTTCTGTGTTCCCAAAACGGAGGCAAGATACAAGGCATCACAAAGAGCACAGAGACTGGTAAAGCCAGGAAGCAAATTCTTATCTGCTGTGCCAATAGTAAACAGCATCTGCTTACTGAAAACCCTTATCAGAAGGAAGATGAGCCTGCAACAGCCACTTGCAGAACTGAACCAGCAGGAGGGGCTGAGACCTGAGATTAGTGATGGAACGTGGCCCCGAAGCTGTCCCAGTCAGAGCTCTGTTGGAGGCAGGAGCTCCCTGCCTGTCTTTGCCTGTGCAGACCTCTGGGGCAGTACCAAGGTGCAAGCTCTCTGGGATGGGAGACAATCCCCATGAGGTGAGGTCGTGTTGGGCAATTCTGTTGCTTTCCACATCTTCCACTGTTTTTGCATTGCTGGGAAAAAAAAAAAAAAAAAAAAAAAAAGCAGCTCGAAGTGAAAAAGCATGTGTTTTCATAGAGAGCACAGGAGCAGTCCCTGTCAGTCTACAGAGTACACTGTGCATGATGGCCCAATTATTTTCCTCTTCTGCAGAAAAGATTCCCTTGAGCAATTCCAGTTCCAAACCAGTTGGAAACTTTCAGCAGCCAAGAACTCCAGATCATGCTGCATCTCAGTACAGTTACAACTATTTAAAACCCAATTAATTCTCTTTCATACTATCCCATCAAGCTGTAAAGTTCTTGTTGGCAAGGCTTTGTACTTTGAAGATTAACTGAAAGTGGATTTGGCTTCAATAGCCGCACTGAACATATTTTATTCTGCCATCTCAAATAACAATACTTAGTGCTCTTCATCTTCAAATCATTATACAAACATTGAGTCACATCCCCTCACAACACTGTTGTGACATTACCTCCTGCAAATAAAATCATTCTCCTTGCAAGAGGTGGAGGCTGAGCAAGAGCCAGACAACTTGTGCGAGGTCATAGGAAGAGCCCTTGGCAGAAACAGATGTATGAATCAGGAGTTTGCAGGTGCCTTCAGCCTCTGAGTTAATCATCTCCACTTCTTCCCTCACCCTCAAGGTGAGGTGAGGCGTGCCACTGCTACACTTACACTCTGGAGCAGGGCACGTCCAGCAGAGGCCTGACAATGATGTACAGCCCTCTCTCCAAGAGCTGCTCACTCTCTGCCAGTTCCCCCAGTGCACTCCAGCAATTTACTCTCAGCGAGGAGGTTTGGTCCTGTGAAAGTTTCTTGACTTCTAAGCTGACCGAGCTGTCCCCTGCCCTGACAAGGCGGTGATCTGGCAACATTTGGCAAAGACCCTTGCCTTCTTGTGAAGGAGACTGTGCTAAGAAGTCTCTGCCCAGCTCAGCAAATGAGAACTGTGCAGGGCTTGAACAGGGTATGGTTTGTGCAAGGCTGACACACTGGGCCTTCCCTAACATGGGACCTGTCTGCCTGAATTAGGAGCCTCAGGTTGCTCTGTACTCAATACAGAAATGTGTGTCCTTCCAGAGGTAGTTCCAAGATGCTAATTTAGGCTCCAGTGACTACAGAGGGGGCCTGTGCTCCTAAATTAGGCATCTAAAGCAGTAGTCTGTGTGAAACAGATTTTGTGTTAATATACCCCTATAAATATATACTCTCTGCAGTGCCAACTCCCATAAAGTGAACTAATGTCAAACATGTAAAGCATCTAGTTCTTATAGCTTCTTTTCTTGAAGAAAACTAACAGAGCAAATATACATTTTATGTTCCTTTGGACATCTTGTCTTCCCCCTTATTTGGCTTCTTCCTAAATATATGAAGAGATGGTTCAGACTAAAATAATTGGATTACTGTCTATAAAGCTGTAATGTTACTCACAGAACCCTTTTGCTAAACATTCCAAGGCATAAGCAAGGGAACTGCTTCTCCTGTGAGCATGGCAGGTGTGTAGAAACCAAATTTAGCAGGTTTTGTTTCACTTACGCCTCTTGGTCTACTACCCTTGTTGCCAAACCAGGAGGTGCTGTGAAGAAATCACATCTCAAAGAGGCTGAATGAGACAGAAATTAAGAAGCTGGCCTAGAGTAATTCCCACACTCATTGTTTCTGCTGTGTGGCTTTAAACAAGTTATTGCACCTCCATTCCTTTCAGGAGGTAACCTTGGTTTCAGAAGATGCTCTGGTGCTTCTTATAACACATCCTAGTGCCATTATTTTTTTTAAGTTATGTGAAAATTGTCTGTAGAATTGTCAGTGACATTGCTCAGACAGCAGAGCTGAGGCATGATGGTGGGCAGTACAAGCAGGCTTGCGCTGGTACCCCTGTGCTCTTCCTTTATCTGACAAAATTTCAAGCCATTAAGCATAAGAAGCAACAGCTCTGTCAAAGTCTGAAAGATACTTGCAGAACACTTTGAAGCAGGGAAATATTTGCAGGAATTCTAGCTCAGAATAAATTGTTCAGGGGTATTACAGAAGGAAAAAAATGAAAAAGAAATGGGAAAGGGAAAAAAGAAGTCCATTTAAATATATATTTTATGGTGTGGTTCTCTGAGTAAACTGTACAACTGTACCAGTGCAATTTATCTCTCCACCTTTGCAGAGACAATAATATGAGGTGCGCAGATTCTCACTGCTCACAAAAAACACTTCGGCCCTCTAAAATAAACTCATTTTTTCCTGCCTCAACTACAGGAAATTCCAGCAGGAAGCAAGGTCCTGAAACTATGAAAGCTGGAGCCTGAAGCCTGCGGATCTGACCACAGAAGGACTTATGAAATCGTCCAAACCTTCACCTATAGGTTATATCACCCTTGCTGCTCTTCTCAGTATAGATAATGTATTTCTGATATCTCTAATTAAAGGGAAAAACAAAAATGCTGATCGGCAGCTTTTCAAATGGCAAGTCTTAAAGGCTGATACTGTTAGGAACATGGATCCAGCCTATGTCTTCAGCAGCACTTTCTTGCACTCTAATTCCCCCACAGAGAGCCATTTACGTCCTTTCTGTTACTGGGGTAGAAGGAACATGCACTCCCTGTTGGTGGCTTTTGCTTTATTCTGGATCGCCTTTATTTTTTTGGAGTTTCTACTAACAAATTTGCATACTGGGATTGAAATAAACCCATCATCCAGACTATACTGTATCAAGTATCAAGCACATCACGATTTCATAGTTGTGTATTTGTCATCCATCTGCAGACTTTCTAGTTGCAGAATGGTAAAACACCGCAGGATAAACTGCATGATGAAAGAAGCAGAAACAACATTTTGTACTGTTCCTTTTGGAGACCAACGTGCACTGAATTAAAGAGATGCAGAAGTGTGAGTTCCAACTGATATTTCTCTTCGTGTAATAATTCCAATCAAGTTAACAGAGTACCAGTGCTGAAAGCTAGATCAGGTTTAGATTCCCAGCAGCAATTCAGTATACAGCATTTCAAATCTTCCATTAACCGTTACTGAAGTATCAAATATTACCTCTTACCAGTACAGAGTTATATCCCCGTGTTTCATGTAGCCTTCACTTCACAGGAGCATCACTGTTTTTCAGGAATAACGAAGTGATGAGCTGTGGAATAAAAAAAATAAAGAGGAAAATGGGCAGGGTAACTACCTAGACACCAAGAGACTGTATGTATTTATTACTTCAAAGTTAATATTCAGCCCAGACAGGAAGGGGAAAAGGCTCAGTAAAAGCACTTTGAGCAGAGTCATTTAAAATTATTCACATATTCCTTGGAAAGAGTCCATAGCACTTTCATCTGGTAATGGTAGCACTGTGTTAGGAAACAGTGCTTAGAAATGTTGGATTAAAAGACCTATCTCGTAAAAATCAGGTGTAGGCCATTAGTCCTATTCATCTGTAACCAGCCTTAAAACCCTCCTGAGAAAGCAGTGATATGCAGCAGAGGGTACGTGTTAGGAGGAAAGGAAAGCACTAGTGATACAAAACAAAAGCATGGCTGTCCTGATTCTTCTTCTCTAAGGGTAAACTTGGTTGGCCTGATAGTAACACCTGGTGTCACACAAAAGAACAGCTTCATCACGGGGAGGTGTGCTGCTGCCTCCCTGGGGCCTGGGTCAGGGATGTCACCAAAAAACTCCTAGGTCTCGTTCATTCTTCTAATTATTATCTGTTACTGATTGTTCAGGCAGGCAGCAAAGAAATAACTCAGGGAAGCCTGCAAGGTATCAAAAGAGATTTCAGGGGTTTAGGGTGGTTGGTTGAGGGAGTGGGGGCATAAGTCATATTTTTCTCTCTCCCTTCTGGGGTGGTGAGGGATATGGAGCAGTCTAGGGAAACTCAGACCTTAAATAAGTGACAGAAAGGTTGGTGCTGTGTCATGGTTTTATGATTTTTTGGTACTGGTATTCCACATCATGGCATCATGTAGTGCATTGGGAGTCAGGGAGAACTACATTCCCCAGAGGACTTTGCAATGCTTTGTTTTTTTTTTTTTTTTCATGTGTTTTCCGCTCAGAGGGAACAGATAAAAACCCTCTGCGGTCACGGGACGTTCTCTCTCTTTCCTCTAGGATCACTTAGGAGTGGGTGCTCGCTGCCGTCCGCCTTCAGCGTTAGCGTAAGGCCTTCGGTTTATCGGGCACTCACTCTCTCTCTCTCTCTCTCTCTCTCTCACTCGTTTTGTTTGATTAATTAGGCTTAATTCCAAATTGTATTGCATTATATTGTGTTATTTAATTCCTGATGTCTTATTTAGTAAATTAGCTTTTCCCCCTCAGATCGTTGCCGCTGTTTTGTTTTGGGGCTTATTTCCATTTTTTTTCCTTTCCCCCTTCCCCCTGTCCGGGGTGTGGGCCTGTGGGTCTCCTTCCTCGGTTGTTGCGGGGCCGGGCCGAACCGGCCCACAAACCCCTTGACATTTTTGGCGCCCAACGTGGGGCACGACCAGCTGCCTTAGCCAGGCAGAGACAAACTTTCAGAGTGAATCTCTGTCTGTTGTTAAC
Organism: Callipepla californica brunnescens; assembly: GCA_023055505.1. Classification (NCBI taxonomy): domain Eukaryota; kingdom Metazoa; phylum Chordata; class Aves; order Galliformes; family Odontophoridae; genus Callipepla; species Callipepla californica. The sequence continues at coordinate 67,453,686 of JALIRH010000003.1, forward strand.
AAGCTTATCTGTACTGCAAGTGCTGTACAGCAAAACACGACCTTGAAGTCCGGGCGTACTGCCAGTTGTTTTGGGATATCTGTAAACTTCTTTTGGGTACTGCCAGATTGTTTTAGTACAAGAAAAAAAAAAAAAATAATAAAAATGTCTTTTCTGTTTCTGTTAAAACTGCCCTTACAGGGATTGTACTTCACCGCTTTTTCCCTCTTAATGCTCAAAACGTACTGGAACTTGGTTAAGTTTGCCATTCTGTTCCATTGGTTCTGGTCCGTATATGATAAATTAAAAGCAATGATAGAGGCACCTACCAGATACCAGGGCACCCCAGCTAATGGAACAAACGATAGCATGTTAACGAACCATGTGATGTTTGAATGGGTATCCAGGTTCCCCTCTCAGTTTTTTATGAATTTTCAAGATCACAGCTTAGGGATGGTGTTAATAATTGGGATATTAGTCCTCCTGCATGTAGTAGCACTTTACATCATGTGCAGGAAGCTTCTCCCAGAAACAGAGAATGTTGAATGGCAGGGAGAATGGAGAGTTTTAGGAAAGAAATTAGAAGCATGGGGACACCCGGTGTCATGGGATTTTTCTCCTGAACAATTGCAGGATCCTGAGGAGCTAGGCCTGTATCTGAGTAAAGGGTGCTGCGGCTCAGAAAGATCTGAGGTGGAACAGCTTATTTGGGGCTTGGCTTATGCTTACCGAGGTTTATATACTATTATGAAAAGAGAGAGTGTCCAAACTGAGGCCCAAACCAAAGAGGAAAACCTCCCGGTCACACTTGACCAGCCAAAGGAAGCACCAGTATCAAAGTCAGTTGCCCCTGTGGAAGGCAAGAAATGGAAACGTGTGTCCTCGCGCCTAGAACGCAAAGAAGAGGTGCCGAAAGAAGAGGAAGATATAGGTGAGGGGGTGGCCACAACCCCACCACCATCGAGAAAGGCAACAAAGAAAAGTGAGAGACATGTAGAAGAAAGTGATGATGAAGGTGAAGAGAAAGTTAAAGTTACGACGTTTCGTCGGCCCATGAAAATGTCTGAGATCCAAGGCTCAAGAAAGGAGTTTGTTCGACGTCTGGATGAGAGTATTGTCACTTGGTTGCTTCGGTGTTGGGACAACGGGGCCAACAGTGTGTCCCTTGATAGTAACGAAGCTCGCCAACTAGGAAACATTGCCCGAGATCCGGCTGTTGACAGAGGAATCAGCAGGTATATGGATGGAATCGCCAGCCTCTGGCAACGAATGCTAGTAGCTGTGAGGGAAAGATATCCCTACAAGAGTGACCTGGCACCTAAAGTGAAAAGATGGAAAACTATTGAGGAAGGCATCCAGTATTTGAGAGAAACAGCTGTGGCGGAAATGCTGTATGATCCCACGTTTGATCCTGACGATCGGGACCATGATCCAGAGAAAGTAAGGAGTACACCCGAAATATGTCAGAAGCTTTCAAAGTCAGCACCAGAAAGGTACGCCGGTACACTAGTGACAACGTTCAACAGATACGAGGACCAAGACAGGAAACCCCCAGTTTTTGAACTAATTCTTACACTTCAAAACTTCAAACAAAAATTTCCACCGCCATACGCGTCCATTTCAGCCATATCAAAGTTAGAAGGACAAATGGTAGATATATTGGGAAAATTATCCCAACTGATTGATAGGGTTGAATCGGTTGCAACTATCAGAAGCAAACGCCGTCCTGCTCGAGCAAATGACAACACTAACTTTACTAACTTCATGTCGCGCGCGGCTTTGTGGAGTTACTTATGTGCAAATGGAGAAGATATGAAGGAATGGCATCAAAAACCCACCCCTGCACTGCGAGCACGGGTGAGAGAACTACAACACAGACCAACTACCAGCGAAGTTGTTCCTGTCGCTACAGGTAATGAATAGAGGGGCCCTGCCCTCAGCCAGAGGAGGGAGAGGGATAATAGAGTGTATTGGACTGTGTGGATTCGGTGGCCTGGCACATCAAACCCACAGAAATATGAGGCACTGGTGGATACTGGTGCACAATGTACTCTAATGCCTTCAAGTTATAAAGGGGCAGAATTGATTCATATCTCTGGAGTGACTGGGGGCTTTCAGGAATTGTCTGTGCTGGAGGCAGAAATAAGCCTCACGGGTAAAGACTGGCAGAAGCATCCTATAGTGACCGGACAGGGGGCCCCATGCATACTTGGTATAGACTATCTCAGAAGGGGGCACTTTAAGGATCCCAAGGGGTATCGATGGGCTTTTGGAATAGCTACTGTGGACACAGATAGCATTAAGCAACTATCTGTTTTACCTGGCCTGTCAGAAGATCCATCTGTTGTGGGGTTGCTACAAGTGGAGGAGCAACAAGTACCAATTGCTACGAAAACCGTGCACAGACGGCAGTACCGCACCAACAGGGATTCCTTGCTCCCTATTCATAATCTGATTCGTCAGCTAGAGAGCCAGGGAGTGATCAGCAAAACTCACTCCCCGTTTAACAGCCCCATATGGCCGGTGCGTAAAGCCAATGGAGAATGGAGGTTGACAGTAGATTACCGTGGCCTGAATGAAGTCACACCTCCACTGAGTGCTGCTGTGCCGGACATGCTTCAACTCCAGTATGAACTGGAGTCAAAAGCAGCCAAGTGGTATGCCACGATTGACATTGCTAACGCCTTCTTTTCAATTCCCTTGGCCACAGAATGCAGGCCACAGTTTGCCTTCACCTGGAGAGGCGTTCAGTACACCTGGAACTGTTTGCCCCAGGGGTGGAAGCACAGCCCAACCATTTGCCATGGGTTGATCCAAACTGCATTGGAACAGGGCGGCGCTCCTGAGCATCTGCAGTACATCGATGATATTGTTGTATGGGGCAATACAGCAGAGGAAGTTTTTAAGAAAGGAGAGACAATAATACAGATCCTCCTGCGAGCTGGCTTCGCTATTAAGCGAAGCAAAGTAAAAGGGCCTGCACAAGAAATTCAGTTCCTAGGCATAAAGTGGCAAGATGGACGTCGTCACATCCCAACAGATGTGATTGACAAAATTACTGCCATGTCTCCACCCACCAGTAAGACAGAGACCCAAGCTTTTCTGGGTGTAGTGGGATTTTGGAGACTGCATGTTCCAAACTACAGCCTCATTGTGAGCCCCCTTTATCAGGTGACGCGGAAGAAGAATGATTTTGTGTGGGGCCCTGAGCAGCAGCAGGCTTTTGAGCAAATGAAGCAGGAGATAGCCCGTGCCGTGGCCCTGGGGCCAGTGCGGACGGGACAGGATGTAAAGAACATCCTCTACACTGCTGCTGGAAAGGAAGGTCCCACTTGGAGTTTGTGGCAAAGAGCTTTTGGAGAGACCCGAGGCCGACCCCTTGGATTCTGGAGTCGTGCATACAGGGGGTCTGAGGAGCGCTACACTCCAACTGAGAAGGAGATCTTAGCCGCGTATGAGGGGGTTCGAGCTGCTTCCAAAGTAATCGGTACCGAAACTCAGCTCCTTCTGGCACCTCGACTGCCAGTACTGAACTGGATGTTTAAAGGAACAGTTCCCTCTACCCATCATGCTACTGATGCCACTTGGAGTAAGTGGATTGCGCTGATTACACAGCGAGCTCGGATGGGGAACCCCAACCGTCCAGGAATCCTGGAGGTGATCATGGACTGGCCTGAAGGTAAAAAGTTTGGAACAACACCAACAAAGGAGGTGTCACGTGCCAAAGAAGCCCCACCATATAATGAACTAACAGAAGATGAAAAGAGATACGCCCTGTTCACAGATGGATCGTGTCGCTTTGTGGGAAAGCACCGCAAATGGAAATCTGCTGTGTGGAGTCCCATGCAACAAGTTGCAGAGGCCACTGAAGGAGAAGGAGAATCAAGTCAATTTGCAGAGGTAAAGGCTGTCCAATTAGCCTTAAATATTGCTGAACGTGAGAGGTGGCCAGTGCTTTATCTTTATACTGACTCATGGATGGTGGCAAATGCTTTGTGGGGGTGGTTACAGCAGTGGGAACAAAATGGTTGGCAACGGAAGGGTAAACCTATTTGGGCCGCTGAACTGTGGAAGGATATTGCTGCCCGAATAAAGAACATGGTTGTAAAGGTGCGCCATGTAGATGCTCATGTTCCTAAGAGCCGGGCAACTGAAGAACAGCAAAACAACCACCAGGTAGATCGAGCTGCCAAAGTTAAGGTGACTCAAGTAGACTTGGACTGGCAACATAAGAGTGAATTATTTCTAGCTCGGTGGGCCCATGAGACCTCGGGCCATCAAGGAAGGGACGCGACCTATAAGTGGGCTAGAGACCGAGGGGTGGACTTAACTATGGATGCCATCGCACAGGTGATCCATGACTGTGATACATGCGCCGCAATTAAACAAGCCAAGAGGATGAAACCTCTTTGGGAGGAAGGGCGATGGCAAAAATATAAATATGGGGAGGCGTGGCAGGTTGATTATATCACCTTGCCACGGTCTCGCAGTGGTAAGCGTTATGTGCTCACCATGGTGGAGGCGACCACTGGGTGGCTTGAAACATACGCAGTACCCCATGCTACCGCCCGAAACACCATTCTAGGTCTGGAGAAACAAGTCCTGTGGCGACATGGTACTCCAGAAAGAATTGAGTCTGATAATGGAAGTCATTTTAAAAATTCTCTTGTAGATACTTGGGCCAAAGATCATGGCATTGAGTGGATTTATCATATCCCCTATCACGCACCAGCTTCTGGTAAAATTGAAAGGTACAATGGATTGTTAAAAACAATGTTGAAAGCAATGGGTGGTGGAACATTTAAGCACTGGGAAAAAAATTTGTCAGAAGCCACCTGGTTGGTCAACACCCGAGGATCCATCAATCGCAATGGTCCTGCCCAATCCAGCTCTCTGCCTACTGTAGAGGGAGATAAGGTCCCTGTAGTACATGTAAAGAACATGTTGGGCAAAGCAGTTTGGGTACTTCCAGCTTCTGGAAAGGGCAAACCTCCCCGTGGAACTGTCTTTGCTCAGGGACCTGGGTCTACCTGGTGGGTGATGCAAAAGAATGGGGATGTTCAATGTATACCACAAGGGAATTTGATGTCTGGAGACCGCCCTCAGTAATTCTATGTATATACTTGTATATATATTGTGTGCGTGTATCTAATGCACGTTAATCATTGTTCTTCTGTATGTATCAAGCATGATACAGTGATGTGGAATAAGGGGTGGAATGTCGTGGTTTTATGATTTTTTGGTACTGGTATTCCACATCATGGCATCATGTGGTGCATTGGGAGTCAGGGAGAACTACATTCCCCAGAGGACTTTGCAATGCTTTGTTTTTTTTTTTTTCACGTGTTTTCCGCTCAGAGGGAACAGATAAAAACCCTCTGCGGTCACGGGACGTTCTCTCTCTTTCCTCTAGGATCACTTAGGAGTGGGTGCTCGCTGCCGTCCGCCTTCAGCGTTAGCGTAAGGCCTTCGGTTTATCGGGCACTCACTCTCTCTCTCTCTCTCTCTCTCTCTCTCTCTCTCTCTCACTCGTTTTGTTTGATTAATTAGGCTTAATTCCAAATTGTATTGCATTATATTGTGTTATTTAATTCCTGATGTCTTATTTAGTAAATTAGCTTTTCCCCCTCAGATCGTTGCCGCTGTTTTGTTTTGGGGCTTATTTCCATTTTTTTTCCTTTCCCCCTTCCCCCTGTCCGGGGTGTGGGCCTGTGGGTCTCCTTCCTCGGTTGTTGCGGGGCCGGGCCGAACCGGCCCACAAACCCCTTGACATGCTGCCACAAGAATTCGGGTTCTTTGATCTTGGGGCTCCTGGCCTGATGGCTGCAGACGGGTCTTGCCTGTCTCCAAAAGGAAAGCAGGAACTGGCAGGGCTCGTTGGGAGAGCTTTAAACTAGGTATGAAGGGGGAATGGGAAAAAATGTTGCTTGCTAGGGTGGAGCAAGTAGTTCAGAGTTGTCACCTAGATCTGATGGGGGGAGAGGGTGGAGGTCAACAGGACAGAGAAGGGCTTGGAAATGTTGTTGTAGGAGACTGCAGGGAAATTCCAACTAGGAGGCAGTGGGGAAAACTTCAGATTTCTTACAGAGGTTTGAGGGAGGGCCCCTCACACAGGTAGTGTGTCAGAAAGCCAAGCTGAAGTGCCTTTACACCAATGCATGCAGCGTGAGAAATAAACAGGAGGAGCTGGAAACAGTGATGTGCTTAGAAAATTATGATATGGTTGCTATCACGGAAAGTTGGTGGGATGAATCTCACAACCGGCATACTGTGATTGAGAGCTACAGGCTTTTCAGAAGGGACAGATGGGGTAGGAAGGGAGGGGGAGTTGGCCCCTATGTTAGGAAGTAAATAGATTGTGAAGAGCTGAGTGAAAAAAACAGGGATCGGTCCAGTAAAGGACATCTAGTGGTTGGCATCTACTGCAAGCTACTTGTTCAGGAGGTGCCTGCTTGTGAGGCCTACAGTACTAGACAGACCGACCCGAGGTGAAGCCTTACTGGACCTGGTGCTTACCAGTGCGGAGGAGAGCATTAGAGAGATTAAGATTGGAGGCAGCCTGGGTTGTAGGGATCATGCCATGGTGGAGTTTGTGTAGGAATTGGAGGAATGCAGGCCTGGTAAAAAGTAGAGTCAGGACCCTCAACTTCAGGAGAGCAAAATTCTGGCTGCTCAAGAAACTGCTGGGTGGGATATCCTGGGAAACTGTTCTTAAGGGCGTAGGAACAGAACAGAGCTGGCAGCTCTTTAAGGACGCCTTTCTGTGAGCACAAGAGCTCTCCATCCCCCAGCAGAAGAAATTCAGCGGAGGAGGCAGGTGGACAAAATGGCTGAGCAAGGACCTGCAGCTTAAACTGAGGGAAAGAGAGAGATGTACAGGAAGGATCATGTAGCCTGGGAAGAATACAGGGATGTTATCCACATGTGCAGGGATAAGATCAGGAAAGCCAAGGCACAGATGGATCTGAACTTGGCAAGAGATGTGAAAAATAACAAGGGGTTCTACAGATGCATAGACATGAGGAGACAGAACAAGGAGAGAGTTCCCCCTCTGATAAATGAGGATGGAGAACTGGCTTCCTCAAACATGGAAAAAGCTGAGGTGCTCTTGATGCTGAGAAATCCGACATAGTAACTTGACACACCAATGCAATATGTCAAGCAGGTATTCCCTTTATTACAGCGCTGGGTGCATGGGGGATCTCTCCACCAAACATGCACACTGAAGAGAGAAACTACTACACATTTAAAGGCATAACACATTAATATTCATGACATTCCAAAGATGGACAGAAATTCCAAAGTGAGTGACATCTCCGCTGGTAAATTTCCAGACGTTAAAGGGATTACATTATGTCGCCAGCAAATCTTCCTCCCTATCTTCACAGACTTCCCCACTGAGTTGCAAACAGCAATTCCACCTATCTTCTCTGGACCATCCATTGTGTTGTAAACAACCACCCTACATACCATTGTATTGTCCTTATCTTAATGGGACCACCCTTGTATTGAGCTGCAAACAGCAGCTCTCTTCAGCAATACCTGTATTTCTATGGTCCCTGAGTTTCTTCCTAAAGTTTCCTGTTTGCTCAAGCTATGATGTCTAGTTTAGATTCAATCCAATTCAATTCCTTGATTCACTCTGTAAGTGCTTTGTCTCGGTCTTCATGGTGACCAGTCTCCCTGTGTCTGCCAGGACCCTGAATGTGGGTGAGAAGAGCAGATTCCATCCCACTGTAACTGTGGAACAAGTCTGAGACCTCCTTATGAAATTGAATGTATGTAAGACCATGGGGCCAGATGATATGCATCCCAGGGTTCTGAGAGATGGCTGATGTGGTTGCTGAGCTGCTCTCCATCATATATCCATAATCATAGCTGTCAGGTGAAATCCCTGGTGACCAAAAAAAAGGGAAACATTACTGCCATTTTTAAGAATGGGAGTCCAGGTCTGGGGCCCCCTGCACAAGAAAGGTGCAGAGCTCTTAGAACGGGTCACAGAAATGGTCAGAGGGCTGAAGCACCTCTCCTATGAGGAAAGTTTGATAGAACTGGACTTGTTCAGCTTGAAGAGGAGAAGGCTCTGGGGAGACCTCAGCGTGGCTTTCGAGTACTTGAAGGGAGCATATAAACAGGAGGGGGATGATGCCGAGAAATCCGACATAGTAACTTGACACACCAATGCAATATGTCAAGCAGGTATTCCCTTTATTACAGCGCTGGGTGCATGGGGGATCTCTCCACCAAACATGCACACCAAAGAGAGAAACGAGTACATATTTAAAGGTATAGCACATACATATTCATCACATTCCAAACTGGTTGTTGAGGGGATTAAACCTAAGGGTCTGTTTTGTTGTAAATTTTCAAACCCTGAAGGGGGAGAGCTCCTCACCATTAAGAATGGCATCTGTTTGATTATCTTGTTGGGACGCCAGGATGTCTGTCCTGCTTTCTTATCTGTTTGTGTAACACATCTGGCCCAACAGATAAATCATCAGGGAGTAGCACCTTTGTATCTGGATGATTTACAGTTGTCTTTACTGTAGAGAAGCTGTTCTCATGATTCAATCCCCCATTTTCAATATAATAGGCAAATTCTTTTGCCTATAACATGCTACTGTCCATTAATGCCTTCCTGAAATAATTCCCAGATTCTACTTGGTGGTTTATGCGATTTCTTTTCCAGGTGGCGTAATCATCTAGGCTCCTTCGACAACACCAGTGAAAACACTGCACACCTATGCAAGTTATCACTATGAGAATAAACAGCACAACTATTGCTACAAACAGTTGCTTTAGCCAGGCTAAATTAGGGAGCAGCTAGTGAGCTTACTCCATAAACTGACACCCTTCCCTCCCCTCTAGGAAGGGCTGTACATACCCAACAATCTGAGACATTCAAGGCTTGACTGAGCTTTTCAGTTAACTTAATATAAGTATTCTCTGGCCAAGCTAAAGCAAAAGTTAGTTATACAGGATACATAAATATTAAGCATTCTGTTTCCTTATAATAAGTTTCAAAGGTCCTTTGGGGGTGGCTGTCCACTTGGTGTCTGGGGCCTTCTTAATCCTGGAGTAGTGGATCCACGCAGAAACCTCCTTGATCTTGATCACTGTATAAGTGGTGAGCAGGGCTTGATAGGATCCACTTTGTTTTTCTTCTGACGAGTCACCTGGGAAATTCTTAACATACACCCAATCCCCTAGATCAGTTGAATAGTTCCCTGCCTTGAGCAAATAGGGGAACACCATTACAGTTTTTATCTTAACAGATTTACATTTCTTACTCCATCGTGCTGCCAACCAGTCCATCCTATTGTTTCCAAGATGTCTCAGAACTCTTACCATATTTACACAGTGATTCTCTCCAAGGCCTCTTTCCTTCTGTCCAAGGGACATTTCTTTTGTTAAACAAAGAGCATCAAGGAGTGTCAAACAGGTCTCCCTGATGCCTTTTCAGACAGGCAAGTTCCAGCTTGCCCTTACTTCCTTGGGCATGTCCATATGACAAAATATTACATAGATTCATACTAGCTAAACATAGAATCACAAGGTTGGAAGCGATCATCTAGTCCAACAGTCTTCTCACTACCACAGGCTACTAAACCATATCTCGCAGCTCCTCATCTCTCTGATGTCCTTTTCAATAGGTGCAAGTTTTCAATCCTTGTTCTTTTCCAAATGGTACTACCCCAAATGCATACTTTTCCGTCGATGAGTTCAGGAATCCTCAGCACCATACAATAATTCCTCCTTTAGGTCTGGCCGACTGGCATAGACAGTCTCCAAGCAGTCGCACTGCTGGATCAGAGGTAGCTCTGCATCGGAGTTCTGGTGCTCAGCAAATTACTTCCTTCTGTTCCGTTCCAAGTCCTCTTTGAGATTTCTGTTGAGAAACTTGATAATCATTTAAACCAAGAAAATTTAGCAGACTCACAGTCCATTGTACACAGTCCTCTTTTGTCCTGTTCCAAGTACTGTGGCATCCACATAGTGCAGTAAAGTTCCAACCTGGGATGGAAGATCCCAAATTTCAAGTTCATAAGCTGACTGGTTCTCAAAATCAAGGGCTGTTTTCAACAACCCTGGGTAACACTGTTCAGGTTAACTTGAGTCTTCTCTCCCCATAGTGGAGTTTTCCAATTCAACCTTTTTCAGGCAGAAAAGGCATCCTTCAATTCCAGAATGGTAAACCCCACTTACTCATTCCTTAACTTATGGATTTATTTCTATTAACTGACCCCAATTTTGTACCAAATGGTAGTTCTTGCCATCCAATTTTTCAATTGCAAAATGTTGCATTTAGATTCACATTCCATTAATAACTGAACTCCAAAAAGTTATCTACTATTCATTTTATCCCTCTGCAATCTTGTACCCTCAAAGTGTACTGCTTTTACCCTGTCTGGGCTGTCTCCTGCACTTAACTCCTATTAGGGCTGCATTTTGGTTCTTCCAGGAGTCCCTATGATCACATTCCTGGATATACCTAATTCAAAATTTCTTTAACTTCCGGGGAAAAAGCATTTTTCCAGTATGGGTTATAGCCAGACTTAAAATTTCAGTCAATTGTTCTTCCTTGACCTTTAGCTCCAATTTTATTCAATTTCTGCATTCTTTTGTTCTAATAAGTTAGTGAACCTGACATGTACAGGAATTTATGTATTTCTACTTGTTTTCCCCACCTATATTTAATTGCCTCAAAAAGTAAGCTTTTTCTTGTTGACCAGTAGCTCCTACTACTGCTATAAAATCAGCATCTGCAGGTAATATTCTTAACTTAGCACAGGGTAAGGGGCAGCTGCATCCACCAGAAAATTAACTTCTTTACCCTGCTCCCCTAGCTGCAGTTTAACCAATTACTCTGCTAGGGTAAACTTCCCGATTTTCTGTCATTCAGCTTTTGCAATCAGAGACTGACGGTTCCCTGCCCCTTCAACCTGGGACAAGCAGTTTGCAGTTTTCGCTCCAGTGGGGGTGGAACCCTCCCCTGGGCCCTTCCAGTGCTATCCCTGGGATATCGGGTTTCCTGGATCTCTGCAGATGATGGCTGTTCTCACCCGCGCTGTCCCCTCCCCGCCCCGCTCGCAGTAACGCGCTGTTCCTGCAGCAGTGTCCGGTCCCGGCTCTGTCTCTCAGCCCGAGATGCCGCTGCGGGAGAGGCCCTGCGGGGATTTTCAGTGCCGGCGCGCATCTGCCTCGGCTGCCGCCGGTCACAGGTTCTAACATCTCAAACTAAAAATTTTCCTTATCTCTCTTGCGTTATTATTATTATTTTTTTTTTTCCACAGTTCCACAATTCGTATCCTCAATTACACTTCCAACAATTATACTTCCATATACCACCAGCAATTACACTTCTATACACCATCAGAACAGTTTTTCCCACCTTTTTCAAAACCCATGAGTCAAACAATACAATTCTTAAGCTTTCACAAACAGCAAATACTTAGTCTCGTGATTAGAATACTCAGTTCTGTTACTTCATTTATGTTCCCTATTTCTCATTCAGTATTTCCCCTGGCTCATCAGTGGTGCCTTTTTCAGTGAGCCAAAATATAACACAGAGGGATCCCTTTTTTAATCTCGGCCGTTCTCAAGGTAATAATCGATAATCTTCTGTGTTTTACTGGGTAATGGAGTCCACCTGCTTCCCCAGGGCACGGGAACACCGAATTCCCTGGACAAGAGCCATAACCAATGTCCCCCAGTAAAACAGGGATTTTTATAAGAACTTTGTTTGGTGTTGCTGAGTAATGGAGTCCGCCTGCTTCCCCAGGGCACGGGAACACCGAATTCCCTGGGGAAGAGCCATAACCAACGTCCCTCAGCAAGACAGGGGTTTTACACAGGGAGTGGAATTCCAGACAGCACAAACATTTAACTATTACACAGACAGTAATGATAGCAAACACAATTCCTATAAGTACAGAAAAGAAATATAATCCAGACATTTACTCTTTTCAGTAGTCACTTTCATGGCAAGCCCTCCTGGCAGTACAACGTTACAATGTTCTACCCTAAATTGTAAATGTCCTTCCTGGCGGCTACTGTGCCAGGGCCTAATTCCCTTCTAAGCAGAATCACGGTTTCCGTCCCGTGCCGAAATAATTCGGTGCCGTAAGGGAACCCCCGTTAACTTTCAGGCAGAATCACAGTTTCCATCCCGTGCCAAACCAGCTCGGTGCCCTGTTACAGGCAGAGTCACGGTTTCCATCCCGTGCCGAACCAGTTCAGTGCCCTCAGGGCTGATACACAGTCTCACGCCGCGCACTCTGCGTTGCCCAACCCGACTTACGAGTGCCTGTTACCCAAGGCCTTTACCAAAGAAAAGAATCAGAGAAGGAAAGAGAATAGAAAGAGAAACCAGACCTAGGGAATACCTTTTTCCAGAGGATCTTGTCTGCTCCCGTGATGACCCTCCTGAGAGCTGGAGTCCCCCTCCGGACAAGCTGCCGGTGGGCGCCTGGGGAGTCCCCCTCTCAGCGGGTCCTGCAGTCGAGCAGAGAGTCTCCTGGCTGGCTCGCCAATTGATGCCGAGAAATCCGACATAGTAACTTGACACACCAATGCAATATGTCAAGCAGGTATTCCCTTTATTACAGCGCTGGGTGCATGGGGGATCTCTCCACCAAACATGCACACCAAAGAGAGAAACGAGTACATATTTAAAGGTATAGCACATACATATTCATCACATTCCAAACTGGTTGTTGAGGGGATTAAACCTAAGGGTCTGTTTTGTTGTAAATTTTCAAACCCTGAAGGGGGAGAGCTCCTCACCATTAAGAATGGCATCTGTTTGATTATCTTGTTGGGACGCCAGGATGTCTGTCCTGCTTTCTTATCTGTTTGTGTAACACATCTGGCCCAACAGATAAATCATCAGGGAGTAGCACCTTTGTATCTGGATGATTTACAGTTGTCTTTACTGTAGAGAAGCTGTTCTCATGATTCAGGGAACAATTGTTTATACAGGTTGACAGTGATAGGACAAGGGGTATGGTTTTGAACTAAGACAGGGGAGATTTAGGTTATATGGTAGGAGGAAGTTTTTCCCTAATAGGGTGGTGATGCACTGGAGCAGGTTGTCCAGAGAGACTGTGGATGCCCCATCCCTGGAGGCATTCAAGGCAAGGCTGGATGTGGCTCTATGGATAACAGTGTCACTGGTATCCTTACAGTTACCCTTCAGAGCCTCTAATAAGAGGGCTGAATTATGTTTTTCATTTTCTAACTGCCTTTTGAGTTCTTCTGTCTGTTTCTGCAGAGTTTTAACCAACTCCTGCAGTGACTCTATAGTTTGGTTCTCTGTTTTTAGCTGCTAGTCACGTAATTCTATGGCTGCAACCAGAGCCAAACCCAATACTGCACAAATAAATGCCTTTCCTTTTCCAGCTCAGATACAAGCAATCTTTTGCAGAACACTAATACAGTCTGAAACACTCTGCAAGTTATGCCAGTTCTGCCGTGTCCAGTCTACCCCTGTTAAAGAGGGTTTGGCACCGTGCTTTTCTAAAAGGTCAAGTAACACATCTTCACCTTTCATTGTGACTACACTGTCGCTCATTTCTCAATAGCAGAAAAATCTGCACGGAAAGAGGGGGAGGGTACACACTCAAATCACTCCTCCATTTACTGAGAGGAGCACACTAAAGAGAAAGAGGATCAAAGGAAATGCTAATATGTAAATCTCTTCTCACTTCCCTGTGAAGTCACACAGAGAAAGAAAAACAAGGAAAAAAAAACAACTTCAAACACCACACCTAAGTTGGGAGGTACCCTTCCATTTCAAAAATATGCAATAATCTTCACGTGACCCAAAATTACTTAATAGGTTCCTGAGAGGCATACACCTAAACAGTTCCAAAGACACAGTTAAGTTTCAGTATGTGGAGTGATCTTCCTGGAGTGGTGCCCACGTTTAACTTATCAAAATTATCACTCTTTACAACTCCAGGAGGTGCACACAGGAAAAGGATCAACTTTACTTAAAATTGCCACATACACAATTAAAGTTCAGTATGCAGAGTGATTCTTCCTGGAGAGATGTTCACGTTTAAATTCTCACAACTCCAGGAGGCACACAAAGGAAAGAGGTTCAAATTTCACACTTAAGACTTAATAGGTGGAGTGATCTTTCTGGAGAGGCACTCACATCTAAATTATCAAAAATATCACTCCACGCAACTCCAGAAGGTACACACACAACTACACCTGGAAGGGCAACACTCTCACTGTCAGGTATCCTGCCGACTACGCCATTAAAAATGTCATGCTCCAATATAAAGGAGAGAGACGTGGTTCTTTGATTATGTGCATACCCGATGGCGATGTAAAACATGTGAATGTGATTCGTGTCAAAAGAAACAGAGTCAAAGATACTGATACAGTACCTTTAAATCCAATCAGCAGATGTCATAAATGCTCACAGTCCAATCGGAGTTTTTAAAATATTTTATTACAATCAAAAGGTGAAAAGCAATAAGCAAGCAGCGCTGGGTGTGCCGGGGAGTCTTCGCTCCACCAACGACACACACCGAGAAGATGGTTCCCTCTTCTTTTATACAGTGTCTTATTTAAAATTTCTTGAAGTCCCCTCCTCCTCTTGGTCAATCATTTTATTCTTCTATGCTTGTGTGGCCAGTCGCTAGGGGGGTTGCACATTCCTTCAGGTGGCCTTTGGGATGAAGGCTGTTTGTCTTCCTTAATGCCCTCTGATTCATCCATCTGTGTATTCCAGGCCAGTCTTGCAAGGTCTGTGTTTGAAATGCTTATCTCTGCCACCCTTTGGTTTGAGGAATGCACCTTCTGTTGCAGGGTTAGTGTTTGAGATGCAGATAGAGTTCTGTTCCTAGTTTATCCTTTCATGCCTTATAAGGAAATTTTATTCCTTTAGTCAATTTTATCTACTGATTGGAATTAAAGGTATTGTAACAGTATCTTTGACTCTGTGTCCTTTGACACGAATCACATTCACATGTTTTACAATCCCCCATTTCCTTTTTGATCCCATCAGTGATTCGTGTCTTGTATTCTAAAGTCAATACTGCTTTCCTAGCAGCTAGTAAAAAATGGAGCTGCTTTGTTTTTTACAATCATTAATTTGTGAGTCTTTCCAGCCATGGCTTTTTCTAGATTAATTGGCATTGCAGAAATCTGCATTCCTTGCATCACTGAATGTATTATCCGAATAAGGCATGGAATCATACAGGGTAAGAATATTAGTCCAATCATCCCGCACAATATTATGAAACACAGTCATTTTCACCATGCATCCCCAAGTAATTGATTCTACCAATCATCTTTTAGAATTGAGTTCCACCTCTGAACTGAAACACAGGCAATTCTTTTCTTTTGTCTACCCCAATAGTACATGTGCCTTTCCAGTCCTTTGGCAATCGGTTATATGCTCATTTAACACAGATCCAAAATAGTCTGTCAGGAGACCTCCAAGCTGAGGCATTCCTTCCCGGCTCTTCCCAAAATTCTTTTCCTTGGGGAGAGACAGGTCACCAATATCCCGGTCCCTCCATGGAGTTTGTGGTTAATACCATTTTGCAGGGGGTAGCTTCTAAACATCATTTGAACTGTTTTCCTTCTCTAGATATACAGATTTGTCCAATAACCTTGTAACTAAGCATCCATCCTTCAGGTCTTATTTTGGTTGACCTATGAGTATGATTCCAATTTAACAATTGCCATGGTTCTAATTCCTCCCCCCCTCCAGAGCCATTGTTCTGTCATTTGAGATCCTAACAAACAGGTTGGCTCCCTTGGTAAATCCAGATTCTCCTAGGATTTTTTTTCTCACCTCATCATAGAGAGGTGACTTTGTTTTCCTGTATCCTGTTTTCCTGTATCCTTTGCCTGACCTGCAACTGCTTGGTAACATTTTTTTACTAGCTCTTCCTCGTATTGATCCTGGACTCCGCTGCTATCAGAATATCCCCACATTCCTGATTTGGAAAAACAGATATTCTCCTCTCTTTTGGACAAACACAGCCATTTTATGGATCCACCTTTTCCTTTGTTAGCTGCCAACCAGAGGTTATGCCCAGCAACTATACAAGTCTCTAGTGAACCCTTGTCATAACAGGCCACATTTATGTGGGTATGGAACGATAGTGCACATTCTGTAGTTCGACGGTATTTAACGTATTGGTAGCTGTTAGGGATGTAATAAATCTGGGTAAGAACAATGGATTTAAGAAGTAGGGTAGCGTTGCGTGCAAAGTTTATAGAAACCATACTTAGTAACAGAAACCAGAGCGACCGGATCTGATTTCGATAGAACTAGACGTTATCTGAGGAATTGGATGTTTCTGGAAGCCACTAAACAATATGTAATCCATTGGGACATTAATCACTATAGCTTTTATGTAAGCTTCCTTTAACCAATCCCGTAGCTTGAGATTGTGTGCCGCAAACCTAATCTTAGCAACAGAATGTCTATATAAGCAGATGCATAACCAGCAATAAACGAAGCTTCACTCATATTGAGTGTGTGTATGCTTCCCCACGTCACTCTGGGTTAACCTTGGACAAATGCTGCAAATCTAGTTTGCAACAGGTAGCACTTTGAGCATGGGTTTGCAGTCCCACTGTCAGGATAGCTCAGTATGGTCAGGAGAATTATTATGCCCCACTGTTTTCTCATCCCTCTGCCTCCTCTGCCTACCGGGTTGCATCCGGCAGCGGAGTAAACTGTCTTCTCAGCAGCAAGGATAGTCTTCAGGGGCTCCATACGAGCAGTTACATCCTGCGCACTCCTGCCCAAGATTTCCCAGTTTGGACTCTCACTGGTCGAATGATACAGGGCAACCAGTTTTGTTGTTGGTACTCTACTGTTATATTTTCTGCTCCCTTACCTAGCTGTCCCTTGACCCTGTGAACGAATAGCTTTTACCCCTATCGAGAGTCTGAATTTCAGAGTTGTTGTCCCCCCCCCTTTTTTTTTTTTTTTTTTCTTAACTTTGGTATAAGATGTCCTACCCTCAAAAGCTCATTGCAAAGCCCCCCTTTTGCAGACACCCCTCCTGCAATGGTATCACCACTTCTCCTTACAATAACAACATATATAAATCATACAAAAAGGTAGCATCCACACTGAGTTCTTTGCATGAGCATTATCGTTGTATTCGTATTTTCAGTTCTCCTGGAGATGATGCAACTTTCCAGTCCTTAGTATCGATGGGACCTTTTACACAGGAGACTTGAGTCCAGGCTCCCTCCGCAGTATGCACCACCATCTCTGTAGTTAAGGTAACAAGAAAAGGTCCCTCCCAACATAGGGTTAAGGAAGTTTCTTTCCAGGTTTTTTATTAACACTCTATCTCCCGGCTTCAGATGTTAAGGGGATTACATTATGTCGCCAGCAAATCTACCTCCTTATCCTCACTGACTTCCCCACGGATTGCAAACAGCAATTTCAGTTATCTTCTCTGGGCTTTCCATTGTGTTGTCAACAACCACCCTGCCCACCATTGTGTTGTCCTTATCTTCATGGGATCTCCCCCGTACTGAGATGCAAACAGCAGCTCTCTTCAGCAGTACCTGCATTTCTATGGTCCCTGAGTTTCTTCCTAAAGATACCTGTTTGCTCAAACTATGATGCCCAGTTTAGATTCAATCCAATTCAATTCCTTGATTTAATTCCATATAGCATCTCATAGGGGAATAACCTGTGTTCCGAATTGGGCATACTCCAAGACATCTTAGTTTCTAACATCAACTTTGTTAACTGTGCCTTCAAGGTACCATTCATCCTCTCTTAAAATTTGGGAGGTAAAATGGTTTCCTTGAGAGGAATCGATTACTCCTATAAAACCATATCTAGGGATAATGTCTTCCAAGAGATGTTTGTCCACTGTTTGAGCAGTGGCCCTACTTGTACTATTACTAGCAAATCCCTATACCTTCCTGCCTTTGGTAATTCAGTAAAATCCATCTGTTCTCATTCAAAAGTTCTGTGTGCCAATGGTCTCCCTCCTGAAAGTGTTTGTCATAGATTTCATTTGTTAACCTTTTTGGCAAATTAAGCAATCCTTAGTTTCTTCCTTTGCTATTTCAAATATCCCTATATACCCACAAAATTTCAAGAAATGATCTGCCAATGCCCTAGTTCCCCAGTGGGTTCTCTGGTGCATTTGCTGCACAATTCTTTGGGCAAAGTTCTTGGGTAATAATTCCCTGCCATCAGGCAAAATCCACTTATTATCAGTCCATTTTACTCCTAATTTCTCAAAGCTCTCTCTTTCTATTTGAGAACAGATTTTTGGTGTTTCCTTTTTGTCATCTTGGGTTCTTATTTCCTCTCTCTTAGAGAGTATAAAAGTGCTGCCCTTTTTGCCTCCTCATCTGCCCGATTAACTCAGTTTTTATTAAAGGACACAACTGAGTTGGGGAGGCTTCTAATTTGTCTAACCTTACTTTTATTCCTTCCAGTCCTTCTAGAGGATAGATTTTTTTTCTTCTTGAAGCACTCTATGTATAACTGTCACTGTTATCCTTACAGTAACCCTTCAGAGCCTCTAGTAAGAGGTTTTCATTTTCTAATTGACTTTTGAGTTCATCTGTCTATTTCTGCAGTTTTAACCAATTCCTGAAGTGACTCTGTAGTTTGGCTTTCCAATTTCAACTGCTAGTCACAGAATTCTATGGCTGCAACCAAAGCCAAATCCAATAATGCACAAATAGAGACCTTCCCATTTTCCAGCTCGGGTACGACCGTTTTTCTACAGGATACTGTCTGAAACACTCTGCATTATGCCAGTTCTGCCGTGCCCAGTCTACCCCTGTTAACGAGGGTCTGGCACCATGCCTTTTTAATAGGTCAAATAACACATCTCACCTTTCATTGTGACTACACTGTCACTCATTTCTCACTACCCAGAAAAGGTTTACACTGATGGGATGGAGGTACTTAAAAAGCTCAATTAACACCTCACCACCCCAACACCCAGGAAGGCACAACACACCTGTTAAGCACATGTAAATACTGTTCCAATCACTCCTCCCTCTTGCTGAGGGGAGCACACAAAAAGACAAAAGCTAAAAACAACACTTTCATAAGCTACAGTAAATAAACTTCTTGGAGAGCTACACAGTTCCTCATTTCCCCAAGCTTATGGGTGGAATTCCCAATTTTCCTGTGGTTCCTTACGAATGTCACACCTGGGGATCGATTCCTTCCTCATCTTTTTGCATGAGAACACATAGTCTTGAAACTCTCTCTCCTTCATTTATGGCAAGGTTTATTCCTAATGCCACTATTAAATCCCTCCCCAGTAAGTGATGTTCTACCTCGGGGACCACTCAAAAATTCCCTAAACAAATTTTAGTTTCAGCTTCAGTCGTCACATTCTATTCCTTTAGTCAATTTTATCTACTGATTGGAATTAAAGGTATTGTATCAGTATCTTTGACTCTGTGTCCTTTGACACGAATCACATTCACATGTTTTACAGCAGATAAAATTGATTAAAGGAGTAAAATTTCCTTATAAGGCATGGAAGGATAAACTAGGAACAGAACTCTATCTGCATCTCAAAACACTAACCCTGCAACAGAAGGTGCATTCCTCAAACCAAAGGGTGGCAGAGATAAGCATTTCAAACACAGACCTTGCAAGACTGGCCTGGAATACACAGATGGATGAATCAGAGGGCATTAAGGAAGACAAACAGCCTTCATCCCAAAGGCCACCTGAAGGAATGTGCGACCCCCCTAGCGACTGGCCACACAAATGTAGAAGAATAAAATGATTGACCAAGAGGAGGAGGGGACTTCAAGAAATTTTAAATAAGACACTGTACAAAAGAAGAGGGAACCATCTTCTCTGTGTGTTGTTGGTGGAGCGGAGACTCCCCGGCACACCCAGCGCTGCTTGCTTATTGCTTTTCACCTTTTGACTGTAATAAAATATTCCAAAAACTCCGATTGGACTCCAAGCATTTATGACAGTGAGATTAAGACACAATGGGTCAATTATTAGCCCAACCAGTTTATTACAAATGCTAGTTGCTTAGGGATATGGGGAAGGGAAGGTAAGTGATAGAAAAGGGGTAAAAAGCAAGGAGTCTTGGTAGAAATCAAGAGAGATATAATCACCACCGTGGATCCAGCGAGGTTCGTAGTAGATCCGTAGATCTCAGGAACTTGTCTGGTCACTGCAGGGGATGGGAGAAAGACGGGAATCTTCGCAGCAAGCAGGCCAAGGGGTTCGTCCGAAGAGTTTCTCCCCTCAGGGAATTCTCCACCGAAGATGTTTTTCTTTGGGAGTTCTTCTCAAAGATGTTTTCTTTGGGAGTTCTTCTCCGAAGTCTTTAGTTTAGTGAAGGCCTTTTATCTCCCATTTCTCAGGTTTGTTTTTTTTTCTTTTCTCTCTGTTAGTGGGACATACTTGGCCCAACAGGGAAGCCAGCGGTGAGTGGTAACTTCGTTGCCAGTTGCAGTGATCACCTTCTCCAAGCCGAATCCCGAAAAAACAGGCTTGTCCCTGTTTCTGCTTATCTTTACAACAATAAGCAGAGGCACTGTGGCACGGTGACACCCACCTAGTTAACCTGCAGTTCTCACTTAGAGTCCTGTTACCAGAAAGGCCTCACGAAGCAAGCTTTGAGACAAAAAAAAAAAAAAGGAAAACAGTTTCTGTCTTTCACACTGGCCAAGGGAGTGCAGATTGAAAACAAAGCAGTATGGGTATAACAGGAGCAAAACAGACCCATGCCAGATGGGGCAGGTGGGAAGCTCTGTGGCCTGTAACAGCACGGATTCCCTCATTAGTAATAGCTGTCACTCCAGCTAGCTACTGAAAAGCACTTTCATGAAAATTCCACTGCTAAAAAAAATAAACAATCTAGTAAAAAACAGCCATGAATTCACAAATAAAGAATAAAAATATACCTATGTTGTAAAACATGTGGATGTGATTCGTGTCAAAAGACACAGTATCAAGGATGCTGATACAATAACTAAACTAGCTTTAACCACAGTCGGCAGAGAAAATCGCTTAAAGGAGTAAAATTTCCTTATAAGGCATGGAAGGATAAACTGAGAACAGAACTCTATCTGCATTTCAAACACAAAACCTTGCAAGATGGAGCTGGAGTGCCCATTCCTCAAACCAAGGGGTGGCAGAGATAAGCATCTCAAACACAAACATTGCAAGGCCGAGCCCAGGAGGATGAATCAGAGGGCACTGAAGAAGACAAACAGACTTCAGCCCAAAGACCACCTGAAGGAATGTGCGACCCCCTAGCGACTAGCCACACAAGCGTAGAAAGAATAAAATGATTAACCGAAAGGAGGAGGGGACTTCAGGGAATTTTAAATAAGACACGGTATAAAAGAAAAGGGAACCATCTTCTTGGTGTGTGTTGCTGGCAGAGCGGAGACTCCCTGGCACACCTAGTGCTGCTTGCTTATTGCTTTTCATCTTTCGACTGTAATAAAATATTCCAAAAAACTCCAATTGGACTCTGAGCATTTATGACGTGTGCACATATATCTGTGTGTGTGTATGTGTAAAAATATACAGAAAAGGAAATGTAGCCAGAGGGCTACAAAGATAATAAAGGGTGTTGAACACCTCCCTTACAAGGAGAGGCTGAGAGACCTAGGGCTGTTCAGCCTTGAGAAAATAAGACTCAGAGGGGATCTGATCCATGTCGATCAATATCTAAGGAGTGGGAGGCAAAGGGACGAGGCTGAACTCTTCTCACAATGTGTGGTGATTGGATGAGGGGAAACAGCCACAAACTGGCATAAATGGCATAAATGTGCAGTGATGGAGCACTGGCACAGGCTGCACAGAGAGGTGGTGGAGTCTCCTTCTCTGGAGATGGTCAGGACCTGCCTGGACGCCTACCTGTGCAAGCTAGACTGGGAGCTGCTTTAGCAGGGGGGTTGGACTCAGTGATCTCTGGAGGTCCCTTCTGACCCCTACAGTTCTGTGATGTTCTCAGTTAAACCCAAAACATCCACAGAGAGAATCTGGTATTCTTACAGAGCCTATGGACAGAAAAAGCCCAGCAACTGTGGTTGTTAAAGACATAGAGATTCCTTTAAAAAGCGAGAGGGGATCGCAGTGCCAGGCGATGGAGGCAGTGCTTGTGTAAGGTGTGACCAGGTAAATGACTCAGTCTTGTGGTCTGCCTGAGGGAGGAGGCGGAGAGGCTGAGGACCATAAGGGATTGTGAGAGGGAGACTGATTTGTGGTGCCAGTCCCTATCGGCCCCAGGATCCTGGCACGCAGCTGTGGCTCCACACGGAGCATGTCGGCCCCTGTCGCCTTGCAAACAGGTGATAGAGGGGAATCAGCAGGCAGACTGTGTTCCTACTGCAGTGAGCCCCCTGTCCTCTCCTACCCCTAGGAATACTAGTGAAGTACGGGGGGGGGGAGGGGGGGGCTGTGGCAAAAGCACTCTCCCAGAAGGGCAAAGTGATATCCATCACACACTGGATAGGTTTGAGGCCCTGGAAGTCGAGGGAGAGGTGAGCGCGGGTGTGGAGGGAGGCCCATCCATGAGGGTGCCTCAGGTGAAGCAGTTGACCCGACGCCTCAAGACTTCCACCACCTAGAAGGTCAGAAGGGTGGTTGTCATAGGCGACTCCCTGCTGAGAGGAACGGAGGGTCCTGTGTGTCGGCCTGACCCTACCACCTAGGGCACGGGTCAGGGACATTTCTAGGAGACTTCCCAGACTGATCCACCCTTCTGATTACTACCCACTGTTGATAGTTCAGGCTGGCAGTGACAAAGGTGCTGAGAAAAGCCTGAAGACTATCAAGGATGACTTCAGGGGACTAGGGCAGGTAGATGAAGGAACAGGTGTGCAGGTGATTTTTTCTTCTGTATCTTCAGTGGCAGGGAAGGATACTGCCTTCAAGATCCTGAGTGGAAGGAGCAAAGCAAAAGGTAGGATTGCTACCCTGGACTTTAGGAGAACCAACTTTGATCTCTTCTGGAACCTACTTGGAGCTATCCCATGGGCTAGGGTGTTAGAAGATAAGGGGGCCTGTGAGAACTGGTCAGCATTTAAACAGCTCTTCTTCCAAGCTCAAGATCAGTGTGTCCCTGTGAGCAAGAAATCGGGAAGGGGTGGCAGGAAACCTGATTGATGAGCAAGGAGCTCATGCACAAACTCAAAGGGAAAAAGAAGGTCCATGAAACGTGGAAAAAGAGTCTGACCACTTGGGAAGAATATAGAAATGTTGACAGGGCCTGCAGGGATGCAACGAGGAAGGCTAAAGCACATCTGGAATTGAATCTGGCAAAAGTGATAAAGAATAATAAAAAAGGCTTTTTAAAGTATGTTAACAGAAAAAGGAATACTAAGGAGAATATGGGCCCCCTACTAGGTGAGGGGGGTATTCTGCTAATGGGGGATGCTGAGAATGCAGAGATACTGAATGTATTCTTTGCTTCTGTCTTCAGTGAAAAAGCTCTCCCTCAGGAATCCCAGGCCCTGGAGGTTAGTGAGAGGGTCTGGGGAATGGGAGACTTTCCTTTAGTCAGGGAAGAGGTGGTCCATGAGCACCTAGGCAAAGCTAATGTTCATAAATCCAAGGGACCTGATGGGGTGCATCCACAGGTGCTGAGGGAGCTGGTGGAGGTGATTGCTGAACCGCTCTCTATCATCTTTGAGAGCGGTCTTGGAGAATGGGGGATGTGCCTGAAGACTGGAAGATAGCCAGTGTCGCTCTGGTCTTCAAAAAGGGCAAGAAGGAAGATCTGAGTAATTATAAGCCAGTCAGCCTCACCTCTGTCCCTGGAAAGGTGATAGACCAGCTTGTACTGGATGCCATATCCAGACAATTGGAAGAAAAGGAGGTTATCAGGAGTAGCCAGCATGGGTTCACCAAGGGGAAGTCATGCTCGACCAACCTGGTGGCCTTCTATGATGTTGCCACTGGTTGGGTGGATGGGGGGAGGGCAGTGGATGTGGTCTACCTTGATTTCAGCAAGGCATTTGATACCGTCTCCCATGACAGAAAGCTAAGTAAATGTGGGATGGATAGACAGTGCAGTGGGTTGAGAACTGTCTGACTGGCAGAGTGCAGAGGGTTGTCATTGGCGCTGTAGAGTCCGATTGGAGGCCTGTAACCAGCAGTGTCCCCCAGGGGTCCGTGCTGGGTCCAGTCTTGTTCAACATCTTCATCAGTGACCTTAATGAGGGGATGGATAGTGGCCACCCTCAGCAAGTTTGCTGATGATACGAAGCTGGGAGGATTGGCTGACACGCCTGAAGGCTGTGCTGCCATCCAGCAAGACCTGGACAGGCTGGAGAGCTGGGCAGTCAGAAACCGTATGAAATTTAACAAAAGCAAGCGTAGAGTCTTGCACCTAGAGAGGAATAATTGCATGCACCAGTACAGGCTGGGGGATGACCTGCTGGAGAGGAGCTCTCTAGAGAGGGACCTGGGTGTCCTGGTGGATGACAGGTTGACCATGAGCCAGCAGTGTGCTCTCGTGGCCAAGAGGGCCAATGGCATTCTGGGATGTATTAAAAAGAGCATGGCCAGCAGGTCAAGGGAGGTGATCCTCCCCCTCTACTCTGCCCTGGTGAGGCTTCATCTGGAGTACTGTGTCCAGTTCTGGGCTGGACAGTATAAAAAAGACAGGGATCTCTTGGAAAGAGTCCAGTGGAGGGCCACAAAGATGGTGAAGGGCCTGAAGGATCTCCCCTATGAGGAAAGGCGGAGTGAACTGGATCTCTTTAGCCTTGAGAAAAGAAGACTGAGAGGGGACCTGATCCAGGTTTATAAATATCTGAGGTGTGGGGGACAAAGTGGTGAGGCCAGACTCTTTTCAGCAGTGTGTGGAGACAGGACAAGGGGAAATGGACAGAAACTGCAGCACAGGAGGTTCTGGACAAATGTGCACAAGAACTTCTTTACAGTGAGGGTGACGGAGCACTGGAACAGGCTGAGCAGGGGGGTTCTGGAATCTCCTTCTCTGGAGATATTCAAGACCCTCCTGGACACCTAACTGTGTGACCTGGTGTAGGGAACTGCTTTGGCAGGGGGTTTGGACTCGATGATCTCTTGAGGTCCCTTCCAACCCCTATGATTCTATGATTCTATGACACCCAGGAGTCATCAGAGCCTCTTTCATTAGACTGGCCAACTTAATTAATTAATTAGTTTAATTTGCTGCTCTTCTGTGCACTGGTGTAAATGCAGACTCAGAAGCCAGATGCTAGAGGTGATGGGAATGAAGCTCATTAGGAAGCAATAAAGAGGCACCAGAAAATGAATGCTAGTTCATTGGGAGAATTTTTAAGAATGCTATTTGTCTTCATGACACAAGGGAAGAAGAGCTTGGCAAGCCTGTGCATATGGTTAGCTTGCAGAAATCTTTGGCTCCTGCTGCCCTTTGACCTCAGCGTTTCAACCAAGGCAGCATGAGGCTGTGAACAAAGCCACTTCCTAGCATCCAGTAACTTACAGCTCTTAAAGATCACCAGACAAATCCAGAGTAAATAAATCTATTTTTTTAAAAGGCACCACATACAGCATTTCAGCAGAGTGTAGGTGACTGATACAAATGCTGAAAGTCTGGGTCAATATTGATACAAATCTGAAAATCCAGGGTCATTTGTACCCTAGCCTCTGACAGACCTTGCCTCCCATATGCTGACATTTCACACCCCCTGATCCCCTTTTAACCCACAGTCCTTTTTCTGCCCCTTAGCGCTCAGCCCACTGCGTATTTATTTCCAAATGAACAGGAGCAAACCAGCCTGGAAATGCTCACAAAATAACAGTCTTGACAACCCTTTTCTCCAATTTTCTTCAAGGGTAGGTTGCCCATTTGAATAAAGAATCAAATCTTACTTTTTTGATCACTTAATTTCTGCCTGAAACAAAAGAGAACTAAGTGAGCACTGTAGGAAGTTTATTTGTCAAAAACTCTGAAAAGGAGAGAACTCTTCCACATTTCTATACAAACTTCAATGTAAGTGCTCTGGAACCAGGACACTTTCTGCAGCCAAAATAGTGACTTTCTTTGGCATACCACATCATGGTGCAGGAGCAGGGGGCGGGAGGAAGGCTGGCATCCAAGGGGAAGCTGTGCTGGGAGGTGGAGTGGGTTGCAGTGCTGTATCCTGGGCTCTGCCTGAAGAATGCACCCAGAACACACAAGTGACTGCTTTTGTACCCACATCTAGTCCAGAGAGGCCAGGAGCTGTGCTGACATTAGGAGTCATCCTCTTGTGAATGCACTTATCAAATTACGCCATCAGTGTAAGCTGCTTTTCCAGGTGGTTTACCATCACTTTGTCCCTGAGGGCTCAAAACCTTCCTGAAGAAGGTGTTTTCCTCTAAGGCTCTCTAAGCAGAGCAGAAGTGGTCCTTTGCTGTGCATTTCTGTCACACTTCACCTGGACAGGGGTTGCCAATGGGCATCAGCCACTTCTTTGTCCTCCACTGGGGCATGGAGCCAGCAGTCTTTCCAGGGAATCTCTGCAAGCTGAGACATCCATATCCCATAAATAAGTCAGACTCAATTATTTTATATCAAAACAGTATCTTAGTGTTTAATGAGTGCAACTGCCAATACAAAGAGTCACACATTATGAATCACTATTCTCTCCTTCCCAGCACTTTCTAATTTCCTGCTAAGGAGACAAGCTGAATGGGGTCATTAATCTGAATTAGAAATACTGTGACCTGCTCGGCACTTTATCCACTAATGTTTTCTGGCATAGCAACATAGGATGTAATTTTGTATTTCAGAC
This sequence comes from Callipepla californica brunnescens, assembly GCA_023055505.1. Taxonomy (NCBI): domain Eukaryota; kingdom Metazoa; phylum Chordata; class Aves; order Galliformes; family Odontophoridae; genus Callipepla; species Callipepla californica. Next base: position 67,480,413 of record JALIRH010000003.1, read on the forward strand.
AACAGTAGGATGTGAAAAACATAGGCTCTCATTTTAAATAACCTCAGGAAGAGGGTATTTTTACTAGCAAACTCTTAAGTTTAAATGCAGCATGGGATTCTTTGTCTTGGAGTTCCACAGAACATTAGCTGAGCAGAGAGCAGATAACATGCTCCTTAAACAAGCTAGATTGGGGACTCTTCTCCTCAACCTTCCAATTAAATATTGGAGTATTTTTGAAATTACGTAGATGAATGAGATCACAAAACAACTATAAATAGAAATGTAAGGCATAAAATTATGAAAAGAGTATGAATAACAGCAATGCTCAGAAAACAAAGGAAGAACATGGCCCCTGATTTCATTTTCCATTTAAAATGCAGTTTTCCTCACCTGGGACTCCAAAAGCCCTGACTACAGATAGGTGACACTGGGTCTACGCTCCTTAGGCAGAGCTGCACTCTCAGCTCTATGGAGAGTGCTCAAAGATGCAAACATGACTGAGCCTGAGGGGTCCAGTATCTGAAAACAATCATGCATTCAAGTTAGGCTTCCTTTTTTTTTTTAATCCTACTTTTATTAGACTAAAATGGAAAGTGCAAGCTCTAGTCATGGAGCACAGCCCCATTGTGCAAGGCACAGAATGAACATGGCCCAACAAAAACAATACTCCAGAACTGAGACCGGAGCACTGCCTAGACCGGTTGCCAGGCGTTCTACAAAGGAATGCACTTCCCTCCAAATAACTTTCCACAGCTGGATAATCCCAGCAAAGTCAGTAGGAGTTTTCCACAGGCCTTAAGCTGCCCCTGGAAACGAGATTTTCCAGCCTGCAGCCCAAGGCTCCGTGTTTCCAGAGCTGCTAGTAGCTGCCAGCTGGGGCTCTGCATCATGAGCAGCAGCACATAAGGAGGGAAGCACTGGCAGAGGATGCTGAAGAGAAGGCAGCACGTGCATCTTAGCATGACAAGGAGCAGCCAATTCTCACTGCAAATTATTTGGTAATTATTCTCCATTCCCTGTATACATTTGAGAAGCCAATAAGATCAGAAGCCAGTAGTAAAACTTTTTTTCTCTTCTTCAGTAAGGTCATAATTTTCCCCTGCCTACGAAAGTTTAACTATGCCAAGTTCCCTTCAGCATTTAGTTTTACTTAGTTCTAAGTCATCTTTCTTCTGACCCAAATCTCTGCCTCCCAGCATGTTAAATATATCATCAGGTTTTGGTACCATGCTAGAAAGTTGTATTTTATAGCACAGTTTTCAGTTTTGCAAATCTCACTGCTAAACAGATATTAAGTCAGACAACAAGTTGGAGCCATGTAAGTGAACTCAGACTGAAGAGATAGTTTTTCAGCTGCTCAGATTTCTCTGCTTCAGTTAGTGGCTGTGTGCCCATCCTCAAGCAGGTGACAAGCACCTGTACTTCAGCATCTTCTCAGTCTGCGGCACAGTGGAGGAGAAGGAGAAATGTCAGTATTATGCTCCCAAAGCTTATTGATATCAAGAAACAGGTTTTAAAAGCACAGGCTGAGATCACTCCATCTTTGCAGAACATATAAACGAGTGGTTTTGCAGTGCCCTCCTCCCTCACCTCTGCATACCATATGGCACGACATTGTACCGCAAAATGCTGGCACCTGAAACAAGATGAGCACTGACAGATGGGCTGATTTCTTCCCTTATCGGGCACAACTTTTATGCTATGGAAGAGTTTTCTCTGCAATGCACACAGATAGCAAATAATGCCATGTACAGCCACAGGAAAACTTGTCTCCTGTTTCTGTTAAGATCTACCTGTGACAGCAGAGAGGATGGAGCTGGAGAAGATGATAATATTTTCCAGCCTGGAAAATATTAAAGATTAAAGAGGGCAAAGAGACAGAAACTCCCATCTTGATTATTTTTTTTATTATAATTGAACATCCAAGGGCAAAAAGAGCAAGGGAGCATTTAAAAGACTGCTTCTACTTAGAAGTAACCTATCTGCTGTATAATCAGTTCTGACTTCCTTTTATACAGAAGAAAGAATTGCAAATGGCATTGCTTATGACCTGTGGCTTGACAACTGTTTTAATATCAGGAAACGACTTGCTCCGTGCTGTGCCAGCACCACACCATGTTCTTTTATTTTTTCCTATTTTCAGTCATCGGCCATAAAAAAAAACAGTAATAACAAATTACATTTTGGCAAACAGTGAAGAGCTCAGGAACCGCTGGTCAGCAATCCTGCTATTTCAGCAAGCTGGTTCTGCCAGCAGCTTTCAGGAAAGCCACCTCCTCTGCTCGAGCTTTACAGGTTACTGCTGTCACTGGAGCGCACACAAACCCTTGCTCACGGCTGAGCACCCTATAGCGCATCAGTAGTCCTCCCTTGGCTTTGAGGATGGTCCAAGCAGTCATGTCACTGACCTTCTTTACGTCACACTGCTAACCTTTGAGAAATTGCATTGTTCCTCAAAGGAAACCTCATGATTTTCCACTGACACATTTCCACCGCTGAGCAGCACCCCTGTCCTCGCTGCAGGTCACAAGGTGTTGAGGATAATAAATTCTGTCCCCAAACAAACTCCTTGTCTGATATGAATTGTGACACCAAGCAGTACATACGAAATGCTCACAGACATTTCCAAATCTCAATAAAATAAAGCTGTAACACATTCTAACACTTTTTTTTTTTTTTCCTCTTATGCTGCCATCCAGTATTTCCAAAGGAAATACAGAAGTTCTTTTCATGGGTTTTTTGAGAATTCTGGAGGCAGACACACTGCCAGGAAGTAATTCCTAGAAAAAGTAAAGCAGAACAACTGAACATTTGAACTCCTACAAATAACCTCCACGATGATTTTCCACATGACGCAGAAGGATTATTTTTAGAACCAGAGAAGTAGTTTCATTCTCTATTTCCACTTAATCCCTGGGATGCTGGATGGGACATTCACTAAGGATGAGCATTATTATTTCTCTGTGATGTGTATTTGTTTTGAAAAGCTATAATTCTTAGAAATACTAGCCATGATGAAGACATGATGTTCTGAGTACTGAGTAACCTATGGGAAGGGGCAGCTTCTGCCTCCTGAAAATCTGAAACCAAAATAGACGAATTGGAGAAAAACGAGGTGATAGAAGTGCACTTTGCAGGTAGGGGTTCTTCAGCTTCCATTTTCACCCCTCATTTGGGGTGAGGTAGGACAGGCCACTAACTCTGCTGGGCTGTAGACTCTACTCCCTGTTCAATTATATGCATCCCCCACCCTGCTCTGAACTGGGAGGTTTGGGGCCCTGAGGTGCTGGCTTATGGCAATCCAGCAGGTAGCTTGCATCCCACCCAGTTGTTTCCACATCTCTATTCTGTTCATAGCCAAGTCGATTTTTGCTGCTCAAAATCACAAGAAATACCAACAGCCCAACGAGTAACGACTGCTCCTCTATGCCTTGCAGGAGCCCAGTGGTTCTGACTGCAGCACCTGAAGTCTATCAAACATTCAGTGACTGTAATGCTACAGGGGGACACCAGAGGTAGTGTCTTGTGCAAGGTAGTCATGCTTCCCACACAGATTTACTTACTTACTTATCCTGGTCTAGGGAGCTGCTTTGGCAGGGGGGTTGGACTCGATGATCTCTAGAGGTCCCTTCCAACCCCTACAGTTCTGTGATCATATGATTTGCTCATCTCTTATTTCTACAGCTGGAGGACAATCAGCAGCCAATGCCAGATGCTGAGGAAGCAGCTATTTTGTATGACACAGCAGGGAGCTTTGATTTGCATGCTGCAGCAAGTGAAGCCATAAATTCTATTTACTGTAAAAGCCCATTACTACATATCATATGCCAGAATAACACAAATTCTGGTGCAAGCAACTAAAGTGCATCACAGCTAATGGTCACGGAGGAGCTATGGAGATGTGGATATTGTGATCTATCAAGTCCCAAGAAAATGCTGCTGCTGTCCACACATGGGTGATTTTCTTACCAATTAGTTTTTTGGTGGGATAGAATAGGGTCTGTGCATTGAAAAGTTCCATATGTGTATTACAGAAGTGTAATGCATATAATACGGAGATCATGCGTAAATGCTCTGGCAAATAAAAGCCCCACCAAATACTTCAGCAACTAATAGTAAACATAATCCAAATCTGCAACTGTTTATCTTTTTCAGAAACCATTTCTAGAACTGGTAGCAAGCATGTTGTGCTCCCATCCAAAGTAGTGCAGAATGCCTCAGAAACCCATTTGGTGTGCCACCTCTCTTGTATACCAACACCTGTCACACAGTGCTGCTTGTTTTAAGTAATTTGCATTAATATCCACATTAAAAAAGGTTTACTCCCTGTTATCTTCATTCTGTGGGTAGAATGAGCTATGTGATAGACTGGAGGAGTGTTAGGATCAGCAGGGAACCACATCTCCTTGATGATGTGCAGGGCAGCTAGGGGTGCAACCTCACAGACATTCAGTTACTGCGAAAACACACAGGAATATCCTTAAAACATATCTGACAGACAAAACAAAAACATCCCATCAGTCCTTCTTCATTTGCCCCCTTCCATGAGCCCTGCTCTGTCCCATTCTGGAGGAAAGCAGATTATTTTTAACACAATGTGTTGTGCTGTTGCTGTTGGGTTATCACAGCGGGGAGCAGGCCACGCTTAGAGTCAGCACTCAGCAGGGACCAAGCAGGGCTGCAGCTGCACCCCCATGGTGTCCCCAGGTGCCACCTTGCTCACGGGATAAGCTCACTTGGATTTTTCCCAACACCTTCCAGTATGCACAGTTAGAAAGAAAGCACAAAGCTCAGGGAGCAACACAGAGCCCAGGGGCAGTGGGACAGCAGCGGCAAGCACAGATGCATGCATTTGCTGCTCTTCTGGTTTGCAAATCAAACAAAACAACGCAGCTTGCATATCTTTTCATAACAAAAGTCACTATAATCAACAAAGTCCAATCCTGAAGAGCCCAGGAGAAATTTACTAACAGCTCAAGTAGCCCTATCCACAGCTCCACGTGTGCAGCATCGACATCCTGTATTCGGTTTGCTTAGAAGGCTCTCATCTTTATCTGATTTCTTTCCGTCCCTCCTGTACTGGGCAGCATGTTCTCATTTAGGCAAATAGCATTCTAGTTCTTTAATTAAAATGCAGCGTAATCAGAAACAATTGAACAGGCATCACGGAAGCACAAGATAGAACAGCTTGCAACACAAGCCATGGTATTAAGGCTGTAGACGATTTTCATTTATTTCCTTATTAAGGAACATAAATGAGGCCCTGAATTATTTGGACACGCTTAAAGAATATAGGTATGAGCACTTGGTGAGTTAATCACGTCCAGACAGAGGACTACTGGCAATTTCTTTAATTACAGTACAAATAATCAAACTCAGAAAACTGAAAAGAATTGGCTGGTTCCTATGGATTAGGCTGCAGGGGTCCCATCTCATTTCAGCGACTTAACTAACAATTTCAAGTAACGTATTTTCAGCTCGAACTGCAGAACACAAACTGAGCTGAACAGCAGATGGTGAGGTTACTGCACCATTTTCTGTGGTTTTATTTAATACAACTACAGCTGAGGTTTGGTGAAAAGAGAATATCAATGATAAGGTTATCGAATGAAGGCTCTTTTCTATGCCGTTAGTACAATCAGCTTAGCCCTGCTACGAAAAAAAAATTCATAAACACACAGAAGCCAGCTAGCTTCAATCTTTCTCCAAAAGAGCAAATAGAATTATTTAAGCAAATGCAATTGTATAAACTGCTTCTTCTACCTGTTTTCAGTCATTTCTGTTCAAGACAGAAACTTCCTTTCTCTATATTATTACTTAGTTATGTTTAGGTTTTAGTTATGTTGTGGAGTATAAAACTGATTACTGTCATTACCTTATGGTAATCTAATTTGTTTCCTAATTATTTTTAATATCTTTTTTTTTTCCGTATTTCTAAAAGTCTCCCTATAAAATAATTACAAGCTTATGCTTGGCTAATTCTGACATATAAAAAGAAAGAGACCAGTTAATCAAGAGTGGAAATCAACTCCTGCAAGAGAAGACCTAAAGAATCTTAAACATATTTACAGTGACACGTGGAATAATAATTACTTTAACATGGCACTGTAATGGAGGAGGTATCAGAGTATATTACAATGCATGAAAATAAAACTGTCTTCAAACCAACATATGGTTTTCATGAAAGACAAACTTAAATTACAGAGCAACAGTGAAAAAAAAAAAAAGACTAGCAAGTGAACACAGTGAGAGAAAATTTACTGCCTTAGTATCAATACAGAAGGAAAAATATATTTCTGGCAAAGCCAATTCACACAAGGATGATGAAGAGTCAAACTTGAGGGAAATTCCCTTCACTAAACAAAGCAGATGGAAAGAATGTTAAGTGCAGTCCTTTGCTCTCCTGTCTTGAAATAGAAAGGAATTGCCCAAACACTTTCAGATATCTCTAGGTTTTCTTGGTTAGGCTGTCATTTGTACTTCTGTGTCTTGATTCTCCAGAGAACTTAGTAACTTCCTGCTAAATCTCAATTATAGTCCAACTCATTATCACCTTGAGTTTTCTAGGAGCCTGCTGACCTCAGGTGCACACAGTTAATTCTTCTTAGCTAATTTATCTTATCCTTCTTTTCAGCTAATTCAATTACTTCTTGATTAGTGATACAAGACAAGGAAGAAATTAAAACCAGCATAACATTAATGAGCAGCCATGGGAAATTCACTTAAAGGCTTTCCTGGGAGAAGCCATCAGAAGTCGCTGATGACACGAGGAATGAAGGGGGATGTCAGTGCTGTTCCCCCAAGCGGTCCTGACACAGTGGGACTGGCTGTGATCTGAAACGTTCACTGGAGCTGATCTTGTGCAGGTAGTAGCCCAAGCTATGTGCCCACAACTCCGAGCTAAGTGGTGCAATCGATACAACAGAGAAAGGGATGCCATTCAGAGGGACCTGGAACGCTTGAGAAGTGAGTCCTGCTGAGGTCCAACAAGGCCAAGTGCAAAGTGCTGCTGTTGGGTCAGGGCAACCCCAAATATGTGTACAGACTGAGAGAAGAACTTGCTGAGATAGTCCCCCTGTGGACAATATCATGGGGGTCCTGGTGGACAAAAAGCAAAACATGAGCCAGCAGTATGCACCTGCAGAAGGTCAACAGTGTCCTGGGCTACACCAACAGAGGGGTGGCAGCAGGGAGACGGAGGGGATGTCCCCCTCTGCTGTGCTCCTGTGAGGCCCCATCTGAAGTACTGCATCCAGGCCTGGGGCTCCCAGCACACTAAAGATGTGGAGATGTTGGAGGGGGTCCAGAGGAGGGCCACAAAGATGCTCAGGGGTCTGGAACGCTTTTCCTATGAAGAAAGACTGAGGGAAGTGGGCTTGTTCAGCCTGGAGATGAGAAGGCTCCGTGGAGACGTCACTGTGGCCTTCCTATACCTGAAGGAAGCTTATAAGCAGGAAGTAGCCTAGAAGTGATAGGACCATGGGCACATTTCACTCAGGAGATGGTGAGGCAGTGATGGTGAGGTTGCCCAGGTTGCTGTGGGTGCCCCATTCTGAAGGCATTCAAGGCCAGGTGGGATGGGGCCCTGGGCAGCCTGAGCTGGTGGGGAGCAACCAGCCTATAGCCAGGAATGGGACTATGTGGGCTTTAAGGTCCTTTCCAACCCAAGCCATTCTGTATTACAGAAACATGGTGGGACCCCTCCCATGACTGGAGTACTGGGATGGATGGCTACAAGCTCTTCAGAAGGGATAGACGGGGAAGAAAGGGTGCTGGCATATCTCTCTATATCAAAGAGTGTCTTGATGTTGAAGAGCTTGAGGTTGGAAACGACCAAGTGGAGTGTCTGTGGGTAAGGATCAGGGGAATGGTCTGTAGGAGTGACATCGTGGTGGGGCTCTGTTATAGACCGCCTAGCCAAGATGAAGAGATAGATGAGGTGTTCTACAAGCAACTAGTAGATGTTGCATGATGGCCAGCACTGGTTCTCATGGGGGACTTCATCTTCCCTGATATATGCTGGAAATACAATACCGCACAGAGGAAGCAGTCCATGAGATTTCTGGAGTGTGTGGAAGATTGCTTCCTGACACAGCTGGTGCAAGAACCTACCAGGGGAGGTGCCCTGCTAGACCTGCTCTTCACTAACAGAGAAGGACTAGTAGGAGATGTGAAGGTTGGGGACTGTCTTGGCCAGAGTGACCATGAAATGGTAGAGTTTGCTATTCTTGGTGACATCAAGAGGGTGACTAGCAAAACTGCTACCTTGGACTTCCGGAGGGCAGACTTTGACCTGTTCAGGACGCTTGTTGCAAGGGTCCCTTGGGACTCGCTCCTGAGGGGTAAAGGAGTCCAGGAAGCCTGGGCCCTCCTCAAGACGGAAATCTTAAAGGCACAGGTGCAGGCTGCCCCTGAGTCCCGTAAGTCGAGCTGGAGGGGAAAAAGGCCAGTGTGGATGAACCGGGATCTTTTGTTGAGACTCCGGGAGAAAAAGAGAGTCTGTGTCCTCTGGAAGATGGGACAGGCTACTTGGGGAGACTACAGAGAACTTGGCAAGATTTGCAGGCAGGAAGTTAGAAATGCAAAAGCCCAGCTTGAACTTAGACTGGCTACTGCAGAAAAGGAGACCAAAAAATCCTTTTATAAATATATTAACAGTAAAAGAAGAACTAAGGAGAATTTCCCTACTTTACTTGATGCGGCAGGGAATGTAACCACAGAGGATAAGGAAAAGGCTGAGGTTCTCAATGCCTTCTTCACGTCTGTCTTTAATAGACAGATCAGTTAACCTCAGGATACTTTTCGCCCTTACCTGGAAGTCTGGGACAAAGTGCATCATACACCCCTTGTGATCCTAGCAGAGACAGTCAGAGACCTGCTCCTCCATCTGAACTGCCACAAGTCCATGGGACCAGATGGGATCCACCCAAGGATGCTGAGGGAGCTGGCAGAGGTGATTACCAAGCTGCTTTCTGCCATCTATCAGCATTCCTGGTCATCTGGAGAGGTCCCACAAGATTGGAGGCTTGCCGATGTGACTCCCATCTACAAGAAAGGCCGTAAGGAAGATCTGGGGAACTACAGGCCTGTCAGCCTGACCTCAGTATCAGGGAAAGTTATGGAGCAATTGATCTTGAGGGAGATCACACGACACGTGCGTGGCAATCAGGGGATCAGACCCAGCCAGCACGGGTTCACAAAGGGCAGGTCATGCTTGTCCAACCTCATCTCCTTCTACGACTGGGTGACCAGACTGGTAGATGAGGGAAAGGCTGTTGATGTAGTCTACCTGGACTTCAGCAAAGCCTTTGACACGGTCTCCCACAGTATTCTCCTGCAGAAGCTGGCAGCCTGTGGTGTGGACAGGTTCACTCTTCTCTGGGTTGAGAATTGGCTAGAGGGCCGTGCCCAGCAGGTAGTGGTTAATGGAGTCAAGTCCAGCTGGCGTCCTGTCATGAGTGGTGTCCCCCAGGGGTCGGTATTGGGGCCCATTTTGTTTAATATCTTTATTGATGACCTGGATGAGGGGATTGAGTGTACCCTCAGTAAGTTTGCGGATGACACCAAGTTGGGAGGATGTGTTGATCTGCCTGAGGGTAGGGAGGCCCTTCAGCGGGATCTGGATAGGCTAGACAGTTGGGCTGAGGTCAATGGGATGAGGTTCAATAAGGCCAAGTGCCGGGTCCTGCACTTTGGCCACAATAACCCCATGCAATGCTATAGGCTTGGGGCAGAATGGCTTGAGGAGTGTATAGAGGAAAAGGACCTGGGGTGTTGGTTGATGCTTGGCTCAGTATGAGCCAGCAGTGTCCCCAGGTGGCCAAGAAGGCCAACGGCATCCTGGCCTGTATTAGGAATAGTGTGGCCAGCAGGAGCAGGGAGGTGATCATCCCCCTGTACTCAGCTCTGGTGCGGCCGCACCTCGAGTACTGTGTTCAGTTTTGGGCCCCTCACTACAAGAAAGACATTGAGGCCCTGGAGCGTGTTCAGAGAAGGGCAACAAAACTGGTGAGGGGTCTGGAGCACAAGCCTTACGAGGAGTGGCTGAGGGAGCTGGGATTGTTTAGCCTGGAGAAAAGGAGGCTCAGAGGAGACCTCACTGCACTCTACCACTTCCTGAAGGGAGGCTGTGGTGAGGAGGGGGTCAGCCTCTTCTCCCAGGTAACTAATGACAGGACAAGAGGGAATGGCCCCAAGTTGTGCCGGGGAAGATTTAGATTAGATTTGAGGAAAAATTTTTTCTCTGAGAGAGTGGTCAGGCACTGGAATGGCCTGCCTAGGGAGGAGGTTGAGGCACCGTCCCTAGCGCTGTTCAAGAAGCGTTTAGATGAGGTGCTAAGGGATTTGATTTAGTAGCTTGGTGGGTAGGGATGGTGGTGTGAGGATGATTGGACTAGATGATCTTGTAGGTCCTTTCCAACCTAATGAATCTATGAATCTATGAATCTATAATGTTTCAGTGCCTCTACATGCAGTAAGAAAACCCACATAGGTCTGTGCACATCTGCTCTCTTTTGCACATGCAGTGTCACCTCTGTTACTCGAGGCAGTGCCTGCAATATGATTTACCCCCCCTGCACCACACACTACACAGGGTGTCACACCATGGCCATTGGTCCTCTGCCCTATTCCTGTCTCTTGAGCCACCACATAGTTTCTTCTCTCTGCTGTGGAGTGCTGCCTCAGCCCCAGCACCAAGCATGTTACACTCACATGCAAACAGTGCTGCCTTCCATGTCTGCTAGTGATCCTGATGATGCTGCATCCATTATCTAGGGGTCAGAGAAGCAATCAAAGCATTTAAGAAATAATTACTGCATACCGGTTTCTGCAAATGAATGAGACATTAGTTATAAGGTAATTAAGAGAGGGACTTTGTCATGACTTCTGCAGAAGGAACAGCAATAATTAATTGTAAAGAAGAGGTCCCAGTCCATCCACATAACCTGACTCTCTGGCTACAGTTCCCAAGAAAACATCTTCAGACAACTATCAAGTTAGAATAAATTTGTTCTGCCTCTGTTAAGTACAAGACTGTGTATTTCCTCTTACAAAAATAGTTTTAAAACCCTCTTAGAGCAAATGAGTTGAGGAAGAAGCCTGGTCTGTGACAGAAGACACAGGCCTCTTCCAACACAGCTATGAACACCTGTTCTTTTTTGAAGAGTTGCTATCCTGAATGCAAATTCCCCAATTAAAAAAAATATATATGGCGAGTGACACTTCATTTTTCTACATGTAGATGAAATAAAAACACCACTGCTGCAGAGAAGCACTGATCTTTGGCCAATAGATAGCTGAAGACTGAACTGACAGTTAACTCAGAAATTTGCTTGTTACTGAAGTGCTGGTTTAGGATTAAGCTGCAGCACTGCATACAAGTCCCAGTGGTTTGCTGTACACGCATTCACAAGGAGCTTTGCTGCCTACTGAAAGGTTTAACCAAATACATGGAGGGTTCCTGAAACATTTGAACAGATAGATACTTAGGCAGAGCATTCTTTCTACTGTCTTCAAACAGCCCACTTTGCTTCAGCTGCAGCCAAAGAGGATAGTGAAGGAAGTGCAGGCAAATTCTGCTGTTCCCAGAGGCTTCACAGAGGTTGCTGAATGGCTCCTTTCCAAGAGCTGCCCTCCTGCACCTTTACAGCTGCACGATCACCGTCTACAGGAAGGACAAGAGCTCTCTCCATCCTGCCTCCTCCAGCTCTATGAGGATATGTCTTAGGAAATAGCCCCAAACGCTACATCGTGCCCCATCACAGCACATGAGACACAGCATTTAATCCTGGAATGTAAATGAGGGTAAAATTAAGATTAATTTGACATGTAGCTGTGGTGAGATAAATGCAGTTTTGCTGCAGAAAGTAGAGGGTATAAAACATATATATGAAGGCATTCTTTTCCACCATTTAAAACTGCACGTGCACAAAATCAGTTTACCTGAGGGTACCATTCATCTGGCTGCCCTTTCACAGCACATAATATCGTCACCTTCACTGCAATGAAATGATGCTGCAAAATATGATTTCGGGTAAAGAGCAGTGGAGAAAGCTGTTGAACTCTACAGATATGATCATTCTGTGGAGATGAAAATGTTTCTAATATCATAGGCAAAACATAAAAAACAATACTTGCAGCTGGAACAGTGGATAGTGAAAAGGATTTTGCAGAGTTTTCCACATGGTACTGCAGCCTTAAAGACTTCAGCAAGTCAGAGCAGGAAGGTGCCTCCTAGTGCCACACTCAGATTCACGCAAGTATTCCTCTGGTTAGTAGCTGAAGAGCCAAGTACATGTCATTGCCTGGGGGGCTTAAGCACCAGAGCATGTTTCAAATGAAAAGCTTTACACCTTGCCTCATGAAAATGTCTTTTTCTGTAGCAGCAATTTGAGATATCCCATGTCCTTCAGTTACTGTGCAGTTCTGCTCTCTTTGTGTTCTCTAACATTACCATAAGCTTGGCTTAAAAAACAGAGACCCCTTCAATCAAAGTTTACTTATCAACTGGGCTTTGGGAATCAGGGGATCACCAAAGGACCCAACTTAGTGTAACAACAGAGAATAGAAATTATATTGGCTTGACAGGAAGTATAAATTCCGATCCACGAGGAAACCACCTCGTGCCAACTGGATAAGCAGTGCTTGCACAGAGACTTAACACATATGAAATTCTCAAATCCAATTTTTTAATTAAAAAATTATCATAGAAATGGAGATGCTCAGATAATTCTGACTGCTTCATGCCATTTCATGGATTATTTTATTGGTTAAGCTTTGAAGCATAACTTTGAGCAACACCTTTTGTTTGGGCACCAGACCAGAGAGCCTCCTCTACCATTCAAACGGAGTTGCATATTGGTTGGAGAAATCTGGTCAGTGTTGAGCTGTCTCTTCCATGTCCTCCTTGTGTGTTGCAGCCAAGTATTTGGTTCACTCCCACAGCACCCCACCTGCCAGCACAAGTGACATCCTGTTCAAGCCACGTGGTGCCACGCACTGCAGTCACTCTACATGTAGACCAAGTAGGCTTCACGAGTGCTGTAAGGAACAGCATTTCCTAGCAAAGCGCATTCATAACTCACCCAGAAATAAAGGATCCAGCATGACTCCAGTCAAAATCTGCTCCAAAGGAAGGTATGCTTATTTATATTCTGGAGACAGATTGAGCCCTCAGTATCTTGTTTTCCATATTAACTTCAACAAAGCATGCTTGCTAATGAGCCTAGCATACTTAGGAAAAAATCTGAAATATACAAACAAACTCACTGTCAGATGGGTTTTTCCAAGGCCTGGACTGAAGCTCAGGGAAGTCAGAAATAAATGTTATGTCCTTCCAAATCTCTTACAAACTCTGACAAAGAAAAGAGAAAAAACAGCCTTGATTTTCAGGCCAATTCTCCCAGCTGCTTTTGCAATTCACAATGGGTCTGGCTGAAGGGCCAGTTTATTTTTATAAATCCAGTTCCTTCTCACAAAAAAAAAAAAGTTATTTAATAACATTCAAATCCTGATTATCTTAAGCTTAAAAAACAAACTTTGTTAAATGACAGTGTCTTTTCCTGTAACACACTTTCACTCATATGTGAAAACACCACTTTGATGTTTCTTCTGGAAATAGCATGACCCTGCCAGGAGCAATGGTGTTACTCAGAGATGAGGGTGTTTGAGAAGAAAATTAATAAATAAAGAGCAATAAAGAGCCTAAAATTCTGGTGATCAGTAAAACTGTCAAAGTGTGCAAGATAGTAAAGCTCTAGAGACTACATGCATCAAAATACAACCGAGGGGTGGACAATCAGTGCAAACTCCAAATACCAAAATATACAGGTGTCAATTTGTGAAGGATACATTTCACCATTTATCCCATATTTCATCAGGGCTAATCACCACTGTAATCCCAAGTAGTCTTCTACCTTCCTGGAGATGTAACATGTTCAGCAAATGTTTCTATTTCCCCTACAAATTCACAAATAACAGGGATTTTGTACCTAAGCTGTTGTAAGCAGAAATCAGAAACCATCTCTGCATACAGTTCTTCATGCGATTATGTAACTTTGGGTCCAAATACACGTGTAAGCTGTAATCCAACTCCTCTGAGCATGTTCTCCTCTCTGTTCGATTTTTCCTGTCAAAATACACAAAAATAACCATATAGGAACTGAATGCATTTCTCAGAAATGCATATGCTAGTTGTGCCACAAAGCCATTTTCCACTCCCAGGATACATTACTCAGAATAGTCATAGCTATGAAGTACTGCCAGAAGGCTGGCAAGTCACAAAGCAGCTTTCATATGTACTGTTTCTCACCTCCCAAGTGAGGGTGAAGGGATCTAAAGAGGTCCTACCCAGATCAAACCTTTTCACTGCTGCAGGTGGCAGAAGTCTCTGTCTGTATGCAGTTTCTGCCCATAAGAAACTCATCTGTAAATACGTCGCCTTTGCTGAAAAAAAGTTATAATATCAACTTCTGACATTTCATAAGCTTCAGCTGAAGGAATGGGCCTTAGGCAGGGTCTATAATGCCACTGTGTACGACGAGACAGCCACTCAGCTCCCAAATAAGTACACACAGTTTTGCTTGGAGAAAACGTAGGAGATATGTTAAAACACGTCACATTAAATCACACCAGCATTTGCAGATTGTTCTTGAAAGGAAAAGCCTACTAAGGTCAAATTACTTCACCTGAAACAGGAACTATCACTGGACAGATAGATTTTAATGAAAACTTGCTTCTTCAGACTAAGTTCTCTGGCTAGTCCTTGTTCCATGCTTCCTGAGCACATCCTCACTTTCTAACGTGCAGCACAGCCACCCTCCTGTTCTCTTCTGCGAACATGAGACAAGAGGCCACCTTGGTAAGCCAGACATTTGGAAACTGAGGGAAATCAGAGGCAGCATGGACTCCATCACACAGCAAACATTCCTGGGTGTCCCAAAGTGCCACACCGTGGCATGATTTGAATCAGGTGCCACCCAATACATGCAGGAACATATCATCCTGAGGGAGGGAACCAGCAGCAACCTGTAGCTCCGCAGCTCACCTTGCCTGTCCTCAGAAGCTAGTTCTGCGGTGTTTCAGGGAATGGGGCTCTAAGCCAAGCCTGAGCAAATCTATGGAACGATGAAGACTTTGAGAATTCCAGAGTTTGCTCCTCCAAAAACAGTTTGACCAGCCTGCTGTCAGAGCGATTCCTACTAAAACAAATATTCAACACATGCAAATACTAAGAGATGAATTTCCTGTTTGAACAGTGAGCACAACAGAATACTGCCAAAAGAATCATTGCAACATCTGTCAATGTAACCAACCAGCTACCAGCTAGGACACAGGACAGCCAAGGTCTGTCATCAAGAGCCAGACAGAATGTCCCAGCAAAGACTTCCTATATCCAAACTAGCTCATGGTGACAAATGAATGGCAGGAAAGCATGCAAGCAAGATGGGCACTGGCATCTCCTGCCCTTCCCTTCATAGCCAAGTAAGCCAACAACCAGCTGACGGGTGAGAGTACCTTTGGTATGGGGCTGGAGGAACACAGGAAAACAGGAAAGGAAGCATCCTCTGAGCAGTGATGAGTTTGAGCCTCATTCTACCACCATCTCTCTCCCCCAGGAGTACACTGAGTGCTTTTAATCGCAGTGCCAAATGTCCACAGCAGATATGCAAAGACGTTGCAGTGACAGCAATGACAAGTGATTAATATCAACTTTTATCCAAATTCTTTCCATGTCTTTGCTCGTTTTCTGAGTATCCTACTACAAACAAAACCATAGCATCACATGTGTTCTTACACATTGCCAGAAGACAAACATGGGAGAAGGATTTTCATTTCCCCAGCCTACTGTACTTCCAGCTCCTCCATTCTTCTGCATATCTCAGGTAGCAAATTCACACTCTTTGAGGGTCTTTATTAAATATAAATAGAACAGGAAAAGACATTGTATGATGAATTAAAAACCTGGCCATGGCAAGGCCATCACAAGCTCTCTGACTTCCAAATTCAGGAGGAATGCTGTTTGAGCATTTTTGTGTTTTTCTTCTTCTTTTAAGCTATTTGAGGAACCAGAAATTCCTCTTCAGCCTGAGTACCTGAAAAATTGGTAGAGCTGCATACAATGAAAGGAGGAACACGATCAGTTTTGCAGCTGTGCTTTAAAACTGATGTTTAAAATCAAAGAAGCAAACAAACAATAACAACAACAACAAATCAAACCAAATTAAAGCTAGTTTAATTTGGCCAGTCAGTTAAAGGACCCTCAAGCACTGAAGACAAGGCTTCTGCCATAAATGATCAGGGAAGATTCCCTTTTTGAACTTGCTACCAGTGGCAATCTGGTGAAGGATTTTCTGAGACAATCTCTCCTATGGCAGTACTTGGAATGTGCCAGAGCAGACTACATCATCTCAGCTTGAATATGCCAGAGCAAAGCTAGCAGTAGCAAGACAACTTATTGCCTGCAGAGCCCCTGTCACTGCAGCCACAGCTAGCTCATCTCCCATTTGCTCATGTGAACAGGGTCACAGCTTCCCAAAGCCCTTTTCCCGTTTCTATTTTAACCTAAAAAGAGCCACTGAGAAGTTGTGGCATGAAGCATGTCTGTAAATCAATCCCAGCTGAGAACACCAAAGCCATCTGTGTAAACTGTTAGATTTGCAATTGGTGTCAGGTTTGCTGCATGCTGTTTTTAAGGTTGTAAAATCACAGAAAATAAAAATGGACTTTAAAAATAAACAAACAAAGGCACTCACACTTCCCAGCAACGTGGGACAGATGCTTGCATTGGTCTATCTAACATTTCTAGTGCACTGCAGTGCTTCCAGCTTACTCACACACATTGCTGACTGTAGTTCTTGTTTCCCCTGGGATAACACCCCCAGATGTAATCCACCTCATTATCAAGCAGCTCCCCACATCAGCTAGGCTCACTATTCTTTTTCTTTTAGTCTTATTTTGCCAGTCTTAGCAATGCTTTTTTCCTTTTCTAAATTACCCCTTTATTATTTTGACAGGTAACGCTCTCCCTTTCACTGATCATTAGTGAAACAGCTACATCCCACAAACTCCAACACCAACACAATATATCAATGGAATAATATTATAAAACTTCTTTTTTCTTTAATTAGAAAGGAAAACCCTCTTAATGAGCAGCTTAGCATTCCTGTATGTTAGCAAAACCTAGAACAAAATCAATTATCAGACACGAAGTTAGGAAGAACAAATCCCATGTACACCTCCAAGCACACCTCCAAGCACAGGGCACTGCTGCAAAGCAGTTTCCTAAAGCCATCCCATGCAGTCTAAAGCAGTTAAATCCAGCTGGCTGAATGATCCATACAGCTGTGGTTTCCCTCAGCTCTTAAATAAAATATTAGGGTGTGTTCCTATTGTTTGTTAGCTGTCATCAGCCCATCTCTCAGCTGACGGAGGTTAAAGGCTATGTAGATTCCTGGGAAGAGCTGTTTGGTAATTGTCACAGTCAGTTACTTGGTAACCCACAAATGATGATCTCCAGAGATAGTTTCTTGGTTGCTAAGCAATAAATTCAGGTAAAATAACCTTCTCCTGGATTTTATTGCAACTACAGGCTCCAATTTTATAGTTCAAAACTATTTTTTTTTTCCTGAGGATGAGATTTAAAATTACTGCTGAATAACTTTTCTGGGTTCTCAGAGCATTTGGTGTGGGTTAAATGAAGTGATACTGTATAATGCTCCTATTGAAATATATAAATCTGCAGCAGCCTTACCACTGCGCGTTGCAGCACATGTGGTTAATTTGTGTGATTTACACAGCAACAGACTGAGAAAAACAGAAAAAGAGGCAGTCTGTCCTACAAAAATGACAATGTTGATATTTCCTTTTTCCTTTTTATCTTTTTTTTTTTTTTTTTTTTTTTTTTTTTTTGAGAAAATTCAACCTACAGGTTTGAGCTGAACCAGATGCTTTTCTGACTAATGCTTGCAAAGCAAGCCACCAAAGCTCTCTGTGTCCTTAGCAGTGTTATCGGGGTCAAGCTTCCCCACGTATGTGGTCCTTCAGCAATTTTCCCACGTGTGTTGCAAGCAGGAAGTTCTCAAACATCATCTCAGCTTCAGTGCCAGATCTTCCCACAGTTTCATCACATATGAACTGGAGACCCTAGCAAGGAGTATTTGTCTCCATCACAAGCTTATTTATGAAGGTCTTTGAGGTTGAAAGCCTGCTCTTGCCCAACAGACACCTAATCTTCAGATGTATCCCGAGGAGAGATGCAGCTGTGCACAGTATGGCATGGCACTACTGATGGGTGTCGGGATGGGGTCGGCTCAGCCAGGCTGTCTGCAGCTCTCTGAGCCCATATACAGCACACGTGTGATCCTGAGGGAAGTGGTGAGGGCTGATGGCTTCCCATGGCCATGGGTAAGAGGGCAGCTGCCCTGCCGCCCTGCCTGGGGAAGGGTTAATGTCCCTGACTGTGTCACTTCATCTCACACAACCACAGAGTGCAGTTTGTACACTTGTCTGTTCTCTTCATGTATGTTTTCAACAAAGACACGTTATTAGCTGCTACAGGACAAATCCCCCTGACCTCTTGTCATTGTTATTTATTAATTCTCATGTCCATCTTTAAGGAGCAATGTTCACCTTCCTCAGAGAGACACAAAAAGAAGCTGGCTGAATTCGCCGCACCAAGTTAACCTTGCTATTGCACAGCAGGACAGCAAAGGGCTGTGGTTAGGGCTGGGTGCACAACGAGGTTCCAGCATGGGCTGGCCGCTGGTTACATGTGCCTATGGGCAAGCATAAGTGAATGCCAAAAGCAGCAGGTGGCCCAGGGAGCAGCATGCCCACCCCTTCCAACCAGGTCTGAGCAACGTGGGGAAAATCCCATCACGCTCCTCGGAAGTGACCACAGCCCCAGAGAGCAGTGTGCCTGGGCTCTGCCAACACAGAAGGCCACACTGTGTTTTGGTGACACTGCGGAATGCGGCTGTCTGCTTTCTGCTTTTATTCTGGAAATAACTAACAACATGAAGACAATTTTCCAGATGCACTGGAAGAACAGCTGCTGGACTCTCAAATGACTTTTTTCCTTTCAAGGGGAAGAAATCTATGGTGTTCCCTTGCCCATAACATAGATGCATACACGAGGTATTACTCTGTCGTGCACATACAGTGTCTGCCAGGCCTTCAACCAAAGTGCCCCTGAGCTGTGAGGCAAGCACAGCCTGATAAAGGAGCAGCATAGACTACAAGAAAAATACTTTAATGTAGGTAGGCCAATTACCTTGTGAATCTCCAAAACTTAGGCTGGGTGCCACCATGGAAACATATATAAGGGAAGTATGCCCCTATACAGAAGATGATTATTAAAAGCTTTGTAATATTCAGGTTTAGACTAGTCTTTCTCTGTCTTGTGACCAGTCAGCTAGTGGTATTCTGCTAATAAAGTGCACCGCAGCTAGACAAATAACCCTTCTCTTTTATTAATAAAGGCTAAAGGAGTGAACTTAAATCTGAGACTTGATTCAAATGCCTGCTATACAGGCAGGTAGCAAACCCTTTTGTTGCAGCCACTGTCACAAGGATATGTTTTTCAATGGGACAAAGCCGCATTTTTCACTGATGGTACTTCTCTGGTGAAGGGAGAAGCTCATTTGCTGAAGGCGACTCCCTGCCCTTTTCCTGCCTGCAAAAAGAATAGGATATAGTCTGCCTCCAAAATCAATGTTTCCCAGTTGTACCTTTTATTTCATTTCATTTTAAGTTACATTTCACTAAAACAGTTGCAATATACATTTGGACCAAAAAAAAAAAAAAAAAAAAGCCCCAAGAAAGGGATTGCCCCAGCCAAGCCTAATACTACATATATTTTGTTTAAGGTATTTGATTAGCATGCAAACAGAAAATATCAGCTGCTTTGAATGTGCAATTGGCAAAAATTTGGCACAATGACATGAAAAAAAGAAAAGCAAGCTATAGCAGGGGACTGGCATTTTGAGCACAGGGAATTTTGTGTTAGCAGCATTAAAGAAAATTTACACTCTGTTGCTTAGATCATGTTTAAAAGTGTTAAACAATACAATCAGTTGAAATACACCCATCTAGAAACCACCCATCCTAACCCACTTCATTTCTTACTAAGCAGGAAGAGTGACAGCTTCCATAAAAAAGGAAAATGCCCCCTTCTGTGTAATGCCAAGCCGATCCCGCACTTATACAGTCAGTGAAAGCAACCCCGTTCTCCAGTATGTTTAGGATCAGGCTGTCAGGAAGACAGACTTCTTCTACCAGGGAACTGTCAATTACTGAAGTAGAATGCCTGACAATCTGCCTCAGAATCCTGTCCCCCTCAAAAAAACACTTACTTGAGGAAATAAGGTGCCACCTCTGTGAGATGTTTTCAGGCAGCCTTGAATGCTGAGAAAAAGTAACTTGGTGGAGCAGTCAGACTGAGAAGAGGTTAGCAAAAAGGTTCCAGCATGCTACAAGGAGCTCACTGAATTAAACACACTACTCTATGTCTGTTATGCAGAAAGAAATCAAACGCACATTTTTCTACAGCGTACTATCAACTTGTGCCTAGGATTCATTTCTTTCCTTGGAATGCCATTGTTTTCTTACTGTTCCTTATCTTTCTCTTTCTTTATCTGATGTTTCAGAGGATAACTGCACTTGTACTAATTAAGCAGCACCATCCTCCCAGTGGCCAGGCCCTGCTTCTGTTTGCTTATTCTCCCGCTGCTCAGTCACTAAGTCTGCCTAAAGCAGTGGTGATTAAACAAGCAATGACTTTGGGGGACACAGGCACTCTTCGAGTGGAATAGAGGAGGTGAAGATTTTTAAGTCACGAAACCTTAAAATAGCACCTTCCTTGCTTGTCATTTTAGTGCCTTGACAAGATCTCCTGCAAAAAAAATTTTGCATTTTCAGTCTCACAAAAGCCATGGGTTCTCCAGCAATGAGGCAACGGAAAAAATCAATACTTGCCATGTACCATGTAACCAATAGAATAAGGGCAATGATTTATGTATGGACGGATGCAGACTGAATCAGCTGGGGCCTCAAACAGAGGGAGAGAGAAGGAGAGAGAGAAAGAGGTGTGGGGGTGAGCTGGACTGCAGTGATTATTCCTACACTATGGCCAGATTTTTATTTTTTTCTTCAGCAATAATCCCCCTCTCTAGCACTGCAGGGCATGGAGGAAAGACTAGCAATATGTGGAATATATGATGGACAAGCTTTTCTCTTTTTGCCTCAGAATAATGATGCTATGTTGAATATTAAGGTACAGTAAAAAAAGGAAGAAAATAAGATATATGGTCTGCAGTCCTCCAGCCGTCCAGCTACCTCCACCCTCGTAAAGACCACTCCAGTGGGTCAAAGAGCAATAGTTTAAAGAGAGCCAAATTATCAACAGGATAAAAATGTACTATCACTGCTTCATGATGAGAAAAAGCAGGAAGGGCTCACTGAAGAGAACTACTGTATACCCCAGGAGTTTCTGCTGAGAATATAGTTTTGTAAATTGGATTACCAGGGATACAGCGCTATAAGGTATTTAATGGCTACGGTAACTTTTAGGATATCTAATGCTGCTGTTGATTTAAAAACAAAACTCTTGAGATAAAAATTTACTTATCTGTTTGTATAGTGTGGGATACCAATAAACACTTATCCAAACTCTATTCTATGCTTTGTTGCCATATTGTTAATGAATATCTCATAGATGACTTTGAAGTGCACAGAAATGTCTTCCTATTTTATAAAAAAATTACTGCTCTGTAGTGTTAGCAGATTGCTAAAATAAACTGTTTTTTGCAATGCCTTGGGTGCTCAGACTTTATTTACATTTTTGAGAATCAGATGTTCATTCAGTACTTTCAGCATTATAGTTTGCTGTGAAGTATTCTTGTTGTAATTAATATTTCTGCCTCAATTACCGTTAATGACCGAGTTCTCTCCCTTATAACATACATATGGCATTTAAACCTCAGTGCTGGCAGGCTTCCTCTTAAGAGGCATAAATGTTTTTAGGTAATGCTGTAGAACAATAGGAGGCCACTAGTTAAACACACCAGCTCAGCAACGTTAGATTAATTAAAGCTTTGAGAACTGTGATGAATTTGAAAGCTCTGCATTTTATACACATCTGTGAATTGATAACACAGAAATAATTTCATTTCTGACTTCCCACAACATATCTACAACAGTGTGCTAGTAAGATTAATCATTAGCTTCCAGCCTTCCTTTTTTATGTTTTATGATTAAAATATCAATGAAAATATGAACAAATTTAATGCAAGTGAAAATAGATTTCAGGTTTTAAAAGAATTGCATTGTATGTGACCAGACTTTGAACTTGAATGAAAAACATTTCTGGGTGTTTGGCTCTGATCTTTCCTAACCAGCTCTTTCATACATTTACACTATGCTTAACATACATGTGTACGCTCATATCACAATAACAGCGCTGCAGTGAAACAATGACCTGTACATTGAATTTATATTTAATTTCCAATTGGTCTGACAATGACAGACAACAGCACCTTCCAGAGAAAGAAAGAATGAAACACCTTACAAAGCAGAGTAAGTACATCTAGCTCGTTAGTAAGTCAGTCAGAAAATTCTTTTTGTGGCAAACACTCAGTAACAACTTAGGGTTCTTAGATTCCCAAGTCCTCTATCTTTATTAATCCCCAAATCGGAATGTGAACATTTGACAAACGCAAACACTTCTCAGGCCTGGGAATGGTGTCAGGGTAAAATGGAGACAGGTTTAGCATAGGTACCAATTAAAGCATGACAGAAAACAATCCACAAGTGAAGGTGAAGACACCTTAAAAAGTTCTAATGTAGAAATAATATGATATGCACAGTTTAAAGGGATTTCTCAAACTCCTCGAAGTATTGAGAACTCAAAACACTGACTTGTGAGTAACACAGTGTAATTCCTCTGCCTTCTCTTTCTTTCAATAAACACAGCAGCAGAAACTCCACGTGCAATGCTGGACTCCCTTGAATTTTATTCTGAGCTTCAGCCAGCATGCCAAGGACCTAGAGCATCGGGAAATGGAGAGGGATGTACATGGAAACCTGGGCACTTACCCGAAGGAGAAAGTGGAACAGTCAGCGGAATAGGTGACAGCACCCTGGTATCACAAGCAGGTGAGTTCTCCCAGCAAACAATGCCTTGGAGCCAGTGGCATGGAAACTGTTGTTGAAAATTAATGAAAGCCCTTTGCTACCAACATACAGACCAGACCTACAATGGTTTGATAAGCTGAAATACAAACTTGTGTACTGAAAGAAATCTGACCAAAATCATTTGAAGAGTTTATGCAGTCATAAATGCTCATGGCAACACAATTCATTTTAAAGCAACAGACAAGTTTCCATGCCATAAGTAAAGGGCAGGGTGTTTCTGCATTGAGACACAGGGCACTCTGCGTTCACGAGTCTGGAATGGCAACAAACCTTAAGAATGGAACAATCCTGCTATAATTGGGAAAAGGTTAACGTAATGATAGTATTGGCAATATGGAGAAGGATTTTGATGTTGCATGTGAAAGTCTTTATCATGCAGAAAAAAGCCTGGTTCTTTCCAGCACATTATGTACTCTTTGAAAATCAACATTTGAAAACACTCATAAGTTGAAGAACTCTTATGGTGAAATCCACAGCTAAATTACTGGAAGCTGATACAAAAATACTGGAGAGGAAAAAAAAAATCTACTGGCCATTTTAAGAAAAGGAAAAGATTTTAATATCACCCTTATGGCAACTCATTTCCTTACTGTGCTTTCAGCTTTTAGCACAAGGAATCTGCAGGCAGGGCAGAGTGCATGTGCACGCTACCGGTGAGGTTATCAGTAATGCCATTCCAGTAGTTCTGTTGATATCCTCCCAGCATTTCAAGCATTTGGACTTGGGGAACAAGACTAAAACATAGGAAGTTGGTGTGCAATTTCGTGCGACATTCCTAAAACATGCGTTGTAACAGATCTGTTATTTTGAATTCCATTTCAAAATCAGAAAACACTCATTTGTGTATTTATAGCTTAAACCTGCTAAAATTTCTCATTTCCCCTAAAAGCCATGCAGTAATTCAAAATGGTTTAGGTATGTGCAGCTAGAAACACACATTTTAAACTTCTTTATTAAAAAATAAGAGAAATTAATTAAGGTATTGTGATTTGTCTCGTGAGGAACAGAAGGTTAGAGAATTAACATAACTGAAATGATTTATCATGCGCTAGAACTGGAATACTGTAGACTGACAAGTAGATTCTGTGTTCACGATGATTTGTCTTCATGTGGTCAGAGAGCAGCTGACAGTTTTTAGCAGCTGCTGAAGTCCTCCTGAAAATGCGCAGCAATGTCAGCTCCATGTGAACATTAGTGGCTGGGGTAACAAACAACACAGAACTTGGCCTAAAACACAACCAAGCAGACCACAAAGAGGATCTAACAGAAATTTAATGTGATGTGTTGTGTCAACTTGAATAAATAGGAAAAGGAGGGGAAAAAAATGAAAACAAAAGCATTGCAGGACCCAATTTTCATGTGTCAGACACATGAAAGCAACATGCACTCTGCAAATAACCTCATGTTCTCTAGGCAAGGCCTTGGTGTTGTGGAAAAAAAAGAAAAGAAAAGCTAAATGACCCTTGCTGTTCACCACACAACAAAACTGAACTGCTTGTGTATCCATACTTTTCCTGACCAGGGGCGTAGTCAGTGGTTATCATTTGCAATTATAGTAATTGCATCTATTCTTTGCTATCACCTCCCATACTTCCAGCGTGCACCACAACATGGACTCTTTTATCTCATGCAAACCATCCTAGCTGTGTCAAGAGCTCTTGAATTTTTAAAGAGGCATGCTCTGCCTCCCTCTTCTATTCCTCCTGAAATTTTCTGACCCCAGATCTCAAGATAGAGCAACTTCCATGGATTAAACAGCTCTATAGGAGTCACCTAATAAAACACTATTAATTGTAATTTTTGTTTCTTCTTTCAATGCTATTTCCATGGCAACATTTTCACATCCTATTGTCGAGAGCGCTCTTCATTCCCCATCTGGGTTAACCACAGGGCAGCAAGGGCAGGCTGTTGGTCAGCCTTTATTTTCTCTGGTCCTTCAGCAAAGGTTAGTTGGGGTCACCAGAAGCCAAAGGGTAATTACTTTTCCTCAACAGGGGTAAAGTCGCACAGATTGCTATTGAGACAACTGTATGGACGACCTTCAGCTTTTTATGTTCAGTCTTCTTTTCTCTTAGTGGAGCAAGAGCTCCACTAAATCACAGCAGATAGGGGAAAACCCAGCGAGTGGCATACCGCATGCATCTCCCACAATGTGCTAGCACAATTTCTAATACAAAATTTGCTAGATGAGTCTAAACCCCACCAGACTGCACAGTGAATAAACGTGGTAGCTATTGGTGGCCAAAGAAGGACCTGTTCTGTGATTTCTCCACTCGTATAATTTCCATAGTCATTCCAACTCAAACACTTTTTAGCAGAGCCAGCACCCTCATTTTCTTTGCTTTACTACTGTCACTCTTATCACCAAACATCACTTGCTTCACTCCAAAGAATGAATTGGGATAACAGGTTTGAATATGGGAGACTTGAGGGCTCTGTGTGTCAGGCTGAGCTCCCTCGCTGAGCTTCCCACAGAATGAGCACCAGCCCAGGAGCATGACACAGATAGAGCAGGGAAAGACTGACTTGAGCCATGGGGATAGCCACAAAAGTCATTCAGGTATGTGAGGGGTCTGTGTGGATTCAGGGGAGGGAAAGATGCTGATAAGCATTACTTTTCCTTCTTCTAATCCAGGCGACAAGGCACTGGCAGTGCTGCCAGAGGGCTGTGGGTGCACCATCCCTGGAGGTGCCCAAGGCCATGTTGGGTGGGGCTCTGGGCAGTCTAAGCTGGTGGGGGGCAGCCAGCCCATGGCAGGGGGTTGGATCTGCATGGACTTTAAAATCCTTTCCAATTCAAACCATTTTATGATTCCATTATACATTTATTTTTAAAATAACTGTTAGAATAGTAGAAGTCAATAGCATAAAACAAGAATTAAAAGGGAATGTCTTCTTTCTGAGTCTTAGTTTTGGCCTTATATCTTCTTGCCACCCTTTGCAAGCTCAGTGCTGACAAAATTAAAGAAGTAACCAATGCAAGAATCGGGTCTTAAACATTATAAATTATATAAAAAAAACCAAACACATTATAAATCGGAAAAGAGTAACTCAGCTTCTTGATTGTTGCATTACTTTGTAAACTCAGCAGAATTTATAAATAATCACAATGTTGATAAATGATAAATGTAAGATTTAGTAATCAATCAATTCAAATGGGGCTAAATGGAAGAACAGTGCATCATTTATATTTGGTTATATTGTACAGTATGTAAATTATTGAGTACTTGCTACACCGCTTTTACATCAAAGAAGTGGTAGGCAAATAGACCAGCACAAAACAGAATTATCAGCCCACGATCTTGCAGCACTATTTAACCATCAGTGCTACACACAGCACATTGGTGGCGAGCCAGAGGACCTCAGAACTTTCTGCTGTCCAGCTCTAACAAGGATAGATCTTTGTTCAGAAGTTACGTTTTCCCAGGCTGTCAACGGTTTGTGGGCTGGTTTGGCCCGGTTCTGTGACAACTGAGGAAGGAGACCCACGGGCCCACACCCCGGACAAGGGGAAGGGGGAAAGGGAAAAGGGAGATGGGCCCTGAAACAAAACAGCGTCAATGATCTGAGGAGGAAAGCTAATTTACTAAATAAGATATCAGAAAGTAAAATAATACAATATAATACAATATAATTGGAGTTGAGGCTAATGAATCAAATAAAATGAGCAAGAGAGAGTGTCCGATAAGCCGAAGGCCTTACGCTAATGCTGAAGGCGAGACGGCAGCGAGCACCCACTGCTGAGTCAATCCCAAAGAAAAGAGAGTGTCCTGTGACTGCAGACAGTTTTTATCTTTTCCCTCTGAGTGGAAAACACGTAAAAATACAAAGCATCGTAAAGTCCTCTGGGGAATGGAGTTCTCCCTCTCTTCTGAGACAGGCATATCCATAATTATCAATGATCCACAGAGATGTAGCATTAACTCTCTAACTCCCAATACATCACATGATGTTACGATGTGGAATAACAACAATACAACAAAAATCATAAAACCATGACACAGGCACATTTGGCTTTGAAGGGCAGATATTCATTCCTAAATAGAAATCAGGTTAAGAATGGCTATAGGCAATGTCATTAAACTGTGCATAAATGCATTGTAGGGGCTGTTTCCCAAGAAAGAACCTAAAACACGGGAATACAAGAATTAAAATTTCAAATATCACTCACACATATATGTCTAATATACACACATAAACAGAGACTGCAGAAGGGCAGGGAAGAAACTGGGCATTTCCAACTATTAACAATCCACACCTTTGGAATTTTCCAATTTTTCACTCTTACTTAAGACAACTGTTCAGGGCATCAGGGTGCATCAGCATGCAGGATCTGGCACACAGAAAGGTGGGCTAGAGATTCACAGGCATTTCTCCAGTACTGATGAAAGTCCATCTGCCCCTTCTGTTCTGAAAAATTTGGGGTTTCAGGAGAACATGGAAAACTCCAGGGCAGGCCCATGTAAATTCCTAGAGGTGCCCCAGATTAATCTGCTTCCTAAGGGCTCACTAACAGCAGCAACGGCCACAGAGTGTTGACACTGACAGGCCAAAGAGCCCAAGAACATTTATTCATCATCATTAATTTAGGAAAAAAATTGTGCAATTTTATTCATTGCCATTGCCAGATGCAGGCTTTCATAATAGGTACTGAATCTTTAAAAACCACAGCCATATGATACACCTATGTATGGGAACTGTTGAATCACGGCCTGAACCACTGATTGATCACCTGCGGCGAGCACTGAGTCAGCCGCAGGGGCACAAGTGAGTGTGATTGGAAGGGGTGGAGTTTGACTCCACCTCTCCCAAGACCCCATCTAAGGGCTGACCACCACCAGGGAAGGATCTCTGGTTGGAGATCCCTCCCTAGTGGAGTTATTGGCAAGCCTCGACCATCTCCAAAGGTGAGCCACTCTTTCCTCATTAACTATCTGTATATGATCTACTTAAGCCCATCTAAAATATACCATCTTTGGCACTATTTCTTTTGGGTGCTATTCTTGGGGGTTATTTGCCCTACAATTGGTGAGCCAGGCAGGCTTTATATATGTATATATATATATGTATATGTATGTGTATATATATGTGTGTATGTATATGTATATATATGTGTGTGTGTGTGTGTGTGTATATGTATGTATATACATATTGTATGTATATATAATAATTAACCATGTCTTTCATTTGGAACATTTTCAAATGGGGCAAGGGGGAGAACGTTACTCCCGTAGACCAAACAATTCCTGGTCAAATTCCAGGATTTATGGGGTCATCCTATTATGGTCTTGCCACCGTTATTGAAAAATGGGGACCCCTGTGGGTTACAGGGAGTGTTTCTCCCTCTCCAGCCCGGCTGACAGATTATTTTCAAGGTCTAGATAAGGACATACTAGTTACAAAAGAACATCGGCTAGCTGCTTCTGCTGTGTCTTGGCCTCTAATAATGGCTTTACATAAAATGGAAATAACAAATACAAACATAGAATCTGAAAATCAATTGTTAAGAGATCAAATTGAGAAGTTGGGACAACAGTTGGGCACATTAGTAGCCAAAAAACCTGGACTAGACGTGCCCACAAGACAAATATGTACCGTATCAGTGGAGGACACCCAGCTCCCTGAAGTAGCAGACCTGGATGTTTCAGAAAACAAGATTTCTAAATCAGATCTCGAAGCTCCATCTATGGAGGATCTGTTTGAGATCCAACCAATCATAACTCAAAAAACAAAAAAAGTGCAAGATAGACCAGCGGGGGTGCCTCCTGACCAATGGCCCCCTGCTGTAACATGCTTGCATGTGATAGCTCGCCCATATACAGCAAACAAGTTGATGGACCTAGTACAATGGTTCCATCAAAAACCAAGAGAAAGAGTACCATCATGGCTCCTGAGGTTATGGGATGCAGGAGCTGAAGGCGTATTAGTGGGACAGAGATGTCTAAACTAGCATCTATAAATATACACCAAGCCCCCAGGCAAAGATTATATGCCGCCATCTACTATGCAGATGAAAATCATTCTATTATAGATTGGTTGATGGCAGCGTGCTGCTTAACATGGCCTAACAAATCTGACATTCCACTCAATACCGGTTTATGGTCTTCTATGGTGGACCTCCAAACGTACATCTGGGAACTGGGTATGAGAGAGGCTATGTATTCAGAGACCTTTGAAAGTCCTGATACAGACAAAATATACAGCAGGTATGTGAGACCTAATACTGTAGCAGGCACCCTCTCACCTTTATAGGACTTTGGTCTCCATACTAAACCCATTGGTGGCTTCAGAGGCCATCGTACAACAGGCCGCCCAGTTGGTGGCAGACCTTGGGGAAACGGAGTGCATAAGAACTAGGTGCAATGTCTGTATGGTAGAAGAAGCTGAGGCATTCCCGATTAAAACTAAGAAGCCTGTCCCACAGATAACCCATATGGGGCCTGATCGGGGTATCCTGGAAGACCACGTTCAATGATTTTATACGGGCTGGGGTTGCCTTTGCTAAATTCGATGGGCAACCCAACCATGTTTTGTTACAGCTCTGGAAACAACTTAGAAACGATCAACAATTTCAGAGTACTCCCAGAAAATTGGGAGTATGAATAATACAGGCAGCACCAACAACAACTTGGAATCTGGCTGACTTTATAGTCCCAAACAGAAGGAAGAAACATCCACAGGTGTCACTCTGGTCCCCTTAGGACCTCCAGATGTGACCAGAGGCCCTATGTAGAATTAGAGATATTTTGGTCAGAGAAGAATCATCAAAAGGTGATGGCTCTAGTAGACACTGATGCGGAAACATTAATTATATATGGAGACCCAACAAAATTTAAGGGCAATAGAGTGATGATTGGTGGGTTTGGGGGACAGACCATTCTGGTCACCCAAACATGGCTGAAATTGGGGGTTGGGCATCTCCCACCCCAGGAGTATAAAGTGTCGATTGCCCCAGTCCCAGAATACATCTTGGGCATAGACATTTTATGGGGTCTGGCTCTCCAGACAACTGTGGGAAAGTTCAGACTTTGACAGAGATACATTAGTATCCGGATGATACAGACAGTATTGAGGGGCCATGTGAAACATAAGCCCATTTGTTTGCTGAAACCACGCCGGATTGCTAATGTAAGACAGTATAGACTCCCGGGGGGGCAGGGAGAAATATCAAAGACGGTGCAGGAACTAGAAAAAGTAGGTATTATAAGACCTGCACATAGTCCATACAATTCCCTCATATGGCCAGTGCGGGAGTCGGATGGATCATGGAGAATGATGGTAGATTATAAGGAATTAAATAAGGTCATGCCGCCCATCCATGCGGCCGTACCCAATATTGCTTCCCTAATGGACACACTCAGTAGAGAAATCAAGACCTACTATTGTGTCCTGGATTTGGCAAATGCATTTTTTAGTATTCTGATTGCCAAAGAATCACAAGATCAATTTGCATTTACATGGAGAGGCAGGCAGTGGACCTTTCAGGTCTTGCCATAGGGGGTGCGTGCATTCACCAACATACTGTCCTAACTTGGTGGCGCGTGACCTAGCTAATTGGAGGAAACCTAATAATAACGTAAACCTATACTACTACATTGATGATCTCCTGTTAACTCACTGGATGCAGTAGGAGAGGTGGCAGATTCATTAACCGCCTACCTAGGTGAAAGAGGATGGGCTATCAATCCTCAAAAGGTGCAAGGTCCAGGCCTGTCTGTAAAATTTCTGGGGGTAGTCTGGTCAGGAAAGACCAAAGTGCTACCCAGTGCCATCGTAGATAACATTCAGGCATTCCCAGTCCCTACAACACCAAAGCAGCTGCAGGAATTTCTAGGTATACTGGGATACTGGCGTTCCTTTATACCTCATTTGGGGCAGCTGCTGAAACCTTTGTATAGACTCACAAAAAAGGGCCAATCATGGGATTGAAGGAGAACAGAACAGGATGCTTTCCAGCAGGCAAAACAGGCGGTGGAACAAGCCCAGGCATTGGGTATATTCGATCCTACCCTACCAGCTGAATTGGATGTTCATGTTACTCAGGATGGCTTTGGCTGAGGCCTGTGGCAACGTCAGAGTTTTGTTCGGAACTCCATTGGATTTTGGTCTCAGGTGTGGCATGGAGCAGAAGAAAGATACAGTATGATTGAAAAAAAGCTATTGGCTGCCTATACTGCGTTACAAGTGGTAGAGCCAATAACCCAGACGGCCGAAGTCATAGTTAAGACCGCTCTTCCAATTCAGGGGTGGGTAAGAGATCTGACCCACCTTCCTAAGACAGGGGTGGCCCAAGCACAGACAGTGGCACGATGGGTCGCCTATCTCAGCCAGAGGAGTAGTCTGTCTTCCTCACCACTGAAAGAAGAACTCCAAAAGATTCTAGGCCCAGTGACGTATCACAGTGATGCACCAAAACAAACCTTGGTTGCTCCGCCAGAGAAGAGTCCCATCCAGGAAGGAAAATATCCCATTCCTGAAGATGCCTGGTACACAGATGGGTCCAGCAAGGGCAACCCAAGTAAGTGGAGAGCAGTAGCATGCCATCCTGCCACAGACACTATATGGTTTGAAGAGGGGGATGGTCAAAACAGCCAGTGGGCAGAGCTGCGGGCCGTGTGGATGGTTATAACCAAAGAACCTGGTGATGGTATCCTGAATATCTGCACAGATAGTTGGGCTGTGTATGGGAGCTCGCTCTTTGGATTGCACAGTGGGCTACCCAGGACTGGACTGTACACTCCCGACCGATGTGGGGCAAAGATATGTGGTTAGACATATGGAATACAGTCAAACACAGAACTGTATGTGTCTACCACGTTTCTGGTCACTGACCCCTACAGTCACCAGGAAATGATGAAGCCGACACACTGGCCCGAGTTAGATGGGTTGAGAACTCACCATCTGAGAACATCGCCTACTGGTTACATCAAAAGCTGTGGCATGCTGGACAGAAGACCATGTGGGCAGCTGCCAAAGCATGGGGACTGCCCGTACAATTATCGGACGTAGCTCAAGCATGCCGAGACTGTGATGCCTGCTCCAGAATCAGACCGAGGTCGTTGCCTGAAACAACAGCCCATCTTGCTAGAGGACACAATCCCCTACAGCAATGGCAGGTTGATTATATTGGGCCCCTCCCTCGATCTGAGGGGGCGAGATATGCCCTAACCTGTGTTGACACCGCGAGTGGGCTAATGCAGGCCTATCCAGTACCAAAAGCCAACCAGGCATATACTATCAAGGCGCTCACAAGATTGATGGCTGCCTATGGGACACCACAAGTCAAGGGACTCATTACACGGGTGCAATGATACAACGCTCGGCAGAAGAGAACAATATTGAGTGGCGATTCCACCTACCATACAATCCAACGGGGACAGGCCTTATCGAGCGTTGTAATGGTATTCTCAAGGCTGCCCTGAAGACAGACTCTCAGTCTCTGCAGGGGTGGACAAAGAGACTCCATGAAACCCTGTCAGATCTGAATGAAAGACCTGGAGATGGCAGACCCAGTGCCTTGAAAATGTTGCAAACAACATGGGCATCCCCACTTAGGATCCAAATTACAGGTATAGATAATGAGGTAAGACCTTAGACCGGCCGTGAGAACAATCTTCTGCTTCCTGCCCTTGAGAACCTGAAACCAGGCACCAATAAAATAAGATGGCCTTGGAAGGTGCAGGGAGGACCACGATGGTGTGGCCTACTTGCACCTTGGGGGAGATTATTGGAGGTGGGGGGTTCGGTAGTCCCTCTGGTAATTGGTACATGGCCTACTGATATTGTGGTCAACACTCCAGTCTTTATTGCTAAAGGAACCCCTATCATGTCTCTGTGGCAGATCAGGACACCCCCTTTGGTGCCTGATCTAATCATGCAGCCACAGACATTGGCCAAAAGGTTTGGTACAGGTGGCCAGGGCATGCCCCTGTACAAGCTGAAGTGTTGACCCAAGACAGGAATACGGCCTGTACCTTACCCTGGAGGGTGGACCTCCCCCTCTTGGTACCTTTGAAACATCTATATTACTCCCCGTGAGTCTATGAGTCACTGGAGGGAACCAAATGATGCTGCAGTGTTCCAGAGTTGCTATTAGATCATGTGCAACATCCAGTGATGGCCTACCTGGGACTGATGAAGAGTAGGATGGACCTGCACAATGTGACTGCATGCTTCCAGTAGACACCACCAAGCACTGGTCCAAGGAAGAACACGAGCCATACGCTGATCATCACTCATCCCAGGTTACATCGATATGCATTGTGACAGGTTATTATGTAAAGCGTCACAATGTATTTGGTCTCTGTATTAAGGAGGGCTCACCCTATAGTTACTTAATCAGTGGTTCATGTCGTGAAGGGGCGGAGTGTATGGGAACTGTTGAATCTTGGCCTGAACCACTGATTGATCACCTGAGGCGAGCACTGAGTCAGCCACAGGGGCACAAGTGAGTGTGATTGGAAGGGGTGGAGTTTGACTCCACCTCTCCCAAGACCCCATTTAAGGGCTGACCACCACCAGGGAAGGATCTCTGGTTGGTGATCCCTCCCTAGTGGAGTTATCGGCAGGCCTCGACCATCTCCAAAGGTGAGCCACTCTTTCCTCATTAACTATCTGTATATGATCTACTTAAGCCCATCTAAAATATACCATCTTTGGCACTATTTCTTTTGGGTGCTATTCTTGGGGGTTGTTTGCCCTACAACCTACAAGCCTTTTATAGATTTAAAAGACAGAAAAGGCAAAAAATGCTATTAAAATATACATTCTGGCAATGTATACCTGTCCTTAAGTAAATCTGCGCTATGGTACCACAATCACAAATTATTTTTAAGGGGTTATTTGGGTGCATTTTGCATCTACAAGCAATGACTGATAATGGCAGGGACTTGGAAACTGACTGTGTATGTGTTTGTTTGCTTTGGCAACTTCTCATGTTTTTTTTTTTTTTTATGGTCATTTTAATGAGAGGTAGCTATGAAAGCTACCCAGTATTCCAAAACATTCACCCCTCTCTAAATTACAGACTGCATTTATCACTCTATGCTTGTGTTCATGTAGCTCCAAAATTGCATAGTGCTATGTGAAACTAACAGCTGGAAAACCCAAAACATTGAAGTTGTTTCCCAACATTTTACTCACTTCACATGCTTTTTCTCCAACACCTGTTCCCAGCATCAGAGTTCAAATACATATTTCCTGGGTTGGGACATCTTAAGCATATAACTCTTCAAATCTTCGTGCAGCAGGAAGCTCTCATGCTAAAAAGGATTTGTGAAAGTATGAAAAATATTTTCCACGGCACTATTTATTTTTTTTCCCCTGTAATGTAGAGAGGAAAGAAAGATATCCCAGCAGGGTACTAATGTCCATTTGTGTATACAGAATCCCTCTCCTATAAGAGGAGAGCAGTTTGCTGAAGACAGTATTGGCCATTAGCTGCCTCTACAGCAGACTGGGGATGACTAGTAAAAGCTTCCTATACTTATCTGAGCTGTGGGCAAGATTATCTATTTGCTTTTTGATCTTCTCTGCTCAGAGATGTGGTGGTACCCCATCCCTGGAGAATCTCAAGCTCAGGATGGATGGGGCTCTGAGCACTGATGGAGCTGTAGGTGTACCTGTTCAGTGCACAGGTGTTGAACCAGGTGGCCTTTAAAGGTCCCTTCCAGCTCAAATGATTATATGATTTCCCAGTCCTTTTAATTTCCATGACTATTTTAAACTTTCTTACCCACTGATTCTCTTTTGTTTTGAAGTTCTGTGGAGGATCCTCCTGTCTGAATCTTTTATCAGCTTACTTTAAAAGATAATTCTTCCTTTTGATTATGTCTGTACTGAAAGGGAAGGAGTAAGCTCAAAAGAAGAGATCTTTCTGGCGATTCAGAACTGTGTCTCTCACTGTCTAAGGATTTTCATTTCATATCTTTCCTACAATCATTCTGTTTCAGAAAACAATACAAGCAGCACCTCAAGGCTAACATGTGGCATGAAATCTCTTTCAGTGACATTATACTCACTTTGATTCTAGCACTTCTGTCATAAATTCAAAAATCAATTGACGTAGTTAAGAATAGTGCCTCCTTTTGAAAAGTATTGAGCAGGCTTTCTGTAGAGTAAAAAGCAAAGCTTACACTGCTTCCCCAATCTTGTACCCAAAATGCCAACTGGCCACGTACTCAGGAGAGCCTGCAGAGAACCAGTGTACCTTTTATACCATAATGAGCTGTCTTTCTGACCACGTCAGGTTGGATGGGATGGGGCCCAGTGACTGATTTAACAGTTGGCAGATCTGCTCAAGGAAGTTTTTGAAAACTGGGTGATCTCTAAGATCCAACCCAAGCCATGTTATGATTCTATGATCACTTTCCATACCACTCTCTCAATGGCAACGCAGTTCCAGAATATTTAATATTTTTAATATAAAAATAAGCTGTTGCTCAAGATGTACAGTAAGTATACTTCACACTGTAGAGCAGACCTGGTGTATTGAACAGGGACTTTCAAAAAACACAGTTTGTGCCACTCAAAGAAAAAGGCAGATACCAACTGTACTGTGCTATTTGGAAATTGCTGTGAACACCACCATTAAGAGCATATGAAGGAAAACACACATCCTACTATGGCCTTTGCTTGCTCACCTATGGAAGTGCTTTCTTCCACACTGTGTCCCTCAGCATCTTGATTTTCTGTCAGCTTTTAAATTCCGGCTGACTAAAATATTCACTACTCCCTACAATTCCTGACTTCCGCAGTTTCTAGCCAGTCTTTGTGTCAGTCTGTTACTTAATTTAGTTGTGATATTCCACTTGGAATGCTAAATGAAAAGACTCGCCATTTTGCCTTTCAGATTGTTTACTTTGTGGTAAAGTAATTTTGTTCCCTGGAAGTCAGCGAAATGAACAGAGGTGAAAGTAAACCAAACCTGGTTAAACATTAACCCCAGTTTTCTTTTCCAAACATCTTAGTTTGGAAGATCTGTTTGTAACATTGTGCTTAGAGATATCACCGAAGGTCTCCCTACCAGATGGGTGCATAACAGCCACGTGCACAGCCTGCTGTGGTTCTCACTCCCATGGCAGTCTCCATCCTGCACTGCAGCAGCTATGGAGTAATACAAGCAGAACACACCCAGAGGTAAGAGACAAAGACTACATCTAAAATTTGAGGAAGTTATACCCAGAGGCAAATTTAATTAGGAAGTGTAAGACTATGAGGGTGGGTACCCAGAGCACGAGGAGATGAATGAATGCATTATTTGTAACTTTCTGAAAGTCACAGAGTCCACATTTGTTCAACATTGCAGCAGTTGTTCAGCATGAGCTAACATCTAGCAGCTGATCTCTGGAGCAACGATGTGAGCAAATGTTGCAAAATGGGCATCTTGCTATGATCAAAACTGAAGAGCTTGCATGGGAGCCTTGAACACTGACTGCTTTGGAAATTTCTTTGAGCTCATCCTGAAGACCTGAGGTTGACACACTGCTTTTCTTTCTGGAGAAGGGAGCACTAATAGCTTGTGCAGGGTGATTTTCTTTGGCATCAACAACAAATGCGCAGTGCGGTCTTGGGTCTTTTGTGGTTCAATGACTTATTGTGCCAAGATCTCTTTCTATGAGGCTACATACTATCAATATATCCTAGTAGATTTTACAGTTCTTATGTCCCATTTCTGAACCCAGTGCTTGGGGATCTTTCTCATGAACACTTCACCTTCATAGCAGACATTAGATTAAGGATTTTGTTGGTGACTCAGCACTGTCTCACGCCAGTGAACTACATCACAGCAGTGAATTCAAAGCTAGTCCTAATGCACCAGAGAAAGAGAATGGCAGACATTTGGATGAGGAGTAGAAAGTGGCACTAGACTCAGGCTAATTTTGTTTGTCTTCCCAACATTACAGCAGCAGTCTTTCAAGTATCCGGTGCACAAACTGTGTGATTAACCTGGACAGCTAGGCAAAGTGAAAATGAGCATTTATGCACCATTGGAGGACCTGTGCTGCATACTGAGCTGCTGCTATATCTGCCAACACTCTCCTTCCCAAGCATTCCTACATGTTAATTATACCTTTCAGCGCTTCCTAAGGCTTTTGCTTTGTCTTCCTCCTCCGATCTCCCTCTCTTCCTGCTGCCAGCACGTCCCACTTGCTGTTCATCTCTCAGCTGTTTCTGCAGCACTGCCACATGGCTGGGCTGAGCCAGGTGACCTGGGCCTAATGATAAACCTTGGAGGAAAACTCATCTTTTCAAACATCATTTTTTTTTTTTTCATAATCAGAAAGTCAGCAGTCTGTACTGATGTGCCAAAAGGCATTAAATAAATATTAGATTACATTTTCTTCTTCCTGTTAGGGTCATTAGAATTTTTGCTGAAATTGGTAAGTTCAGGCAAGACTTAATGACTAGTATATTCCTAACAAAGTACATGAAGCATCTCCCTGAATTTGAGTAATTTAAGGCAGTTCACACTACCAAGATTCACAACACTAAATCAATCTCATCTCCATGTGCAGTACTTCATGCCTGCAGGTATCTGTGTTTCTGAATATAAAATGTATTTCTTTATGCAGACAAATCAGGTTTATCTGAACAGCTTGCTGCCCTTTGCCTATCCAAAATGCACTTTTCAGGTGCAATGATGCATTCAGTAGTTCTACTGAGTAGCACTAGAATTTGGTGAAAATCTGTTTAGTGTGCATTTGTAACGGAGCAGATTTCTCCCCAGCTCCACTATCAATTATTTGTCAAATAGTTAATTTCAAGGAAAACAACCTTACATGATCCAAAATCAAATCTTTTTTTTTTTTTTTAAAGAATGAAATTCACATAAACTTTTTACCTGTCACTGCTTGCCATTTATTCACAGTAACTGTGCATTACTATCTCATGGTTGCTGTCCTTGCCCACAAAGATGGGGGATTCAGAAAATTAATTCATCTGTACATCCTAAAAAGTTATATCTCTCCCAGAACATGTAATGTGTAGAAAAACCCCATGAAGCTGTTCCTCTTTTATTGTCCACCAGACTTCCAAAAGTATCCAGGAACAGTTCTGAAAAGTGAAAGACTACACAGTTAAGCGTGAAGTTTAACAACAAAAGCTTCTCCTGGTCCATTTGTCTTGCTGTCAGCTGGACTGTGGCAGGAGGCAAGGGGTTAATGTCAAAATACATCTCCTAATAGCCTTCCTCACCCATTGATTCCCAACTTCTTTTGAATGGTCAGAAATTT
Organism: Callipepla californica brunnescens; assembly: GCA_023055505.1. Taxonomy (NCBI): domain Eukaryota; kingdom Metazoa; phylum Chordata; class Aves; order Galliformes; family Odontophoridae; genus Callipepla; species Callipepla californica. The sequence continues at coordinate 67,518,821 of JALIRH010000003.1, forward strand.
TCTGCCTGAGGAAACTGTCAACAGAAAAAAGAGCTGGACCAAATGGAAAAATGAATGAGATAAAAATGAACCCTTGCTGGTAATATAAAAAGAGAGCTGGTTGCAAAATCACACATTTCTAGCACTAACATTTATTGCAAAAATAGTGTAATTGATAAATGACTTTTTTTTCCCTTCTCACAGCAAAAATTTTTTAAAGATACCAACATTTTGTATAATGCTACAGATCTGGCAAATTCAGCTTTGGATAACTCGGTACTCAGAAAGGAAAAGGAATTAACCTGACTCTTCAAAATAAAGCATCACTGTGTTTTCCTAACACTGCTCCCATCAGCTTTCCTTCAGACTGACACTTGATTCCAGAAGTAGCCTTTCTTACCAATACACAAGGGCTTCTCATTCTACCCTTTCATTTTGAGCACACTCAGTATTCTCGTATTAGTACAAGTAGCAAAAAACAACAACAAAAAAAAGAGTAGTGCATTTCAGTTATGGTTTTCTATTGATTCAGTTACACTTGAATTGATCTCAGATTGTTTCAAGCAACTGTTCTGCACCCAAAAACACCACACGAACCACAGAAACCACATCAATAGATTTCAAGTGAAATAATTGTTTTCCTTTGTAAGAGCCCATTACTTCTTGAATGAAGAACTGTTTGATTGACCTCCAGAAAAGCAGCAGATGTGAATAAGTCAAGCACCGCAGGCCTTATCATTTAAAGGGAGGCCTTGAAAATTACAGGAAAGTACACGGACATGTGCTTGGATAGCTGTGGGAAAGGCACAGCTGAAGAAGCCACAAAGCTGCATTCTACATGAACAAAATGAGAGTGGTAGCGCATGCATGGCAGAAATAGACTTCTAGACTCAGTCACTCACAGACCCACAAAAAAAAAATGTTTTGCTAGATAAGAAAAATGTTCAAGGATTCTTGAGTGACTGGTTTTATTTTCATGATGTTAGTGTTAGTGAGCTTATTGTCTGGCACTGATAACTATCATGTTGTTGTGCCACCGGGCTCATATCTGTCCCAGTGTGTGCCACAACGGCAGTACTCTGTGAGTGCAGCCCTTTCCAGGCTGCCAAATCAGACACACAAGGTAGTGACAACAGATGAGGAATTCAGGGTGACCCCATCAGATCTACTGGCAGGATGCAGATTTATACCAGGTTAACAATTCACTGGGGTGCCTAAGTGCTGTCAAACAGAGTAAGGCAGGCACTTCTAGAGGCTGAGAGCAACTTGATGGGGCTGCACTGACCCTAGCAGATGAAATGCTAGGGTCAGACAAATGCTCTCTCCTTAGAAACAGTCCTCCCAGTATTGGAAATCTTTATTTCTTCTAATTATATTGCAAATAAATTAAATGATCATATTATACCTTACTATGTTTTTCTAAGGAAGTCTTGGTTAGCTCTTAGCACATATTAGACCTGATCTTCACTGTACTCTTTTATAGTACAATTAACTGCAAATACCTTGTCATAAACATTTTAAAAGGTCAACAGATTGCAACAATTTTGCTAAAGAGACAAATGGTCAAATGAAACATTGAATTGTTAATTCCCAGGTGACAAAAAGCTGCGTGAGTCAGATCAATAAGAAGACACAGAGTGAATTCTGGGATAAAGGGCGGGTCAACCTTGAAGCATTAATAACTCCCTCCTGTTATTTTGCTCTGGCATGTCATGTGTTCTAGCAGGTAACTGAGCTGCTAATAGCAAAGTAGTGCCCACAGATTCACAGAAGTAAAAGTGGGCGTCAGAGACTATTGAAATGAAAAAAAATAAAAATAAAAATTAAGAAAGGATTTAGCACTGTTAACACCAGGAAAAACAATGAGTTTATAGAAGACAAGTAAGAGCAGAATCTTCCTACTATTTCTAATCTAACTGCTGAATAGGGCATGAGCTTTCTCTTTCCCTCTTTCCAGATTTTCTCCTTTCAACCTTAATCTTAATGCTGGGCTTTTATAAAACACCGTCTGTTGAAAACATACTGCTTTAATTATGAGAATTTTAAGAAATCATTGTATTAAACAAAAAATAATGAGTATGCTGACGTGATTGTCTGTGTGGTCTGTACTGTCAAAGATGTTCTTATGGAATTAGGATGATGTATATCAGCCTAAAATCTGTCCCACAGAATACATTAGTGTTTGTGGAAGGTCAGACACTGAAATTAGCATCCTTGCTCATCCGAGAGGAGGCAGATTCTTTCTTATGTTTCTATGGTGGATGATGCTGCCACTCTTATGCTCAGCACTGATGTCTGCAGGAAATAACAATTTATAAGTTAGTCCTCCTTTTACTGCAGAACTCACACCTTCATGTCACTTACTGAACATTCAAATCAAAATGCAAGTTGGAAATTAAAAACACTCTCCTGACAACTGAAATCAGAAAATTTGGATAAGAGCGTTGTCAGGTCAAAATACTGAGTATGAAGGAAAGACTTACAGAATCCTGTAGGAGATACTCTCTGTTTTCTCTAACCCATCCCACTCAATTACAGCTGGATTACAGTAGAAGTCCTATGAAACAGATTTTGCTGTTAAAATTCCACCAATCCCATTTTGTGACTACCTTTAGATTAGTTGACTGATAGTTCTTCTGTCTTATTCATAAAATTCCAACAAAGAGGAGATAAATGCCAAATATGTAACTTGGAACTGTTTATTGAATGACTGCTGCCAGAAACTGGCTCTTATTCACCAGTGAGGTAGAATGGGATCCCTTTTTCACTTTATTCTTGGGAACAAACTGAGGAGAACCTGAGGCCATTGGAAAGAGCCCACCTGAAGAACTCTATTCCCTAAAGCACTTCAATCTTTTTCAGACCTTTCCAGAGAAGAATACAAAATGTACAGCCTACTTGACAATAAAATCAGCTTACCATTATTTAATTTAGGATAGATATCTTGGAGTAAAAGACAGACTTTTCAAAGTGGACTATGAAATTCAAAGAATTAAAAATTAAACAAACAAACAAACAAAACAAACAAACAAACGTAAAATCTATCAGGAATCAGTAGCTTCTCATACATAAATAACAGTATCTACCAGCATCATGAGATGCTGAGAAAACTGATGTCTGAGAAACTCTAAAGCAAAGCATTAGTTAGTGCTATAAAATATAGACAGCATTGTCTGCATCGATCCCACTGGACACTTGAAACCAAATGAACCTTTGAAAGGTCAGTAGTTTTACTTGTGCCAAAATGGATGTGTGTCATTTGTATCAGACCAAAAGGCAAATATCTGAGTAAATTCATATGTAAATTTGATTACCCCATAGCTATAACCACAATCTTATGTCATCTGACGTGAAAAATGTAGAGAAAGCACATAATCCCAAAAAGCATGCTGATTTAAGGGGTGCACAAATCATAGATATACATTACATGGCAAATACTTATGTGAGCTTTATAAATGTCATGAAAACATTTTCCTCTGACAGCAAATTTTAATGTTCTGTTGGCTACTCACTAAATGATTTTACAGATGGAAATAAATTCTTACTGCACTTTAGAAATATCTGTCGGGACTTACGCAGACCGTAATTTAAAATTTGTTTTAATATTTAAACAAAAACTAACTCAAAGTTTTCTAGTCAAAGTGCAATTTTAGCTTTCAGAAGAGAAAGGCATATAATTGCATTTTTGCAAAAAAAAAAAAAAAAAAAGAGGTAGCTATTTCCACTTCTAAAGACATCACTTGATACATACAGCATGAGACTTGCTCAATCAATGGGAGTTATGCCACTAAAACCGGGAGTTATGCCATTAAAATTACTGGCTATGGGACATGACTCTGGTGAGATTTTCTTTACCTGGACTATTTAAAATTTAAAGAGTAGCCTAAGAGACTTCTACAACACAGATATAATGGTAATAAATAGTAAACATTAAATAGGTCTGTCCAATATGTCAAAGGAAACAACAGTAAAATAATTCCAAGAGACGATAAGGTGGTATCTCTCATGACAAAATCAGCTGACATCCTTGGAATACACATGAACAGCACAAAGGGACATGAACTGACATCCTACCACTTTGCAACTCCCTGGGGTTTATAAGCATTTCTGCAAAAATCCCAGTAACGTCCAGCCCCGTTCTTCCATAATTCAGGTACCTGGAAACTGCCCCAGTCCACTTTTATTTCCACAGCCTCCTTTCGTAATGTAGGAAAACAAGAACTATACACTGGCACCTATTGGAATCTGTGCAACAAACTGCACCATCCTTCAGGGAAACACAACACACGCAAGTGACATGGACCTTCCTTTGTCTGCGGCACCTAAGAAAGGAAAGCATTCAACACTGGCAGCCAAGGGTTACAGCCTCCCGGGAATGCTCCCCTCCTCAGCAAAATTACAGCTATGCATCACTGCCTTTTGCACCCCAGGGTACTGGAAAACATAAAGTCCAACATTACCTCTGTTCTTTTGTTTCTGTGACTTTAAAGACACCCATGTTACGGTCCACAGATTTCTGGCTAGCATGAAGATCATACTCTGACAGGCCTACAGAGAAAGAAAGAAAGAAAGATAGATCTTTTTAGGTTTTCTCCACTGCGATTAAGAACAGGTCACTATCAAAGAAAGAGTTTGTTAGGGTGAGAGTCTGCAGGGCTTCTTCTGAACCCCTAGTTACAATTCAGCTCTGGTTAGCTATCGTTAATTCAATTTCACATGACTCATTGCTAATTTTGTTTATTGGACTACATAACATCAAAAGCATATAAACAAGGTGCTTCAACACCCTATAGCCATCTTGTAACTCTATAAATTTGTACCACTTTTCTGATGCTGTTTGCTTAATTTAGCTCTGAGCACCTGGTTTTCCTGGAACCTGCATTTCCACAAGAAGCACGCACACAGCCTTTTCTCTGTAGGCTGACTCTCTCCATGACACCCAGTCTACTCTGTGGGGCCTGTCATCTGAGCCGGAAAGTTTGTACAATGTCAGTGGCACAGAAAGTTTTCTCACATAAGAAAAGACAGAACAAGCAGTTTTTAAAATCACATCTTCTCCCTAATTTTAAAGATGCAACATTATTTACATCACCTGAGATATGACATCAAATAATCTGTTCTGCACAATGTTCTTTTAACCAGTACACACCAGTGTTTAACATAACTACTTTAAGCCTCCTTGGTCTGCCCAGAGAGGAAAGCTAACAGCGTGTTACATGCCTTTTAGTAATCCTGGTGGAGCATAAACGTTAGCTCATTAAAGCAAATCCCATCTACTAAATACCCACAAAGTACTCAAAAGCCCTGACTGGCTGCTGTCGTGGTTTTAACGTCTCAAAATTCTACCACCAATTTTTACAAACTGAATAATGTCATAGTCCCACAGGTTAGTAGGTTCACCAGAAAAGCTCTTCAGTGCACAAATGCAGCCTGAAGTGCAAATAATTCTCATGCAGTTCTCTTAATTATATCAAACAAATGTGATTTGATCCTGTAACTGTAGTTATGTTAAGACGAGAGTGCAAACCACTGTGACAGTACACATCCTGTGTCTCCCAGCTCCTCCTGTTCCATTAGCAAGCCCCCGACCTCCCGTGGGACCCCAGCAGTAGCTCCAGGCAGCACATGCAGCAGGAGCAGCATGGAGCAGGTGCTGCAGCTCACTGCCACTGTGGTGCACAGGGAGGGAGAGCCATGGCTCTGCTCCCCACCTCTGAATTGTTACAACTTGGAGAGGCCTCACTTCCTTCACAGTGCAGCTTCAGAAGCTCATCCTAATTTGTCTCTTGCATCGCCACAATTTTGTGCCAAGCAGATCATTATAAGTGTCTTAATGAACCTCTAAAAAGCTGTTTTACATACAGCCACAACAGTCTCCTAGTCCTATGCAAGCCATGACATCCCCATGTGCTTTCATTCAAAACAAATGGAAACTTTGGCATCCAAAGCCAACAGCACCTACAGTTGCAATTGCCTGAGCACGTGCCCTTAAAGTTGTGTATTTATGTAACCTCTTGGCACAGACAACCTGCTCCAGTCCCCAGATGCACTTTAATGCCTTCCAGCACAAAACAAAAATGAGCACATGCGCGATGAATCTTTTTGATCCACCAGCCAGTGCACTTGCCAAGGTATTAAGCACAATTGCATGAATACAAAACCACAACAGGGCCAGAACCAAATGCTCATTACAGTCACACTGCTGACCTTTTAAAATGACAATGTAGGAGAGCTGTGGCTAAAAGAAACAGTAAGGAGGCAATAAAATTGTGTTAGAGCTTTCTTAGTCTGTGCTACCGTAAGCTATGCATCTCTTCTGCTAAATAAACATAAGTTGAAAGAATGTGATGTTAGTCAGTAGAGGTATATATAGTATAATATTCCAAAAGTAAATCCAGGCACATTGTTTAAGACATGTAAGAGTTGCTGCCTTTTAAAATTCAGACCTTGCACAACAACCCATGCAGGATCACACACCACTTTATATGGTATGATCCAAGCTGGCCCAGGTAGCCAGCTGGACATACACTGCTGGGTCCTACAGGAAGCACATCTCCTTCGGCTGCTCAGGCAGTGGGAGGAAAGGCGAGAAAGCCACTGCGTGACCCACCAGGCACGACTATGCCATGTGGGGCTGTGCTTCTAGTACAAAGCTGACACAGTCAGCACTGCTCCGTGTCTGCTCCCAGAGACACATGTCATCCCACAGCCAGCTCAGATGCTGACGACATGAAACAATTTTATACTCCTTTCTCCTAACACAGCCACTTGGGTTCTTAGGAATTTGGTTTTGAAAAGGTGATTTGTGCAGGTAAGAGGTGTAAACACCTCCCCACAACATGCAGATGTGGCAACCACACTTAGAGAAACAGCTCCTTACACGGCCCTCAGCACTGGCAAGCTAGGACATTTCTTCTGTTATGTTCCTATTTCTGTGTGTCGGTGTGTCTGTAATAACCCAGAGATGCCTCTGTTTTGACGAATCGTTAGCAACATGTTAAAGAAACATCCATTTGGGTCTCCAAAGTCCTGGGAAACTTGAACTGAATTCAGAGCAAGTGCCAATTTAGGACTGAATATAAACTAATGAGACATAAAAATGTCCCTTTGGTTGTTCTTTTATGATGCAGCAGGGAGCCATTTCTTCCCAGCCAGCTCTTCTTATTATAAGTCCATCAGTGAGAAATTTTGAATATCTTCTGAGAGTGTTTCTGTGGGGAAAGAGCTGAAACCTCCAAGCTGTGCATTTCTTAACACTCCTGTTATCACATAGTTCATCTAACCTGGTTGTTCGGCCCCATCTTTTCAGCTTTGGGCTTCAAATTGTTTCCTGTTTCCTGAGGCATGTTACATACTTGTTTTTAAAATCTTGGAGAATACAAAATATTTTTTTTCTCCTGCCCAGCATCTACAGTTATTTAGGAACAACAGGATTTCTTTAAGGCTCCTGATTTGAGTTTCTGATTTAAGTGCAGAAAAGCAACTTCTATTCTGCACCCCTCTCAGCAGATTGTAGTAAAAGAGGAGAGAAAAAAAAAAAAACAGCAAAGCTCTGACAGATGGTACCCAGCAATTGACTCATGCTGGGCTCAGCAGGGTCTATAGTTTAGAAGGTTTGGACTGTCAAAAAGACTCTGCTTATCAAGTGAGTAACAAAGTGTGGACTGCCAGGCTGTTTCCTATAGCAAACTTGCATTTTACATGTAATTCCCAGCTATCTTTCTGATGCTTCTGAAACTTCTGCGGAGCAGATGCATGCTCTTCTATTTAAGAAGCAGTGGGTAGCTGCCCTGCTGGGAGCAGCCAGCAGCATGGCCGGGAGAGCTCTGCAGGGACCTCCAGGGAAACCAGGGAGTGAGGGCAGGACTCTTCATTCTCCTTGTTTCACAGTTCATCCTCTCTTAGATTCCTGTCCCAGTCTGCGGACTGCTTTAGCAAAGAGAGGTGGCAAAATGCAGGCAAAGGCAGAAGGGTCAGAGCACAAGGCAGCGCTTACCAGGTTTTTCTTTGTAAGTCATGTCCAAGTTCATGCCAGTCAGCATTTATCGCAGCACAGAAGTATCTGATGTGACTACAAACGTTAGTGGGCAGACTTGAAGGCAATCTGAACTCTGGAGAAGTGCAAATAAGAGGTTAACAGCTTGTACCCTTGTTCACTGGTAAGTATGGACTTATAATTTTGGGGCCAGGGTGGTTGCTGGTACATGTAGTGTTACTGTGAATAGGTGATAGGCACTGTTATTAATCATCACTATAGCACTGGAATTATTCATTTTCCTCTGCAAAATAACACCAGTTAATTTGTTAAACAAAAGCATTGTTTTAGTCATAAACTGGTACCAACATTTAGCAGCTGCTATTCAACAGATAGAATTAATGAGAAAGTAATTGTACAGCAAAATGCAACATTTTTATTGCCAGAACTCAAGCATCTGTCATTGCCTCGTTTGCTTTTTATTTGTGACTGTGAAAAATGAAACAAGTGCAGTGAGTTTACAGAACATAATTAATTCAATGTGGATTCTTTGCTATGCCTGGGCTCAGAGTTATTTTTAATAGTTTGGTACTAAGTGGGCAAGGAGGAGGAACTGACAGTATGAGTGCCAGGCATGCCAAGCAGCATGGCTGCACACAGGTTGGTAACTCTGGTCAAGCTGCTGCCAGAAAATACAAGTGTGAGGTCAACAATTCTCTCATTATGATTACTTTTACTAATTAATATCACTTTGATTATGTTTAAGCTCAAACCAATGTGATGTTCCTGGACAATATAGTTCAGGGCTGTACTTTGTAGAGGCAGCCCATGTTTGAGAATGTTTTCATCTGGTTTCAATATTCAAAACTTGCTCTGAGTACAGCAATGAGCAATGAGGATATTTCTTTCATTCTTTTTTCAGTCCTCAGTCTTAAGGCAAAAATTCTGGCCTGAAATGTGGTTAATTCATTTGAGAGCTAAATTATTTTAAGTTTCCCTTTCTCAAAACAAGGGAAAGGGGTCATCGGCTGAGCATTCATCTGTTGCTTTTCACCTTACCTGATCTCAGACTCCATTCCCCATTTCAAATGTCAAATTATGTAGAGATCATAAGCAGAGACATGATCTGTCCAAAACCTCAATTCTCTTTAGCTTTCACATAATTAGGCCATCAGCCCAAGTGAAGGACATCCTTATGATATATTTTTATGAAGTGAGTCATTTTCTCAGCCATCACTACAGGGCACAGAAGATGTAACCTAGCAGAAGCTGTGTTCCCATCTCCTCAGCACAAACCCAAGGACTGACAGCTCAGGGAACAGGTGATCTCCCCTCTGTACTCAGCAGGACTCTCTTGGTCTGCATCATGCTGCTCTGCTAAGCACAAGCTACCCTGAGCCAGGAGCTCTTCTCTTGCCCTTTCCCCATCCCAAAGTAGTTCCCACAGACTTACCAAAGCATTAGGGGTCATGGCAGGGAGATGCCTGCCAAAGGAGAGGAACTCCCCTCCTCAGATCTCAGGTCTGCCAGGACCTTTTTTTTTAAATTATTTTTTAAGAGGAATGTGGAACAAATTATTACACTGACCACGGTTCTTTGGTTACTCACCAGATTTGCCTAAGCTTAGTCCTGTGGATATACACGTGAGCTAGTGATGACTGATTCTCACTGGCACAAGATTTTCATCAAAAAGGACTGAGCAAAAGCCCGAGTGAGTGACAGTAGCCAAGAAGTGATGTGCAACAGAGACAGGACAGTCAGAGATCCTTGACTCCTATGGATCTGTTGCCAATCATTGGGAACCCCTGAGCTTTGAGGAGCAGAACTTTCCCCTCCCTGACCCCATATCTGCCCAGGGCAGACCTGAGCACCCAGGCAGCCATGTGTTGCCAACAAGGGCAGCAGGCAGGCTGGCCTGGGGCACCTACCACCTCGGCAGCTTTGACCAAACTGTCCAATAAATCCCATGAAAGAAAGGCCCTTGTTCTCCAAAAATAGATCAACAAATAAATTATTAACCATGATCCAGAGGGAGAAAGCCAGCCCACCAGACTGAGAGCTATTTTTTCACTAAAACCAGGGCCTCTTTTTCCTCATACATGAGCTGGGGAAGTCCCATCCCACCATATACACAGCAGGGCTGCTGCTGCAAAGCAGCTGTCCGAGTCCTGACCCCACAGAGCAGCTGCAGGGAGTCCCAGAAAGGACAGGGGTGAATTTACCCACTGCTCAATCTCAGCAGGCCCTTTATTACAATCATCATGGGGTGTCATTTAAACATTATTTTTATTTATACCTTAATCAAAGTAAATATGCAAACAGCTTCTATAAATTTTATAAAACAGACAGGAGAGGGAGCTCTCTCTTCATCCCACTAGATTATGAATGGATTTTGCTGAATATATTAAAATCTAACCACGTTTTTCTTCTGTGTCACATGTTACTTGTCATTCTTTTGTCCTGGGACTGTCTCCTTTTAGCAAACAACTTTGTAACAGGAAACATTGCTGTGTACCACAGAACATTCTTTTGGATGAATGCAGTAAGCACATTTTAACAGCACTTTTAATTTTGGTATAGGAAAAAATTAGGATATAATTCCTATTTACAGAATTCTTCTTCCCTACTTACTGATACATATACAATCATACAGCATACTCTGCATATACATCTTCATCAAAATTGTGCTACTTTAATATCCAGCTTAAAGTACTAAGTGATTTTTTTTTTTACTAACCACCATCATTAATATGCTTGCAGATATTTTGTATGTATCCTGAGATCTATGATTCTAATCTATCACACCAACCTGAGATTTCTGGAAGACCCACGTGCAATTTTAAGATAAATCCCTGAAATATCAAATTCAGAAGAAATACATACAAGCAAATAAATGACAGCTAAAATCAATCCAAGACAAAAAAAAAAAAGTCTTTACTGCCTGCATATTCACACTGTGTTTATTTGAAATCTCATTCCAATATGATCTTCATTCAAAATTCTGAAAAATAGCAAAAATGGACAGCAGAAATACTTCCAGATATAATATATCCAGATATAATGCCAAAATTCAGACTGTGAGTTACCTCTGTCTCATAAAGGCTATATAATAAGATGAATTTAATCCATTTGAAAGAAAAAAAATGTTTTTGTCCCCCAATTTGTTACAACATCTGAAAGTTCATGAGGTTATGACCCTTCTTTAAGAAAGCATCTTCTACCACCTGCAAATACCCCAGGAAAGCAGTCTGAAACAATAAAACACGTGCTAGTTAACCGTTACCCAGGCAATGGTTACGCTTCAGCAATGGGAGGTTTCAGCCCTACGGTGGCTTTGTCTAAAAAGGACATGGCCCAGCTGTTATCAAATAACCATTGTTGTAGATCATTGGAAAATAACAGTCAACATGAACTGAGCCCTGTGGAAGTTTCTGTTCTCTTCGCCATCAGGGGCAGGGCTGAGTAAAGCACAGAAAAACAGGCAGTTTACTGCATAACACAAAATACGATAGTGGTAAAGATGGTAAACCAACCTTTCAATAGTAACTCATCCTGGAGCATGTACAAATTGATTGCCTTTTCACTTTTAGGATGATGACTTTTTTCATGCAATAACCTCAACACCCTAGATGGCAAATACTGTAATTATTGATTAACCAGAACATCAGAAAGTTCCAGAGCCTGACAACAAAGTTATCCTTTGTGCTTACAAGTGAATCAGCATGCAAAGACCTTTTTTTCCTTGCATCAAAAGATGCTTGTTCATGCAGTAACAGATTGGTCTCCTGTGCAATAGGGATGCATGAGAGCAAATTTTATTGTCTTGAAACACGGTATCGCTGCTTTCAGTCAAAACTTTGATTCTCCTTTGAGGAGGAGTTTGGCTGACCATATCGGCTGGTTTGAAGCAAAGACTTAATAATTTAGGAGGTTTGTTTTGCAGGTTTTGTCAGTTGGCTTTTGCCTTTTTGTTTGCTTTAAATAGGACTGTCAAACCCTAGACCCAGTTCAGTCAGCGCAAAGCTTTCAGTAACATTAACACGCCAAGAGTTCATTCTGCTACTTATGAGAGGTATCCTGCCTTCTATATCTACCCACTCACTCTACAAAGCTGACTTCTAGCTACACAGTGTGATGGTGCTGTGCTATGCAGTGCCCCTCCATTCACTGTGCAAAGCCCCCTAACAGCTGCAAGGAGGGGCTGTGCCTGTACAGAAGCTGATGTATAACCACACAAAGGCTGAACTGAAATCAAGATATTTGATAATCTCCATTTTATTTCTCAGCAAAACACAAGCTGATTTCTCCAGTGTTGAAAGGTGAGGAGAGGGGAAAATGTGGCTGTGTGTTAGAATCATAGAATCCTTAGAGTTGGAAGCGACCTTTAATGGTCATCTGCTGCAATGACCAGGGACATGCACAGCTAGATCAGCTCACCCGGGACCTGATGCAGTCTTGTCTTGAAAGTCTCCAGGGACTGGGCATCAACCACAACACCAGTTACCTGTTCCAGTGCCTCACCACCCTCACTGTAACAGATTTTTTTCATATATCTAACCTCAATCTATCCTCTTAAAGCTTGAAACCATTGCCCCTTGTTATATCACAATAGACCCTGCTAAAGAGTGTCCCCTTCTTTCCTTTAGACATTGTCAGTCTGCCACCGGGTCACCTCATAGCCTTCTCTTCTGCAGGGTGAACAGCTCTCAGCCCCAGCTTTCAGCCTGTCCTCACAGAAGAGATGATCATTTTTGTGGACCTCCTCTGGACAGACTCCAACAGATCCATGTCTCTCTGTACTTAGGACTCCACATATGAACACAGTACTCCAGGTGAGGTCTCACAGCACAGAGCAGAGGCAGAATCCCCTCCCCCACCTGGCTGACCAGGCTTCTTTTAATTTAACCCAGGATATGGTTGGGTCTCTGAGCTGTGAGGGAACAGTGCTGCTCATGTTGAACTTCCCATCCACCAGTACCCCCAGGTCTTTTTCATCAGGGCTGCTCTTGATCCTTTCATCCCCCAGTTTGTATTGGTAGTGGATGTTGCACTGACCCAGGTGCAAGACCTTGTACTTGGATTTGTTGAACCTCTGAGGGTCACCTGGGCCCACTGCTCAGCCTGTCTGGGTGCCTCTGAATGGTATCCCATCCCTCTGCTGTGACAATTGTCACCCACAGCTTGGTGTGGTCAGCAAATTTACTGAGGGTGCACTCAACGCCACTGTCAGTGTTACTGATGAAGATATTGAAGTGCATCGGTTACAGCATCAACCCCGGGGGACACCACTCATCACTGATCTCCATCCAGATACTGAGCCATTGATCACCTCTCTAGACTTGATCCTGCCACCACTTCTTTGTCCATTGATCAGTCCATCCATCAAATCTAAGGATGCTGGGTACCATGCTAAAGACTTAACTAAAGTCCAGACAGATGACATCAGTGGCTCTTCCCTTCTTCATTGATGCAGTTATACCATCATAAAACGCCACCAGGTTGGTCAAGCAGGATTTGCCTTTGGTAAAGCCATGCTGGTTCTGCTGTTTCACCTCCCTGCCTTCCATGTGCCTTAGCATAGATTCCAGAAGGATCTGTTCTATGATCTTTCCCAGCACAGAGAAGAGAATGACAGGTCAGTAACTCCCAGGGTCATCCTTTTCTTACTCTTCTTAAAGACGGGTGTGATGTTACCTTTTTTCCAGTCATCAGGGACTTCACCTGATCATCACAACTTTTCAGATATCATTGTGAGTGGCTTGGCTTCAGGACTCTGGGATGCATCTAATCAGGACCCATAGACTTGTGGATGCTCATGTTCCTCAGGTGGTCACAAACCTGATCTGCACTTACAGTGGAAGGAACATTGCTTCCCCAATCCCCTCCCACCAAACCAAATATTTGAGGGCTGCGTGATCAGCAGTTATCACAGATGACCGAGGCAAAGAAGTTAAATACCTCAACTGTCTCCTTGTCTTTTGTTAGCAGCCTGCCTCTGTCACTCACTGGGAGGATACGCCCTCCTGGACTTTCTTCTTCTGGTTGAGGTACCCATAGAAGCCTTTCTTGTTCTGCTTGGCATCCCTTACCAAGTTTAGTTCAAGCTGTGTCTTGGCTTTCCTGTTCACATCCCTACACAGCCTAGCAGCTGCCTTATACTCTTACCACAGTACCCATCCCTGTTTCCACTGCCTATGCATTTTCTTCTTGCTCTCCAGTTTGACCAGCAAGTCTCAGTTCAGCCACATTGGTCTCTTGCGTTCCTTTCCTGACTTGCTACACCTGGGAGTGGAGAGCTCTTGTACTCCCTTAAAGATCTTCCTTAAAGATCTGCTAGCTCTGCTTTGTCCCCTCGCTCATGAGAACAGTTTCCTAGGATGTTGTGCTCACTAACTACCTGAAGAGCTGGAAGTTAACTTTCCTAAAATTTATCAGTGATAACAGTTACGGAAAAAAAAAAAAATAATGTTCTTCTCCACTTTGATAGGGCCTGCTAGAATTACAACAAAGTACAAGAGTGAGTTGCTCTCTAGAAAGGATCTCTGCAACCTCTCCTGATAATCTGCTTAGCAAGAACACAAGCTGTTTCTCATTTGACTATATTGTAAAAGCTATGAGTCACACTTTATGGAGAAGACTTTGTTGCATGGATTATTCAAGAATCTGGAACAAACCATACCTTCACTTCCAAAAGACAAAAGGAAATAAATAGTAGCCTTTGGTCTCCCTATAAAGCATACTAAAGATTTTTCACTGCAGAAGAAAATAAAGTTCTGCATCTCAACCTTTAAATTCTTTGGATCACTCAGCATTGGCAAAAACAACTCTTGTAAAATGAAAGCTCTTCACCAGAACTCTTCAACATACAATAATATGAAGCTTTCATTGGCTCCTCTGCCGATCACAAGGAGCCTTTAACTAGCTTACATATTTTCATCCTTCTAATTTTTCAGCCTACCTTTTCTCCTAACAGTTCCTGTCAGTCTGTTCTTAAGCATCCCACTAAGGATCAAACCTTGAGCTTGAGCTGTGATTCTTTATATTATACACACACACACACAGGTTGCAGCATACTCCCTCCCCTCTGCAACTGCCTAGGCTTAACTCTCGGAACCGACCACTCAAGGAGGCCCAAACACAGACATTTCTGTAATTTCTGCCAGAGACGACTGGTGTGCAGTTCCCTGGCAGCTGGTCAGTGATCTCAACTGGCAGGTCTCCTACACAACCATCACACACAGATCAAAAAGACAGAACCAGTCTTTGGGGCTGACAGCAGGCAGGATCTGGGTGGTGGGCTCTGGATTGCCTGGTTCTCTGTTACAGGCTGGTTTGTAAGAGATGGCCATACAGAAGCAAAGCCAAATATGTTGCTGCCACTCAGTTAAACCTGCTTTGCCTTCCAATCCAATTTCTTGTCATTTTTGAATTATTTTTTATGCTTAGTGCTTGGAGTTAGCAGGAATGTTATAAACTAGAAAGTCCACAATAAATTTCCTCCCATTTGTTTGTAGCCCAGCATTTTATTTTTAAAGCCAGACAGTACAAATCTATTCATAATCCATGCTTCAGAGAACAGAGAATTTTAAAAATGCACAAGACATAACAGGTGGGAGAGTCATAAAATGGATAAGAATTACATTCACTGAAGGAGAAGGAAGGTCAATACCAAACAACATCCAGGTGACTGCAGCAGCTGGGGGTGATGATGACTGGAGATTACATTTTCTCTCCTTTCACAACAATTGGACAAGGAAAAAAAAAAAAAAGGAAAAACAGAAAAAATTACACAGAAACCATTCCCACAGACATGTAGAGTTCAGCCAGACTATGTCCAACCCAAGGAGATTGTGAGACATCCACAGTGCAGCCTTTGGAAGATAGAGATCCACAGAAACTGGGAATGCAAACTATATTGGAACCAAACAATACTTTAATTATCATTAACACAGACATGCAATCCTCTTGAAAACTTCTAAGGAGTTCCATCAAGTCTTTCAACAACAGAACATTTTTCAGCAACTTATTCAAAATTCAGTTTAAACTCTGAGATGGGCTAGTAACATTTCTTTCTCTTCCTCTTCCTGGATGTAAGTCACAGACTGGGAAATCTCTGCAGGCAAATGTGATGTCTTTATAGCAATCTCACAATTACCTGTAGAGATTCTACAATCTGGCATCTGCATACACAGTAATTATAAAGCACTCAGTGTTCATCTTCCACACCTCTGCTGAGTTGAGCTGGATTTGATCCAAATCACCTACATATCAAGTAGCTGACTGTACTCTTTTCAAAGTTTTCATGAGTCAAAAGTTGAAAACAAAAGGAAAAAAACCATGAACACATTGGACATTGAAAAGTAAAGTTAACAACTGTATACTAATGGACAAAGTTATTACAAGATACATTTGAGCTATGAGGTCTTATGCTCCATTAAGAAGCTGCACTTACCATTCAGTGAAGCTAATTTCAACTGGGTTTCCACTGAGTCACGCCACATGGGATGAGTCCAGCTTTTCTAAAATGATGATGTTTTGAAGAGCAGTTTGGTTGATGAGTGGTCCAAAAACTGAACTTTCTTACCGTTGCAGCAAGAAATCCCTTTGAAAGAAACATTTATTTTTCAGATAAGAGAATGCTAATTCAAGCCTTCAGGAAAGGCAAAAGGAACTAACTTTTTTTCTCTTTTGAAATGCTCCTTGAATTGTCTGATATTCATGAAATTTGAATCTTATGCCATACCTACAAAAGGCCTTACTTTCTCCACCACTGGCAGAAAGGTGCTGGTGCTGTGAACTCCGTGTGCAGCAACAGCAAGGGTGTGCAGTTTTAGCAAGATGGCGCAAATCATGCAAACAGCCTGTGAGAAGCTGACTGTACATACTCTCTCTGTGTTTCAGAGTTGATACATCAACAAACAAAACGTGTCCAGTTCACCTCCCAGAGACTGTTACCAGAATTTATGCCTACATACTCCACAACATCATCTTCCAGGAAATGCGTTTCACCTGAACAATCTAACAGAAAATCCTAAATAGGACAGCTTGGCATAAGTTGACATAATTGGAGATGGAGATGTACATGCAAGAAGTCAGAGGTTCAAAACAGATAAATACTGATTCTGCACAACAGTCTTGCTACATAGGCTGCTCCAAAAATAATGCCTTCTATTTATTTCTGTATAAACTGCAATAGTGCACAAAAGAGCACAATAACACTATTTGACAGAGCAAATTCTCAGCTACAAAAAGCTATTTTTAATATAGTTACAACCATTAGCTATACTTTCTCACCAGCAATGAACAAGAGACTGAGTACTGCGCTCACAAAAATCTGCACCAGCAGAGGTGACCCACTGTTGCTGTATCCACTGCTGAAAAGAACCACCTGTCTCTCACTGCACTTACATCTGCTGTTTGGTCTCCATAAATGTTCAGTAAACATTAATGAATGTCAATGGCACTTTCGTTCTCCATGAAGGAATTCAATCACACATCTTCGCTTCATCCTCACTTCCATGTCAAACACTGTTCTGTCAAACTGCCCCTCTGCTTCCATCTGCCACATGGCAACAAAATGGAATGGAATACTGGTGGGAAGGCTCAGCCTCTATTGCCATAATGCCAACATTTGCCTTTGATATCATGGGCCAACATCATAAAATAGGAAACATTACTTGGGAGCAGCCTTTCCAGTTCTCCACTCCTCCCCACAAGGTCCAATAGTTATCATCTTTATTCTAGATCTGAATCAGAGGTATGAGTTTAATCTATTCTTCTCAAGTAAGTGCTAATTGACAAATGATGAGGGCATGCATGTGCACCTACCATGATTACAGCTGATAACTCTGCATGCAGCCACGAGAGGCATGTCAGCATTTGCAAAAAAAAAAAAAAAAAAAAAAAGTGGTGATATCCTACCGTAATTCAAACAATAGCAAAGCTCCTTTCATTTCAATATCATGGTTGTTTCAATACAGTCCTGAAATATTAGTTTTGGGACTGGGGGGCAGGATTGAAGTTGGAACCAACACATTTTCCCCCATCAGACCTTGATAAATTTTCCTTACTTTTATTAAAGCCAACTTGTTCCTGTCTACTATGTCCTGACAGACTGTTTTAATAAGCTATAAAATGTGCTGTGCAATAAAAACATCAGTTGCCTTAAGGAGTTTTTAAAAAATTGATCTGACTATTCCATGCTAATGTTTTAAATCCATCTTCAGTTATTCAGTCAGCACAAGTGCTGCAGAGGTATCAGTATGGTGCCATACATTTCTCCAAATGCTGTTGATTAACAATACGCAGCCTGCCTATCCATTTAGATTTAGAAAGAAATGCATCAAAGAGAAGTTATTCTTTCTCCAACCCTGAGAAAGAAATCAAATTTTCATTCCAAGAACTCATACAGCAGTTGGAAGGCAAACAAGGGAACGTGCATGATTACCCTTGGAAAGCCATTCAACCCATTCAGGTACCTCCCGTATGGAATGTTTATCTGTGTCTATTTACACCATATGGTAATGCTCGCCTAAATTCCTACCTAAAATTCCTAAATTCCTCTTCTTTTCAAGCTTTTATTTCTATTTAAGTTCTATAAGCATACACATGGATGCCTGGACAGCTCAAATCCAAATGGCTGTTACCAAGTAGCCCACCTCCATCCACCACCACCAGCAGACCATGACCTCAGTGCCTTCTCCAGATGACATATGCATGTATGCTGAATGGCAGCAAGAAGAAAGCACATGTCAAAAATGACCAAGCAATAAAAGGGAAACAAGAATTCACTCTACATGGCTTTAACTTCTTAGTTACCAATGGAAAGCAGAAGAAACACATTGAAAACAAATTCATAGTAGTTTTGTGTTTGGTAGTCACCCATACAAAAATCAACAAAAGTGATGTGCCTTCTGTCTCTCGAGCCTACTCCTTCAGCCACAAGTTTTCCTCCACCTTCATAGACACACAAACAGATGAGAAAGTCTGGTCATGCCTGCATTTGTCTGGAGTTTTGTTTGGGACTTTATGTTGGACTTTTGTCCAGCAAATACTGCTGAACTGGCTGAGCAAATATAATCAGACCACCTGCCTCTGGTTTGTTCTAATAGCAGGTTGTTTTTTCTGAGGATTTTGTGAGTTACTGCCCTGCCAGTATGCTCCAAGGCTGCACTATGCATGGGACTTATCCCAGAGAAAAGGCAGCTGCTTTGCATCAATGGTGGTGCAGACTGTATTCCAGGGGCCTCCTGGTTTTAGTACGTAGGTAAGGAAAGGAGCTCAACCCTGCAAGAACATCTGATTCAAACACAAACCCTACTGCTACAGTATTTTGCTGCTGCAGCAAATGATGATGAATCGAGGTGAATGACCTTGCTTGTCATCTTCTGTAGGTGATCAGCTCCAGGAAACAAGCTCATATTTTGATTTATCCTTCAGAAAACTTTCTTATAGTTTTTCTCTTGACATTTACTTTTTCTCTTATGGTGTCATCAAATGCCTCTGCTATATCCAACTTGTTCTTCTATTCTCCTTTGTTTTTCTGTGCAGTTCCTGCATTTTATTTCCAAACATTTGTGATGCCAGTTACTAACAGTGTTCTTCAGACTTGCTGGCAAAAATCCACAACGACCAAACACAAAAGCCGGATTCGGTTACAGTTCCCTGCATAGTGGTGCTACCCTGGCTTGGAAGCACTGACTGCTAGAATTACAGGAGCATAGACAGAGGTCAGTGCAAGGAGCTGAAGAAGCATGCACATCGCTTCTAGAGGTTAGGCAGAAGTTGGTTTTTGCTCAGCAGTTAGACAGTTCACTTGAATTTATGTTTTATTGTACAAGAGAAGCCAACAAGCAGTGGCTGAACCAGAAAGAACGAGTCTGAGTTATGCTTTTATCAGTTTACATGCAGATTGAGGCACATCAAATATCACCAAATAAACTAGATCTCACTTCAACAAGTGGAGTTGCTTAACAACACCTCTCAGAAAAGATGTACAGAGAAAGTAAATGCTTTAACAACAGATTTTCATAGTACCAGGTACTGTCTGTGGAATTTTGACGGTTTTTTTCCTGTAAAAGACACCCAGAGAAGAAACTTAGCTGACAAGAATCCACTTGCATTCACCTGGATGGCTGTGAATTGGCTTAATCTCAGCTGGCAACTGTGAGCAGTTAATAATTCTCACAGTGGTATCTGGGATTATGCTTAACACAGCAATTTCTTTGCTTTAACGGATTTAAAGACCTGCATGGCACATAAATTGGAGAACCAAGACATACTGCTGTAACACACGACATCCCAGCACGCCATGCGTACAAAATTAACCTCGTGGCTCATTCAAACCAGTGAGCGCACTGAACACCATACCCTGCCACCATGTCTCCTATCCCTCCCGGCTTTACTGCTGCAGCACCTAGCAGAGGCAGAACAATCACAAGTGTGATCTGGATTAACACATTCTGCTGACATCACATCTCATTTCAGCACTGCAAAAAATGTTACTTGTAAAAATGTGCTGTGAAAACACTGGTCTAGAACCAAACTGTATGGCAGATGATAGCTTTTCTGTGTTTCGTTTTTCACATCTGAGTATTTTAAGACAAGTTCTGTATGTGGACTGCTTAGTTCCTCTCTGTCTTGTTCATTGATCAGTGTTCCACCACAACCACCATTCACCTTCAATTTTCCATTACCTGAAACAATTGCAATCGTTTTTTCCTGGGTTTCTGACTTTGGTAATGTGCCATCTCAAGCCAGTCAGGATTCTTGTAACATTTTCAAGTTGAAGCTCACATACTGAACAGGAACCAATGATAATCTATCACTTCAAGAAACACAGCTATCATATCTGTGTCTGAATTTACACTAATAAGTAATAATACAATGTTTAGAAAATTAAGCATACAGTTACTTTTATGTGACTTTTATCTGGCTCTTTATCTTTAAACAAGTTAAACTAGAAAGAGAAGCAAATGTTAGAAGTATGTTCTGTCTCTAGTTCAATCATATAATTTAAGAAATCATAACTGTTTCATGATTATGCTATAATTGATACTGGGGGGATATCAAAGATCCTTAGCTAGTTAGCTATCAAGTAATCAAACACAAATCTCATTATGCTGAAGCATATATTCAGTATTGAGGAAAGTAAACACCCTCCTTGCTACCAAATGCCATTCCACATGTTTTTCTTAAGCTGTCAAATGAATATGCAACCTTCTTATCCGCAATATCATTATCTACATTGCAGTGCTTGCAATTTGAGCACTTACAGTTCAAAGATGCAGAAATCACTGCAGGACTCGCATTAAGGTCAGACGGCTTTAGATCAGCCTATGGACCTATGGATACCCAGTAGAGAGGAGAATGATGCACAGCACATAAAATAGTTACATTAATTTCACCACCTCTTAATGGTTGAAAACACTTAGATGGCTGATTTTAGAGATGTTTTCCTAGGTGTTACTTACATGTGAAATTCTAGGGATAACCTGTAGCCTGCCAAATGTCATGTTACATTGAGTATCAAAGGATCCAGATAAAGGATGACTCACTGTGATGTACAGAAGTTGGTGCTGAGCACCAAAAGATATGAGAAGGGTTCTTTTTCACCTTGCAAAACTTCAGAAGCAAACAATTCTGAGATAAAAGTAGTGAAGTGATGCTATTCCTATCTCAGTAATTGCTAAAAGACATATCTCTGCTGTAGAAGTGTTGAGTTTGTTCATTATATTTATGTGTGGTTAGTTATCAGTCTCATTAGTCACCAAACATCACTGACATGGTTTGTTTTTCCCAACAAATTCTCTTTAAAATCCCCTGTTCATTGTGAGCTCTTTCCTTCCTCACCCAAAGACCAAGTTAATGAAAATATCCAGATCGCTGTGGGACACGGATAGCAGAGTATTTTAACAAACAGGTATAACAGACTACATGGCATTTGTGCCACAGAAGCAATAATTAAATTAGCAACAGTAGGGTACATTCTAGAATAGTTTTATTACTTTTTAGGCCCATACCAGAAATACAAAACCTAACTACTTCCAGAATCTTTGACTGCACTCTTTCAAATACAGTAGATGGAAAAATCTTGATGCCTGAGGGATTCTAATGACCAAATTCAGCTTATGTTGTGTGTTACTTGCTCTCAAAACAGTAAGATAAGCAAATGGACAGATGTACCTGGCTCCTGCACATCCAGCGGAAATTCTCAGGCTGGCTATCAAGAACCAGGTCTGAAACCAGATTCTTCCTTTCAAATGTACTGTACTTGCTAGAACCAGAAAATGTGTGAGAAATAAGACAATAGCACCATGTCTATAGTTTCTGTTGCCAAAATATGGCATACAAAAAGCTCATATGTGCTGGCATTAGGTTACAATTTCTCATGAATTTCACATTTCAAACACTTACTGAATTTGCAGGCTCACCCTGCTGAGAACCTACATAATTTCCTGCCTTTTGGTGAGGCAGGACACTTGCTAACTTAATGTCTTAAGCTGTTCAACCAAAAAACAACAGTTCTGAATAAATTTAAACTTGCAGAGGTATAAGGCTTGCAATCAGTACTATTTAACATGATTCTTGGTAATATTTATTCTTAGCAATTCTTAGATAAACCATTTTTGTGCTCAAAGAAAGACAGAATATGTCTAAAATACTGAGTGGTGCAATGAAGCAGCTTTATTTTCTTCTTGTACACTGGCCTTGTTGAACCTCAGCGTTTGAAGATAAAAATTAAGAAAAAAAGACACTATACAAGGACACTACAACTGAAAAATTTAGGATGTAACCAAAGTCACTGCAGAGTTTTTGATGTCGCAGATACTGCATCAGGAACTGATTGGATAATAATCAGTCACCATCAGTTCCTAATGCATTGCCTTCAGCATCTAAACAAGCATCAGTGAGTTGTAATAGCTGTAATATTGCAATGATTATGTATTTGCTAAGTGCCCACCCACCAAAATCCTGACAGTTCACAAAAGTATAGCATTTCCTTCAGAGTGAAATATAAAGCTATCAGTGATGTTCAGTGGCATACCTTGTTCCCCTTCAGATGATGCCAGTGCATAAGAACTGAACTGGGAGTTAAAAATGAAGTAAAAGAAGACTGATCTTGCCTAAGGTTGTTATCTCAACCATGGATTTCTGATTTCTCTTCAAAAAAGATTTGCAAGATATACATAAAATACAGACAGTGATAATGGCAATACTCATTTTCATTGTGCCTTATTTCAAGGAATAGCAAAATTATTTACAGTATGTGTTATATTGTTATAATACATGCTCATAAAGACATGCATATGAATTTATACATACATATATATGAGAATGGAAAAGTATAGAGGGAGGAATGTTTTCTTCACTGATGTAACAGAGGCAACACTGAACTGAAGCACAGCAAAGGACAGCTTATTATGTTAATATCCAATAACTCATTCAGGAACTGAATGAGGAATATACAATTTTAATACCGTACAACATCTAAGTAAAAGACCACTTATTAAACAAATAGAAATATGACAGATCTTTCAGGCTCCTTGGGATTTTGTATCTTCAAAGGTGATTTGAGCCTTGATTTAGATCTTAGCTGAAGGACACAGCCCTCATCAACACAACTTCTATAAGCTGAACAACTTCTTAGCCACATACTGCCTCAGAGGATAGCAGCTGGACACCCCAGTACATCTGTGGATATGTTGGAGGTCTTGTATCTCTATTCTGAGCATATCTCATCCAACGTGAACTTGTGATCATCAATCTACAGCATAAATCTGTATAAACTCAAGCAGCAAGACTTACAGGCAGACATCACAAGTATCCGTGAAATTATATACTCTGATTTATCGGAAAAATAAGCCATCAAATCTTACCTGCGCTCTGACAGAGAACACATCACCTCCACAATTCTCTGAGTGTAAAATGGATAGCTGATAATTTAATTATAATATACTGGAGTCATCTGACATGGTTTTATTCACTGGTGTTATTCAGACCTAAAGCTCAAAAACTATAAATACAATCTCCTGGCTGTTTCCTCCTGAGTTTTACCCATTTCTTCCACACAGAGATTAGCTTGGCCACAAACTCTGGATGAGAACACAGGTCTGGAACTCATCACCATCCCACAAATTGCAGACTTTCTTAACCAAAGGTTTGTTTTATCATATTACATTGGTAGGAAACAAAATCCATATTCAAATCATCAATCCAGAATCTGTGTATTCAGAGAACAGAAATGCTGGCACAAGTCCACTGGTTAAACCCTCAGAATTAACCAGCCCACTGAGAAAGCAATTTGCATAGCACAGAAGCAGCCTGAGGGTGCCACTGTAAGTGCAGAGACATGGAGTGCTCTCTAAAAGGCAGGAAACATTGCTTGTGGCAAGAGTAATTTTAGGAGTAAGACAAGAAGCCTGAGTAAGCAGATGTTGTCTGCAAGGTCAGAAAGGTAAGTGCCAGTTTCACAACCCTACTGTTTATGCAGTGACATTAAACACATTCCAGCCCCTCTGGGGCCCAACAGCACCTGTGTTGGTTTGCATCTGAGATCAGATTGAACTCTGACCTACAACCTCCTCCTTTCATGCAGATCCTGCATTTAGGTACCTAGACTGTCTTCAATTGCCACCGAGATTGTGATGGAACATTTTGAAGGAAACCAAAGGACTTTCTTAGCCTTTTATTTCCCTTTCTGAGAAATGCCTATCAAGACTTAAAATCCCTGGCCTTCCACATTTATTTTTTTGTTTGTTTGTTTCCCTCTTGGCTAGCTTTTTTAAAACAGCTATATTCAAGGGGAAGCACATTAAACATTTTTATTTATTATTTTATTTATTTTGAGTTTCCCTAGTGCCAAAAGCGTATCTCATCATGTGCTAGTGAATGCTGCACATGGTGAAGGCTGCATATACACAGAATTGAGGACTAACTGTAGTAGAAAGACGGTGGCAACAGTAGGATTAAATAATAATAACAACACAGTTATTTAGGTATCAAAGTATTTTTGAGGGGAGGGGAGAGGAGGGGAGAGGGGAAGAGGTGTATAGCTAGTTTTATTTGTTCTGTAGAAGCCATTTTACTTTTCCTTAACAAAACTTTTTTAAAACGAGCTAAGTGTGAATATACTCTGTGAACATAACAATTTTGTGGCAGCATAGCCACAAAGAAGGAAACAGGAAGAGATAGTGATATCTTACAACAAAATTTACAAACTGTACTACTACTTTTAGGTTTGATTTTAATGTACTAAATTTCAAGGTGATACTATCCCTTGACAGTAGTGATTAGGGAAGTGCTCAGAAATCCAGTGCATTTTGTCCTGCTAGATATATCAAGTCACATTTGCAGTACAATGTGCACTTACTTAATTATTCTATAGACTTCACAGTACTGGAGAGAGGGACTGGAAGATTGTGCCTTTGCTTTGGATGCAATTAGCCACCAAGGAATTTACCATGGTGTTATAGGTATCATCAGATCTTGTTCAGCCTAAAAAGAAATGCAGTGAGAGCAAATGGGTGGGAAGACTGAAGGGAGCTGATGTCATTGAGCTCCCAATTGTAATCTAATTCTAGATTGTTTTAGGCCTCCCATCTCATCTTCTTCTTTTCTTCCTGTTTCTAGGAAAGAAAATAGCCTCCACCCTGCTAATGATCCCTCAGGGGAGGCACCGTCAAAAGGCAACACTTGTAAGAGAGAAAAGCCATGGCTGCTGCTGTCCCAGCACTCAACATCATCCTCTGCAGCCCACATCAACTAATCTCAGTGGGTGAGGAATGAAGTCTTTCCCCATGGGAGCTAAGCTGATTCAGGGAGGGAGGAGAGCAGGTCTTCTGAAAACAAACCAGTGAGCTACCCAGAACCCCAGTAACATCCATGCATTCCTCAGAGAGGATTTGCAGAAAGGCAGAAATATGGCCAGAAAGAAAGACACACAGTTGGAAACATCCACTTTTAACATAGAAAACAGAAGGCAGAGGGTTTAGGAACCTTTCTTTCAATTTCCTCATCATTAGGCAGCACTGGGTTCCTCACTTTGCTTTTGCTTTGCCTCGCTCCTCCCTGCTGAATGTTTAGTACTGGCTTCTGAACTCCGCCACTGAAGCCACTGGGAACAAGTAAAAAGGCAAAAAGGAGACATTTATTCTTTTTTCCATGATTGTTTCATTCTCTCCTTTCATACCTCTGTCTCAGTTCAACTCCAGGCTAATCTGGCAGAAAAAATGCCATTGATTGTATTTCTCTTAATTTACCTTTTTATTGCTGCCTACAGAGTATCCAGTCATTCTTGCCCTAGGAAACCTTCGCCACTTCAGAGGGGAAGCAGCATTTCCATTACTCTCTCCCACTTCCTGATATAGTCTTTCCCAGAGAAGAGAGCACAAATGCAATGCTCCACCATGTCTGCTATCAACAGAAAACCACATTCATTTACAACAAAAGTATCGGAGAAAAATGAAGTAAGAAGGAGGAAGCATTTGATAAGTCATGAAATACTAACATGCTGAGTCTCCTACTCAAAATACATTAAAAAAATAAAGAAAATAAAACTGAGTAACAGGGAAAGAAAACAAAGTGACTACCTATTGAGAAACAGGTTGTTGTATCAAAAAAGAGAATCTGCAGTTCCTACTTTATGGACCCAAAGAATTCTCCAAGACAAGTTTACACATCTTTTGAATATCTGCCCAAGTATCTCAGCAAGTACAAATACATTTAAAATTACCATTCCGTCTCTCTCTTGACAGCATACTTGGAGATGGTTAGATGCCGTATTTATACCATCAGGCTCATTAAATAAGTTACACCCAAGAAATGTGCTCCAGAAATGCCCATTTCACACAGTAGAGTATGACTAACAAGCACGGAGGTCTGTGGTCTTCCCAGTTTTGATCAATCCACCTCCCACTTGGACCATATCTCAGCACAGACAGGGAAGCCGCACAAAGCTGTCCACCCTTTTGGATGACTCTACAGTCCTGATGGAGCAAGAGCCTGGGGCACATGCTGCAGTTAGCCACCCACACACATAGGTTTATGCATTTTTTTGATGATTCATAAACCCAGATCCAGCAGCAGAATCAAGTCTTTTGTTCATTATTTTGGAATGAAACATCAGCTAACATTTTTTACAGATGACTGTCTAGGCAAAATCCTGGACTGAAGTATTCTGCTAAAATGAATTTTAGCTACACCCAGTAAGAAACACCCTATTAAAAGAAATAAAGAAAATCCCCAAATCCTGGAACATTCAAATGGATTCTGTACTCTGTGCAGTCCACTGTCTAGATTTTTCAGAGATTGTCTGTACAACAAATATTATTACTGTGCTACATAATCCCCTACCCAAGGTGGACTAGTTAAGTATGAACCTGTATAGCCTAAACTGCAAATTCTGCTTTTGGGTGTTCTTGCTGAGTCTTTAATAACACAGCTTTGAAGTTTAATTGCTGTCTTAACAGTTGTAACTTGAGACAAATGCAAGATGAGTAACAAACTTTAATCAAAAAGGAAATACATAAATAAGTTTTTATTTATCGATGGATTTGACAAAATTAACTTCAGTGTTATACATGTCAAGTCCAATTTTCAAACCACTGGAGATCTTGCCTCTAATTCCTTCCAGCAAATTCTATTCAATCACTAATTATGAATGAGAGGAGGAGCTGCAAATGAAAACCCGGAAGGTGAGCAGGGAGTGTGAAGATGCAGAATTGCCAGTTGACTTTATTACAAATGGCTGTGCTGTCATTCAGCGAGACCTGGACAGGCTGGAAAGTTGGGCAGAAAGGAACCAGATGAGGTTTAACAAGAGCAAGTGTAGAGTCTTGCACCTAGGGAGGAATAACTGCATGCACCGGTACAGGTTGGGGGATGAGCTGCTGGAGAGGAGCTCCCTAGAGAGGGACCTGGGTGTCCTGGTGGATGTCAGGTTGGCCATGACCAACAGTGTGCCCTGGTGGCCAAGAGGACCAATGGCACCTGGGGTGTATTGAAAAGAGCCTGGCCGGCAGGTCGAGGCTCCCCCTGTACTCTGCCCTGGTGAGGCCTCACCTGGAGTATTGTGTCCAGTTCTGCACTCTCCAGTACAAAAAATACCAGGATCTCCTGGAAAGAGTGCAGCAGAGGGTTACAAAGATGACAAAGGATGTGGAACACCTCCCTCATGAGGAGAGGCTGAGAGATCTGGGGCTGTTCAGCCTTAAGAAAAGAAGACTCAGAGGGGATGTGATCCATATCTATAAACATCTAAGGAGCACAAGGCAAAGGGACAAGGCTGAACTCTTCTCAGCAGTGTGTGGCAAAAGAACGAGGGGAAATGGCCATGAACTGAAACATAGGAAGTTCCTCACAAATGTGCATGGGAGCTTCTTCACAGTGCAGTGATGGAGCACTGGCACAGGCTGCACAGAGGTGGTGGAGTCTCCTTCTCTGGAGACGTTCAAGACTGCCTGGACACCCACCTGTGGAACCTGGGCTGGGGAGCTTCTTTGGCAGGGGGACTGAACTCAATGATCTCAGGAGGTCCCCTCCAAACCCTACAATTCTGTGATTCTGTAAAATGTAATGTGGAAAACATGTGTAGCGCAGCCACTCAGATGTCTGCCTACCACGTTCTGAAGAATTACATCAGAAGAGAAGATGGCTACACAAGATTACAGTGACACACAGCTGAACTAGACTACTGTTCAGAGCTAGAATGAGAGGGACTACAGACAGACAAAAAACTGTTCTGACACATTCCCTTATTTACAGAAGAGAAAGGATTAACAACCTATGTTTCAGCAATAGAGATCTTTATGACAAAAGCATTTCCAGACTTCTTTATATCATCAATTGTTTTCTATGACCTCCCCACAGCATTATTGCTCCTAATTGGAAAGGAAAAAAAAAAAAAGAAGACACTGAAAAAGCAGAACCAGTTAGCAGTCTTCCATCTTTACTGCTGTTTGCTTGATGACATAGGCAAAGTTCTAGGCAATAATGTGCATGCAAAAATGGATGGGGCCCTGGGCAACCTGATCTAGTGGGTGGCAACCAGCCCTCAGCAGGGAGCTGGAAATGGATGGCTTTAAGGTCCCTTCCAAACCAAGCCATTCTTATTTGATGGTTCTATACACAGTTGGCAATGTAAACTGTAAACAGATCAAACACTGTATATATTCAACAATAAATACAGAAGTATACATTTAGATTCCAGTTCTGCAACTGAGTTAACTCTCTCAGGCACCCACCCATATTATAAAGCACTATTTGTCCACTGAGTACAAAATGCTGAACAAGACTACAGGTTTAATTTTCTCTACAATATTTAGTGAAATAAATAAATAAATAAATAAATGTTGACAACTTAAATGATAATGTTTTTTTCTTGGCACAGCAGGTGGTGCAAGATGGAGAGGGAGACACATGACAGTAATTTGTGCTTTAAGTAGGAATACTATCCATGCAAAAAGAAATAGTTACTGGGTCAAAAGCACTGGCTTCTGAGAGCCTTTTTCAGATTGAAGTAATATCCCATTTTGATAAACTTCTCTTCCTTTTATAAGCTTCTTTTTTACTCTTCTGCTATTTTCCAACATATTCTGACAGCTGCATTATTTCTGCATGTATCAATTTATACTATTTATGAACACCTGTGTATTTAATTACACATATAAAAACAGTGTTGAAAGAACTGGACTGAAGTCCAGCCTCCAAATGTCAGGTAGTGTCAGGATTCAAATGGACATTATTACAAACTTAAAAACAATAACAATGGCAACAACAAAAAAACCTCTTTATGGTTTCTACACATATGAGCAGAAAAGATGTCAAGAATATATAGGATATCCTGATTCAAAATGTCCTTGTAATACAAGGCATGCTTGTCATAAGAAGATTTCAAGATCTTATTATTTCTTTTGCTAGAGATTCTTCAAATATAAGATATAATATAACTGCAGTGTTGTTTCTTCCTAAATGCAGTACTAAAACTGAGAGGGAACTTCCAAGCTTCTAAGTTCTGTAAGACAGAACATTAGCTTAAGATCGTAAAAACTAAGTCACCAAAAAGTTCAGTTTTTACCCAATTTACACTGAATTTCTAAAAGAATCCCTTCTTTATCTGAATACA
The DNA here is from genome assembly GCA_023055505.1 of Callipepla californica brunnescens. Classification (NCBI taxonomy): domain Eukaryota; kingdom Metazoa; phylum Chordata; class Aves; order Galliformes; family Odontophoridae; genus Callipepla; species Callipepla californica. The sequence goes on from JALIRH010000003.1 coordinate 67,548,898, forward strand.
CATTTAGTCTCTTACCAAAGGAAAACTTTCTGACAAAAGCAGAGTCATATAAAATTTTCTGTAGTAGGTTCACAGAATTCATATTCTCATCCAGTGGAACTGGACTTCTGTATTTCCAATCTTCCTTCAAAAGAGGACATTATAGAGAGGTTCCTAAGCTTACCAGTGTGACACATAAGTTTTTACCACAGTGAGTCACTAATTTTAGGCTCTATAGAAAGTATAATGCCATCTAATTATGTTATTGATTATATCCCATCTTGGAATTTTGAGGATCTCCTCAAGGGTAATATTTCCTGTGATAAATCAACAGGAAGACAGTTTCAAAACATTCTGCCCAGAGATCTCTAGGCTTACAAGCTCCGCTGAGAAACCATCAGCACTGCAAATTCTCCAAGCCCTGTGCTGGCTGAGACGGTTACCACCAAGAACTCCATCTGTTTGTTGCCAAAGTACTTTACGGAGATTCACAATTGCAACTTGTAAATTGCATGCAGAAACAGCTAAAGCTCTTGAAACTCAAAAAAACATTTCCAGCTTGACCACTGTGGCCAGCAGGGTTGTAATTTCTGTGAATCTAGTATCTAGGGTTCTTGGAATTCACCAGCTCTGTTGGCAAAGCAGTCACATCTTGTAATTGCCATGTGAACAGGAATGAGTTTCAAGGAACTTACAAGCTCCCTGGGGCAGCTGGAGGGAACTGGCAAATTTAGTTAGACAGATACCTAGTGTTCGTGGAAATTTGCCAAGACTTTTCGGAAAGCAAATCATAGACAATAGTTAAATTTTTTTCACTGTTGGAACTACAGTGAGGTCCCCTGCAGAGGTTATACTCCTTGCTGAATGCCAGAATAAGACTGTGTCTTTACTGGAAATTTAAGTTACATTCTTGGCTGCGTACCTAAAGAATAAAAACTTCCCTATATCTGCAGTTTCTACCATATGCCTGAAGAATACTGTAAATGTTGATCTAATGCAAATTGACCTCAACAGTTAATCTGTTGAAGATGTAATCTGTATCAGTTATCTCACATAAAATGAAAAAGGCACCAAAGGAGCAAGGAAGTACTTAGGGTTGAACCCTCATTGTTTTGGCTTGATGAAAGGTGAGGATGTTCCCAAGCACAAGTTATTAGCATAGTTTATATTGTTGTTGCTTTATATTGTTGTAGCATGCATACTAGCATCAGCAGTCAGGTGTTGGGGCCTAACCTAAGCACAGAGCTCTGATAAGTTTGAAAGACTCAAGCTGTTCTGTTAAGAAAATAACAAGTATATCACTCTCTGGCCATACCACAGAGTCTAACTGGGCTTAGATTTCCTTGGAAGTTTCCATCCCACTAACTGACTTCCCAGTTATGCAGCTACACGAGACCCATGTTACAAGGGACTCCTTCTAGTTGCTAATCTCAGAGACAACCTGAAGCACCATCACCTTTAGTAATTCTGGTTTACATCAGTTGAGATAGAGTGTCTCCGCTGACCTACCTGTTTCTCTAGTTTTTTTTTCCAAACTTGCCTTTAGCTTAGCACAGAGAAGCATCTACAAACCCACACAAATACAGCATTAGCATACGCCATGACTAAACAGCTGCGTGTGCTCTGCACATGTCTATATGCATGGACACACATGTTTTTCAGCATGAATACGTGTATTTTCAAAGGTCTATCCATAATGCCAGGACTTGTGCACCCAGAGAATTTTTTTTATTTTTGCTTCTAAGAAACACTAGATTCATTAAGGGGAAAACAAAAGAGGTTGTAAGAAACTTGAATAGGAAGGAGATGTATCCAGTAAGCATGGATAAAGGAAAACCTAATTGATCAGCACTCCTTAGACACTGCTTGTTACATTGGCTTCTCTGGGTAAATCTACCTTCTCATGTTAATCTTTGAAGACTCTGCACTGTCAGTAAATATTCATTAAAACTGTTTGCAATTAATATTCCCTTTACTTCTTCTTTTATCTGCACCAATTACCACATACAAAGAAACTTTTGCACAAGAGCCTTTTGTACCCTTCCCTTCTGTCTCACTCTTACATGCACACACATCTTCATCCTAAAACATAAACTGCCAAATTTTCTTGTGGTGTTTTCTTTGTGAATCTGGAACAGTCTGTCATTTCCAGAACCAGAACCTCACTGGATTTCAGATTCCTAATCATGACACACTGACATTTCTTTTCCTGAATTTATCCTACACAATTCTTTATTCAACCAAATTGAAGCAGAATCCACATTCAACAGAGAACACACAGCATTATCTTCAGAAAATACACCAGGTAAGTTTAACCTTTGTGAAATGGTCTAGCTCTTCCTAATGTCACAGGGAAAGATACCTTTGTAGTGATGATAGAACTGGCATGCTTTCCTAAACAATTGTCTTATAGGGGCTGAGTTACTTTCTTCAACAAAGTATGAAATTAAGCCTCAGAAATGGCATAACATTTGTATGCAGCAGTTTACTACATCACTTACATAACACTGATCCTTTTTGCTTTCATTGAAATATAATTATATAGATTGACTTAAGTGGGAATAGTGATAGTTATTAGCCCATTTTAAACAAGAGGAGAATATTATGTTAGAACATGTTGGCATTCCCCACAGAGGCACTGCCTTTATTTTTAAGGTGAATCTATTCAGAAAACTCATAATTCTGGCTGATTTCATCTGTGCCAGTTCCTCTGCTCATGAAGCTAAGCAGAAGATGCTGCAAACAGTAGTGAAGAGGACCAGTGTAGCACTTGGAAAATAATTGTTTCAACTGTGAAGAATAAGCTAAGACAAAACCATCAATTTCAACAGTTCCATACAAAAGAAAGTTTTAGTATGAGCATATTTCAGTTTCAGAGATTATCTCTCTTCCCAAAATGAGTTGAAGCGAATATCCAAATCTAAACTTCTTCAACACATTGGCAACTTTTGGAACAAGCTCTGACTATGCAGTCCATGGAGCTCTTCTGTACATTGCACGGTATGAGAATTGTGAAAGACCTTTTCCCCAGAAAGCACGATGCCTGTTGTCTGTTGTCTAATATTTCATATTTCCATTGCTGCTCTGCTTTAAAGATATTTGCACATTTTTGTTCTCCTTACAGTAAACATTCAGCATTTCAACCACTGGTGACAAACACACCTCATGATGCCAGTTTACCACTAGAGGGCAGCTCAATATTTATTGATCATTTTCATTAGCGTGAGGGATTAATTTCACTGCATTCCTAACCATGGGTCCACAAAAAATAACTTCATCTTGAGAATCATATAAGAACCTTCACCATTTTAAAGAAAAACGCAGTGGCTGCCATTTGAATCATCAGCTTATTGTGTAGTGCTCTCTAGGAAGTATGCAGTTTCCCTATATACCGATTTCTGACAGAACTGCACTGAGTTGTCTTCATAATGGACACGACTCTTTATTTTTCCAGGGTTACATTTATTTCAGTGGTGTATTTCTTATCTCATAGGCTTATGTTGTTTCTCTGCTGCTTCTAAGTCCACATGCTTTAAAAAGCAACAATAGCAATTTATCAAAAACCACATTTTTAAAGGCCAGCATTCTTTTAATATGCACATTTACTTAAAGCCACAAATCTACATTAAGCAATTTTCACCAGAAAACATCTGGCTAATTCAAGTTTCCTCGTTTTTTTCTTTATCTCTGCTACCAAGTCCTCTGACATCTATATAAAATCTCCACCAGCATCAGACCACACTCTCAAACCAACATTTAGGACATTTAAGATTTACCTATTTTTATATTCTCCTCTTCAAGTTAATCTATCCTGAGCCAACAAGTGATTGCTGTCAATCAGATCACAGGAGCTCTCCCACTTACCTCATACTCAGCTGCATTCCTTGCTCGGGGTTGGCAGGCTCCACCACAGCTCTACACACAGCTTAAGGTGACGTCTGATTTCCATGGGGCTCTAACCACAGATTTGCAGACAGAAACTAAAAGTTCCTTTCGAATAAGCCCCACAGAGGTTTTGCCATCCCATCCTTTCCAAGTGACTCAACAGACAATGTTACCACATCTCTTGGTGCCTTTAACTGATTCTCCTAATTTTGGTCCTTTATTTTTCTGAAAGCAGCCATGAGTTGTGTGGATTACTGGGGCTTCAAAGCCAGCTGCCAATTATGCCATCACACTCAAGGGAAGCATGAACTGAATTTCCAGCCCCATTCAGGGACCCACCTCTTACCCCTTCTACAACACACTTCACACTGCTGGACAGCACTTAGCATAACAGAAAAGGAAATTTTTTCTAGGAGTACCATATTAAAACACTATGAGAATACCTTGCTAATAAGAATGTGTTGTAAAAGTTCTTTTTCCTATTAGAAGCCCTACAAGTCAAGCCCTACCACTGAATACTTGAACTGGATATCTTCCAATGAACAGAAGAAGAGGCCAACATGAAGGTTTATTTTTAAAGACAGTGCAGAGGTTATTCGCAGATTAGGCCACATTAAGTTTCCGCACATTCTGTGAAACTCTTCAGATTTGTTGTGGCATTCCACAGTTCTCCAGGCAAAAAACAAACAAACAAACAAGAAAAAAGCAAAACATACTCTATAGAGCTCACAGATACACTAATGAAAGAGCTGAACACTTCATTTTAGAAAATACCAACCTACAGTAACTAATCTTTTTGCTATTCACAAGAGAATCGTTGAGTATTGCAAAACTTGATAATTACTGACTCATGACAGATTTAGGAAAAACATCAGCTTAAGCAATCAGGTCAGGGTACTGCTGTTGACCACAGTGTTGGCAAAAGAAACAGTTTCTTTCCTCATATCTTTCATCAAAGTTTAACATTTCACAGTATTTAGCTTTTAGGGCTTCATTGGTCCAGACCAGTAAACAATGGATAGTTTCAGAACTACAAGGTAACTTGTGAGCAAACGTCTCTATTTAGTATTGTTTCACAATAAGTTTACACTTCTAAGATATTTTTAAAGTCAAGTTAGAAAAGTTATTGAGAATCCCTAGTAGCTATAAAATCATTTATTACTGCTGTTAATAAACACACAACATCATTAATCCCCCCATGTGCACTGTTACAAAAGTTATGTTGTGTCATATACTGCCAACTGATAATAAAGATTTTTTTCAGGTCCCAAGGTGACAAAAAAAAAATAAAACAGCCAACCAACCAATCAATGATCAAGCAAACAAAAACCTACTTTTTTAGTATGTTTGATTTCATTTCGCTTCCTCCTGGAAAATGAAGGCAGAGAAGTCAAGAGCTTTTCCCTAACAGACATTACTGCAAATTAATCCATTCTACTTTCTTCCACATCTGCATGATATTCCTTGCCTGACACAAGGGAATCAATCCAGAAAAGCAAGTGCAGTAAAAAAAGATCTTCAGACTCCAGAACTATTTTGATAGCTCCTACATACCTTTGTAAGATGCACATGAAAAATACTTTAACTGAGAAACTGTTCATCTATCACAAGCAATTATTTGTTCTGATGGAAAAAACATGTTATTCTTACCACTTTGCCAACCTATGCTTGGTGCAATTTATACAATAAAGGAAGTAGGCTTTAGCAATTAAAACTGAATTCACAGAGGCCAAATTCTAAACATGCCAAACCAGCTGTACTTCAGGACTATATCACAGCTACATTTTCTGCATAATAGAACGCTTTTACTAAATAATACCAGCCAGGTTGGAAATGCAGACTGAAGTTAATTGGATGAAGCATTTCAAGAGTCTGGAGTTATCTCATCCAAAGTAACACCTTGTGGCACAGCCATAAGCTGTAACTGTCAACACAGATGTATTCTCTATACATGTCTTCCAAAATGAATGTTATGTCACTGTTCACTTTGAGCCATTATTAGCTCTAAAGGAATGCTGTGAAATCTCTCAGTCTTCTACCTTCAGAGAAAAAATATTTATCTTTCTATAAATTTTCCCCCTAATTAAAGCTGAAGAAAGGAAAATCTTTAGTGGAAAGCAGGAAGTCAAGAAGGACATACTGCAGCTGTAGGAGGAAGCTATCTCCAACTTCAGAGTTACATGACTTGTACAGACACACGCTCCACATTTTACACTTTCACTTCCATGTACCATGAGAATATTTTCTCCAATTCACTAGACATTTTTTTTCTCGTTAGAAAACTTAATTTTTACATAGTTCTACTCTAAAATTGAGACATTGTCCTCACAAAATCACCATTAAAACTGACAATTAACTGTTATCTTTGCAGATACTGTTCAAACCGAACAGATGATACCAAGGTCAAGGAACTACCTTATTTACAGCAAGATACAGCTCTGTTGATGTATCAGGACACAGTGGCAGAGCGGTCTCAAGTACTTGGACACTGACCGCTACTCTGAAACCTCCTCAGTTTTCACTGATTTTGTGATAAAAGCGCAAGTTCACACTCACAAACATCAGTTACATTCTAATTCTACAAAGAAGGAGACCTGAGTCTCAATTAGTGTTAAGTTCAGTAATTACTACTTTTTCCAGAAAACAGTCTGAAGCTTCAGTGACTCCACTGAGTGACATCATGATCCAGAAGGCACTTTTCTCTCTTCTTGCTTTAGGCTAATCTTCTCTTCAATCAGCACGATGAAGGAAACTGAAGAAACCAGGGGGAAAATAGGCAGAGAACCTTCCTGATAAGCTGCAGTGCCACAGTAGTAAGCCTGAAGTCACCTCCACTGGTTTCATGCCCCATTTAAAGCAGGAAGAAACACATAACAACAATTACCAGACCTGTCCCCAGAAGCCACTACACAGTCACTCACAGAACTCTAATGGGCTCCATAAACCCACTGCAGTCACACGAGTTTCAATGTGTTTCCAGCACAAGGGAAAGAAAGAATCTGACCCTTGTTACTAAAGCAACAAGTGCCAAAGAAGATATTTCACAAACAAGTGATCTAACTGTCTTAATTCCCTCATCATTAGGATGACATGTTTCCTAGCATCTACAGCTTACTTAATAATACCAGTCAGGAACTCCAGGAACATTCAGAGACTTGTACGTTAAATGCCTGCCTGAAAGATTTATGAATTCCAGGTATTTAACAACAGGGACAGATAATTAATAACTCAGGCACAATTTGCTGACAAAATGTTGAACCAAAGGTTCTCCTTAGACTGAGCAAAGCACAGGCAAGCTCGATCAATTATGTTTTTCTTGCTCTAGAGTTTTGTTTTGTTTTATTTTTTGAAGACGCTGAATTTATATGGCAAAAGCCTGTTCTCTCTTAAACGGACACACTTGAAAAATGATTGATGAACATAAGTATCAATGACTGAGGCCTGACATTCCGATACATTCTAATCATTGCTTCTAGAAGTGAAAGTTTCTGTAACCACAGCTCACTGTTGAAAGTGCTGTCAAAAACCACAGTGAGAGGTATATTTCTTTTCAAGAGCGAGGGAGCCAGAAAGCAAAATTTCTCTACATAATACGGGACAAAAGATAACAAATTAGTCTGGAAGGAAGTACTAGCAAGGCATTGAGTAGAACCCAGGTAAATGCCTTCCTCCCCCTGCCTCTTTGCACCGACACAAGTGTTTTTTTCCAAATGCCTCCTTTTGTTACTGTTTCAGATGAAAAAACATGACGACAGATTGGTGCTCCAACTGTAACTTGCTCTGCACAAAGTGATGAGCACCTCTCTTCAAGCATCTACCTATACATGGGGCAATACTTCAGGTGTTGTTGTGCAGCCTCTAAAGAGGGGCACTTTAATATTTTAATCTCCAGAACTGTATTTACAACCTGTAGCTGCGGTGCCAAAGAGGCCCACAGCCCTGTACACACTGAGCCTATTGTTGGTAAAACAGAGCTCTGAGGTTTCTTAAGTGATGTAAGTGAGTTAACTGAACTAAGTTAGGCTGCTCTGGATGGAGACAGAGAACAGTATTTGTGTTTCTTTGCATCGACCACTATATGGACTTTATCACTTTTGATGTTTGCAGTCTTCCAAATTTTAATAGCCCCTAAAGCATGGTAAATCATGAATGAGCAGGAACTAATTTCTCAGAGCTTTGGGCTTCCAGGGAAAGAGAAATGAACTGATTAATAAAAAGAATCCCCAAGTTACATATAACTTAAAATGAGTATATATTGCAAGTTGCGTGTTAGTTTACTACCTAGAGGGAATGCTTTGTACTGTTCTGCAGCCACTTTAAAGGGTTATCCTAGTGACTTGGAGCAACAGTGCTCCCTCCATCTCTCTCCAAGAACTGAGGTCTTACCTGATGTGGTACAACTCCTGTTGAGCATACTTTAGAAGAATGCAGGGATATAGACTCTTCTGTGCCAGCTTTCAGTTGTTATCAGCTTGAGGCCTTTCAACCACATATATCTGAAAAGAAGGGTGAGAGGATAACCCTTTACAATCTCACAAAAAGGACTACTGTTGTTTCTCTTCTGCTTTCCATAGAATCATAGAACGGCTGGTGTTAGAAGGGACCTCAAGGATCATGAAGTTCCAACCGCCCTGCCCCTGGCACTGTTGCCAACCACTAGATCAAGTATGAGACCAGACTGCCCAGGGCTCCATCCAACCTGGCTTTTAACACCTCCAGGGAAGGGGCATCCACAGCCACTCTTGGCAGCCTGTGCCATCAACTCACCACTTTCTCAGTAGAAAACTTCTCCCTGTCCAAAACTTCCCTCCATTCGCCCTTGTCCTATCACTATCAACCCCTGGAAAAAGTTGATTTTCCTCCTGTTTACATCCTCCCTTTAACTATTGGAAGGCTGCAATGAGGTCTCCCTGGAGCTTCCTCTTCTCCAAGTTGAACAAGCCCAGCTCCTTCATTCTGTCTTCATAGGAGAGGTGCTCCAGGCCTCAAAGCATCACAGACTAAAACTGAGTCAATTTAACATTCTAGGGAATTAAAAGCTCTGACATATATCCCTTAGCATTATAATGCAGATATTAACCAGAAAAAACTGGGTCTCTGTAGAATAATTAACAGGTTAACTGAGCAGGTTGCTTGCCAAGTTCACCCCCACACTGTTCTCATACAAAATGTTGCTGCTTTTCTGGAATTAATAACTTTTACCAAAAGAAAGGAAAAAAAAAACCAAAAACTCATTAAGTTCAGAAGAAGCTTATGAAACCAAATTGCTGCTTAAAAGGTCTGCTGATCTTGATGTTTATGGATGCCAAAAAAAAAGCAGAACAGTCACCAGTAAGAGCTTCACAAATCCGTTCTTCTAAGGTCCTGGTCCACTGCAGCATTTCTGAGATGCCTCGGCGTTGTGCTGAAAGACCACAGCCCTGTGACTCCATTCTTGGCACATGAGGTTTTGCAGAAAGTACCAGGTTAAGGTTTTCAAACTGGATTTGTTAAACAGATGTCTGTCTTGAAGGTGTTTAGCATTGTCTGAAAATCATGAATATTCAGTGTCCTCTTCACTGAGGACAAAAAGCTTGAAAGGACTCAAAATACATTCTGAAAATCTGCAGGTAAATGGTATACAGGAATACTGCAAAATAAAATATAGGGCATGCTAACATCTTAAAACAAAGAATCAGAGAATCACTAAGGTCGGAAAAGACCCCAAATTTCACCTACTCCTACTGTCAACTCATCCCCACCATGCCTCTAAACCATGTTCAATTTATATACCCAGCCTCCTAAAGGTGACCAGCTATGACAGTCCTACATCAGTATTTGATTCCAACCAGCTCACTGTTATCTTTCTCAAAAATAGAAAGCAGCACAGGACAAAAAGAGACACCTATCACTGAGAGGAAGAGCAAAGTGGATTTCCCACACAGGGAGAAACTGAGTTTTTACTAATTTTTCTCTCTGATACCCAAACATAGCAGCAGAAGACGTTCTGCCTGATTCTTTCACTCTAGGTAATGCCAAGGGGCTACCCTACGGCTTTGCTGCTGCATGAAGACTATCTCTTGGACACGCATTCAGATTCCACTGACTCTGAAAGGCATCTGGGTATCTAAATCAATTAAATGTCTTTGGAAATCCTTGATAAATAAGTGAATGTATTACCAGCGCAAGCATCAAATATTTTCTCCACTTTATAGACCAAAAGTGAACCAAGAAATATATTGCACAAAGCTTGACAGTAGGACAAAGCTAGATATGAAACTGACTCCAATATATTCTGGGTAATACTGGGTCTGAATTCTGGCTTTTCTATTTTGCCTCTTAGCTAGAGCAAGGAACTGCACTGACACAGCTAATATACACAACTATACGTTTCAGCTAATATTTTGAAAGACAGCCTTCTTGATAAAGAAAAGGCTGCCTTTTCTCCTCAGATAGATTATAGTTCTGCAAAAAGCTTCTAGACTGCCCTCACCTTACCCAGACTAGTTGAAAACTCAGATTTCAACTCACCTATGCAGCAGTACTGTCTCTCCTTCTTCCGTGAAGGTAAATTTGTAAAACGTTACATCAAATGCAAGTTCAACATTTGTCATTAATCGGCAATAAAGTCAGATGTATAATTCTTCTAAAATTTATCCTTCACTAGCACGATGTCATTTACAAGTGGATACATCGGGGAAAAAAAATGACGTTTGCAGGAAGTGTGGCAGAAAGGCAGCCTGCCATGCTATCAAATAATTTACATTCTAAAATTCCTGTGAGTCCAACATGAAAATAACATCTCCACTATTCCAGCTCTTAGTTCAGACAGCTCCAATGTTACTTGATATGACACACTCAGGAGAAGAAATCATCTTAAATTGACAATGATAGTTCCCTGAGCTGACAAATGCAAGTTGCTTAAACTTGCCCTGTGCTTGATTTTCTGTACATTTGAAACAGGAAAAGGGGGTCAGATCTGGGAGTAGAAGAGATTAAAGTGCAATTTTGTTTCCCTTATTTTCAGGCTAGCCTCTAATATCAATCTCAGCCTGCTCTAAATTATGTCCAGCTGTCTAGTGCCCCCAGGGGCAGTTCCAGCAGCCAGAATTAGCTGGAGTGCAGTGACATCTTGACCACACACAGTCTTCCTTCAGCCTACCTATCCTTGGGTTTTTGAGGACAAAAGGGAGTGGCACGAAGCCTGGCCAGGAAGAAAAAAAAAATGCAAACAAACTCACAAAGACAGGACATTTAAGAATGTATGAGAACTGTGGTTTTTAAAGGAAGCAAAGGCTGAGATGTGACAGAGTTCACGAAAGCCACAGGGAACAGAGTGCATCATTTGCAGAAGGAGACAGAAACAAGTAATTAGGGGCCAGCCTCAGAGAGCCACTTCCATCCGCAAGCACGGGCAGGGATGGTTGCTCTAGGTTTCCCACTCTTATTCTTTTTGGGCTCCCATTCTGCAGATGCTGGAACACACAACACGTTCGCTGCCTTCCTCAAGCCGTTTTTTTCCCTGCTGTATTCTTCATTATTGGCACAGGCTGCCCAAGGAGGTGGCGGAGTCACCACGCCTGGAGAAGTTCAAGAAAAAGGGTGGATGTGGCACCGAGGGACACGGTTTAGTGGCATGGTGGGGATGGAGTGGCGGCTGGGCCGGATGATCGCAGTGGTCTTTTCCAACATAACGATTGTGTGATTCTGTTCAATCCTGCCGCGGGGAATGGCACAGAACAGCGTCAGCGGAGGGGCAGCTGGAGGTGAGGGAAAGGCTGCGCCCCAGAGCGCGGTGGGCGCGGCACAGGCCGCAGGACAGCGGACACGGCCCCGACGGACACCGCTGTCAGACAGAGTGAGCCGGGGTCGGACTCGACGACCCAGAGGACCCAGCGCCCGACAGCCGCCCACCTCACGCCAGTAACCGAAGGCTGCGGCGCGTCCCTCAACGCGACCCGGGCAGGAGCACGGCCGGCGAGACGCAGCCGGCGCCGCCGGGACAGCCTCGACCTCCGACGGGGGTCATCCCGCTCCCTCAGGACGCGGCCGCGCGCCCCGTCCCTCCCACACAAAACACGGCAGCCGAGCCCCGCACCTGCCCCGCCTCGGGGCGCTTCGGCTGCCGGCAGGCGGGCGGGAGTGCCGACGCGGGGAGCGGCGAAGGGCCGTGCCCCGCCCCGCCCCGCCCGGCAGCAGGGCTCCGGCCGCCGAGGGCTCAGTAGGGGGCGTCCTGGGGCTCTGGTAGGAGCCGGGACCGTTTCTACTTAGCTGAAGGCCCGGGAGGGGGGGGGGGGGGGGAAGCGGGCGCCGCCACCGCAGCGGAGCTCAGCGGACGGACGGGGCCGAGCCGCCGCGGTAGCGTGCCGCTGGGAGCAGCTGCCCCGGTCCCACCGCAGGTAGGAGCGGGCGGGCTGCGCGCCCCGCTGCCCTTCGGCGCCTGTGCCCGGTGGGGCGGGGCAGCCTCATGTCGGCAGGTGCCCGGCGCGGCGGTGGCTGTCGGGATCCTTTCCGACCGGAGGCGGCTCTCTGGAGAAATTGCTTAACCGGCCGAGACTAGGGCTGGCAATGGTGCCGAGCTGCGTGCAACTCGCCCGACGTGCCGTTAAGTGCTGCGTTATTTTAAAGGCGGTTTGTTGTTAGTATTATTACTAATTATTATCATTTCTGTGACTGTTTTTCAGCTGGGTAAGGCGCAGCGGGCTGACCGCGGTGCCAGGACTTCCCCTCGGCTCCCGCGCAGGAAGGGGCTGCGCGCTGGCCGCGGTGCCCAGGTAGGACCTGCTCTGCGCTGGGCGTTGTGTTTCCTAGCGAAGAAGCGCTAAAAATACTGCTGGTGTATTTGTTTTTCTCTTTCCAGGTTCATGATGTTGACAGCTATGTTCTTGGCTGCTCTCATTCTTATTACAGTACATTCACAGGAAACTGAGGAAACCATAACGTACACGGTAAGGTTTAGTAGAGTGGGAGATGATTGCTGCTTTGCAGGGATTCTTTTCTAAATGATCCTAAAAGAAAAACCGAATCTCTTGCCAGTGCATAGCATACGATGCAAAGCTTTTTGAGATTGAATGCTGGCCTAAAATAAGCTGTTCTTATGCTGAAAGGGTAGTTTAAAGTCCAAGTTTGCAGGACTGAGCAAAACCGGCTGCAGCTCCCTGTTCTGAAAAGCTTGTCTGTGTGCTGTGCCTGATAAACTGAGCAAAATGATGAAGCTTAATTTTTGTATCTGCCTTCCTCAAGGAAATTTCCCTAGAAGCCTCGTTTGAAGGATGTGCAACTCGATGGATTATTAGGTCAAACATTCTAATGTGTTTTCCTATCGATGTTTCAAGCTGCTTATAACAACATGCAAGTGCTTAAAAAATTCACTGCTCTTAGTGAAGTATCTAACTCCTGGGGTGGTTGTACGAATGTTAATTGCTGAGCTGCTTTTGACCAGTGGTTTTGACCACCTTGATGAATTTCTGCAAGAAAACTGAAAGCAGATTCTTTTTAAAACCAGGTGACAGCATAAGAGATTTAAAGTCCTTTTTGGAAATTCTTGGTACTGATCTGCTGTGCTCACTCCTTGGCTTGTATAACACATATCATAGAAGGAGTGGCAATTACTGGTTTGGGCTGGTGAAAAACCCGCGTTTTTTACATCTCATTACAGCTGTAATCCCTGCAGCTTGCTTCATATGGGTGGACATCTGAATATATATATACAGACATCATCGCAATGCCACACAAGCAGAAAATTCTGCACACGTGCAGAAAGTTACAGAACCACAGCCAAAGGCTGAGATTGTGTTTTCTGCAAGTAATCCCACTGAAATCAGTGGAATGGCTCAGGCAAGTGAAGATTGCAGAGCAGGATCCTTACCTTAGAAGATGGGGCTCCAGGAAGCCTCTAGTGAACATCATGAAATACTTGTAACGCTGGACTGGACAAGCAATAGGTGGTTGGGAGGACTTCTGTTTAGGGGCTTCAGGGGTGTTTTTAAGTCCCTCTGTTTGAATGGAAACTGAAGCTTTCACTAAGTATGTTTTGAAAATTTAGACTAATGTAGATCCCTACCTCCTCCTTCAGCATTTGTTACACGTTTAAAAAACAAACCAAAAACCTGTTGTTTTTTGATAAGCCCAAATGGTTCTTTTTGCACCAGTAGATTTCTAGCATGACTGTGTGACTTGGATTCTGGTATTATGTTTTCAGAAAGGTCTTAGCATTCAGGTGCTTCAGTGATCATTAGATTTTTAATCATATAAAATTATTTGACAATGAAAATTTGCTGTTGGAAGTTTTACCTTTAGGATGCTACTGTTTCTCACTGTATTTGTTTAGGGCCAAATCCACTTCTATTGTAAAACTCCCTTCGGCTCCAGTAATAGTTGGACTTGTCTCCTTTCTGTTAAATAGACTCCTGTTGTGCATTAACAGGAACTGCGTGATTTAGCTGTTTTCCTTTGGGTTTGAGTTTTCATAGCTACAGTAACTTCGGTGCTGTCAACTCAGCATGTAGTCATCCCTTTAGAAATTGAGCATTGTAATGCAGAATTTGCTGTCCACTTACCCCCTTCCTAACATTGGAGGCTTTTTCTTCCAACTTGCTGCTACACTTGGCAGATAACTAGTGTCACCTGTGAATGAGGAATGTATGTTCAATCCTACTGCTGAGTCAGTGTCTGTAACAAGTTTCCTCAAAATAACATGAGGATAGCACATGGAACCAGTGGATCTCATCACCAGAAGGTCAAATTTATCACCTTCATAGCTCTGTATGGCAGAGGAGTTGCGATAGCATTCAACTTGCTTGACTCTGGCTAGTTACATTAATTGGCTCAGTTCTGTTTTATTTCTATAAGGCCATTGAAGTAATATGCTAAGCAGTGCAGGATGCATATGCACCTGCACAGTACAGATTCATTGGTATTTTAAATGTGTGCTGCAGTTGGCAGCATTGTGATACTCAACTAATTCCTGAAAATGTAACCTGTGATTAAAATTACTGCATTCTAGACACTTTAATGTTTTTGGGCAGAGGGATAGGAAAGATGTTTTCTTAAATTGTAGGGCAGAATATTTAAAATTCTTCCTGAAGTTACCAGTCTGTGCTGATATGAATAGTTGCTGAGTTCAGTCTTGTTCGAATTCTGTCAAGTTTTATTTATATAAGTAGTCCTGCTGCTATAAACTCTAACCGGTTATTGTACATCTCACAATATAAGTTGTTCTTCCTGGACTGCAGTGCCTGAAGTCACATGATTAAAGTGCATGTGAATGAATTTCCAGCTGTCATGGGATCTTCCCCCATTGCTACTATGCTGATAGGAGAACAGACAATGTACATGTCTTTCATTAGAAGATTTTTCCGTCCTGGTCAGCTGGGTTGGTTGAATCTATTGAGCAAATATCTATTTCAGTATTCAAGCAATGAGAGATGCTGTAAAACAGAATATAGCAACAAGACAATAAGGAAGTGTTGTTTTCCCTATTCTCACTAAAGCCTACTTACTTTGCAGATAATATCTTGGGATCTTCCTGAGATAAAGCCTCTATCTGTACATACTTTTTCTTGTTCCTCTGTAGTAGTACTATACTAATAGCCATTTTTCTAGCTTTCCAAGGTATAGAAACATTGCATTTCTTCTGTGTAAAGCTTAGAGTTCATCAACATGTGCTTATTTTTCCAAAATAAAGAATATTTTTATTTTATTATTATTTTATTTTAATATTTTTTTACTGACGTTTTCTTTCCTCTTTCATCTGTAGCAATGCACAGATGGCTACGAATGGGATCCTGTTAGGCAACGGTGCAAAGGTACAGTAAATGACTACTAAAGAAAAACTTGCTGTTAGAATTACTTCAATATTGTCACATTCCTGTTTTAAACAAGGAGTGTGCTTGCATGTCTCATTGTGTTGTTTGTATTAATGGCTATTGCAGAGGATTTGACTATTAAAAGCATGATTTGTGTTGTTGCTAACCACAGATATTGATGAGTGTGAAATAGTCCCAGATGCATGTAAAGGTGGGATGAAATGTGTTAACCACTATGGAGGATACCTCTGTCTACCTAGAACAGCCCAAATTATTGTAAATGAGCGAGAAGAAGCAGCAGCTGAATCCACTAGTGGTCGAAACAACGTCATCCGCCGGACTCCAGCTGATCCTCACCATGCCCCTCCAAACCCAACTCATCAAATTCAGTGTGCAGCTGGGTATGAGCAAAGTGAGCACAATGTGTGCCAAGGTAAGCAAGCTGCTGTGTGTTTTACTTTCAGTATAACTGCAGTCTATCTGATAACAAATCAAAGTATCTAAGCTGTGATTTGCTTAGAATTTAGTAGGGATATATCTGTACACCATTAGATTGGACACGTACACAGTGACAACACAGCAGAACATACTGACTTCTGAAGGTGTGCAAAACCATGTTGTTTTGAGTTGTGTGGTTTTTTTTTTGTTTTTTTTTTTTTAAGTTAATGCTGATTGCAACAAAAAAAGGAAGTGTGTGCTTTTGCTTAGATCAGATTGTTCTGTTCTGCATTTCAATGTTTTATGTCCCTCACATACGTAGTATTACACCTATTTCTCAAGCAGGAGGAACCAAACAGCTGAATGTGTGCTCTTCTGGTCTCAGTGGAAGTAGTCCCACATGGACACTGGCAGCTTTTTTCTATAGTCTAGCCGCTCTCTGAAACTATGGCAATGATCAGTTTTCATCTGGGTGTACATAACACTGGACGCTGTGCCAAAATTCTCAGAGCATTAGCGGTGTTAATTGTATGTGTTCAGGAACCAGACTCACAAGCACTACTGCAAACTAAGACTGTTTCATTTGTTATTTTATATAAATAGTTTACTCTTATACTTGCTGAAGTAACAGATGTTTTGTCCACTGATTTGTTTCCTTTCATAAAAATACATTCTACTCCTTGTTCAAAAACTTGGCTTTTAAGCATGCTAGTAGAATACCTATGCAAACAGCAGGCAAGATGTGACCCTGTGGTTCATCCTTTCCCTTTTTGTGGCCCTTAATTGTATAATCATATAAAATAGTACATGAGAGACTATAATCAGGGTGTGCTTTATTATACAGCAGTATTTCCTTTCTCTTTGGTGTTCACATATACAGAACGTTATTTATCACCAGTAAGTAAATTCCCTGTTTCTGAAGCATAGTAATCACTATGGCGACTGTATAAGTTCTTTTCATTTGCAAAGCCTTGGTGTTGGATTTCTAGTTTATCTGATAATGCTCAGCATTTCTGTCACTAATTGAATATCGAGTAAAGAACCTGCCAGAGGAGGGTGGGTACTGAGCTGTCCCTTTAATCCCAAGTGTTAATTTGGGGCTCTAAGGAAAAATTAATGTTCAGGATAGCAAGTTTATTTTTCCCCCAGTTTAACTTAGCAAAGCACTAGCTGAACCAAGGAGGGAGTACTGAACTCCTGTGGTTGATCCAGCATTAGCCACTTCAGGTGATCTTTCAGTAATCTAAAATCACATCTTCGCTGGTGAATTATTACTAAATGTTTGCGTTTGGGCACTTAGCATCGCTCTTTTATGATACTTGCAGATAATACTGGAAAAATTGCAATCATGAGCGTCACTCTCGCTCTAATGGCATTATGTGTACAAAGAAGTGATAGCATGGGAAAGCTTAATGGCAAACGGTACCAATGCCTTTGTATATTCTGAATGAAGGTTGTGTAACAGGGTTAAAGTAGACACTGGTAAGCTGCTAGGGTTTTTGTTTTGGGAAGTGATACATAATTATCTTTTCTCCATGCTTTAGTTTCCTGAAAGCTGAAACTAAATATTTATATTCCATATATAAATCTGTGGCTGATTTATAACAACAACTAACTGTTGTTGTTAAGAGTACCTGGACTTTTAACTAACAGGCATACAAACTATGGTGAAATCTTGAGCTTTACTGAGTCAGAGTTTTGCTGCTAATCTCCCTGTGCCAAAATTTCATTCTAAACACAGGAAGTATGGAAATATTATGCTTAAAAGCTGAAATACATTGTGCTGAATAAATTTCAGCTGGAGAAAATGAAAGATAGTGTGCTTTAAAGAAAGGATAAAAGACTTTAGGAGCACTTAAAGCATGTATTCAACTTCATGATCTTCACTACTGAAAATATCTTATAAAAAATAATCCCACTGTGGATTTATTTAATTATGGTTAGAAGACTGCTATGATAACTGCTTGAGGCTCCTAGGGAGTGTAACTTACACATATAGTCACACTTAAGCTTGTTTTATTGTTTAGTAAATCAAATATGAAGCCCAGCTCCTTCTAATTGTTTGCAGATGTATGACATTTTCCTTCCAGTCCAGCAGCACTAAGTATTTTATAACCAATGTGAAAGTGTGGTGACCTCTGTTTAAAACAATAACACGCTCTAAGGAACTATATTGCTGACATCATACTAGAGTAGTAGGGGCCTCCTGTTACAATACATTGTCCATTCTCTTTTTTAAACATTGAATAGTGTGTGAGCATGATAGGCCAAACGTGTGTTGGTTTTTGTGCTTGGAATAAACATGCAGAAATGCCATTATTCATGTTTGACTGAGTAGCTTCAGTAACGTGCTGAGCTTCATCATTAGGCAAAGCAAGACACTATGGCCAGATCCCATTTCTATTGATAGGATAAATTGATTGTGAGAGTTTCTGCACTTCTTAATCTAGCATGGCTATGTGTCTGAGTTATAAGAGTTTTAATACCATCTTAACCTCTGACCTGAAGAAAACAAGTGAAAGTTAAAGTATTTATCAGTGTTCAGTGCTTTCTGTCTCTGGTGCACGCTGGTATTTGTTAGAGGGTGCATAGCATGCTGATAGTACAGATGGCAGATTGGCAGGAAAGTATGTTGTCTCGAGGAAGACAAAGACACAGAACTATCATGTATGTATGTTATATATGAAGGTCATTTTTATAACTTCTCTTGATTCAAAAGGTGTTCTTGCTTAACTGTGCTTGTCAGAAGTGTAGATAGCAAAGCAGTAGGTGCTAGGAATCTCCAGAACTGATGAGAAAGTGAGGGGAGTTTATTTTGGAGAAAGATTTTCCATATAGAAAACATACAAAGTAATGGTGATTCAGCATAAAACAATTAAATGCAGAATTTAAGGTAATGTTGACCCCACCCTAGTTCGTAATAGTTTCTTCTTTACTGTCACTTGTACAATTGTGTTGAACTTGAAGCGCTGCTGGCTTGGTCACTGCGTTGATTCCCATATGGCACCTACCAGCATTTTCAGGAAACCACTCATATATTCTCACCTGCCAGTATGAGAGTATTGCTCACTTTGGGAAAAGCCAAAAATGAAATAAGAAACACATTTAAATAAATTACTGAGTTAGCTAATACACAGACACTTTTTTTACCTCTTTATAAACAAATACTTGAACTGTTGCCTGCCTACGGTACTCAATTGTTGTTGGACTGTGTGATTTGAGTCTACTCTTATTGAAATCAAAAGAAAATCACTCAATTAATTCAATTTTGTCAAATCTAGCCTGCAAGAAGCTATGAATAGATTTTCCTAGAATGTCATAACACTTACGTAGAGAGGGCAGGGGGGGAGAAGAGGGAGGTGGGAGGGGAGCAAAGGTGCTAAGTAACTTGTGAATTTGAAAAGGGAAAATTTTTGGCTGCTTGCTTTGCCTTCCTATCATGCTGGCAATACAAGCAATCAATTTGCTATGTATTTATTTTGCTCTTCAGACTACGCTCGTTAGTTCAGCTTTCTGTATTTCTGCAGCCCTGTATTCAGTCTCCCTGTAAGCCTTTGCACTGCTGTGACTGTAGGGTATGTGGAAGAGAGGCTGTAAGATGGTGATCAGTGCTTTTTATATGAAAAAATGGTGCATTTATTCCTGGTAATTCTGCCCAGACTTGGTTACTTGCTTTTCATTTCTCCCATCTTTGTGGAGGAAGGGAAGGAGTTGACATTTTCTGTTCTGTGTTTTCTTTTTCCCCTGCAAAATCATTTCAGGGATCCCTTCATAAGTAGGATTCAGGGAAGAGGGTTGGTTCAGTTTTTTGTTTCTTTCCAAAGTAACTTATTATCTTTAGAAATCATGCAAGTCTAAAGCTAAACGAGTCTAAAACTTTGCATCCTTAGATTTCCTCTCTTAGGGAGAGAGTGGCAAGGGGAAACAGCTCATGATATTTTGTTTTCCATACAGAAGTTACTTTCCATAAGACCTAGATTTGCAAGTGGCACACAAAGAGCATAAGCTACAAATGGGATAAGTACATGTGCACTGAGTCCAGCTCTTTGCTGAACCAGCCCCAGCTGGAGAGGCTTGCTGTGCCTCCATTTGGGCACTCTTTCTTGACATTTTGGCTCAGGTATAATAGAGTGCATTTCTGAAACATACCTCCTAATGAGCTTTCCCTTACTGTGCTTCAAGCTGCCCTGCAGAGCAGTCTAGAAACACGTAATCCCAATCCTGTTCAGCTTGAACTAAATCTGAAATGCTCTGCCAGGGTGTTGATAGTACTTCACAGCCACTAACGAACATTCAGGCTCCAGGTGCAAAGTAGAGCACAAGCGTAGAGACCCTCAAAAAAGAATATACTGGGATACGGGAATGCCTACACCAGCTTCTTGTTTGTTCCTGTTGTCCATGTCTGTTAGGTAATGTAGACATAACTAAATGTGTAACAAGAACATGGCTCTAACAGTGTTTTAGGCTGGGCCCAGAAATGTTCTGGGGAGTCTTTTGTAAAATGATGCCTGCAGTCAGAATTCAGTGCACATCCCAGATGGTTTCCTCCTTAAGTACAGGTACTTTTAAATTACTTTTGGGATGACTTTTAAAAGAGCCTGTGTTCAGTTCCAGAATTGTTACTCTAAATGGTTTCTTCAGTTGGAGGATGGGGTGAGGAAAGAGCTGCAGTAGGAGAAAATAAAGTCTAGTTATTTATTTTAGGAAGGCAATCCACAGTAGGAGTACTCTAAGAATTGCCACTAATTCCTCAAAGTGCTTATGCAAGCAAAGCTAAGTTCAGCTGTATGTGTTTGCTGCAGTGCTTCAGCAAGTGGAGAATGCTTTGCCAGCAGTAGCCACACTAAGAGGACAACCTGGTTATATATGCCATTTGAATGTTAATTCCTTAGGAAAGCCATAGGAATTTTGCAGATCTAATAGAATCCTCAGAAGAATACGAGCTGACATTTTCAAAGCTCTTTGTACCGAGCGTTCATAGAAGCCAACTAATTTCTTGTATGATTGGGTACATCATGCAGAGTTTGTCTTTCATCAAACCAATTGTTCAAGCTGTTAAGCTGTGAAAATGCTGCAGAGAGTCCTTTCTGAAGCTTCTCCTCAATAGTCATGAGGGGCCAGAGAAGAGGTCACAAGAAACATCTTGTTTTGAGGGCCTGAGGGCCTGCTTTTGGGCATTTTCAAGATTTGACCACTCTAAATCATCTTCCCATCTGTGCTACTTGCACAGCTGAGTGCATCATGTCAAGACCTTGGATAGAGATTCTCTGTGCTGTCTGACCATTTTACTGTGAACATCCATCATAAGCATAAATACTGGCAGCTGCTTCACTTCCTGTAGTTGCTTACTGCTTTTCCATTATTCTGACCCCTGCAGGAATATGCTGAGTATGCTGCTATTAAGATTCATACCATATGCTAATCAAGCCAGATGTCCTAGATTCAGGCAGGCTTCCAAAAGTTGTACTTACCTTAGCTTCTTGAATTGTGATTACACAAGCAATCACTAGACTTCAGGTTCAAGTTAAGTAAACTCACTAGCAATTCTCATGATTTCTTGTTCAAGAAATATGGGAATGTGCAGTGGTCATGTTGACTGTCGTACCTTGTGGGTTTAATTTGCTGATTGTAAAGCCTGTTGGCTTAGCACCTCTGAGGAGGCTAGTGCTTTGACAGACAAAATGTAACAAATGTATTCAGAAGGCAAAAAGGAAGTCCAAGCAAACTTTCAGCCATCTGTCCTCCTTCGGAATGTCAGGCTGCAAGCTGAAGATCTTATTCGTAACACAGTCAGGATTAACATCAGATAGTAAAGGGGAATAACTTGCTTTTGGCATCCCAGTGTATCTGGCACCCTGGTAAAAGGCACAGAATAGCTAGATATCTTTGCAAGCAATTTGCTGTATCTGTTGTAAATGCTTCATTAAAAGAATCCTTGAAGTAAGTAAAATTGCTGTTTAGAAATTGTGGCCTGCAGAGTTGCAGTGTTACAGAGTTTCCGTAGCAGTGACAGTAGTGTGAGGCCATCCCCGCAACTGCTTTTGTTACCGTACATGGATAATATTATAGTGATACTGTTGTCACTGTGCATGGGTTATTTCTCCCATACTTCAGTGAAAGAATTACAACATTATTCTCTATTTCTCTTTGTTGTCATCTGTCTGCAGTTCATCCCAAACTACTGCATTATAGTTCTTTAGCTTGCTGTTTGCTTAAGGTAATTTTCTGTCAATCAACACTTTCTCCTACTTTTACACCAGATTCCTCATTCAGGTTACTTAGGCAAGAGCACTTCCATGCTGTAGTATGTTGTATTTTTGTATTTGAAGTTTGGATCACATGCAGTCACCTTTTCTAACTGTGGAACATCCCTAAAAGATCACGGCATTACTGATGGATACTTTTTAAACATCCAGGAGATTTTTAGACATTTCTTGCACATCTCCAACATGCAGGATTGCAGAATTTAGCAAGCTGGAGAACTAATTCAAGAGCAGAAGTTCAGAGCTTCTATTTTTGTTATTTTATTCTCTTACCAAGTTATTTTCTTCATTTCTCTTTGTTAATGGCATCTGTGGTATCTACTACTTGCACTTGCCTTTCTGTATGTGCCAGAATATTCCAAAACGAGCAACAAAGCTGCCCACAGATACAGAAGCAGTCTGTTTGATTGAATGTAGTGATTGATGCCTGTGTTCCTAGGATAAAATAAAAACTGTTCACTGTAGCCAGGTGAACCAATCTCAGTCGTTATTTGACCTAACTGTATGTTGTTCAGGCCTGCTCTTTTGATGTTTTTCTCTGTCCAGGACAATGAGAACATAGGACTTGACCAGTGAGGTACTTCTGGTCTTTTAAAAACCACAACGAAAAAGTAATTTTGGATTTCAGCTTACTACGTTGCATTGGAACACACTGATACAAGTGATGTAGTTGACTATTCTTATACAGAACTCTCATGGTAATGCCTCTGTTCTTTGTGTTAACCGAGTAGGAACATTTTGTTGATGGATTTTCAATAATGTGAGGTTGGCCATCTCCTTTCAGAATATTTCAAGAATATTTACCCTCATTTTCCCTACTGTGAGGCTTCTGGAGGTATTTTTCTCTGGTTCATTATCATACTTGAGACATCTTGTTGGCTAGAAGGGTCTTAACAAAGGGAAGTTTGCCTCATGCTTGCTCAGGTGCTTCTATCCACAGGACACAAAGATTTCAACTTGGCCACTAAGCGCTCTTTTTCCAGGAGATGACAAGAATATATGCAATAAGTAATCAACTTGAGTAAGGTTTGTGAATAAAAAGCTTGACACTTCAGAGACAGTAATCTGTTTTCATCTTTAATTTGCTTTGCTTTTTCTTAGTAGCCAAAAGCAGTAATTTTAGATAAAGAGCTATTTGCCATAATTCACTCTAAAGAAAAAAAACATGTTTGTACTTTCTTTCGTTTAAATGTAAACTTTACTAAAAATACAAGAGGGATTTGCGAATCACGGAACTACAAAATAGTTCAATGTACATGCAGTTACATAAAATACCTTTTATATATGTTCACGTTTTTTTTGTTTTCTTTGCTGAACTGAAAATCACATTAATTGTATTAAATCATGTTTGAAATTGCATGTATAGTGGAGAAATGACTAATTTCTGTTTTGTGTAATTACATGGTAAAGTCTGGAGCTTTGAAGCTGAAAAGGGCACTAAGAAAACATTTGTTAGACATCCTTTTATAGATTACATTGCTCAACAAAGGTTCCTGAAGCACAGAAGAGAATTAGACCTCTTCTGGCATAATATATCCTAATTTCATAATTAAGCATTTTTAGAAATAGATAATCAGTGAACATTTAACTGTTCGTGAATATCTTAATGAGTAACTTCACCCAAGTGAAAAATGCCCCATAGCTATTTTGCTGACTAAGCCATTTTCCACTGCAAAGCCTTTGTTGAGCTGTTTTTTTGTTTGTTTGTTTGTTTGTTTGTTTGATTTTGTTTTGTGTGTGTGTGTGTGTTAATTTGGGAAGCTCTGAATCTGTCTTTATTAACTCCTAATTAAAAAATTCTGCCTTTTCAGGGGACATATGTAAGCATTCTTTAAATCTATTGGAAACAGCTCTGAAAAGGAGAGAACATGGCTTTCTCTTCCAAACTGAATTTAATCTGGAATAAATTTCTACTCTAATGCGTGACCTGGTACAGTATGATATAAGTAAATGTGACTTTGCACTTGAGGGTGTTCAGTCCATACCTGAACAGATGTTCAGTATAGTTTCTTGAGTACAAGCAGAACTTGTTCCAGGATTTGCATATGCATATGCATGTTAACAGGTAACTGGTCATAAAGTGTGCATTCAAACTTCAGAAGATAGCAAAAGCAACAGAGAGCATAGTGATTTAAGCCTTTCAAGAATGAATGGCTTAATGAATATTTGTTTTCCAACACACCAGTGAAATCTTCAGCCTGATTTTTCAAAGCAACTGATGAATGTCCACCCGTAAATTTTATTTCAGAGAGATGGCTTTTTTAAAAGAGTGTACTGGCCAATAGAAAAGAAAAACTTTATATACCAAAGTTGCAATCCTGATATATAAAACCGATGTCTACACAAAGAAAGTTTAGAAGTTTACTTTTCAAATTCACAATTAAAGACATTAGCTAAAAAGGACATCTGTGGGATAAAAAAATAATAGCATGCAGTATGTACAGTCAATTACTGAGCATTTCTTAGCACTAACAAACAGAAATCATTATCAGTACTGTAACAGTTGCTTGTTCTGACAGAAATAGACAGAATTGGAAAATGCAAGGACTTTTGACAGTAACAATTTTCTGTAAGGTTTTAGAGATGTTGCCTATAAGCTAACATTTAATAACAGATTTGTGATGAGGAAAATGAATGGAACATAACAAAATGAGCTGGAGGGTATGATTTCAGATACCTTGACCTATCCTGATCAGAATGATGGGAAATCTCTTTCCCACTGAGATTTAGTGGAGAAGTTTGTGTTTCTGGGATGTG
Source organism: Callipepla californica brunnescens (assembly GCA_023055505.1). Lineage (NCBI taxonomy): Eukaryota > Metazoa > Chordata > Aves > Galliformes > Odontophoridae > Callipepla > Callipepla californica. The sequence continues at coordinate 67,574,006 of JALIRH010000003.1, forward strand.
TTAGAAAAAAGCTAGAATTAAACAGAATTTGTAGAAGGCAACAAAACACAGTTCAGTATTTGGAGAAATTTCATCTAACTTGATAAGGATAGCACTGTTTTAAGAAATAGATGATCTTTGTTAAGTTACAGCAGCTGTTCTACATCAGTTTCAAAACTGTCTTTTTATTTTTTTTTTTGCACCTGTGCTAACAGATCTTGTACTTTTCTATCTTCTTGTATTTAAAGCACTTTCTCTGTAGATAAATGTGTTCTCAAGGTACCTTCTTATCAAGAAGCATATCCGCATAGCTTTTAGATGATAGATGTGAACCAGATAAAGCAATGTATTAGCTGTTACACTTGGAATTAGTTAAACAGCATTTCAGTAGACAGCATTGCAGTTAGTGGATTGTCATGTAAGAAATAAACAAAGTTTAGGAGTACCCAATGATGTGCTCCCATAGGCTATAAAATATGCCTTATTACTTGATTCCTTACAGAAGTGTTGGGAAATAAATCAGGAATGTGCACAGAATCCAATGGTAATTCCCAGGTGTAAGGGAAAAAAAAGCCGTTCTCATCCAGAGTCATCCTGCTCGCATATACTTTGCATCTGGGGCTTCCATAATCTTACCTGGCTTAATTTATAGGATCAGCACACCTGGCTTAATTTATAGGATCCAGCTGGCTCCTTGTACATTCCTTGAGTAGAAAAGTTAAGGATAGTTGCAAGATCTTAATGAAGGTGTTGCCAATGTTTGTAGGCCTAGCGCAGAGAGCATTGAGCAGGCATGTAAAAATGGCAGCTCTAAGTCAGCAGTCCATAGTGATGGGTGCTGCATTGCCTGCTGGCATTTGCAGAAGCAGGAGAGTTCAAACAAGCTGTAGGTTTGTGTACTGCAACAGTTGAACAGGAGAAAATCATCTGTTTATCCATCATAAAAAATGTTGATTGTTATACAAACACATATTTTTAGCTTGTTTATAAATTTTAATGTTATGTTGTGTGTCAATGATTTTGAGGGGAGGTCTGCTTTTTATTTTTTAATTCCAAGATATAAACTATTCCTCTATCAGAAACTGTGGCTCTGTATGCCTATAAAAGGAAAAAACATACATATCATCATGAAAAGGTTGCTTCGTTCTGTATCTAAATGAAAATGTTTTTTCCACCATGATTAAACTCAAATTTCTGTATTCACTGTTAAGAGAATCTCTTCTTTACTATGTATGCAGATTTATAAGGCTCCAGGCACCTTTGAAATAAATTGAAAGCACAGTCATGTAATAAAGCCAAAACGAGAAACTAGCCAAGGAGATCCACCCAGCAACACCCTTGAACACCCTCAGATTCTTCCCCTAAGCACAACTTTAGAGCACTGGTCTTGATGTCTCTGCTTTCCTCCACCCTTGTGAAAGTTTCTTGGGGGATTCTCCAGCCGGCAGAGAATCCAGAGCTCTACGAGTGGCTGCTTATGATGCAGGGTCAGTTCATTTACTCGACTTTTTTCTTACGTAGCAAAAGGCTCATAAGGAACATGGCTTTTTGTAATACTGCTCAGCTTGTTTCCAGGAGTATATTGAGAAACAGGAACAGCTCATAGCTGGTGAGAACATTTTAGAGAATGAGGAGAGATTCTAATGACTGCAAAAAGAGGTGAGAAGCATGGCAAAATAAATAAAGGGGTTGTCAAAACAGACTTGCAGCTGCTCTGTTCCCTGCTTTGCAAGATGACCATTCAGAATTTCATTTATGAAACTGTAAGGAAACAGTTCTGAGCTTCTCTGCTCCAGGATACAAGTGAGGCCATGACTTTAAGAACAAAGCTCCAGTAATTCTGCAGGGTGAGACTAGTGAAGAGTATTAAAAAAAAGTCTTTTGATAGGGCTAACTAAACTTTCAAGGGAATCATTACATATAAAAAAAGTGAGGGTGTGGCTAACTGTTGGCAGCTAGAGTGGCAGTTTCTGTATTGTTCTCTGAGAGAGCTCATGCTGACCACTTTGAGAACTGACCTTCCAGCATCAGATTTTCCATTTTTGCAGTGACTCCTACCTGTTATTTAAGCACAAAAAGCCCATTCCCCAAAGCTTTCATTACTCTTTCTGGTGGATGTCAGAGCTTCAGTATCCGTTCCATACCTCCAGAAGATAGAGATTTTATTTTTTATTTATTTTGAAAGAGATCAAACCTGTACAATTTTGTTGACAATTAAATCCATGGGAAAATTCGGACAGATCTCGCTAACCCTGACAGCTGTGCACAATAATGTGATCTGATTGTTATTTATCAAATTCCATTTAATACCTTTATACATCAAAAAGATACTGGGAGGTGGTGTCAGGACATTTTCATTGTAGGGATCACTGTTACTGCAAGGAGAAGCTTACGGTACTGAAATGCAGTGACATCATTTTGTATTGCTGTGGCTGTCAGAGCTGTTTTTCTGGACGACTTAAACTTGTAGAAGGGTCCTTTCCTGCTGTAAACAATTCAGCAGTGCATGCACTCGCACACGTTGGCAAGCATTGACTTTAGTCAACACTGTTGCTGTGTTTAGTGTTATATTTGGGACAAAAGCTGCAGCTTCTTATATCATTCTTTGCATTTGGTTCTTTGTGTTAGTATCTGTCATGTCCAACCTAGCCAAAAACTGGCCTCAGCAAACTTCTGGCTCATAAGCAGCTGTGGGAGCCCCGGGGGCTCTATACAAATGCCTCAGATGTGACCAAACAGGGGCTGAGGAGCCATTTCACAGAGTCTTGTCCTCAGGGTGGAGTCTCACTCCTCCGACAGCTATGATCAGTAGGCTGAAAGCATGGTATTAAAGAGACCAATGGGACCAATTGGGATTTTCATGGATTGAATGGCCGCTCAGAGGGTTCATCCAGAAAGAATGATCCAAAGCATCTAAAAATATGAAAAAATGGCATCAAGTTGACACACAAATGTCTTCTAAACTTGGCTGTAACATCCCAAACGAGATGGCTGTGGGATGTACCTGGATCAACTCAAGACTGTCTTTGCCGAACGCTCTTGCATGCACCAACTAAAGCGTGCTCCAGCTTCGTGGCATAAAGTTACAGAACTGTCTCTGTCACAGAGACTCAGATTCAGGGCAGGGTTACTGTCCCATTGGGAGGCAAATGGGATGGGTTGGATATATAACAGCCCTTAAAAACTGGAATGTGCAGGTTTTTCCATGCCTATCATTTGTCCTTAATTTGAAAAATGAAATGTTTATGTCCTGTTGTTAACTACTCTTAGCAAGATTTCACAGTTTAGCACAGTGATGACCAAACAGGGTCCTTAGTTTCTTTGCTATCAGTTTGCAGCTGTCTTGAATTTCACATTGGTGTATTAGCAGAATCGTAGATTAACTCAGCTGGGAAAGGACTTCAAAGCAGGGTCAGCTCTGTGGTCAGGACAGGTTCATCAGACCCTCAGTTTGGATGGTTATCCAGTCAGACCATGAAGACCTCTGCAGATGGAGAGTGCACAGTCATTCTGGGCCACCCATTCCTCTCTTTGACTGTTGTAATGGTGAGGGGGGTTTTTCCTGACCTGTCAGGCTCTCTCATTTAATCTTGCCTTAGACCAGCAGAGGCCAACAGCAGAGACATGCTAAAGATGCAGAGACTTCCTCCTTTTCTCCTTTTTTCATTTTACAATTGGTCCACGTGCTTTAGTTATCAGACTCTTTAGAATCATCATTTCATTTGGCTGTAGCACACAGAGAGTGCCAGTCACCAGTGAAAGTTTTCTTCCAGAAGGCACTGTATGCATAGATGTAGCAGAAAGGCTTTCTTGAGAAAACCTTCAGTGTTAGTACTTTTTAATATTTTTCTTCCATTCCTTCTTCTTTACTGACTATTCTCTTTCATAACATTAAAAAATAAACCTTTATTGAGGGTTGCGTGCCACTGAGACTGCTTTTCTTACTGTGCTTTTCAGAATTGCAATTTTCATAAAACTGCACTGCGTTTATGGGAAAGACAGTTTGTTTTCCTACAAAAGGTGAAGGTGAGGAAATGCTTTCCATAAGGGAAAGTAACACAATTCTGGGGCAGCCCTGAGCAGCACAAACATTTTCATGGAAAGCAGGCTAGCCAGACAGAAGCTGAATGTCATTCCCAGCCTTCCATGGCCCAACTGTTGCTACAAGCTAACTTCTGCAGCTTAGCTTTTCCAGTTTGTCTGTTTAAAAACTAAAAAAATAAAAAATCAATGTCTCACAAGCCGGAGTGAGACATCTACAATGTTAGAGTTTCAGTGATCAGCATCTACACTGTTCACTGTGCAAAACCCTGAATAAATGCAGAGATCTATTCATAACTAGTACCTGCACCAGTTTGTGAAGTACATGAAGTACACCAAGACTGATTTTAATAAACACGATCGCTGCTTATTCTTTGAGGTGTTGTATTAATACATTGAATTGTGTGCCAGGATTTAAAGCACATGCTTGGAACCCACTAATTTCACTGACATCTTTGCCCATGCCTAAATTTACACAATTACTTAATGCTATCCTGGATAGGAATGCTGTCCTGAAATAGTCCTTCACCTTGTTGCTAGGAACTTTTATTTTAAAAAACGCTCACTGAAGAATTTGCCAGAGCAAGCCTGCAATACCAGGCACAGACCAGTCCTGTTCGCAGGTGGGTAGGAAATGCTTGCAAGTATCAGAGGGAGTAGCCTTGATCTGAAGGAACAGTGCTATTTGGTCAGCTTGCCGTTACCTTTCTGGGACAGAGTTCTCAGATAATTTTGAATATCCCACCTTGTCTCAAACCTAGCAGTGTGGTCCCTTTTAGATCGTTTGTGCAATTTTTCTTTCCTATATTCTTTATTCTCTTCCTCTTTTCTTAAGCTGACAGTGAGTGCCAAAAGCTGACTGAAAACAGCAATTCACACTGTGATCCCAGATAAATTGCTATACAATTAGCAATATTACGGCGTGAGTTTCAAGATGTTAATGAAATAAAGCTGCTCCTTTTGGAAACTAGATACTTTACAGCATGTGATTTATGGTGACTAAATAGGGTTGCGAACATAGTTAACTGTGCCAGATGTAAAAGTACTGTAGCTTGCTAACTGGATGCTTTATGACACTTCTGTAGGAAGTGTGGTGCCTGGCTTGACTAAAATAATCATCTCCTGAGTATCCTCTCTGTAAAATAGTACCACTTTTAGAATTTAAGTTGCAAAACTGTTATGATCTAAAAAATCAACTATATTTTCTTCAGTATGAGGAGCAGAGCAATGCAATAGTCATTATCTCTGAATCAGTGGTGGCTTCTGACAAAGTGATATGTAGCTGTATTTCATGTAACTTTTCCACTTCTTAGAACTTCTTAGATCTTTTTTTTTTTTTTTTTTTTGACTTGGGGATGTTTATTCTCCGCTACTAGATGTGTCCAAGTGTGTATACAAACAATATTTGTGAAGCCAAATGGGGTAGGTAACAAGAGCTATTGCACAAATAACAGTAAGAAATCAAGCCCAAGAGTTTTAGCTGGATATGCAGAATTAAGCTGTTTACTGAACATTCTGTAGTTAAGAGATTGTTGTTCTTTGAAATGAATTCTGTTCTTAGTGCATATTCAGCCATTACTTATCTGTTATGCTTTACTTCCTTTTTATTTTCCTTTCATGGAAAATGAGACCTAACTCATTTGGACTTTATCCTAAAGCATTGAACGGTTTCCAGTCCTTCTGAAAGCAATAGAACGCAAGAGCTTTCATGGCTTAATTTTCATTTCTCTGAGGTGTTTTTGAAACTCTGAAATCAGTTCAGAAGATCCTGTCTTATTTTCTGCAATGTAGTGTTTCTTTTTTTTAACATTACTCTTTTCATCTGTTTGAAATCTTCAAATATAGTAACAGTCTTCTTGAGTCTAAGTTTAAATAAAACCTAGCTGCAATGGATGTTAGAAATCAATCTTGTCTTTGGTCTTCCTCCAGTGTTTTGCACATTCATTGGTACAGTAGCATCTGATTAATTAAAAACAGCCTTTAAATCTGTTTGGATGGAATTGTTTGGATGCTATATGTGAACTCTTTAAGCCTACATTATTTACAGTCTATTAAAAACCAAAATATTGTTATCTATCAGCCTAGTTCTTGCTTTCCTTTGAAATCCTTCACTCTCTCCTGTTAGACTGCATTCTGCCTCACAGTTGGCTTAGTTTGCCCATCAGCTGTACAGTCAAGTCCTTATCTGCAACTAGGGCTTCTATAAGCTAACAGCACAGAGAAATAAAAGTACAGTGTTAGGCGTTTTAAGCTTACACAATAAATTTGGCTTTCATTAGCCTTGGGAAAGGGATCAAGTATTGTGAAGAGTCCTTTGGGTTGTTTCAGGTTAACAATAATCACAATACATGATTAGTAAGAATAAATTAAAAAGTTTTATTAAATGCTTTTGCCTCAGAACTGTCAGCAGTTCTCTACATTATCCTATTTGTGAGAAATTAACGTTCTTGTAAGTGGTTGCTTTTCTTTTCCTTCCCTATAAATGGATCACCTCACTAATACCTAGGTACCTATTTCCTCGTTTTACCTTTCAAATTCAAATTACCTTTGCTCTTGGCATTAATTACTTGGATATAAGAAGCGTTTTCTAGATTGATCTTCCATTAGTTCATCTTTTGCCTCATTATTTATTGGAAGATAACACTGTCGTGAAGAAGGATTTACAAGAAGTCATTTTTTGCTATCCCACCTGTGAATGAGCATGGTGTAGACCTTTCCCCAGAAGTGCGTCACTCTGCACTCTACAAGAAGCTGTAAGCAAAATATATTTTGACCAACCAGTATTGAGCTGAATTCAACCTTTAGGTTCCCTGTAGGCTTGTGCTCATTAGTAAACCTCTGCAAAAGTCATTGGAAGGCTAGATTAGATGTTAACCAAGAATTCATGACTGTCCGCTTAGAGACAATCAGGCGCTGAAACAGTTGTATTGATGAAGTTCTGGGAGTCCCTCAGGAACACTGAGATGCAGGCAGGTTATATATCCCTGGTTCATGCGCTCAATTTGCAAAAAAACAGAATCTGGGATCACATGCTTTTTAAAGACAGGAAGGAATGAAGTGAAAATCAATACAAATATTTCTGAAGAGGTTGAGAGGAAGGAAGATCTGACAGCTACCTTGTCAAGGAAGGCATCTAGAGCTTCCCACTCATCTTCCTTCTTGGAGCTAGGAAGACAAACATACCACAAAGCTGTTCTTTGTTTCTTTGTTTTAAAGCCTAGCGATTCAGTCAGGGCCTGTTTCTTCCCTTCTCCATGGTGGCTACAAAGACACTTCCTGCTGGAAATCTGGCTTGAATGGGCATCAGAAAACCTGGCTTGAGTGGGCATGTGCATGAGCTCACATGTCTTGCAGTGGACCTCTTTCTACGTGCAGCCTAGGCTTGATGCTGCTGTACCTTTTCAGTGCCCACCAGCATATCCAGAGCCAGAAAGATTTGCCTTGTGTTGAACATCTGCTACTACTGATGTCCTCCTTGAGGATCAAAACAGTTAATTCCCTGCTATCCTCAACTATACTTCCTATTCAACGTCAGCATCTTCTGGGGAGCACCCACACTTGGTCACAACCACAAATAGTTTCAAAAACAACAATTTTCCTTAACCCTCTCGTAAAATATTCCCTTATGGAATTTCACCAAGGTGCACAGGGTAGAATGAGTTATCAGGGGAGCTGCTTGTCCTTTCCCAAACATCTAGCAAAAGTTGGTTTTCTCACCAAACTGTTTTGACAGTGTGTCTCTCATTAAGCATTTACCCGTGTTCTGTACTTTTTAAGGTAATCTCAGGACTTGCACAGTGCTTGATTGTTTTTATTGGCAACTAATGTATACTACCATGCACCCACGTGAATGAAATTACAGAGCCCAGACAACTTTTGTACAGAGTTCCTTTGGCCGCAGCTTCTCTGTGGGTTTCATTTGGCAGAAGTGATATCAAGCAGAAGTCTTTCCTTAAGCTTCTGATGTAAACTAAAATACACCTTATAAATAGAAAATACAGGCACTGAGAGCAGTGCCTTTGGGCAAACAGCCACCTTTGGGCTATGGGAAAAATTCAGTTAGATATGATTCATAAATATAATGAATAGGGTGCCGTAAACTTGCTTTGCTCTTCACAAACAAAGACTAGGGCAGAACCCAGAGGAATACAGAAAGAAAAACACGAGGGAAGTAAAAGTGGGAGATTTAAGGGAGAGGGGAAAAAAAAAGACAATGTGGGCACATGGGCCTGGGTGGCAGGAGCGGGAAGTACAATTTGAAAGGCTGGCAAAGAATGTGTGAAGTAAAACAAAGAGCTTTATTACGCAACAAATCCTTATGTGCCTCCCTTTTGATGAGGTCCAGGTTTATTTTTTGCGTAACAAGAAGTGTAATACATTTTACAAAGTAGTTAGTTTGTTCTTTAAACTCTAATTTAGTTGAAGGCTCCTATTGATTACAGCTGGAGCTGGATCAAGCTTTTGCTGACTCTGTTCTCCTGGCAGACTCTAGTTTGTAAATACCTTTCATCTCATCCAGCAGTGATAATGATGTGCTTAGATGATGTGGCAGCAATTATTTAGCTGCTGCATTAGGTCTTCTGCATTACGCTAGCCAAGTCCCTAGAATCATACCATAGAAAGGAGTATTGGCGTTTTCATTAAATGTTATGATTTCATTGGAAGGACTTGTAGCTGCTCTACTGTTAAGTAATCATTTCTTTCTTCACTCCCACTGACAAATTTGGAAGCAAAGTGCCCTATTGCACTTGCATTTAGCAAGTATAAGCATGTCACAAATACCCTTGTTTTCTGATAGCACACCCCAAAGCATAATGCCTTGACACTTCCATCGTCCCACGTTTCTGAGCATCCTGTCTACTGCCAACCAGCAAAAAAAAAGGAGTCTGCATATGCACTGGTTACTCTCTGAATGGATTTACACATTTGCTTAATACCATGTAAATACTGGAAAATAAAGCATGGATCTTGTCAAACTTAAGAACTTAGCAAATATAGAGCTTTTGAAACAGCACTAATAGCAAATAGAGATAGAGTATCTACTGCCAAGTCAGTGAGAGATCCCACGTCCTGCCTGGCAATCACTCTAAATACATCCTTTCTCCCCTTTCATCTGACCTTTTCAGGCCAGCAGTGTTGTGTGTTAGTTTAATATTTTAAAACTGGAACTTTACTGGTATTTGGCCTACTTTTTTCTATTTATTTTCTAAACAAATGCAAGCCACTCCTTTTCCAGCTAACCTTTTAAGCTTCGCCAGAAAACTGTGAAGATCACAAGGTATAAAAAAGAAATCACATGCTTAGGCAAACAAAAGCAGGTTGCTGCATTTCACCATACCAGCAGCCCTGCAAGCAGACCTCAGGAGCACTCTGCTTTTGCTAGGAAATGCTGCCAAAATCTCATTTTCAGTGAAAATGCAAGGATTATGGCAGGACAGCATATATTCTCAGGCAAACCCATGAAACTTCCCAGCTAAAGACCAGAAGGGGTGGGTGGGGGGGGGGAGAAATCTGTCCTAAATTTTTATTTCTTTTTGATTGTGTAAAGGCAGCTGAGCAGTCAGATCCCTAGCCTGATAGTAGAGTTGATTGCACTTTCAATGCAAAATAATTTGGAAGAAAAAATAGCTCTCTTTTAAAAACAGAAGTTTCCTTGGGAAATCTTAGTTTTTATTTATTACTGGCTTACTGAAAGAACAAAGTATTTTTCAGCATATTTTTTTCTTTTTTTGTTCCCAAACACAGAAAAAAATGTGGCTGAACCCCAGAAAAATCCTAGCTTGGGTCCAAAAATAATAATAATTCCCAGTTTTAAGATTTTTTTGTCAGATTTTTGAAAGAACAACAAATACTTCCCAAGCACCACTCCAACTTACAATCTTCAGTAGACTGCATAACCTCAGCCCTTCTTTCGGTCACCCTTTTTGTCCATCCCTGCTGTGCCCACACCTCCCTGATGTCTCCCTCAAGCTGCTGCCTTGCTCACACTGCATCCCAGCCACACACAAGCCCAGCAGGACACTGTCCTGTGCAGGGTGCTGTTGTACTGCCTCAGCAGTTTGTGTTTCATCATTCAACTCAGATTTTAGTTAGAGTCAAAAAACAGCAGCAGAACAGGCAGGCATACATTGGCAGGTACTGTTCATCTCTCTGGCCAAAGATAGAGCATCAAAGCACCTTGATCATCAAGCCAGGTCTTGAACTGTAATAAAGTGTTTAATAAATACTACATCTGTTCAGTGAAAAGCAGATGCGTCAGTGGGCCTCTCATGCACGCGTGTTACTTTTTCCCCGTTCTTTTCTTTAGGCTCTAGTTAGTCACCAATATCACAATATCTTTTTAAGTTTGACATTATTTTTTCTTCATAGATACTCATACTGCTTTTTTGTTATTCTTTTATCTTCAAATTACATATTTATCTTTCCCTGGTGCCCTTGTCTCTCTTTTGAACCTGCCTGGCTTTATCTCATGTATCAACATTCAAACTAAGGATTTTTAAAACTTCCTTCCAAGTCATCTTCACGTCAAGAACTACATGGAAGGTTGGATTTTCCACTAGAATTTGAATGGAGAGCCAAATAATGCAAATTTGAAGTTCATAAGAAATGAAGAGGAAGATAAAAATGTACAAGATAACATTCCTGCTGTTGGTTAGGTCGATACCTTGCCACACTGCTTGTTTGTAGCACTGTCAAATTGATATTGTCACAGCAGTCTTAATTTCTGCACATCTATTTCTCTTCATTTGAACTGTGCAACCTGAACATTGTGTTTTTCTATCCCAGCTCTTCCAATCCCCTCCCTTCCCTAGAGTATATTTTGGACTGAATCAACTGATGTGTCTTTAATTTAAAGTACTATTTCCATTCTTTGCTTTCGTTATTTTATCGCTCAAAAGCTGTAGAGGGCACAGAAATGAATTTCTTTCAACATTCTGATTCATGAGAAGGTAATATACAGGCCGGTGCTCCCTGACTGTAATTTAAAAATGAATTGGTTTTAGATACAATTCTCCAAAACAGAGCATCTGTGAGTACATACAGCAACACTTGAAGAAACACATGTAGGAAAAATTCGTAACTATGCTTTCAAAGGCATTTCTGAAGTTGGAATGGCATCAGGAATCTGCTTATTTATGTAGGGAGCTGTGGAGATTGCAGCATGTTGGTACTGCCAACAGATAGGATGATTAGTGCTAAAAACAATATCATCATTTAGATAAGCTTTCTCCTTCGGATAATTCCCTTTGAACTTGACTTGAACTTAAATCTTTTCAGCTTGGGAACTACAGTTTTAGTTCCTGAAACAGCTCACTCAGCCTGCAAAGGCATAATGAGAATAAGATTTTGTTGATAAAATACATCAAATATTTTAAGTCCCTTATCTTACGTATCGAGTCCCTTATCCCTCAAGGATCCTTTTTATTTTAAGTGAGCAGAGGAGCAGCTATCCACTGAGTTGCATTCACAACCCACAAATATCAGGCTGTTTTTTCTAATAGAAATTGACGTCGCAGTGTCAGTCCATCAGTTTGGTTGCTGTGTTAATTAGTTGTTCAGTTGATAACTTCACCAGACTGCATCCCCTGTTGTGGTCCCTTTGCCAACAGCTCCCACGTGGAGATGCCTCCCTCAAATTAAGGAGATACCCGATGCATCACAAGACCATGTCTGATTAAGGCTGAAACAGTTCAAGTCATACCAACACAGAAGGAAGGCAAAATTTTTGCAGGAACTGCTGTTCTGAGGACATGCAAAACCAAAAGTTGGGATTTGAAATGTGTTCTTAAGCACGCTGTTTGGGTACAAGCTCAGTATTTTCCTTTGCAGGGATTCAGCAGCTACCAGTATAAGTGCTGTGAAAAGGCTTGCAAAGATTTAATAATCAATTCTTGCTCTTCCTAATTAAAAACAACAATGAGCTTTCAGGACTTAATTTCCCTAATATTACAGGTTGTTATTTTGTTCAGTCACGCCTCACTGAAGGAGAACACTTATGAGGTTTCCAAGGAGAGAAATAAACAAAATGGAAATGAATAGGGAACTTGGAACTTTTAAGTTTATGTAATTAAGAAAAAAAATACATCCTTCAGATAATTCTGGAAACTATTAGTAGATATTCATAATTCATAACCAGTTGTTTGGTTTTCTTTCAAGCAAGGGGGCAGCTTTACATCAAACACTGACTAGCTTTTCCATTAACTTGAATAAACAAAACAGTATGCTTCAAGTTAAGTGAACATCTTAGTGAACATTTTTTTTTTTTTTAATAACTGGATGAATTAAAGAATAAGAACAAGACATTTACTTTTCAAATAGGAAATTAGTTTGCATGCTATTTCTTCATGTTAAAAATACTTTGGAACACTCACAAAAACAATGTTAAGCTGAATTTATGGAAACGTTCCATATCAGTTTTGAAGATGATATGCCAGATGTCGGGGAGAACTCTTTCATCTGCAGTAATGGAATAGTTTAATCCACCCTTGTTGTTTTTGAGTGTAGTCCAAGTGTATTGGTCATCATGGGTGGGTGATCCTCACTTAGGCAGGCATGAACCAAAATCCACAAGTTAGACCTCTAGCACAAAATCACAAGAAAGCAACTGCAGGAAATACTCTACTGAAAGTAAAAATAAGCTTTTGCAATGTAAGTAAAAAATTTACCATTATGACAGTTCACATTTTGAAGCGCTCTGAGATTCACCTATGTATTGCACTGAATTATTGGATTCAGCTTGAAAGCAAGTATTCCCCCATTTATGGTCCCAGAAAAATGTAAGTTTTAAGTGAACATGGATCAAAAACATGAAATATTTGCTTTTTTGATAAGTAGAGAGACTAATAGTTAACATTTTGTTCTATTGGGGAAAAAAATTATTCCCTTTGAGTAGCTTTAACTATAGACATGTTACACCTGTGTTGTAGTTTTTGGAAGTATATGTTGAAGTGTCATGGATAGAAAATGGTTTTGGTTCTTGGAAATTGTTTTTAGGGCTTTGTATTAGACTAATATTGTTCTCATGTTAGCCATACTACTTTTAATTGTAATAATCATTTTTATTTCTGTCACTTGAACAGTGCTTTATGTACAGCTCCATTTAATAACCTACATTTCTGGCTTGGTAATAACGTACATTCTTTTAGCAGAGCACAGTCCTACAGGTTAGGATGAGCCATGGCTTGTACTGGTAGGGGCCTGAAGAAAAATACACAGTGTTCTGTAGAAGAAGTTGTTTAAGTTGTAGAACAGCGTTAGGTTTTTAACTTCCCGTGCCGTTTCCGACATGGACATATACTGTGCAGAAAGCAAGGGAACAGAACATATTTTTGGGTACTAATGCAGGTTGGATATTAGGAAAATGTCCTTCTCTGGGAGAGCAGTGAGGCAGTGGCACAGGCTGCTCAGGAAAGTGGTGGGGTCACTGTCCCTGGAGGTGTTAAAGAACTGTGAAGATGTGGCACTCAGGGATGTGGTTTAGTGGCACAGTGGGAGTGGGTTGATGGTTGGACTAGATAATCTTTGAGGTCTTTTCCAACCTTTATGATTCTATGATTCTGTGAACTTCTTACCACTGAAGAACTGTCTCAATAATTATAACTATTTTGTTATGTTATGGATAGCAAAAACATTTTGCATATAGCATCTCACTGTCAATCGTAGTCAAATGTAATCTCAGAATCAAAAACAGTTTTCCTTTTGCACTGCAGTTTGCAGGCTGCATGGCATACTGTTCTAGAGAAGGAAGTTACAGACTGAGGCAAAGTGGAGAAGAAAGGAAGTAATGCATCAGTTCAAAGCTTTATTCTTTTTTTTTCTCTTCAGCTGCCTGCCACTCCCAAACACACATGTGGGGGATGTTCTAGTGCTGAAAGCTGTGGCTCACTCCTTTATTTAACTATTCTATGTGAGAAGTCAGTTCAGTTTGGACATACCAGAGACAATACATAATTGTCATAAAGTACTGCAGTCCAGACTTGATGATTACAGCTTGATCCTCTGTTAACTCTGTTGAGTAAATAGAGGAAGGATGCTTTTCCTGTACCTTCATATTCATGAAATCACTATGATTGAGTAACTTTCCCAAATTCATAGTAGGTGCTAACTCTTCTTCAGTTGAAAGACAGAAATTATGCAAGGAACTACAAAGTTCTACTGCATTACATTGTTTTTTCCCACACTTTCTGCAATAATACTTTGTTTTACTTCTGTTCTGTTATGCCATGATGTCCAGTTGTCCTAGAAGACAAACCTACAAAGAGTTCACTTTGCAGTACTCACAAATAGGTGAGAGAACATTTCAGCTTACCAAAAGAAGTTAACACCATTTTTCATGAAAATCGTTTTATTTTAAACATTCTACCTCACTTATTTGCTTAAATGTAGGTCTTGGCTCCAGCTTATGTTTTTCTTGTGTGAACAAGTATGTGTGCAGGTTACATTCGCACAACTGTGAAAGCTTGTTACCAGGGCAATCAGTCCAATATACTTAATATGAAAGGGACAAAGGAGAATTTAAAAGGAAGGAGGAAAAGACAACAATAAAAAGGGAGTTTATGGGCTGCTACAGTGTTATGGAGAATTATAGACCCTACCTCATGACACCACTGGATAGTGACTGCACTGTTACAGTACAAGCCTTTGGTAGTAGTAGGCTCTACCACTCAAAGTAAGAAATTCCTCCAAATATTTATTCTCTTGATACCTACAAACCTGATGTTGTGAAACAGATTTTCTGCTGGTATTTACCACCACAAAACACAGCCTCCCAACACCAAGGAGTTAAAAGTTGTCTGGGCGTTCGGCCCAGATGAATAACATCCCAAATATTGAAGGAAGTAGCAAGGGAAATAGAAAAGCCTTTGACAGAAATTGTTGATAGCTTGCTAAGGCTGGGGAGGGAACCAGGGAATTTGGAGGTTGCTGATGTTGTTCCTATGTGTAAGAAAGGGTCAGGGAGGATCCAGGAAACAGCATAGCAGTGAGTTTGGCTTCAGTTGCAAGGACAGTATAAGAAACATAAATAAGGGACCAAATACTTAATTTGGTACAATAAAGTAAGCCCTTGCTAATGGAAAAAGTTTAGTGTTCTAATTTTTTCAAATATTTTACCCTTACCTGGTCATTTCTGAGAAATACTAATACAGAATATCTAGCAGGCAGAGAAGGAAAGCTAACGAAAGGGATAAAAAGTGAAAGGTATTGCCTAAAGTTAAGTAAGCTGTCCAAGATACCTGCGAGGCTGTGCAGATCATTGTGTCTAATATCAGACTCACTGGTTCCATTGCTTCTGTGGGAGGCAATGTTTTAAGTTCAGCTGTATCTGTTAGAAAAATAGACTGAGTCATTTTCTGGTCTCACTCATACTGAGAATTCAGAAAATTTAAACTGATTAACCAAAATATTTATCATTTGCATTCAAAACACTGAGAACAGCTTCACTGAAGTTAGTGACAAGTGCAACACTGACATGGCTGGAGTTATTCTGGGTTTAGGTTTGTATAAACCATTCAGGAGCTGCTCCACTAGCACTGTTCAGCAGGGACAGAGGAAAGAATTTGAATCCTGTGGGGTAACTAGCCCCTTTCTTGATCTGTTGTAATATTTTGCTTGCAGAGTTGCTACAGACCAGAAAACAGAAAGGGACCCACAAGCATTTTCTGACTGGTTTGAACATATGAACAGGCAAGCAGAGAAGGAAAACTGTGTAGTAAATTGCAGTATGTTGAGAACCAGCGAACTCCAAGAAGCCAAGCACTGCAGTCCCAAGAGTAAGGCATACTTGAGTTACTTAAGAACACAGCTAGGTACAAGCTAAAGGAGGAAAGATTTAAGTGACTTAAATAAGACAAAGGATAGTTGGGATTGGACTTCTTTTACAAAAATTTGAAGCACTGGTGAAATGCATCTTGTGAATTGATGTACCTCTCATAAAGATATGAAGAAAATTACAGAGATTAAGCCATTGCATAAGTGTGCAAGTGGCGTGAGTCAGGGGGTTTGGGAAAAATGAGTCACAGCATGAAGGGAACTGAGCCAGGTTTGTAGCTCAGAACAAGATTAGGAAAGAGTTTTATGGATATAGATAAGAGCCTGAGAAAATGGATTGCAGGGAAGAAGTAGAAAAATGAACTAATTCTAACACAGGGAGCTGTATAGTAGATTTAGAGAAAGCTATAGCTGAAGAGTCAGTCAGGCTAAATTTCTGTACACAACTAGTGGTTGAAATATAGAGCAGGCTGCCGAAGTCAGCAGTGGAAGGACATAATTGTGTAAATCACTGCAGGAGGGAGTGTGGGTACATTTTTGGAAAATGAGGGAATCACTGGGTATAGCTATTAGTGAGGCTTGTGGAATTAAAACTGTGAAATGCAAGTTGGTTTATATTTTGAATGAATAGAAGAGCACGCTCTGCTGCCCTCCATGGTTCTGTGGTTACTTTGGAAACTTCAAACAGTAGGCATTGCGAATCAGTGTTATCTTAATCAGTAGATGGTCATCAATACAAAAGTCTCTAAAATGAGTCCTCCAGAAGAGCCCAGGAGATCACTGCAAAAGGCAGCATTTGTTTTGGATGAATCACACGGGTCTGATGGCCATATTTTCTGTAGTATAGTTGAGAATTTCTGTAGCCGCTTCCAAAAGAGCCATTTGACTTGTGTGTAACTGAACAGAGAGACCACTGTCTTAACTGTAACATTCTTCTTTCCTTTCTCTGTTAACTCTGACTCTTTAAATTAATTTAAGGTTTTTATACAACAGCAGTTTCTGCACTGTCACAGCATTCCCCAAGGAAAAAGTACTGTACCTCGT
Source organism: Callipepla californica brunnescens (assembly GCA_023055505.1). Taxonomy (NCBI): domain Eukaryota; kingdom Metazoa; phylum Chordata; class Aves; order Galliformes; family Odontophoridae; genus Callipepla; species Callipepla californica. The sequence continues at coordinate 67,590,839 of JALIRH010000003.1, forward strand.
AACACATTTTGGGAGTGGTAACATTTGACTGAGGACAAACCTGAGAACAGAATGTGAGATTCATACAAATAAAGACTGTTGTAATTCTTATATTGTAAAGTATGACTGTTCAGAAAACTGACTCGTGCATTTTCTACTCTCCAGATAACTTGATTGTCAAACTGTAATGTTCTCTCAAGGTCGTATTCTGGATACTGTAAGCAATAGGGAAATTCAAGCACTCAATCCCAGTATCAATTTAATAAACATTTTGAATTTACAGATAGATAACTATTTAAAGTAAAAATATATCCCGTAATGACAGCTTGCTGTTGATTAGGCTACTGGAAGGCTATGTAAATACTACAATGATCAAGACACTGAAGATAACCCAGTTCAGTTTTCAAATACATAGGATCTGCAAAAGGAGAGCTGGAGAGCCTCAGATTTTTTGGTTTTTTTTTTTTTCAGAGGAAATTGTGCAACTACTAATCTGTGACTGCCTGGAGAATAAGTGTCAAAGAATTAAATGTCATCAGCCTCAACAGAATGTGCACTGGCTCAAGGACATAAGGCTAGGTAGCCTGGCTAATTAGAGATATAAAGAGTTCCTTTGAAGTGTTTTGACACTCAAAAGGATTAATTAAACTTCTGTTACAAAATAAATATTTACATAAAAGCTCTTATTAGTACCCAAAGCCTTTCACAGTGGCTTCTCATAAAGTTCGTGGGCTTTAATACTCCAGGAGCAGCAACAGGTAGACATGAGTGGAGAAGCCCTAGTGGTGGTGCTTGCTCTGGCAAACTTGCTCAGCTTCTTAGTCATGCTCTTTGCTGTTGTGGGCTCAGCTGCTAAACCTTTTGCATGTGTAAATCACAGCATTGATGTCAGAGTAATTATCTGATATTTGAGAAACATCTTAGACTCAGATGCAGTGAGTTAAGAATTCATCTGTATTTCGTATGTTGCATGTATCAGTGATCAAATACCAGTCGGGTTCTTTAACAATTTAACACAAACCTGCTGCTCTTGTTTATCTGTAGTGAATTACTTGACACTAGAAATTATAACAAAATAGAGTGATGCTAAGAGAAGCTCATTTTCATTATTGTGTTACCAGTGTATTTTAATTACCTACCTTGGTGAGAAAGTATCTAACATGTAGAAATGAAATTTAAACAAAGTTTCTAAGGAATGAGTTTTCACGCACAGCTTACAGGATTCTTGCATGACATTGAAGCTTCAGCTGTGGCATCAGTTACTGAAACACATCAACAAACTTTGTCATGATGACACTAAATCTGGAAAAGAAGATGCAGAGGAAAGATGCTCAAGAATGAGCTTATAGATTCATAGATTCATAGATTCATTAGGTTGGAAAGGACCTACAAGATCATCTAGTCCAATCATCCTCACACCACCATCCCTACCCACCAAGCTACTAAATCAAATCCCTTAGCACCTCATCTAAATGCTTCTTGAACAGTGCTAGGGACAGTGCCTCAACCACCTCCCTAGGCAGGCCATTCCAGTGCCTGACCACTCTCTCAGAGAAAAAATTTTTCCTCAAATCTAATTAAATCTTCCCCGGCACAACTTGGGGCCATTCCCTCTTGTCCTGTCATTAGTTATCTGGGAGAAGAGGCTGGCCCCCTCCTTACCACAGCCTCCCTTCAGGAAGTGGTAGAGTGCGATGAGGTCTCCTCTGAGCCTCCTTTTCCCCAAACTAAACAATCCCAGCTCCCTCAGCCGCTCCTCGTAAGACTTGTGCTCCAGACCCCTCACCAGTTTTGTTGCCCTTCTCTGAACACGCTCCAGTGCCTCGATGTCTTTCTTGTAGTGAGGGGCCCAAAACTGAACGCAGTACTCAAGGTGCGGCCACACCAGAGCTGAGTACAGGGGGATGATCACCTCCCTTCTCCTAATGGCCACACTATTCCTAATACAGTCCAGGATGCCATTGGCCTTCTTGGCCACCTGGGCACACTGCCGGCTCATATTGAGCCGAGCGTCAACCAACACCCCCAGGTCCTTTTCCTCTATACACTCCTCAAGCCATTCTGCCCCGAGCCTATAGCATTGCATGGGGTTATTGTGGCCAAAGTGCAGGACCCGGCACTTGGCCTTATTGAACCTCATCCCATTGACCTCAGCCCAACTGTCTAGCCTATCCAGATCCCGCTGAAGGGCCTCCCTACCCTCAGGCAGATCGACACATCCTCCCAACTTGGTGTCATCCGCAAACTTACTGAGGGTACACTCAATCCCCTCATCCAGGTCATCAATAAAGATATTAAACAAGATGGGCCCCAATACCAACCCTTGGGGGACACCGCTCGTGACAGGACGCCAGCCGGACTTGACTCCATTAACCACTACCAGCTGGGCACGGCCCTCTAGCCAATTCTCAACCCAGAGAAGAGTGAACCTGTCCACACCACAGGCTGCCAGCTTCTGCAGGAGAATACTGTGGGAGACCGTGTCAAAGGCTTTGCTGAAGTCCAGGTAGACTACATCAACAGCCTTTCCCTCATCTACCAGTCTGGTCACCCAGTCGTAGAAGGAGATGAGGTTGGACAAGCATGACCTGCCCTTTGTGAACCCGTGCTGGCTGGGTCTGATCCCCTGATTGCCATGCACGTGTCGTGTGATCTCCCTCAAGATCAATTGCTCCATAACTTTCCCTGATACTGAGGTCAGGCTGACAGGCCTGTAGTTCCCCGGATCTTCCTTACGGCCTTTCTTGTAGATGGGAGTCACATCGGCAAGCCTCCAATCTTGCAGGACCTCTCCAGATGACCAGGAATGCTGATAGATGGCAGAAAGCGGCTTGGCAATCACCTCTGCCAGCTCCCTCAGCACCCTTGGGTGGATCCCATCTGGCCCCATGGACTTGTGGCAGTTCAGATGGAGGAGCAGGTCTCTGACTGTCTCTGCTGGGATCACAGGGGGTGTATGATGCACTTTGTCCCAGACTTCCAGGTCAGGGCGAAAAGTATCCTGAGGTTAACTGGTCTGTCTATTAAAGACAGACGTGAAGAAGGCATTGAGAACCTCAGCCTTTTCCTTATCCTCTGTGGTTACATTCCCTGCCGCATCAAGTAAAGTAGGGAAATTCTCCTTAGTTCTTCTTTTACTGTTAATATATTTATAAAAGGATTTTTTGTTCTCCTTTACTGCAGTAGCCAGTCTAAGTTGGAGCTGGGCTTTTGCATTTCTAACTTCCTGCCTGCAAATCTTGGCAAGTTCCCTGTAGTCTCCCCAAGTAGCCTGTCCCATCTTCCAGAGGACACAGACTCTCTTTTTCTCCCGGAGTCTCAACAAAAGATCCCGGTTCATCCACACTGGCCTTTTTCCCCTCCGGCTTGACTTACGGTACTCAGGGACAGCCTGCACCTGTGCCTTTAAGATTTCCGTCTTGAGGAGGGCCCAGGCTTCCTGGACCCCTTTACCCCACAGGAGCGAGTCCCAAGGGACCCTTGCAACAAGCGTCCTGAACAGGTCAAAGTCTGCCCTCCGGAAGTCCAAGGCAGCAGTTTTGCTAGTCACCCTCTTGACGTCACCAAGAATAGCAAACTCTACCATTTCATGGTCACTCTGGCCAAGACGATCCCCAACCTTCACATCTCCTACTAGTCCTTCTCTGTTAGTGAAGAGCAGGTCTAGCAGGGCACCTCCCCTGGTAGGTTCCTGCACCAGCTGTGTCAGGAAGCAATCTTCCACACACTCCAGAAATCTCATGGACTGCTTCCTCTGCGCGGTATTATATTTCCAGCATATATCAGGGAAGTTGAAGTCCCCCATGAGAACTAGTGCTGGCCATCGTGCAACATCTACTAGTTGCTTGTAGAACACCTCATCTATCTCTTCATCTTGGCTAGGCGGTCAATAACAGAGCCCCACCACGATGTCACTCCTACAGCCCATCCCCCTGATCCTTACCCACAGACACTCCACTTGGTCGTTTCCAACCTCAAGCTCTTCAACATCAAGACACTCTTTGATATAGAGAGCTATGCCACCACCCTTTTTTCCCCGCCTATCCCTTCTGAAGAGCTTGTAGCCATCCATCCCAGTACTCCAGTCATGGGAGGGGTCCCACCATGTTTCTGTAATAGCAACAAGGTCATAGTTTGCCTGCCTTACAATGGTTTCAAGCTCTTCTTGTTTATTGCCCATGCTGCGTGCATTGGTGTATATGCACTTCAGCTGAGACATTTGCCTCACCCTTTGTTCCAGCACAGCCCCCCTGGGCTCTTTACTGGGGAGCCCTGTTATATCCCCTACCCCCATCACAGCTAGTTTAAAGCTCTCTCAATGAGTCCAGCTAGCTCCTGGGCTAGAATTCGTTTCCCCCTTTGGGACAAGTGTATTCCATCAGCGGATAACAGGCCAGGAGCTGAGTAAACTGCCCCATGGTCAAAAAACCCAAAGTGTCTGTCTCTACACCAGCCTCTCAGCCAATTATTCATCACCTGTGTTTTCCTAGCCCATTCCGTGTCCTTCTCTGCCCCAGAAGGTATGGAAGCAAATACCACTTGTGCTCCCACACCTTGAACTAATCGTCCTAGACCCCTGAAATCTCTTTTCATAGTTCTTAGGCTTCTTTGAGTTATTTCACTGCTGTCTGCTTGTAAAAGCCCATTATTTTCTTTCTAGATCTGTTTCTTATACTGCACTCATCACTGTGGTATCTTGAGTGCTTTCCAGTAGTGCATTAAGCAACATGACAAACATCTGTCACATGTTTGTTCTTTCACCCTCTCCCCAGAGAGACAAGTGTGTGCAGTGTAGTGTCTTGTTTTAATTTTTTTAATTATTATAAATACACATGCACGTACACATGTTATTAAACAGTCATGCTAGCGGAAAGGTCAAACAAATTTATCTTTCTCTTAGGATTAAAGCTGGTGAGCTCTGTGATGTTCTTACAGGACTTTCTATCACAGCTTTGCCCCAGCTTGCTGCATCTTCGCAGTTGTTGAATCAGTCCAGTCACGTGTGTCTGCAATAGGTGGAAAACAAAAGGATGGCTTCCCAATGCCCTCATTTACTCGTTGCATTTAAGGCCAGGGATTTTGTTAAGAAAGATCAAGTGGAATGAGATGGTAGGATTTAAGGAAAAACACATGCTTTGTGTAATCATTGTCTCATCCCAGTATTTATTGCATTTGATACAGATGAAAGTAAGAATTGATGCTGTTTCCAGATTGCTGTCAGAATCTCAGGGCACAGTGCAATTTACGATAAACAAGCTAGGAATCTTAACAGATTGGAAAAGGGCAATTTAAACTGGAAAAGCAAGTTCTTAGAATAGTGAAGACTTAGGAGTTACCAATTTTCATACAGTAGGGTCATAACTGACAGAATAATTTGAAAGCTTCAGATTAGAGTTCAGTCACACCCTAAGCAACTGTAGACAGTCTACTCATTCAAGAGCTATGAATAGAGAAGTGGCAGTCTCAGTTCAGTACTGGCAAGGCCAGTGAGGGCGTTTCACACGAGGTGGAGAGAGTGCATGTGTTTGTATACACTGTTCAACAACATTAGCATGCTTGAGAAAAATAGTGCTGATCCACCTCATCCCAAGCAGACCTCCAGCATCGATGTTGCTTCCTTTCTACAAATTTCACTCCCCTGTTGTTTGAATAACTTTCGGTGCAATTAGAAAAAATGAGTATTTCTCTAGTGGAAGATGATTCAGATCACGCTGACATGTGCTAAGAAGCTCAGCGTTTCTTTGGGCCTTGCTGAGTGTAGGTGCAGAGATCTGTGCAGCAACATTGTGCTGCCAAATCCACCAGTGCTTCCTTCTTTACTCCACAAGGGCTGGGCTGCCTCTGGTATCACACCAATACAATTCACATCTGGCACCACTTCCAACATTGAAATCTTCACGCACTTCCTCACCCTTTTGCATCAATCACAGTAGTAGACATAGCTGTAATTATTGCAGTACTAAAGATTTCAGAACTGAATGTTCCAGCACTGGATCCTTGCTAGCATAGTTGCCTGTTGTTCTCCTCCCACAGTATTTTCCTTGAAGCACTTACAAAAAATGATCTTTAGGCTACCAGTTTTCCCTTAATTTAAATTTCCCTTAATATTTCCAAGTCCTTTGCACAGATATGAGCAGGACTGCTCTAAGCATGGCAGCCTCCTGTCCTTCTTCGCTTTTCACCTCAGGCAGTTCAGTCAATATGTACTTGAAAGCACACCAAAAAAAAAAAAAAAAAAAGAGGACTGGGGTTCTCGAAGAACTGTCAGTACCTTCCCCCATGTATCTTTCTACCTGGCTTGACTAGCGACTATCTCAAAAGGAGAAAAAAAAAAAAAGCCATCTAACAACAGCAGCCAAAATAGTGAAAAGTACCATGCTCAGAGGCATTTTCACAGCATGTAGAACGCAGGCAGGATGTACATGCCCACTCACTGGTGAGCTGCAGCCCACTTCAGGGCACTGACTGAAGCAAAAAGCTGAAGAGGGCTCTAGGAGGTTCCTTGAAATAAACCTCAAGAAAAGGTCCTCCTTGTAAATGCAGATCTTCGTGGTCATAGTGTCAAATCCTCCAGCGGTGTCCAATTGAGGAGGAGGTTAGCAGGCAAACAGAACTTTTCAATAATTGTTTTTCTTTCAAACTGAACTTACCACTGGGACAGAAATCAAAGACCCTGAGTGCATAAGTCAATCTGGTTTGTTTTGTTATAGCTGAGAAGCTTATTATTCCATAGAAAAACAAACACAGTGGAAATCAAACCAGGGATACAAGTGACTACACAAGGACTTAATGCTTTTTAACTAATCCACCTTAAAAGCTCGCTCATTTTAAACTTACTCATATATGTGGTTCCTATGGATCCAGTCAGTTTTCTCTGTTCCACAACAGTGCATGTAGTTCAAAAGGGTTTAATCCATATGAGTATCACAGCCATTTTATTTTCAGCTTCTGTGCAAGCTGGGGGTGCATGCAAAGCATAGCAAAGTCCCCACAAAGACTTGCACTGCATCCACTGTGCTTAAGTGGTTAATGATGTGTTGGGTTGGTAAGAAGCAGCCAGATCTAGACCCTGAAGATGTTTACATCTGAGAATGTGCTTTTCAGCTGTCCCTAGAGAACAGTGCAGTCAGCAAGGCCTGCACCAGCACGGCATGATTACAGCTGGTACTGTGCAGACTGCAAAGAGCAGGCTAAAATAGAAGGACTCCATTTTTCCTACCAGATTAAAAAATACAAATGTATATGTAAAATATTCTGACATTAGGGGAAAGGGCAAACACTGAGAGTTAATTCAAACTGTTGATGGTTTGTTTTTTATTTAATCTTGTGGTCAAAATTGTTTTCATTTGTGATGTGAAAGAATCCATCATTTTTTCCAAAGCACCACCCAGAATCTACCACTGGTGATGTCTAACGTCCCAAGTGCCTATACAAATAGAGAGGTCAGCTGAGATTTGTAAACTAGAGACCATAACTTTGAAGGAATTTGTTTATTCAGCCTAGAGTCTCCAAATTGTGTAGAATGCCAAAATTAAAAGTCCTTTCACTGTACTGTGTCAGGTTACAATAAAAAGCTCTCTAAAGCTTTGGATGTTCAGATGAGAAAATAAAATTGCAGTTCCATTTTAAGCTAGCTGTTTGTCAGCACATGCAGTCTAATTGCATGTAAGTACCTCCAGCAGTTATAACAAATAGGCAAAGGCAGAATGTTTTTATACTTGTATAAGCCTGCGCTTAGTGTGAATGAAAAGCTGCCTGAATTACACAGGAAAGTACTGGTCTACTCTTTGCATTTTTAGCTCTACTGCTCAAATACAGACATGCACCATTTCCAAATACTTCAGCAGATTGACTGAATTAAGGGAATTTTCATGGGAATGACAAGAGGCAGATCTCTTCTTGATGAGAAGGCCACCGCATCAAGTTCCAAGTCCCTCTCAAAAATGTGGAGCATGGGAACCATGCAAAAAAAAAAAGATCACCAGAGTCCTTTATAACATTAGCAAAATATTTCTAAACTGTCTCATTCTTGAGAAAGAGCTCAGCTACTTTTGCTGAAGTCTTCCGGGTTAGTTCAGCATGGAAAAAACAGCCAAATGGGTAAAGTAGCATGGAGTTGCAAGACACCTTCAGAAAGTTTTATAGTGATAAGTACAAAAAATAATGCTACTTGACCACCAACAACAAAAAAGTCATTATTTTAAATAATTATATCTGGAAATATTTTCAAATGTAGTTAAAAACTGTGAGGAATGTGATCAAAGTCCATATCCTGCAAATGGAATAAACTTCAAGATTCCATCTCTAGAGTATCTGAACTTTGCTGCCCTCGTTTGTGTTTAACTTGAAAATAGGTAAAATGTTTCAACAGGTTAAATAATTGAAGTAAACTTTGGGACTAATATTATTTTTGCTGTTTTTCTAAAGATATAGATGAATGTGCTACAGGAGCTCATAACTGTAGAGCTGACCAAGTGTGTGTCAATCTCAGAGGGTCCTTCAGCTGCCAGTGTCCTCCAGGTTATCAGAAACGAGGGGAGCAGTGTATTGGTAAGTCTTCCTCTGGCCTACATTATTTTCTTTCATTACTTAGAAGTTTTTATAATAGAACATGTGGGCAAAAAAGCTATTTTCAAAATGCAATGGAATAATCACTTTATCAAAACAATTAATCACTAAAACATGTAACTAGAAACTGTTTTGAGTGTAATCAACACTTGGAATTGAACTTCCCAAGATTAAGTTTCTCATTAGTTACCGTTCTGTTTATTATTTGTATTGGGGCATTGCCTAATGTCCCAGATACAGTCATAAGTCTGTGATAGCAGCAAACTAAAGCATGTCTTTCCCGTGACCTCAGTGAGATTTGAGTCCAGATCTGCAGGACAAAGCACTACCTTCACATGGACCTAATCCCTGCGCTGCAGAGTCCCCATGCACATTCTGGTTTATGAGTATAAATGAAAGAGGTGGAAACTCTGAATGCAAGTATATGATATTTGCAACTTGTAAACCACTGTGCTTTATTCCTTGGGCCAAAATAAACCATCAGTACCTCTGGGACCTATGCAAGTATAGCATTAAATTAGATCCAAGTGAGGCATAAGCACTGCATCTTTCCTATTCCACACTCATTTGGGGATGCTATGCAAAAGTGCCATTACTCTGTTCCTGCAGTCCTCCTTCAGACCATAGCACCTCTTTAATCATGCTTTCAATGGATGAAATGCTTTTTTAGGCACTCCAGTACTAAGCCTTAGGTCTGACGAGATATTAAAAATAACTGTGAAGTAGGACAATCAGCTGTATAAATTGAAGTCTCTTTCTTTAAAGACACAAGACTGGTTTTATGCAGACTAAGAGAAGATTTTTTTTTTTGTCCACAGCAAAGCAGAAACAGAATTTCTTGTTTTCCTCTTTTTCTTCATGTTAAGGATTCGAAAAAGCACTTGAAAAAGTTTAAGAAATAGTTTTGTCTCTTTAAAAAATCCTTGACAAGGCTTTATGTAGCCACTGCCTACCAAGAGCTGCAGGAAAGATACTAGAGGAGGTCCAGTACACATCTGGTCTGACTAAAATCTCTGTCCATAGCTTTTCTTGAGCGTTCTGAGCCCAGGGCAATAGAAATCAACCCCCAGAATCTTTTCTAAAGATGTGCATTGAGCTCTAAACTAACAAGCTGGTGTAAATACAGATGTGTCTGATATTTCTCAGTTTTCTGTGCAAATGGAGGATGAATAGTTTGAGAATGTAAGCACAAGGATAGCTTTGACAGGTCACTGATGTATGTATTAAAAGTTTTAAATTTGTGGGTTTTATCTAATTTTTTGGTGAAATGTAGAAGTGCTGTGCAGTAGCACTTATAATATGAAGGCCCAGGCTCCTACTTGAAAGCTTTACAGGACTTGTATTACACCCATATATCTGTGCATGAATCCGTTTATACATCTAAATCTACACATAAAGTTGTCTGGAAAGTGAGATTTCCCGTCTCTTATTTAGGTAAAAAGCAAGAATAACACCTGTGTTACATATTACATGCTGACCTAAATTATAAGTACATTGCTGCACTTGGTACTGTCAGCATTGCAGAATAAAGCCTGTCTTTGGGGATTTCTCTTTATTTATTTATTTTAACAGGTTAGCCAGAAAATGTTCTTGGGGCCAGATCTTGATAGAGGTTCTCCATATGGGAGGAAATGTTTCTCTCAAATTTGAACAAAAAATTTCCAGACTCCTTTGGCTTCAAGTTAGAGGAAGAAAAGGACTGATTTCTCATCATTCATCATTTATTTTCTTTTTTTTTTTTTATTTTACTTCAAGAATTGTTCATTTATTTGTTGTTCATTTACTGCAGAATTAGTCTTTCCGAAACACAGGACTGCAAATAGAATGAATTGTACTCCAGCATGACTTCGAATGGAAGATTTGGCAGAATTGATTAGATTATGCTTAGCACTTAGATCTGTACAGAGCTGATTAGCACAAGAGCCTAACTCTGCAAGGAAAATTCCCACTGAATCTGTGTGTGATCCTGGAAGCATTTCCATGCAGAAATGCAGTGCCTAAAATGTAAAGTGTCGCTTATACACCTATGTTGTCTAATCGTTCAACAGCGGTTATTATAAGTTACAGAGCTTAATCCTGTAAATTCAGGGATGGAAGAGCTGCTGTACCTCCTGATTTATTGCATTTCCGCTTCAGAATTTCCCTGCAAGAAAAGGGTTATGGCAACAGCCCCTCCAGTACTGATAGCCAGGAATTTTCCAGTGTGAGCCTTTTCATTCAAACTTATCCAAAACTAAGATTAGCTCCTGACAGCAGATGCAAAATGGACAAAGAAGGGGTTAACTTCTAACGAGGATTTTTTCACTTCATATTAAAACAGCACTCTTCTCATAATAAAAATAAAAAAATAAAAAAATAAGAAATAAAAAACAAACTTGGCCTCTCTTTAAACACAACTATGGTGGAAACAGCTGGAGGTAGGAAACTCAAGATCTGGCATGGCTATAGGAAGTGCCTTTCTTTGTTCCAGTGAAAACTAGTCTTATTTGTCCGGGCGCTGAGCTTTTGAAATCTCCCATTGTGTATGTGTGGAGAACAGGCGTGGGTTTCTCTACCAGGCTCAAGCAGGCCATAACTGAAGACAACTTCTGCACGATCGGCATTGCAACATAGCTTAAAAATCAATTTGGAGCCAAACAGGCAGGATCTCCTCCAGAGCATAAGGAAACCTTCTAAATTGCAGAGAGGTAAAAGAATGGGCTGTTGCACATTTTGTGTGGTTTGCAGGTGAAAACCCTGCTCCAGTGCACATTAGGAATGCTGAATCTTTGAAAGGCAGGCTGCTCCACCTCACAACTAGGGCTAATGTGCATCAAGAGCCTAGGGAAGGAGAATGCTGCCTGAGATAGCAGAAACTCCAGCTGGTGTGCCTGCCTTGCTCAGTCCCAGAGTGCAGCCGCGAGGTGCTCAAGCTGCTGTGCTGCTGTGTACAGAGGTGTGCAGGAGGGGAAGGGGAGTGAGAGCAGCCCCTTGGGAACTCAGACAGTTTCTGGGGGATCCCTATGGAAGCACAGCCATCTGTTTCCTTTCAGGGCCACTCATCATCTGTCCTCACAGTGAAAATTTGGACTCTTTTCGTAACAGGGCTGAAAAGATTTAATATATGCTAAGCTTGCTGCGTGTGAATTTTTGGATTTGCCCTGAGTTGCAGTCACTGTGTTGGACAGCACTCTGCATGTTCATGAGACATTTTGGGTCTTGGAAAGCTGAATGAAACATTCTGGGTTTTGCCTATACAAAATAGCAAAAACAACCAGTACTGTGGAACTGAATGAGAAGTAAAATTGGCATATGTAGTGAGTAGTGAGTAGTAGCATGTATTGTAATTGGTGTATGTAGTGAGTAGTGATGTAGCGAGTAATAGTATGTAGTACTATTAAGTGGCTGGGAGACAATCAGTGAAAAGAACTTAAAAAGGTAATGAAAATAAAGGGGAAAGTAGCATTCCCATTAAAATCTGTGGAAACAATATCTAGCCCACATCAGCTTTTTTCACGTTTAATCAAGTTCATTTAACTTTACAGTTGGGTAACACAGCAGCTGTGAATGTCCGTGATTGCACTGGAACTAATTTCTCTTTTTTGCTAACCCAGATATAGATGAATGCACACTGCCTCCCTATTGCCACCATCGATGCATAAACACTCCTGGTTCGTATTACTGCCAGTGCAATGCTGGCTTCCAGCTGGCACCCAACAACCACACCTGTGTAGGTAAGAATTTCTTTACACACACTTACATGTAAACTCACTTGGTAGAGACAGACACCAGCACGTGACTTGCCAGGATTGCAATTTAATTGACTTTATCCAAACTTAATAAATAAGAAAAGATACCAACGTATCACACTAGTTGCTGTAGTGGGAGGCTGTCCTGACTGTAGGAAATATGATCTGCTGCAAAGGAATTAGAGATCATAATAATAAAAAGGAAGATATGGCTGCTGAAGTACAAGATACTGATTGTGTTTTTATTAAATGTATGTACTTGGTAGAAGGATTCTTTAGCAAAACTCTCCAAGATGTAAGGACACATTTCTCAGTAACAGTACTAAAGACAAGACTGATATTGAAAGAATAAAACCTGAGTTGCCATTTTGTGGTGGTAATTTTTGTTGTTGTTTTTAATTTCACATTTTGGAATAAGATTAGGTAGGAAGTAGGAGGCTTTCCTCCGATTTAGGCTAAGAAACATGAACAGTCATACTGAACCTGAGCAAAGTTTTGTTTAGCCCAGTGTTCCTTCTCCAGAATTCCAAGTAAGACTTTAGGGAGGTGAATAAGACCTTCCATGCTCCTAGTACTAGGATGGAAATTCTAGAGCTCTAGGCTCTAATTGTAGAGCCTTCCATGCTCCTAGTACTGAATGAGCAGTGAGGTTTGTGTTCTCCTTTTTCTTAGCAATTTTTTCCTTCTCATGAGACATTATATTGGATCTGAAATTCTGACCCCTTGGAAATCAGCAGTTTGGCAGTTGACTTTAACACAGCTGAGATCTCAGTTAGGAATAGAAGAATGAGGATGGCCACGAACATCAAGAGATGGATGATGGAGAAGGCTGTGAGTTCTCAGTGGCTAAATAAACACACGTACAGGCACACTGCATGAGACTGTGGTATTGGAGGCTTTGTTGCATTCCACCAAATAATAGGATAAATATTGCACGTGGGCTTAATCATGTGACAAGTAGTTACTCATTTGACCCTTTCCGTGGCTCAAATTCAAGATGTTTTCTTTCAATTACAAATCTCTGTGACAGCTCCAAGTTTGCAAGGTGCTTCACCAAGAAATTCCTTCAGACTCATGCAGGCCTCCCAGCCTCACAAGTCATATTCCCACCAGGAAAGGTTAAGTAAATCTTAACAAGAACATTTGTAAAAGAATGGCTGCTGCATCAAGGCAGACTTTCACATCTGCAACAGTCATCTGGCAGAAGCGATGCTTTGCAGCTGTACTGATCACATTTGTCTTACAACTTTTGTATATATTGAAAGTGGGTCAATATTTCTTGGAAGAGAAACAAACAGAATTGTGGCTTTGGCTTGCTTATTTATTCCTTCTGGTAGCATTGTCATGATGTACGTTCTTCACTCTATTGCCAGAAACCAAATAGAAGAGAAAAAGCTTGGTAGTCAGTTTTCCCCTGTTAATTTATCGTCAGGACCAGGAGGATTGTATAGCTAATTAATGTTCTCATTGGTTTAGGTCTCATGAATGCCTTGTCATTTGTTGGATTGATTGCTTTTTTTTGCAGTTTTATTAGTTGTTTCTGCAGGTGACTATTGCTGATGCACTTGCAAAAGCTATGAATTAAAAAATTGTTAACACTGCAGTTCTCTACTAATGATTACAGCTGATGAGCACAAATATGAATGGAAAATATGCAAGAAAGAAAAACAAGGGAAAATAAGGAAGCAACAAAGAAGCAACAATTAGTCATCAGCCTATAAAAATAAGTGTTACAAATTGCAAATGTGATTGCACTTAGATAAACCTTGCATTTAAATTGTTCCTCTTCCCATACTGCAGTGTTCTCACTTATATCCTTCACATCATGGAAAATCTAGCCAAGAATCATACCTTCGCCCTGAATGGTCTAGGCCTTAGAACACTGCAAAATTGTACTGGCCTAAAAGGCTCATGCTGTAATTGAAATGGTATTTAAAAGAACAAATGTAAGGAGTAATAAATAGCTCAAATCTTAACCACCACATGCTAAGAGGTCTTATCAGTATGTGTTCCTTATATCAGTTATTTATAGACCTGGCATTTTATACCTGAAAAAAAAGAGACTGGAATGTGGAGTTTAGTAGCTACACTAAACATTATTGGAGTAATCCAGTACACTTTCAAATAACTCTCATTCCTGGAAAAATACTCTTTTTCTCTATATGGAATGTAAAGCATAGATTTGACAGTGTTCCAGTGACTGCATGTCTGTATTGATACAGTCAGCTGAGCTCCTGCTAAGCAATAGGACCCAACTAAAGACTAATCCACTTGATCAGCCTCATTACTAGGTACAAAAGATAAAGATCTGCAGTTTTTTCTTTCAGACATCAATGAATGTGATGCCAATAACCCGTGTGCACAACAGTGTTACAATATACTGGGTTCTTTCATCTGTCAGTGTAACCCAGGGTTTGAGTTAAGCAGTGATAGAATCAACTGTGAAGGTAAGTGATGCTTTTCTTTTCTTGGAAGAGTGGTCATTTTGGATTTATTTTCCCAGAAGTCTCTCTGCGAACTAAGGGATATAATTCAAGTGGAAACACGCTGTGGGTGTGTTTAATCGCCAGAAACCTTAAGATGGCTTTTTTTCCTTTGTTGTTGCAAATGTTGTTGCTGATATGCACCTTAGTGGCTGCGGCTTCATTCAGGTATGTGTAGGTAAAGCTGGCTGTCTTTAACAGTAAGGACAAAACAGGACAGACATCACTACTGTTCAGATCACAGCTGAGAAGAATAAGGCTTCACAAACACTTGAACTGTGTGTGGTCTAATGCTGATGGCCGTTAAGTGAATTGGAGAGGAGTGAAAAACAAAAAACAGTTGAAATTCGGAGTGCTGTTAGGTTCCTTGGAAAATAAAAACCTTAAATTTTTGATTGTAGAGAAACAACAATTGGGCTTTTGAGGTCCTTTAAGCCTGTGTATACAAACAGCACATCTGCTGATGATTATACAATCAACACTTTATGTCCTCTGCCAGAGCCTCCACAGGGGTCCTCTAATTTCCTTTTGGACACAGGATGATCTCACCCTTGAAGCCCATATTCCTTCTACCAATCTGTGAGCCCCAAAGTGGTCCTTTTGTTTTACCACTGCCCTCCTAAAGAAGCCAGTGCAGCTATTACAGATGCTTACTCTCCAAGGTTCTTAAGCTAATCTTAATTGCAAGGGAACAGAACAGGGAGCAGCAAGTATGCAGCCTTCAGGATAATCCCTGACAAAAGTCGAGGGCTGGGCTCAAATATGAACTACTAGGAAGGTGTTACAGTTTTCCAAGCCATTCCCTAGTTTTCCTTGTTTTAATTTCATTTCTGGGCTATGACATGTAGTGTTTAAATCAGTTTCATAGTACAACTCTCTGGCAAGGGTCTGAGGATTAAAAAAAAAGAAAAGCAATTAGGTACATCAGATATTATTTGAAGACAAAAGAAGAAGCCTTACCCTCTTTCCCAGAAGACTACTCCAGTAGGATAGCGCACAAATAGAAAAGCAATTTTTTTTTTTTTTTGCTATGCTAGCTTATCTCAGATTTGCTTTTTGTGGAAGTAGTCATTTTTAGAATAGTAGAACTATGAATTCTCACTCCAGTTTTCCCAAACTGCTTTTGAAGTCTTAATTTAACTTCCTCAAATAAATGTATTTCTCAGTTTTGACAATGAAACTTCATTGTTTCTTTTCCTAGAAACAGCAGCTAGCTATTGTATTTAACCTGTTGAAAGGTAGATGTCAAAAAAAACAGCCTCTTAAGTTCTGATCTCTGCAGATACTGATGAATGCAGGACTTCAAGTTATATATGTCAGTATCAGTGTGTGAACGAACCAGGAAAATTCTCCTGTGTCTGCCCTGAAGGTTACCAGGTAGTGGGAGGCAGAACGTGTCAAGGTGAGTGCCTCTGTCTTAACAGTCTCAATTCTGCATTATTAGCAACGTCACTTCACACAAGAGTAAGAATGCCTAAGTGTTTCTGTTTTATGACAGTATAATCATGTTTACAAATGATATGTTGACGTTGCATTTGATGACTGATGGTATATTTGATATTCTTTCTATGTGAATCCTTCAGCTCAAACTCTTAAATTTCTCAAATTCTTAGGAAAAAAAAAATCAATTTTTGCAGTTCTGAAGTAAAACTGTTCTTGGATGTCCAGGTCATGAGTCTAAGTTCCAAAGACAGATACCTGAAAAAATATCAGGCCATTTATTACAGACACTAGGCATCACTTTATACCGTGGTTTTTTTTTTAATAAAGGTTCCGAAGTGCAGCCAGAACAGAAATGAAAGATACGTTCTGATAACAGACAGAAAAAAAAGAAAAGAAACAAGAACTTTGAGCAGCTGTTTTTGTGTTTAGAAAATAAATGTTTTGCTCGGTTGTTCAGTTGTGGTTCGATGCCACTGCATTACTACGATTATAGTTTTAAAGTCTGTTTTTCTCACTATATTTATTACATTTATTATTTGTAATTTCTTCCAGAATACCGAAGAACAATTATTAAGTGCAGGAATCATTATCTTTGTAATCCTGAACCTGATTTAATAGACTTTATTTTTAGAAATAGGTGTGCTAATCATCAGAAGGGGATGAGGGAATTAGCTCAAACTGATTAAAATGTTGTAAGGCAGTGGGTTGGTTTTTTTTCTGTTTTTATTGTTTTGTTCTAGAATTCAAACTAATTTCATAGAGTCAGTGGCTGGGGTTGAAAGGGAGGGACCTCAAGGATCATCAAATTCCAACCCTCTGCCGCAGGCAGGGTTGCCAGCTGCTAAATGAAGTACTAGATCAGATTGCCCAGGGCCCCATCCAACCTGGCCTTGAACATCTCCAGGGATGGGGTATCTGTAACCTCTCTGGGCAGCCTGTGCCAGCATCTCTCCATCCTCTCAGTGAAGAATTTCCCCCTGACATCTAATCTATATCTTCCCTCCTTTAGCTTAAAACCATTCCCCTTTGTCCTATCACTATCTACCCAAGTACAGAGTTTCTTTCCCTCCTGTTTGTAATCTCTCTTTAAATATTGGAAGGCTGTAATGAGGTCTCCCTGGAGCCTTTTCTTTTCCATACTGAACAAGCCCAGCTCCTTCAGCCTGTCTTCATAGGAGAGGTGCTCCAGCCCTCAGATCATCTTTGTGGCTCTCCTCTACATCCTCTCCAAAAGCTCAATGTCTTTCCTTTGCTGGGTGCCCTAGACTTGGACACCATACTCCAGGTGAGGTCTCGCATGGGCAGAGTAGAGAGGGTCCATCGCCTCCCTTGCCCTCCTTGTGACCTCTCTTCTGATGCAGCCCAGGATGTCATTGGTCTTCTGACCTGCAGGTGCACACTGCTGACTCGTGCTGACTTTTTCATTTACCAGGACCCTTCTCATCAAGGCTACTGTCAGGTTCTTCTCCCAGTCTAAATACGTATCTAGGTTTACTCCAACCCAAACCTTGCCTTTGTTGAACCTCATTATGTTCACACAGGCCCACATTTAAAGTTTATCACGGTCTCTCTGGATGGCATCCCTTCATTCTGCTCTGTCAGCTGCACCACTCAGCTTGGTGTCACCAGAAAACTTGCTCAGGCTGCACTCAATCCCATCATCTATGTCACTGATAAAGATGTTAAAGAGTACTGGTCCTAAGATGAATACCTGGGGACATGGCTTGTCAACCAGCCTCTACCTGGATGTAGAGCCACTGCCCACAACACTGGCTGCAGTCTTCCAACTAATTCCTTATCCATTAAGTGGTCTACCCTTCAAACCCATATCTCTCCAATTTAGAGATAAGGATGTGGTGGGGGACCGTGTCAAAGGCCTTGCACAAGTGCTGGTAGAGGACATTAGTTTTCCTCCTTTGTCAACAAGTGCCAACATTCCATCATAGAAGGCCACCAGATTGGTCAGGCACAACGTTCCCTTGATGAAGCCGTGCTGGTCACCTCAGAACACCTGCTTGTCCTTCATGTGTCTTAACATGTCTTCCTGGAGGATCCACTCTATGATCTTTTCAAGCACAAAGGTGAGGCTCACCAGCCTCCTTCCTCCTTTTCTTGTAAACAGGAGTGATGTTTCCCTTTTTCCAGTCCCTGAGGACTTCATCTGACAGCCATAACTTTTCAAATATGATGGAGAGCAATTCTGCAACCACATCAGCCAGTTCACTTTGGACTCTGGGGATGCATGTCATCCAGCCCCATAGACTTGTACACGTTCAGTCTCACAAGGCAGTCTCAGACTTGCTCTGCCCCTACAGTGGAGGGGAGTTTGTTTCCCCAGTTCCCACAAAGTTTCAGGGATGAAAGAAATGTGAGAATCCTGGCTGCCAGTGAAGACTGAAGCAAAGGACTCACTGAGTACTTCAGCCTTCTCTGTGTCTCCTGTAGCCAGTTCTCCTTTCTCATTTATCAGAGGAGGCACTCTCTCCTTGGCCTGTCTCTTCTGACCAATGTACTTGTAGAGACACTTCTTGTTTTAAACATCTCTTGCTAAGTTCATTTTTATCTGTGCCTTGACTTTCCTAATCCCATCTATGTAGGTCCAGCCAGCATCCCTGTGTTCTTCTCAGGGTGACATGTCCTTTTTTCCACTATCTATACATGCCCTTCTTTTCCCTCAGCCTGACCTTCTCAGGTCCTTGTCACCCTGTGTCAGTTTCACACCTCTGTCTACTTTCTTATTTCAAGGGATGGAGAGCTCTTGCGCTCTCAGAAAGGCATGCTTATAGAGTAGCCAGCTTTGCTCCACATCTTTGTCTCTAAGGACAGTTTCCCAGGGGATTCCATCCAACAATTCCATAAACAGCCCCAAGTTCACTCTCCTGAAGTTCAGAGTCCTGACTTCACTCTCTGCTGGGCCTGCATTCCTCAAGATTACAAACTCAACCAGGATGTGGTTGCTGCAGCCCAGGCTGCCTCTCATCTTAATGTCTATATGATCTCCTCCACACTGGTGAGCACAGCGTAGAGCAGTGCTTCACCTTTGATCAGTCTGTCCAATACCTGAACAAAAATGTTGTCATCACTGGACTCCAGGACTCTTCTGGGATTCTTGCAACTTGCCATATTGTTTTCCCAGCAGACAGATGGGTGATGGAAATCCCCTGTCACGATGAGAGCTTGTGAGCACCACACTTCTTGCAGCTGAAGCAGGAGGGCCTCTTCAGCGGATACCCCTTGATCAGGCAGCCTATAGTAGACTCCGAAAACCAGATATCCTTTATTGGTGCTGTCTCTAATCTTAACCAGTAGGCTCTCAGCCTGTTCCTGACTGTTTCTCAGAGGAAGCTCCTTGCAGTCCATACATTTTTTAACATAGAGAGCAACTCCCTCACCCCTCCTACCTTGCCTATCCCTTTTAAAAACCTCATAGCCCTCAGTGGCAGTATTCCATTTATGGAGATCATTCCATCATGTTTCTGTGATAGCAATAATATCATAGTTTTCCAAGTGAACAGTTTTAACTCCTCCTGCTTATTTCCCATGCTGCGTGCATTAGTTTAGAAGCACTTCAGCTGGGTTTTCAGACTCACTACCTTCCTGGAGAAGCCCTTCCAGAAACCTCAGGGACAAATCTGAGCTTTTTTCCCACAGCTTCCTAAAGTGACAACATTCCCTGATTCTCTATCTCTAGAAGTGCTCCTCCTTCTGCCAGCAGCGTAAAGCCCCATGATGAACCTAGCCAGCTTGCTTCCTAGTATATTCTTGCCCTCCTGGTCAGTTGTATACCATCCCTTGTCAGCATTCCTGGTTTATCAAAGGTGCATCTTAGACCATGGAATCCATAGCCTTTGGCGTGACACCACCCACACAGTCATTCATTCAACTGGTCTGTTCTCCTCCTTCTGCCTGGATCCCAGTTTCCAGCCAGGAGGACTGAGGAGAACACCGCCTGTGCTCCTGATCCCTTCGACATCTTCCCAAGGGACATAAAGTCTTTTCTGATATATTTTAATTTCCTTGTCACAGTCTTGTGTGACCCAGTTTGAAAGTCCAGGAGGTGATAGTAGTCCTCCAATTTTATCACAGTCAGTATCCTCTTCCTGATGTCCTGAGTGCAGGCCCCCAGCTGGCAGCAAACCTACAGAGAAATTACCCAGGCAGCAGATGGATGCCTCAGTGCCTCTCAGCACAGCCTCCAATTACTAAGACCTTTCACCTTTTTTTTTTTAGCAGAACCGGTCATGACTCCAGTCCTCAGTTGGACCTTCTTAATGGGATCACCTCTTTTTGATTCTCAGACACCGTCCATACCTTATTCTTTTTCCCACACCAGAAACTGAAATCTGTTAGCTAGTGGGACTTCAGGAGCAAGGGGGAGTGCTCCTTTTGCCCCAAGCAGAGACAGAGGTCCAGTCACTGTCACCCTGCACGTGTTCACCCCCCATTAGGAAGGAAGACTGCTTATCTTATTCCCCTAGCTGGACCCCAAAACAGGGCTGTCTGCCTGTCCGTGCAACTGCACCATACCAGACATCCATCTCTCTCTCAGGCTGGAATTTCCTTTCATTTCTAAGAAGAGCAGATAATACAGAGCATCTTAGGTCAGTTTGATCATTTGTCTGTGTCTTCGAAGAGACTGTATTTCAGGAGATCATTTGAATGACAGTGTTTGGGTTCTGACACTGACAAGTTAACAGGACATTAACACAAGTCTGTTCATATCCATTCAAGGTTATTTTCCCAGGGAAAAAAAAGAAAAAAAAGAAGCACTACTTTATACAAAAATAAACAAGAGTTCATAATTTCTTTCAGAATTATTTTTGTTGCAGTGTAACCATTTACTAGGCATTTTAGCCAGACTGTGAAAACCAGGCAATTAAAAGTGAGGTATTGCAAAAAGCATGAAATCACAGAGCCTCCTTCCTCTGTCTGTCAGATGTATTATGCTAGAAAGCAATTCGTTGCTGACTTGGAGATCCAGTATTTCGACAGTTGCAGTCTAGACAGTATGACTCCTGAATTTCCTTGGTCAACAAAAAGTCTTTAGAATTAACAGGCATTTAACAGATATGTTCCACTTCTGCACTGGGAAGTCCTTCGTAGCCAGGCCCCAGGAAAGCTGGTAGAGAAAACAGAAATCTTGAGTTTCAACAGAAAAGCAGGTGGCTTGTTTAGTGGCTCTTGTTTTGTGTGTTTGTTTTTGTATCAAACTCATTTCATCTGCTTTGACTGTTCCTTTTCCTTCCTTATAGACATAAATGAGTGTGAGACTACTAACGAATGCAGAGAGGATGAAATTTGCTGGAATTACCATGGAGGATTTCGTTGCTACCCAATAAATCCTTGTCAAGAGCCCTATGTCCTCACATCTGAAAAGTAAGAGAAAGACAGGCACTTCTCTAGGC
Organism: Callipepla californica brunnescens; assembly: GCA_023055505.1. NCBI lineage: Eukaryota > Metazoa > Chordata > Aves > Galliformes > Odontophoridae > Callipepla > Callipepla californica. The sequence continues at coordinate 67,612,445 of JALIRH010000003.1, forward strand.
TTCTCCAGATCAGGCAGCATGATCAGATTTGGCAGAAAGCAAGGACCATTTGTTTGCTAGCATCAAAGTCCTCCCTTTTGTTTTTCAGCCGCTGTGTGTGCCCCGTATCAAACACCATTTGCCGGGAGCTGCCGTACTCTGTCGTGTACAAATACATGAGCATCCGTTCAGACAGAACAGTGCCCTCTGATATCTTCCAGATTCAGGCAACCACTATTTATCCTAATACTATTAACACATTCCGGATCAAGTCAGGAAATGAAAATGGAGAATTTTACTTGAGAGTGAGTATTGGTAGGACGGGATATGAAAACCTCTGGTGCTACCAAGGTGTTACAGTGTTCCTTTAAGAGCAGTATCACAGCACGTGAAGTCCATTGGCTTTTTAATAGCTCCTTGTTTAGCGTGCTTGCTTTACAAATTTCGAGCTTTTACCTGCTCTGTTCAATAGCTGTATAAACTGAGAGTCAAACAGTTGAGGTGATCTTAGCACAAGTAACCATCATCAGCAAGTGACATCCGTGCAAGGTTCAAAATGCCTCTATGCTCTTTTCAGTCTGTACTCACACCATACCTACATATATTTAGAAGGGAACCATAAAAAAGGCAGAAAGCATTTAATGATTATTTGTTTTCTCCACAAAAGAAATGAAGTCAGGAAATAGCTCGGGATGGGGCACTGATTCCTAAAGTGAGAAATTCAGTCAAATTTGCAGCAGAGACTATGTTGAGAGAGACTTTTTTTCTCACAGTGCCACAACCATTTCAGAAAACCACAGAAGTTTGAGTGACTTAGGACAGCAGTATTTCCTGTTGGTACCCTGCATTCAAGTAGATTACAGATGAATGAAACTAACATCTGCTTTAAGATATTTTTGAAAGGAATCTGATTATTATTTTTTTTGGACATTTAGTATTCCTGAAAAATACTCTCTCCATTATGTGTGGCTTTATACTCAGTAAAAAAACATCAGCACTGAAAACAAGCCAGAACTTAATTAATTTGAATGTTTTCATTTATTTTTCTTAAAACATAAAGATTGGAGTGTTCTAATAATACAGCAAAAGAATACTGATATGGTGTTGCCTATTTACATCAAGATAGCAACAAGCATCTCCTCACTTGTGCCTAACTTATTCTGGCTTACCTATAGTTCAGTGCTCGTCCCTGGATTTATTAGACATCAAACACCCATCCCTACCCAAAAAATAGTAACTGTTGTTTTAAGAAAAAAAATGAACAGCTCTAAAGAACAAGTTCACTCTAGGTTAGGTGAGACTCCAGTCCACTCTGCAGATTGACTGAATTCCTCTGCTGTTGCCACCCAACAAGAAATCACGGGCCTTAAATAAGGAAGCGTGTGTTTATTCCTGCCACAGAGCTGCAGTAAATAGAGCTCTCTGTTCAGAACTGTTCCTATTGTTTCAGAAGCCTGCAGTGTGTCTCTGATGCAGCACATGGATCTGTTTGTCTAACCCACTTGGTTAGAAGCAAGGGAGAAAAATAGAATAGGTAAACAGAGGGATGAGTTTTCCCCCTTTACCATCTGTAAATTACAAAGCCTTTTACCAAACTAGTGGCATGCCACCTTTTGGTTGGGTCACAGATGCCCTGCTTTCCCTATCAACAACGCCCCAGCCTGGAAAGATGTTCAGAGTGGAGCAGGAGGCAGTGAGGCATGAACTCCCCGTGTTTATGGGGGGACACAAACTCTCCCAGAGTATGAGCCATAGTGCAGTTTCCCTCCACCAGATAAGCTGTGTCACTGTTAAATGCATTAAGTTTCTCTACTTACTCTTCATATATCTTAAAAGCTGATAGCTGGATAGATTACCACTTCTCAGGTCCTTTAGGGAAATTGGCGTAACCAGGAACAGATTTCATTTGAGCAGTTTATTCCTCTGAGCCCCAGTCAGGTAAGAGCTTTCCCTGCAGCAGGGCCAGGTGTGAGATTAGTCATGGACATTTAAAATTGTTTAAATAATACTTGCATTGTGCATCTCTGTGCTAAGACAAAGCAGTTTTATGGTGTAGTAACACAAGGAGTACCTTGGCACAGCTGGAGAATCCCGTAAGAACTGACTGAATTCAACTCTTTTTTTTCCCCTTCTTTCAGCAAACAAGTGCCGTAAGTGCGATGCTGGTGCTGGTGAAATCGCTATCGGGGCCAAGAGAACACATTGTGGATCTGGAGATGCTGACAGTCAACAGTTTGAATTACCGTACGAGCTCAGTGTTAAGATTAACAATCATAGTGGGACCTTATGCTTTTTAGTGGTTTTCAGTAACACTTCACTGGCACTTAAAGCAGCCAAAGAGTATTATCTTAAAGAAAGCACTTACTATTTTATTTATAGATTTTACTCTTTTTTTTTTTTTAATATATATATTTGTTTAGTAAGTTGGCATCTTTAACCCACACTTTACACCTGTAATTCAAAATTAGTAGATGCGTTCCATAGTATAACATGGGCATTGTCACTTTCTGTATAAAGATTTCAACCTTTTTATTACCTTACTTGGCCTAGATGCATAGTACGCTTTTGTATGAGAGCTGTACATTCATACTGTGCTGTAAAACTTCACACATCCTTCATAGCCAAATAGCTTACAGCATTAAGATGTGATCTTTAACTGTTTTTGTTTAAAATTCTAATGCAGCTACACCGACAATCTCAAAAGGAAAAGAATGGTATTATGAATGGTACACAAAGTAATGGTTATCCAATAAGCTAAACACATTTCTTTTTAACTAACTTTGTAACGAAAGAGAACAGTTAGTAAGAATCTATTCCTGTAGACCTTTCTGTGCTATCACTTGTTTGTTTCTGATCTGGGTTGGGGGGTAAAGTTACATTGTGAGAATTATTTCGCATTGGGTTTTATATGCAAATTGTGCTAACCATACCGTGGAATAACATTCTGCTCTCTCCAAGAGAAACAGGCCATCATAACAACATTTTTCCTTCAGTGAAAAGCTCCAAATGGAAATAGCCACACTGGGCGCATTTTTTCTCCCAAGAACACTGTTGGTAGTTAGTGGTTAGAGGGATTTTTCAGACAGAAGTTCATGTGCTGTTTTTCCAGAAGCACAATGTTGTATACTACAAACTGAGCATATTTGCTTGTTAAGTTATATCATATATTTTCAAACACTGCCCTATTCTTGCTCTTGCAACTCAGCTGTGTCATGTACAGTGTTCATAGAATTTATTTCTAATTCAGTAACTAATAGCATATTTTGTAATATGTAAAATCTTATTTCTTGTTTGAAATGTAGTCATTAATCCTTTGATGTACAAAATTTTTAATAAAGTTCTCTTACCGTAGCGTATTTGGTCTTTGAGAAAGTCCTGGCCCACGTTAGAGGGGCGAGTGCTCACTGCTGTGGAAGTCAGCAAAGCTCCAGTGAGTTCTGTAGAGGTAGTGGCCCAGAAGATGTCAGGTCACAGAGGAATAGTCCCTGGCAAACTAAAACCACCATTCCTTTGTAGAAGGACAGACATTACCTACAGAGTCCTACTGACCAACACATTCATCTTGTATGTAACATGCTAGTTAGTTGCTGGCCTAAAGGAAAGAGCTTCCTTCTTGGCTGGAGGACGTGGCATCCAGAGATCCTGGGACACACAGCAGCAAACCTGGCTCCAGGACACAGCCTGGAATTGGCCACAGCTGCTCCGCTTTGGGACAACACAGCCACCACATTCAGACAAATTGCAGAGCAGAATCCCGTTACTCAACGATTGTTCCTTCAGGTGTTCATTTGTGGCTTTAAGTAAATGCTTCATCTGCCAACAGGCTCAGAGCATGTGGCTGTGGCACAGGCCAGAAAAATAAATAGTGCTGGCACAGGTCACGCTGTGATTGCCTGTGGCCCCAGGGCTGTGGGATGAGCATGGTTTGAAAGGGCATCGAAGTCCCAAGGAATGAGCTGAAAGGAGAGCATTTGCTTGGCTTTCACTATTGTGTACCAGCGTGGTTATCAGCAACATGCTTCAGGGAGGTTTCTCATATAAATCTGTCTCTTGGAGAACCACCTAAATCAGCAGCACATGCAAAGTTTAATATCTTTTCAGAAATAGAAAACAGGGAGAAAAAGGTTTAAAGAAATAGTAAACAGAAGAAAGAGTAAACAGAATTTGAGGAAACAGAAAGCCATGTTCATCCACTTCCCTGAGACCACCTGAATGCAGAGCAGTGGGATTATTTTGTTTGGAAGGCTTACAAATACAAGTTTATTGTTGAATCCCGTTTCCATGGCTGCAGAGAGTTGCTTATGTTTTGAATGATCGTCCATGTTTCTATCTTTGTAACTCTCCTGTTGAAATATAGAACAGCTGCTGCCCCAGTCAGCTGTTCAGCATATGGAGCCCACTAGGGACAAAGCCCACTGTTAACATGGAGAATTATTTTTAACGCCCTCACATTTCTAAACCTCACCATCATCTCAGCAAAATGGCATGTTTCCACACTCCCCAGCTGGGGAAACACCTGCACAATGCAAAACTGAGTTCTGCTGCATCTGGTACAAAATCCAATTTTATTTCATCTGGCCAGCAGGAAAAGTTACCAGCCCCAGCAAAAAGAAACAGGGCAAAACATTAACTGTGTCCTGCATTTGGAGAGAGGCAGCTGCCTAGTTAAGCTGTTTATACTGCAAACGTTTTTGTATATATTAGGAGGAAAGAGAGCTGTTTAATAAAATGGAGATGACTTATAGTTGCCAAAGCAAATTTGAAGGACAGAATGCAAGAGCTCTTGTTATTTTTTGCATAGGAAAAAACACAGTTCTATTTCATATTGATTTGGCTACATACATTTAACTTTTTTTTTTTTTTTAAGGGAAACAAGTTATCTCAAAGTTAATTCATCCTAGATCATCCCACTCACTGTGTATATCTGCTCAGCAGAGAAAGCTGCTAGCATAACAGCACTGCAGCACTACTATCAGCACGAAGCAGCAGGGGTGTCCCTGGAGTCTCAGGACACCTAGATAATGGGGCTGGGGCTGTGTGGACAAGACACATAGCAGTGTGTCTTACAGACCAGACTTACATGAGCTTCAGGCTTTATTTAATAGACACAGTAGCAAATTGCTCCCACTCATTTGAGCTGGAAACCACTTACTTACTGATCCTGAACCCCCTCAGTCCCAAAAAGGACACCAGGCTCTGTACCTCTGCTTCCTCCCAACAACACATGCAGATGAACAATGTTTTCATTTTAACCTATTACTCTATAACCACAGAGGGCACATTCAAAAGTGGAAGTGTTCCTACTGGTGTGCTTCAGCTCAGAGCTATTAAGTGGAAGGTGCAGCTCTTGAATAAGACCTCTGCCGGCAGTGCCACCCTTGCAGAAGCTTGCTGGGCTGAGCATCCACAGCACTGGAGTGGCACAAAACATCACAGCTGCTCCTTCCCTGCAAATGCACACACTGGTGGAGTTTATTGCAGTTTTAATGCAGCTGTCATTGTATGTCCCCTGCCCCAGCAGATACTACGTAAAATCTCTGCAAACCCGGTACAGAAAAAACCTCTGTCACTATCCCCAGACATACACCTAAGTCAGCACACAGAAATAAGTAGACTTCTCCAGATGTAACAGACTGCCAGCCACCCCAACCCAGCAAACCCAACCCAACTGTTGGAGTTGCACTCAGTGATCTTAATGGGTCTTCCAACTCAGGATATTCTGTGATCCCGTGATCTGCTTATTTTTCAGACATATAAAGACATTTTTTTGGGGGGGTGGAAATAGCAGTGTTCCACAATCCCCAGGAAACAAAAAAAGCACATTCACTCCTAGTACCCATCTCCTCCATACTGCATTACTGCCCTTCTCTGCAGGAAAGATTTCCAAAGTCTGCTGTTTCACAGCAGCTTTTAAAAACTGGCAGGGGTGGATGGGCAGTGGAAAACATGAAACACCGTGCCTAGCGCTCACTGAGAGGCCAGCAAGTTTGCACTGCAAATCAAATCCTGAGGACTGAAATGGTAACATGAGACTTCAGTGGGGGCAGAAAATTTCTGCCTCTGCACTGGTGTGCTGGGGAGGGAAAGACGCAAATTACATGGTGAACTTCTCCAGCAGAGCACTAAGACTTCATGGACTAGTAGTCCATGCAACTGGTAGCAGTTGTTTCTAATCTATTACACAAAGGCTACAGTTTCTACTGTTTTCTGCAAATGGAGAGCAGATCAAGCTGATGGATACTTATGTCTTATTGCAAACCAGACTCCCACATCATTTTCCCCATCAGTGCTGGGAATGGTTTGCAGAAGCAGAACCATGTTTTGAGAGCATGCTCCATCTGAAAGCAGACCTGCTGCGGTTCAGCCTCTCACTTGTATTAGGAAGCTGCCCCTCTCCAGCACCCCTTTCTTCCCTTCTGCACAGTACAGGCACTGCAGGCTGTTAAAGTGTACATCATAGCAGCTTGAAACTTGACAAATTCAATCTCAAATATTTTTCAGGAATGTGTTCTTGCTTGGTTGAGGATTATTCCCCCTTGTTTCTGGAGTTAGCCAAAATTAAAATGAGGCTGCAGGAATGCAGTAACACTAATGCAGGCCTCCAATTTGTGCTCTGCACAAAGCCTGTTTGCATGCAAACAGAAATATTAGAAGCAGAAGCTTGTAACACATCATGGCAAGTTCACATCATGGCAAGGCCCTGAAAGGTAAGATACACATATTGTACATACGATACATTCATACAGTGTTGATATTTGAAGTGAGGATTCTGCTGGTTTCAACGTCTCACTCATATCCATACCCTATAAAGTACCAAGATAATTAACAAGTGTTGCTTACCTTGCCAATTCTGGGGCTGTTCTCCTATCATTGAATTACCACCAGAGTAATTTTCCATCTTCAAATAATTGGAGACACTTCAGGGAGAGACATCTGCAACTTGCCTACCCACTGGGGTGCAGGTGACAAAGCAGTACTCCACTGCAGCCTGCAAATTTGCCTCCACTGCAAATCCTCTACTGCAGCCTGCTCTCACCTCAACTCACATCTCTCCACTGCTGTTGCACACCTTCAGGGATCATCTTTGTCTTGGGGCAGAAAAGTTTCTGTGCAACAAAACATTTTCTTGCCTTTAGGTCACCCAAATTTACACACTTAGGAGCACTCAGGATTCAGGGTTTTTGTCCTGTTTCCTCTCAACTACCATCACTTTAATCTAAAACCCAATGCTTCAGGGTAAAAATACACTTTCTAGATGTTTAGAAAGCCTTGTTCTGCAAGTTAGATGGTGCTTCCAGGCAGTGTGGGATATTCAGTGATGGGGTGAAGGAGTGGGAGGTGGGTGCAGATGTCTTTCTAATGCCACAGGCTCAAAAGTCACCCTGGATCAGCCATGCAACTTGGGGCATTTTGACAGCTGCTTCCTGAGGTTGCCTGGAGTCCCTGAAAGGATGTAAAATATTTGTAGTAGTTCCCTGAACAAACCCAAGAGGCTTCCTCGAAGCAGAACCCTCCACTCTGTTGACTCGCACTTTTTAAAGGTAATATAAATTCCACTTACACAGGTTTGTTTTGATGTTGAAAATTGGTCTCCATAGACATGGTTGAAACCATGTCCTGGAGTGTCGAGGCTGGAGCCAACAACCACACAACTCTTCCTTTGTCAGCACAGAGCCCAGGAGGTTTGAGAGGTGTAAATGCCACCACAGGGGGACCAGGGAGAGGCTAGGGGACCAAGGGGGAACAGGGCACTGTGCCCCCACCACATCCTTTGTCACTCCCTCCCCTCAGCCACATCCCACTGCTCAAACATTTCCTCCACCAAGCATAAACAAGCAGGCAAAAAGCCCCAGAGTGCCTTCAGGAAGCCTAAAGACATTTTTTTCACTTTAAAAAGCTCACCCTGTATTGCCCCAGTGCAGCTGCCTTGAAGGCTAACACAGTGAGGACTGCAAGTGCCAAGCAGAAACAGTAATAAAAAAATGTAAGGGTGAGGCAAACAGGGGAACACATGGAGAAAAGACAAGTAGAGATTTTTATATGGAAATTAATATCAAGGGTAGCATTCCTGCCTAACACAAGCTTTTTAATGCTTCTGGATGCAAGCCTGAAGCCTAAATCCAGTGAGGTCCGATGCTGCAGTACTATTTAATGCAGTGATGCTGAGAATTTTGCAAGTGCTACAGGTTACCTCAGCATCAAAAGCCACCCAGAAGACCACCACCTCAAATCCCAGGAGGCCAAAACCCTCAGTCCACTTGAGCACCAGGATGCACAGGCTGGTTTCTCCAAGGCCAGCTTGACACCAGGCACAGCACAGGATCCTTGCAAAAGTGACATCAGCAGATGATGCCGGGCACATGTCACCCAGGCCAGCAGTGACAGGTAGGAGTTCTTGGAGTGCTGTGCAGAACAGCTCATCTTGTGGATGCTGCAGCTGCCAAAGCTGGTTGCTGCTTCATTTCTGAGCTACATCAGTGTAAGCTGCTTCGAGGCTATTTCTGCTTCTACACATCCACATGGCATGTGTTTGCACTTTTCCTCTTCACGTCTTCCTTAGAAGGGCACCCGTTTCCATTTAGAGGCTTACATCCCTTCTCAGCACTTCAAAATATGAAAGGGACCGTTCAGCAAAATAACACCTCACCTCAGTGCAGAATAGAGCCCTTGGTGCCACACAGCTCAGCTTTGCAGGGACACCAATTTGACAGTAAATACCTGATTACTTACAGATACATCCATCACGCTGCAACACATTTCCTCCCTTTTGGGGCTATTCTGGATTCATTAAATCCTATTTGTTTATTACATACACCAATAACATCTATAAATAAATAAATAAATGAGTTGTTAGGATTAAAAGCTTAACTATCAAGACCATCCTGGTCAGCTTCAAGTTAAAAAGGCAGATACCAAATGGAAAAAAGCCTAATAAACTAAAAAGTCTCCACATTCCTCATTTGTTTACTTAATTGACTGTATATTAGTAATTTCAGTCTAACACAGGCCTGCTCAGGTTCCAGCTCTCATTTGTAACTCTGCTCTGTTAAAGCCAAGAGCAGCATCCAAGCTTAACTTTAAGTATCAGCCAGCTATATAAGTTATAGCCCATTTTGCCAAAAATTAGATCAAATACAATGATAAATACCTCCATTTGTCACTGGTTACCATGGCAGGGAAATCAGCTGCCGATGTGACTGGCCATGTCCAATTTTAAGTACAATTGAAACCACTCTCTTGCACAGATAGAAAGTCTATTTTAAGGAGGTCTCAATTTCTGTATTAAATTTAATCTTGGCACATCTCTGGATGCACCAAAAAGACGGACAGACATAAATGGACACTTGCGTGCACAGTGACTGCCATTATTGCAAGGTAGCTTACAACATGCTTCAAAATTCTGTAGCTGCGGTTCTAAAGCCAGGAACTGAAGCACTACAGCGCAGCACAAGAAGGGCTGTGGAAGTCAAACATCATCTGTTTGCTGCAAACCAGAAATAACAAATGTCAAAGATCAAAACTAGGAGGATGAAGGCAGTTGTACACAGATCTTACCCACACAACCAGTTTGTACCAAGCTAGATCTCAGATTTGCAAGAGGCTGTTGTCTACCTGTGACACAGAAAAAGTTCCCTCTAGATGCAAAAGCATTTATAACTGAATCAGCACTGAGTGTGCTAATGGATCACATTTTCAGCAATAAATAAACCAATAAAGAAAGAAAAGAAAGTTTTGCAACTGCAATCATCTCCTCCACAGAAAGAGCTGATTCTCTGCTTCTACAGTAACTATTGCAACAGGGTTTGTAAAACGTCCACATGTCATCCTATGCAGCAGTGAGACAACCAGATTCACTGGTTCACTATCATTAAAGAGCATACACAACTCCTTTCACTTCTGAAGAACTCAGAAACCGACACCTGCTGAAGCAGCTTCATAATAAAAGAAGCATCAAAACTCCGGATTCAGGGACTCCCCTTAATTAGACTTAAGTGAAATTCCCATTAAAAGTCTAGTGCAACCTTGACTGTAGTGCTTGAGTTCACAACGTTGCATGGCAAAGTTCTTAACCACAAAACACAACTCAAACTCCCCTCCACAGCATAACTACAGGCAGCTTCACCTCATTTGCCTCTACGTGGGACACAGTATGAACAAGAAACATGTCTTCATGTCACCGAGAGGATTTGGAGGGAGCAGGAGAGCCCCAAGGACCTGGCCAGGAGCTGCCATGAGCAGCTGTAGGCCTCAGGGGAAGAATCCCCTCCAAGAGGCAGCAGCCTGTACTCTCACATAAGGCAGTTGCTGGACAGACACCCTGAACACACAGAGCAGTCTTCTTACTGCCAAGCCAACAGCATGTCTCCTCCATGTGGCATCAAGGCACCAGTGCCACCACCACTGGGACACAAGCAGCCTTAGCCAAGAGATTGGCCTTCATTCCACACAGCATCACCTGTGCATCAAATCCTTCACAGGGTTACATATTTTATATTTTTATATATAAAATAATAACAGAAAGGAAAAAAATCACTCCTGACCTCATGATTTTCCTAAAGGATAAACCACAGTGAGATGACAAATTAAATAAGAGAACATTGCTGATATGGTGCCCTGGATACTCCTACCATGTGCCTGCATGAATGTGGCAATATGTGCCTTTATGCAACAGTTCAAGGATCCTGAAATGGTAAGGAAGTAAGGGAGGAAAGGAGGAAGGAAGGAACGGAGGAAGGGAGGAAGGGAGGGAGGAAGGGAGGGAGGAAGGGAGGAAGGGAGGGAGGAAGGGAGGGAGGGAGGGAGGGAGGGAGGGAGGAAGGGAGGGAGGGAGGGAGGGAGGGAGGGAGGGAGGGAGGGAGGGAGGGAGGGAGGGAGGGAGGAAGGAACGGAGGAAGGAACGGAGGAAGGAACGGAGGAAGGAACGGAGGGAGGAAGGCAGGAATCACTTAATGATTGGCATTTCTTCAAAGATGCAGCATAGGTTCTAAACGTTTTACTGCCTTTCTTCATCCTTTATTTTATAGCAGCATGTTCTACCTCCTGATCAGGAGACCTAGATTAAACTAGATCCTACTACATGCCCAAAAAGCAAAGGGTTTGGGTTTTTTTCCTAAGCAAAATACAATAAAAGTTAATATAAACACATAGGGAGTCACAGGAGACTTACTTCTTATATTTCTTATTTTTGAAGAAATAAGCTCAACCCAAATCTATCAGTCTTTCATATTTGTTTGCAGTTAAACAAGAAAGCTCCATGTTATGGCTTGGATCAATCCTGCCAAAAATCAATGACATGTCACAACGAGAGGATGAAGTTTACACGCTGGAAATGGATCAAGGACATGGCACAGGATGACAAACTGCTGGATCACTGGCTCTTAATTTAAGCTTAGACCTTCTTTTTAAGGCAAGTAGATGAGAACAGTAAACAAAACCCGTATCAATCACCACATACATGCAGTTTCCAACTCCTATTTATAGTTTTTCTTTGAAGTGAAAGAGAAAAATGCAAACCACCATGCCAAAGTGGAAAGAGAGGGAATGGGTAAGGCTGCTGCTTTATTTCAAGTGAGCTGTCCATCATGCTCACAGCACTGATGTAAGCTCCAAGTTTGTCACTGCCCAAAGTTTCAGTCTTGTAAGTTGAAAAAAAAAGACCTGCCTTGCATTTCACAAAGAGCAAGGATAAAAATGACTCAATAGTTAAGACGCTTTAAAAATAAAATCCATCAAGTTACAGCACTCCTGTCTAATACAAAAGCTCAATTATTAAATTGCTATTTCAAAGTGCCACATTCACAGCTAAATATTCAGAACTAGCTTTTCAACTAGATTAGAAAAGTTCCAAGTTTATCCTTTCAATTGCTTTCACTGCAACATCTGGCACACAAATCAATCACAGTTCACATTCAACTCACACTGCGCTGCCAACCTGAGCCACACTATCACTACGCATTGCTGACCTACTCAATCCGCTCAGCTTGTTTAATTGCCACCCACCTCTTCCACTCATCCATTTGGAGGCAAGGTAAGTCTTTGCTGGTGTTAGAAGCATCATTAATTCCACTTTGAGAGCAAATAACTACAATCATCCCACAATGACAAAGCACTTCTGTGTTTCTCTGTTAAATTCTAGCTGTTTACTTCAGTTTCCTGGTGTTTACGTCTGTTTGTCTGAAGAAAACACAGAATGCTTAGAACTCACTTAAATGCCTGAAAAGGCTTAAAATTACACCTCTAGGTTCTCCTTTTTAAGCCATGAGCTGGCAGCTCTTGAGCACTCTCACTGCGCAGATGCAGAGGAGACTAACACCATCTCTTGTAACTACTATAAACTTTATAACTTTATAACTTGTGCAGATTTTCCCTCTCTCTTTATGCGATGGGAGATTATTAAAAATATTTTTTATTTTTCTTTTCTGTGCCACTCGTTCTTCCCCACAGTTTAAAAGTCATACATGAGTATTTTGCTTCACAGCAATAAACAGGCAAGATGAGGATTCATCTCGGGGATTAGAGACCTACAAAGTAATATAGAATGAAAAGCAAACTGTTGGTTTCTATTATTACACTAACATTCGGCGCACCCCCAAGTTTCCAAGCAAGCTGCCGGGCCGCCAGGGCCTGGCCTGCATACCACCAGCTCCCCTGGTCAGCTAACCAGTGCCATCGCATGGCAAAAGATTAAATAGACAAAGACGCACAAAACTCCCTTGTCTTCCTCTATCCAGGGTACTTTCTGCAAGTTTGCTCAGGGTATTCTCTATTTCTTCATCAGGGATAAGTAACATCATAAGGAAAGAGAAACCTTCTCCTCACAGAAGGACGTTTTCAAAACCTCACTGATAATGGCATTCTCTCCACCAGAATTTGCAACAGCCAGGGAAGGGGACTTGCAAAACAGGAATGATGTCCCAGTCTGAGAACTACGGGACCCAGCCACAGTGAGCTGGTGCTTCCAGGGATTTCTTTAAAAAGCTTTGTCCCCTCAGTATTAGGTATCCAACTCTATCAAATCAAGACAAGTACTCTCTCACCTTCACATCTAGTGAGATTTGCCCAGATTTCACAAGTTATTAGACACATGCATTTCTCCCTACTGTGACATACCTCAGTTTCCCAACTCAAGAGCCCTTTTCCATGACAGAACAACAGACACAGTACAAGTGCCTGGGGCCAACCAACTTGATGCTCTGCTCAGCCCAGCCCCACTAGCACCTCATTCCACACTTCAGTACCCACCTGCAAAGCACACTTAGCATATCCAAGACATCACAAATACTTCACAAAAATCTTTGCAGATGCTAAATCAAGGATTTCATACAAGTATACTTAGGCATTTCCAGAACTAGTTAGCGTGGAATGGCCCATTGCCTAGAACTTTGCAGAATCAGGATTGTGCATTTTGTGTGGTATAATTATGTCTGCTTCAGAGCTGCTGGTTGTGCACCTGGCTGGTGTTAGTCCCGTGCACCTTAAGCTAATAAACTTATAAATAAATCTATTTTTTTCTTCTCAAAGCGTGAATTTTGCATGACTGCTTCTTAGTTGGAAAGCTCACTGTTTTATTCTCACGTTGTTCTGAGGTCTTTCTTACAGAAACAAGTTTCAACTATCTTATGGGACCAATGACCACAGTTAGGAGGACAAAGTGTCACTGAAGAAGCAGCAGACATCTGGAGCTAATGCAATTGTTTGTTCTATGCTGTTTATTGTTGAAAGAGGAAGTGTTCCTGAAAAGTGAACCCCTTTTCACACTAACTTGTTCAACTTGTGTTGAGTGGATGATGCCTGATGGAAGAGCTTTGCTTCTACACAGTCCTTTTGCATTCCTCCTCCAGGCCTTCATGATTCTTCTTTCTAAACTCTCGACCATTGTTCCATGGAACCTCAACAAACATTACTTAGTGTTCACCTACAAAATACTACCTCACTGTCTCTTCTTTGCTCATCACTTGTAGCATGTCTTTCTCTGCTTTAAGCATGTTTGTTTCCCTGTAATTTAAGCTTTAATGGAACCATCTCTTGTGCCTAACAATAGAAAAGATTGCGTTGCTTCTGTAATTTGCGTTCTGTGAATACTTCCAACCCCTTACAAAATCAATTACGTCATTCTAATGTGATACAGCTTTGAATGCTGACTTGCCATGAGCCAGAGAACAGCAATTTTAATGAGTAATCACGACAAAAATAATCAAGACAGGAAGTCAGCAGCAGAGCAAATGTGAATGCAGGATAGCCTGGGAACACTCTTGCTTTGCCACCTGATGCGCTTTCATACTAAAATAGAACTGCAGAGAGGCTTCTGGATCTGGACAAAGCTATGGGCACTCTTACAGAGGCCAATTCCAAGTTTTTGGATCATCTGTCTTACTTCTGCATTTTGCCGAAGTGATCAGAAACACGCTCGCACGGGAGAAAAACTGTTAGCAGGACCACTCCCTGAGCCAGTGAATGAGGTTTTTAAAAGTACAGCTTTCGCAGAAAAGTACTGTTCGGAAAGCGAGGAGTAACCAGCAAGCGACGCCGAAACAGCGCGCTCCCACTTCCAGATGCTCGCCCGCGGTGACATCCAGGCTTCACTCCCGACGCAGCGCCCGTAAGGCCACCGGCCCCGCCCGGCCGCCGTAGCCGGCGGGACTCCGCAGGAGGCGCTCCGGTGCGCTCACACCGCGGAATCGAAACAAAACCGCCGGGGCGAGAGCCAACCTGCTTCGAGCTTACTGCGCGACAGCCCGCCCCCGGTCCCTCCGGCAGCCTATAGGACGCCGGCTACCGCCGACGTACCCGCCCGCTCGGCGGTTTATCTGGAGAGCCTGTGAGCGGCTGCGCCGTGACGCGATGGCGGCGTTTCCGGCTGTCTGGCGGCGGACCGCGGCCGGTGCTCGCCCGCAGAGCGGCGGCGGAGCCTGGGCCCCGCTGTGCCGTGACGGTGGACGTCGGGGGCAGGTGAGAGGCTTGGTGCGGCGGCGGCTGCGTGGGGCTTCCGCGAAGCGTTGGAGCGCGGCGTTCGGGCGCCTGTGTGCGTCGTGAGGTTTCAGGTAGTGGTATGGACTGCGGCTGCCGTCCTTCCGAATAGATGCCGCTGCTGAGCGCGTCGTGGGCTTGCAGTCATTGTCGGTAAGAGGTTATTTCTTTCCGACGGAAAGATAGAAGCGTCTTCTGGAAAACTCGCCGGGTTTGCTGACGGAACTGCTGTCGTTCAGGTAAAAAGCAGCCTCAGGTGTGTGAAACTTCACCTGTCTGGGCCCAAGCAGTCCTTAATGGGACATCGGGGCGTGTGAAGGAGTGTAGGGCTTCAAGGAGGCTTCAAGGAGCAGTGCAGTTCCTAGTGGGTGTCTGGCTGTCTGTTCCGGGGTGGGGGGGAGGGGGGAAGGGAGCAGGCTCTTTTCTTTGAGTGCTCACTGTTGCAAAGTGCAAAGCAACGGGAGGTGTATTCTGTGGAGAGCGTCATGAATTGGAATTTTAACAGCTGATTAAGTTTAGGACTTCACGTGCTCACAGACAGATAATCTCCTTGTGTTTTTCCTTGATCCAGCTAGATGATATGGCAGTAGTGGTCACAGCAGTCAGTAAAACCAAACTTTCTGTGTCTGAGTTTATGCTGTTAGTGGTAAGTTGTAATGACAAAGTTTGTTTTCCAATGGTTAGTGGCAGCCTTAGCTACACAGCTCCTTAAACAGGTAGCTGAGGAGAATGAGGAAGGTGAGCAGGGTACAGAGTTTGGTTTCAGAACAGAAGCAGATGATAAAAATTACTGCATCTGTGGATGAAGGATGAACCATAGTGTTGGAAATGTTCTAAATGAAGAATTCCAGTTCAGGCAAAGATCTCAGTGATAGCAGCAATTTTATTCATTATTGCAATAATGGGTGCACACCCCCTACTGACAATGGAGAATTTCTGCAACTCATCAGTAAAATCCATTCCATTATATACTCTTAAGTCCGATGCAGGTAAACCTGTCCTGGTACTCATTGGCTGAGCATTTCAGGCTCACAATCTTCAAATGCAATCACTCCATTATATTTCCATGCAATGTCTGTTACCAATCCCCCCCATATTCAGGTATGTTCTATACTTTTTACAACGGTAGGAGGACAGTACCTTCTGTAACTTTTCACTAGTTACATCTTGTACCGTGCTTTCCCTACCCTATCTAATTATCTATCCCTAGTGCCCATGTGTAGGGCAAATAACCCCAAGAAAAGCACTCAAAGGAAATAGTGTGAAAGGTGGTATATTTTTGGGAGGCTTAAGTAGATGGTATACAAATAGTAAAAGAGAGTGGCTCACCTTGATGATGGTTGAGGCTCACCGATAACTCCACCAGGGAGGGATCTCCAACTAGAGATCCTTCCATGCTGGTGGTCAGCCCTTAAATGGGGTCTTGGGAGAGGTGGAGTTTGACTCCACCTCTTCCAATCACACTCAGTTGTGCCCCTGCAGCTGACTCAGGGCTTGCCTCAGGTGATCAATCAGTGGTTCAGGCCGTTATTCAACAGTTCCCATACACCATGCCAATTTTACCTAGGTTGGAATGCCACAGTCTCAGCTTCACTCTGTTTAGCAACTTACCCATGCTACATACAGAAATAACGGAAATTTCCACTTCAAAAACACAATCTACTTCTCACAATAAATGCTGTTTTCCTACCACAAGCCTTCTGATAACAGATGAGTGAATGGAAGTCTTGTGCTTTCATGCTGCTTATGAGAATGTTTCATCTCCAAACGTTTATGGTTTAGCAAGGTTATCTTGGTGGTAGGTGGACAGTTGCACAGATGATCTTGGGGGTCTTTTCCAACCTTGGTGGTTCTGCAGTCAGGTCTCTTAGTTATTAAACATCCATTTTTCTTGAAAGATTCAGCTGTTGTTGTGACTCACTGTTAGCCTTTGTAGCTACCCACATACCCAATTTGCTCCTTATTGTTGGGTCCCGGATATTCTGCTATAAACAACACATGCTGGAAGACTGTGTCTTGCTATTTAACGCACCACTGTCTGCACGGGTAAGAACCTTGATTCTTTAATGAGCTACTTCAGTTTTACAGAACGTGCTGTTGACTTCTGGGTTAAATTGGTATTTTTGAATGTGATCACTTGTAAGGTCATCTAATCTTTACAAGTCATGAATGTTTGTGATGCGAAGGAAAATTGGTAGCTGATGCCATTGTATTTGTTGCTGTAATTATTTGTTGTTGTTTTTTTCTACCAGTATGAAAAGTGTGCTTCCCTTGTTTTCTTTTTTCCAGGTTCTCTGCACTGTTACATTTGACTCCATAGAATCAAGTGTAAAATCAGATCTTATCTCAGCAGCTGTGAGGTATCTTTGAGGGTTTTTTTGTCAGCACATTCATAATGGTACCTATTAAAAAATATGTTAATTCCACAGATACTGTCAATACCCACAAACTTCACATTTATAAGGTCCAGTCTGGTTTTGAGAGAAAGCAAATAGCAAGTGATATGTGGAATGTGATCCGTCTTCCAATCGTTTCAGCGCTTTCTCATGGGTTTTGAAGCGTTGCTTCAGTGTGTAACCCATGTGGCCCATGAAGCACTGCTTTGTTTGTTAGGCTTGGTTCAAGTGTTTCCCACACAACAGGGAACAGGTTTTTTTTTTTTTTTTTTTCCCCCTAGCAGAATAAACCTCTCTGAATATTTGATCTCAAAATAGAAATGTTTGGAGGATAAAAGTGTTCGTGGTCTTTTTTAGTGGAGTCAGAAAAACTGAGCTTGTGGTGAAGCAAACAAGCCCTTGTGCTGTTCTTTTTCTGATGCCCAGAGCTGACTTGTTGGGAAGGGTAAAATCCTTCCTTTTAAAGCTGCAGTTGAGTGATCTCATCCCATCAGTTTGGGAGCTTTCATGTTGTGTGCCAGGTTTGTTTTCCTTCTGCTTATTTATTTAGTTATTTAATTTGATTTGGAGGTACTTGCCAGTGTTTGAATCCTCAGAACAGTAAAATGAACAGTTTGTGCTCAGTATTCTTTAGCTAGTGACTAGTAGACAGCTTCATAAATGAGAGAGAGAGAGATTACCTGTGTGTAAAACTCCATGAAACAAGTCTTGAGCTGAAACAAATTCATTTTCTTAGAGTAGTGCTTTTACTTGTTAAGTGTCTGGTCTTGTGATACTTAGAATTTTGACCGCAGGTATCTTTCAACTTTTAATTGTCATCTCACCGATGTTGAATTTTCCTACTGAGCGCTTACTCCTTATTGAAGTGCATGCAGTAAAATACTGGTTCTTGAAGTTTTTCTGCCTTGAATGGATTAAAATCAGCATGAAACTAGGAACAGTATTGAAATGACCACAGTTAACATGTGATGCTCATTTCTTTGTAGACCACAGTTCTAATACAATTACTACCAAAAAAACCCCCAACAAAACAGCATGATCTTAAGAAAAAAAATGATTGGACAAATAGTGAATCAATTGATGAGCTCGTTTGGTCATTTTGTAGGCATAGCTGAATATGATTTTACTTACTACATCTAGGATGTAAGGCCTTTCCTTTTTTGACACATTCTTGTATTTTGTTGTGGTTTTTTATTAATAGTGGAATAAAAGATAATAACTTGATGCTTCACTATGAGGTGAGAATGTTACTGTCTCAGATTTGTGTGAGTTCATGAAGCTTTAAAATTTGATTATGTGAACTACTTGAAAATGGAAAGACTATGTATGGTCATGGAAAAATAAGCCTTTCAGTTTGTATAACAGCACAGTATCGCTCTGAGACATAAGCTTGAATGTGGCTTTTAATAAAAAGGCTTGTATTGAGAGCAGTTTTTCAGTGTTTGACTGCAGCTGACTTAGAATAAACAGATAAGTTATCTCTCATTTCACCGCTGTGGGAGAAAGCTGTTGATTTCACCTTTCTGCAGGTTCCCTTTTGTGGCCAGGAGCTCTGTGAGATCCACTAGCAGTTTCTTAGCGGTGTAATAAGATCTGGTTCCTGGAAGGAAGAGTTAGTGGAGAAAGAGAATAAGTCCCATTTGCAGATGATGGGCCCCCAGCTCACTTATGTACAGGACTTGATATCAGTCATGATGCTCGTTGGTCTTTGGTACTAATGTCATGAAACACTGAAAATGATTGGGGTCAGGGGGGGAAGTCTGAAAGGTGAGAATGACTGCAGGTTTTGTCAGTTGCCCTTTGTGGCTTAGTGATGCTTAGAAAATGCTTTTGGTACAATGAGTCTTGGTGCTGGGATGTATTTGCCAGTTTCTTTTTTTTTTTTTTTTTTTTTCTGCTTACACTGACAGGGAATTGAAGGCTATTATGGTGATATGGATTTCAAGATGGCAGGTACTAGCAAAGGAGTAACTGCCTTGCAGGTCCACTAACAGGAAATACTGCTCTAATTAATCTTCAAGAATATTGTCTCAAAAAAAAAATAAAAAAAAAAGACCTTTCCCTACACTGATGTCTTTTAACTGTTCTCACACTGGGTTGATTGGAAACTTCCAGGAATACCAATGATCAAAAATGACCATGGAAGCTATTCAGCAAGCTACAGGTATATGCATGCATTTGCATCTGTTTAATTAAATTACAAGCTGCACTTAATTTTTCAGACTGGGGAAATGAGGAAGATTTTCTATCTCCCCTCCCCCACAATATATTATGGTTATATATTTGTGTTCTTTTTGTCAGAGGAGTGTTGGGTCTCCAGAGGGCTTGACCCTTCCCAGTACAGTGCTTCATATCACTGTACATAGTATCAGTGAAAATAGGTGCTTCTCCTAGAGGTTACTTTTGTGTTAAGAGAACAACAACAAGCAATAAAATGCAATTGGTGTGATACTGATAATCACCAAAGCAGGGTGTAGAGCAAAATGGTTTGAAGAAAAAAAAACACAAACAAAAGCATTAAAACTTGTAGCAGCAGACTGGGGAGAAATGTCACTCGTAGAAGAACAAGAGAGAGTAGGTTTGTTGGTTTTATTACAGTCTTATACCATGCCTCTTTCTTTTCCCCAAGCCCTGCAGCTGCAAAGAGGGAGATTTTACAAATGAGGAATGAAACACTGGCAAAACGCAGACCTAACGGAAAAGAAAGTGGACCGGTTGTAGGTAATATTAGTTGTACATTAATAGGCATGGATGCCTTTTAATTACTCATTTTTAAGAAGCTGCTATGGGAAACAGCATCTCTATTAACAGAGGTCTCATTTTTGTCTCTGCCCCACTGGGGGTGATTTGTAATTTGTGCTTTGAGGAGGATTTTTGCTTTTTATTGCCCTACAGGAAAACATTGTGCCATTTTAGTTGACATCAGAAAGCAGAATTGATATGGAATTCTGTGACGCTCACAAAATCGAAATAGATTTCAGAACTGGGATGGTTTGTGGTAATGTATGCTCTAAGTGCTTGCATTCTGTATTTTCTTTTACTTCTTAAATGCAATTTGATTGCTGATTCAAATAGCTGTCAAAAATGAAACCTAAATGAATTAGACTTGATTTTTTGCGTTGGTATTCAGGATTATCATATTTAGCATTCAGAGTATCTTTACATGCTCTTTTGAAAGCTATCTGTGTTCCATTATAAAAAAGGCTGAGATTCGTTGGTCCTGGCCAACCATTTGAAGAAGCTGCAAGAACAGACTGGTAAGACATCCTTGCTTACTGTGATAAATTATCCTATTGTGTTCTTAGCCTCTCTTCAGTGTACAAGAATTACTAGTGTAGAGTTCTAACCAATGGATCCTGGTAGCACATGTAGTATTATTGCAACTACTGTTAAGCTGTGAACAGTTTACGGGCTGGTTCAACCTGGTTCTGTGATGATTGGTGCGGGGGACCCATGCCCCAGGAAAGGGAAAAAGTAGATAGGCCTAAAAACAAAACAGCGGCAACAGTCTGAGGAGGAAAGCTAATTTACTAGATAAGATATTGGAAAGCAAAATAACACAGTATAATGCAATATAATTTGAAGTAAAGCTAATAAATCAAATAAAATGAGTAAGAGTGTCTGATAAACCAGAGGCCTTAAACTAAATGCTGAAGTCGAGACGGCAGCGAACACCTGCTGCTGAGTCAATCTGAAAGGAGAGAGTCTTGTGACATGCAAACAGTTTTATCTTTCTCTTTGAGCAGAAAATTGTAAAAATACAAAGCAGCACAAAGCCCTCTGGGGAACATAGTTCTTCTCTTCTGAGACAGGTATACCCAGAACTATCAGTGATCCATGGAGCTGGAGCATTAACTCTTTAATTCTCAATGTACTACATGATGTTATGATGTGGAATACCAGTACCAAAAATCATAAAACCATGACATAAGCATTAATGCTTTCCTCCTCCTTTCAGAACCTAGAAGTAGGGAAGCTTGAACTTCCCAAATTGTTCAGTGTAAGTGACATTTGTGCTTCAAAAAAGCATCAAAGGAAATACGCAAGAAGTACAGGTGAGCAAGAAGTGTACTTTGTGCTGCAGACTACATAATAGTTTATATTCTCAGACTTGTACATTCAACTGTTACGGTGCTCAGTACAAATCAGGCTTTTTCTTGCACCTTTGCAAGGCGTGCCTTTGTTTTGAATAGAGAAGACTTGCTTCACTGAGCTTAAGTATGTAGGTTCTCCATAGAATTGTTTGCAGTAGGAACGTCCAGAAGTATCGTGCACACATGGCAGTGTTTCTCAGGGCTTACATGGCAGGTAGTTAAAGATCTTTCTGAGAACAGTGTTCTAGATGATATTGACTAAGCAGTGAGGTCAAGCAAGTCTGATGTGTTATGAATGTGTTTCAAGACAGGTAAAACGTGCAGTTACTTTGCCTACAGACTGAAGTTTTGTGATTAAGAAGGGACATCGAGTCCTTCCTGCAGTGTTCATGCACTGTTTTGCTAGCATGCTGTGAAGTGTTTGTACATACTGTTAATGTGCTGGGTTATGTTAGAAATACAGCGTGGCATCGCAGGGCAGGAGTAATCTGAACAAAGGCTTAAATTGATAACAAGGGGTGTGAGTTTCCTGAGCTTGTTGTATTTCTTGGAGCAAATGAATCATTGCATTCACGGAAAACTTTGAAAAGACAACTTTGAGAAGTGCTACTGTAGTGCGTAAATGGAGCTCTGCTGTGGTGATTCATGGAGCTGTGTTTGCTCACACAAAAAAAAGTGTGCATTTTGTTCCTGCAATTTTCAACAGTGAAATGAGATTTAGTCCACCTATTCTACCTTGCTAACAAGATAGCAGTAACCAACATCCAGCCACAACAGAGGTGTCTTTTGCTGTGATGCTGTTAGAGACATCAGGGTCTTTTTTTTTTTCCTTTTTTTTTTTTTTTCTTTCTTGAGTACTTTTTGGTAAGTAGAGAGATTTTCTTCTTTCATATAGTGAAACTTCTTGAAAACTACTTTCAGAAATCTTTAAAATGTCTGATGTTTGAAACGTGTAATGTTCTGCTTCAGCTGCCATGCCCTTGAAATTCTTAATCTGGCTGGTTTCTATAGTGCTTCTTAGGGAGAAGAGATGGAAAAAAAAAAAATGGAGGAAAAACTAAATTTCCCTTAGGGTGGAAAAACTAATGGAGAGGTGTGAAGGATTTTACTGTGCAGTTTTAACTGTGTTCTGACTCTGAACCACTTTCACAAAGGGCTGATGAAAACTAGAGCTTTAGTTTTCTTCAGATGGGTATTAAAGTAACTGTTAAATCCTGGCACTTAAGAAGTGAACACTCTCAAGGTATTTTTCCTCTTACAAAAAAGATTATAATAAAGAAAAATTTTGCAAATGTGAAAGGTTCCACATAGGGCGCAAGTTTGTTCAAGTGTTTGACAAGCATACCTGTAACATGGCTTCTGTAGCAAAGCTGTCTATTGCAAAGGAGATTTGAAGTGATTGAAACAGATCCCTAAAATATGAGATCGTTTTGCTGTGCCAGCCTGTAAGGAGGGAAGTTGACCAAATGAGTAATACCAAATGATATTGTTAGCTGATATATTGTATAGATGGTGGAATTGGAAAGATGATCTGAATGGGAAAGAGACAATCGATACAAAGAAATGTTCCCCAGTCTCTGAGGATTGAGGCTTGCAGGGAAAAATTCCACAAAGGATTGGGATCTCCAACAACAGATCCTTCCCTAGTGGTGGTCAGCCCTTAAATGGTGCCTGGGAGAGGTGGAGCGAGACTCCACCCCTTGTGGTCACAGAGGTACATTGCCTTCACCTGTGCTCCCGTGGCCACTTCAGTGCTCACCGCGGGTGATCCGTCAGTGGTTCAGGCTGTGATTCAACAGTTCCCATAGAATCGCTAATCAATTTGTGGTCCTTCTTTCTAATTTCGGTGATGCTAGATGGCCACAGAGACCAAGAACTGAATTCTTTTCTTCTGCAGAACCAACATTCTATTCCCACACCATGGAAGACCTAGTTGTGGTGCTAGTGATGCCTTGAGACTAGCTGTTCCTCTTTGGGAGAAGAGGCTGAATCTTGTGCTGCTCTGTCATTCACCAAAGCAGGCTGGAGGCAGAGCCACCCAGCTGAGCATACATCTGTCCAGGCTGTACTGCGCCACCCTGGTGGACACAGCCTGCACACACCACACTCTGTATCTCTACATGACTCTGATGTGAGCACCTCAGCAAGCTCAGGTGTTGCTGCTCATTTGCCACAGCTGCAAGCACATGGCACTCCAACACTGAAACACATTCCAAAGCAGCTTGTGCTCCTCCTGCTGTCAGCAGGAAGTGCTGGCAGCCGGCCACTCATCCCACAGGGGTCCCACCCTAGCCTGGGTCCTGCCCAGATGCCCACATGCAGCCCCAGCAGTGGCACAGCCCTTTGAACCAGTGGCTCTGTGATGTCAGCGCCGATGGCAACGAAGCAGGGTGCAATGGGCTGCTGCTCTCCTCTGGGAGTAATGGCACTGCTGCTGCTCCTCCTTGTGCCACTGGCCGCATGCTGGCCCGCTCATGGCTCCTTGAGTGTCTGCGAGTGAGTGGCCCCCGGACAGCAGCTCATGTGCAGTGTGAGTGGGGCGAGGGAGCAGCTGACTGCAGCACTCAACGTCTTTCTCATTGCAGTTCTTGCAGGCTCTGGCCCATGGCCTCAGTCTGGGGGAATGTGTATCATGGGCGGCACGGATGCCCTGTGTGGGGCCTGGACGTGGACTGTCAGCCTACAGAGTACCTGGTTTGCGGGCACGGGACACATATGTGGAGGGTCCCTCATCAGCCTGTAGTGGGTCCTCACGGCAGTGCACTGCTTCAGCCACGCAAGGTAAGGGCTGTCCCTTTCCTTGCAGTCCAGCTAGTGTGTGGGCACTCCTGGGTGCCCTCCTGAGGGACCACTGGGGATAAGGATGGTTATGTGCCACAGCTTCCAGCAGCCCCTAGCTTGGCAACTCTCGTGCCCTAGGCACACCTGGCACATCACGGCACTTGTAGGACAGCTTTCCTCTATGTCACAGAGATAGTAGGGAACTGCTGGGTTGTTGCAGGATGTGGCCATGTTCCTGCTGACCCCTTTCTTCATCCTTCCTCTAGTCCCAACACACTGTGGCATGTGGTGATCAGTGCCAATGATTTGACTTGCCTGGGCCCCGAAGCTGTAGTGCACAACGTGAAGCGGGTCATAGCGCATGAGTGTTAGACAGAGACACTGTGGCCAGTGACATCACCTTGCTGGAACTGAACCAACTTGTCCTATGCAGCTCCTACATCCAGCTTGCCTGTGTGCCCGATGTCTTGCTGAACGTGGCAGAGCTCTCAGAGTGCTATTGTCAGTGGCTGGGGACACGTGGGCCTGAGATGTGAGTATCTGAAACATGCAACTAAAGCTTGGCGTGCTGCTGAGGCAGAGGGCAGGCATCCTTGATGGTGGCACTGAAACCCAGGGTGACATGCACCATGGTGATGCCTCTGTAGAGAGGGATGGGCCTGACCCATTTCCCAAAGTAGGGAAGCATCTGTACATCACAGGACACAAAGCCAAGACCTAGGGAGGGAATACAAATAGGATGAGAACCAGCAAGGAGCTGACGCTGCCAATTGTGCTCTTTGCTCTCAGCCCTACAGGAACCTGTCAAACTGTACCACATCCTGCAGGAGGCTGAGGTCCAACTTACTGACCCCAGACTCTGCAATAGCAGCCACTGGTATGCTAGGGCTGTATGCATATGACTCCAGTGCTGAACATGAGGAGCTTAAAAAGATGCCAACATGCTTTAAGGTACATGAAGACCCTTATTCCTCTTAGCACCAATTTTATAATGTAAAATAGTATAGATCCTGTAATGCCCACATTCTCCAACAATAATTGTTACGGTGTTATCTGTGACAGTGATGCAAGGGAAACAGAGAAGGGGGGGAGAAGGAGGGGGGGAAGGAATGGAGAAAATAGATGGGTCTACAAAAAAAACAATGGCATGATTTGAGAAGGAACAGTAACTTTCCTGAATCTAGTAAAATTGAAACAATTGAGTTTCCAAACCAAATCTGAGAGCTTACGTTAGGGAAGAACTGCAGCACATCTCTGTGGCAGCCACGAGAGAGCGTGCGGAGAGAGTGTGGGCCTAGCATCTGGTACAGAGCTCCAACCCTCTGCTGCTCCCCAACAGCATTAACTCCTTAACTGCCTGCATGATATTCTGATGTGGTTTTGATGGCGGTATTCCACAACATTCCGCCCCTTATTCCACATCATCACATCATGCTTAACACGTGTCTATTATATAGAACCAGAACAGTAATAACATGTATACATATGTATAGATATGTTTGTATGTAATTCATGTGTGAAGGACAGAAACTGTTTTTACTTCTGTTGTCTCAAAGCTTGCTTCACGTGGCCTTTCTGGCTATAAGACTCTAATTGACAACTGCAAATCATCTAGATGGTTGTTGCAGTGCTTCAGCGTCTCTGTTTATGGCTGTAAAGATAAGCAGAAATAGGGGCAAGCAGTCCTTTTCAGGGTACAGCTTGGAGAAGCTGATCACCGCAAAGGACGATAATACTTGTACATGGCACTAAAGGTGCTACTCCCTGTTGATTTATCTGTTGGGCCAGATGTATTACACAGAGAACAAAACTTAGAAATGGGGGTGGGCATAAATCAAACTAATGCCAGAACGTGGAGGCAGCTAAAACAGAACACCCACAGGAATGGTGAGGAGCTCTCCCCCTTCAGGGTTTGAAAATTTACAACAGAATTGACTCTTAGGTTTAATCCCCTTGATTACCAGAGTTTGGAATGTGATGGATATGCATGTGCTATACCTTTAAACATGTATTCGTTTCTCTCTTTGGTGTGCATGTTTGGTGGAGCAATTCCCCCATGAACCCAGTGCTGTAATGGGGGGTAATAGCTGCTTGACATAACTCATTGGTGTGTCGGTTGGTTTTCTCAGCACCACTAAACCAAAGACTTTGAAGAAGAGACTTTCCTGAGGGAAAAACCTCTTTGAAAGAACCCCCCCTCCCCCCCCATACTCAGGTATGTTCTGTACTTTTTTCAGTGGTAGGAAAGCAATACCTTCCATAATTATTCACCAGTCCTGTCCTGTACCGTGCTTTCCCCTACCCTATCTAATTACCTTTCCCTAGTGCCCATGCCAGTTTTACCTAGGTTGGAATGCCCCAGTCTCAGCTTCACTCTGTTCAGCAACTTACCCATGCTACATACAGAAATAATGGAAATTTCCACTTCAAAAACACAGTCTACTTTTCACAAGTGTTAGCTAGGGTTATAAGAACAGCCCAGTGATGTTTGAGAACCAGTCAGTGTGTGAGCTTGAGACTTGGGATCCTCCATCCCAAGTGCAAACTTTACTGCAGTACATGGATGCCACAGTCACAGTCCATTTTACACAGTCCTCTTTTGTTAATCTGCTGAATTTTCTTGGATTAAATGGTTATCAAGTTTCTCAACAGAAAGCTCAACTGACCAAAGAGGACTTGGACCAGAACAGAAGGAAGTAATTTGCTGAACGCCCAGAACAACAACGTGGAGCTCTCTCTGATCCAGCAGTGTGACTGCTTGGAGACTGTTTATGCCAGTTGGCCAGACCTAAAGGAGGAACAATTGGATGATACTGAGGATTCCTGGATTCATCGTCAGAGGCAGTTCTGTGAGACAAGAAAATTGTAGGGCAACATAAATAACTGCCTTGATGAGAGCCTTAAATATGCAGACAGATTCTAAGTATGCATTTGGGGTGGTACATGAGGTACATGATCGTAGTAGCATCTGGAAGGAGTGAGGACTGTTCACAGAAAATGTTGTAAAAGACATCAGGAAGGTAACACTGTACAGGGAATTGGGAATAAGATAATGGATCAGGTGACATGATATGCAGCTAGAGGAACAAGCTTTAATTTCAGATGGTAAACTTCCAATCTCTGAACCTGAGTCAGAACCTGTAAAGTGCTCTAAGAAAGACTAAATTATGATCTAAGGGGAACATAATAAAACATACTGTCAAACAGATGAATCTTTGTTCAAAGTAGTTGTGCAATCCTTGTGCCCGGAACAGAGTGTACTATTGGGAAAGGGGACCTTCCAGGGTAACAATGGCAAACTGACTATGAAAAGAGCAGTTCTGTTATATGTTGGTTCTAACGGACACCTTTACATGGTGTTCCCATGTAAAACTAATAAGGCACGGGACAGCAGCAGAACCAGGAGCAAGAAGGGAATCGCAGCAAATGTTCAAAAGGACACAACAAGGAAGACTGCTTGCTTCATCCAAAAACAGCCACCCGATGGTGTAGGGCAAATAATCCCCAAGAATAGCACTCAAAAGGAAATAGTGCAGAAGATGTTATGTTTTAGATAGGCTCAAGTAGATGGTATACAGACAATTAGTAAGAAGAGAATGGCTCACCTTTCAAGATGTTTGAGGCTCGCCAATAGCTCCACTAGGGAGGGATCTCCAACAACAGATCCTTCCCCAGTGGTGGTCAGCCCTTAAATGGGGTCGGGGAGAGGTGGAGCCAGACTCCGCCCCTTCCAGTCACACAGGTACAGTACCTTCACCTGTGCCCCTGTGGCTGACTCAGTGCTTTCCTCAGGTGGTCAGTCAGTGGTTCAGGCTGTGATTCAACAGTTCCCATACACTCTGCCCCTTCATGATGTGAACCTCTAATCAAGTAACTATAGCGTGAGCCTTCCTTAAAATACAGAGACCCAATACATCACGGCACTTACATAATGACCCATCGCGATGCATATTGATGTAATCTGAGATGAGTGATGATCAGTGTATGGCTTATGTTCTTCCTTGAGCCAGTGCTCGGTGGTGTCTACTGGAAGCATGCGGCCACATTCTGCAGGTCCATCCTACTCTCCATCAGTCCCAGGTAGACCATCATCGGGTGTTGCACATGATCTTATAGCAACTCTGGAACACTGCAGCATCATTTGGTTCCTTTCGGTGACTCATAAACTCACGGGGAGTAATATATGTGTTTCAAAGGTACCAAGAGGGGGAGGTCTGCCCTCCAGGGTAAGGTACAGGCCATATTCCTGTCTTGGGTCAACACTTCAGCTTGTACAGGGGCATGCCCTGGCCGCCTGTACCAAACCTTTTGGCCCGATGTCTGTGGCTGCACAATTATATCAGGCACCAAAGGGGGTGTCCTGATCTGCCACAGAGACATGATAGGGATTCCTTTAGGAATAAAGACTGGAGTGTTGAACACAATATCAGTAGGCCATGTACCAGTTACTGGAGGGACCATCAAACCCCCCACTACCATCTCTAGATCTTTCATTCAGATCTCACAGGGTTTCATGGAGTCTCTTTGTCCGCCCCTGCAGAGACTGAGAGTCTGTCTTCAGGGCAGCCTTGAGAATGCCATTATAACGCTCAATAAGGCCTGCCCCTGTTGGATTGTATGGTAGGTGGAATTGCCACTTGATATTGTTCTCTTCTACCGAGCGTTGTATCATTGCACCTGTGAAATGAGTCCCTTGGTCGCTCTCA
The DNA here is from genome assembly GCA_023055505.1 of Callipepla californica brunnescens. Classification (NCBI taxonomy): domain Eukaryota; kingdom Metazoa; phylum Chordata; class Aves; order Galliformes; family Odontophoridae; genus Callipepla; species Callipepla californica. The sequence goes on from JALIRH010000003.1 coordinate 67,641,368, forward strand.
ATGACTTGTGGTGTAGGCAGCCATCAATCTTGTAAGCACCTTGATGGTATATGCCTGGTTGGCTTTTGGTACTGGATAGGCCTGCATTAGCCCACTTGCAGTGTCGACACAGGTTAGGGCATATCTCGCTCCCTCAGATCGAGGGAGGGGCCCAACATAATCAGCCTGCTATCGCTGTAGAGGATTGTATCCTCTAGCAAGATGGGCTGTTGTTTCAGGCAACAACCTCGGTCTGATTCTGGAGCAGGCATCACAGTCTTGGCATGCTTGAGTAATGTCCGATAGTTGTACAAGCAGTCCCTACGCTTTAGCAGCTGCCCACATGGTCTTCTGTCCAGCATGCCACAGCTTTTGATGTAACCAGTAGGCGATGTTCTCAGATGGTGAGTTCTCAACCCATCTAACTCGGGCCAGTGTGTCGGCTTCATCATTTCCTGGTGACTGTAGGGGTCAGTGACCAGAAACGTGGTAGACACATACAGTTCTGTGTTTGACTGTATTCCATATGTCTAACCACATATCTTTGCCCCACATCGGTCGGGAGTGTACAGTCCAGTCCTGGGTAGCCCACTGTGCAATCCAAAGAGCGAGCTCCCATACACAGCCCAACTATCTGTGCAGATATTCAGGATACCATCACCAGGTTCTTTGGTTATAACCATCCACACGGCCCACAGCTCTGCCCACTGGCTGTTTTGACCATCCCCCTCTTCAAACCATATAGTGTCTGTAGCAGGATGGTATGCTACTGCTCTCCACTTATTTGGGTTGCCCTTGCTGGACCCATCCGTGTACCAGGCATCTTCAGGAATGGGATATTTTCCTTCCTGGACAGGACTCTTCTGTGGCAGAGCAACCAAGGTTTGTTTTGGAACGTCACTGGGATACGTCACTGGGCCTAGAATCTTTTGGAGCTCTTCTTTCAACGGTGAGGAAGACAGACTACTCCTCTGGCTGAGATAGGCAACCCATCGTGCCACCGTCTGTGCCTGGGCCACCCCTGTCTTAGGAAGGTGGGTCAGATCTCTTACCCACCCCTGAATTGGAAGAATGGTCTTAACTATGACTTTGGCCGTCTGGGTTATTGGTTCTACTGCGTGTAATGCAGAATAGGCAGCCAATAGCTGTTTTTCAATCATACTGTATCTTTCTTCTGCTCCATTCCAGACCTGAGACCAAAATCCAATGGGGGTCCAAACAGAACTCTGACGTTGCCACAGGCCCCAGCCAAAGCCATCCTGAGTAACATGAACATCCAATTCAGCTGGGGGTAGGATCAAATGTACCCAATTCCTGAGCTTGTTTTACCGCCTGTTTTGCTTGTTGAAAAGCATCCTGTTCTGTTCTACCCCAATGCCATAACTGACCCTTTTTTGTGAGTCTATACAAAGGTCTTCGCAGCTGCCCCAAATGAGGTATAAAGGAACGCCAGTATCCCAATATACCTAGAAATTCCTGCAGCTGCTTTGGTGTTGTAGGGACTGGGAATGCCTGAACGTTATCTACGATGGCACTGGGTAGCACTTTGGTCTTTCCTGACCAGACTACCCCCAGGAATTTTACGGACAGGCCTGGACCTTGCACCTTTTGAGGATTGATAGCCCATCCTCTTTCACCTAGGTAGGCGATTAATGAATCTGCCGCCTCTCCTACTGCTTCCAGTGAGTGAGATGTTAACACGAGATCATCAACATAGTGGTATAGGTTTACATAATTAGGTTTCCTCCAATTAGCTAGGTCATGTGCCACCAAGTTATGACAGTATGTTGGTGAATGCACATACCGCTGTGGCAGGATCTGAAATGTCCACTGCCTGCCTCCCCGTGTAAATGCAAATTGATCTTGTGATTCTTTGGCGATTGGAATACTAAAAAATGCATCTGCCAAACCCAGGACATAATGGTAGGTTTTGATTTCCCTACTGAGTGTGTCCATTAGGGAAGCAATACTGGGTACGGCTGCATGGATAGGTGGCGTGACCTTATTTAATTCCCTATAATCCACTGTCATTCTCCATGTCCCATCCGACTTCCGCACTGGCCATTTGGGGGAATTGTATGGACTATGTGCAGGTCTTATAATACCTACTTTTTCTAGTTCCTGCACCGTCTTTGATACTTCTTCCTGCCCCGCCAGGAGTCTTTAATGTCTTACATTAGTAATCCGGCATGGTTTCGCCAAACAAATGGGCTCATGCATGGCCTCTCAATATTTTCTGTATTGCCCGGATACTAATGTACCTCTGCTGAAGTCTGAACTCTCCCACAGTCATCTGGAGAGCCAGATCCCATAAAATGTCTATGCCCAAGATGTATTCTGGGACTGGGGCAATCGACACTTTGTACTCGTCAGGTGGGAGACAGCCAACCCCCAATTTCAACCATGTTTGGGTGACTGGAATGGTCTGTTCCCCAAACCCACCAGTCATCACTCTATTGCCCTTAAACTTTGTTGGGTCTCCATATATAATTGATGTTTCTGCACCAGTGTCTACTAGAGCCATCACCTTTTGAACATTCGTCTCTGACCGAAATAGTTCTAATTCTACATAGGGTCTCCAGTCACATATGGAGGCCCTAAAGGGACCGGTGTCCTTCGTTACTCCATAAAATTTGCTAGATCTAGGTATTTTCATAGATTCATAGATACATTAGGTTGGAAAGGACCTACAAGATCATCTAGTCCAACCATCCTCACACTACCATCCCTACCCACCAAGCTACTAAATCAAATCCCTCAGCACCTCATCTAAACGCTTCTTGAACAGCGCTAGGGACGGTGCCTCAACCACCTCCCTAGGCAGGCCATTCCAGTGCCGGACTACTCTTTCAGAGAAAAAATTTTTCCTCAAGTCTAATCTAAATCTTCCCCGGCACAACTTGTGGCCATTCCCTCTTGTCCTGTCATTAGTTACCTGGGAGAAGAGGCCGACCCCCTCCTTACCACAGCCCCCCTTCAGGAAGTGGTACAGTGCGATGAGGTCTCCTCTGAGCCTCCTTTTCCCCAAACTAAACAATCCCAGCTCCCTCAGCCGCTCCTCGTAAGACTTGTGCTCCAGACCCCTCACCAGTTTTGTTGCCCTTCTCTGAACACGCTCCAGGGCCTCGATGTCTTTCTTGTAGTGAGGGGCCCAAAACTGAACGCAGTACTCGAGGTGCGGCCGCACCAGAGCTGAGTACAGGGGGATGATCACCTCCCTGCTCCTGCTGGCCACACTATTCCTAATACAGGCCAGGATGCCATTGGCCTTCTTGGCCACCTGGGCACACTGCCGGCTCATATTGAGCCGAGCATCAACCAACACCCCCAGGTCCTTTTCCTCTATATACTCCTCAAGCCATTCTGCCCCAAGCCTATAGCATTGCATGGGGTTATTGTGGCCAAAGTGCAGGACCCGGCACTTGGCCTTATTGAACCTCATCCCATTGACCTCAGCCCAACTGTCTAGCCTATCCAGATCCCGCTGAAGGGCCTCCCTGCCCTCAGGCAGATCGACACATCCTCCCAACTTGGTGTCATCCGCAAACTTACTGAGGGTACACTCAATCCCCTCATCCAGGTCATCAATAAAGATATTAAACAAGACGGGCCCCAATACCGACCCTTGGGGGACACCACTCGTGACAGGACGCCAGCTGGACTTGACTCCATTAACCACTACCCGCTGGGCACGGCCCTCTAGCCAATTCTCAACCCAGAGAAGAGTGAACCTGTCCACACCACGGGCTGCCAGCTTCTGCAGGAGAATACTGTGGGAGACCGTGTCAAAGGCTTTGCTGAAGTCCAGGTAGACTACATCAACAGCCTTTCCCTCATCTACCAGTCTGGTCACCCAGTCGTAGAAGGAGATGAGGTTGGACAAGCACGACCTGCCCTTTGTGAACCCGTGCTGGCTGGGTCTGATCCCCTGATTGCCATGCACGTGCCGTGTGATCTCCCTCAAGATCAATTGCTCCATAACTTTCCCTGATACCGAGGTCAGGCTGACAGGCCTGTAGTTCCCCGGATCTTCCTTACGGCCTTTCTTGTAGATGGGAGTCACATCAGCAAGCCTCCTATCTTGCGGGACCTCTCCAGATGACCAGGAATGCTGATAGATTGCAGAAAGCGGCTTGGCAATCACCTCTGCCAGCTCCCTCAGCACCCTTGGGTGGATCCTATCTGGCCCCATGGACTTGTGGCAGTTCAGATGGAGGAGCAGGTCTCTGACTGTCTCTGCTGGGATCACAGGGGGTGTATGATGCGCTTCGTCCCAGACTTCCAGGTCAGGGCGAGGAGTATCCTGAGGATAACTGGTCTGTCTATTAAAGACAGACGTGAAGAAGGCATTGAGAACCTCAGCCTTTTCCTTATCCTCTGTGGTTACATTCTCTGCCGCATCAAGTAAAGTAGGGAAATTCTCCTTAGTTCTTCTTTTACTGTTAATATATTTATAAAAGGATTTTTTGTTCTCCTTTACTGCAGTAGCCAGTCTAAGTTGGAGCTGGGCTTTTGCATTTCTAACTTCCTGCCTGCAAATCTTGGCAAGTTCCCTGTAGTCTCCCCAAGTAGCCTGTCCCATCTTCCAGAGGACACAGACTCTCTTTTTCTCCCGGAGTCTCAACAAAAGATCTCGGTTCATCCACACTGGTCTTTTTCCCCTCCGGCTTGACTTACGGTACTCAGGGACAGCCTGCACCTGTGCCTTTAAGATTTCCGTCTTGAGGAGGGCCCAGGCTTCCTGGACCCCTTTACCCCACAGGAGCGAGTCCCAGGGGACCCTTGCAACAAGCGTCCTGAACAGGTCAAAGTGCCCTCCGGAAGTCCAAGGCAGCAGTTTTGCTAGTCACCCTCTTGATGTCACCAAGAATAGCAAACTCTACCATTTCATGGTCACTCTGGCCAAGATGATCCCCAACCTTCACATCTCCTACTAGTCCATCTCTGTTAGTGAAGAGCAGGTCTAGCAGGGCACTTCCCCTGGTAGGTTCCTGCACCAGCTGTGTCAGGAAGCTATCTTCCACACACTCCAGAAATCTCAAGGACTGCTTCCTCTGCGCGGTATTATATTTCCAGCATATATCAGGGAAGTTGAAGTCCCCCATGAGAACTAGTGCTGGCCATCATGCAACATCTACTAGTTGCTTGTAGAACACCTCATCTATCTCTTCATCTTGGCTAGGCGGTCTATAACAGAGCCCCACCACGATGTCACTCCTACAGACCATTCCCCTGATCCTTACCCACAGACACTCCACTTGGTCGTTTCCAACCTCAAGCTCTTCAACATCAAGACACTCTTTGATATAGAGAGCTATGCGACCACCCTTTCTTCCCCGCCTATCCCTTCTGAAGAGCTTGTAGCCATCCATCCCAGTACTCCAGTCATGGGAGGGGTCCCACCATGTTTCCGTAATAGCAACAAGGTCATAGTTTGCCTGCCTTACAATGGTTTCAAGCTCTTCTTGTTTATTGCCCATGCTGCGTGCATTGGTGTATATGCACTTCAGCTGAGACACTTGCCTCACCCTTTGTTCCAGCACAGCCCCCCTGGGCTCTTCCCTGGGGAGCCCTGTTATATCCCCTACCCCCATCACAGCTAGTTTAAAGCTCTCTCAATTAATCCAGCTAGCTCCTGGGCTAGAATTCGTTTCCCCCTTTGGGACAAGTGTATTCCATCAGCGGATAACAGGCCAGGAGCTGAGTAAACTGCCCCGTGGTCAAAAAACCCAAAGTGTCTGTCTCTACACCAGCCTCTCAGCCAATTATTCATCACTTGTGTTTTCCTAGCCCATTCCGTGTCCTTCGCTGCCCCAGAAGGTATGGAAGCAAATACCACTTGTGCTCCCACACCTTGAACTAATCGTCCTAGACCCCTGAAATCTCTTTTCATAGTTCTTAGGCTTCTTTGAGTTATTTCACTGCTATCTGCTTGAACTATGAGCAACGGATAGTAGTCATTGGGGTGAATCAGATCTGGGAGTCTTCTAGTTATGTCTCTAACCCGGGCCCCAGGGAGACAGCACACTTCCCTACGGCACAGGTCTGGTCTGCAAATGGGGCCCTCAGTACCCCTGAGAAGGGAGCCACCCACCACGATCACCTTTCTTTCCTTCTTGGCAGCGGCAGTCTCAATGCATGGAGTCGACTGCCTTGCCATTGGTGACTTCTTGGGATAATCTTCCCGCTCCTCCCCCCTTATTTCTCCTTCAACATCCAACACTGCAAACCTATTGTTTAGAGGGACTTGAGGAGACGATGTAGGCAGAGGGGGAGATCGCCTACAGTACCGAGCTGGGACTCTCTGCCAGCCCTCCCCATCCCTCAGATACCCCCCCTCAACCTGACGGGGGCAGGTCAGGGAGTCCACCACCAAATTCGGGGGATCTCCTGGGTGCCTTTCTCTCTGGCACTTGAGGGAGCTACTCCACCAGTCAATCTCCCTCTCGCAGTCCCTGATGGCCCTCAGTCTCTCAACCTCCTCTTTCAGTTCTATCACCATGCTAAGCAGATCTTCAACCTGTTCACACCGCACGCAGGAGATCTGCTTGCCATCCTCCTCCAGCAGCAGCAGGCTCTGGCACTCACTGCAACCAGAGACCTGTGTAGCCACATTTCTAGGCAGACCTTCTGTCTGGGTCGCCACCGTCTTTTTACGGCAAGCCCTCTGTCTGGTAGAGACCATGGTACAGAAATAAGAATAATAAATAAAAAGAATAAATAAATATATGTATGATGATAATAAGATAAATAAAAAATGAAATAAGCAAAAGTAGAACACAACTGTGAGAGCACAGACACCAGTAGTAAATAGGATGAATTCACAAGAGAGGAGGAATAGAAATCCTACACCCAGCTACGCAAGCTCCCACACTCCCACACTTAGCACCTAGCTCCAGTATAATAGAGAGGGGTGATATTCACAGGTAGTTAGCTCCTCCTTGTGCCTGGTGGGCAGCGACACCTCCCTGAGGCCTTTTCAGAGCTGAAGGTGTGGGCGGGGGTGCCGTTTCCCGGGCAACGCCTATGCCACGTCAGCCTCTCGCGAGAGAGCTGCCGAGAGCTGAAGGGACTGCCCGCTCTCCCTCGGTTCCCCTGTGACAGAAACCGCCCGAAAAAAAACCCTCTTCACCTCAAAATTTGTCACTGCAGCTCCGGTTGTGCCGATCCAAAGCGGTAGAACTCGAGGACTGAGTTTTACCACAGGTGGCTCAGGCATTGTAGCCTGTGACACCTGTGGATGTTTCTTCCTTCTGTTTGGGACTATAAAGTCAGCCAGATTCCAGGTTGTTGTCAGTGCTGCCTGTATTATTCATACTCCCAATTTTCTGGGAGTACTCTGAAATTTTTGATCATTTCTAAGTTGTTTCCAGAGCTGTAACAAAACATGGTTGGGTTGCCCATCGATTTTAGCAAAGGCAACCCCAGCCCGTATAAGATCATTGAATGTGGTCTTCCAGGATACCCATATGGGGCCTGATCGGGGTATCCACAGGGCAGGCTTCTTAGTTTTAATTGGGAATGCCTCAGCTTCTTCCATCATGTGGACAGTTGCGCCTAGTTCTTATGCGCTCCATTTCCCCCAGGTCTGCCACCAACTGGGATGCCTGGCGGACGATGGCCTCTGAAGCCACCAACGGGTTTAGTATGGAGACCAAAGTCCCATAAAGGTGAGAGGGGGCCAACTGCAGTATTAGGTCTCGCATACCTGCTGTAAATTTTTCCGTATCAGTGCTTTCAAAAGTATCTGAATACATGGCCTCCCTCAGCCCCAGTTCCCAGATGTATGCTTGGAGGTCCTCCATAGAGGACCATAAACCGGTATCAAGTGGTATGTCAGATTTGTTAGGCCACATTAGGCAGCATGCTGCCGTCAACCAATCTATAATAGAATGGTTTTCATCTGCATAGTGGATGGCGGCATATAATCTTTGCCTCAGGGCCGGGTGTATAGTTATAGATGCTAATTTCGACATCTCTGTCCCACTGTCTAATACACTTTCAGCTCCTACATCCCATAACCTTAGGAGCCATTATGGTATGCTTTCTCTAGGTTTTTGACAGAACCGCTGTACTAGGTCCATCAACTCATTTGCTGTATACGGGCGAGCTGTCACATGCAAGCTTGTTTCAGCAGGAGGCCATTGGTCACCGTACTGCTTTTCCCCCATCTCCGTGTCCTGACCAGATGCCGTTGTTTCACTGCATCTTCCTGTGGATGTCCCAGCCCACAGCCCCACTCAGCGCCACCATTCCCGGAGCTCTGCCCTCCCCCACCTCCGCAGACTTCTTCAACCCGCTCGCGTGATGCCATCTCCACAGCAACGGCGCCTGAGCACGCCTGCGCCCACCGTTGCTGTAGCGACGCATCGTCCCGCTCCTGCGCCATGTATCGCCATCACATCATCATGCGGCACCCGAGGAGGAAGTGCCCACTCTGCCGCAACGCCATGGGGTGATCCCGGGGTTCCGAGCACCGCCTCAGCTCCTGCACGTGGGTGTTCGGGGAGGCACTGGGGAGGGGGCTGGGGTGAAGGGGGTGGGGGGCTGTGTGCCACGTACCGCTCTGCGTTGGCTCCGTGGGGTCTGTGTGGCGCTCAGTGTTTCTGCTCGGTGGGGGCAGTTCCACCCCCCTCCCCCCCTCAAATTGGGTATCTCGCTGCCCCCACCCACCCACCCTTCTGCCCACGGCTCACCCATGACCCCCCCCCCCCCTCCCCAGTCCCTGTTTCTTACTTCCAGGACTACACTGTTTCCCCCCTGGTCCCCTTTCCATCTGACTGCTAGAGCCATCCCCCTGCCTCTAGTTCTCATCTACAGTGTCCTCTGTCCATCCGCTTTCCCTGTTTTCCCCCCACAAGTCCTGTTATTCTGATTCCAGGATCCTTTTTTCTCCCCTGCCCTAACTGTCCCCTCCCTCCCCCTTTCCTATGAGTCTAGCCATTCTGACCCCAGGGTACTTTCCCCACTGTCTCCTTCACACTCCTTATATTCCCCCATTCTGATCCTCTCCTCACTCTGTCCCCTCTATTTTACCCCCTGGTTTCCCTGTACCCCCCACTCCCTATGTGTCCTTTTTTGGACCCTGAGAATCCCCTAAAGTCCCCCCAGGCCCCTTTTGCACTTCATAGAAGTCCCCCATAACCCATCAGTTTTCCCCTGTCACCCTCCTTCCACCACCTGACCCCCTTTCCTCCCACTCCCCCTCCCTTACAAGACTCCCTTTACTCCAAGACCCCCTTTCCTACGCATACAAGCCCCAATTTCCCCTTCCCAGCGCCCCAGGTTAGCTCCACTACCCTCTCTCTCCATCTCCAGACCCCCCTTTCTACCCTATAGAGGCCCCCCACAGCCCCTGTCCTTCCTGCCTTTCACCCCTCCCTCTTCTCCCCAACTCTTCTTCTCCCTAACAAAAGCCCCACTCTGCCTTCTCCCCCCCCCTCCACCTGTAGATTCCCACAACCCCACTTTCTACCTCCAAACTCATGCTCGGAACCCCATCCACAGATGTCCCCCTTACCTCTTTCTCCCCCCCCCCACTACCACTGCTATCCACTCTTGTAGTCATGCAGAAGGATCTGAAGATGCCCTGGCAAGGTTTTGTGGTATCCAAGGGATCTTTGAGTGGGCCCACAGGGTCCCTGGAAGGATCTGGAAGCTCCCAGTATGGGTTCTGAAGTTTCTAGGAGCAACTGCAAGGGTCTGGATATATCCCAAAAAGTTCCATTATCTGCTTTTTTCATTCCTATCCCCTTCCCCCTTTCCCTCCCCTTCCCCCTTTTTCTTTGCTTAGGTTTACAGAAATACCTCTTTCTACTGCCAGTGCTCTTCTATGCCAACTTACTATTGCAGCACAACTTTCATACTCACACTTTTCTCTGCTTTTTGGAAACAAAATACACAAAGTCAGCTAAATCAGAGGAGACAACTGCTGTGCATTTTGTCAGGGAAGTTACTTTCTCTACTCCATCTGTCAAGTACTCTCTCCCCCACTACTTCTTCATATTACCTTACATAGTACCTCTGGTACTATTTTCTCCCTCTGTGTTCCTTTACTTAATGAGAGAGAGAGACCTCCTGACATTTAGGACATGTGTCACAGAGAAATTCTTGAAACTTTTCCAGAATACAAAGGCTCCAAGGAAGAAGAAGCAGCATTAAGAACATTTGATTTGAATGTCTGCAGTCAGCTTTTCTTTCTTTTCTCCAACAGGGCTCCAGCCTGAAATCCTTCTGTGACCAAAATGAATGCATTGGATGAAGCGCCAATTACCGGAAGAAAATTCTGATTGGTTTGGAGACCATCAAAAGGAACAGAAGTGTTCCTGAACTGACTGATCCTCTCTTCAGACGTTTCCATCATGTGGACATTCAGCTGCAGAAGGATTGATCCAAGATTAGAGTGACGGGGGTTACATGTCAATAGACAAGCTTATGGTTGTGGTTTAACCTGCAAGATGGCTGAGCATGATGGCACACGGTACGGAATATCCCTTTGGCCACTTTCAGTCAGCTCTCCTAATCCTTTTCCCTCCCAGCTTCTGGGACTCTTTGCTGAGAATGGCCTTGGCTCTCTACAACCTGTTTAGGGGAACTATAAACATAGGTGTGTTAGCAACATTGTTTTTCTTCTGGAACCAAAACATGAAATATTTTGACTCCTGCAGGTGACAACTTTGATGTAAACAAATGGCTTTTTCCCTGAAGGTAAACTTTCAGATTGGGTTTGGAAACTTTTGTCTCTCCCAGTTGTTCAATTTTATTGGATTTAGTGAAGTTACCGTTCCTCCTCAAATTGTTGCTGTTGTTTTTTTTCTTTTTTTGATTCATGTGTTATCTCTGTACCCTTTCCCCTGCCCCTTCCTCTTGTGCGGCCACGTGGTCACCGATGGTGCAATTTATTTTTTTCTTCCTCCCTCTCTCCCTTCTTTTTTCCCTTGTGTACCTGTTACAGATAGCACCACAACAGTGAACTTAGGGTTGAATACCAAGGCAAATGGTCAGCTCATACCAAGGTCACTGTTTTGGTGGGTAGTTTTTTTTCCTTCGTTCTACTTTTTTTTTTTTTTTCTGTCCTTAGTGAGCAGTCCATTTTGACCTGACAGCTGACTTTAAGCTTAACCCTTTGTGGGCTACTTGATGTTCAGGTTGAATTTTAGGGAAAGTTCTTCACCTCTTCACCAAGAGACTTCCATTACTCCAATGCATGTTTTGATATGGTTTGAACAATTTGAAATCTTTGAATTTTGGAGTAGTGCTATGTATTTTAAGTTTCCAAGTGAGAATAAAGCAAACTTTAAAGATGATTATCTGTTTATATATCTAGATAGATAGATGTGCATTTCTTATTTTGGGGTATTTTTTTCTCTTTATGTGTTCTGGGCAGCCTCAAAACTGAGGTGAGATTTGCTGTAAAGGTATCTTCCTGTAGCTAATGGTGTAATATGAACTGCTGCGTCAAGTGCAGCAGCAGAACTGGCAAATCAGTGTAGAAAGGCAGTGACTCAGATTTACCCTGATTCTTTCTGCTTTCCTGTTTTGTTTTTTTTTTCTTACCTGAGGAATGGCATAGAGCTGTATCAGGGGAGGATCAGGTTGGAGATTAGGAAAAGATTCTTCATCATAGAGTGTTTGGGCACTGGAACAGACTCTTCAGGGCACAGGCCAAGGCTACTGGAGTTCAAGGAGCCTTTGGACCATGCTCTCAGACATAGGATTTGAATTTTGGTTGATGCCATGTGGAGCCAGGAGCTGGAGTCAGTGGTCCTCCCTTCCAATTCAGAGTATTCTATGATTTTATCTCAGGTCCTCAAATTATCTTTTACCACTTTTTTGTTCCCCTTTGTCATCTACTATTGAGCTGTGTAGGGAAGTTTATGACTGCTTGGGTTGAGGTAATCCCAAATGAATATACAGACTGGGAGAAGAACTCCTTGAGATTTAGAGGTCCTCACTGATGAAAAACTTGACCTGAACAAGCCGTGAACTCTTGCAACCCAGAAGACCATGAGTATCCTGGATTCCATCAGAAGAAGGGTGGCCAACATGGCAAGGGAGGTGATTGTCCCCCTGCACTCTGCCCTGTTGAGGCCCCATCCAGATCTAGGGCCTCAGCACAGGAAGGACGATGAGCTTTTGAAGAGGGTCCTGAGGAGGGCCACGAAGATGGGCCAAAGGCTGGAGCGCCTCTCCTGTGAAGACAGGCTGAAGGAACTCCAGGTCAGCTTGGAGAAGTAAGGTCGCAGGGACTCCTCATTGTGGCCTTCTGATATCTAAAGAAAATTTCTAAACTTGTGGGCAAACAACTTTTTATATGAGTAGATAGTGATAGGACAAGGGGGGGTGGTTTTAAACTAAAGGAGGGGAGATTTGGATTGGATGTCAAGGGTAAGTTTATACTGAGATAGTGATGATGTGCTGGAACAGGCTGCCCAGAGACGTTGAGGATGTCCCATTCCTCGAGGTGTTCAAGGCCAGGTTGGGTAGGGCCCTGGGCAATGTGATCTAGTACTTGATCTAGCGGCTGGCAACCCTGCTCAGACAGGGGGGTTGAAACTGAATGATCCTTGGGGTCTCTTCCAACCCAGGCCATTCTATGAATTCATGATTTTCATGATTTCTTTTGTACTTCTTTCAGCATCTGAATGGTTACTCAGCAGTTTTCCACAGCTGGGTCCTACCGTAGCAGGGCTGAGAGCAAGAGGGCTGGAGATAGGTTTCCTTTTTTGTGTTAGGAATATGGAGACACAGTCCTGTTTGACGTCATTTCATCTCACACTTTGATTGCACTCAACTTGTGGTTTGAGGCTTTGCATTGGAAACTTGTCATCAACCTGTATCTCTTAGTAGGGTACTGCTCCCTTCTTCTAGCTGGGCTGCCAAGAGGCTGGAGATTCCCTCCTTAGCACTGAGCAAAAACAGGCTTTTACAAGTTGTTGTTCTCATTGTGACTTGACTACCAGGTGTGTTTTCCCAAATGATTCTTGATTCTTTCAGTTCCTGTTGATAAATTTTGACATTAGCAGCTAGGGTTGGCTTGATGATTTCTCTCTGTTCTTGTCATGGGTTTGTCTTGTAATTTCCAGTCTATGAAAATTTCTGGTTTAGTTCTTAACCTTTTCCTGCCTAGTCTATAGTGTCATTTCTATGTTGTGTGCAAAAATATTACTGTTATAATGGTAGCTTCTAATATGCTTTTAGTGGAATGCATTCACAGTGGATTGTCTTCAGTGTGGTACTTCCTGAAAGCAGCAGCTTGCCATGCAATTTTTGCTAATGCAGAGTTGGCAAATCTCTAGCAGCACCATCCAGTGTGTAATTTTTTTTTTACAGTGGTTTGTGAGAGAGGAGTTTCCATTTAGGGAGTTGTGGAAAACAAATTGACTCCTACAATTCCTGCTTTTGTCCTGGAAATATCACTTTCTGTTATCATTGTCGTGGTTTTATGATTTTTTTGGTACTGGTATTCCACATCATGGCATCATGTAGTGCATTGGGAGTCAGGGAGAACTACATTCCCCAGAGGACTTTGCAATGCTTTGTTTTTTTTTCACGTGTTTTCCGCTCAGAGGGAACAGATAAAAACCCTCTGCGGTCACGGGACGTTCTCTCTCTTTCCTCTAGGATCACTTAGGAGTGGGTGCTCGCTGCCGTCCGCCTTCAGCGTTAGCGTAAGGCCTTCGGTTTATCGGGCACTCACTCTCTCTCTCTCTCTCTCTCTCTCTCTCTCTCTCACTCGTTTTGTTTGATTAATTAGGCTTAATTCCAAATTGTATTGCATTATATTGTGTTATTTACTTCCTGATGTCTTATTTAGTAAATTAGCTTTTCCCCCTCAGATCGTTGCCGCTGTTTTGTTTTGGGGCTTATTTCCATTTTTTTTTTTTTCCTTTCCCCCTTCCCCCTGTCCGGGGTGTGGGCCTGTGGGTCTCCTTCCTCGGTTGTTGTGGGCCGAACCGGCCCACAAACCCCTGACATTTTTGGCGCCCAACGTGGGGCACGACCAGCTGCCTTAGCCGGGCAGAGACAAACTTTTAGAGTGAATCTCTGTCTGCTGTTAACAAGCTTATCTGTACTGCAAGTGCTGTACAGCAAAACACGACCTTGAAGTCCGGGCGTACTGCCAGTTGTTCTGGGATATCTGTAAACTTCTTTTGGGTACTGCCAGATTGTTTTAGTACAAGAAAAAAAATAATAATAATAAAAATGTCTTTTCTGTTTCTGTTAAAACTGCCCTTACAGGGATTGTACTTCACCGCTTTTTCCCTCTTAATGCTCAAAACGTACTGGAACTTGGTTAAGTTTGCCATTCTGTTCCATTGGTTCTGGTCCCTATATGATAAATTAAAAGCAATGATAGAGGCACCTACCAGATACCAGGGCACCCCAGCTAATGGAACAAACGATAGCATGTTAACGAACCATGTGATGTTTGAATGGGTATCCAGGTTCCCCTCTCAGTTTTTTATGAATTTTCAAGATCACAGCTTAGGGATGGTGTTAATAATTGGGATATTAGTCCTCCTGCATGTAGTAGCACTTTACATCATGTGCAGGAAGCTTCTCCCAGAAACAGAGAATGTTGAATGGCAGGGAGAGTGGAGAGTTTTAGGAAAGAAATTAGAAGCATGGGGACACCCGGTGTCATGGGATTTTTCTCCTGAACAATTGCAGGATCCTGAGGAGCTAGGCCTGTATCTGAGTAAAGGGTGTTGCGGCTCAGAAAGATCTGAGGTGGAACAGCTTATTTGGGGCTTGGCTTATGCTTACCGAGGTTTATATACTATTATGAAAAAAGAGAGTGTCCAAACTGAGGCCCAAACCAAAGAGGAAAACCTCCCGGTCACACTTGACCAGCCAAAGGAAGCACCAGTATCAAAGTCAGTTGCCCCTGTGGAAGGCAAGAAATGGAAACGTGTGTCCTCGCGTCTAGAACGCAAAGAAGAGGTGCCGAAAGAAGAGGAAGATATAGGTGAGGGGGTGGCCACAACCCCACCACCACCGAGAAAGGCAACAAAGAAAAGTGAGAGACATGTAGAAGAAAGTGATGATGAAGGTGAAGAGAAAGTTAAAGTTACGACGTTTCGTCGGCCCATGAAAATGTCTGAGATCCAAGGCTCAAGAAAGGAGTTTGTTCGACGTCCGGATGAGAGTATTGTCACTTGGTTGCTTCGGTGTTGGGACAACGGGGCCAACAGTGTGTCCCTTGACAGTAACGAAGCTCGCCAACTGGGAAACATTGCCCGAGATCCGGCTGTCGACAGAGGAATCAGCAGGTATATGGATGGAATCGCCAGCCTCTGGCAACGAATGCTAGTAGCTGTGAGGGAAAAATATCCCTACAAGAGTGACCTGGCACCTAAAGTGAAAAGATGGAAAACTATTGAGGAAGGCATCCAGTATTTGAGAGAAACAGCTGTGGCGGAAATGCTGTATGATCCCACGTTTGATCCTGACGATCGGGACCATGATCCAGAGAAAGTAAGGAGTACACCCGAAATATGTCAGAAGCTTTCAAAGTCAGCACCAGAAAGGTACGCCGGTACACTAGTGACAACGTTCAACAGATATGAGGACCAAGACAGAAAACCCCCAGTTTTTGAACTAATTCTTACACTTCAAAACTTCGAACAAAAATTTCCACCGCCATACACGTCCATTTCAGCCATATCAAAGTTAGAAGGACAAATGGTAGATATATTGGGAAAATTATCCCAACTGATTGATAGGGTTGAATCGGTTGCAACTATCAGAAGCAAACGCCGTCCTGCTCGAGCAAATGACAACACTAACTTTACTAACTTCATGTCACGTGCGGCTTTGTGAAGTTACTTACGTGCAAATGGAGAAGATATGAAGGAATGGCATCAAAAACCCACCCCTGCACTGCGAGCACGGGTGAGAGAATTACAACACAGACCAACTACCAGCGAAGTTGTTCCCGTCACTACAGGTAATGAATAGAGGGGCCCTGCCCTCAGCCAGAGGAGGGAGAGGGATAATAGAGTGTATTGGACTGTGTGGATTCGGTGGCCTGGCACATCAAACCCACAGAAATATGAGGCACTGGTGGATACTGGTGCACAATGTACTCTAATGCCTTCAAGTTATAAAGGGGCAGAATTGATTCATCTCTCTGGAGTGACTGGGGGCTTTCAGGAATTGTCTGTGCTGGAGGCAGAAATAAGCCTCACGGGTAAAGACCGGCAGAAGCATCCTGTAGTGACCGGACAGGGGGCCCCATGCATACTTGGTATAGACTATCTCAGAAGGGGGCACTTTAAGGATCCCAAGGGGTATCGATGGGCTTTTGGAATAGCTACTGTGGACACAGATAGCATTAAGCAACTATCTGTTTTACCTGGCCTGTCAGAAGATCCATCTGTTGTCGGGTTGCTACAAGTGGAGGAGCAACAAGTACCAATTGCTACAAAAACAGTGCACAGACGGCAGTACCGCACCAACAGGGATTCCTTGCTCCCTATTCGTAATCTGATTCGTCAGCTAGAGAGCCAGGGAGTGATCAGCAAAACTCACTCCCCGTTTAACAGCCCCATATGGCCGGTGTGTAAAGCCAATGGAGAATGGAGGTTGACGGTAGATTACCGTGGCCTGAATGAAGTCACACCTCCACTGAGTGCTGCTGTGCTGGACATGCTTCAACCCTAGTATGAACTGGAGTCAAAAGCAGTCACATGGTATGCCACGATTGACATTGCTGACGCCTTCTTTTCAATTCCCTTGGCCACAGAATGCAGGCCACAGTTTGCCTTCACCTGGAGAGGCGTTCAGTACACCTGGAACCGTTTGCCCCAGGGGTGGAAGCACAGCCCAACCATTTGCCATGGGTTGATCCAAACTGCATTGGAACAGGGCGGCACTCCTGAGCATCTGCAGTACATCGATGATGTTGTATGGGGCAATACAGCAGAGGAAGTTTTTAAGAAAGGAGAGACAATAATACAGATCCTCCTGCGAGCTGGCTTCGCTATTAAGCGAAGCAAAGTAAAAGGGCCTGCACAAGAAATTCAGTTCCTAGGCATAAAGTGGCAAGATGGACGTCGTCACATCCCAACAGATGTGACTGACAAAATTACTGCCATGTCTCCACCCACCAATAAGACAGAGACCCAAGCTTTTCTGGGCGTAGTGGGATTTTGGAGACTGCATGTTCCAAACTACAGCCTCATTGTGAGCCCCCTTTATCAGGTGACCCGGAAGAAGAATGATTTTGTGTGGGGCCCTGAGCAGCAGCAGGCTTTTGAGCAAATGAAGCAGGAGATAGCCCGTGCCGTGGCCCTGGGGCCAGTGCGGACGGGACAGGATGTAAAGAACATCCTCTACACTGCTGCTAGAAAGGAAGGTCCCACTTGGAGTTTGTGGCAAAGGGCTTTTGAAGAGACCCGAGGCCGACCCCTTGGATTCTGGAGTCGAGCATACAGGGGGTCTGAGGAGCGCTGCACTCCAACTGAGAAGGAGATCTTAGCCGCGTATGAGGGGGTTCGAGCTGCTTCCGAAGTAATTGGTACCGAAACGCAGCTCCTTCTGGCACCTCAACTGCCAGTACTGAACTGGATGTTTAAAGGAACAGTTCCCTCTACCCATCATGCTACTGATGCCACTTGGAGTAAGTGGATTGCGCTGATTACACAGCAAGCTCGGATGGGGAACCCCAACCGTCCAGGAATCCTGGAGGTGATCATGGACTGGCCTGAAGGTAAAAAGTTTGGAACAACACCAGCAGAGGAGGTGTCATGTGCTAAAGAAGCCCCACCATATAATGAACTAACAGAAGATGAAAAGAGATACGCCCTGTTCACAGATGGATCGTGTCGCATTGTGGGAAAGCACCGCAAATGGAAATCTGCTGTGTGGAGTCCCACGCGACAAGTTGCAGAGGCCACTGAAGGAGAAGGAGAATCAAGTCAATTTGCAGAGGTAAAGGCTGTCCAATTAGCCTTAAATATTGCTGAACGTGAGAGGTGGCCAGTGCTTTATCTTTATACTGACTCATGGATGGTGGCAAATGCTTTATGGGGGTGGTTACAGCAGTGGGAACAAAATGGTTGGCAACGGAAGGGTAAACCTATTTGGGCCGCTGAACTGTGGAAAGATATTGCTACCCGAGTAAAGAATATGGTTGTAAAGGTGCGCCACGTAGATGCTAATGTTCCTAAGAGCCGGGCAACTGAAGAACAACAAAACAACCACCAGGTAGATCGAGCTGCCAAAGTTAAGGTGACTCAAGTAGACTTGGACTGGCAACATAAGAGTGAATTATTTCTAGCTCGGTGGGCCCATGAGACCTCGGGCCATCAAGGAAGGGACGCGACCTATAAGTGGGCTAGAGACCGAGGGGTGGACTTAACTATGGATGCCATCGCACAGGTGATCCATGACTGTGATACATGCGCCGCAATTAAACAAGCCAAGAGGATGAAACCTCTTTGGGAGGAAGGGCGATGGCAAAAATATAAATATGGGGAGGCGTGGCAGGTAGATTATATCACCTTGCCACAATCTCGCAGTGGTAAGCGTTATGTGCTCACCATGGTGGAGGCGACCACTGGGTGGCTTGAAACATACGCAGTACCCCATGCTACCGCCCGAAACACCATTCTAGGTCTGGAGAAACAAGTCCTGTGGCGACATGGTACTCCAGAAAGAATTGAGTCTGATAATGGAAGTCATTTTAAAAATTCTCTTGTAGATACTTGGGCCAAAGATCATGGCATTGAGTGGATTTATCATATCCCCTATCATGCACCAGCTTCTGGTAAAATTGAAAGGTACAATGGATTGTTAAAAACCATGTTGAAAGCAATGGGTGGTGGAACATTTAAGCACTGGGAGAAAAATTTGTCAGAAGCCACCTGGTTGGTCAACACCCGAGGATCCATCAATCGCAATGGTCCTGCCCAATCCAGCTCTCTGCCTACTGTAGAGGGAGATAAGGTCCCTGTAGTACATGTAAAGAACATGTTGGGCAAAGCAGTTTGGGTCCTTCCAGCTTCTGGAAAGGGCAAACCTCTCTGTGGAACTGTCTTTGCACAGGGACCTGGGTCTACCTGGTGGGTGATGCAGAAGAATGGGGATGTTCAATGTATACCACAAGGGAATTTGATGTCTGGAGACCGCCCTCAGTAATTCTATGTATATACTTGTATATATATTGTGTGCGTGTATCTAATGCACGTTAATCATTGTTCTTCTGTATGTATCAAGCATGATATAGTGATGTGGAATAAGGGGTGGAATGTCATGGTTTTATGATTTTTTGGTACTGGTATTCCACATCATGGCATCATGTAGTGCATTGGGAGTCAGGGAGAACTACATTCCCCAGAGGACTTGGCAATGCTTTGTATTTTTTCACGTGTTTTCCGCTCAGAGGGAACAGATAAAAACTCTCTGCGGTCACGGGACGTTCTCTCTCTTTCCTCTAGGATCACTTAGGAGTGGGTGCTCGCTGCCGTCCGCCTTCAGCGTTAGCGCCGCCTTCAGCGTTAGCGTAAGGCCTTCGGTTTATCGGGCACTCACTCTCTCTCTCTCTCTCTCTCACTCGTTTTGTTTGATTTATTAAGCTTAATTCCAAATTGTATTGCATTATATTGTGTTATTTACTTCCTGATGTGTTATTTAGTAAATTAGCATTTCCCCCTCAGATCGTTGCCGCTATTTAATTTTGGGGCTTATTTCCTTTTTTCCCTTTCCCCCTTCCCCCTGTCCGGGGTGTGGGCCTGTGGGTCTCCTTCCTCGGTTGTTGCGGGGCCGGGCCGAAACAGCTCACAAACCCCTGACAGAAGGCGGGTCAGAGCAAGGTAGGGCAGGGAAAGGCAGGTCAGGGCAGGTTAGGGGAAGGCAAAGCAGGGTGAAGCAGGGCAAGGCAAGGAAGACAAGGCAGGGCAGGGGAAAATAGGGTAGGTTAGGGGAAAGCAAGGCAGGGCTGGACAAGGGGAAGGCAGAGCAAAGCAAGGCAGGGCAGGGCAGGGCGGGGCAGGGCAGATCAGGGCAGGGCAAGGCAAGGAATACACAGCAGGGTAGGGGAAGGCAGGACAAAGCAGTGCAGGGCAAAGCCGGGCAGGGCAAGGCAAGGAAAGTCAGGGCAAGGCTGGGCTGGGCAGGGCATGGCAGGGCAAGGCAAGGAAAGTCAAGGCAAAGCTGGGCTGGGCAGTGCTTGGCAGGGTGGGGCAAGGCAATGCAGTGCAGTGCAGGGCAGGGCATAGCAGGGAAGGCAGGGCAAGGCAGGACAGGGTGGGGCAGGGTAGTACAGGGCGGGGCAGGGCCAGTCAGGGCCAAGCAAGGCAAGGCAAAGATAGTGCAGGGCAAGGCAGGGCAGGGCAAGGCAAGGAATACACAGCAGGGTAGGGGAAGGCAGGACAAAGCAGTGCAGGGCAAAGCCGGGCAGGGCAAGGCAAGGAAAGTCAGGGCAAGGCTGGGCTGGGCAGGGCATGGCAGGGCAAGGCAAGGAAAGTCAAGGCAAAGCTGGGCTGGGCAGTGCTTGGCAGGGTGGGGCAAGGCAATGCAGTGCAGTGCAGGGCAGGGCATAGCAGGGAAGGCAGGGCAAGGCAGGACAGGGTGGGGCAGGGTAGTACAGGGCGGGGCAGGGCCAGTCAGGGCCAAGCAAGGCAAGGCAAAGATAGTGCAGGGCAAGGCAGGCCAGGGCAAGGTAAGGCATGCAAAGTAGGGCAGGGCAAGGCAGGGCAGGGCTGAGCGGGGCAGGGCAGAACAGGTGAAGGCAGGGCAAGAGAAGGGAAAAAAAAACTGTCCCGTCAGTGGCCGCGCGGCCGCCTCAGCAGAGCCGCACGCTCCGGGGGGAGGGGAAAACAGAGGGAATAGAGGGTCTGTAAAGAAAAACACAACGGCACGATCTGAGAAGGAACGGTAACTTTACTAAATCTAATAGAATTGAACAATTGAGAGAGAGAGACAAAATTTCCAAACCAGAAAATTGGGAGCTTACTTTACACGTGCTGAACTCCTCACGGCAGCCCCGACAGCGCGCCACAAAAGCGCGGGCCTCGCGTCTGGTACGGAGCTCCGCCCCTCCCCTGCTCCCCACAGTATTAACGCCTTAACGGCCTGCATGATGTTCTGATGTGGAATACCGGCATCAAAACCACAAAACCACAACAGCAGGGCAAGGCAGGGCAAGGTAGAGCCGGGCAAATAAGACATAGCAGGGCAAGGCAGGGCAAAGCGGGGCAGGGCGGGGTAGGGCAATGCAATATCAGGCAAGGCAAGGCATGGCAGGGCAGGGCAGGCCAGGGCAGGGCAAGACAGAGCAAGGCTGGACAAGGCAAGGCAAGGCAGGGCAAGGCAAGGCAGAACAAGGCAGGGCCGAGCAGAGGAACGCAAGGAAGGGCAGGGTAAGGCAAGACAAGGCAAGGCAGGGCAGGTCAGGGCAAGGTAGGGCAGGGCAAAGAAGGGCATGGCAGGGCAGGGTAAGGCGGGGCTTGGCAGGGCAATGCAGGACAAGGTAGAGCAGGGCAGGGCAAGGCAGGGCAAAGCAGGGCAAGGAATGACAGGGCAAGACAAGGCAGGGCAGGGCAGGGAAAAACAAGGCAGAGCATTGCAAGGTAAGGCAGGGCAGGGCAAGGCAAGGCATGGCAGGGAAGGGCAGGGCAGGGCAAGGTAGGGCAGGGCAAAGTAGGGCATGGCAGGGCAGCGTAAGGCGGGGCTTGGCAGGGCAAGGCAAGGCAAGGCAGTGCAAGGCAGGTCAGGGAAAGCCAACGCAGGGCAGGTCAGGGGAAAGAAGGGCAGGGGAAGGCAGGGCAGGGTGAAGCAGGTTAAGGCAAGGAAGACAAAGCAGGGCAGGGGAAAATAGGGCAGGGCAAGGCAAGGCAGTGCAGGGCAGGGCAGGTCTGAGCAGGGAAGGCATGGCAAGGCAGCACAGGGGGGGCAGGGTAGTGCAGGGCAGGGCAGGGCAGTGAAAGGCAGGTCAGGGAAAGCCAACGCAGGGCAGGTCAGGGGAAAGAAGGGCAGGGGAAGGCAGGGCAGGGTGAAGCAGGTTAAGGCAAGGAAGACAAAGCAGGGCAGGGGAAAATAGGGCAGGGCAAGGCAAGGCAGTGCAGGGCAGGGCAGGTCTGAGCAGGGAAGGCATGGCAAGGCAGCACAGGGGGGGCAGGGTAGTGCAGGGCAGGGCAGGGCCAGGCAGGGCCAAGCAGGGCAAGGCAAAGATAGTGCAGGGCAAGGCAGGGCGGGGCAGGGCAAGGCAAGGCAAGGATAGGCAGGGCAATGTAAGGCAGGGCAAAGCAAGGTAAGGCAGTGCAAGGCACTACGGGTCAGCGAAAGGCAGGGCAGGGAAGGCAGGGCAAAGTAGGGCAGGGCAAAACAAGGCAGGGCACGGTAAAGCGGAGCTTGGCAGGGCAAAGCAAGGCAGGGTGGGGCAGGGCAATGCAGGGCAAGGAAGGGCAGGTTGGGTCTGGGCATATAAGGGTAGGGCAAGGCAAGACAGGGCTGAGCGGGGCAGGGCAGAACAGGTGAAGGCAGGGCAGGGCAAGGTAGGGCAATTCAAGGTAAGACAAGGCAAGGAATGGCAAGGCATGGCAAAGCAGGGCAAGGCAGAGCAAGGCTGGACAAGGTAAGGCAAGGCAGGGCAGGGCAAAGTCGGGCATGGCAGGGAAAGGCACGGCAAGGCAAGACAGGGCAGGGCAAGTCTGGACGGGGCAGGGCAGAACAGGTGAAGGCAGGGCAGGGCGGGGTAGGGCAATTCAAGGTCAGGCAAGGCAAGGATTGGCTGGGCAGAACAGGGCAATGCAGAGCAAGGCTGAATAAAGGAAGGCAAGGCAGGGCAGAGCAGAGGAAGACAAAGAAGGGCAGGGTAAGGCGGGGCTTGGCAGGGCAAGGCAAGGCAAGGCAGGGAAGGGCAGGAAAGGGAAGGGCAAGGCAGGGCAGGGCAAGGGAAGGCAGGGCAGGGCAAGGGAAAGCAGGGCAAGGAATGACAGGGCAAGACAAGGCAGGGCAGGGCAGGGAAAAGCAAGGCAGAGCATAGCAAGGTAAGGCAGGGCAGGGCAAGGCAGGGCAGGGCAGGGCAAGACATGGCAAGGCAGGGAAGGGCAAGTTAGGGCAAGGCAAGGCAAGGCAGGGCAGGGCAAGGCAAGGCAGGGCAGGGCAAGGCAAGGCAGGGCAGGGCAGGGCAGGGCAAGGCAGGCAAGGCAGAGTAGGGAAGGACAGGGCAAGGCAGGGCAGGGCAATTTAGGGCAGGGCAAGGCAAGGCAGGGCAGGGCAAGGCAAGGCAGGGCAGGGCAAGGCAGGGCAGGGCAGGGCAAGGCAGGCAAGGCAGAGTAGGGAAGGACAGGGCAAGGCAGGGCAGGGCAGGGCAAGGTTAGGCAGGTCAGGGAAGGGTAGGGCAAGGCAAAACAAAACAAGGCAGAACAAGGCAGGGCAGGGCAGAAGAAGGCAAGGCATGGCAAAGAAAGGCAGGGCAGGGCGAATCAAGGTAAGGCAGGGCAGGAGAAGACAGGGCAAAGCAAGGCAGGGCAGTGCAGGGCGGGTCAGAGCAAGGCAAGGCAGGGCAAGGAAAGTCAGGGCAGGGCAAGGAAGGGCATGACAGGGCAAGGTAGGGCTGGGAAAAGTAGGGCATGGCAGGGCAGCGTAAGGCAGGGCTTGGCAGGGCAATGCAGGACAAGGTAGGGCAGGGTAAGGCAAGGCAGGGCAGGGCAAGTCGAGGCAAGGCAGGACAAGTAAAGGGAAGGCAGAACAAGGCAAGGCAAGGTAGGTCAAGGCAAGGCAGTGCAATGCAGTACGGGTCAGGACAAGGCAGGGCAGGGATAGGCAAGGCAGGACAGGTCAGGGGAAAGAAGGGTAGGGGAAGGCAGGGCAGGGTGAAGCAGGTTAAGGCAAGGAAGACAAGGCAGGGCAGGGGAAAATAGGGCAAGGCAAGGCAGTGCAGGGCAGGGCAGGTCTGAGCAGGGAAGGCAGGGCAAGGCAGCACAGGGTGGGGCAGGGTAGTGCAGGGCGGGGCAGGGCCAGGCAGGGCCAAGCAGGGCAAGGCAAAGATAGTGCAGGGCAAGGCAGGGCAGGGCAGGGCAAGGCAAGGATAGGATAGGCAGGGCAATGTAAGGCAGGGCAAAGCAAGGTAAGGATAGGCAGGGCAATGTAAGGCAGGGCAAAGCAAGGTAAGGCAGTGCAAGGCACTACGGGTCAGCGAAAGGCAGGGCAGGGAAGGCAGGGCAAAGTAGGGCAGGGCAAAACAAGGCAGGGCACGGTAAAGCGGAGCTTGGCAGGGCAAAGCAAGGCAGGACAGGGCAGGGCAGTGCAGGGCAAGGAAGGGCAGGTTGGGACTGGGCATATAAGGGTAGGGCAAGGCAAGGCAGGGCTGAGCGGGGCAGGGCAGAACAGGTGAATGCAGGGCAGGGCAAGGTAGGGCAATTCAAGGTCAGACAAGGCAAGGAATGGCAAGGCATGGCAAAGCAGGGCAAGGCAGAGCAAGGCTGGACAAGGTAAGGCAAGGCAGGGCAGGGCAAAGTCGGGCATGGCAGGGCAAGGCAAGGCAGAACAAGGCAGGGCAAGCCAAGGATAGGCAGGGCAGGGTGGGTCAGGGCAGGGTGGGGCAGTGCAAGGTAAGGCAGTGCAAGGCAGTATGGGTCAGGACAAGGCAGGTCAGGGAAAGGCAAGGCAGGGCAGGTCAGGGGAAAGAAGGGCAGGGGAAGGCAGAGCAGGGTGAAGCAGGTCAAGGCAAGGAAGACAAGGCAGGGCAGGGGAAAATAGGGCAGGGCAAGGCGAGGCAGGGCAGGGCAGGACAGGGCAGGGCAAGGGAAGCCAGGGCAAGGCAAGGATAGCCAGGGCAAGGCAAGGCAAGGCAAGGATAGACAGGGCAGGGGAAAGCAGGGCAAGGCAGGGCAGGGCGGGGCGGGGCACGGTAATGCAAGGTCAGGCAAGGCAAGGCAGGGCGAGGCAGGGCAAGGCAGGGCAAGGCAAGGATAGACAGGGAAGGCAGAGTAGGGCAAGGCAGGGCATGGCAGGGCAGAATCAAGGCAGGGCAGAATCAAGGCAGGGCAGAACAGAGGAAGGAAAGTAAGGGCAGGGCAGGGCAGGGCAAGGCAGGACAAGGTAGAGCAGGGCTGGGAAAAGTAGGGCATGGCAGGGCAGTGTAAAGCATGGCTTGGCGGGGCAATGCAGGACAAAGAAGGGCAGGGCAAGGGAGGGCAAGTCGGGGCAAGGCAGGACAAGTCAAGGGAAGGCAGAACAAGGCAAGGCAAGGTAGGTCAAGGCACGGCAGGGCAGGGCAATGCAAGGCAAGGCAGTGCAAGGCAGTATGGGTGAGGACAAGGCAGGACAGTGAAAGGCAAGGTAGGGCAGGTCAAGGGAAAGAAGGGCAGGGGAAGGCAGGGCAGGGTGAAGCAGGTCAAGGCAAGGAAGAGAAGGCAGGGCAGGGGAAAATAGGGCAAGGCAAGGAAAGGCAATGCAGGGCAGTGCAGGGCAGGGCAGGTCGGAGCAGGGAAGGCAGGGCAAGGCAGGACAGGGAGGGGCAGGGTAGTACAGGGCGGGGCAGGGCCAAGCAGGGCAAGGCAAAGATAGTGCAGGGCAAGGCAGGGCAGGGCAAGGCAAGGCAAGGAAACTCAGGGCAAGGCTGGGCTGAGCAGGGCAGGGCACGGCAGGGTAGGGCAAGGAAGGGCAAGGCAAGACAGAGAACACAGGGCAGAGCAAGGCAGGGCAGGGTTGTGCAGGGCTGGTCAGGGCAAGGCAAGGAAAGTCAGGGCAAGGCTGGGCTGGGCAGGGCAGGCCAGGCCAAGGCAAAGCAATGCAGTGCAGTGCAGGGCAGGGTGGAGCAGGGAAGGCAGGGCAAGGCAGGACAGGGTGGGGCAGGGTAGTACAGGGCGGGGCAGGGCCAGGCAGGGCCAAGCAGGGCAAGGCAAAGATAGTGCAGGGCAAGGCAGGGCAGAACAGGGCAGGGCAGGGCAAGGTAATGTAGGGCAGGGCAAGGTAAGGCATGGCAAAGCAGGGCAGGGCAAGGCTGGGCAAGGCAAGGAAAGACAGGGCAGAGCAAAAAAGAGCAAGTCTGGACTAGGTAAGGCAAGGTAGGTCAAGGGAAGGCAGGGCAGGGCAAAGCAGGGCAAGGAATGACAGAGCATAGCAAGGTAAGGCAGGGCGAGGCAAGCAATGGCAGGGCAGGGTAAGGGCACAGGCAAGGGGAAGAGCAAGGTAAAGGCAAGGCAGGGTAGGGCAATGCAAGGCAAGGAAAAGCTGGGCAGGGCAGGGCAAGGGAAGGCATGGTAAAGCAGGGCAGGGCAGGGCAAGGGAAGGCAGGGCAAGGCAGGACAGGGTGGGGCAGGGTAGTACAGGGCAGGGCAGGGCCAGGCAGGGCCAAGCAGGGCAAGGTAAAGATAGTGCAGGGCAAAGCAGGGTAGGGCAAGGCAAGGCAATGCAAGGCAAGAAAATTAAGGCAAGGCTGGGCTGGGCAAGGCAGGGCAAGGCAGGGCAGAACAGGGCAGGGCAGGGCAAGGGAAGGCAGGGCAGGGCAAGGTAGGGAAGGTTGGGCAGGGGAAGGCAGGGCAGAGCAAGGCATGCAAAGCAGGACAGGGCAAGAGACAGCAGGGCAGGGCAAGGCTAGGTAAGGCAGGGCAGGGCAAGGGAAGGCAAGGCAGAGCAAGGGAAGGCAAGGTAGGGCAGGGCAGGGTATGGCAGGGCTTGGCAGGGCAAGGTAAGGCAGAGCAGGGCAAGGCAAGGCATTTCAAAGTAGGGCAAGGCAGGGCAGAAGAAGTGAAAGCAGGGCAGGGCAGGGCAAGGGAAAGCAGGACAGGGCAAGGCAGGGTAGGGCAAGGGAAGGCAGAGCAGGGCAAGGGAAGGCAGGGCAAGGGAAAGCAGGACAGGGCAAGGCAGGGCAGGGCAAGGGAAGGCAGGGCAGGGCAAGAGGAAGGCAGAGCAAAGCAAGGCAGGGCAGGGCGGGGCAGGGCAGATAAGGGCAGGGCAAGGCAAGGAATACATGGCAGGGTAAGGGAAGGCAGGTCAAAGCAGGGCAGGGCACAGCCGGGCAGGGCAAGACAAGGAAAGTCAGGGCAAGGCTGGGCTGGGCAGGGCTTGGCAGGGCAAGGCAAGGAAAGTCAGGGCAAGGCTGGGCTGGGCAGGGCTTGTCAGGGCAAAGCAAGGAAAGTCAGGGCAAGGCTGGGCTGGGCAGGGCTTGTCAGGGCAAGGCAAGGAAAGTCTGGGCAAGGCTGGGCTGGGCAGGGCATGGCAGGGCAAGGCAAGGCAATGCAATGCAGTGCAGGGCAGGGCGGAGCAGGGAAGGCAGGGCAAGGCAGGACAGGGTGGGGCAGGGTAGTACAGGGCAAGGCAGGGCAAAGCAGGGCAGGGCAAGGGAAGGCAGGGCAAGACAGGGCAAGGAAAGGTAAGAGAAAGCAGGGCAAGGCAACGTAAGGCATGGCAAAGCAGGTCAGGGCAAGGCAAGCTATACAGGGCAGGGCAAGGGATGGCAAGGCAGGGCAAAGCAGGGTAAGGAGGGGCTTCGCAGGGTAGGGTAAGGCGGGGCTTGGCAGGGCAAGGGAAGGCAAGGCAGGGCAGGGCAGGGTAAGGCGTGGCTTGATAGGGCAAGGTAAGGCAGAACAAGGCAGGGCAGGGCAAGGATAGGCAGAGCAGGGTTAGGCAGGGCAAGGCAAGAAAAGACAAGGCAGGGTGGGTCAGAGCAAGGCAGGTCAGGGTGGGGCAGGCAAGGTAAGGAAGACAAGGCAGGGCAGGGGAAGTCAGGATAGGGCAGGGCAGGGCAAGGCAAGGAAAGGCAGGGAAGGCGGGTCAGAGCAAGGTAGGGCAGGGAAAGGCAAGTCAGGGCAGGTTAAGGGAAGGCAAAGCAGGGTGAAGCAGGGCAAGGCAAGGAAGACAAGGCAGGGCAGGGGAAGGCAAGGCAGGGCAGGTCAAGGGGCAGGGCAGATCAGGGCAGGGCAAGGCAAGGAATACACGGCAGGGTAGGGGAAGGCAGGGCAAAGCAGGGCAGGGCACAGCCAGGTAGGGCAAGGCAAGGAAAGTCAGGGCAAGGCAAGGCAATGCAGTGCAGTGCAGGGCAGAGCGGAGCAGGGAAGGCAGGACAGGGTGAGGCAGGACAGGGTGGGGCAGGGTAGTACAGGGCGGGGCAGGGCCAGGCAGAGCCAAGCAAGGCCAGGCAAAGATAGTACAGGGCAAGGCAGGACCGGGCAGAGCAAGGGAAGGCAGGGCAAAGTAAAGCATGGTAAGGCATGCAAAGCAGGGCAGGGCAAGGCAGGGCAGAACAGGGCAAGGGAAGGCAGGGCAGGGCAAGGGAAGGCAGGGCAGGACAGGGCAAGGGAAGGCAGGGCAGGACAGGGCAAGGGAAGGCAGGGCAGGACAGGGCAAAAGAAGGCAGGGCAGGACAGGGCAAGGGACGGCAGGGCAGGACCGGGCAAGGGACGGCAGGGCAGGGCAGGGCAAAGTAAACCAGGGCAGGGCAAAGTAAACCAGGGCAGGGCAAGGATAGGCATGGCAGGGCAAGGCAAGGCAAAGAATGGCAAAGCAGGGCGACGCAGGGCAGGGTTAGGGAAGGCCGGGAAGCGCAGAGCAGGGCATGGCAATGTAAGGCAGGGCTATGCAGGGCAGTGCAGTGCAGGGCAGGGCAGGTCGGAGCAGGGAAGGCAGGGCAAGGCAGGGCGAAACAGGGCAGGGCAGGGCAAGGCAGGGCAGAACAGGGATGGGCACGGCAGGGCAAGGGAAGGCAGGGCAGGGCAGGGCAAGGGAAGGCAGGGCAAGGTATGCAAAGCAGGGCAGGGCAAGGCAGGGCAGACCAGGGCAAGGCAAAGTAAAGATAGTGCAGCACAAGGCAGAGCAGAGCAGGGCAAGGGAAAAGCAGGGCAGGACAGGGAAAGGTAAGGCATGCAAAGCAGGGCAGGGCAAGGCAGAGCAAGGCAGGGCAAGGAAGGGCAGGGCAGGGCAAGGGACAGCAGGGCAGGGGAGGGCAAGGGAAGGCAGGGCAGGGCAGGGCAAGGGAAGGCAGGGCAGGGCAAGGGAAGGCAGGGCAGGGCAGAGCAAGGGAAAACAGGGCAGGGCAGGGCAAGGGAAGGCAGGGCAGGGCAGGGCAAGGGAAGGCAGGGCAGGGCAAGGGAAGGCAGGGCAGGGCAGGGCAAGGGAAGGCAGGGCAGGGCAAGGGCAGGCAGGGCAGGGCAGGGCAAGGGAAGGCAGGGCAGGGAAGGGCAGGGCAAAGCAAAGATAGAGAAGGGCAAGGCAGGGCAGGGCAGTGTAAGAGAAGGCAGGGCAGGGCAGGGCAAGGGAAGGTAGGGCAGGGCTGGGCAAGGGAAGGTAGGGCAGGGCAAGGGAGGGCAGGGCAGGGCAAGACAGGGCAGGGCAGGGCAAGGGAAGGCAGGGCAGGGCAAGGGAAGGCAGGGCAGGGCAAGGCAAGGCAGTGCAGGGCAGGGCAAGGGAAGGCAGGGCAGGGCAAGGGCAGGCAGGGCAGGGCAGGGCAAGGCAAGGCAGGGCAGGGAAGGGCGGGGCAAGGCAAAGATAGAGAAGGGCAAGGCAGGGCAGGGCAAGGCAGGGCAGGGCAGTGTAAGAGAAGGCAGGGCAGGGCAGGGCAAGGGAAGGTAGGGCAGGGCTGGGCAAGGGAAGGTAGGGCAGGGCTGGGCAAGGGAAGGTAGGGCAGGGCAAGGGAGGGCAGGGCAGGGCAAGGCAGGGCAGGGCAAGGCAGGGCAGGGCAAGGCGAGGCAGGGCAGGGCGAGGCGGGGTAGGGCAGGGCAAGGCAAGGATGGGCAGCGCAAGGCAGGACAAGGCAAGGAAGACAAGGCAGGGCATATCAGAGCAAGGCAGGTCAGGTAGGGGCAGGCAAGGTATGGAAGATAAGGCAGGGCAGGGGAAGTCACAATAGGGCAGGGCAGGGCAGGGCAAGGCAAGGAAAGGCAAGGAAAGGCAGGGAAGGCGGGTCAGAGCAATGTAGGGCAGAGAAAGACAGGTCAGGGCAGGTTAGGGGAAGGCAAAGCAGGGTGAAGCAGGGCAAGGCAAGGAAGACAAGGCAGGGCAGGGGAAAATAGGGCAGGGCAGGGGAAGGCAAGGCAGGGTAGGTCAAGGGGAAGGCAGAGCAAAGCAAGGCAGGGCAGGGCGGGGTAGTGCAGATCAGGGCAAGGCAAGGCAAGGAACACAAGGCAGGTTTGGGGAAGGCAGGGCAAAGCAGGGCAGGGCACAGCCGGGCAGGGCAAGGCAAGGAAAGTCAGGGCAAGGCTGGGATGGGCTGCGCTTGGCAGGGCAAGGCAAGGCAAGGAAGTGCAGTGCAGGGCACGGTGGAGCAGGGAAGGCAGGGCAAGGCAGGACAGAGTGGGGCAGGGTAGTACAGAGTGGGACAGGGCCAGGCAGAGCCAAGCAAGGCAAGGCAAAGATAGTGCAGGATAAGGCAAGGCCAGGCAGGGCAGAACAGGGCAGGGCACAACAATAATAGGCAGGGCAGGGCATGACAAAGCAGGGCAGGGCAAGGAAAGGCATGGCAAAGCAGGGCAGGGCAAGGAATGCTAAGCAGGGCAGGGCAAGGCAGGGCAGGGCATGGCAGTGCAGGGCAGGGCAGGGAAGGGCAAGGGAAGGCAAGGCAAGGAAAGGCAGGGTAAGGCGGGGCTTGGCAGGGCAAGGTAAGGCAGAACAAGGCAGGGCATGGCAAGGATAGGCAGGGCAGGGTAAGGCAAGGCAAGGCAAGGAAGACAAGGCTGGGCGGGTCAGAGCAAGGCAGGTCAGGGTGGGGCAGGCAAGGTAAGGAAGACAAGGCAGGGCAGGGGAAAATTGGGTAGGTCAGGGGAAGGCAAGGTAAGGCAAGGAAAGGCAGGGAAGGCGGGTCAGAGCAAGTTAGGGCAGGGAAAGGCAGGTCAGGGCAGGTTAGGGGAAGGCAAAGCAGGGTGAAGCAGAGCAAGGCAAGGAAGACAAGGCAGGGCAGGGAAAAATAGGGCAGGGCAGGGGAAGGCAAGGCAGGGCAGGTCAAGGGGAAGGCAGAGCAAAGCAAGGCAGGGCAGGGCAAAGCAGGGCAGATCAGGGCAGGGCAGGGCAAGGCAAGGAATACACGGCATGGTAGGGGAAAGCAGAGCACAGCTGGGCAGGGCAAGGCAAGGAAAGTCAGGGCAGGTCAAGGGGAAGGCAGTGCAAAGTAAGGCAGGGCAGGGCAAGGAAGTGAAGGCAGGGCACGGGAAAACAGGGCAGGTCTGGGTAGGTGTAGGGAAATAACCCTAAAGAAAGCACTTCAAGGAAGTAGTGCGAAAGGATCCTAAGTGGGGAGGCCCTTGTTGTTTGCAACATTTTCAAGGCACTGGGTCTGCTATCTCTAGATCTTTCATTCAGATCTCGAAGGGTTTCGTGGAGTCTCTTCGTCCACCCCTGCGAAGACTGAGAGTCTGTCTTGTTCTCTTCTGCCCAGCGTTGTATCATTGCACCCGTGAAATGAGTCCCTTGGTCGCTCTCAATGACTTGTGGTGTCCCGTAGGCAGCCATCAATCTTGTGAGCGCCTTGATAGTATATGCCTGGTTGGCTTTTGGTACTGGATAGGCCTGCATTAGCCCACTTGCAGTGTCAACACAGGTTAGGGCATATCTCGCCCCCTCAGATCGAGGGAGGGGCCCAATATAATCAACCTGCCATCGCTGTAGAGGATTGTGTCCTCTAGCAAGATGGGCTGTAGTTTCAGGCAACGACATCGGTCTCATTCTGGAGCAGGCATCACAGTCTCGGCATGCTTGAGCTATGTCCGATAATTGTACGGGCAGTCCCCATGCTTTGGCAGCTGCCCACATGGTCTTCTGTCCAGCACGCCGCAACTTTTGATGTAACCAGTAGGCGATGTTCTCAGATGGTGAGTTCTCAACCCATCTAACTCGGGCCAGTGTGTCGGCTTCATCATTTCCTGGTGACTGTAGGGGTCGGTGACCAGAAACATGGTAGACACGTACAGTTCTGTGTTTAACTGTATTCCATATGTCTAACCACATATCTTTGCCCCAGATCGGTCGGGAGTGGATAGTCCAGTCCTGGGTAGCCCACTGTGCGATCCAAAGAGTGAGCCCCCGGTACAGGGTGAGGAAAGCAATGGCAGGGCAGGGTATGGGCATGGGCAAGGGGAAGAGCAAGGTAAAGGCAAGGCAGGGCAAGGCAAGGCAGGGTAGGGCAATGCAAGGCAAGGAAAGGCTGAGCAGGGCAGGGCAAGGTAAAGGCAGGGCAAGGCAAGGAAAGGCATGGCAAAGCAGGGTAGGGTAATGCCGGGCAGGGCAGGGCAGGGCAAGGCAGGGCATTGCAAGGGAAGGCAGGGCAGGGCAAGGTAAGGCAGGGCAGGGCAGGACAGGGCAGGGCATGGCAGGGCAAGGTAGGTCTGGGCAAATTTGGGCATGGCAGGGCAGGGCAAGGCAGGGCAAGGTAGAGCCGGGGAAAGTAAGGCATAGCAGGGCAGGGCAGGGCAAGGCTGATCAAAGTAAGGCAAGGAAGGGCAAGGCAAGGCTGAACAAGGCAGGGCCGAGCAGAGGAAGGCAAGGAAGGGCAGGGCAGGGCAAGGCAAGGCATGGCAAAGCAAGTCAGGGTAGGGCAATGCAAGGTAAGGCAGGGTAAGGTAGGGAACGGCAGGGCAGGGGAAGGAAAGGAAGACAAGGCAGGGCAGGGGAAAACAGGGCAGGTCAGTGTAGAGCAAGGCAAGGAAGACAAGGAAGGGCAGAAGAAGGCAGGAGAAGGCATGGCAGGGCAAAGCAAAGCATGGCAAAGCAGGGCAGGGCAAGGGAAGGCAGGGCAGGATGCATCAGGGCAAGGCAAAACAAGGCAAGGCAGAACAAGGCAGGGCAAGGCAAGGTTAGGCAGGGCAGGGTGCGTCAGGGCAGTGTGGGGCAAAGCAAGGTAAGGCAGTGCAAGGGAGTACGGGTCACGCCAAGGCAGGTCAGGGAAAGGCAGGGCAGGTCAGGGGTAAGAAGGGCAGGGGAAGGCAGAGCAGGGTGAAGCAGGTCAAGGCAACGAAGACAAGGCAGGGCGGGGAAAATAGGGCAGGGCAAGGCAAGGATAGGCAGGGCAAGGCAAGGCACGGCAAAGCAGGGCAGGGCAAGGCAGGGCAGGGCAGAACTGGGCAAGGGAAGGCTGGGCAGTGCAAGGGAAGGCAGAGCAGGGCGGAGCAGGGCAGGGCTAAAGAAGGCAGGGCAGGGCAGGGCAATGCAGGGCAGGGCAATGCAGGGCAGGTCGGAACAGGGAAGGCAGGGCAAGGCAGGACAGGGTGGGGCAGAGTAGTGCAGGACGGGGCAGGGTCAGGCAGGGCCAAGCAGGGCAAGGCAAAGATAGTGCAGGGCAAGTCAGGGCAAGGCAAGGCAATGCAAGGCAAGGTAAGGCAGGGCAGGGTGGGGCAGGGCAAGGCAAGGAATACACGGCAGGGTAGGGGAAGGCAGGGCAAAGCAGGTCCAGGCACAGCCGGGCAAGGCATGGCAAGGAAAGCCAGGGCAAGCCTGGGCTGGGTAGGGCTGGGCAGGGTAAGGCAAGAAAATTAAGGCAAGGCTGGGCTGGGCAGGGCAGGGTAGGGCAAGGCAAAGCAATGCAGTGCAGGGCAGGGCAGGGCATAGCAGGGAAGGCAGGGAAAGGCAAAGATAGTGCAGGGCCAGGCAGGGCCAAGCAGGGCAAGGCAAAGATAGTGCAGGGCAAGTCAGGGCAGGGCAAGGCAATGCAAGGCAAGGTGAGGCAAGGCAAGGTAAGGAAGGGCAGGGTGGGGTAGGGCAAGACATGGAATACACGGCAGGGTAGGGGAAGGCAGGGCAAAGCAGGTCAGGGCACAGCCGGGCAGGGCAAGGCAAGGAAAGCCAGGGCAAGCCTGGGCTGGGTAG
This sequence comes from Callipepla californica brunnescens, assembly GCA_023055505.1. Classification (NCBI taxonomy): domain Eukaryota; kingdom Metazoa; phylum Chordata; class Aves; order Galliformes; family Odontophoridae; genus Callipepla; species Callipepla californica. The sequence continues at coordinate 67,675,091 of JALIRH010000003.1, forward strand.
GGCTGGGCAGGGTAAGGCAAGAAAATTAAGGCAAGGCTGGGCTGGACAGGGCAGGGTAGGGCAAGGCAAGGCAAAGCAATGCAGTGCAGGGCAGGGCAGAGCAGGGAAGGCAAAGCAAAGCAGGACAGGGTGGGGCAGGGTAGTACAGGGCGGGGCAGGGCTAGGCAGGGCAAGGCAAAGATAGTGCAGGGCAAGGCAGGGCAGAACAGGGTAGGGCAGCGCAGGGAAAGGGAAGGCAGGGAAGGGCAGGGCAGTGAAGGGAAGGGCAGGGCAAGGTAAGGCATGGCAAAGCAGGGCAGGGCAAGGCATGCAAAGCAGGGCAGAGCAGGGCAAGGCAGAGCAGGGCAGGGCAAGGCAAGGGAAGGCAAGGTAGGGCAGGCAGGGTAAGGCGGGGCTACGCAGGGCAAGGTAAGGCAGAACAAGGCAGGGCAAGGCAGGGCAAGGCAAAGAAGACAAGGCAGGGCATATCAGAGCAAGGCAGGTCAGGGTGGGGTAGGCAAGGTAAGGAAGACAAGGCAGGGCAGGGGAAGTCAGGATAGGGCAGGGCAGGGCAAAGCAAGGCAAGGAAAGGCAGGGAAGGCGGGTCAGAGCAAGGTAGGGCAGGGAAAGGCAGGTCAGGGCAGGTTAGGGGAAGGCAAAGCAGGGTGAAACAGGGCAAGGCAAGGAAGACAAGGCAGGGCAGGGGAAAATAGGGCAGGGCAGGGGAAGGCAAGGCAGGGCTGGTCAAGGGGAAGGCCGAGCAAAGCAAGGCAGGGCAGGGCAGGGCGGGGCAGGGCAGATCAGGGCAGGGCAAGGCAAGGAATACACAGCAGGGTAGGGGAAGGCAGGGCAAAGCAGGGCAGGGCAAGGCAAGGAAAGTCAGGGCAAGGCTGGGCTGGGCAGGGCTTGGCAGGGCAAGGCAAGGAAAGTCAGGGCAAGACTGGGCTGGGCAGGGCTTGGCAGGGCAAGGCAGGGTAATGCAATGCAGGGCAGGGCAGGGCAGGTGTAGTGGGATTGCCTGGTCACAGCCTGAACCAGTGAATGAGCATCTGAGTGACCGGAGCGGAGGAGCCCAGGTCCACCCAACCTCTCGCTCTCTCCCTCTCGGTGGTGCTTCCGGAAGCACAGATCTGCTTGGAGCCTGCGCGGGTTGCCTCCCTCCTCTCTGGCTCTCTTCCTTCCGGCGCTCCAGTGTTCGAACGAGAGGCGGCTGCGTTCCTCAGCCTAAATGGTCGCTGGGAGGGGTGAGTTCGTTCCCCCTTATCTGTAACATCTCTTTCTGTAGCGCCACTACCTCAAATAAAAGCTCTGTCACCGCCTTTGCTTGCTTTACACTTGGCGAGCCAGGCAGCCTAATGCCTTTTAAAAACATTCACTATGACCCTTCTAAGTAACATTGTGGGGTGGTTTTCACGGGAAAAGACCACCCCCTTAAATGACCTTTTGCCCGGTCATATCCCGGGATTTCTAGGATCTCCGTACCACGGGGTTGCTGTTATTATTGAAAAATGGGGCCCCCTGCGAGATGGAGGAAACCTCCATGAATCCCCGTCCCGACTAGCTGACTATTTTCTCTCTCTGACTAAAAACGTACTGACTACTCGGGAGCGGCAATTAGCTGCATCTACGGTGGCATGGCCGCTGCTGATAGCCTTAAACCAGATGAACACATCTGAAGGGGATCTGCTTGATGAAAATCAACTCTTGCGTGACCGTATCGAAGAATTAGAAAGACAAATTGCAATTTTGACAGGAAAAACACCAAAACCGGTCACTCCCATACGGAAGGTCCGGAATATCTCCCTAGAAGTCACCGGGGACCCTGTAGAAGACAACCCGCATGATCTGGTTTCTGAAGATGAAGGCACTAAAAGGTCGGATCTCGAAGTTCCACTCGAGCTAGATCCCTTTGAGATCCGACCAGTTGTAACCCAAAAAACAAAAAAAATACAGGATAGACCAGTGGGGCTACCCCCTGACCAGTGGCCCCCTGCCCATAGCACTTTACATGTAACAGCTCGCCCATATACAGCAGCTGAACTGATGGATTTATTGCAGCGGTTTAGACAAAAACCAAGAAAGAGTGTACCAGCATGGCTGCTCCACTTATGGGACATGGGGGCAGAAGGTGTTATGGTAAATGGGCCAGAAATTTCAAAACTGGCATCCATTACCATTCACCCTGCCCTCAGACAGAGGCTATATGCCACCGTCCAACATAATGATGAAAATCATTCCTTAATTAAATGGTTAACAGCTGCGTGCCGTATAACATGGCCAAACAAAAGTGACATCCCTTTAAATACAGGTCTATGGTCTTCTATGGAAGATCTGCAAAATTATGTTCGGGAACTGGGTATGAGAGAAACAATCTATGAGGAAGATTTTGAGAGCCCAGACCTGATGAAATTCTCAGCAGGAATGAGAGACCTTATCCTGCAGCAAGCTCCATCTCATCAGTATGGTACTTCGGTATCCATACTGAACCCCCTAGTGGCCTCAGAGGCCATCATACAACAGGCTGCCCAATTGGTGGCAGATCTGGGGGAGACAGAGCGCCTGCGCGCTAGGCGCAATGTCCGAATGGTGGTGGAAAGTTCAGAGATCCATCCACCACCACGACCTAGGAGACCAGCCTCTAAGGTAATCCAATCTGGACCCATCAGAGTATCGAGAAGACAGATGTTTAATGACCTGCTGAGAGCAGGAGTTCGATTTGAAAAGATTGATGGGCAGCCTAATCAGGTATTACTACAACTATGGAAACAGTTGCCCAATGATCAAAGATTCCGGTCTTCTCCCAAAAGGGAAGGAATTCGATTTATAGAACACATTCCACAAGACACATGGAATCTGGAAGATTTCATGGTGCCATCGAAAAGACGTAAACCTCCTCAGGCGGCCCGGGCAGCCACAGTCGAGCCGTCAGAGGAAAAAGACTTGGGGATTGCAGAGCTGATGGCATGACAGGGGAGTCAAATTCCCCAGGACTAGGGTCTCTACAGGAGACCAGAGACCCTATGTTGAATTAACTATTCATTGGTCAAGAAAGAATGTACAACGAGTGATGGCGCTGGTAGATACTGGGGCAGAAACATCCATCATATATGGGGACCCAAATAAATTCCTGGGCACTAAGGCTATGATAGGTGGGTTTGGGGGGCAGATGATCCCCGTAACCCAAACGTGGTTGAAACTGGTGGTTGGACGTCTTCCACCTCAGGAGTACAAGGTATCTATTGCCCCAGTTCCAGAGTACATATTGGGGATAGACATCTTGTGGGGTCTGACTCTCCAGACCACTGTGGGAGAGTTCAGACTAAGGGAAAGATGTATTAGTATCCGGGCAGTGCAGGCAATTTTAAGGGGCCATGCAAAAATGGAGCCCATTTGTTTGCCACAACCCCGCCGGATAACAAATACGAAACAATACAGACTCCCTGGTGGGCAAGAAGAAATTACCAAGACTGTGCAGGAGTTGGAGAGAGTAGGGATTATTAGACCTGCACACAGCCCATACAACTCCCCCATATGGCCAGTTAGGAAGTCAGATGGTACATGGCGAATGACGGTAGACTACAGAGAACTAAATAAAGTCACTCCACTGATACACGCAGCCGTACCCAACATTGCCTCCCTCATGGATACGTTAAGTAGAGAAATAGAAACATATCATTGTGTTTTGGATTTAGCAAATGCATTTTTTAGCATTCCAATTGCTGAGGAATCTCAAGACCAGTTTGCATTTACATGGGAGGGCAGGCAGTGGACTTTTCAAGTCCTACCTCAGGGATACGTGCATTCACCTACATTCTGCCATAACCTGATAGCACGTGACTTGGCAAATTGGAATAAACCATCTACCGTCAAAATGTACCATTACATTGATGATCTGATGCTGACATCCAACTCAACTGAGGCATTAGAGAAGGCATTACCATCATTAACCACTTATTTACAGGAAAAAGGATGGGCTATAAACCCACAGAAAGTCCAAGGACCGGGGTTATCAGTTAAATTCCTGGGCGTTATCTGGTCAGGTAAGACTAAGGTCTTACCCAGCGCGATCATAGATAAGATTCAAGCGTTCCCCGTTCCCACAACACCAAAACAGTTGCAGGAGTTCTTGGGTATATTAGGATACTGGCGATCCTTTATACCCCACTTAGCACAACTCCTAAAACCTCTATATCGATTAACAAAAAAAGGCCAAGTATGGGATTGGGGTAAAATGGAGCAAGATGCCTTCCAGCAGGCAAAAATAGCTGTTAAACAGGCCCAGGCACTGGGTGTATTCGATCCAACCCTTCCAGCCGAACTAGATGTGCATGTAACTCAAGAAGGGTTTGGCTGGGGTCTGTGGCAGCGCCAGAGTTCTGTTCGGACCCCCATTGGGTTCTGGTCACAGGTTTGGCACGGAGCAGAAGAAAGATACAGCATGGTTGAAAAGCAGTTATTGGCTACCTATTCTGCACGGCAGGCGGTAGAACCGATAACTCAAACTGCAGAAGTTATTGTTAAAACAACTTTGCCAATTCAGGGGTGGGTAAAAGATCTAACCCACATCCCTAAGACAGGGGTGGCCCAATCACAAACAGTGGCACGCTGGGTTGCCTACCTCAGTCAGAGAAGCCGCCTGTCATCATCTCCACTGAAGGAAGAACTGCAGAAGATACTTGGCCCAGTAACATATCACAGTGAAACACCTGAGGAAATAATTGTCACTCATCCAGAGAAGAGTCCTGTACAGGAGGGGAAATACCCTATTCCAGAAGATGCCTGGTACACAGATGGATCCAGCAGAGGGAACCCAAGTAGGTGGCGAGCTGTCGCATACCAACCCTCAACTGAAACAATATGGTTCGACGAAGGGGATGGACAAAGTAGCCAGTGGGCTGAGCTACGAGCTGTGTGGATGGTGATAACTCAAGAACCGGGCGATGGCGCATTGAATGTCTGCACAGATAGCTGGGCAGTCTACCGAGGGCTCACGCTCTGGATAGCACAGTGGGCCACTCAGGACTGGGCGATCCATGCTCGACCTATCTGCCGCAAAGATATGTGGGTTGATATATGGAACGTGGTTAGGCACAGGACTGTACGAGCATACCACGTTTCTGGACATCAACCCTTGCAGTCGCCAGGTAATGATGAAGCTGACACTCTGGCTCAAGTTCGATGGCTAGGAAATACATCAGCCGAAGATATTGCCCATTGGTTGCATCGGAAATTACGGCATGCAGGACAGAAAACCATGTGGGCAGCAGCTAAAGCATGGGGGCTGCCCATACAGTTACCGGATATTGTCCAGGCATGTCAGGACTGTGACGCTTGCTCACGAATGAGACCATGACCTCTGCCAGAAACAACGGCCCATCTTGACAGAGGACACAACCCTTTACAACGATGGCAGATCGATTACATAGGTCCCCTTCCTCGATCTGAGGGGGCCAGATATGCCCTAACCTGTGTTGACACAGCAAGTGGATTGATGCAAGCCTATCCTGTAGCGAAGGCAAACCAAGCCTATACCATTAAAGCTCTAACTAGGTTGATGGCATCATATGGGACTCCTGAGGTCATCGAGAGTGACCAAGGTACACATTTCGCAGGTACAACTGTACAAAAGTGGGCTGAAGAAAACAACATTGAATGGCGGTTTCACCTGCCCTATAATCCAACGGGAGCAGGCTTAATAGAAAGGTATAATGGAATCCTGAAGGCTGCTCTGAAGGCAGATTCACAGTCCTTGCAGGGGTGGACCAAGAGGCTTTATGCAACCCTGCGGGACTTAAATGAGAGACCGAGGGATGGCAGACCCAGCGCTTTAAGAATGTTGCAGACAACTTGGGCCTCCCCACTTAGGATACAAATCACTAGCAAAGACACCAAACTTAAGCCCCAAGTTGGCACCATCAATAATCTTCTGCTCCCTGCCCCTGATGACCTAGAGCCTGGGAAACACAAGGTAAAATGGCCTTGGAAGGTGCAAGTAGGACCAAAATGGTGTGGTCTCCTTGCACCTTGGGGGAGATTGTTAGAGGTTGGGGGATCAGTAAACCCTCCTGTGGTCGGTGCATGGCCAACAGAGGTTGTAGTTGACACTCCGATTTTCATTGCAAAGGGGACATTAATCATGTCCTTATGGCAAATTAGAACTCCCCCCTTGGTACCTGATATACTGATCCAACCACAGATATCAGGCCAAAGGGTATGGTATCGAAGGCCAGGCCATGCTCCAGTACAGGCAGAGGTATTGACTCAAGACCGAAATACAGCCTGTATCTTATCATGGAGGGCAGACTTACCCCTCCTTGTACCTGTTAAACATCTGTATTACTCCCCTTGAGGTTATGAAGTTCACAGGACAGCCGGCAGGAGCAACACCACTCCAGCATGCTCCAGTGACCATGAGGAAACATCATGACATCCGGTGGTGGACTGCTGAACTTTCGGCAACTGTTGAGTGTGAACCTACTGGTCCTTAAAGAAGATACGACTCTGGAAGTAACATCAAGTACTGGCCCAAGAAAACCACAAGAAGGGACTACAAATAATGGCCTTCAGTGCCTAAACATTCTATATTGGGGCGGGGATTGTACACGCGTCGCGATGTACTTGGTATTTTGAGCCATCGGAACAGCAGGAGATTATGCTCAACCTGCTCAGTTGCTGGTACATGCTGTGAAGGCGTGGAGTGTAGTGGGATTGCCTGGTCACAGCCTGAACCAGTGAATGAGCATCTGAGTGACCGGAGCGGAGGAGCCCAGGTCCACCCGACCTCTCGCTCTCTCTCTCTCGGTGGTGCTTCCGGAGGTGCTTCCGGGAGCACAGATCCGCTCGGAGCCTGCGCGGGTTGCCTCCCCCCTCTCTGGCTCTCTTCCTTCCGGCGCGCCAGCGTTCGAACGAGAGGCGGCTGCGTTCCTCAGCCTAAACGGTCGCCGGGAGGGGTGAGTTCGTTCCCCCTTATCTGTAGCATCTCTTTCTGTAGCGCCACTACCTCAAATAAAAGCTCTGTCACCACCTTTGCTTGCTTTACAGCAGGTTAGGGGAAGGCAAAGCAGGGTGAAGCAGGGCAAGGCAAGGAAGACAAGGCAGGGCAGGGGAAAAAAGGGCAGGGCAGCGGAAGGCAAGGCAGGGCAGGTCAAGGGGAAGGCAGAGCAAAGCAAAACAGGGCGGGGCAGGGCAGATCAGGGCAGGGCAAGGCAAGGAATACACGGCAGGGTAGGGGAAGGACAGGCAAAGCAGGGCAGGGCACAGCAGGGCAGGGCACAGCCGGGCAGGGCAAGGCAAGGAAAGTCAGGGCAAGGTAGGGCTGGGCAGGGCTTGGCAGGGCAAGGCAAGGCAATGCAGTGCAGTGCAGGGCAGGGCGGAGCAAGGAAGGCAGGGCAAGGCAGGACAGGGTGGGGCAGGGTAGAACAAAGCGGGGCAGGGCCAGGCAGGGCCAAGCAGGGCAAGGTAAAGATAGTGCAGGGCAAGGCAAAGATAGTGCAGGGCAAGGCAAAGATAGTGCAGGGCAAGGCAGGGCAGGGCAGGGCAAGGGAAGGCAAGGCAAAGTAAAGCATGGTGAGGCCTGCAAAGCAGGGTAGGGCAAGGCAGGGCCGAGCAGGGCAGAGCAAGGGAAGGCAGAGCAAAGCAAAACAGGGCGGGGCAGGGCAGATCAGGGCAGGGCAAGGCAGAGCAGGGCAGGGCAAGGCAAGGCAGGGCCGAGCAGGGCAGGACAAGGTAAGGCATGGCAGGGCAAGGGACGGCAGGGCAGGGCAGGGCAAGGGAAGGCAGGGCAAAGTAAAGCATGGTAAGGCATGCAAAGCAGGGCAGGGCAAGGCAGAGCACGGCAGGGTAAGGCAAGGCAGGGCCGAGAAGGGCAGGGCAAGGTAAGGCATGGCAGGGCAAGGGATGGCATGGCAGGGCAAGGGACGGCAAGGCAGGGCAAGGGACGGCAAGGCAGGGCAAGGGACGGCAAGGCAGGGTAGGGCAGGGTAATGCGGGTCTTGACAAGGCAATGTAAGGCAGAACAAGGCAGGGCAAGGCAAGGATAGGCAGGGCAGAACAAGGCTAAGGGAAGACAAGGAAGACAAGGCAGGGCGGGTCAGAGCAAGGCAGGTCAGGGTGGGGCAGGTAAGGTAAGGAAGACAAGGCAGGGCAGGGGAAGTCACGATAGGGCAGGGCAGGGCAAGGCAAGGTAAGGCAAGGAAAGGCAGGGAAGGCGGGTCAGAGCACGGTAGGGCAGGGAAAGGCAGGTCAGGGCAGGTTAGGGGAAGGCAAAGCAGGGTGAAGCAGGGCAAGGCAAGGAACACAAGGCAGGGCAGGGGAAAATAGGGCAGGGCAGGAAAAGGCAAGGCAGGGAAGGTCAAGGGGAAGGCAGAGCAAGGCAGGGCAGGCCAGATGGGGCAGGGCAGATCAGGGCAGGGCAAGGCAAGGAATACACGGCAGGGTAGGGGAAGGCAGGGCAAAGCAGTGCAGGGCACAGCCGAGCAGGGCAAGGCAAGGAATTTCAGGGCAAGGCTGGGCTGGGCAGGTCTTGGCAGGGCAAGGCAAGGCAATGCAGTGCAGAGCAGGGCAGGGCGGAGCAGGGAAGGCAGGGGAAGGCAGGACAGGGTGAGTCAGGGTAGTACAGGGTGGGGCAGGGCCAGGCAGGGCCAAGCAAGGCAAGGCAAAGATAGTGCAGGGCAAGGCAGGGCCAGGCAGGGCAGGACAGTGCAGGGCAAGGTAAGGCAGGGCAATACAAGGAAGACAAGGCAGGGCGGTTTAGAGCAAGGCAGGTCAGGGTGGGGCAGGCAATGTGTCACGGTGGTATCCGTGACAGTAACCCAAGGGGGAACCGAGAGGGGAAAAAAAAGAAGGGAACGAAAAAAAACTGCCCCGTGGACTGCAGCCGCCTCAGCAGAGCCGCGTGCTCCGGGGGGGGAGGGGGAAACAGAGAGAATAGAGGGTATGTTGAAAAACAAAACACAACGGCACGATCTGAGAAGGAACGGTAACTTTACTAAATCTAATAAAATTGAACAATTGAGAGAGAGAGAGACAAAATTTCCAAACCAGAAAGAACTGGGAGCTTACTTTACACGTGCTGAACTCCTCACGGCCACCCAGCGCGTGCGCCACCAAAAAGCGTGGGCCTCGCATCCGGTGCGGAGCCCCGCCCCTCCGCTGCTCCCCACAGCATTAACTCTTTAACGGCCTGCATGATGTTCTGATGTGGAATATCGGCATCAAAACCACAAAACCACAACATTCCACCCCTTATTCCACATCATCACATCATGCTTAACACATATCTATATAGAACCAAAAACAGTAATAACACAGATTACATACAAACATATCTATACATATATATATACACGGAATCACAGACTGCACTCCCCCAGTATCAAATTCCCTTGTGGTACACACTGGACATCCCCATTTTTATCCATTACCCATCAGGTGCACCCAGGTCCCTGTGCAAAAACTGTTGCACGGAGGGGTTTGCCCTTTCCAGAGGCCGGAAGGACCCACACTACTTTTCCCAACATGTTCTTTACATGTACTACAGGGACCTTATCTCCCTCTATGGTCTGTAGGGAGCTGGATTGTGTAGTACCATCTCGGTTGACTGATCCCCTAGTGTTGACCAACCACGTGGCTTCTGACACATTTTTCTCCCAGTGCTTAAATGTCCCGCCACCCAGTGCTTTCAGTGTCGTTTTTAACAACCCGTTGTAGCGCTCGATCTTACCAGCAGCTGGTGCATGGTAGGGAATATGATAGACCCATTCAATGCCATGTTCCTTGGCCCAAGTATCCACAAGTGAATTTTTGAAATGAGTCCCATTATCGGACTCAATTCTTTCTGGGGTTCCATGTCACCATAGGATTTGCTTCTCTAAACCTAAGTCGGTGTTTCGGGCGGTAGCATGGGGTACTGCATATGTTTCAAGCCACCCAGTGGTCGCCTCCACCATGGTGAGCACATAACACTTACCACTGCGAGATTGTGGCAAGGTGATATAATCAACCTGCCACCCCTCCCCATATTTATACTTCCGTCATCGCAGAATTATTCTTCTTTCGGGTCACCTGATAGAGGGGGCTTACTATGAGGCTGTAATTTGGGACATGCATCCTCCAAAAGCCTACTACACCAAGAAAAGACTGTGTCTCCTTTTTGCTAGTGAGTGGTGACATGCTGGTGATTTTGTCAACCACATCTCCTGGGATGTGATGACGCGCATCTTGCCATTTTACTCCTCGAAACTGAATTTCTTGGGCAGGTCCCTTCACTTTGTTTCGTTTGATAGCAAAACCAGCACCCAGAAGAATTTGGATTATTCGCTCTCCTTTTTTAAAAACTTCTTCTGCTGTATCACCCCACACAACAATGTCATCAATGTACTGGAGGTGCTCAGGTGCCCCACCCTGTTTCAGTGTGGTCTGAATCAACCCATGGCAACTGGTTGGGCTGTGTTTCCACCCCTGGGGCAAACGGTTCCAAGTGTACTGAATGCCCCTCCACGTGAAAGCAAACTGTGGTCTGCACTCTGTGGCCAAAGGAATAGAGAAGAATGCATTAGCAATGTCAACGGTAGCGTACCACTTGGCTGCTTTTGATTCCAGTTCATATTGCAGCTCCAACATATCAGGCACAGCAGCACTCAGTGGGGGTGTGACTTCATTCAGACCACGGTAATCTAGGAAAGTCAGGGCAAGGCTGGGCTGGGCAAAGCTTGGAAGGGCAAGGCAAAGCAATGCAGTGCAGTGCAGGGCAGGGCGGAGCAGGGAAGGCAGGGCAAGGCCGGACAGGGTGGGGCAGGGTAGTACAGGGCAGCAGCCAGAGCCAGGCAGAGCCAAGCAAGGTAAGGCAAAGACAGTGCAGTACAAGGTAGGGCAGGGCAAGGTAAGGCATGCAAAGCAGGGCAGGCCAGGGCAAGGGAAGGCAAGGCAGGCCAGGGCAAGGGAAGGCAAGGCAGGCCAGGGCAAGGGAAGGCAAGGCAGGCCAGGGCAAGGGAAGGCAAGGCAGGCCAGGGCAAGGGAAGGCAAGGCAGGCCAGGGCAAGGGACGGTAGTGCAAGGCAGGGCAGAACAGCGCAGAGCAGGGCAGGGCAAGGTAAGGCAGGGCAGGGCAGGACAGGGTGGGGCAGGGTAGTTCAGGGCGGGGCAGGGCCAGGCAGGGCCAAGCAAGGCAATGCAATGATAGTGCAGAGCAAGAGCAGGGCAAGGCAGGGCAGGGCAAGGTAAGGCATGTAAAGCAGGGCCGGGCAAGGCAGAGCATGGCAGGGGAAAGGACGGCAGGGCAGAGCAAGGGAAGGCAAGGAAGGGCAGTGCAAGGAAAGGCATGACAAAGCAGGGCAGGTCAAGGCATGCTAAGCAGGGAAGAGCATGGCATGGAATGGCAGGGCAAAGGAAGGCAAGGCAGGGCAGGGCAGGATAAGGCGGGGCTTGGCAGGGCGAGGTAAGACAGAACAAGGCAGGGCATGGAAAGGATAGGAGGGCAGGGTAAGGCAGAGCAAGGCAACAAAGACAAGGCAGGGCGGGTCAGAGCAAGGCAGGTCAGGGTAGGGCAGGCAAGGTAAGGAAAACAAGGCCGGGCAGGGGAAAATTGGGTAGGTCAGGGGAAGGCAAAGCAGGGCAGGTCAAGGGAAAGGCAGAGCAAAGCAAGGCAGGGCAGGGCAGATCAGTGCAGGGCAAGGCAAGGAATACACGGCAGGGCAGGGCACAGCCTGGCAGGGCAAGGCAAGGAAAGTCAGGGCAAGGCTGGGCTGGGCAGGGCTTGGCAGGGCAAGGCAAGGCAATGCAGTGCAGTGCAGGGCAGGGTGGAGCACAGAAGGGAGGGCAAGGCAGGACAGGGTGGGTCAGGGCCAGGCAAGGCCAAGGAAGGCAGGGCAGGGCAAGGGAAGGCAGGGCAGGGCAAGGGAAGGGAAGGGAAGGGAAGGCAGGCCAGGGCAGGGCAAGGGACGGTAGTGCAAGGCAGGACAGAACAGCGCAGCGCAGGGCAAAGTATGGAAGGGCAGGGCAAGGTAAGGCAGGGCAGTGCAAGGCAAGGGAGGGCAAAGCAGGGCGGGGCAGGGCAGGGCTAGGGAAGGTAGGGCAGGGCAATATAAGGAAGGGCAATGCGGGGCGGTGCAGGGCAGGGCAGAGCACGGAAGGCAGGGCAAGGCAGGACAGGGTTTGGCAGGGTAGTGCAGTGCGTGACAGTGTCAGGCAGGGCCAAGCAAGGCAAAGCAAAGATAGTGCAGGGCAAGGCAGGGCAGAAAAGGGCAGGGCAGGGCAAGGTAAGGCATAGAAATGCAGGGCAGGGCAAGGTTTGCAAAGCAGGGCAGGGCAGGGCAAGGGACGGCAGGGCAGGGCAAGGAAGTCAAGGCAGGGCACGGGAAAACAGGGCAGGTCTGGGTAGGTGTAGGGAAATAACCCTAAAGATAGCACTTCAAGGAAGTAGTGAGAAAGGATGGTATATTTTTGGTAGGCTTTAAGTAGATGGTATACAAATAAATAGCAAAAGAGATTGGCTCACCTTGATGATGGTTGAGGCTCGCCGATAACTCCACCAGGGAGGGATCTCCAACAAGAGATCCTTCCCTGCTGGTGGTCAGCCCTTAAATGGGGTCTTGGGAGAGGTGGAGTCAAACTCCACCCCTTCCAATCACACTCAGTTGTGCCCCTGCAGCTGACTCAGGGCTTGCCTCAGGTGATCAATCAGTTGTTCAGGCCGTGATTCAACAGTTCCCATACACTCCACCCCTTCACAACATGAACCACTGATTAAGTAACTGTAGGTTGAGCCCTCCTTAGTACAGAGTCCAAATATATCGCGACGCTTTACATAATAACCCGTCGCGATGTGTATTGATGTAATCTGGGATGAGTGATGATCAGCGTATGGCTCGTGTTCTTCCTTGGGCCAGTGCTTGGTGGTGTCTACTGGAAGCACGTGGTCATGTTGTGCAGGTCCGTCCTCCTCTTCATCAGTCCCAGGTAGACCATCACTGGATGTTGCGCATGATCTTATAGCAACTTTGGAACTCTGCAGCATCATTTGGTTCCCTCCGGTGACTCATAGACTCACGGGGAGTAATATAGATGTTTCAAAGGTACCAAGAGGGGGAGGTCCGCTCTCCAGGGTAAGATACAGGCCGTATTCCTATCTTGGGTCAACACTTCAGCTTGTACAGGGGCATGCCCTGGCTGCCTGTACCAAACTTTTCGGCCCGATGTCTGTGGCTGCACGATTAGATCAGGCACTAGAGGGGGCGTCCTGATCTGCCACAGAGACATGATAGGGGTTCCTTTAGGAATAAAGACTGGAGTGTTGACCACAATATCAGTAGGCCATGTACCAATTACCGGAGGGACTACTGAACCTCCCACCTCCAACAATCTCCTCCAAGGTGCAAGTAGGCCAAACCATCGTGGTCCTACCTGCACCTTCCAAGGCCATCTTATTTTATTGGTACCTGGTCTTAGGTTCTCAGGGGCAGGGAGCAGAAGATTGTTCTCACGGCCAGTCTGAGGTCTTACCTCGTTATCTGTACCTGTAATTTGGATCCTAAGTGGGGAGGCCCTTATTGTTTGCAACATTTTCAAGGCACTGGGTCTGCCATCTCTAGGTTTTTCATTCAGATCTCAAAGGGTTTCGTGGAGTCTCTTCGTCCACCCCTGCGGAGACTGAGAGTCAGTCTTCAGGGCAGCCTTGAGAATGCCATTATAACGCTCAATAAGGCCTGCCCCCGTTGGATTGTATGGCAGGTGGAATCGCCACTCAATATTGTTCTCTTCTGCCCAGCGTTGTATCATTGCACCCATGAAATGAGTCCCTTCGTCGCTCTCAATGACTTGTGGTGTCCCGTAGGCAGCCATCAATCTTGTGAGCGCCTTGATAGTATATGCCTGGTTGGCTTTTGGTACTGGATAGGCCTGCATTAGCCCACTCGCGGTGTCAACACAGGTTAGGGCATACCTCGCCCCCTCAGATCGAGGAAGGGGCCCAATATAATCAACCCGCCATCGCTGTAGAGGATTGTGTCCTCTAGCAAGATGGGCTGTAGTTTCAGGCAACGACCTCGGTCTCATTCTGGAGCAGGCATCACAGTCTCGGCATGCTTGAGCTACGTCCGATAATTGTACGGGCAGTCCCCATGCTTTGGCAGCTGCCCACATGGTCTTCTGTCCAGCACGCCGCAACTTTTGATGTAACCAGTAGGCGATGTTCTCAGATGGTGAGTTCTCAACCCATCTAACTCGGGCCAGTGTGTCGGCTTCATCATTTCCTGGTGACTGTAGGGGTCGGTGACCAGAAACATGGTAGACACGTACAGTTCTGTGTTTAACTGTATTCCATATGTCTAACCACATATCTTTGCCCCAGATCGGTCGGGAGTGGATAGTCCAGTCCTGGGTAGCCCACTGTGCGATCCAAAGAGTGAGCCCCCGGTACACAGCCCAACTATCTGTGCAGATATTCAGGATACCATCACCAGGTTCTTTGGTTATAACCATCCACACGGCCCGCAGCTCTGCCCACTGGCTGCTTTGACCATCCCCCTCTTCAAACCATATTGGGTCTGTGGCAGGATGGTATGCTACTGCTCTCCACTTACTTGGGTTGCCCTTGCTGGACCCATCCGTGTACCAGGCATCTTCAGGAATGGGATATTTTCCTTCCTGGACGGGACTCTTCTCTGGCGGAGCAACCAAGGTTTGTTTTGGTGCATCACTGTGATACGTCACTGGGCCTAGAATCTTTTGGAGTTCTTCTTTCAGTGGTGAGGAAGACAGACTACTCCTCTGGCTGAGATAGGCGACCCATCGTGCCACTGTCTGTGCTTGGGCCACCCCTGTCTTAGGAAGGTGGGTCAGATCTCTTACCCACCCCTGAATTGGAAGAGTGGTCTTCACTATGACTTCAGCCATCTGGGTTATTGGCTCTACCGCTTGCAATGCAGTATAGGCAGCCAATAGCTGTTTTTCAATCATACCATATCTTTCTTCTGCTCCATGCCAGACCTGAGACCAAAATCCAATGGGGGTCCGAACAGAACTCTGACGTTGCCACAGGCCCCAGCCAAAGCCATCCTGAGTAACGCGAACATCCAATTCAGCTGGGAGGGTAGGATCGAATATACCCAATGCCTGGGCTTGTTTCACCGCCTGTTTTGCCTGCTGGAAAGCATCCTGTTCTGTTCTCCCCCAATCCCATGATTGGCCCTTTTTTGTGAGTCTATACAAAGGTCTCAGCAGCTGCGCCAAATGAGGTACAAAGGAACGCCAGTATCCCAATATACCTAGAAATTCCTGCAGCTGCTTTGCTGTTGTAGGGACTGGGAATGCCTGAACCTTATCTATGATGGCACTGGGTAGTACTTTGGTCTTTCCTGACCAGACTACCCCCAGAAATTTTACAGGCCTGGACCTTGCACCTTCTGAGGATTGATAGCCCATCCTCTTTCACCTAGGTAGATGGTTAATGAATCTGCCGCCTCTCCTACTGCTTCCAGTGAGTCGGATGTTAACAGGAGATCATCAATGTAATGGTATAAGTTGACGTTATTATTAGGTTTCCTCCAATTAGCTAGGTCACGCGCCACCAAGTTATGACAGTATGTTGGTGAATGCACGTACCCCTGTGGCAGGACCTGAAAGGTCCACTGCCTGCCTCCCCATGTAAATGCAAATTGATCTTGCGATTCTTTGGCAATCGGAATACTAAAAAATGCATTTGCCAAATCCAGGACACAATGGTAGGTCTTGATTTCCCTACTAAGTGTGTCCATTAGGGAAGCAATATTTGGTACGGCCACATGGATGGGCGGCGTGACCTTATTTAATTCCCTATAATCTACTGTCATTCTCCATGTCCCATCCGACTTCCGCACTGGCCATATGGGGGAATTATATGGACTATGTGCAGGTCTTATAATACCTACTTTTTCTAGTTCCTGCACCGTTTTTGATATTTCTTCCTGCCCCCCCCGGGAGTCTATACTGTCTTACATTAGTAATCCGGCGTGGTTTCGGCAAACAAATTGGCTCCTGTTGTGCATGGCCCCTCAATACTGTCTGTATTGCCCAGACACTAATGTACCTCTGTCGAGGTCTGAACTCTCCCACAGTTGTCTGGAGAGCCAGACCCCATAAAATGTCTACGCCCAAGATGTATTCTGGAATTGGGGCAATCGACACTTTATACTCCCGGGGTGGGAGACGCCCAACCCCCAATTTCAGCCATGTTTGGGTGACCAGAATGGTCTGTCCCCCAAACCCACCAATCATCACTCTATTGCCCTTAAATTTTGTTGGGTCTCCATATATAATTAATGTTTCCGCATCAGTGTCTACTAGAGCCATCACCTTTTGATGATTCTTCTCTGACCAAAATATCTCTAGTTCTACATAGGGCCTCCGGTCACATCTGGAGGCCCTAAAGAGATCAGAGTTCTTCGTTACTCCATGAAGTTCGCTAGGTCTAAGTCTTTTACCGCAGGTGGTTCAGGCACTGTAGCCCGTGACAGCTGTGGAGGTTTCTTTCTTCTATTTGGGACTATAAAGTCAGCCAAATTCCAAGTTGGTGGTAGTGCTGCCTGTATTATTCTTACTCCCGATTTTCTGGGAGTACTCTGAAATTTTTATAGATTCATAGATTCATAGATACATTAGGTTGGAAAGGACCTACAAGATCATCTAGTCCAACCATCCTCACACCACCATCCCTACCCACCAAGCCACTAAATCAAATCCCTCAGCACCTCATCTAATCGCTTCTCGAACAGCGCCAGTGACGGTGCCTCAACCGCCTCCCTAGGCAGGCCATTCCAGTGCCGGATCACTCTCTCAGAGAAAAAATTTTTCCTCAAGTCTAATCTCAATCTTCCCCGGCACAACTTGTGGCCATTCCCTCTTGTCCTGTCATTAGTTACCTGGGAGAAGAGGCTGACCCCCTCCTCACCACAGCCTCCCTTCAGGAAGCGGTAGAGTGCAATGAGGTCTCCTCCGAGCCTCCTTTTCCCCAAACTAAACAATCCCAGCTCCCTCAGCCGCTCCTCGTAAGAATTGTGCTCCAGACTCCTCACCAGTTTTGTTGCCCTTCTCTGAACACGCTCCAGGGCCTCGATGTCTTTCTTGTAGTGAGGGGCCCAAAACTGAACGCAGTACTCGAGGTGCGGCCGCACCAGAGCTGAGTACAGGGGGATGATCACCTCCCTGATCCTGCTGGCCACACTATTCCTAATACAGGCCAGGATGCCATTGGCCTTCTTGGCCACCTGGGCACACTGCCGGCTCATATTGAGCCGAGCATCAACCAACACCCCCAGGTCCTTTTCCTCTATACACTCCTCAAGCCATTCTGCCCCAAGCCTATAGCATTGCATGGGGTTATTGTGGCCAAAGTGCAGGACCCGGCACTTGGCCTTATTGAACCTCATCCCATTGACCTCAGCCCAACTGTCTAGCCTATCCAGATCCCGCTGGATCTGTTGTTTCCAAAGCTGTAACAACACATGGTTGGGTTGCCCATCGATTTTAGCAAAGGCAACCCCGGCCCGTATAAGATCATTAAACATAGTCTTCTGGGATACCCGTATGGGGCCCGATCGGGGTATCCGTGGGACAGGCTTCCTAGTTTTAATCGGGAATGCCTCAGCTTCTTCTATCATACGGATATTGCGCCTAGTTCTTATGCGCTCCGTTTCCCCAAGGTCTGCCACCAACTGGGCTGCCTGTTGGACGATAGCCTCCGAAGCCACTAAGGGGTTTAGTATGGAAACCAAAGTCCCATAAAGGTGAGAGGGGGCTTGCTGTAGTATTAGGTCTCGCATACCTGCTGTAAATTTTTCTGTATCAGGGCTTTCAAAGTTTTCTGAATACATAGCCTCTCTCATACCCAGTTCTCGGATGTATGCTTGGAGGTCCTCCATAGAGGACCATAAACCGGTATTAAGTGGAATGTCAGATTTGTTAGGCCATGTTAGGCGGCATGCTGCCATCAACCAATCTATAATAGAATGATTCTCATTAGTATAATGGATGGCAGCATATAATCTTTGCCTCCGGGCTGGGTGTATGGTTATAGATGCTAGTTTAGACATTTCTGTCCCACTAACTAATACGCTTTCAGCTTCTGCATCCCATAACCACAGGAGCCATGATGGCATGCTTTCCCTTGGTTTTTGATGGAACCGTTGTACTAGGTCCATCAACTCACTTGCCGTATATGGGCGAGCTGTCACATGCAAGCATGTTTCAGCAGGGGGCCATTGCTCAGGAGGCACTCCCGCTGGGCTATCTTGCACTTTTTTTGTTTTTTGAGTTATGATTGGTCGGATCTCAAACGGATCCTCCATAGATGGAGCTTTGAGATCCGATTTAGAGATCTTGACTGCTGAAACATCTAGGTCCGCTACTGCAGGGACCTGGGTGTCCTCCACGGATATGGTACGTATTTGTCTTGTTGGCACATCTAGTCCAGGCTTTTTTGCTACTAATGTGCCCAACTGTTGTTCCAGTTTCTCAATTCGATCTCTTAACAACTGATTTTCAGATTCTATGTTTGTATTTGTTACATCTAATATATGTAAAGCCATTATTAGAGGCCAGGCCACTGCAGAAGCAGCTAGACGACGTTCTTTTGTAACTAGTACGTCCTTATCTAGGCCTTGAAAATAATCCGTCAGCCGGGCTGGGGAAGGAGAAACATTCCCTGTAACCTGCAGGGGTCCCCATTTTTCAAGAACAGTGGCAAGACCATAATAGGGTGACCCTATAAATCTTGGAATTTGACCAGGAATTGTTTGGTGTAAGGGAATAACGTTCTCCCCCTTGCCCCATTTGAAAAGGTTCCAAATGAAAGACATGGTTAGTTACTGGATATGTATATATATATATGTATATCTTTTTAAGCCTCCTGGCTCGCCAATTGTAGGGCAAATCACCCTAAAGAAAGAACTTCAAGGAAGTAGTGCGAAAGGATGGTATATTTTTGGTAGGCTTTAAGTAGATGGTATACAAATAAATAGCAAAAGAGATTGGCTCACCTTGATGATGGTTGAGGCTCGCCGATAACTCCACCAGGGAGGGATCTCCAACAAGAGATCCTTCCCCCCTGGTGGTCAGCCCTTAAATGGGGTCTTGGGAGAGGTGGAGTCAAACTCCACCCCTTCCAATCACACTCAGTTGAGCCCCTACAGCTGACTCAGGGCTTGCCTCAGGTGATCAATCAGTGGTTCAGGCCGTGGTTCAACAGTTCCCATACACAGGTTAAAGAAAAGGAAGACAAGGCAGGGCAGGGGAAAATAGGGCAGGGCAAGGCAAGGCAGGGCAAGGCAAGGCAATGCAGGGCAGTGCAGGGCAGGGCAGGTCGGAGCAGGGAAGGCAGGGCAAGGCAGGACAGGGTGGGGCAGGGTAGTGCAGGGCGGGGCAGGGCCAGGCAGGGCCAAGCAGGGCAAGGCAAAGATAGTGCAGGGCAAGGCAAGGATAGGCAAGGCAGGGCAAAACTGGGATGGACAGGGCTGGGCAGGGCAGGGCAGGGCAGGGCAGGGCACGGCAGGGTAGGGCAAGGAAGGGCAAGGCAAGACAGAGAACACAGGACAGGGCAAGGCAGGGCAAGGCAGGGCAAGGCAAGGCAGGGCTGGGCGGGTCAGAGCAGAGCAGGGCAGGGCAAGGCGAGGCAGGGCAGGGCAGGGCGAATCAAGGCAAGGGAGGGCAGGAGAAGACTGGGCAAAGCAAGACAGGGCAGTGCAAAGCGGGTCAGGGCATGGCAGGGCAGGACAAGGAAGGGCAGGGCAAAGCAGGGCAAGGAATGACAGGGCAAGAGAAGGCAGGGCAGGGCAGGGCAAAGCCAGGCAGAGCATAGCAAGGTAAGGCAGGGTGAGGCAAGCAATGGCAGGGCAGGGTAAGGGCACGGGCAAGGGGAAGAGCAAGGTAAAGGCAAGGCAGGGCAAGGCAAGGCAGGGTAGTGCAATGCAAGGCAAGGAAAGGCTGGGCAGGGCAGGGCAATAAAAGGCATGGCAAAGCAGGGCAAAGCAAGGCAGGGCAGGGCAAGGGAAGGCAGGGCAGGGCAGTGTAAAGTAAGGCAAATCAAGGCAGGGCAGGGCAAGGCTGGACAAGGTAAGGCAAGGCAGGGCAAGGCAAGGCTTAACAAGGCAGGACCAAGCAGAGGAAGGCAAGGAAGGTCAGGGCAAGGCAAGACAAGGCAAGGCAGGACAGGTCAGGGCAAGGCAAGGAAGGGCAGGGCAATGCAAGGTAACAGGGCAAGGTAGGTTACGGCAGGGCAGGGCAAGGCAAAGAAGACAAGGCAGGGCAGGGGAAAACAGGGCAGGTCAGGGTAGGGCAAGGCAAGTAAGACAAGGAAGGGCAGAAGAAGAAAGTATAGGGCAGGGCTGGGCAAGGGAGGGCATGGCAGGGCAGGGCAGTGCAAGGCAAGGGAGGGCAGGGCAAGGCAAGGCAAAAAAAGGCAAAGCAGAACATGGCAGGGCAGGACAGAGGAAGGCAGGGCAGGGTAGGGCAAGGCAGGGCAAGGTAGAACCAGGCAAAGTAGGGCATGGAAGGGCAGGGCAAGGCAGGGCAGGGCGGGGTAGGGCAATGCAAGGTCAGGCGTGGCAAGGCAGGGCAGGGCAAGGTAGAGCAGGGCAAAGTAGGGCATGGCAGGGCAAAGTAAGGTCAGGCATGGCAAGGCAAGGCATTGGAAAGCAGGGCAAGTCAAGGGAAGGCAGGGCAAGTCAAGGGAAGGCAGGGCAAGGCAGGGCTGAGCAGAGGAACGCAAGGAAGGGCAGGGCAAGGCAAGGCAAAGCAGGGCAGGGCAAAGTAGGGCATGGCAGGGCAGGGTAAGGCGGGGCTTGGCAAGGCAATGCAGGACAAGGTAGGGCAGGGCAAGGCAAGACAGGGCAGGGCAAGTCGGGGCAAGGCAGGGCAAGTCAAGGGAAGGCAGAACAAGGGAGAGCAAGGAAGGTCAAGGCAGGTCAAGGCAGGTCAGGGCAGGGCAGGGCAAGGCAAGACAGGGAAGGGCAGGGCAATGCAGAGCTGGGAAGGGCAGGCAGAGCAAGTCTGGACAAAGTAAAGCAAGGCAGGGCAGAGGTAGGCAGGGCAAGGCTGGGCAGGGCAAGACATGCAGGGCAGGGTAAAGCAATGCAAGGTCAGGCAAGGCAAGGCAGGGCAGGGCAAGGCAAGGCAGAGCAAGGCTGGACAAGGTAAGGCAAAGCACGGCAAGGGAAGGTAGGGCAAAGCAGGGCAGAACTGAGGAAGGAAAGTAAGGGCAGGGCAGGAAAAGGCAAGGCAGGGCAATGAAAGGCATGGCAGGGCAAGGCAAGGCAAGGCAGGGCAAGGCAAGGCAAGGCAGGGCAAGGTAGAGCGGGGCAAAGTAGGGCATGGCAGGGCAGTGTAAGGCGTGGCTTGGAAGGGCAATGCAGGACAAAGAAGAGCAGGGCAAGGAAGGGTAGTGCAAAGTTGGGCATGGTAGGGCAGGGCAAAGGAAGGGCAGGGTAAGGCAGGGCAAAGGAAGAGCAGGGTAAGGCAGGGCAAGGCATGGCAAGGCAGGGTAGGGCAATACAAGGTCAGGCAAGGCATGGCAAGGCAGGGCAGGGCAAGGTAAGGCAGGGCAAGGTAAGGCGGGGCTTCGCAGGGCAATGCAGGACAAGGTAGGGCAGGGTAAGGCAAGGCAGGGCAGGGCAAGTCGGGGCAAGGCAGGACAAGTAAAGGGAAGACAGAACAAGGCAAGGCAAGATAGGTCAAGGCACGGCAGGGCAAAGCAATGCAGTGCAAGGCAGTGCAAGGCAGTGCAAGGCAGTACGGGTCAGGACAATGCATGTTAGGGAAAGGCAAGACAGGGCAGGACAGGGGAAAGAAGGGCAGGGGAAGGCAGGGCACGGTGAAGCAGGTCAAGGCAAGGAAGACAAGGCAGGGCAGGGGAAAATAGGGCAAGGCAAGGCAAGGCAGGGCAAAGCAAGGCAATGCAGGGCAGTGCAGAGCAGGGCATGGCAGGGGAAGGTAGGGCCGGGCAAAGTAGGGCATGGCAGGGCAGGGCGGGGCAGGGCAGGGTAGGGCGATGCAATGTCAGGCAAGGCAGGGCATGGCAGGGCAGGACAAGGGAAGGAAGGGCAAGGAAAAGCAAGGAAAGGCAGGGCAGGGCGGGTTACGGCAAGGCAGGGAAGGGCAAGGGAAGGGCAAGGGAAGGGCAAGGTATGGCTGGGCAAAGTAGGGCAGGGCAAGGCAGGGCAAGGTAGAGCCGGGCAAATAAGACATAGCAGGGCAAGGCAGGGCAAAGCGGGGCAGGGCGGGGTAGGGCAATGCAATATCAGGCAAGGCAAGGCATGGCAGGGCAGGGCAGGACAGGCCAGAGCAGGGCAAGACAGAGCAAGGCTGGACAAGGCAAGGCAAGGCAGGGCAAGTCAAGGCAGAACAAGGCAGGGCCGAGCAAAGGAACGCAAGGAAGGGCAGGGTAAGGCAAGACAAGGCAAGGCAGGGCAGGTCAGGGCAAGGTAGGGCAGGGCAAAGAAGGGCATGGCAGGGCAGGGTAAGGCGGGGCTTGGCAGGGCAATGCAGGACAAGGTAGAGCAGGGCAGGGCACGGTAAAGCAGGGCAAGGAATGACAGGGCAAGACAAGGCAGGGCAGGGCGGGGAAAAGCAAGGCAGAGCATAGCAAGGTAAGGCAGGGCGAGGCAAGTAAAGGCAGGGTAGGGCAATGCAAGGCAAGGAAAGGCAGGGCAGGGCAAGGCAAGGTAAGGCATGGCAAAGCAGTGCAAGGCAGGGAAGGGCCGGGCAAAGCAGGGCATGGCAAAGGAAGGCAGGGCAGGGCAGAGCAGGGCAAGGCAGAGCAGGGCTGGACAAGGTAAGGCAAGGCAGGGCAGGACAAAGAAGGGCATGGCAGGGCAGGGTAAGGCGGGGCTTGGCAGGGCAATGCAGGACAAGGTAGAGCAGAACAGGGCAGGGCAAAGCAGGGCAAGGAATGACAGGGCAAGACAAGGCAGGGCAGGGCAGGGAAAAACAAGGCAGAGCATTGCAAGGTAAGGCAGGGCAGGGCAAGGCAAGGCATGGCAGGGAAGGGCAGGGCAGGGCAAGGTAGGGCAGGGCAAAGTAGGGCATGGCAGGGCAGCGTAAGGCGGGGCTTGGCAGGGCAAGGCAAGGCAAGGCAGTGCAAGGCAGGTCAGGGAAAGCCAACGCAGGGCAGGTCAGGGGAAAGAAGGGCAGGGGAAGGCAGGGCAGGGTGAAGCAGGTTAAGGCAAGGAAGACAAAGCAGGGCAGGGGAAAATAGGGCAGGGCAAGGCAAGGCAGTGCAGGGCAGGGCAGGTCTGAGCAGGGAAGGCATGGCAAGGCAGGACAGGGTGGGGCAGGGTAGTGCAGGGCGGGGCAGGGCCAGGCAGGGCCAAGCAGGGCAAGGCAAAGATAGTGCAGGGCAAGGCAAGGCAAGGATAGGCAGGGCAATATAAGGCAGGGCAAAGCAAGGTAAGGCAGTTCAAGTCACTACGGGTCAGCGAAAGGCAGGGCAGGGAAGGCAGGGCAAAGTAGGGCAGGGCAAAACAAGGCAGGGCACGGTAAAGCGGAGCTTGGCAGGGCAAAGCAAGGCAGGGTGGGGCAGGGCAATGCAGGGCAAGGAAGGGCAGGTTGGGTCTGGGCATATAAGGGTAGGGCAAGGCAAGACAGGGCTGAGCGGGGCAGGGCAAGGTAGGGCAATTCAAGGTCAGACAAGGCAAGGAATGGCAAGGCATGGCAAAGCAGGGCAAGGCAGAGCAAGGCTGGACAAGGTAAGGCAAGGCAGGGCAGGGCAAAGTCGGGCATGGCAGGGAAAGGCACGGCAAGGCAAGACAGGGCAGGGCAAGTCTGGACGGGGCAGGGCAGAACAGGTGAAGGCAGGGCAGGGCGGGGTAGGGCAATTCAAGGTCAGGCAAGGCAAGGATTGGCTGGGCAGAACAGGGCAAGGCAGAGCAAGGCTGAATAAGGGAAGGTAAGGCAGGGCAAGGCAGAACAAGGCAGGGCAGAGCAGAGGAAGGCAAAGAAGGGCAGGGCAAGGCAGGGCAGGGCGGGGAAAAGCAAGGCAGAGCATCACAAGGTAAGGCAGGGCGAGGCAAGAAATGGCAGGGCAGGGTAAGGTCACGGGGAACGGAAAGAGCAAGGTAAAGGCAAGACAGGGCAAGGCAACACAGGGTAGGACAATGCAAGGCAAGGAATGGCTGGGCAGGGCAGGGCAGGGCAAGGAAAGGCATGGCAAAGCAGGGCAGGGCAAGGGAGAGCAGGGCAGGGCGGGGGAGGGCAACGCAATGTCAGGCAAGGCATGGCAGGGCAGGGCAAGGCAGAGAAAGGCTGGACAAGGTAAGGCAAGGCAGGGCAAGGCAAGGAAGAACAAGGCAGGGCAGAGCAGAGGAAGGAAAGGAAGGGCAGGGCAAGGCAAGACAAGGCAAGGCAGGGAAGGGCAAAGAAGGGCATGGCAGGGCAGTGTAAGGCGGGACGTGGCAGGACAATGCAAGACAAGGTAGGGCAGGGCAAGGCAAGGAATGTCAGAGCAGGGAAGGCAGGGCAAGGCAGGACAGGGTGGGGCAGGGTAGTGCAGGGCGGGACAGGGCAAGGCAAAGATAGTGCAGGGCAAGGCAAGGCAAGGATAGGAAGGGCAAGGTAAGGCAGGGCAGGGTGGGGCAGGGCAGATCAGGGCAGGTCAAGGCAAGGAAAGTCAGGTCAAGGCTGGGCTGGGCTGGTCTTGGCAGGGAAAGGCAGGGCAGAACAGGGCAGGGCAAGAGAAGGCAAGGCAGGGCAGGGCAAGAGAAGGCAAGGCAGGGCAAGGTAAGGCAGGGCAGATCAAGGAACAGTAAGGCAAGGAATACACGGCAGGGTAGGGGAAGGCAGGGCAAAGCAGGGCAGGGAACAGCCGGGCAGGGCAAGGCAAGGAAAGTCAGGGCAAGGCTGGGCTGGGCAGGGCTTGGCAGGGCAATGCAAGGAAAATCAGGGCAAGGCTGGGCAGGGCAGGGCAAGGCAAGGCAATGTAGTGCAGTGCAGGGCAGGGCGGAGCAGGGAAGGCAGGGCAAGGCAGGACAGGGTGGGGCAGGGTAGTGCAGGGCGGGGCAGGGCCAGGCAGGGCCAAGCAGGGCAAGGCAAAGATAGTGCAGGGCAAACAGGGCAAGGGAAGGCAGGGCAGGGCAAGGCAAGGCAGAGCAGGGCAGGGCAAGGCTAGGTAAGGCAGGGCAGGGTAAGGGAAGGCAAGGAAGGGCAGGGCAAGGTATGGTGTGTTTGGCAGGGCAAGGAATAGCAGAACAAGGCAGGTCAAGGGGAAGGCAGAGCAAAGGAACACGGGGCAGGGCAAGGAAAGGAAGACAAGGAAGGGCAGGAAAAGGCAGGACAGGGCAGAGCAGGGCAAGGCAAGGCATGGCAAAGCAGGGCAAGGCAGGGCAGAACAAGTGAAAGCAGGGCAGGGCATGGAAGGGCATGGCAAGGGAAAGCAGGAAAGGGCAAGGCAGGGCAGGGCAAGGGAAGGCAGGGCAGTACAGGGCAGTGCAAGGTAAGGCATGGAAAAGCAGGGCAGGGCAAGGTTTGCAAAGCAGGTCAGGGCAAGGGACGGCAGGGCAGGGCAAGGGACGGCAGGGCAGGGCAAGGGACGGCAGGGCAGGGCAGGGCAAGGGACGGCAGGGCAAGGGCAGGGCAGGTCGGAGCAGGGAAGGCAGGGTAAGGCAGGACAGGGTTGGCAGAGTAGTGCAGCGTGGGACGGTCAGGAAGGGCCAAGCAGTGCAAGGCAAAGATAGTGGAGGGCAGGGCAAGGGAAGGCAGTGCAGGGCATGATAACGCAGGGCAGGGCAAGGGAGGGCAGGGCAGGGCAAGGTAAGGCAGAGCAAGGCAAGATAAGGCATGGCAAGGCAAGATAAGGCATGGCAAGGCAAGGTAAGGTAAGGCATGGCAAGGCAAGGTAAGGTAAGGCATGGCAAGGCAAGGTAAGGTAAGGCATGGCAAGGCAAGGCAGGGCAGGGCTAGGGAAGGCAGGGCAGGGCTAGGGAAGGCAGGGCAGGGCTAGGCAGAGCAATATAAGGCAGGGCAATGCAGGGCAGTGCAGGGCAGGGCAGGTCGGTGCAGGGAAGGCAGGAAAAGGCAGGACAGGGTGGGGCAGGGTAGTACAGGGCGGCAGCCAGAGCCAGGAAGGGCCAAGAAAGGTAAGGCAAAGATAGTGCAGGGCAGGACAAGGCAGGGAAAGGTAAGGCATGCAAAGCAGGGCAGGGCAGGGCAAGGGAGGGCAGTGCAGGGCATGATAACGCAGGGCAGGGCAAGGGAGGGCAGGGCAGGGCAAGGTAAGGCAGGGCAAGGCAAGATAAGGCATGGCAAGGCAAGATAAGGCATGGCAAGGCAAGGTAAGGTAAGGCATGGCAAGGCAAGGTAAGGTAAGGCATGGCAAG
Organism: Callipepla californica brunnescens; assembly: GCA_023055505.1. Lineage (NCBI taxonomy): Eukaryota > Metazoa > Chordata > Aves > Galliformes > Odontophoridae > Callipepla > Callipepla californica. The sequence goes on from JALIRH010000003.1 coordinate 67,701,402, forward strand.
GCAAGGTAAGGTAAGGCATGGCAAGGCAAGGCAGGGCAGGGCTAGGGAAGGCAGGGCAGGGCTAGGGAAGGCAGGGCAGGGCTAGGCAGAGCAATATAAGGCAGGGCAATGCAGGGCAGTGCAGGGCAGGGCAGGTCGGTGCAGGGAAGGCAGGAAAAGGCAGGACAGGGTGGGGCAGGGTAGTACAGGGCGGCAGCCAGAGCCAGGAAGGGCCAAGAAAGGTAAGGCAAAGATAGTGCAGGGCAGGACAAGGCAGGGAAAGGTAAGGCATGCAAAGCAGGGCAGGGCAGGGCAAGGGAGGGCAGGGCAACGTAAGGCATTAAAGCAGGGCAGGGCAGGGCAAGGGAGGGCAGGGCAGGGCAAGGGAAGGCAGGGCACGGCAGAACAGCGCAGGGTAGGGCAAGGCAGGGCAGGGCAAGGCAGGGCAAGGCAAGGCAGGGCAAGGCAAGGGCAAGGGAAGGAATACACGGCTGGGTAGAGGAAGGCATGGCACAGCCGGGCAGGGAAAGGCAAGGAAAGTCAGGGAAAGGCTGGACTGAGCAGGGCAGGGCAAGGCAAGGAAATGCAGTGCAGGGCAAGGCAGGGCAGAACAGGGCAGGGCAAACGAAGGCAGGACAGGGCAGGGCAGGGAAAGGTAAGGTAGGGCAGCGGAAGGTAAGACATGGCAAAGCAGGGAAGGGCAAGGCATGCAAAGCAGGGCAGGGCAAAGCAGAGCAATGCAGGGCAGGGCAAGGAAAGTCAGGGGAAGGCTGGGCTGGGAAGGGCTTAGCAGGGCAGGGCAAGGAAAGGCAATGCAGTGCAGTGCAGGACAGGGAGGGGAAGGGTAGAAAAAGGCGGGGCAGGGCCAGGCAGTGGCAAGCAAGGCAAGGCAAAGATAGTGAAGGGCAAGGCAGGGCAGGGCAAGGGAAGGCAGGGCAGGGCAAGGGAAGACAGGGCAGGGCAGGGCAAGGGAAGGCAGGGCAGGGCAGGGCAAGGGAAGGCAGGGCAGGACAGGGCAGGGCAAGGGAAGGCAGGGCAGGGCAAGGGAAGACAGGGCAGGGCAGGGCAAGGGAAGGCAGGGCAGGACAGGGCAGGGCAAGGGAAGGCAGGGCAGGGCAAGGGAAGGCTAGGCAGGGCAGGGCAAGGGAAGGCTAGGCAGGGCAGGGCAGAGCAGGGCTAGCGAACGCAGGGCAGGGCAGGGCTAGCGAACGCAGGGCAGGGCAAGGTAAGGCAGGACAGGGTAGGACAGGGTGGGGCAGGGTAGTACTGGGCGGGGCAGGGCCAGGCAGGGCCAAGCAAGGCAATGCAATGATAGTGCAGGGCAAGAGCAGGGCCAGGCAGGGCAAGACAAAGATAGTGCAGGGCAAGGCATGGGAAGGCAGGGCAAAGTAAAGCACGGTAAGGCATGCAAAGCAGGGCAGGGCAAGGCAGAGCAGGGAAGAGCAAGGGAAGGCAGAACAAGGGAAGGCAGGGCAGAAACGGGCAGAGCAGAGCAAGGTAAGGCAGGGCAGGGAAGGGCAGGGCAAGGTAAGGCATGGCAAAGCAAAGCAGGGAAAGGTATGCAAAACAGAACAAGGCAGGGCAGGGCAAGAGAAGGCAAGGCAGGGCAGGGCAACGAAAGGCAAGGCAGGGAAGGGCAAGGGAAGGCAAGGCAGGGCAGGGCAGGGCAGGACAGGGTGGGAAAGTGTAGTACAGGGCGGGGCAGGGCCAGTTAGTGGCAAGCAAGGCAAGGCAAAGATAGTGCAGGGCAAGGCAGGGCAGGGCAAGGGAAGGCAAGGCAGGGCAGGGCAAGGGTAGGCAAGGCAGGGCAGGGCAAGGGAAGGCAAGGCAGGGCAGAGCAGGGCAGGGCAAGGCAGGACAAGGCAAGGCAGGGCAAGGCAGGGCAGGGCAGGGCAAGGCAAGGCAAGGGAGGGCATGGCAAAGGAGGGCAGGGCAAGGGAAGGCAAAGGAGGGCAGGGCAAGGGAAGGCAGGGCAGGGCAAGGGAAGGCAGGGCAGGGCAAGGGAAGACAGGGCAGGGCAGGGCAAGGGAAGACAGGGCAGTGCAAGGGAAGGCAGGGGAGGACAGGGCAGGGCAAGGGAAGGCAGGGCAGGGCAAGGGAAGCAGGGCAGGGCAGGGCAAGGGAAGGCAAGGCAGGGCAGGGAAAGGGAAGGCAAGGCAGGGCAGGGCAAGGGAAGGCAAGGCAAGGCAGGGCAAGGGAAGGCAAGGCAGGGCAAGGGAAAGCAAGGCAGGGCAGGGCAAGGGAAGGCAAGGAAGGGCAAAGCAAGGGAAGGCTAGGCAGGGCAGGGCAAGGGAAGGCTAGGCAGGGCAGGGCAAGGGAAGGCTAGGCAGGGCAGGGCATTGCAGGGCTAGAGAACGCAGGGCAGGGCAGGGCTAGCGAACGCAGGGCAGGGCAGGGCAAGGAGAGGGCAGGGAAGGGCAGGGCAAGGTAAGGCAGGGCAGGGTAGGACAGGGTGGGGCAGGGTAGTACTGGGCGGGGCAGGGCCAGGCAGGGCCAAGCAAGGCAATGCAATGATAGTGCAGGGCAAGAGCAGGTCCAGGCAGGGCAAGGCAAAGATAGTGCAGGGCAAGGCATGGGAAGGCAGGGCAAAGTAAAGCACGGTAAGGCAAGCAAAGCAGGGCAGGGCAGGGCAAGGCAGAGCAGGGCAGGGCAAGGGAAGGCAGAACAAGGCAAGGCAGGGCAGGGCAAGGGAAGGCAAGGCAGGGCAGGGCAAGGGAAGGCAAGGCAGGGCAGGGCAAGGGAAGGCAAGGGAAGGCAGGGAAAGGCAGGGCAGGGCAGGGCAGGGCAAGGCAAGGGAGGGCAGGGCAGGGCAAGGCAAGGGAGGGCATGGCAAGGGAGGGCAGGGCAAGGGAAGTCAAGGGAGGGCAGGGCAAGGGAAGGCAAGGCAAGGGAGGTCAAGGGAAGGCAGGGCAGGGCAAGGGAAGGGAGGGCAGGGCAAGGGAAGGGAGGGCAGGGCAGGGCAGGGCATGGGAAGGCAGGGCAGGGCAGGGCAAGGGAAGGCAAGGCAGGGCACGGCAGGGCAGGACAGGGTAAGGAAGTGTAGTAAAGGGCAAGGCAGGGCCAGGCAGTGGCAAGCAGGGCAAGAGAAAGGTAGTGCAGGGCAAGGCAGGGCAGGGCAAGGGAAGGCTGGGCAATGCAAGGCAGGGCAGGGCTAGCGAACGCAGGGCAGGGCAGGGCTAGCGAACGCAGGGCAGAACAGGGCTAGCGAACGCAGAGCAGGGCAAGGTATGGCAGGGCAGGGTAGGAAAGGGTTGGGCAGGGTAGTAATGGGCGGGGCAGGGCCAGGCAGGGCCAAGCAAGGCAATGCAATGACAGTGCAGGGCAAGAGCAGGGCCAGGCAGGGCAAGACAAAGATAGTGCAGAGCAAGGCATGGGAAGGCAGGGCAAAGTAAAGCACGGAAAGGCATGCAAAGCAGGGCAGGGCAAGGCAGAGCAGGGAAGAGCAAGGAAAGGCAGAACAAGGGAAGGCAGGGCAGAAACGGGCAGAGCAGAGCAAGGTAAGGCAGGGCAGGGAAGAGCAGGGCAAGGTAAGGCATGGCAAAGCAAAGCAGGGAAAGGAATGGAAAACAGGGCAAGGCAGGGCAGGGCAAGGGAAGGCAAGGCAGGGCAGGGCAAGGGAAGGCAAGGCTGGGCAGGGCAAGGGAGGCAAGGCGGGGCATGGCAAGGGAAGGCAGGGCAGGGCAGGGCAAGGGAAGGCAGGGCAGGGCAAGGGAAGGCAGGGCAGGGCAAGGGAAGGCAGGGCAGGGCAGGGCAGGGCAGGGCAGGGCAGGACAAGGCAGGACAAGGCAAGTGAGGGCAGGTCAGGGCAAGGCAAGGGAGGGCATGGCAAGGGAGGGCAGGGGAAGAGAAGGCAAGGGAGGGCAGGGGAAGGGAAGGCAAGGGAGGGCAGGGCAAGGGAAGGCAAGGGAGGGCAAGGGAAGGCAGGGCAGGGCAAGGGAAGGGAAGGCAGGGCAGGGCAAGGGAAGGCAGAACAGGGCAGGGCAAGGGAAGGCAAGGGAGGGCAGGGCAGGGCAGGACAGGGTGGGGAAGTGTAGTACAGGGCGGGTCAGGGCCAAGCAGTGGCAAGCAAGGCAAGGCAGGGAAGGGCAAGGGAAGGAAAGGCAGGGCAGGGCAAGGGAAGGCACGGCAGGGCAGGGCAAGGGAAGGCAAGGGAGGGCAAGGGAAGGGAAGGCAGGGCAGGGCAGGGCAGGGCAAGGGAAGGCAGGGCAGGGCAGGGCAAGGGAAGGCAAGGCAGGGCAGGGCAGGGCAGGACAGGGTGGGGAAGTGTAGTACAGGGCGGGTCAGGGCCAGGCAGTGGCAAGCAAGGCAAGGCAGGGCAGGGCAAGGGAAGGCAAGGCAGGGCAGGGCAAGGGAAGGCAAGGCAGGGCAGGGCAAGGGAAGGCAAGGCAGGGCAAGGGAAAGCAAAGCAGTGCAAGGGAAGGAAAGGCAGTGCAAGGGAAGGAAGGGCAGGGCAAGGGAAGGCAGGGCAGGTCAAGGGAATGCAGGGCAGGGCAAGGCAGGGCAAGGCAGGGCAAGGCAGGGCAGAGCAAGGCAGGGCAATGCAGGGCAGGGCAAGGCAGGGCAGTGCAGGGCAGGGCAAGGGAAGACAAGGCAGAGCAAGGCAGGGCAGGGCTAGCGAATGCAGGGCAGGGCAAGGTAAGTCAGGGAAGGGTAGGAAAGGGTGGGGCAGTGTAGTACTGGGCGGGGTAGGACCAGGAGGTGGCAAGCAGGGCAAGAGAAAGATAGTGCAGGGCAAGGCAGGGCTGGGCAAGGGAAGGCAGGGCAGGGCAAGGCAGGGCAGGGCTAGCGAACGCAGGGCAGGGCAGGGCTAGCGAACGCAGGGCAGGGCAGGGCTAGCGAACGCAGGGCAGGGCAAGGTACGGCAGGGCAGGGTAGGAAAGGGTTGGGCAGGGTAGTACTGGGCGGGGCAGGGCCAGGCAGGGCCAAGCAAGGCAATGCAATGACAGTGCAGGGCAAGAGCAGGGCCAGGCAGGGCAAGACAAAGATAGTGCAGGGCAAGGCATGGGAAGGCAGGGCAAAGTAAAGCACGGTAAGGCATGCAAAGCAGGGCAGGGCAAGGCAGAGCAGGGAAGAGCAAGGAAAGGCAGAACAAGGGAAGGCAGGGCAGAAACGGGCAGAGCAGAGCAAGGTAAGGCAGGGCAGGGAAGAGCAGGGCAAGGTAAGGCATGGCAAAGCAAAGCAGGGAAAGGAATGGAAAACAGGGCAAGGCAGGGCAGGGCAAAGGAAGGCAAGGCAGGGCAGGGCAAGGGAAGGCAAGGCAGGGCAGGGCAAGGGAAGGCAAGGCTGGGCAGGGCAAGGGAAGGCAGGGCAGCGCAAGGGTAGGCAGTGCAGGGCAAGGGAAGGCAGGGCAGGGCAAGGGAAGGCAGGGCAGGGCAGGGCAAGGGAAGGCAAGGCAGGGCAGGGCAAGGGAAGGCAAGGCAGGGCAGGGCAAGGGAAGGCAAGGCTGGGCAGGGCAAGGGAAGGCAGGGCAGGGCAGGGCAAGGGAAGGCAGGGCAGGGCAGGGCAAGGGAAGTCAAGGCAGGGCAGGGCAAGGGAAGGCAGGGCAGGGCAGGGCAAAAGAAGGCAAGGCAGGGCAGGGCAAGGGAAGGCAAGGCAGAGCAGGGCAAGGGAAGGCAAGGCAGGGCAGGGCAAGGGAAGGCAAGGCAGGGAAGAGCAGGGCAAGGTAAGGCATGGCAAAGCAAAGCAAGGAAAGGAATGGAAAACAGGGCAAGGCAGGGCAGGGCAAGGGAAAGCAAGGCAGGGCAGGGCAAGGGAAGGCAAGGCAGGGCAGGGCAAGGGAAGGCAAGGCAGGTCAAGGGAAGGCAGGGCAGGGCAAGGGAAGGCAGGGCAGGGCAGGGCAAGGGAAGGCAAGGCAGGGCAGGGCAAGGGAAAGGAAGGCAGGGCAGGGCAAAAGAAGGCAAGGCAGGGCAGGGCAAAAGAAGGCAAGGCAGGGCAGGGCAAGAAAAGGCAAGGCAGGGCAGGGCAAAAGAAGGCAAGGCAGGGCAGGGCAAGGGAAGGCAGGGCAGGGCAAGGGAAGGCAGGGCAGGGAAGGGCAGGGCAAGGTAAGGCATGGCAAAGCAAAGCAGGGAAAGGTATGCAAAACAGGGCAAGGCAGGGCAGGGCAAGGGAAGGCAAGGCAGGGCAGGGCAAAGGAAGGCAAGGGAGGGCAAGGGAAGGCAGGGCAGGGCAAGGGAAGGGAAGGCAGGGCAGGGCAAGGGAAGGCAGGGCAGGGCAGGGCAAGGGAAGGCAAGGCAGGGCAGGGCAGGGCAGGACAGGGTGGGGAAGTGTAGTACAGGGCGGGTCAGGGCAAGGCAGTGGCAAGAAAGGCAAGGCAGGGCAGGGCAGGGCAAGGGAAGGCAAGGCAGGGCAGGGCAAGGGAAGGCAAGGCAGGGCAGGGCAAGGGAAGGAAAGGCAGGGCAGGGCAAAAGAAGGCAAGGCAGGGCAGGGCAAGGGAAGGCAAGGCAGAGCACGGCAAGGGAAGGCAAGGCAGGGCAGGGCAAGGGAAGGCAGGGCAGGGCAAGGGAAGGCAGGGCAGGGCAGGGCAAGGGAAGGCAGGGCAGGGCATGGCAAGGGAAGGCAGGGCAGGGCAGGGCAAGGGAAGGCAAGGCAGGGCAGGACAGGGCAGGACAGGGAGGGGAAGTGTAGTACAGGGCGGGTCAGGGCCAGGCAGTAGCAAGCAAGGCAAGGCAGGGCAGGGCAAGGGAAGGCAAGGCAGGGTAGGGCAAGGGAAGGCAAGGCAGGGCAGGGCAAGGGAAGGCAAAGGAGGGCAAGGGAAGGCAGGGCAGGGCAAGGGAAGGCAAGGCAGGGCAGGGAAAGGGAAGGCAAGGGAGGGCAGGGCAAGGGAAGGCAAAGTAAGGCAGGGCAAGGGAAGGCAAGGCAGGGCAAGGGAAGGCAAGGCAGGGCAGGGCAGGGCAAGGGAAGGCAAGGCAGGGCAGGGCAAAGGAAGGCAAGGCAGGGCAGGGCAAGGGAAGGCAAGGCAGGGCAGGGCAAGGGAAGGCAGGGCAGGGCAAGGGAAGGCAAGGCAGTGAAAGGGAAGGCAAGGCAGTGCAAGGGAATGCAGGGCAGGGCAAGGGAAGGCAGGGCAGGGCAAGGGAATGCAGGGCAGGGCAAGGCAGGGCAAGGCAGGGCAAGGAAGGGCAAGGCAGGGCAGGGCAAGGCAGGGCAGTGCAGGGCAGTGCAAGGCAGGGCAGGGAAAGGGAAAACAACAAAGGGCAGGGCAAGGGAAGGCAAGGGAGGGCAAGGGACGGGAAGGCAGTGCAGGGCAGGGCAAGGGAAGGCAGGGCAGGGCAGGGCAAGGAAAGGCAGGGCAGGGCAAGGGAAGGTAGGGCAGGGCAAGGGAAGGCAGGTCTGGGCAAGGGAAGGCAAGGCAGGGCAGGGCAAGGGAAGGCAAGGCAGGGCAGGGCAAGGGAAAGCAAAGCAGGGCAGGGCAAGGGAAGGCAAGGCAGGGCAGGGCAAGGGAAGGCAAGGGAGGGCAGGGCAAGGGAAGGCAAGACAGGGCAGGGCAAAGGAAGGCAAGGGAGGGCAGGGCAAGGGAAGGCAAGGCAGGGCAAGGCAGGGCAGGGCTAGCGAATGCAGGGCAGGGCAGGGCTAGCGAACTCAGGGCTGGGCAAGGTAAGTCAGGGAAGGGTAGGACATGGTGGGGCAGGGTAGTACTGGGCGGGGCAGGGCCATGCAGGGCCAAGCAAGGCAATGCAACGATAGTACAGGGCAAGAGCAGGGCCAGGCAGGGCAATGCATGGGAAGGCAGGGCAAAGTAAAGCACGGTAAGGCATGCAAAGCAGGGCAGGGCAAGGCAGAGCAGGGAAGAGCAAGGGAAGGCAGAACAAGGGAAGGCAAGGCAGAAACGGGCAGAGCAGGGCAGGGTAAGGCAGGGCAGGGAAGGGCAGGGCAAGGTAAGGCATGGCAAAGCAAAGAAGGGAAAGGTATGCAAAATAAGGCAAGGCAGGGCAGGGCAAGGGAAGGCAAGGCAGGGCAGGGCAAGGGAAGGCAAGGCTGGGCAGGGCAAGGGAAGGCAAGGCAGGGCAGGGCAAGGGAAGGCAGGGCAGGGCAGGGCAAGGAAAGGCAAGGCAGAGAAGGGCAAGGGAAGGCAAGGCAGGGCAAGGGAAGGCAGGGCAGGGCAGGGCAAGGGAAGGGAGGGCAGGGCAGGGCAAGGGAAGGCAAGGCAGGGCAGGGCAAGGTAAGGCATGGCATAGCAAAGAAGGGAAAGGTATGCAAAATAAGGCAAGGCAGGGCAGGGCAAGGGAAGGCAAGGCAGGGCAGGGCAAGGGAAGGCAAGGCTGGGCAGGGCAAGGGAAGGCAAGGCAGGGCAGGGCAGGGCAGGGCAAGGCAGGGAAAGGCAAGGCAAGGGAGGGCAGGGTAGGGCAAGACATGGGAGGGCATGGCAAGGGAGGGCAGGGAATGGGAAGTCAAGGGAGGGCAGGGCAAGGGAAGGCAAGGCAAGGGAGGGCAAGGGAAGGCAGGGCAGGGCAAGGGAAGGGAAGGCAGGGCAGGGCAGGGCAAGGGAAGGCAGGGCAGGGCAGGGCAAAAGAAGGCAAGGCAGGGCAGGGCAGGGCAGGACAGGGTGGGGAAGTGTAGTAGAGGGCGGGTCAGGGCCAGGCAGTGGCAAGCAGGGCAAGAGAAAGATAGTGCAGGGCAAGGCAGGGCAGGGCAAGGGAAGGCAGGGCAAAGCAAGGCAGGGAAGGGCTAGCGAACGCAGGGCAGGGCAGGGCTAGCGAACGCAGGGCAGGGCAGGGCAAGCGAACGCAAGGCAGGGCAGGGCTAGCGAACGCAGGGCAGGGCAAGGTAAGGCAGGGCAGGGTAGGAAAGGGTTGGGCAGGGTAGTAATGGGCGGGGCAGGGCCAGGCAGGGCCAAGCAAGGCAATGCAATGACAGTGCAGGGCAAGAGCAGGGCCAGGCAGGGCAAGACAAAGATAGTGCAGGGCAAGGCATGGGAAGGCAGGGCAAAGTAAAGCACGGTAAGGCATGCAAAGCAGGGCAGGGCAAGGCAGAGCAGGGAAGAGCAAGGAAAGGCAGAACAAAGGAAGGCAGGGCAGAAACGGGCAGAGCAGAGCAAGGTAAGGCAGGGCAGGGAAGAGCAGGGCAAGGTAAGGCATGGCAAAGCAAAGCAGGGAAAGGAATGGAAAACGGGGCAAGGCAGGGCAGGGCAAGGGAAGGTAAGGCAGGGCAGGGCAAGGGAAGGCAAGGCTGGGCAGGGCAAGGGAAGGCAAGGCAGGGCAGGGCAAGGGAAGGCAGGGCAGGGCAGGGCAAGGAAAGGCAAGGCAGAGAAGGGCAAGGGAAGGCAAGGCAGGGCAGGGCAAGGGTAGGCAAGGCAGGGCAGGGCAAGGGAAGGCAAGGCAGGGCAGGGCAAGGGAAGGCAGGGCAGGGCAAGGGAAGGCAGGGCAGGGCAGGGCAAGGCAAGGCAAGGGAGGGCAGGGCAAAGCATGGCAAGGGAGGGCATGGCAAGGGAGGGCAGGGCAAGAGAAGGCAAGGGAGGGCAGGGCAAGGGAAGGCAAGGGAGGGCAGGGCAAGGGAAGGGAAGGGAGAGCAAGGGAAGGCAGGGCAGGGCAAGGGAAGTGAAGGCAGGGCAGGGCAGGGCAAGGGAAGGCAGGGCAGGGCAGGGCAAGGGAAGTCAAGGCAGGGCAGGGCAAGGGAAGGCATGGCAGGGCAGGGCAACGGAAGGCAGGGCAGGGCAACTAAAGGCAGGGCAGGGCAGGGCAAGGTAGGGCAGGGAAAGGCAGGGCAGGGCAGGGCAGGGAAAGGCAGGGCAGGGCAGGGCAAGGGAAGTCAAGGCAGGGCAGGGCAAGGGAAGGCAGGGCAGGGCAGGGCAACAGAAGGCAGGGCAGGGCAAGGGAAGGCAGGGCAGGGCAAGGCAGGGCAGGGAAAGGCAGGGCAGGGCAGGGCAGGGAAAGGCAGGGCAGGGCAGGGCAGGGCAGGGCAAGGGAGGGCAGGGCAGGGCAAGGCAAGGGAAGGCAGGGCAAGGGAGGGCAGGGCAAGGGAGAGCAGGGCAAGTGAGGGCAGGGCAAGGGAAGGCAAGGGAGGGCAGGGCAAGGGAAGGCAAGGGAGGGCAGGGCAAGGGAAGGCAAGGGAGGGCAAGCGAAGGCAGGGCAGGGCAAGGGAAGGGTAGGCAGATCAGGACAGGGCAAGGGAAGGCAGGGCAGGGCAGGGCAAGGGAAGGCAGGGCAGGGCAGGGCAAGGGATGTCAAGGCAGGGCAAGGGAAGGCAAGGCAGGGCAGGGCAAGGGATGTCAGGGCTGGGCAGGGCAAGGGAAGGCAAGGCAGGGTATTGCAAGGGAAGGCTAGGCAGGGCAGTGCAAGGGAAAGCAGGGCAGGGCAGGGCAAGGGAAGGCAGGGCAGGGCAAGGGAAGGCAGGGAAGGGCAAGGGAAGGCAGGGCAGGGCAAGGGAGGGCAGGGCAGGGCAAGGGAAGGCAGGGCAGGGCAAAGGAAGGCAGGGCAGGGCAGGGCAAGGGAAGGCAGGGCAGGGCAAGGGAAGACAGGGCAGGGCAGGGCAAGGGAAGGCAGGTCAGGGCAGCGCAAGGGAAGGCAGGGCAGGGCAAGGGAAGCAGGGCAGGGAATAGCAAGGGAAGGCAGGGCAGGGCAAGGGAAGGCAAGGCAGGGCAGGGAAAGGGAAGGCAAAGCAAGGCAGGGCAAGGGAAGGCAAGGCAGGGCAAGGGAAGGCAAGGCAGGGCAGGGCAAGGGAAGGCAAGGCAGGGCAGGGCAAGGGAAGGCAAGGCAGGGCAAGGGAAGGCAAGGCAGGGCAGCGCAAGGGAAGGCAGGGCAGGGCAAGGGAAGGCAGGGCAGGGAATAGCAAGGGAAGGCAGGGCAGGGCAAGGGAAGGCAAGGCAGGGCAGGGAAAGGGAAGGCAAGGGAGGGCAGGGCAAGAGAAGGCAAAGCAAGGCAGGGCAAGGGAAGGCAAGGCAGGGCAAGGGAAGGCAAGGCAGGGCAGGGCAGGGCAAGGGAAGGAAAGGCAGAGCAGAGCAGGGCTGGGCAAGGCAGGGCAGGGCAGGGCAAGGCATTGCAAGGGAGGACAAGGCAAGGGAGGGCAGGGCAAGGGAAGGCAGGGCAGGGCAGCGCAAGTGAAGGCAGGGCAGGGTAAGGGAAGGCAGGGCAGGGAATAGCAAGGGAAGGCAGGGCAGGGCAAGGGAAGGCAAGGCAGGGCAGGGAAAGGGAAGGCAAGGGAGGGCAGGGCAAGAGAAGGCAAAGCAAGGCAGGGCAAGGGAAGGCAAGGCAGGGCAAGGGAAGGCAAGGCAGGGCAGGGCAGGGCAAGGGAAGGCAAGGCAGGGCAGGGCAAGGGAAGGAAAGGCAGGGCAGAGCAGGGCTGGGCAAGGCAGGGCAGGGCAGGGCAAGGCATTGCAAGGGAGGACAAGGCAAGGGAGGGCAGGGCAAGGGAAGGCAAGGGAAGGCAGGGCAAGGGAAGGCAGGGCAGGGCAGGACAAGGGAAGGCAGGGAAGGGCAAGGGAAGGCAGGGCAGGGCAAGGGAAGGCAGGGCAGGGCAGGGCAAGGGAGGGCAGGGCAGGGCAAGGGAAGGCAGGGCAGGGCAGGGCAAGGGAAGGCAAGGCAGGGCAAGGGAAGGCAGGGCAGGGCAAGGCAAGGGAAGGCAGGGCAGGGCAGGGCAAGGGAAGGCAAGGCTGGGCAGGGCAAGGGAAGGCAAGGCAGGGCATGGCAAGGGAAGGCAGGGCAGGGCAGGGCAAGGGAAGGCAGGGCAGGGCAAGGGAAGGCAGGGCAGGGCAAGGGAAGCCAGGGTAGGGCAGGGCAGGGCAGGGCAAGGCAAGGGAGAGCACGGCAGGGCAAGGCAAGGGAGGACATGGCAAGGGAAGGCAGGGCAGGGCAGGGCAAGAGAAGGCAGGGCAGGGCAAGGGAAGGCAGGGCAGGGCAAGGGAAGGCAGGGCAGGGAAGGGCAGGGCAAGGTATGGCATGGCAAAGCAAAGCAGGGAAAGGTATGCAAAACAGGGCAAGGCAGGGCAGGGCAAGGGAAGGCAAGGCAGGGCAGGGCAAGGGAAGGCAAGGCAGGGCAGGGCAAGGGAAGGCAAGGCTGGGCAGGGCAAGGGAAGGCAAGGCAGGGCATGGCAAGGGAAGGCAGGGCAGGGCAAGGGAAGGCAGGGCAGGGCAAGGGAAGGCCGGGCAGGGCAGGGCAGGGCAAGGCAAGGGAGGGCACGGCAGGGCAAGGCAAGGGAGGGCACGGCAGGGCAAGGCAAGGGAGGGCATGGCAAGGGAAGGCAGGGCAGGACAAGGGAAGGGAAGGCAGGGCAGGGCATGGCAAGGGAAGGCAGGGCAGGGCAGGGCAAGGGAAGGCAAGGCAGGGCAGGGCAAGGGGAGGACAGGGTGGGGAAGTGTAGTACAGGGCGGGTCAGGGCCAGGCAGTGGCAAGCAAGGAAAGGCAGGGCAGGGCAAGGGAAAGCAAGGCAGGGCAGGGCAAGGGAAGGCAAGGCAGGGCAGGGCAAGGGAAGGCAAGGGAGGGCAAGGGAAGGCAGGGCAGGGCAAGGGAAAAGAAGGCAGGGCAGGGCAGGGCAAGGGAAGGCAGGGCAGGGCAAGACAAGAGAAGGCAGGGCAGGGCAAGGGAAGGCAGGGCAGGGCAGGGCAAGGGAAGGCAGGGCAGGGCAGGGCAATGGAGGGCAGGACAGGTTTAGGGAAGGCAGGGCAGGCAGGGCAAGGGAAGGCAGGGCAGGGCAGGGGAAGGGAAGGCAGGGCAGGGCAGGGGAAGGCAGGGCAGGCAGGGCAATGGAAGGCAGGGCAAGGCAGGGCAAGGGAAGGCAGGGCAGGGCAAGGCAGGGCAGGGCAGGGCAAGGGAAGGTAGGGCTGGGCAGGGCAAGGGAAGGCAGGGTAGGGCAAGGGAAGGCAGGGCAGAGCAGGGGAAGGGAAGGCAGGGCAGGGCAAGGGAAGGCAGGGCAGGGGAAGGGAAGGCAGGGTAGTGTTATGTTTTAGTGGTTTTGATGGCGGTATTCCACATCAGAACATCATGCAGGCCGTTAAGGAGTTAATGCTGTGGGGAGCAGGGGAGGGGCGGAGCTCCGCACCAGACGGGAGGCCCGCGCTTTTTGGTGGCGTGCTCTCCGGGCGGCTGTGAGGAGTTCAGCACGTGCGACGTAAGCTCCCAGTTTTCTGGTTTGGAAATTTTGTCTCTCTCTCTCAATTGTTCAATTTTATTAGATTTAGTAAAGTTACCGTTCCTTCTCAGATCGTGCCGTTGTGTTTTTTCTTTACAGACCCTCAATCCCCTCTGTTTTCCCCTCCCCCTGGAGCGCGCGGCTCTGCTGAGGCGGCCGCGCGGCAGTTTTTTTTCCTCTCCCTTTCTTTTTCCCTTCTCGGTTCCCCCTTGGGTTACTGTCACGAATAACACCGTGACACATTATTGGTGGAGGATGCGGGCAATGCAGAATTTGTACTCCCCTGTAAAACTGGTGCTAAGTGGACTAAGGGTTTTCATGTACCTTAGAGCATGTTGGCGTCTTTTTAAGCTCCTCATGTTCAGCACGGGAGTCATATCTGCATAGAGCTGCTTTAGTGTGCTGATGGGGTTACCCCCCTCCCGCCTAAACAGCCTGGTTAATATGACAGATTATACGGCATTTGGATTGGTTTCCAGGTACTCTTTTCAGGTTTTTACCTATGTTCAAGATGTCAGCCTGGTGACTGTGTTATCCATTTTTCTGAATGTACTCACTGTAACAGTAATTTACATCCTGTGTAGGAAGCCTTCCTCAGAACCAGAGAGTGTTGAATGGCAGGGAAGGTGGGAAAAATTAGGAAAGAAATTAGAAGCGTGGGGACCCCCGGTGCAATGTGATTTTGATCTTGAGCACCTGCGGGATCCTGAGAATTTCAGTGAGTGTTTAGGTCAGGAGTCATGTGACTCAGACAGATCTGAGAAGGAACGGATTGTCTGGGGCTTGGCTTGTGCTTATCGAGCTATAATTGATATTCTTGAGAGAAATGGTTTCCAAACCGAGGTTCAGAGCAAAAATGAAAACCTTGAGGTTAAACCTGACCAGTCACAGGAAGCACCGGCATCCGTGTCGGTTGCCCCTGTGGAAGGTCAGAAATGGAAACGAGTGTCCTCGCGGCTAGAACGGAAAGAAGAAGAAGCAGAGAAAAAAAAGGAAGATCCAGGTGAGGGGCCCTCTTCAGCACCAACACCACCACCACCACCTAAAAAGGCCACTAAGGAAGGTGAGAAACATGGAGACGACAGAGATGAGAAAGAAGAGGAAGATCCAGGTGAGGGGCCCTCCTCAGCAGCACCACCACCACCACCTCCTAGAAAGGCCACTAAGAAAAGTGTGAGACATGGAGAGGACAGTGATAATGAAGAAATCACCATTACTACTATTCGTTGGCCCCTAAAGATGACTGAAATCCAGGGTTCAAGAAAGGAGTTTGTACGGCGCTCAGATGAACCTATTGTCACCTGGTTGCTGCGGTGTTGGGACAACGGTGCCAGCAGCGTGTCCCTAGATGGCAATGAAGCCCGCCAACTGGGAAGCATTGCTCGAGACCCAGCTATCGACAGAGGGATTAGTAGATGTTTGAGTGGAGTTGCTACCCTTTGGGAACGAGTACTAGTAGCTGTAAAAGAGAGATTTCCTTACAAAGACGATCTGGAGCCTAAGGTGGAAAGATGGAATACTGTGGAGAAGGGCGTCCAATTTTTGAGAGAAATGGCTGTAGTGGAGATGTTGTACGATCCTACTTTTGTCCCTAACAATCCACACCAGGACCGCGATCCTGAGAAAGCATGGTGTAAAGCTGATGTATATCGGAAGCTGTCAAAAACAGCACCAGAAAGGTACGCAAGTACACTGGTAGCAACATTCAATATACTCGAGGGCCGAAACAGAAGACTCCCATTTCATGAAGTGGTTACTACACTTCAAAATTTTGAACAACAACTTCCACCATCACACGTTTCCATTGCAGCTGTATCATCGGTAGCAGGAGAAGTCAGTGACATAAAGAAGATACTGAAAATGATACTGGAGGAATTGTCCCTACTGATGAACCGGGATGGACCTGTGTCAGTATCAGAAACACCGGATGAAGATGGGGATGATCCAAAGAATCTGATGGAGAAACTGATCAAACTGATAAAAGTTTCAGCCATCAAAGGCAACCGCCTCTCTGCTCGAGCAGATGACAGCAGTAACTTCATGTCGCGTGTGTCCATGTGGAGCTTCTTACGAGAAAATGGAGAGGACATGAAGAAGTGGCATAAATAACCCACCCCTGCACTACGAGCACGTGTGAGAGAATTACAGCAGAGATCAGCCACCAATGAAATTGCTCCGGTCACCACAGGTAACCAATAGAGGGGCCCTGCCCTCAGCCAGGGGAGGGAAAGGGATAATAGAGTGTATTGGACTGTGTGGATTCGATGGCCTGGCACATCAGAGCCACAGAAATATAAGGCACTGGTGGACACTGGTGCACAGTGCACTCTAATGCCTTCGAGTTATAAAGGGACAGAATTGATTTATATTTCTGGAGTGACTGGGGGCTCTCAGGAATTGTCTGTGTTGGAGGCAGAAATAAGCCTCACTGGTAAAGACTGGCAGAAACATCGTATAGTGACTGGACAGGGGGCTCCATGCATACTCGGTATTGATTATCTTAGAAGGGGACATTTCAAGGATCCCAAGGGATACCGATGGGCTTTTGGAATAGCTGCTGTAGATGCTGACAACATTCAGCAGCTGTCTGTTTTACCTGGCCTGTCAGAAGATCCGTCTGTCGTGGGGGTACTGAAAGTAAAAGAGCAGCAGGTACCAATTGCGACAAAAACAGTACACAGACGGCAATACCGTACCAACAGGGATTCCTTGCTCCCCGTTCATAATTTGATCCGTCAGTTAGAGGGCCAGGGAGTGATCAGCAAAACCCACTCACCGTTTAACAGCCCCATATGGCCGGTACGTAAATCCAATGGAGAATGGAGGCTGACGGTAGATTACCGTGGTCTGAATGAAGTCACACCCCCACTGAGCGCTGCTGTGCCAGATATGTTGGAGCTGCAGTATGA
Source organism: Callipepla californica brunnescens (assembly GCA_023055505.1). Taxonomy (NCBI): domain Eukaryota; kingdom Metazoa; phylum Chordata; class Aves; order Galliformes; family Odontophoridae; genus Callipepla; species Callipepla californica. The sequence goes on from JALIRH010000003.1 coordinate 67,717,347, forward strand.
ACTGGAGTCAAAAGCAGCCAAGTGGTACGCTACCATTGACATTGCCAATGCGTTCTTCTCTATTCCTTTGGCCACAGAGTGCAGACCACAGTTTGCTTTCACGTGGAGGGGCATTCAGTACACTTGGAACCGTTTGCCCCAGGGGTGGAAACACAGCCCAACCATTTGCCATGGGTTGATTCAGACCACACTGGAACAGGGTGGGGCACCTGAGCACCTCCAGTACATTGATGACATTGTTGTGTGGGGTGATACAGCAGAAGAAGTTTTTAAAAAAGGAGAGCGAATAATCCAAATTCTTCTGGGTGCTGGTTTTGCTATCAAACGAAACAAAGTGAAGGGACCTGCCCAAGAAATTCAGTTTCGAGGAGTAAAATGGCAAGATGGGCGTTGTCACATCCCAGGAGATGTGGTTGACAAAATCACCAGCATGTCACCACCCACTAGCAAAAAGGAGACACAGTCTTTTCTCGGTGTAGTAGGCTTTTGGAGGATGCATGTCCCAAATTACAGTCTCATAGTAAGCCCCCTCTATCAGGTGACCCGAAAGAAGAATAATTTTGCATGGGGTCCTGAGCAGCAGCAGGCCTTTGAGCAGATTAAACAGGAGATAGCCCGTGCTGTTGCCCTGGGGCCAGTACGGATGGGACGGGACGTAAAGAACATCCTATACACTGCTGCTGGAGAGAAAGGTCCCACTTGGAGTCTGTGGCAAAGAGCCCCTGGGGAGACCCGAGGCCGACCCCTGAGATTTTGGAGCAGAGCGTACAGGGGTTCGGAAGAGTGCTACACTCCAACTGAGAAGGAGATTTTGGCAGCATACGAGGGAGTTCGGGCTGCCTCTGAAGTAATTGGCACTGAGACGCAGCTGCTCCTGGCACCTCGATTGCCAGTGCTGAACTGGATGTTCAGAGGAAAGGTTCCCTCCACCCATCATGCTACCGATGCCACCTGGAGTAAGTGGATTGCACTGATTACACAGCGAGCTCGGATGGGGAACCTCAGCCGTCCAGGGATGTTAGAGGTGATCATGGACTGGCCTGAAGGCAAGAAATTTGGAACATCACCAGCAGAGGAGGTACCACGTGCAAAAGAGGCCCCACCATATAATGAACTATCAGAAAATGAAAAGACATATGCCCTCTTCACTGACGGATCGTGTCGGATTGTTGGGAAACATCGCAGATGGAAGGCTGCTGTGTGGAGCCCCACACGACGAGTAGCAGAGGCCACAGAAGGAGAAGGAGAGTCAAGCCAATTTGCAGAGGTAAAGGCTGTCCAGCTGGCCTTAGATGTGGCTGAACGGGAGAGGTGGCCAATGCTGTATCTCTATACTGACTCTTGGATGGTGGCAAACGCTTTATGGGGGTGGTTGCAGCAGTGGGAACAAAACAACTGGCAAAGAAAGGGTAAACCTATCTGGGCTGCGGAACTGTGGAAAGACATTGCTGTCCGAACAAAAAGGTTGGGTGTAAAGGTGCGTCATGTAGATGCTCATGTGCCCAAGAATCGAGCTACTGAGGAACAGAAAAATAACCATCAGGTAGATCAAGCTGCCAAAATTGAGGTGTCTCAAATAGACTTGGATTGGCAGAACAAAGGAGAGTTATTCTTAGCTCGGTGGGCCCATGAGACCTCAGGCCATCAAGGAAGGGACGCAACCTATAAGTGGGCTAGAGACCGAGGGGTGGACTTAACTATGGATGCCATCGCACAGGTGATCCATGACTGTGATACATGTGCCATAATTAAACAGGCCAAGAGGATGAAACCTCTCTGGCAGGAAGGGCGATGGCAGAAGTATAAATATGGGGAGGCGTGGCAGGTTGATTATATCACCTTGCCGCGATCTCGCAATGGTAAGCGTTATGTGCTCACCATGGTGGAGGCGACCACTGGGTGGTTTGAAACATATGCAGTACCCCATGCTACTGCCCGTAACACCATCTTAGGCTTAGAGAAGCAAATCCTATGGCGACATGGAACCCCAGAAAGAATTGAGTCCGATAATGGGACTCATTTCAAAAATTCACTTGTGGATACTTGGGCCAAGGAACATGGCATTGAATGGGTCTATGATATTCCCTACCATGCACCAGCTGCTGGTAAGATCGAGCGCTATAACGGGTTGTTAAAAACCACACTGAAAGCACTGGGTGGCGGGACATTTAAGCATTGGGAGAAAAACCTGTCAGAAGCCACCTGGTTGGTCAACACTAGGGGATCAGTCAACAGAGATGGTCCTACACAGTCCAGCTCCCTACAGACCATAGAGGGAGATAAGGTCCCTGTAGTACATGTGAAGAGCATGTTGGGAAAAGCAGTGTGGGTCCTTCCAGCCTCTGGAAAGGGCAGACCCCTCCGTGGAACAGTTTTTGCACAGGGACCTGGGTGCACCTGGTGGGTAATGGATAAAAATGGGGATGTCCAGTGTGTACCACAAGGGAATTTGATGCTGGGGGAGTGTAGTCTGTGATTCCATGTGTATATATATATATATGTATAGATATGTTTGTATGAAATCTGTGTTATTACTGTTCTTGGTTCTATATAGATACATATTAAGCATGATGTGATGATGTGGAATAAGGGGTGGAATGTTATGGTTTAGTGGTTTTGATGGCGGTATTCCACATCAGAACATCATGCAGGCCGTTAAGGAGTTAATGCTGTGGGGAGCAGGGGAGGGGCGGAGCTCCGCACCAGACGGGAGGCCCGCGCTTTTTGGTGGCGTGCTCTCCGGGCGGCTGTGAGGAGTTCAGCACGTGCGACGTAAGCTCCCAGTTTTCTGGTTTGGAAATTTTGTCTCTCTCTCTCAATTGTTCAATTTTATTAGATTTAGTAAAGTTACCGTTCCTTCTCAGATCGTGCCGTTGTGTTTTTTCTTTACAGACCCTCAATCCCCTCTGTTTTCCCCTCCCCCTGGAGCGCGCGGCTCTGCTGAGGCGGCCGCGCGGCAGTTTTTTTTTCCTCTCCCTTTCTTTTTCCCTTCTCGGTTCCCCCTTGGGTTACTGTCACGAATAACACCGTGACAGGTAGGACAGGGGAAGGCAGGGGAGGGCAAGGGAAAGCAGGGCAGGGCAGATCAATGGAAGGCAGGGCAGGGCATGGGAAGGCAGGGCAGGGCAGGGCAAAGGAATGCAGGGCAAGGGATGGCAGGGCAGGGCAGGGCTAGGGAAGGCAGCGCAGGGCAGGGCAAGGGAAGGCAGGGCTGGGCAGGGCAAGGGAAGGCAGGGCTGGGCAGGGCAAAGGAAGGCAGGTCTGGGCAGGGGAAGGCAGGACAGGGCAGGGCAAGGGAAGGAAGGGCAGGACAGGGCATGGTAAGACGTGGCTTGATAGGGCAAGGTAAGGCAGAAAAAGGCAGGGCAGGGCAAGGGAAGGCAGGGCAGGGCAAGACAAGAGAAGGCAGGGCAGGGCAAGGGAAGGCAGGGCAGGGCAATGGAGGGCAGGGCAGGGCAGGGCAAGGGAAGGCAGGGCAGGGCAAGGGAAGGCAGGGCAGGGCAAGGGAGGGCAGGGCAGGGAAGGGGAAGGTAGGGCAGGGCAACGGAAGGCAGGGCAGGTCAAGGGAAGGCAGGGTAGGGCAAGGGAAGGCAGGGCAGGGGAAGGGAGGGCAGGGCAGGGCAAGGGAAGTCAGGGAAGGGCAGGGAAAGGGAAGGCAGGGCAGGGCAAGACAAGAGAAGGCAGGGCAGGGCAAGGGAAGGCAGGGCAGGGCAGGGCAAGTGAGGGCAGGGCAGAGAAGGGCAAGGGAGGGCAGGGCAGGGGAAGGGAAGGCAGGGCAGGCAGGGCAAGGGAAGGCAGGGCAGGGCAGGGCAAGGGAAGGCAGGGCAGGGCAAGGCAAGGGAAGGCAGGGCAGGGCAGGGAAAGGGAAGGCAGGGTAGGGCAGGGCAAGGGAAGGCAGGGCAGGCAGGGCAAGGGAAGGCAGGGCAGGGCAAGGGAAGGCAGGGCAGGGTAAGGGTAGGCAGGGCAGGGCAGGGCAAGGGATAGCAGGGCAGGGCAAGGGATAGCAGGGCAGGGCAAGGGATAGCAGGGCAGGGCAAGGGAAGGCAGAGCAGGGCACGGCAAGGGAAGGCAGGGCAGGGCAAGGGAAGGCAGGGTAGGGCAAGGGAAGGCAGGGCAGGGCAAGGGAAGGCAGGGCAGGGCACGGTAAGGCAGGGCAGGGCAGATCTTGGGAAGGCAGAGCCGAGCAGGTCAAGGGAAGGCAGGGCAGGGCAGGGCAAGGGAAGGCAGGGCAGGATTAGGCAGGGCAAGGCAAGACAAGACAAGGCAGGGCGGGTCAGAGCAAGGGAAGGCAGGGCAAAGTAAAGCACAGTAAGGCATGCAAAGCAGGGCAGGGTAAGGGAAGGCAGGGTAGGGCAGGGCAAGGGAAGGCAGGGCAGGGCAGGGCAAGGAAGGGCAGGGCAGGGCAGGGCAAGGGAAGGCAGGGCAGGGCAAGTTAAGGCAGGGCAGGGCAGGGCAAGGGAAGGCAGGGCAGGGCAGGGCAAGGGAAGGCAGGGCAGGGCAAGGGAAGGCAGGGCAGGGCAGGGCAAGAGAAGGCAGTTCAGGGCAGGGCAAGGGAAGGCAGGGCAGGGCAGGGCAAGGGAAGGCAGGGCAGGGGAAGGGAAGGCAAGGCAGGGCAAGTGAAGTCAGGGGAGGGCAAGGGAAAGCAGGGCAGGGCAGGGCAAGGGAAGGCAGGGCAGGGCAGGGCAAGGGAAGGCAGGGCAGGGCATGGGAAGGCAGGGCAGGGGAAGGGAAGGCAAGGCAGGGCAAGGGAAGGCAAGGCAGGGCAAGGGAAGGCAGGGTAGGGCAAGAGAAGGCAGGGCAGGGCAGGGCAATGGAAGGCAGGGCAGGGCAGGGCAATGGAAGACAGGGAAGGGCAGGGCAAGGGAGGGCAGGGCAGGGCAGGGCAAGGGACGGCAGGGCAGGGCAGGGTAAGGGAAGGAAGGGCAGGGCAGGGCAAGGGAAGGCAGGGCAGGGCAAGGGAAGGCAGGGCAGGGCAGGGCAAGGGAAGGCAGGGCAGGGCAGGGCAAGGGACGGCAGGGCAGGGCAGGGTAAGGGAAGGAAGGGCAGGGCAGGGCAAGGGAAGGCAGGGCAGGTCAAGGGAAGGCAGGGCAGGGGATGGGAAGGCAAGGCAAGGCAGGTCAAGTGAGGGCAGGGCAGGGCAGGGCAAGGGAGGACAGGGCAAGGGAGGGCTGGGCAGGGCAAGGCAAGGTAAGACAAAGCAGGGCAAGGCAACGTAAGGCATGGCAAAGCAGGTCAGGTCAAGGCAAGCTATACAGGGCAGGGGAAGGGATGGCAAGGCAGGGCAAGGTGGGGCTTCGCAGGGTAGGGTAAGGCGGGCCTTTGCAGGGCAACGGAATGCAAGGCAGGGCAGGGCATGGTAAGGCGTTGCTTGATATGGCAAGGTAAGGCAGAAAAAGGCAGGGCAGGGCAAGGATAGGCAGAGCAGGGTGGGGCAGGCAAGGTAAGGAACACAAGGCAGGGCGGGTCAGAGCAAGGGAAGGCAGGGCAAAGTAAAGCACAGTAAGGCATACAAAGCAGGGGAGGGCAAGGGAAGGCAGGGCAGGGCAGGGCAAGGGAAGGCAGGGCAGGGCAGGGCAAGGGAAGACAGGGCAGGGCAAGGGAAGGCAGGGCAGGGCAGGGCAAGGGAAGGTCAGGGCAGGGCAGGGCAAAGGAAGGCAGGGCATTGCAGGGCAAGGGAAGGCAGGGCAGGGCAGGGCAAGGGAAGGCAGGGCAGGGCAGGGGAAGGGAAGGCAGGGCAGGGCAGGGCAAGGGAAGGCAGGGCAGGGCAGGGGATGGGAAGGCAGGGCAGGGCAGGTCAGGGCAAGGCAAGCTATACAGGGCAGGGCAAGGGATGACAAGGCAGGGCAAGGAGGGGCTTTGCAGGGTAGGGAAAGGCGGGCCTAGGCAGGGCAAGGGAAGGCAAGGCAGGGCAGGGCAGGGCATGGTAAGGCATGGCTTGATAGGGCAAGGTAAAGCAGAAAAAGGCAGGGCAGGGCAAGGATAGGCAGAGCAGGGTGGGGCAGGGAAGGTAAGGAAGACAAGGCAGGGCGGGTCAAAGCAAGGGAAGGAAGGGCAGGGGAGGGCAAGGGAAGGCAGGGCAGAGCAAGGGAAGGCAGGGCAGTGCAGAGCAAGGGAAGGCAGGGCAGGGCAGGGCAAGGGAAGACAGGGCAGGGCAAGGGAAGGCAGGGCAGGGCAGGGCAAGGAAGGTCAGGGCAGGGCAGGACAAAGGAAGGCAGGGCATTGCAGGGCAAGGGAAGGCAGGGCAGGGCAGGGCAAGGGAAGGAAGGGCAGGGCAGGGGAAGGGAAGGCAGGGCAGGGCAGGGCAAGGGAAGGCAGGGCAGGACAGGTCAGGGCAAGGCAAGCTATACCGGGCAGGGCAAGGGATGACAAGGCAGGGCAAGGAGGGGCTTTGTAGGGTAGGGAAAGGCGGGCCTAGGCAGGGCAAGGGAAGGCAAGGCAGAACAGGGCAGGACATGGTAAGGCATGGCTTGATAGGGCAAGGTAAGGCAGAAAAAGGCAGGGCAGGGCAAGGATAGGCAGAGCAGGGTGGGGCAGGCAAGGTAAGGAAGACAAGGCAGGGCGGGTCAGAGCAAGGGAAGGCAGGGCAGGGCAGGGCAAGGGAAGGCAGGGCAGGGCAGGGCAAGGGAAGGCAGGGCTGGACAGGGCAATGGAAGGGAAGGCAGGGCAAAAGAAGGGAAGGCAGGGCAGGGCAAGGGAAGGCAAGGCAGGGCAAGGTAAGGCAGGGCAGGGTAGTGGAAGGGAAGGCAGGGCAGGGGAAGGGAAGGGAAGGCAGAGCAAGGGAAGGGAAAGGCAGGGCAAGAGAAGGGAAGACAGGCAGGGCAAGGGAAGGCAGGGCGAGGCAAGCGTAGGCAGGGCAGGGCAGGGCAAGGGATAGCAGGGCAGGGCAGGGCAAGGGAAGGCAGGGCAGGGCAGGGCAAGGGAGAGCAGGGCAGGGCAGGGCAAGGGAGGGCAGGGCAGGGCAAGGGAAGGCCGGGCAGGGCAGGGCAAGGGAAGGCAGGGCAGGGCAGGGCAAGGGAAGGCAGGGCAGGGCAGGGCAAGGGAAGGCAGGGCAGGGCAAGGGAAGGCAGGGCAGGGCAGGTCAGAGTAAGGCAAGCTATACAGGGCAGGGCAAGGGAAGGCAGGGCAGGGGAAGGGAAGGCAGGGCAGGGCAAGGAAAGGCAGGGCAGGGCAAAGAAAAGGCAGGGCAGGGCAGGTTAGGGCAATGGAAGGCAGGGCAGGGGAAGGTTAGGCAAGGCAAGGCAGGTCAAGGGAGGGCAGGGCAGGGCAGGGCAAGGGAGGACAGGGCAAGGGAGGGCTGGGCAGGGCAAGGCAAGGTAAGACAAAGCAGGGCAAGGCAACGTAAGGCATGGCAAAGCAGGTCAGGTCAAGGCAAGCTATACAGGGCAGGGCAAGGGATGGCAAGGCAGGGCAAGGAGGGGCTTCGCAGGGTAGAGTAAGGCGGGCCTTGGCAGGGCAAGGGAAGGCAAGGCAGGGCAGGGCATGGTAAGTCGTTGCTTGATAGGGCAAGGTAAAGCAGAAAATGGCAAGGCAGGGCAAGGATAGGCAGAGCAGGGTGGGGCAGGCAAAGTAAAGAAGACAAGGCAGGGCGGGTCAGAGCAAGGGAAGGCAGGGCAGGGCAGGGCAAGGGAAGGCAGGGCAGGGAAGGGCAAGGGAAGGCAGGGCAGGCAGGGCAAGGGAAGGCAGGGCAGGGCAGAGCAAGGGAAGGCAGGGCAGGGCAGGGCAAGGGAAGGCAGGGCAGGGCAGGGCAAAGGAAGGCAGGGCAGGGCAAGTGTAGGCAGGGCAGGGCAGGGCAAGGGAAGGCAGGGCAGGGCAGGGCAAAGGAAGGCAGGGCAGGGCAAGTGTAGGCAGGGCAGGGCAGGGCAAGGGAAGGAGGGCAGGGCAAGGGAAGGCAGGGCAGGGCAAGGGAAGGGAAGGTAGGGCAGGGAAGGGCAAAGGAAGGCAGGGCAGGGCAGGGCAAAGGAAGGCAGGGCAGAACAGGGCAAAGGAAGGCAGGGCAGGGCAGGGCAAGGGAAGGCAGGGCAGGGCAAGATAAAGCAGGGCAGGGCAAGTGTAGGCAGGGCAGGGCAGGGCAAGGGAAGGCAGGGCAGGGCAAGGGAAGGCAGGGCAGTGCAGGGCAAGGGAAGGCAGGGCAGGGCAAGGGAAGGCAGGGCAGGGCAGGGCAAGGGAGGGCAGGGCAGGGCAAGGGAAAGTAGGGCAGGGCAAGGGAAAGTAGGGAAGGGCAGGGCAAGGGAAGGCAGGGCAGGGCAGGGCAAGGGAAGGCAGGGCAGGGAAGGGCAAGGGAAGGCAGTGCAGGCAGGGCAAGGGAAGGCAGGGCAGGGCAGGGCAAGGGAAGGCAGGGCAGGGCAGGGTAAGGGAAGGCAAGGCAGGGCAGGGCAAGGGAAGGCAGGGCAGGGCAGGGCAAGGGAAGGCAGTGCAGGGCAAGATAAAGCAGGGCAGGGCAAGTGTAGGCAGGGCAGGGCAGGGCAAGGGAAGGTAGGGCAGGGCAAGGGAAGGCAGGGCAGTGCAGGGCAAGGGAAGGCAGGGCAGGGCAAGGGAAGGCAGGGCAGGGCAGGGCAAGGGAGGGCAGGGCAGGGCAAGGGAAAGTAGGGCAGGGCAAGGGAAAGTAGGGAAGGGCAGGGCAAGGGAAGGCAGGGCAAGGAAGAGCAAGGGAAGGCAGGGCAGGGCAAGGGAAGGCAGGGCAGGGCAGGTCAGAGTAAGGCAAGCTATACAGGGCAGGGCAAGGGAAGGCAGGGCAGGGGAAGGGAAGGCAGGGCAGGGCAAGGAAAGGCAGGGCAGGGCAAGGAAAAGGCAGGGCAGGGCAGGTTAGGGCAATGGAAGGCAGGGCAGGGGAAGGTTAGGCAAGGCAAGGCAGGTCAAGGGAGGGCAGGGCAGGGCAGGGCAAGGGAGGACAGGGCAAGGGAGGGCTGGGCAGGGCAAGGCAAGGTAAGACAAAGCAGGGCAAGGCAACGTAAGGCATGGCAAAGCAGGTCAGGTCAAGGCAAGCTATACAGGGCAGGGCAAGAGATGGCAAGGCAGGGCAAGGAGGGGCTTCGCAGGGTAGAGTAAGGCGGGCCTTGGCAGGGCAAGGGAAGGCAAGGCAGGGCAGGGCATGGTAAGTCGTTGCTTGATAGGGCAAGGTAAAGCAGAAAATGGCAAGGCAGGGCAAGGATAGGCAGAGCAGGGTGGGGCAGGCAAAGTAAAGAAGACAAGGCAGGGCGGGTCAGAGCAAGGGAAGGCAGGGCAGGGCAGGGCAAGGGAAAGCAGGGCAGGGAAGGGCAAGGGAAGGCAGGGCAGGCAGGGCAAGGGAAGGCAGGGCAGGGCAGAGCAAGGGAAGGCAGGGCAGGGCAGGGCAAGGGAAGGCAGGGCAGGGCAGGGCAAAGGAAGGCAGGGCAGGGCAAGTGTAGGCAGGGCAGGGCAGGGCAAGGGAAGGCAGGGCAGTGCAGAGCAAGGGAAGGCAGGGCAGGGCAGGGCAAAAGAAGGCAGGGCAGGGCAGGGCAAGGGAAGACAGGGCAGGGCAAGGGAAGGCAGGGCAGGGCAGGGCAAGGGAAGGCAGGGCAGGGCAGGGCAAGGGAAGACAGGGCATTGCAGGGCAAGGGAAGGCAGGGCAGGGCAGGGCAAGGGAAGGCAGGGCAGGGCAGGGGAAGGGAAGGCAGGGCAGGGCAGGGCAAGGGAAGGCAGGGCAGGGCAGGTCAGGGCAAGGCAAGCTATACAGGGCAGGGCAAGGGATGGCAAGGCAGGGCAAGGAGGGGCTTTGCAGGGTAGGGAAAGGCGGGCGTAGGCAGGGCAAGGGAAGGCAAGGCAGGGCAGGGCATGGTAAGGCATGGCTTGATAGGGCAAGGTAAGGCAAAAAAAGGCAGGGCAGGGCAAGGATAGGCAGAGCAGGGTAAGGCAGGCAAGGTAAGGAAGACAAGGCAGGGCGGGTCAGAGCAAGGGAAGGCAGGGCAAAGTAAAGCACAGTAAGGCATACAAAGCAGGGCAGGGCAAGGGAAGGCAAGGCAGGGCAGGGCAAGGGAAGGCAGGGCAGGGCAGGGCAAGGGAAGACAGGGCAGGGCAAGGGAAGGCAGGGCAGGGCAGGGCAAGGAAGGTCAGGGCAGGGCAGGGCAAAGGAAGGCAGGGCAGGGCAGGGCAAGGGAAGGCAGGGCAGGGCAGGGCAAGGGAAGGCAGGGCAGGGCAGGGCAAGGGAAGGCAGGGCAGGGCAGGGCAAAGGAATGTAGGGCAGGGCAGGGCAAAGGAAGGCAGGGCAGGGCAGGGCAAGGGAAGGCAGGGCAGGGCAGGGCAAGGGAAGGCATGGCAGGGCAAGGGAAGGCAGGGCAGGGCTAGTGTAGGCAGGGCAGGGCAGGGCAAGGGAAGGCAGGGCAGGGCAAGGGAAGGCAGGGCAGTGCAGGGCAAGGGAAGGCAGGGCAGGGCAAGGGAAGGCAGGGCAGGGCAAGGGAAGGCAGGGCAGGGCAAGGGAAGGCAGGGCAGGGCAGGGCAAGGGAAGGCAGGGCAGGGCAAGGGAAGGCAGGACAGGGAAGTACAAGGGAGGGCAGGGCAGGGCAAGGGAAGGTAGGGCAGGGCAGGGCAAGGGAAGGCTGGGCAGGGTAAGCGAGGGCAGGTCAGGGAAGGGGAAGGCAGGGCTGGGCAGGGAAAGGGAAGGCAGGGCTGTACAGGGCAAGGGAAGGGAAGTCAGGGCAAGGGAAGGCAGGGAAGGCAGGGCAGGGCATGGGAAGGCAGGGCAGGGCAAGGGAAGGCAGGGCAGGGCAGGGCAATGGAAGGCAGGGCAGGACAAGGGAAGGCAGGGCAGGGCAGGGCAAGGGATGGCAGGGCTGAACAGGGCAACGGAAGGCAGGGCTGGGCAGGGCAAGGGAAGGGAAGGCAGGGCAAGGGAAGGGAAGGCAGGGCAAGGGAAGGGAAGGCAGGGCAGGGCAAGGGAAGCAGGGCAGGGCAAGGAAAGGCAGGGCAGGGCAGGGGAAGGGAGGGCAGGGCAGGGGAAGGGAAGGGAAGGCAGGGCAGGGCAAGGGAAGTGAAGGCAGGGCAAGGGAAGGGAAAGGCAGGGCAGGGCAAGGGAAGGCAGGGCAGGGCAAGGGAAGGCAGGGCAGTGCAAGGGAAGGCAGGGCAGGGCAGGACAAAGGAACGTAGGGCAGGGCAAAGGAACGCAGGTCAGGACAGGGCAAGGGAAGGCAGGGCTGGACAGGGCAAGGGAAGGCAGGGCTGGGCAGGGTAGGGCAAGGGAAGGCAGGGCAGGGGAAGGGAAGGCAAGGTAAGGCAGGTCAAGTGAGGGCAGGGCAGGGCGGGGCAAGGGAGGACAGGGCAAGGGAGGGCTGGGCAGGGCAAGGCAACAAAAGACAAAGCAGGACAAGGCAACGTAAGGCATGGCAAAGCTGGTCAGGTCAAGGCAAGCTATACAGGGCAGGGCAAGGGATGGCAAGGCAGGGCAAGGTGGGGCTTCGCAGGGTACGCTAAGGCGGGCCTTTGCAGTGCAACTGAATGCAAGGCTGGGCAGGGCCTGGTAAGGCGTTGCTTGATATGGCAAGGTAAGGCAGAAAAAGGCAGGGCAGGGCAAGGATAGGAAGAGCAGGGTGGGGCAGGCAAGGTAAGGAAGACAAGGCAGGGCGGGTCAGAGCAAGGGAAGGCAGGGCAAAGTAAAGCAGAGTAAGGCATACAAAGCAGGGCAGGGTAAGGGAAGGCAAGGCTGGGCAGGGCAAAAGAAGGCAGGGCAGGGCAGGGCAAGGGAAGACAGGGCAGGGCAAGGGAAGGCAGGGCAGGGCAGGGCAGGGCATGGTAAGGCATGGCTTGATAGGGCAAGGTAAGGCAGAAAAAGGCAGGGCAGGGCAAGGATAGGCAGAGCAGGGTGGGGCAGGCAAGGTAAGGAAGACAAGGCAGGGCGAGTCAGAGCAAGGGAAGGCAGGGCAGGGGAGGGCAAGGGAAGGCAGGGCAGGGCAAGGGAAGGCAGGGCAGTGCAGAGCAAGGGAAGACAGGGCAGGGCAGGGCAAGAGAAGGCAGGGCAGGGCAAGGGAAGGCAGGGAAGGGCAGGGCAAGGGAAGGCAGGGCAGGGCAGGGCAAGGGAAGGCAGGGCAGGGCAAGGGAATGCAGGGCAAGACATTTCAGGATAAGGCAAGCTATACAGGGCAGGGCAAGGAAAGGCAGGGCAGGGGAAGGGAAGGCAGGGCAGGGCAAGGAAAGGCAGGGCAGGGCAAAGAAAAGGCAGGGCAGCGCAGGGTAGGGCAATGGAAGGCAGGGCAGGGGAAGGGAAGGCAGGGCAAGGCAGGTCAAGGGAGGGCAGGGCAGGGCAGGGCAAGGGAGGACAGGGCAAGGGAGGGCAGTGAAGGGCAAGTCAAGGAAAGACAAAGCAGGGCAAGGGATGGCAAGGCAGGGCAAGGAGGGGCTTCGCAGGGTAGGGTAAGGCGGGCCTTGGCAGGGCAAGGGAAGGCAAGGCAGGGCAGGGCATGGTAAGTCGTTGCTTGATAGGGCAAGGTAAGGCAGAAAAAGGCAAGGCACGGCAAGGATAGGCAAAGCAGGTGGGGGCAGGCAAGGTAAAGAAGACAAGGCAGGGCGGGTCAGAGCAAGGGAAGGCAGAACAGGGCAGGGCAAGGGAAGGCAGGGAACGGCAGGGCAAGGGAATGCAGGGCAGGGCAAGGGAAGGCAGCGCAGGGAAGGGCAAGGGAAGGCAGGGCAGGGCAGGGCAAAGGGAAGGCAGGGCAGGGCAGGGCAAGGGAAGGCAGGGCAGGGCAGGGCAAGGGAAGGCAGGGCAGGGAAAGGGTAGGCAGGGCAGGGCAGGGCAAGGGAATGCAGGGCAGGGCAAGGGAAGGCAGGGCAGGGCAAGGGAAGACAGGGTAGGGCAAGGGAAGGCAGGGCAGGGCAGGGTAAGGGAAGGCAGGGCAGGGCAGGGCAAGGGAAGGCAGGGCAGGGCAAGGGAAGGCAGGGCAGGGCAGGGCAAGGGAGGGCATGGCAGGGCAAGGGAAGATAGGGCAGGGCAGGGCAAGGGAAGGCAGGGCAGGGCAAGGGATGGGAGGGCAGAGAAGGGGAAGGCAGGGCAGGGCAAGGGAAGGTAGGGCAGGGCAAGGGAAGGCAGGGCAGGGCAAGGGAAGGCAGGGCAAGGCAAGGGTAGGCAGGGCAGGGCAAGGGAGGGCAGGGCAGGGAAGGGGAAGGCAGGGCAGGGCAGGGCAAGGGAAGGCAGGGCAGGGCAGGGCAAGGGAAGGCAGGGCAGGGCAGGGCAAGGGAAGGCAGGGCTGGGCAGGGCAAGGGAAGGCAGGGCTGGGCAGGGCAACGGAAGGTAAGGCAGGGCAAGGGAAGGCAGGGAAGGCAGGGCAAGGCAAGGGAAGGCAAGGCAGGGCAAGGGAAGGCAGGGCAGTGCGAGGGAAATCTGGGCAGTGCAAGGGAAGGCAGGGCAGGGCAAGGGAAAGTAGGGCAGGGCAGGGAAAGGGAGGGCAGGGCAGGGCAGGGCAAGGAAAGGCAGGGCAGGGCAGGGCAAGGCAAGGCAGGGCAGGGCAGAGCAAAGGAAGGCAGGGCAGGGCAGGGCAAGGGAAGGCAGGGCAGGGCAGGGCAAGGGAAGGTAGGGCAGGGCAAGGGAAGGCAGGGCTGGGCAATGGAAGGCTGGGCAGGGAAGAGAATGCATGGAAGGGCAAGGGAAGGCAGGGCGGGGCAAGGGAAGGCAGGGCAGGGCAAGCGAAAGCAGGGCAGGGTTTGGGAAGGCAGGGCAGGGCAAGGGAGGGCAGGGCAGGCAAGGGGAAGGCAGGGCAGGGCAAGGGAAGGCAGGGCAGGGCAACGGAAGGCAGGGCAGGGCAGGGCAAAGTAAGGCAGGGCAGGGCAAAGCAAGGGAAGGCAGGGCTGGACAGGGCAAGGGAAGGCAGGGCTGAGCAGGGCAAGGGAAGGGAATGCAGGGCAAGGGAAGGCAGGGAAGGCAGGGCAGGGCAAGGGAAAACAGGGCAGGGTAGGGCAAGGGAAGGCAGGGCAGGGCAAGGGAAGGCAGGGCAGGGCAGGGCAAGGGAAGGCAGGGCAGGGCAGGGCAAGGGAAGGCAGACCTGGGCTCGGCAATGGAAGGCAGGGCAGGGCAGGGCAATGGAAGGGAAGGCAGGGCAAGGGAAGGGAAGGCAGGGCTGAGCAGGGCAATGGAAGGGAAGGCAGGGCAAGGGAAGGGAAGGCAGGGCAGAGCAAGGGAAGGCAGGGCAGGGCAAGGCAGGGCAGGGCAGGGCTAGGCAAGGGAGGGCAGGGCAGGGCAAGGGAAGGCAGGGCAGGGCAGGGCAAGGGAAGGCAGGGCAGGGCAGGGCAAAGGAATGTAGGGCAGGGCAGGGCAAAGGAAGGCAGGGCAGGGCAGGGCAAGGGAAGGCAGGGCAGGGCAGGGCAAGGGAAGGCATGGCAGGGCAAGGGAAGGCAGGGCAGGGCTAGTGTAGGCAGGGCAGGGCAGGGCAAGGGAAGGCAGGGCAGGGCAAGGGAAGGCAGGGCAGTGCAGGGCAAGGGAAGGCAGGGCAGGGCAAGGGAAGGCAGGGCAGGGCAAGGGAAGGCAGGGCAGGGCAAGGGAAGGCAGGGCAGGGCAGGGCAAGGGAAGGCAGGGCAGGGCAAGGGAAGGCAGGACAGGGAAGTACAAGGGAGGGCAGGGCAGGGCAAGGGAAGGTAGGGCAGGGCAGGGCAAGGGAAGGCTGGGCAGGGTAAGCGAGGGCAGGTCAGGGAAGGGGAAGGCAGGGCTGGGCAGGGAAAGGGAAGGCAGGGCTGTACAGGGCAAGAGAAGGGAAGTCAGGGCAAGGGAAGGCAGGGAAGGCAGGGCAGGGCATGGGAAGGCAGGGCAGGGCAAGGGAAGGCAGGGCAGGGCAGGGCAATGGAAGGCAGGGCAGGACAAGGGAAGGCAGGGCAGGGCAGGGCAAGGGATGGCAGGGCTGAACAGGGCAACGGAAGGCAGGGCTGGGCAGGGCAAGGGAAGGGAAGGCAGGGCAAGGGAAGGGAAGGCAGGGCAAGGGAAGGGAAGGCAGGGCAGGGCAAGGGAAGCAGGGCAGGGCAAGGAAAGGCAGGGCAGGGCAGGGGAAGGGAGGGCAGGGCAGGGGAAGGGAAGGGAAGGCAGGGCAGGGCAAGGGAAGTGAAGGCAGGGCAAGGGAAGGGAAAGGCAGGGCAGGGCAAGGGAAGGCAGGGCAGGGCAAGGGAAGGCAGGGCAGTGCAAGGGAAGGCAGGGCAGGGCAGGACAAAGGAACGTAGGGCAGGGCAAAGGAACGCAGGTCAGGACAGGGCAAGGGAAGGCAGGGCTGGACAGGGCAAGGGAAGGCAGGGCTGGGCAGGGTAGGGCAAGGGAAGGCAGGGCAGGGGAAGGGAAGGCAAGGTAAGGCAGGTCAAGTGAGGGCAGGGCAGGGCGGGGCAAGGGAGGACAGGGCAAGGGAGGGCTGGGCAGGGCAAGGCAACAAAAGACAAAGCAGGACAAGGCAACGTAAGGCATGGCAAAGCTGGTCAGGTCAAGGCAAGCTATACAGGGCAGGGCAAGGGATGGCAAGGCAGGGCAAGGTGGGGCTTCGCAGGGTACGCTAAGGCGGGCCTTTGCAGTGCAACTGAATGCAAGGCTGGGCAGGGCCTGGTAAGGCGTTGCTTGATATGGCAAGGTAAGGCAGAAAAAGGCAGGGCAGGGCAAGGATAGGAAGAGCAGGGTGGGGCAGGCAAGGTAAGGAAGACAAGGCAGGGCGGGTCAGAGCAAGGGAAGGCAGGGCAAAGTAAAGCAGAGTAAGGCATACAAAGCAGGGCAGGGTAAGGGAAGGCAAGGCTGGGCAGGGCAAAAGAAGGCAGGGCAGGGCAGGGCAAGGGAAGACAGGGCAGGGCAAGGGAAGGCAGGGCAGGGCAGGGCAGGGCATGGTAAGGCATGGCTTGATAGGGCAAGGTAAGGCAGAAAAAGGCAGGGCAGGGCAAGGATAGGCAGAGCAGGGTGGGGCAGGCAAGGTAAGGAAGACAAGGCAGGGCGAGTCAGAGCAAGGGAAGGCAGGGCAGGGGAGGGCAAGGGAAGGCAGGGCAGGGCAAGGGAAGGCAGGGCAGTGCAGAGCAAGGGAAGACAGGGCAGGGCAGGGCAAGAGAAGGCAGGGCAGGGCAAGGGAAGGCAGGGAAGGGCAGGGCAAGGGAAGGCAGGGCAGGGCAGGGCAAGGGAAGGCAGGGCAGGGCAAGGGAATGCAGGGCAAGACATTTCAGGATAAGGCAAGCTATACAGGGCAGGGCAAGGAAAGGCAGGGCAGGGGAAGGGAAGGCAGGGCAGGGCAAGGAAAGGCAGGGCAGGGCAAAGAAAAGGCAGGGCAGCGCAGGGTAGGGCAATGGAAGGCAGGGCAGGGGAAGGGAAGGCAGGGCAAGGCAGGTCAAGGGAGGGCAGGGCAGGGCAGGGCAAGGGAGGACAGGGCAAGGGAGGGCAGTGAAGGGCAAGTCAAGGAAAGACAAAGCAGGGCAAGGGATGGCAAGGCAGGGCAAGGAGGGGCTTCGCAGGGTAGGGTAAGGCGGGCCTTGGCAGGGCAAGGGAAGGCAAGGCAGGGCAGGGCATGGTAAGTCGTTGCTTGATAGGGCAAGGTAAGGCAGAAAAAGGCAAGGCACGGCAAGGATAGGCAAAGCAGGTGGGGGCAGGCAAGGTAAAGAAGACAAGGCAGGGCGGGTCAGAGCAAGGGAAGGCAGGGCAGGGCAGGGCAAGGGAAGGCAGGGAACGGCAGGGCAAGGGAATGCAGGGCAGGGCAAGGGAAGGCAGCGCAGGGAAGGGCAAGGGAAGGCAGGGCAGGGCAGGGCAAAGGGAAGGCAGGGCAGGGCAGGGCAAGGGAAGGCAGGGCAGGGCAGGGCAAGGGAAGGCAGGGCAGGGCAGGGCAAGGGAAGGCAGGGCAGGGAAAGGGTAGGCAGGGCAGGGCAGGGCAAGGGAATGCAGGGCAGGGCAAGGGAAGGCAGGGCAGGGCAAGGGAAGACAGGGTAGGGCAAGGGAAGGCAGGGCAGGGCAGGGTAAGGGAAGGCAGGGCAGGGCAGGGCAAGGGAAGGCAGGGCAGGGCAGGGCAAGGGAGGGCATGGCAGGGCAAGGGAAGATAGGGCAGGGCAGGGCAAGGGAAGGCAGGGCAGGGCAAGGGATGGGAGGGCAGAGAAGGGGAAGGCAGGGCAGGGCAAGGGAAGGTAGGGCAGGGCAAGGGAAGGCAGGGCAGGGCAAGGGAAGGCAGGGCAAGGCAAGGGTAGGCAGGGCAGGGCAAGGGAGGGCAGGGCAGGGAAGGGGAAGGCAGGGCAGGGCAGGGCAAGGGAAGGCAGGGCAGGGCAGGGCAAGGGAAGGCAGGGCAGGGCAGGGCAAGGGAAGGCAGGGCTGGGCAGGGCAAGGGAAGGCAGGGCTGGGCAGGGCAACGGAAGGTAAGGCAGGGCAAGGGAAGGCAGGGAAGGCAGGGCAAGGCAAGGGAAGGCAAGGCAGGGCAAGGGAAGGCAGGGCAGTGCGAGGGAAATCTGGGCAGTGCAAGGGAAGGCAGGGCAGGGCAAGGGAAAGTAGGGCAGGGCAGGGAAAGGGAGGGCAGGGCAGGGCAGGGCAAGGAAAGGCAGGGCAGGGCAGGGCAAGGCAAGGCAGGGCAGGGCAGAGCAAAGGAAGGCAGGGCAGGGCAGGGCAAGGGAAGGCAGGGCAGGGCAGGGCAAGGGAAGGTAGGGCAGGGCAAGGGAAGGCAGGGCTGGGCAATGGAAGGCTGGGCAGGGAAGAGAATGCATGGAAGGGCAAGGGAAGGCAGGGCGGGGCAAGGGAAGGCAGGGCAGGGCAAGCGAAAGCAGGGCAGGGTTTGGGAAGGCAGGGCAGGGCAAGGGAGGGCAGGGCAGGCAAGGGGAAGGCAGGGCAGGGCAAGGGAAGGCAGGGCAGGGCAACGGAAGGCAGGGCAGGGCAGGGCAAAGTAAGGCAGGGCAGGGCAAAGCAAGGGAAGGCAGGGCTGGACAGGGCAAGGGAAGGCAGGGCTGGGCAGGGCAAGGGAAGGGAATGCAGGGCAAGGGAAGGCAGGGAAGGCAGGGCAGGGCAAGGGAAAACAGGGCAGGGTAGGGCAAGGGAAGGCAGGGCAGGGCAAGGGAAGGCAGGGCAGGGCAGGGCAAGGGAAGGCAGGGCAGGGCAGGGCAAGGGAAGGCAGACCTGGGCTCGGCAATGGAAGGCAGGGCAGGGCAGGGCAATGGAAGGGAAGGCAGGGCAAGGGAAGGGAAGGCAGGGCTGAGCAGGGCAATGGAAGGGAAGGCAGGGCAAGGGAAGGGAAGGCAGGGCAGAGCAAGGGAAGGCAGGGCAGGGCAAGGCAGGGCAGGGCAGGGCTAGGCAAGGGAGGGCAGGGCAGGGCAAGGGAAGGCAGGGCAGGGCAGGGCAAGGGAAGGCAGGGCAGGGCAGGGCAAAGGAATGTAGGGGAGGGCAGGGCAAAGGAAGGCAGGGCAGGGCAGGGCAAGGGAAGGCAGGGCAGGGCAGGGCAAGGGAAGGCATGGCAGGGCAAGGGAAGGCAGGGCAGGGCTAGTGTAGGCAGGGCAGGGCAGGGCAAGGGAAGGCAGGGCAGGGCAAGGGAAGGCAGGGCAGTGCAGGGCAAGGGAAGGCAGGGCAGGGCAAGGGAAGGCAGGGCAGGGCAAGGGAAGGCAGGGCAGGGCAGGGCAAGGGAAGGCAGGGCAGGGCAAGGGAAGGCAGGACAGGGAAGTACAAGGGAGGGCAGGGCAGGGCAAGGGAAGGTAGGGCAGGGCAGGGCAAGGGAAGGCTGGGCAGGGTAAGCGAGGGCAGGTCAGGGAAGGGGAAGGCAGGGCTGGGCAGGGAAAGGGAAGGCAGGGCTGTACAGGGCAAGGGAAGGGAAGTCAGGGCAAGGGAAGGCAGGGAAGGCAGGGCAGGGCATGGGAAGGCAGGGCAGGGCAAGTGTAGGCAGGGCAGGGCAGGGCAATGGAAGGCAGGGCAGGACAAGGGAAGGCAGGGCTGGGCAGGGCAAGGGAAGGCAGGGCTGAACAGGGCAACGGAAGGCAGGGCTGGGCAGGGCAAGGGAAGGGAAGGCAGGGCAAGGGAAGGGAAGGCAGGGCAAGGGAAGGGAAGGCAGGGCAGGGCAAGGGAAGCAGGGCAGGGCAAGGAAAGGCAGGGCAGGGCAGGGGAAGGGAGGGCAGGGCAGGGGAAGGGAAGGGAAGGCAGGGCAGGGCAAGGGAAGTGAAGGCAGGGCAAGGGAAGGGAAAGGCAGGGCAGGGCAAGGGAAGGCAGGGCAGGGCAAGGGAAGGCAGGGCAGTGCAAGGGAAGGCAGGGCAGGGCAGGACAAAGGAACGTAGGGCAGGGCAAAGGAACGCAGGTCAGGACAGGGCAAGGGAAGGCAGGGCTGGACAGGGCAAGGGAAGGCAGGGCTGGGCAGGGTAGGGCAAGGGAAGGCAGGGCAGGGGAAGGGAAGGCAAGGTAAGGCAGGTCAAGTGAGGGCAGGGCAGGGCGGGGCAAGGGAGGACAGGGCAAGGGAGGGCTGGGCAGGGCAAGGCAACAAAAGACAAAGCAGGACAAGGCAACGTAAGGCATGGCAAAGCTGGTCAGGTCAAGGCAAGCTATACAGGGCAGGGCAAGGGATGGCAAGGCAGGGCAAGGTGGGGCTTCGCAGGGTACGCTAAGGCGGGCCTTTGCAGGGCAACTGAATGCAAGGCTGGGCAGGGCCTGGTAAGGCGTTGCTTGATATGGCAAGGTAAGGCAGAAAAAGGCAGGGCAGGGCAAGGATAGGAAGAGCAGGGTGGGGCAGGCAAGGTAAGGAAGACAAGGCAGGGCGGGTCAGAGCAAGGGAAGGCAGGGCAAAGTAAAGCAGAGTAAGGCATACAAAGCAGGGCAGGGCAAGGGAAGGCAAGGCTGGGCAGGGCAAAAGAAGGCAGGGCAGGGCAGGGCAAGGGAAGACAGGGCAGGGCAAGGGAAGGCAGGGCAGGGCAGGGCAGGGCATGGTAAGGCATGGCTTGATAGGGCAAGGTAAGGCAGAAAAAGGCAGGGCAGGGCAAGGATAGGCAGAGCAGGGTGGGGCAGGCAAGGTAAGGAAGACAAGGCAGGGCGAGTCAGAGCAAGGGAAGGCAGGGCAGGGGAGGGCAAGGGAAGGCAGGGCAGGGCAAGGGAAGGCAGGGCAGTGCAGAGCAAGGGAAGACAGGGCAGGGCAGGGCAAGAGAAGGCAGGGCAGGGCAAGGGAAGGCAGGGAAGGGCAGGGCAAGGGAAGGCAGGGCAGGGCAGGGCAAGGGAAGGCAGGGCAGGGCAGGGCAAGGGAAGGCAGGGCAGGGCAGGGCAAGGGAAGGCAGGGCAGGGCATAGGAATGCAGGGCAAGACATTTCAGGATAAGGCAAGCTATACAGGGCAGGGCAAGGAAAGGCAGGGCAGGGGAAGGGAAGGCAGGGCAGGGCAAGGAAAGGCAGGGCAGGGCAAAGAAAAGGCAGGGCAGCGCAGGGTAGGGCAATGGAAGGCAGGGCAGGGGAAGGGAAGGCAGGGCAAGGCAGGTCAAGGGAGGGCAGGGCAGGGCAGGGCAAGGGAGGACAGGGCAAGGGAGGGCAGTGAAGGGCAAATCAAGGAAAGACAAAGCAGGGCAAGGGATGGCAAGGGATGGCAAGGCAGGGCAAGGAGGGGCTTCGCAGGGTAGGGTAAGGCGGGCCTTGGCAGGGCAAGGGAAGGCAAGGCAGGGCAGGGCATGGTAAGTCGTTCCTTGATAGGGCAAGGTAAGGCAGAAAAAGGCAAGGCACGGCAAGGATAGGCAGAGCAGGGTGGGGCAGGCAAGGTAAAGAAGACAAGGCAGGGCGGGTCAGAGCAAGGGAAGGCAGGGCAGGGCAGGGCAAGGGAAGGCAGGGAACGGCAGGGCAAGGGAATGCAGGGCAGGGCAAGGGAAGGCAGCGCAGGGAAGGGCAAGGGAAGGCAGGGCAGGGCAGGGCAAAGGGAAGGCAGGGCAGGGCAGGGCAAGGGAAGGCAGGGCAGGGCAAGGGAAGGCAGGGCAGGGCAGGGCAAGGGAAGGCAGGGCAGGGAAAGGGTAGGCAGGGCAGGGCAGGGCAAGGGAAGGCAGGGCAGGGCAAGGGAAGGCAGGGCAGGGCAGGGCAAGGGAGGGCATGGCAGGGCAAGGGAAGATAGGGCAGGGCAGGGCAAGGGAAGGCAGGGCAGGGCAAGGGATGGGAGGGCAGAGAAGGGGAAGGCAGGGCAGGGCAAGGGAAGGTAGGGCAGGGCACGGGAAGGCAGGGCAGGGCAAGGGAAGGCAGGGCAAGGCAAGGGTAGGCAGGGCAGGGCAAGGGAGGGCAGGGCAGGGAAGGGGAAGGCAGGGCAGGGCAGGGCAAGGGAAGGCAGGGCAGGGCAGGGCAAGGGAAGGCAGGGCAGGGCAGGGCAAGGTAAGGCAGGGCAGGGCAGGGCAAGGGAAGGCAGGGCTGGGCAGGGCAACGGAAGGTAAGGCAGGGCAAGGGAAGGGAAGGCAAGGCAGGGCAAGGGAAGGCAGGGCAGTGCGAGGGAAGGCTGGGCAGTGCAAGGGAAGGCAGGGCAGGGCAAGGGAAAGTAGGGCAGGGCAGGGAAAGGGAGGGCAGGGCAGGGCAGGGCAAGGGAAGGCAGGGCAGGGCAGGGCAAGGCAAGGCAGGGCAGGGCAGAGCAAAGGAAGGCAGGGCAGGGCAGGGCAAGGGAAGGCAGGGCAGGGCAGGGCAAGGGAAGGTAGGGCAGGGCAAGGGAAGGCACGGCTGGGCAATGGAAGGCTGGGCAGGGAAGAGAATGCATGGAAGGGCAAGGGAAGGCAGGGCGGGGCAAGGGAAGGCAGGGCAGGGCAAGCGAAAGCAGGGCAGGGTTTGGGAAGGCAGGGCAGGGCAAGGGAGGGCAGGGCAGGCAAGGGGAAGGCAGGGCAGGGCAAGGGAAGGCAGGGCAGGGCAACGGAAGGCATGGCAGGGCAGGGCAAAGTAAGGCAGGGCAGGGCAAAGCAAGGGAAGGCAGGGCTGGACAGGGCAAGGGAAGGCAGGGCTGGGCAGGGCAAGGGAAGGGAATGCAGGGCAAGGGAAGGCAGGGAAGGCAGGGCAGGGCAAGGGAAAACAGGGCAGGGTAGGGCAAGGGAAGGCAGGGCAGGGCAAGGGAAGGCAGGGCAGGGCAGGGCAAGGGAAGGCAGGGCAGGGCACGGCAAGGGAAGGCAGACCTGGGCACGGCAATGGAAGGCAGGGCAGGGCAGGGCAATGGAAGGGAAGGCAGGGCAAGGGAAGGGAAGGCAGGGCTGAGCAGGGCAATGGAAGGGAAGGCAGGGCAAGGGAAGGGAAGGCAGGGCAGAGCAAGGGAAGGCAGGGCAGAGCAAGGGAAGGCAGGGCAGGGCAAGGCAGGGCAGGGCAGGGCAAGGCAAGGGAGGGCAGGGCAGGGCAAGGGAAGGCAGGGCAGGGCAGGGCAAGGGAAGGCAGGGCAGGGCAGGGCAAAGGAATGTAGGGCAGGGCAGGGCAAAGGAAGGCAGGGCAGGGCAGGGCAAGGGAAGGCAGGGCAGGGCAGGGCAAGGGAAGGCATGGCAGGGCAAGGGAAGGCAGGGCAGGGCTAGTGTAGGCAGGGCAGGGCAGGGCAAGGGAAGGCAGGGCAGGGCAAGGGAAGGCAGGGCAGTGCAGGGCAAGGGAAGGCAGGGCAGGGCAAGGGAAGGCAGGGCAGGGCAAGGGAAGCAGGGCAGGGCAAGGAAAGGCAGGGCAGGGCAGGGGAAGTGAGGGCAGGGCAGGGGAAGGGAAGGCAGGGCATTGGAAGGGAAGGGAAGGCAGGGCAAGGGAAGGGAAAGGCAGGGCAGGGCAAGGGAAGGCAGGGCAGGGCAGGGCAAGGGAAGGCTGAACAGGGCAAGGGAAGGCAGGGCTGGGCAGGGCAAGGGAAGGGAAGGCAGGGCAAGGGAAGGGAAGGCATGGCAAGGGAAGAGAAGGCAGGGAAGGGCAGGGGAAGGCAGGGCAGGGCAGGGCAAGGGAAGGCAGGGCAGGGCAAGGGAAGGCAGGGCAGGGGAAGGGAAGGGAAGTCAGGGCAAGGGAAGGAAAGGCAGGGCAAGGGAAGGGAAAGGCAGGGCAGGGCAAGGGAAGGCAGGGCAGGGCAGGGCAAGGGAAGGCTGAACAGGGCAAGGGAAGGCAGGGCTGGGCAGGGCAAGGGAAGGGAAGGCAGGGCAAGGGAAGGGAAGGCATGGCAAGGGAAGAGAAGGCAGGGAAGGGCAGGGGAAGGCAGGGCAGGGCAGGGCAAGGGAAGGCAGGGCAGGGCAAGGGAAGGCAGGGCAGGGGAAGGGAAGGGAAGTCAGGGCAAGGGAAGGAAAGGCAGGGCAAGGGAAGGGAAAGGCAGGGGAAGAGAAGGGAAGGCAGGGCAAGGGAAGGGATGGCAGGGCAGGGGAAGGTAAGGCAGGGCAGTGCAAGGGAAGGCAAGGCAGGGCAGGGCAAAGGAACGTAGGGCAGGGCAAAGGAACGCAGGGCAGGGCAGAGCAAGGGAAGGCAGGGCTGGACAGGGCAAGGGAAGGCAGGGCTGGCAGGGCAAGGGAAGGCAGGCCTGGGCACGGCAAGGGAAGGCAGGGCTGGACAGGGCAATGGAAGGGAAGGCAGGGCAAAAGAAGGGAAGGCAGGGCAGGGTAAGGGAAGGCAGGGCAGGGCAAGGGAAGGCAGGGCAGGGAAGGGAAGGCAGGGCAGGGGAAAGGAAGGGAAGGCAGCGCAAGGGAAGGGAAATGCAGGGCAAGAGAAGGGAAGGCAGGGCAGGGCAAGGGAAGGCAGGGCAGGGCAAGGGAAGTTAGGGCAGGGCAGGGCAAGGGAAGGCAGTGCAGAGCAGGGCAAGGGAAGGCAGGGCAGGGCAGGTCAGGGTAAGGCAAGCTATACAGGGCAGGGCAAGGGAAGGCAGGGCAGGGGAAGGGAAGGCAGGGCAGGGCAAGGAAAGGCAGGGCAGGGCAAAGAAAAGGCAGGGCAGGGTAGGGCAATGGAAGGCAGGGCAGGGGAAGGTTAGGCAAGGCAAGGTAGGTCAAGGGAGGGCAGGGCAGGGCAGGGCAAGGGAAGACAGGGCAAGGGAGGGCTGGGCAGGGCAAGGCAAGGTAAGACAAAGCAGGGCAAGGCAACGTAAGGCATGGCAAAGCAGGTCAGGTCAAGGCAAGCTATACAGGGCAGGGCAAGGGATGGCAAGGCAGGGCAAGGAGGGGCTTCGCAGGGTAGAGTAAGGCGGGCCTTGGCAGGGCAAGGGAAGGCAAGGCAGGGCAGGGCATGGTAAGTCGTTGCTTGATAGGGCAAGGTAAGGCAGAAAATGGCAAGGCAGGGCAATGATAGGCAGAGCAGGGTGGGGCAGGCAAGGTAAAGAAGACAAGGCAGGGCGGGTCAGAGCACGGGAAGGCAGGGCAGGGCAGGGCAAGGGAAGGCAGGGCAGGCAAGGCAAGGGAAGGCAGGGCAGAGCAAGGGAAGGCAGGGCAGGGCAGGGCAAGGGAAGGCAGGGCAGGGCAGGGCAAAGGAAGGCAGGGCAGGGCAAGTGTAGGCAGGGCAGGGCAGGGCAAGGGAAGGCAGGGCAGGGAAAGGGTAGGCAGGGCAGGGCAGGGCAAGGGAAGGCAGGGCAGGGCAAGGGAAGGCAGGGCAGGGCAGGGCAAGGGAGGGCATGGCAGGGCAAGGGAAGATATGGCAGGGCAGGGCAAGGGAAGGCAGGGCAGGGCAAGGGATGGGAGGGCAGAGAAGGGGAAGGCAGGGCAGGGCAAGGGAAGGTAGGGCAGGGCAAGGGAAGGCAGGGCAGGGCAAGGGAAGGCAGGGCAAGGCAAGGGTAGGCAGGGCAGGGCAAGGGAGGGCAGGGCAGGGAAGGGGAAGGGAAGGCAGGGCAGGGCAGGGCAAGGGAAGGCAGGGCAGGGCAGGGCAAGGGAAGGCAGGGCAGGGCAGGGCAAGGTAAGGCAGGTCTGGGCAGGGCAAGGGAAGGCAGGGCTGGGCAGGGCAACGGAAGGTAAGGCAGGGCAAGGGAAGGGAAGGCAAGGCAGGGCAAGGGAAGGCAGGGCAGTGCGAGGGAAGGCTGGGCAGTGCAAGGGAAGGCAGGGCAGGGCAAGGGAAAGTAGGGCAGGGCAGGGAAAGGGAGGGCAGGGCAGGGCAGGGCAAGGGAAGGCAGGGCAGGGCAGGGCAAGGCAAGGCAGGGCAGGGCAGAGCAAAGGAAGGCAGGGCAGGGCAGGGCAAGGGAAGGCAGGGCAGGGCAGGGCAAGGGAAGGTAGGGCAGGGCAAGGGAAGGCACGGCTGGGCAATGGAAGGCTGGGCAGGGAAGAGAATGCATGGAAGGGCAAGGGAAGGCAGGGCGGGGCAAGGGAAGGCAGGGCAGGGCAAGCGAAAGCAGGGCAGGGTTTGGGAAGGCAGGGCAGGGCAAGGGAGGGCAGGGCAGGCAAGGGGAAGGCAGGGCAGGGCAAGGGAAGGCAGGGCAGGGCAACGGAAGGCATGGCAGGGCAGGGCAAAGTAAGGCAGGGCAGGGCAAAGCAAGGGAAGGCAGGGCTGGACAGGGCAAGGGAAGGCAGGGCTGGGCAGGGCAAGGGAAGGGAATGCAGGGCAAGGGAAGGCAGGGAAGGCAGGGCAGGGCAAGGGAAAACAGGGCAGGGTAGGGCAAGGGAAGGCAGGGCAGGGCAAGGGAAGGCAGGGCAGGGCAGGGCAAGGGAAGGCAGGGCAGGGCACGGCAAGGGAAGGCAGACCTGGGCACGGCAATGGAAGGCAGGGCAGGGCAGGGCAATGGAAGGGAAGGCAGGGCAAGGGAAGGGAAGGCAGGGCTGAGCAGGGCAATGGAAGGGAAGGCAGGGCAAGGGAAGGGAAGGCAGGGCAGAGCAAGGGAAGGCAGGGCAGGGCAAGGCAGGGCAGGGCAGGGCAAGGCAAGGGAGGGCAGGGCAGGGCAAGGGAAGGCAGGGCAGGGCAGGGCAAGGGAAGGCAGGGCAGGGCAGGGCAAAGGAATGTAGGGCAGGGCAGGGCAAAGGAAGGCAGGGCAGGGCAGGGCAAGGGAAGGCAGGGCAGGGCAGGGCAAGGGAAGGCATGGCAGGGCAAGGGAAGGCAGGGCAGGGCTAGTGTAGGCAGGGCAGGGCAGGGCAAGGGAAGGCAGGGCAGGGCAAGGGAAGGCAGGGCAGTGCAGGGCAAGGGAAGGCAGGGCAGGGCAAGGGAAGGCAGGGCAGGGCAAGGGAAGCAGGGCAGGGCAAGGAAAGGCAGGGCAGGGCAGGGGAAGTGAGGGCAGGGCAGGGGAAGGGAAGGCAGGGCATTGGAAGGGAAGGGAAGGCAGGGCAAGGGAAGGGAAAGGCAGGGCAGGGCAAGGGAAGGCAGGGCAGGGCAGGGCAAGGGAAGGCTGAACAGGGCAAGGGAAGGCAGGGCTGGGCAGGGCAAGGGAAGGGAAGGCAGGGCAAGGGAAGGGAAGGCATGGCAAGGGAAGAGAAGGCAGGGAAGGGCAGGGGAAGGCAGGGCAGGGCAGGGCAAGGGAAGGCAGGGCAGGGCAAGGGAAGGCAGGGCAGGGGAAGGGAAGGGAAGTCAGGGCAAGGGAAGGAAAGGCAGGGCAAGGGAAAGGAACGGCAGGGCAGGGCAAGGGAAGGCTGAACAGGGCAAGGGAAGGCAGGGCTGGGCAGGGCAAGGGAAGGGAAGGCAGGGCAAGGGAAGGGAAGGCATGGCAAGGGAAGAGAAGGCAGGGAAGGGCAGGGGAAGGCAGGGCAGGGCAGGGCAAGGGAAGGCAGGGCAGGGCAAGGGAAGGCAGGGCAGGGGAAGGGAAGGGAAGTCAGGGCAAGGGAAGGAAAGGCAGGGCAAGGGAAGGGAAAGGCAGGGGAAGAGAAGGGAAGGCAGGGCAAGGGAAGGGATGGCAGGGCAGGGGAAGGTAAGGCAGGGCAGTGCAAGGGAAGGCAAGGCAGGGCAGGGCAAAGGAACGTAGGGCAGGGCAAAGGAACGCAGGGCAGGGCAGAGCAAGGGAAGGCAGGGCTGGACAGGGCAAGGGAAGGCAGGGCTGGCAGGGCAAGGGAAGGCAGGGCTGGGCAGGTCAAGGGAAGGGAATGCAGGGCAAGGGAAGGCAGGGAAGGCAGGGCAGGGCAAGGGAAGGCAGGGCAGGGCAGGGAAGGGAAGGCAGGGCAGGGGAAGGGAAGGGAAGGCAGCGCAAGGGAAGGGAAATGCAGGGCAAGAGAAGGGAAGGCAGGGCAGGGCAAGGGAAGGCAGGGCAGGGCAAGGGAAGTTAGGGCAGGGCAGGGCAAGGGAAGGCAGTGCAGAGCAGGGCAAGGGAAGGCAGGGCAGGGCAGGGCAAGGGAGAGCAGGGCAGGGCAGGGCAAGGGAGGGCAGGGCAGGGCAAGGGAAGGCCGGGCAGGGCAGGGCAAGGGAAGGCAGGGCAGGGCAGGGCAAGGGAAGGCAGGGCAGGGCAGGGCAAGGGAAGGCAGGGCAGGGCAAGGGAAGGCAGGGCAGGGCAGGTCAGGGTAAGGCAAGCTATACAGGGCAGGGCAAGGGAAGGCAGGGCAGGGGAAGGGAAGGCAGGGCAGGGCAAGGAAAGGCAGGGCAGGGCAAAGAAAAGGCAGGGCAGGGTAGGGCAATGGAAGGCAGGGCAGGGGAAGGTTAGGCAAGGCAAGGTAGGTCAAGGGAGGGCAGGGCAGGGCAGGGCAAGGGAAGACAGGGCAAGGGAGGGCTGGGCAGGGCAAGGCAAGGTAAGACAAAGCAGGGCAAGGCAACGTAAGGCATGGCAAAGCAGGTCAGGTCAAGGCAAGCTATACAGGGCAGGGCAAGGGATGGCAAGGCAGGGCAAGGAGGGGCTTCGCAGGGTAGAGTAAGGCGGGCCTTGGCAGGGCAAGGGAAGGCAAGGCAGGGCAGGGCATGGTAAGTCGTTGCTTGATAGGGCAAGGTAAGGCAGAAAATGGCAAGGCAGGGCAATGATAGGCAGAGCAGGGTGGGGCAGGCAAGGTAAAGAAGACAAGGCAGGGCGGGTCAGAGCAAGGGAAGGCAGGGCAGGGCAGGGCAAGGGAAGGCAGGGCAGGCAAGGCAAGGGAAGGCAGGGCAGAGCAAGGGAAGGCAGGGCAGGGCAGGGCAAGGGAAGGCAGGGCAGGGCAGGGCAAAGGAAGGCAGGGCAGGGCAAGTGTAGGCAGGGCAGGGCAGGGCAAGGGAAGGCAGGGCAGGGCAAGGGAAGGCAGGGCAGGGAAAGGGAAGGGAAGGTAGGGCAGGGAAGGGCAAGGGAAGGCAGGGCAGGGAAGGGCAAGGGAAGGCAGGGCAGGCAGGGCAAGGGAAGGCAGGGCAGGCAGGGCAAGGGAAGGCAGGGCAGGGCAGGGCAAGGGAAGGCAGGGCAGGGCAGGGCAAAGGATGGCAGGGCAATGCAGGGCAAAGAAAGGCAGGGCAGGGCAGGGCAAAGGAAGGCAGGGCAGGGCAGGGCAAGGGAAGGCAGGGCAGGGCAAGGGAAGGCAGGGCAGGGCAGGGCAATGGAAGGCAGGGCAGGACAAGGGAAGGCAGGGCAGGGCAAGGGAAGGCAGGGCAGTGCAGGGCAAGGGAAGGTAGGGCAGGGCAAGGGAAGGCAGGGCAGGGCAGGGCAAGGGAGGGCAGGGCAGGGCAAGGGAAAGTAGGGAAGGGCAGGGCAAGGGAAGGCAGGGCAGGGAAGGGCAAGGGAAGGCAGGGCAGGGAAGGGCAAGGGAAGGCAGGGCAGGCAGGGCAAGGGAAGGCAGGGCAGGGCAGGGCAAGGGAAGGCAAGTCAGGGCAGGGCAAGGGAAGGCAGGGCAGGGCAGTGCAAGGGAAGGCAAGGCAGGGCAGGGCAAGGGAAGGCAGGGCAGGGCAGGGCAAGGGAAGGCAGGGCAGGGCAAGATAAAGCAGGGCAGGGCAAGTGTAGGCAGGGCAGGGCAGGGCAAGGGAAGGCAGGGCAGTGCAGGGCAAGGGAAGGCAGGGCAGGGCAAGGGAAGGCAGGGCAGTGCAGGGCAAGGGAAGGCAGGGCAGTGCAAGGGAAGGCAGGGCAGGGCAGGGCAAGGGAGGGCAGGGCAGGGCAAGGGAAAGTAGGGCAGGGCAAGGGAAAGTAGGGATGGGCAGGGCAAGGGAAGGCAGGGCAAGGAAGGGCAAGGGAAGGTAGGGCAGGGAAGGGCAAGGGAAGGCAGGGCAGGCAGGGCAAGGGAAGGCAGGGCAGGGCAGGGCAAAGGAAGGTAGGGCAGGGCAGGGCAAAGGAAGGCAGGGCAGTGCAGGGCAAGGGAAGGCAGGGCAGGGCAGGGCAAGGGAAGGCATGGCAGGGCAAGGGAAGGCAGGGCAGGGCTAGTGTAGGCAGGGCAGGGCAGGGCAAGGAAAGGCAGGGCAGGGCAAGGGAAGGCAGGGCAGTGCAGGGCAAGGGAAGGCAGGGAAGGGCAAGGGAAGGCAGGGCAGGGCAAGGGAAGGCAGGGCAGGGCAGGGCAAGGGAAGGCAGGGCAGGGCAAGGGAAGGCAGGGCAGGGAAGTACAAGGGAGGGCAGGGCAGGGCAAGGGAAGGTAGGGCAGGGCAGGGCAAGGGAAGGCAGGGCAGGGCAAGGGAAGGCAGGGCAGGGCAGGTCAGAGTAAGGCAAGCTATACAGGGCAGGGCAAGGGAAGGCAGGGCAGGGGAAGGGAAGGCAGGGCAGGGCAAGGAAAGGCAGGGCAGGGCAAAGAAAAGGCAGGGCAGGGCAGGTTAGGGCAATGGAAGGCAGGGCAGGGGAAGGTTAGGCAAGGCAAGGCAGGTCAAGGGAGGGCAGGGCAGGGCAGGGCAAGGGAGGACAGGGCAAGGGAGGGCTGGGCAGTGCAAGGCAAGGTAAGACAAAGCAGGGCAAGGCAACGTAAGGCATGGCAAAGCAGGTCAGGTCAAGGCAAGCTATACAGGGCAGGGCAAGGGATGGCAAGGCAGGGCAAGGAGGGGCTTCGCAGGGTAGAGTAAGGCGGGCCTTGGCAGGGCAAGGGAAGGCAAGGCAGGGCAGGGCATGGTAAGTCGTTGCTTGATAGGGCAAGGTAAAGCAGAAAATGGCAAGGCAGGGCAAGGATAGGCAGAGCAGGGTGGGGCAGGCAAAGTAAAGAAGACAAGGCAGGGCGGGTCAGAGCAAGGGAAGGCAGGGCAGGGCAGGGCAAGGGAAGGCAGGGCAGGGAAGGGCAAGGGAAGGCAGGGCAGGCAGGGCAAGGGAAGGCAGGGAAGGGCAGAGCAAGGGAAGGCAGGGCAGGGCAGGGCAAGGGAAGGCAGGGCTGAACAGGGCAAGGGAAGGCAGGGCTGGGCAGGGCAAGGGAAGGGAAGGCAGGGATAGGGAAGGGAAGGCAGGGCAAGGGAAGGGAAGGCAGGGCAGGGCAAGGGAAGCAGGGCAGGGCAAGGAAAGGCAGGGCAGGGCAGGGGAAGGGAGGGCAGGGCAAGGGAAGGGAAAGGCAGGGCAGGGCAAGGGAAGGCAGGGCAGGGCAAGGGAAGGCAGGGCAGGGCAAGGGAAGGCAGGGCAGGGCAGGACAAAGGAACGTAGGGCAGGGCAAAGGAACGCAGGTCAGGACAGGGCAAGGGAAGGCAGGGCTGGACAGGGCAAGGGAAGGCAGGGCTGGGCAGGGTAGGGCAAGGGAAGGCAGGGCAGGGAAGGGAAGGCAAGGCAAGGCAGGTCAAGTGAGGGCAGGGCAGGGCGGGGCAAGGGAGGACAGGGCAAGGGAGGGCTGGGCAGGGCAAGGCAACAAAAGACAAAGCAGGACAAGGCAACGTAAGGCATGGCAAAGCTGGTCAGGTCACGGCAAGCTATACAGGGCAGGGCAAGGGATGGCAAGGCAGGGCAAGGTGGGGCTTCGCAGGGTACGCTAAGGCGGGCCTTTGCAGGGCAACTGAATGCAAGGCTGGGCAGGGCCTGGTAAGGCGTTGCTTGATATGGCAAGGTAAGGCAGAAAAAGGCAGGGCAGGGCAAGGATAGGAAGAGCAGGGTGGGGCAGGCAAGGTAAGGAAGACAAGGCAGGGCGGGTCAGAGCAAGGGAAGGCAGGGCAAAGTAAAGCACAGTAAGGCATACAAAGCAGGGCAGGGCAAGGGAAGGCAAGGCTGGGCAGGGCAAAAGAAGGCAGGGCAGGGCAGGGCAAGGGAAGACAGGGCAGGGCAAGGGAAGGCAGGGCAGGGCAGAGCAAGGAAGGGCAGGGCAGGGCAGGGCAAGGGAAGGCAGGGCAGGGCAGGGCAAGGAAGGGCAGGGCAGGGCAGGGCAAAGGAAGGCAGGGCATTGCAGGGCAAGGGAAGGCAGGGCAGGGCAGGGCAAGGGAAGGCAGGGCAGGGCAGGGCAAGGGAAGGCAGGGCAGGGCAGGGCAAGGGAAGGCAGGGCAGGGCAGGTCAGGGCAAGGCAAGCTATACAGGGCAGGGCAAGGGATGGCAAGGCAGGGCAAGGTTGGGCTTCACAGGGTAGGGAAAGGCGGGCCTAGGCAGGGCAAGGGAAGGCAAGGCAGGGCAGGGCATGGTAAGGCATGGCTTGATAGGGCAAGGTAAGGCAGAAAAAAACAGGGCAGGGCAAGGATAGGCAGAGCAGGGTGGGGCAGGCAAGGTAAGGAAGACAAGGCAGGGCCGGTCAGAGCAAGGGAAGGCAGGGCAGGGGAGGGCAAGGGAAGGCAGGGCATAGCAAGGGAAGGCAGGGCAGTGCAGGGCAAGGGAAGGCAGGGCAGGGCAGGGCAAGAGAAGGCAGGGCAGGGCAAGGGAAGGCAGGGAAGGGCAGGGCAAGGGATGGCAGGGCAGGGCAGGGCAAGGGAAGGCAGGGCAGGGCAGGGCAAGGGAAGACAGGGCAGGGCAGGGCAAGGGAAGGCAGGGCAGGGCAAGGGAAGGCAGGGCAGGGGAAGGGAAGGCAGGGCAGGGCAAGGAAAGGCAGGGCAGGCAAGGTGAAGGCAGGGCAGGGCAAGGGAAGGCAGCGCAAGGCAAGGGAAGGCAGGGCAGGGCAGGACAAAGGAAGGCAGGGCAGGACAAAGCAAGGGAAGGGAATGCAGGGCAAGGGAAGGCAGGGAAGGCAGGGCAGGGCAAGGGAAAACAGGGAAGGGTAGGGCAAGGGAAGGCAGGGCAGGGCAAGGGAAGGCAGGGCAGGGCAGGGCAAGTGAGGGCAGGGCAGAGAAGGGCAAGGGAGGGCAGGGCAGGGGAAGGGAAGGCAGGGCAGGGCAAGGAAAGGCAGGGCAGGGCAAAGAAAAGGCAGGGCAGGGCAGGGTAGGGCAATGGAAGGCAGGGCAGGGGAAGGTTAGGCAAGGCTAGGTAGGTCAAGGGAGGGCAGGGCAGGGCAGGGCAAGGGAAGACAGGGCAAGGGAGGGCTGGGCAGGGCAAGGCAAGGTAAGACAAAGCAGGGCAAGGCAACGTAAGGCATGGCAAAGCAGGTCAGGTCAAAGCAAGCTATACAGGGCAGGGCAAGGGATGGCAAGGCAGAGCAAGGAGGGGCTTCGCAGGGTAGAGTAAGGCGGGCCTTGACAGGGCAAGGGAAGGCAAGGCAGGGCAGGGCATGGTAAGTCGTTGCTTGATAGGGCAAGGTAAGGCAGAAAATGGCAAGGCAGGGCAATGATAGGCAGAGCAGGGTGGGGCAGGCAAGGTAAAGAAGACAAGGCAGGGCGGGTCAGAGCAAGGGAAGGCAGGGCAGGGCAGGGCAAGGGAAGGCAGGGCAGGCAGGGCAAGGGAAGGCAGGGCAGAGCAAGGGAAGGCAGGGCAGGGCAGGGCAAGGGAAGGCAGGGCAGGGCAGGGCAAAGGAAGGCAGGGCAGGGCAAGGGAAGGCAGGGCAGGGAAAGGGAAGGGAAGGTAGGGCAGGGCAGGGCAAGGGAAGGCAGGGCAGGGCAGGGCAAAGGATGGCAGGGCAATGCAGGGCAAAGAAAGGCAGGGCAGGGCAGGGCAAAGGAAGGCAGGGCAGGGCAGGGCAAGGGAAGGCAGGGCAGGGCAGGGCAATGGAAGGCAGGGCAGGACAAGGGAAGGCAGGGCAGGGCAAGGGAAGGCAGGGCAGTGCAGGGCAAGGGAAGGTAGGGCAGGGCAAGGGAAGGCAAGGCAGGGCAGGGCAAGGGAGGGCAGGGCAGGGCAAGGGAGGGCAGGGCAGGGCAAGGGAAAGTAAGGCAGGGCAGGGCAAGGGAAGGCAAAGCAGGGAAGGGCAAGTGAAGGCAGGGCAGGGAAGGGCAAGGGAAGGCAGGGCAGGCAGGGCAAGGGAAGGCAGGGCAGGGCAGGGCAAGGGAAGGCAGGGCAGGGCAGGGCAAGGGAAGGCAGGGCAGGGCAGGGCAAAGGAAGGTAGGGCAGGGCAGGGCAAAGGAAGGCAGGGCAGGGCAGGGCAAGGGAAGGCAGGGCAGGGCAGGGCAAGGGAAGGCAGGGCAGGGCAGGGCAAGTGAAGGCAGGGCAGGGCAAGGGAAGGCAGGGCAGGGCAGGGCAAGGGAAGGCAGGGCAGGGCAAGGGAAAGCAGGGCAGTGCAGGGCAAGGGAAGGCAGGGCAGGGCAAGGAAAGGCAGGGCAGGGCAAGGGAAGGCAGGTCAGGGCAGGGCAAGGGAAGGCAGGGCAGGGAAGTACAAGGGAGGGCAGGGCAGGGCAAGGGAAGGTAGGGCAGGGCAGGGCAAGGGAAGGCAGGGCAGGGCAAGGGAAGGCAGGGCAGGGCAAGGGAGGGCAGGGCAGGGAAGGGGAAGGCAGGGCAGGGCAAGAGAAGGGAAGGCAGGGCAAGGGAAGGGAAAGGCAGGGCAGGGCAAAGGAAGGCAGGGCAGGGCAAGGGAAGGGAAGACAGGGCTGAACAGGGCAAGGGAAGGCAGGACTGGGCAGGGCAAGGGAAGGGAAGGCAGGGCAAGGGAAGGGAAGGCAGGGTAAGGGAAGAGAAGGCAGGGCAAGGGAAAAGAAGGCAGGGCAGGGCAAAAGAAGAGAAGGCAGGGCAGGGCAAGGGAAGGCAGGGAAGGGCAGGGGAAGGCAGGGCAGGGCAGGGGAAGGGAAGGCAGGGCAGGGAAAGGGAAGGGAAAGCAGGGCAAGGGAAGGGAAAGGCAGGGCAGGGCAAGGGAAGGTAGGGCAGGGCAAGGGAAGGCAGGGCAGGGCAAGGGAAGGCAGGGCAGTGCAAAAGAAGGCAGGGCAGGGCAGGGCAAAAGAACGCAGGGCAGGGCAGGGCAAGGGAAGGCAGGGCTGGACAGGGCAAGGGAAGGCAGGGCTGGGCAGTGCAAGGGAAGGCAGGGCAGGGCACGGCAAGGGAAGGGAAGGGAATGCAGGGCAAGTAAAGGCAGGGCAGGGCAAAGCAAGGGAAGGCAGGGCAGGGCAGGGCAAGGGAAGGCAGGCCTGGGCACGGCAAGGGAAGGCAGGGCTAGGCAGGGCAATGGAAGGGAAGGCAGTGCAGGGCAAGGGAAGGCAGGGCAGGGCAGGGGAAGGCAGGGCAGAACAGGGGAAGGCAGGGCAGGGCAGGGCATGGGAAGGGAAGGCAGGGCAAGGGAAGGGAAAGGCAGGGCAAGAGAAGGGAAGGCAGGGCAAGAGAAGGGAAGGCAGGTCAGGGCAAGGGAAGGCAGGGCAGGGCAGGGCAAGGGATGGCAGGGTAGGGCAGGGCAAGGGAAGGCAGGGCAGAGCAGGGCAAGGGAAGGCAGGGCAGGCAGGGCAAGGGGAGGCAGGGCAGGGATGGGGAAGGGAAGGCAGGGCAGGGCAGGGCAAGGGAGAGCATGGCAGGGCAGGGCAAGGGAGGGCTGGGCAGTGCAAAAGAAGGCAGGGCAGGGCAGGGCAAGGGAAGTCAGGGCAGGGCAGGGCAAAGGAAGGCAGGGCAGGGCAGGGCAAGGGAAGGCAGGGCAGGGCAAGGGAAGGCAAGGCAGGGCAAGGAAAGGCAGGGCAGGGCAGGGCAGGGCAAGGGAGGACAGGGCAAGGGAGGACTGGGCAGGGCAAGGCAAGGCAAGACAAAGCAGGGCAAGGCAACGTAAGGCATGGCAAAGCAGGTCAGGTCAAGGCAAGCTATACAGGGCAGGGCAAGGGATGTCAAGGTAGGGCAAGGAGGGGCTTCGCAGGGTAGGGTAAGGCGGGCCTTGGCAGGGCAAGGGAAGGCAATGCAGGGCAGGGCATGGTAAGTCGTTGCTTGATAGGGCAAGGTAAGGCAGAAAAAGGCAAGGCAGGGCAAGGATAGGCAGAGCAGGGTGGGGCAGGCAAGGTAAAGAAGACAAGGCAGGGCGGGTCAGAGCAAGGGAAGGCAGGGCAGGGCAGGGCAAGGGAAGGCAGGGCAGGGCAGGGCAAGGGAAGGCAGGGCAGGGCAAGGGAAGGCAGGGCAGGGCAGGGCAAGGGAAGGCAGGGCAGGGCAGGGCAAGGGAAGGCAGGGCAGGGCAGGGCAAGGGAAGGCAGGGCAGGGCAGGGCAAGGGAAGGTAGGGCAGGGAAGGGCAAGGGAAGGCAGGGCAGGCAGGGCAAGTGTAGGCAGGGCAGGGCAGGGCAAGGGAAGGCAGGGCAGGGACGGGCAAAGGAAGGCAGAGTAGGGACGGACAAGGGAAGGCAGGGCAGGGCAAGGGAAGGCAGGGCAGGGCAAGGGAAGGCAGGGCAGGGCAGGGCAAGGGAAGGCAGGGCAGGGCAGGGCAAGGGAAGGCAGGGCAGGGCAAGGGAAGGCAGGGCAGGGCTAGGGAAGGCAGGGCAGGGCTAGGGAAGGCAGGGCAGGGCAAGGGAAGGCAGGGCAGGGCAAGGGAAGGCAGGGCAGGGCAGGGCAAGGGAAGACAGGGCAGGGCAGGGCAAGGGAAGACAGGGCAGGGCAGGGCAAGGGAAGACAGGGCAGGGCAGGGCGAGGGAAGGCAGGGCAGGGTAAGGGAAGGCAGGGCAAGGCAGGGCTAGGGAGGGCAGGGCAGGGCAAGGGAGGGCAGGGCAGGGCAGGGCAAGGGAAGGCAGGGCAGGGCAAGGGAAGGCAGGGCAGGGCAAGGGAAGGCAGGGCAGGGAAGGGGAATGTAGGGAAGGGCAAGGGAAGGCAGGGCAGGGCAAGGGAAGGAAGGGCAGGGCAAGGGAAGGCAGGGCAGGGCAAGGGAAGGCAGGGCAGGGAAGGAGAAGGCAGGGCAGGGCAGGGCAAGGGAAGGCAGGGCAGGGCAGGGCAAGGGAAGGCAGGGCAGGGCAGGGCAAGGGAAGGCAGGGCTGAGCAGGGCAAGGGAAGGCAGGGCTGGGCAGGGCAAGGGAAGGCAGGGAAGGCAGGGCAGGGCATGGGAAGGCAGGGCAGCGCAAGGGAACGCAGGGCAGTGCAAGGGAAGGCAGGGCAGGGCAAGGGAAGGTAGGGCAGGGCAGGGCAAGGGAAGGCAGGGCAGGGCAAGGGAAGGCAGGGCAGGGCAAGGGAAGGCAGGGCATTTTAGGGCAAAAGAACGCAGGGCAGGGCAGGGCTAGGGAATTCAGGGCTGGACAGGGCAAGGGAAGGCAGGGCTGGGCAGTGCAAGGGAAGGCAGGGCAGGGCAGGGCAAGGGAAGGGAATGCGGGGCAAGGGAATGCAGGGCAGGGCAGGGCAAGGGAAGGCAGGGCAGGGCAGGGCAAGGGAAGGCAGGGCAGGGCAGGGCAAGGGAAGTCAGGGCTGAGCAGGGCAAGGGAAGGCAGGGCTGGGCAGGGCAAGGGAAGGCAGGGAAGGCAGGGCAGGGCAAGGGAAGGCAGGGCAGGTCAGGGGAAGGCAGGGCAGGGCAGGGGAAGGCAGGGCAGGGCAGGGCATGGGAAGGGAAGGCAGGGCAAGGGAAGGGAAAGGCAGGGCAAGAGAAGGGAAGGCAGGGCAAGAGAAGGGAAGGCAGGTCAGAGCAAGGGAAGGCAGGGCAGGGCAGGGCAAGGGATGGCAGGGTAGGGCAGGGCAAGGGAAGGCAGGGCAGAGCAGGGCAAGGGAAGGCAGGGCAGGCAGGGCAAGGGGAGGCAGGGCAGGGCAGGGCAAGAGAAGGCAGGGCAGGGCAGGGCAAAGGAAGGCAGGGCAGGGCAGGGCAAGGGAAGGCAGGGCAGGGGAAGGGAAGGCAGGGCAGGGCAAGGAAAGGCAGGGCAGGGCAGGGCAGGGCAAGGGAGGACAGGGCAAGGGAGGACTGGGCAGGGCAAGGCAAGGCAAGACAAAGCAGGGCAAGGCAACGTAAGGCATGGCAAAGCAGGTCAGGTCAAGGCAAGCTATACAGGGCAGGGCAAGGGATGGCAAGGCAGGGCAAGGAGGGGCTTCGCAGGGTAGGGTAAGGCGGGCCTTGGCAGGGCAAGGGAAGGCAAGGCAGGGCAGGGCACGGTAAGTCGTTGCTTGATAGGGCAAGGTAAGGCAGAAAAAGGCAAGGCAGGGCAAGGATAGGCAGAGCAGGGTGGGGCAGGCAAGGTAAAGAAGACAAGGCAGGGCGGGTCAGAGCAAGGGAAGGCAGGGCAGGGCAGGGCAAGGGAAGGCAGGGCAGGGAGGGCAAGGGAAGGCAGGGCAGGGCAAGGGAAGGCAGGGCAAGGCAGGGCAAGGGAAGGCAGGGCAGGGAAGGGCAAGGGAAGGCAGGGCAGGCAGGGAAAGGGAAGGCAGGGCAGGGCAGGGCAAGGGAAGGCAGGGCAGGGACGGGCAAGGGAAGGCAGGGCAGGGACGGGCAAGGGAAGGCAGGGCAGGGCAAGGGAAGGCAGGTCAGGGCAGGGCAAGGGAAGGCAGGGCAGGGAAAGGGAAGGCAGGGCAGGGCAAGGGAATGCAGGGCAGGGCAGGGCAAGGGAAGGCAGGGCAGGGCTAGGGAAGGCAGGGCAGGGCAGGGCAAGGGAAGACAGGGCAGGGCAGGGCAAGGGAAGACAGGGCAGGGCAAGGAAAGGTAGGGCAGGGCAAGGGAAGGCAGGGCAGGGCAAGGGAAGGCAGGGCAGGGCAAGGAAGGGCAGGGCAGGGAAGGGGAAGGTAGGGCAGGGCAAGGGAAGGCAGGGCAGGGCAGGGCAAGGGAAGGCAGGGCAGGGCAAGGAAGGGCAGGGCAGGGAAGGGGAAGGTAGGGCAGGGCAAGGGAAGGCAGGGCAGGGCAAGGGAAGGAAGGGCAGGGCAAGGGAAGGCAGGGCAGGGCAAGGGAAGGCAGGGCAGGGCAGGGCAAGGGAAGGCAGGGCAGGGCAAGGGAAGGTAGGGCAGGGCAAGGGAAGGCAGGGCAGGGCAAGGGAAGGCAGGGCAGGGCAAGGAAGGGTAGGGCAGGGAAGGGGAACGTAGGGCAGGGCAAGGGAAGGCAGGGCAGGGCAAGGGAAGGAAGGGCAGGGCAAGGGAAGGCAGGGCAGGGCAAGGGAAGGCAGGGCAGGGCAGGGCAAGGGAAGGCAGGGCAGGGCAAGGGAAGACAGGGCAGGGCAGGGCAAGGGAAGACAGGGCAGGGCAGGGCGAGGGAAGCAGGGCAGGGTAAGGGAAGGCAGGGCAAGGCAGGGCTAGGGAGGGCAGGGCAGGGCAAGGGAGGGCAGGGCAGGGCAGGGCAAGGGAAGGCAGGGCAGGGCAAGGGAAGGCAGGGCAGGGCAAGGGAAGGCAGGGCAGGGAAGGGGAAGGTAGGGAAGGGCAAGGGAAGGCAGGGCAGGGCAAGGGAAGGAAGGGCAGGGCAAGGGAAGGCAGGGCAGGGCAAGGGAAGGCAGGGCAGGGAAGGAGAAGGCAGGGCAGGGCAGGGCAAGGGAAGGCAGGGCAGGGCAGGGCAAGGGAAGGCAGGGCAGGGCAGGGCAAGGGAAGGCAGGGCTGAGCAGGGCAAGGGAAGGCATGGCTGGGCAGGGCAAGGGAAGGCAGGGAAGGCAGGGCAGGGCATGGGAAGGCAGGGCAGGGCAAGGGAAGGCAGGGCAGCGCAAGGGAACGCAGGGCAGTGCAAGGGAAGGCAGGGCAGGGCAAGGGAAGGTAGGGCAGGGCAGGGCAAGGGAAGGCAGAGCAGGGCAAGGGAAGGCAGGGCAGGGCAAGGGAATGCAGGGCATTTTAGGGCAAAAGAACGCAGCGCAGGGCAGGGCTAGGGAATTCAGGGCTGGACAGGGCAAGGGAAGGCAGGGCTGGGCAGTGCAAGGGAAGGCAGGGCAGGGCAGGGCAAGGGAAGGGAATGCGGGGCAAGGGAAGGCAGGGCAGGGCAGGGCAAGGGAAGGCAGGGCAGGGCAGGGCAAGGGAAGGCAGGGCTGGGCTGGGCAAGGGAAGTCAGGGCTGAGCAGGGCAAGGGAAGGCAGGGCTGGGCAGGGCAAGGGAAGGCAGGGAAGGCAGGGCAGGGCAAGGGAAGGCAGGGCAGGTCAGGGGAAGGCAGGGCAGGGCAGGGGAAGGCAGGGCAGGGCAGGGCATGGGAAGGGAAGGCAGGGCAAGGGAAGGGAAAGGCAGGGCAAGAGAAGGGAAGGCAGGGCAAGAGAAGGGAAGGCAGGTCAGAGCAAGGGAAGGCAGGGCAGGGCAGGGCAAGGGATGGCAGGGTAGGGCAGGGCAAGGGAAGGCAGGGCAGAGCAGGGCAAGGGAAGGCAGGGCAGGCAGGGCAAGGGGAGGCAGGGCAGGGCAGGGCAAGAGAAGGCAGGGCAGGGCAGGGCAAGGGAGAGCAGGGCAGGGCAGGACAAAAGAAGGCAGGGCAGGGCAGGGCAAAGGAAGGCAGGGCAGGGCAGGGCAAGGGAAGGCAGGGCAGGGCAAGGGAAGGCAGCGCAGGGCAAGGGAGGACAGGGCAAGGGAGGACTGGGCAGGGCAAGGCAAGGCAAGACAAAGCAGGGCAAGGTAAAGTAAGGCATGGCAAAGCAGGTCAGGTCAAGGCAAGCTATACACGGCAGGGCAAGGGATGGCAAGGCAGGGCAAGGAGGGGCTTCGCAGGGTAGGGTAAGGCGGGCCTTGGCAGGGCAAAGGAAGGCAAGGCAGGGCAGGGCATGGTAAGTCGTTGCTTGATAGGGCAAGGTAAGGCAGAAAAAGGCAAGGCAGGGCAAGGATAGGCAGAGCAGGGTGGGGCAGGCAAGGTAAAGAAGACAAGGCAGGGCGGGTCAGAGCAAG
Source organism: Callipepla californica brunnescens (assembly GCA_023055505.1). NCBI lineage: Eukaryota > Metazoa > Chordata > Aves > Galliformes > Odontophoridae > Callipepla > Callipepla californica. The sequence goes on from JALIRH010000003.1 coordinate 67,756,859, forward strand.
GGAAGGCAGGGCAGGGCAGGGCAAGGGAAGGCAGGGCAGGGAGGGCAAGGGAAGGCAGGGCAGGGCAAGGGAAGGCAGGGCAAGGCAGGGCAAGGGAAGGCAGGGCAGGGAAGGGCAAGGGAAGGCAGGGCAGGCAGGGAAAGGGAAGGCAGGGCAGGGCAGGGCAAGGGAAGGCAGGGCAGGGACGGGCAAGGGAAGGCAGGGCAGGGACGGGCAAGGGAAGGCAGGGCAGGGCAAGGGAAGGCAGGTCAGGGCAGGGCAAGGGAAGGCAGGGCAGGGAAAGGGAAGGCAGGGCAGGGCAAGGGAATGCAGGGCAGGGCAGGGCAAGGGAAGGCAGGGCAGGGCTAGGGAAGGCAGGGCAGGGCAGGGCATGGGAAGGCAGGGCAGGGCAGGGCAAGGGAAGGCAGGGCAGGGCAAGGGAAGGTAGGGCAGGGCAAGGGAAGGCAGGGCAGGGCAAGGGAAGGCAGGGCAGGGCAAGGAAGGGCATGGCAGGGAAGGGGAAGGTAGGGCAGGGCAAGGGAAGACAGGGCAGGGCAAGGGAAGGAAGGGCAGGGCAAGGGAAGGCAGGGCAGGGCAAGGGAAGGCAGGGCAGGGCAGGGCAAGGGAAGGCAGGGCAGGGCAAGGGAAGGTAGGGCAGGGCAAGGGAAGGCAGGGCATGGCAAGGGAAGGCAGGGCAGGGCAAGGAAGGGCAGGGCAGGGAAGGGGAAGGTAGGGCAGGGCAAGGGAAGGCAGGGCAGGGCAAGGGAAGGAAGGGCAGGGCAAGGGAAGGCAGGGCAGGGCAAGGGAAGGCAGGGCAGGGCAGGGCAAGGGAAGGCAGGGCAGGGCAGGGCAAGGGAAGGCAGGGCTGGGCAGGGCAAGGGAAGGCAGGGCTGGGCTGGGCAAGGGTAGGCAGGGAAGGCAGGGCAGGGCATGGGAAGGCAGGGCAGGGCAAGGGAAGGCAGGGCAGGGCAAGGGAAGGCAGGGCAGGGCAGGGCAAAGGAAGGCAGGGCAGGGCAAGGGAAGTCAGGGCAGGGCAAGTGAAGGGAAGGCAGGGCAGGGCAAGGGAAGGCAGGGCAGGGCAAGGGAAGTCAGGGAAGGGTTTGGGACGGCAGGGCAGGGCAAGGGAGGGCAGGGCAGGGAAGGGGAAGGCAGGGCAGGGCAGGGGAAGGCAGGGCAGGGCAAGGGAAGGCAGGGCAGGGCAAGGGAAGGCAGGGCTGGGCTGGGCAAGGGTAGGCAGGGAAGGCAGGGCAGGGCATGGGAAGGCAGGGCAGGGCAAGGGAAGGCAGGGCAGCGCAAGGGAAGGTAGGGCAGGGCAAGGGAAGGCAGGGCAGGGCAAGGGAAGGCAGGGCAGGGGAAGGGAAGGCAGGGCAGGGCAAGGAAAGGCAGGGCAGGGCAGGGCAGGGCAAGGGAGGACAGGGCAAGGGAGGACTGGGCAGGGCAAGGCAAGGCAAGACAAAGCAGGGCAAGGCAACGTAAGGCATGGCAAAGCAGGTCAGGTCAAGGCAAGCTATACAGGGCAGGGCAAGGGATGGCAGGGCAGGGCAAGGGAAGGCAGGGCAGGGCAGGGCAAGGGAAGGTAGGGCAGGGAAGGGCAAGGGAAGGCAGGGCAGGCAGGGCAAGTGTAGGCAGGGCAGGGCAGGGCAAGGGAAGGCAGGGCAGGGACGGGCAAAGGAAGGCAGAGTAGGGACGGACAAGGGAAGGCAGGGCAGGGTAAGGGAAGGCAGGGCATGGCAAGGGAAGGCAGGGCAGGGCAGGGCAAGGGAAGGCAGGGCAGGGCAGGGCAATGGAAGGCAGGGCAGGGCAAGGGAAGGCAGGGCAGGGCTAGGGAAGGCAGGGCAGGGCAAGGGAAGGCAGGGCAGGGCAAGGGAAGGCAGGGCAGGGCAGGGCAAGGGAAGACAGGGCAGGGCAGGGCAAGGGAAGACAGGGCAGGGCAGGGCGAGGGAAGACAGGGCAGGGCAGGGCGAGGGAAGGCAGGGCAGGGTAAGGGAAGGCAGGGCAAGGCAGGGCTAGGGAGGGCAGGGCAGGGCAAGGGAGGGCAGGGCAGGGAAAGGGAAGGCAGGGCAGGGCAAGGGAAGGCAGGGCAGGGCAAGGGAAGGCAGGGCAGGGAAGGGGAATGTAGGGAAGGGCAAGGGAAGGCAGGGCAGGGCAAGGGAAGGAAGGGCAGGGCAAGGGAAGGCAGGGCAGGGCAAGGGAAGGCAGGGCAGGGAAGGAGAAGGCAGGGCAGGGCAGGGAAAGGGAAGGCAGGGCAGGGCAGGGCAAGGGAAGGCAGGGCAGGGCAGGGCAAGGGAAGGCAGGGCTGAGCAGGGCAAGGGAAGGCAGGGCTGGGCAGGGCAAGGGAAGGCAGGGAAGGCAGGGCAGGGCATGGGAAGGCAGGGCAGCGCAAGGGAACGCAGGGCAGTGCAAGGGAAGGCAGGGCAGGGCAAGGGAAGGTAGGGCAGGGCAGGGCAAGAGAAGGCAGGGCAGGGACGGGCAAGGGAAGGCAGGGCAGGGCAAGGGAAGGCAGGGCAGGGCAGGGCAAGGGAAGGCAGGGCAGGGAAAGGGAAGGCAGGGCAGGGCAAGGGAATGCAGGGCAGGGCAGGGCAAGGGAAGGCAGGGCAGGGCAAGGGAAGGCAGGGCAGGGCAGGGCAAGGGAAGGCAGGGCAGGGAAAGGGAAGGCAGGGCAGGGCAAGGGAATGCAGGGCAGGGCAGGGCAAGGGAAGGCAGGGCAGGGCTAGGGAAGGCAGGGCAGGGCAGGGCAAGGGAAGACAGGGCAGGGCAGGGCAAGGGAAGGCAGGGCAGGGCAAGGAAAGGTAGGGCAGGGCAAGGGAAGGCAGGGCAGGGCAAGGGAAGGCAGGGCAGGGCAAGGAAGGGCAGGGCAGGGAAGGGGAAGGTAGGGCAGGGCAAGGGAAGGCAGGGCAGGGCAGGGCAAGGGAAGGCAGGGCAGGGCAAGGAAGGGCAGGGCAGGGAAGGGGAAGGAAGGGCAGGGCAAGGGAAGGCAGGGCAGGGCAAGGGAAGGCAGGGCAGGGACGGGCAAGGGAAGGCAGGGCAGGGCAAGGGAAGGCAGGGCAGGGCAGGGCAAGGGAAGGCAGGGCAGGGCAAGGGAAGACAGGGCAGGGCAGGGCAAGGGAAGACAGGGCAGGGCAGGGCGAGGGAAGGCAGGGCAGGGTAAGGGAAGGCAGGGCAAGGCAGGGCTAGGGAGGGCAGGGCAGGGCAAGGGAGGGCAGGGCAGGGCAGGGCAAGGGAAGGCAGGGCAGGGCAAGGGAAGGCAGGGCAGGGAAGGGGAAGGTAGGGAAGGGCAAGGGAAGGCAGGGCAGGGCAAGGGAAGGAAGGGCAGGGCAAGGGAAGGCAGGGCAGGGCAAGGGAAGGCAGGGCAGGGAAGGAGAAGGCAGGGCAAGGCAGGGCAAGGGAAGGCAGGGCAGGGCAGGGCAAGGGAAGGCAGGGCAGGGCAGGGCAAGGGAAGGCAGGGCTGAGCAGGGCAAGGGAAGGCAGGGCTGGGCAGGGCAAGGGAAGGCAGGGAAGGCAGGGCAGGGCATGGGAAGGTAGGGCAGGGCAAGGGAAGGCAGGGCAGCGCAAGGGAACGCAGGGCAGTGCAAGGGAAGGCAGGGCAGGGCAAGGGAAGGTAGGGCAGGGCAGGGCAAGGGAAGGCAGGGCAGGGCAAGGGAAGGCAGGGCAGGGCAAGGGAAGGCAGGGCATTTTAGGGCAAAAGAACGCAGGGCAGGGCAGGGCTAGGGAATTCAGGGCTGGACAGGGCAAGGGAAGGCAGGGCTGGGCAGTGCAAGGGAAGGCAGGGCAGGGCAGGGCAAGGGAAGGGAATGCGGGGCAAGGGAAGGCAGGGCAGGGCAGGGCAAGGGAAGGCAGGGCAGGGCAGGGCAAGGGAAGGCAGGGCTGGGCTGGGCAAGGGAAGTCAGGGCTGAGCAGGGCAAGGGAAGGCAGGGCTGGGCAGGGCAAGGGAAGGCAGGGAAGGCAGGGCAGGGCAAGGGAAGGCAGGGCAGGTCAGGGGAAGGCAGGGCAGGGCAGGGGAAGGCAGGGCAGGGCAGGGCATGGGAAGGGAAGGCAGGGCAAGGGAAGGGAAAGGCAGGGCAAGAGAAGGGAAGGCAGGGCAAGAGAAGGGAAGGCAGGTCAGAGCAAGGGAAGGCAGGGCAGGGCAGGGCAAGGGATGGCAGGGTAGGGCAGGGCAAGGGAAGGCAGGGCAGGGCAGGGCAAGGGAGAGCAGGGCAGGGCAGGACAAAAGAAGGCAGGGCAGGGCAGGGCAAAGGAAGGCAGGGCAGGGCAGGGCAAGGGAAGGCAGGGCAGGGCAAGGGAAGGCAGCGCAGGGCAAGGGAGGACAGGGCAAGGGAGGACTGGGCAGGGCAAGGCAAGGCAAGACAAAGCAGGGCAAGGCAACGTAAGGCATGGCAAAGCAGGTCAGGTCAAGGCAAGCTATACACGGCAGGGCAAGGGATGGCAAGGCAGGGCAAGGAGGGGCTTCGCAGGGTAGGGTAAGGCGGGCCTTGGCAGGGCAAAGGAAGGCAAGGCAGGGCAGGGCATGGTAAGTCGTTGCTTGATAGGGCAAGGAAAGGCAGAAAAAGGCAAGGCAGGGCAAGGATAGGCAGAGCAGGGTGGGGCAGGCAAGGTAAAGAAGACAAGGCAGGGCGGGTCAGAGCAAGGGAAGGCAGGGCACGGCAGGGCAAGGGAAGGCAGGGCAGGGAGGGCAAGGGAAGGCAGGGCAGGGCAAGGGAAGGCAGGGCAGGGCAAGGGAAGGCAGGGCAAGGGAAGGCAGGGCAGGGAAGGGCAAGGGAAGGCAGGGCAGGCAGGGCAAGGGAAGGCAGGGCAGGGCAAGGGAAGGCAGGTCAGGGCAGGGCAAGGGAAGGCAGGGCAGGGAAAGGGAAGGCAGGGCAGGGCAAGGGAATGCAGGGCAGGGCAGGGCAAGGGAAGGCAGGGCAGGGCTAGGGAAGGCAGGGCAGGGCAGGGCAAGGGAAGACAGGGCAGGGCAGGGCAAGGGAAGGCAGGGCAGGGCAAGGGAAGGTAGGGCAGGGCAAGGGAAGGCAGGGCAGGGCAAGGGAAGGCAGGGCAGGGCAAGGAAGGGCCGGGCAGGGAAGGGGACGGTAGAGCAGGGCAAGGGAAGGCAGGGCAGGGCAAGGGAAGGAAGGGCAGGGCAAGGGAAGGCAGGGCAGGGCAAGGGAAGGCAGGGCAGGGCAGGGCAAGGGAAGGCAGGGCAGGGCAAGGGAAGGTAGGGCAGGGCAAGGGAAGGCAGGGCAGGGCAAGGGAAGGCAGGGCAGGGCAAGGGAAGGCAGGGCAGGGAAGGGGAAGGTAGGGCAGGGCAAGGGAAGGCAGGGCAGGGCAAGGGAAGGCAGGGCAGGGCAGGGCAAGGGAAGGCAGGGCAGGGCAGGGCAAGGGAAGGCAGTGCAGGGCAGGGCAAGGGAAAGCAGGGCTGGGCAGGGCAAGGGAAGGCAGGGCTGGGCTGGGCAAGGGTAGGCAGGGAAGGCAGGGCAGGGCATGGGAAGGCAGGGCAGGGCAAGGGAAGGCAGGGTAGCGCAAGGGAAGGTAGGGCAGGGCAAGGGAAGGCAGGGCAGGGCAAGGGAAGGCAGGGCAGGGCAAGGGAAGGCAGGGCAGGGCAGGGCAAAGGAAGGCAGGGCAGGGCAAGGGAAGTCAGGGCAGGGCAAGTGAAGGGAAGGCAGGGCAGGGCAAGGGAAGGCAGGGCAGGGCAAGGGAAGTCAGGGAAGGGTTTGGGACGGCAGGGCAGGGCAAGGGAGGGCAGGGCAGGGAAGGGGAAGGCAGGGCAGGGCAGGGGAAGGCAGGGCAGGGCAAGGGAAGGCAGGGCAGGGCAAGGGAAGGCAGGGCTGGTCTGGGCAAGGGTAGGCAGGGAAGGCAGGGCAGGGCATGGGAAGGCAGGGCAGGGCAAGGGAAGGCAGGGCAGCGCAAGGGAAGGTAGGGCAGGGCAAGGGAAGGCAGGGCAGGGCAAGGGAAGGCAGGGCAGGGCAAGGGAAGGCAGGGCAGGGCAAGGAAAGGCAGGGCAGGGCAGGGCAGGGCAAGGGAGGACAGGGCAAGGGAGGACTGGGCAGGGCAAGGCAAGGCAAGACAAAGCAGGGCAAGGCAACGTAAGGCATGGCAAAGCAGGTCAGGTCAAGGCAAGCTATACAGGGCAGGGCAAGGGATGGCAAGGCAGGGCAAGGAGGGGCTTCGCAGGGTAGGGTAAGGCGGGCCTTGGCAGGGCAAGGGAAGGCAAGGCAGGGCAGGGCATGGTAAGTCGTTGCTTGATAGGGCAAGGTAAGGCAGAAAAAGGCAAGGCAGGGCAAGGATAGGCAGAGCAGGGTGGGGCAGGCAAGGTAAATAAGACAAGGCAGGGCGGGTCAGAGCAAGGGAAGGCAGGGCAGGGCAGGGCAAGGGAAGGCAGGGCAGGGAGGGCAAGGGAAGGCAGGGCAGGGCAAGGGAAGGCAGGGCAAGGCAGGGCAAGGGAAGGCAGGGCAGGGAAGGGCAAGGGAAGGCAGGGCAGGCAGGGAAAGGGAAGGCAGGGCAGGGCAGGGCAAGGGAAGGCAGGGCAGGGACGGGCAAGGGAAGGCAGGGCAGGGACGGGCAAGGGAAGGCAGGGCAGGGCAAGGGAAGGCAGGGCAGGGCAGGGCAAGGGAAGGCAGGGCAGGGAAAGGGAAGGCAGGGCAGGGAAAGGGAAGGCAGGGCAGGGCAGGGCAAGGGAAGGCAGGGCAGGGCTAGGGAAGGCAGGGCAGGGCAGGGCTAGGGAAGGCAGGGCAGGGCAGGGCAAGGGAAGGCAGGGCAGGGCAAGGGAAGGCAGGGCAAGGCAGGGCAAGGGAGGGCAGGGCAGGGCAAGGGAGGGCAGGGCAAAGCAGGGCAAGGGAAGGCAGGGCAGGGCAAGGGAAGGTAGGGCAGGGCAAGGGAAGGCAGGGCAGGGCAAGGGAAGGCAGGGCAGGGCAAGGGAAGGCAGGGCAGGGAAGGGGAAGGTAGGGCAGGGCAAGGGAAGGCAGGGCAGGGCAAGGGAAGGAAGGGCAGGGCAAGGGAAGGCAGGGCAGGGCAAGGGAAGGCAGGGCAGGGCAGGGCAAGGGAAGGCAGGGCAGGGCAGGGCAAGGGAAGGCAGTGCAGGGCAGGGCAAGGGAAGGCAGGGCTGGGCAGGGCAAGGGGAAGGCAGGGCTGGGCTGGGCAAGGGTAGGCAGGGAAGGCAGGGCAGGGCATGGGAAGGCAGGGCAGGGCAAGGGAAGGCAGGGCAGCGCAAGGGAAGGTAGGGCAGGGCAAGGGAAGGCAGGGCACGGCAAGGGGAAGGCAGGGCACGGCAAGGGAAGGCAGGGCAGGGCAGGGCAAAGGAAGGCAGGGCAGCGCAAGGGAAGGTAGGGCAGGGCAAGGGAAGGCAGGGCACGGCAAGGGAAGGCAGGGCACGGCAAGGGAAGGCAGGGCAGGGCAGGGCAAAGGAAGGCAGGGCAGGGCAGGGCAAGGGAAGTCAGGGCAGGGCAAGTGAAGGGAAGGCAGGGCAGGGCAAGGGAAGGCAGGGCAGGCCAAGGGAAGTCAGGGAAGGGTTTGGGACGGCAGGGCAGGGCAAGGGAGGGCAGGGCAGGGAAGGGGAAGGCAGGGCAGGGCAGGGGAAGGCAGGGCAGGGCAAGGGAAGGCAGGGCAGGGCAAGGGAAGGCAGGGCTGGGCTGGGCAAGGGTAGGCAGGGAAGGCAGGGCAGGGCATGGGAAGGCAGGGCAGGGCAAGGGAAGGCAGGGCAGCGCAAGGGAAGGCAGGGCAGGGCAAGGGAAGGCAGGGCAGGGCAAGGGAAGGCAGGGCAGGGCAGGGCAAAGGAAGGCAGGGCAGGGCAGGGCAAGGGAAGGCAGGGCAGGGCAAGGGAAGGCAGGGAAGGGTTTGGGACGGCAGGGCAGGGCAAGGGAGGGCAGGGCAGGGAAGGGGAGGGCAGGGCAGGGAAGGGGAAGGCAGGGCAGGGCAGGGGAAGGCAGGGCAGGGCAAGGGAAGGCAGGGCAGGGTTTGGGACGGCAGGGCAGGGCAAGGGAGGGCAGGGCAGGGAAGGGGAAGGCAGGGCAGGGCAGGGGAAGGCAGGGCAGGGCAAGGGAAGGCAGGGCAGGGCAAGGGAAGGCAGGGCAGGGCAGGGCAAAGGAAGGCAGGGCAGGGTAGGGCAGGGGAAGGCAGGGCTGGACAGGGCAAGGGAAGGCAGGGCTGGGCTGGGCAAGGGAAGGCACGGCTGGGCAGGGCAAGGGAAGGCAGGGCTGGGCAGGGCAAGGGAAGGCAGGGCTGGGCAGGGCAAAGGGAAGGCAGGGAAGCGCAGGGCAGGGCAAGGGAAGGCAGGGCAGTGCAGGGCAAGGGAAGGCAGGGCAGGGCAAGGGAAGGCAGGCCTGGGCACGGCAAGGGAAGGCAGGCCTGGCCACGGCAAGGGAAGGCAGGGCTAGGCAGGGCAATAGAAGGGAAGGCAGGGCAAAGGAAGGTAAGGCAGGGCAGGGCAAGGGAAGGCAGGGCAGGGAAGGGGAAGGCAGGGCAGGGCAAGGGAAGGCAGGGCAGGGCAGGACAAGGGAGGGCAGGGCAGGGGAAGTGAAGGGAGGGCAGGGCAGGGGAAGGGAAGGGAGGGCAGGGCAGGGAAAGGGAAGGCAGGGCAAGGGAAGGGAAGGTAGGGCAGGGCAAGGGAAGGCAGGGCAGGGCAAGGGAAGGCAGGGCAGGGCAGGGCAGGGCAAGGGAGGGCAGGGCAGGGCATGGGAAGGCAGGGAAGGGCATGGGCAGGCAGGGCAGGGAAGTTAAGGGCAGGGCAGGGCAGGGAAGGGGAAGGCAGGGCAGGGCAGGGCAAGGGAAGGCAGGGCAGGGCAGGGCAAGGGAAGGCAGGGCTGGGCAGGGCAAGGGAAGGCAGGGCTGGGCAGGGCAAGGGAAGGCAGGGCTGAGCAGGGCAAGGGAAGGCAGGGCAGGGGAAGGGAAGGGAAGGCAGGGCAGGGCAAGGGAAGGGAAGGCAGGGCAAGGGAAGGGAAGGCAGGGCAAGGGAAGGGAAGGCAGGGCAAGGGAAGGGAAGGCAGGGCAAGGGAAGGGAAGGCAGGGCAAGGGAAGGGAAGGCAGGGCAGGGCAAGGGAAGGCAGGGCAGGGCAGGGCAGGGCAAGGGAGGGCAGGGCAGGGCAAGGGAGGGCAGGGCAGGGCAAGGGAAGGCAGGGCAGGGAGGGGTAACGCAGGGCAGGGCAGGGAAGGGGAACGCAGGGCTGGGCAGGGCAAGGGAAGGCAGGGCAGGGCAGGGCAAGGGAAGGCAGGGCTGGGCAGGGCAAGGGAAGGGAAGTCAGGGAAAGGGAAGGGAAGGGAAGTCAGGGCAGGGCAAGGGAAGGCAGGGCAGGGCAAGGGAAGGCAGGGCAGGGCAGGGCAAGGGAAGGCAGGGCAGGGCAAGGGAAGGCAGGGCAGGGCAAGGGCAAGGGAAGACAGGGCTTCGCAGGGCAAGGGAAGGCAGGGCAGGGCAAGGGAAGGCAGGGCAGGGCAAGGGAAGGCTGGGCTGCGCAGGCAAGGGAAGGCTGGGCTGCGCAGGCAAGGGAAGGCAGGGCTGCGCAGGCAAGGGAAGGCAGGGCTTCGCAGGGCAAGGGAAGGCAGGGCTTCGCAGGGCAAGGGAAGGCAGGGCTTCGCAGGGCAAGGGAAGACAGGGCAGGGCAAGGGAAGGCAGGGCAGGGCAAGGGAAGGCAGGGCAGGTCAGGGCAAGGGAAGGCAGGGCAGGGCAGGGCAAGGGAAGGGAAGGCAGGGCAGGGCAGGGCAAGGGAAGGCAGGGCAGGGCAGGGCTAGGGAAGCAGGGCAGGGCAGGGCAATGGAAGGCAGGGCAGGGCAAGGGATGGCAGGGCAGGGCAGGGCAAGGGAAGGCAGGGCAGGGCAAGGGAAGGGAAGGCAGGGCAGGGCAGGGCAAGGGAAGGCAGGGCAGGGCAGGGCAAGGGAAGGCAGGGCAGGGCAAGGGAAGGCAGGGCAGGGCAAGGGAAGGGAAGGCAGGGCAGGGCAGGGCAAGGGAAGGCAGGGCAGGGCAGGGCAAGGGAAGGCAGGGCAGGGCAGGGCAAGGGAAGGCAGGGCAGGGCAGGGCAAGGGAAGGCAGGGCAGGGCAGGGCAAGGGAAAGCAGGGGAGGGCAAGGGAAAGCAGGGCAGAGCAAGGGAAAGCAGGGCAGGGCAAGGGAAAGCAGGGCAGGGCAAGGGAGGGCAGGGCAGGGCAAGGGAGGGCAGGGCAGGGCAAGGGAAGGCAGAGGAAAGTAAGGCAGGGCAGGGCGCGGCAGGGCAGGTCGGGGCAGGGCAAGGCAAGGAATACACGGCAGGGTAGGGGAAGGCAGGGCAAAGCAGGGCAGGGCAAAGCCGGGCAGGGCAATGCAAGGAAAGTCAGGGCAAGGCTGGGCTGGGCAGGGCTTGTCAGGGCAAGGCAAGGAAAGTCAGGGCAAGGCTGGGCTGGGCAGGGCTTGTCAGGGCAAGGCAAGGAAAGTCATGGCAAGGCTGGGCTGGGCAGGGCTTGTCAGGGCAATGCAAGGAAAGTCAGGGCAAGTCTGGGCTGGGCAGGGCTTGTCTGGGCAAGGCAAGGAAAGTCAGGGCAAGGCTGGGCTGGGCAGGGCTTGTCAGGGCAAGGCAAGGAAAGTCAGGGCAAGGCTGGGCTGGGCAGGGCTTGTCAGGGCAAGGCAAGGCAATGCAATGCAGTTCAGGGCAGGGCGGAGCAGGGAAGGCAGGGCAAGGCAGGACAGGGTGGGGCAGGGTAGTACAGGGTGGGGCAGGGCCAAGCAGGGCAAGGCAAAGATAGTGCAGGGCAAGGCAGGGCAAAGCAGGGCAGGGCAGGGCAAGGGAAGGCAGGGCAAGACAGGGCAAGGCAAGGTAAGATAAAGCAGGGCAAGGCAAGGGAAGGCATGGCAAAGCAGGTCAGGGCAAGGCAAGCTATACAGGGCAGGGCAAGGGACGGCAAGCTAGGGGAAGACAGGGTAAGGAGGGGCTTCGCAGGGTAGGGTAAGGCAGGGCTTGGCAGGGAAAGGGAAGGCAAGGCAGGGCAGGGAAATAGTAGGCAGGGCAGGGCAAGGGAAGGCAGGGCAGGGCAGGGCAAGGGAAGGCAGGGCAACGGAAGGGAAGGCAGGGCAGGGCAAAGGAAGGCAGGGCAGGGCAGGGCAAGAAAAGGCAGGGCAGGGCAAGGGAAGGCAGGGCAGGGCAAGGGAAGTCAGGGCAGGGCAGGGCAAGGGAAGGCAGGGCAGGGCAGGGCAAGGGAAGGCAGGGCAGGGCAGGGCAAGGGAAGGCAGGGCAGGGCAGGGCAAGGGAAGGCAGGGCAGGGCAGGGCAAGGGAAGGCAGGGCAGGGCAAGGGAAGGCAGGGCAGGGCAAGGGAAGGTAGGGCAGGGCAAAGCAAGGGAAGGCAGGGCAGGGCAGGGCAAGGGAAGGCAGGGCAACGGAAGGGAAGGCAGGGCAGGGCAAAGGAAGGCAGGGCAGGGCAGGTCAAGAAAAGGCAGGGCAGGGCAAGGGAAGGCAGGGCAGGGCAAGGGAAGGCAGGGCAGGGCAGGGTAAGGGAAGGCAGGGCAGGGCAGGGCAAGGGAAGGCAGGGAAGGGCAGGGCAAGGGAAGGCAGGGCAGGGCAGGGCAAGGCAGGGCAGGGCAGGGCAAGGGAAGGCAGGGCAGGGCAAGGGAAGGCAGGGCAGGGCAAGGGAAGGCAGGGCAGGGCAAAGCAAGGGAAGGCAGGGCAGGGCAAGGGAAGGCAGGGCAGGGCAAGGGAAGGCAGGGCAGGGCAGGGTAGGGCAATGGAAGGCAGGGCAGGGGAAGGGAAGGCAAGGCAAGGCAGGTCAAGGGAGGGCAGGGCAGGGCAGGGCAAGGGAGGACAGGGCAAGGGAGGGCTGGGCAGGGCAAGGCAAGGTAAGACAAAGCAGGGCAAGGCAACGTAAGGCATGGCAAAGCAGGTCAAATCAAGGCAAGCTATACAGGGCAGGGCAAGGGATGGCAAGGCAGGGCAAGGAGGGGTTTCGCAGGGTAGGGTAAGGCGGGCCTTGGCAGTGCAAGGGAAGGCAAGGCAGGGCAGGGCAAGGGAAGGCAGGGCAGAGCAGGGCAAGGGAGGGCAGGGCAGGACAAGGGAAGGCAGAGCAGGCAGGGCAAGTGAAGGCAGGGCAGGGCAGGGCAAGGGAAGGCAGGGCAGGGCAATGGAAGGGAAGGCAGGGCAGTGCAGGTCAAGGAAAGGCAGGGCAGGGCAGGGCGAGGGAAGGCAGGGCAGGGCGAGGGAAGGCAGGGCAGGGCGAGGGAAGGCAGGGCAGGGCAGGGCAAGGGAAGGTAGGGCAGGCAGGGCAAGGGAAGGCAGGGCAGGGCAGGGCAAAAGAAGGCAGGGCAGGGCAGGGCAAGGGAAGGCAGGGCAGGGCAGGGCAAGGGAAGGCAGGGCAGGGCAGGGCAAGGGAAGGCAGGGCAGGGCAGGGCAAGGGAAGGCAGGGCAGGGCAAGGGAAGGCAGGGCAGGGCAAGGGAAGGCAGGGCAGGGCAGGGCAAGGGATGGCAGGGCAGGGCAAGGGAAGGCAGGGCAGGGCAAGGGAAAACAGGGCAGGGCAGGGCAAGGGAAAACAGGGCAGGTCTGGGCAAGGGAAGGGAAGTCAGGGCAGAACAAGGGAAGGGAAGGCAGGGCAGAGCAAAGGAAGGCAGAGCAGGGCAAGGGAAGGCAGGGCAGGGCAAGGGAAGGGAGGGCGGGGCCGGGCAAGGGAAGGCAGGGCGGGGCCGGGCAAGGGAAGGCAGGGCAGAACAAGGGAAGGGAAGGCAGGGCGGGGCCGGGCAAGGGAAGGCAGGGCAGGGCAGGGCAACGGAGGTCAGGGCAGGGCAAGGGAAGGCAGGGCAGGGCAAGAAAAGGCAGGGCAGGGCAAGAAAAGGCAGGGCAGGGCAGGGCAGGGCAAGGGAGGGCAGGGCAGGGCAGGGGAAGGGAGGGCAGGGCAGGGCAAGGGAAGGCAGGGCAGGGCAGGGCAAGGGAAGGCAGGGCAGGGCAGGGCAAGGGAAGGCAGGGCAGGGCAAGGGAAGGCAGGGCAGGGCAAGGGAAGGCAGGGCAGGGCAAGGGAAGGCAGGGCAGGGCAGGGCAAGGGAAGGCAGGGCAGGGCAAGGGAAGGCTGGGCTGCGCAGGCAAGGGAAGGCTGGGCTGCGCAGGGCAAGGGAAGGCAGGGCTTCGCAGGGCAAGGGAAGGCAGGGCTTCGCAGGGCAAGGGAAGACAGGGCTTCGCAGGGCAAGGGAAGGCAGGGCAGGGCAAGGGAAGGCAGGGCAGGGCAAGGGAAGGCAGGGCAGGGCAAGGGAAGGCAGGGCAGGGCAAGGGAAGGGAAGGCAGGGCAGGGCAGGGCAAGGGAAGGCAGGGCAGGGCAGGGCAAGGGAAGGCAGGGCACGGCAAGGGAAGGCAGGGCAGGGCACGGCAAGGGAAGGCAGGGCAGGGCACGGCAAGGGAAGGCAGGGCAGGGCACGGCAAGGGAAGGCAGGGCAGGGCAAGGGAAGGCAGGGCAGGGCAAGGGAAGGCAGGGCAGGGCAAGGGAAGGCAGGGCAGGGCAAGGGAAGGCTGGGCAAGGGAAGGCTGGGCAGGGCAGGGCAAGGGAAAGCAGGGCAGGGCAGGGCAAGGGAAAGCAGGGCAGGGCAGGGCAAGGGAAAGCAGGGCAGGGCAGGGCAAGGGAAAGCAGGGCAGGGCAGGGCAAGGGAAAGCAGGGCAGGGCAGGGCAAGGGAAAGCAGGGCAGGGCAGGGCAAGGGAAAGCAGGGCAGGGCAGGGCAAGGGAAAGCAGGGCAGGGCAGGGCAAGGGAAAGCAGGGCAGGGCAGGGCAAGGGAGGGCAGGGCAGGGCAGGGCAAGGGAGGGCAGGGCAGGGCAAGGGAGGGCAGGGCAGGGCAAGGGAGGGCAGGGCAGGGCAAGGGAAGGCAGAGGAAAGTAAGGCAGGGCAGGGCGCGGCAGGGCAGGTCGGGGCAGGGCAAGGCAAGGAATACACGGCAGGGTAGGGGAAGGCAGGGCAAAGCAGGGCAGGGCAAAGCCGGGCAGGGCAATGCAAGGAAAGTCAGGGCAAGGCTGGGCTGGGCAGGGCTTGTCAGGGCAAGGCAAGGAAAGTCAGGGCAAGGCTGGGCTGGGCAGGGCTTGTCAGGGCAAGGCAAGGAAAGTCATGGCAAGGCTGGGCTCGGCAGGGCTTGTCAGGGCAAGGCAAGGAAAGTCAGGGCAAGTCTGGGCTGGGCAGGGCTTGTCTGGGCAAGGCAAGGAAAGTCAGGGCAAGGCTGGGCTGGGCAGGGCTTGTCAGGGCAAGGCAAGGAAAGTCAGGGCAAGGCTGGGCTGGGCAGGGCTTGTCAGGGCAAGGTAAGGAAAGTCAGGGCAAAACTGGGCTGGGCAGGGCTTGTCAGGGCAAGGCAAGGCAATGCAATGCAGTGCAGGGCAGGGCGGAGCAGGGAAGGCAGGGTAAGGCAGGACAGGGTGGGGCAGGGCCAAGCAGGGCAAGGCAAAGATAGTGCAGGGCAAGGCAGGGCAAAGCAGGGCAGGGCAGGGCAAGGGAAGGCAGGGCAAGACAGGGCAAGGCAAGGTAAGATAAAGCAGGGCAAGGCAAGGGAAGGCATGGCAAAGCAGGTCAGGGCAAGGCAAGCTATACAGGGCAGGGCAAGGGACGGCAAGCTAGGGGAAGACAGGGTAAGGAGGGGCTTCGCAGGGTAGGGTAAGGCAGGGCTTGGCAGGGAAAGGGAAGGCAAGGCAGGCCAGGGCATGGTAAGGCGTGGCTTGATAGGGCAAGGTAAGGCAGAACAAGGCAGGGCAGGACAAGGATAGGCAGAGCAGGGTTAGGCAGGGCAAGGCAAGACAAGAAAAGGCAGGGCGGGTCAGAGCAAGGCAGGTTAGGGTGGGGCAGGCAAGGTAAGGAAGACAAGGCAGGGCAGGGGAAGGCAAGGCAGGGCAGGTCAAGGGGAAGGCAGAGCAAATCAAGGTAGGGCAGGGCGGGCCAGGGCAGATCAGGGCAGGGCAAGGCAAGGAATACATGGCAGGGTAGGGGAAGGCAGGGCAAGGCAGGGCAGGGCACAGCCGGGCAGGGCAAGGCAAGGAAAGCCAGGGCAAGGCAAGGCAATGCAGTGCAGGGCAGGGCAGGGCGGAGCAGGGAAGGCAGGACAGGGTGAGGCAGGGTAGTACAGGGCAGGGCAGGGCCAGGCAGAGCCAAGCAAGGCAAGGCAAAGATAGTGCAGGGCAAGGCAGGACCGGGCAGAGCAAGAGAAGGCAGGGCAAAGTAAAGCATGGTAAGGCATGCAAAGCAGGGCAAGGGAAGGCAGGGCAGGGCAAGGGAAGGCAGGGCAGGGCAAGGGAAGGCAGGGCAGGGCAAGGGAAGGCAAAGAATGGCAAAGCAGGGTGACGCAGGGCAGGGCTAGGGAAGACAGGGAAGCGCAGGGCAGGGCATGGCAATGTAAGGCAGGGCTATGCAGGGCCGTGCAGGGCAGGGCAGGTCGGAGCAGGCCAGGCAGGGCAAGGCAGGGCGAAACAGGGCAGGGCAGGGCAAGGCAGGGCAGAACAGGGCAGGGCACAACAATAATAGGCAGGGCAGGGCATGACAAAGCAGGGCAGGGCAAGGAAAGGCATGGCAAAGCAGGGCAGGGCAAGGAATGCTAAGCAGGGCAGGGCAAGGCAGGGCAAGGGAAGGCAAGGCAGGGAAAGGCAGGGAAAGGCAGGGAAAGGCAGGGAAAGGCAGGGAAAGGCAGGGAAAGGTAAGGCAGAACAAGGCAGGGCATGGCAAGGATAGGCAGGGCAGGGTAAGGCAGGGCAAGGCAAGGAAGACAAAGCTGGGCGGTTCAGAGCAAGGCAGGTTAGGGTGGGGCGGGCAAGGTAAGGAAGACAAGGCAGGGTAGGGGAAGGCAGGGCAGGGCAGGGCAAGGCAACGAAAGTCAGGGCAAGGCTGGGCTGGGCTGGGCTTGGAAGGGCAAGGCAAGGCAAGGAAAGTCAAGGCCCATATGGGGCCCGATGGGGTATCCGTGGGACTGGCTTCCTAGTTTTAATCGGGAATGCCTCAGCTTCTTCTATCATACGGATATTGTGCCTAGTTCTTATGCGCTCCGTTTCCCCAAGGTCTGCCACCAACTGGGCTGCCTGTTGGACGATAGCCTCCGAAGCCACTAAGGGGTTTAGTATGGAAACCAAAGTCCCATAAAGGTGAGAGGGGGCTTGCTGTAGTATTAGGTCTCGCATACCTGCCGTAAATTTTTCTGTGTCAGGGCTTTCAAAGTTTTCTGAATACATAGCCCCTCTCATACCCAGTTCTCGGATGTATGCTTGGAGGTCCTCCATAGAGGACCATAAACCGGTATTAAGTGGAATGTCAGATTTGTTAGGCCATGTTAGGCGGCATGCTGCCATCAACCAACCTATAATAGAATGATTCTCATTAGTATAATGGATGGCAGCATATAATCTTTGCCTCAGGGCTGGGTGTATGGTTATAGATGCTAGTTTAGACATTTCTGTCTCACTAACTAATACGCTTTCAGCTCCTGCATCCCATAACCTCAGGAGCCATGATGGCATGCTTTCCCTTGGTTTTTGATGGAACTGTTGTACTAGGTCCATCAACTCACTTGCCGTATATGGGCGAGCTGTCACATGCAAGCATGTTTCAGCAGGGGGCCATTGCTCAGGAGGCACTCCCGCTGGTCTGTCTTGCACTTTTTTTGTTTTTTGAGTTATGATTGGTCAGATCTCAAACGGATCCTCCATAGATGGAGCTTCGAGATCCGATTTAGAGATCTTGACTGCTGAAACATCTAGGTCCGCTACTTCAGGGACCTGGGTGTCCTCCACTGATATGGTACATATTTGTCTTGTTGGCATATCTAGTCCAGGCTTTTTTGCCCAACTGTTGTTCCAATTTCTCAATTTGATCTCTTAACAACTGATTTTCAGATTCTATGTTTGTATTTTTTACATCTAATTTATGTAAAGCCATTATTAGAGGCCAGGCCACTGCAGAAGCAGCTAGCCGACATTCTTTTGTAACTAGTATATCCTTATCTAGGCCTTGAAAATAATCCGTCAGCCAAGCTGGGGAAGGAGAAACATTCCCTGTAACCTGCAGGGGTCCCCATTTTTCAAGAACAGTGGCAAGACAATAATAGGGTGGCCCTATAAATCCTGGAATTTGACCAGGAATTGTTTGGTGTAAGGGAATAAAGTTCTCCCCCTTGCCTTGTTTGAAAAGTTTCCAAATGAAAGACATGGTTAGTCATTGTATATGTATATATATATATCTTTTTAAGCCTGCCTGGCTCGCCAATTGTAGGGCAAATCACCCTAAAGAAAGCACTTCAAGGAAATAGTGCGAAAGGATGGAATATTTTTGGTAGGCTTTAAGTAGATGGTATACAAATAAATAGCAAAAGAGATTGGCTCACCTTGATGATAGTTGAGGCTTGCCAATAACTCCACCAGGGAGGGATCTCCAACAAGAGATCCTTCCCCCCTGGTGGTCAGCCCTTAAATGGGGTCTTGGGAGAGGTGGAGTCAAACTCCACCCCTTCCAATCACACTCAGTTGTGCCCCTGCAGCTGACTCAGGGCTTGCCTCAGGTGATCAATCAGTGGTTCAGGCCGTGATTCAACAGTTCCAATACACAGGTTAAAGAAAAGGAAGACAAGGCAGGGCAGGGGAAAATAGGGCAGGGCAAGGCAATGCAGGGCAAGGCAAGGCAATGCAGGGCAGTGCAGGGCAGGGCAGGTCGGAGCAGGGAAGGCAGGGCAAGGCAGGACCGGGTGGGGCAGGGTAGTGCAGGGCGGGGCAGGGCCAGGCAGGGCAAGACAAGGATAGGCAGGGCAAGGTAAGGATAGGCAGGGCAAGGCTGGGATGGACAGGGCTGAGCAGGGCAGGGCATGGCAGGGTAGGGCAAGGAAGGGCAAGGCAAGACAGAGAACACAGGGCAGAACAAGGCAGGGCAGGGCAGGGCAAGGCAAGGCAGGGAAGGGAAGGGCAAGGCAGGGCTCGGCGGGTCAGAGCAGAGCAGAGCAGGGCAAAACAGGGCAGGGCAAGGCAAGTTAGGGCAGGGCAGGACGAATCAAGGCAAGGCAGGGCAGGAGAAGACAGGGCAAAGCAAGACAGGGCAATGCAGGGCAAGGTAAGGCATGGCAAAGCAGGGCAGGGCAAGGAAGGGCAGGGCAAAGCAGGGCAAGGCAGGGTGAGGCAAGCAATGACAGGGCAGGGTAGGGGCACGGGCAAGGGGAAGAGCAAGGTAAAGGCAAGGCAGGTCAAGGCAAGGCAGGGTAGGGCAATGCAAGGCAAGGAAAAGCTGGGCAGGGCAGGGCAATAAAAGGCATGGCAAAGCAGGGCAAGGGAAGGCGGGGCAGGGCAGGGCAGGGCAAGGGAAGGCGGGGAAGGGCAGGGCAGGGCAGGGCAAGGTAGGTCTGGGCAAATTAGGGCATGGCAGGGCAGGGCAAGGCAGGGCAAGGTAGAGCTGGGTAAAGTAAGGCAAATCAAGGCAGGGCAGGGCAGGGCAAGGCTGGACAAGGTAAGGCAAGGCAAGACCGAGCAGAGGAAGGCAAGGAAGGTCAGGGCAAGGCAAGACAAGGCAAGGCAGGACAGGTCAGGGTAAGGCAAGGAAGGGCAGGGTAGAGTAGGGTGGGGCAGGCAAGGCAGGGCAGAGCAATGCAAGGTAAGGCAGGGCAAGGTAGGGTACGGAAGGGCAGGGGAAGGCAAGGAAGACAAAGCAGGGCAGGGGAAAACAGGGCAGGTAAGAGTAGGGCAAGGCAAGTAAGACAAGGAAGGGCAGAAGAAGGCAGTACAGGGCAGGGCAGGGCAGTGAAGGGCAGGGCAGGGCAGGACAGGGCAAGGGAGGGCAGGGTAGGGCAGGGCAGTGCAGTGCAAGGGAAGGCAGGGCAGGGCAAGGCAAGGCAAAAAAAGACAAGGCAGAATATGGCAGGGCAGGGCAGAGGAAGGCAGGGCAGGGTAGGGCAAGGCAGGGCAAGGTAGAACCAGGCAAAGTAGGGCATGCAAGGGCAGGGCAAGGCAGGGCAGGGCGGGGTAGGGCAATGCAAGGTCAGGGGAAGGCATGGCAAAGCAGGGCAAGGCAGGGCAAGTCAAGGGAAGGCAGGGCAGGGAAATTCAAGGCAGAACAAGGCAGTGCCGAGCAGAGGAAGGCAAGGAAGGGCAGGGCAAGGCAAGACAAGGCAAGGCAGGGCAGGGCAGGGCAGGCTAAGGCGGGGCTTGGCAAGGCAATGCAGGACAAGGTAGAGCAGGGCAAGGCAAGAAGGGGCAAGGCAGGGGAAGTCAAGGGAAGGCAGAACAAGGGAGAGCAAGGCAGGTCAAGGCAGGTCAGGTCAGGGCAGGGCAGGGCAAGGCAAAGCAAGACAATGAAGGGCGGGGCAATGCAGAGCTGGGAAGGGTAGGGCAAACATGGTCAGGCAAGGCAAGGCATTACAGGGCTGGGCAGGGCAGGCAGAGCAAGGCAGGACAAAGTAAGGCAAGGCAGGGTAGGGCAATGCAAGGTCAGGCAAGGCAAGGCAGGGCAGGGCAAGGCAAGGCAAGGCAGAGCAAGGCTGGACAAGGTAAGGCAAAGCAGGGCAAGGGAAGGTAGGGCAAAGCAGGGCAGAACAAGACAGGGCAGAACAGTGGAAGGAAAGTAAGGGCAGGACAATGAAAGGCATGGCAGAGCTAGGCAGGGCAGGGCATGGCAGGGCAAGGCAGGGCAGGGCAGGACACGGCAAGGCAGAGCAAGGTAGGGCACAGCAAAGTAGGACATGGCAGGGCAGTGTAAGGCGTGGCTTGGCGGGGCAATGCAGGACAAAGAAGGGCAGGGCAAGGAAGGGCAGTGCAAAGTTGGGCATGGCAGGGAAGGGTAGGGCAGGGCAAAGGAAGGGCAGGAAAGTAAGGCAGGGCAAGGCAGGGCATAGCAAGGCGGGGTAGGGCAATGCAAGGTCAGGCAAGGTAGGTTAGGGCAAGGTAAAGCATGGCACGGCAGGGTAAGGCGGGGCTTGGCAGGGCAATGCAGGACAAGGTAGGGCAGGGTAAGGCAAGGCAGGGCAGGGCAAGTCAAGGGAAGGTAGAACAAAGCAAGGCAAGGTAGGTCAAGGCACGGCACGGCAGGGCAATGCAAGGCAAGGCAGTGCAAGGCAGTACGCGTCAGGACAATGCATGTTAGGGAAAGGCAAGGCAGGGCAGGTCAGGGGAAAGAAGGGCAGGGGAAGGCAGGGCAGGGTGAAGCAGGTCAAGGCAAGGAAGACAAGGCAGGGCAGGGGAAAATAGGGCAGGGCAAGGCAAAACAATGCAGGGCAGTGCAGGGCAGGGCAGGGCAGGTCTGAGCAGGGAAGGCAGGACAAGGCAGGACAGGGTGGGGCTTGGTAGTGCAGGGAAGGGCAGGGCCAGGCAGGGCCAAGCAGGGCAAGGCAAGGCAAGCCTAGGCAAGGATAGGCAGGGCAAGGTAAGGCAGGGCAGGGTGAGACAGGGCAGATCAGGGAAGAGCAAAGCAAGGAATACACGGCAGGGTAGGGGAAGGCAGGGCAAAGCACAGCCGGGCAGGGCAAGGCAAGGAAAGTCAGGGCAAGGCTGGGCTGGGCAGGGCTGGGCAGGGCAAGGCAAGGCAAGGCAATGCAGTGCAGGGCAAGTCAGGGCACAACAGGGCAGGGCAGGGCAAAGGAAGGCAGGACAGGGCAGGGCAGGGAAAGGTAAGGTAGGGCAGAGGAAGGCAAGGCATGCAAAGCAGGGCAAGGCAGAGCAGTGCAGGGTAGGGCAAGGCTGGGCAAGGCATGGATAGGCAAGGCAGGGCAAGGAAGGACAGCGTGTGGCAGGGTACTGCAGCGCGGGGAAAAGTCAGGCAGGGCCAGGCAGGGCAAGGCAAAGACAGTGCAGGGCAAGGCAGGGCCAGGCAGGGCCAAGCAGGGCAGGGCAGGGCAGGGTAAGGCGGGGCTTGGCAGGGCAAGGTAAGGCAGAACAAGGCAGGGCAAGGCAGGGAAAAACAGGTCAGGGCAAGGCAGGGCAGAAAAGGTCAGGGCAGGGCAAGGGAAGGCAAGGCAGGGGAAGGTAAGGCATGGCAAAGCAGGGCAGGGCAAGGTATGCAAAGCAGGGCAGTGCAAGGGACGGCAGGGCAGGGCAGGGCAAGGGACGGCAGGGCAGGATAGGGCAAGGGAAGGCAAGGCAGGGCAGGGCAAGGGACGGCAGGGCAGGATAGGGCAAGGGAAGGCAAGGCAGGGCAGGGTAAAAGGAAGGCAGGGCAGAGTAAAAGGAAGGCAGGGCAAGGCAGTGGAAGGCAGGACAAGGCAGTGGAAGGCAGGCAAGAACACAGCAGGGCAGGGCAGGGCCAGATAAGACAGGGCGGGGCCAGATAAGACAGGGCAAGGCAAGGATAGACATGGCAGGGAAGGGCAAGGCAAGGCATGGCAAAGCAGGGTGGGGCAGGGCAGAGCAGGGAAGGGAAGGGCAAGGTAAGGCATGGAAAAGCAGGGCAGGGCAAGGTATGCAAAGCAGGGCAGGTCAAGGCAGGGCAAAGCAGGGCAGAGCAGGGCAGGGCAAGGCAGGGTAGGGCAGAGCAAGGGACGGCAGGGCAAAGCAGGGAAAGGCAGGGCAGAACAGCTCAGAGCACGGCAGGGCAAGGGAAGGCAGTTCAGGGCAAGTTAAGGCAGGGCAGGGCATGGTAAGGCATTGCAAAGCAGGGCAACGCCAGGCTGGGCTAGAAAAGGCAGGGCAGGGCAGGGTAATGTAAGGCAGGGCAATGCAGGGCAGTGCAGGGCAGGTCAGGTCGGAGCAGGGAAGGCAGGGCAAGGCAGGACAGGGTGGGGCAGGGTAGTGCAGCACGGGGCAGGGTCAGGCAGGGCCAAGCAGGGCAAGGCAAAGCAGAACAGGGCAGGGCAGGGCAAGGGAAGGCAGGGCAGGGAAGGGCAGGGCAAGGTAAGGCATGGCAAAGCAGGGCAGGGCAAAGTATACAAAGAAGGGCAGGGCAAGGCAGGGCAGGGCAAGGCAGAGCAGGGCAGGGCAGGGCAGGGCAAGGGAAGGCAAGGCAAGGCTGGGCAAGGTAAGGCAAAGCATGGCAGGGCAAGGGAAGGCAGGGCAAAGTAAAGCATGGTAAGGAATGCAAAGCAGGGCAGTGCAAGGCAGGGCAGGGCAAGGGAAGGCAGGGCAAAGCAGGGCAAGGGAAGGCAGGGCAAAGCAGGGCAAGGGAAGGCAGGGCAGGACAGGGCAAGGGACGGCAAGGCAGGGCAAGGCAAGGATAGGCAGGGCAGGGCAAGGCAAGGATAGGCAGGGCAGGGCAGGGCAAGGCAAGGATAGGCAGGGCAGGGTAAGGAAGGGTGGCTCAGAGCAAGGCAGGTCAGGGTGGGGTAGGCAAGGTAAGAAAGACAAGGCAGGGCAGGGGAAGTCAGGATAGGGCAGGGAAGGGCAAGGGAGGTCAGGATAGGGCAGGGCAGGGCAAGGCAAGGTCAGGCAAGGAAAGGCAGGGAAGGCGGGTCAGAGCAAGATAGGGCAGGGAAAGGCAGGTCAGGGCAGGTTAGGGGAAGGTAAAGCAGGGTGAAGCAGGGCAAAGCAAGGAAGGGCCGGGCAGGGCCGATCAGGGCAGGGCAAGGCAAGGAATACACGGCAGGGTAGGGGAAGGCAGGGCAAAGCAGGGCACGGCACAGCTGAGCAGGGCAAGGCAAGGAATGTCAGGGCAAGGCTAAGCTGGGCAGGGCTTGGCAGGGCAAGGCAAGGAAGACAAGGCAGGGCGGGTCAGAGCAAGGCAGGTCAGGGTGGGGCAGGCAAGGTAAGGAAGATAAGGCAGGGCAGGGGAAGTCACGATAGGGCAGGGCAGGGCAAGGCAAGCTAAGGCAAGGAATGGCAGGGAAGGCGGGTCAGAGCAAGGTAGGGCAGGGAAAGGCAGGTCAGGGCAGGTTAGGGGAAAGCAAAGCAGGGTGAAGCAGAGCAAGGCAAGGAACACAAGGCAGGGCAGGGGAAAATAGGGCAGGGCAGGGGAAGGCAAGGCAGGGCAGGTCAAGGGGAAGGCAGAGCAAAGCAAGGCAGGGCGGGGCAGGGCAGATCAGGGCAGGGCAGGGCAAGGAATACACGGCAGGGTAGGGGAAGGCAGGGCAAAGCAGGGCAGGGCACAGCTGGGCAGGGCAAGGCAAGGAAAGTCAGGGAAAGGGTGGCTGGGCAGGGCTTGGCAGGGCAAGGCAAGGCAATGCAGTGCAGTGCAGTGTAGGGCAGGGCGGAGCAGGGAAGGCAGGGCAAGGCAGGACAGGGTGGGGCAGGGTATTACAGGGCAGGGCAGGGCCAGGTAGGGCCAAGCAGGGCAAGGCAAAGATAGTGCAGGGCAAGGCAGGGCAGGGCAGGGCAAGGTATGGCATGCAAAGTAGGGCAGGGCAGGGCATGGCAGGGCAGGGCAAGGGAAGGGCAGGGCAAGGCAGAGCAGGTCAGGGAAGGGCAGAACAGCGCAATGCAGGGCAAGGTAAGGCAGGGCAAGGCAGGGCAACGCAAGGCTGGGCTAGAAAAGGCAGGGCAGGGCAGGGTAATGTAAGGCAGGGCAATGCAGGGCAGTGCAGGGCAGGTCAGGTCGGAGCAGGGAAGGCAGGGCAAGGCAGGACAGGGTGGGGCAGGGTAGTGCAGCACGGGGCAGGGTCAGGCAGGGCCAAGCAGGGCAAGGCAAAGCAGAACAGGGCAGGGCAGGGCAAGGGAAGGCATGGCAAAGCAGGGCAGGGCAAGGTATACAAAGCAGGGCATGGCAAAGCAGGGCAGGGCAAAGTATACAAAGAAGGGCAGGGCAAGGCAGAGCAGGGCAGGGCAAGGCAAAGCAGGGCAGGGCAAGGCAGGACAGGGCAAGGGAAGGCAAGGCAAGGCTGGGCAAGGTAAGGCAAAGCATGGCAGGGCAAGGGAAGGCAGGGCAAGGTAAGGATAGGCAGTGCAAAAAAGGGCAGGGCAAGGGAAGGCAGGGCAGGGCAGGGCAGGGCAATCTAATCTACCACTAAAAATAGAAAAAGCAGCACACAATAACCTAAATAATAGCTAATGACAACCTAAATAATACCTAATAATTCTAATTCTAAAGCCTACATTGGTAACACACAGGAAAATCACACATGACCTGTGTTGTTACTAATATACCATCCAGTGGGTAATTTAGCTGTTTTTCATCATTCACTATGGCATGCATAAGTTATTTACAATAAGAAACACACAATCTCAGTTATTTTGAAGGCTGGTTGATATTTTTTGTCTTGAGATGAGGTCAAACATATCACACTGGAACCCATATAGGGCTAGTCCCTGTGGAAACACAAGAATATCCCAAACCCTAAGTTATCAGTGGTAAGGGATATTCCCAATGTCCTGTGGCTATATTCCAAATATTAACCATCAACCGTTCTTTGAGCATTGAGGAGGCCCCATGACAGTCTACTCGAGGTGTATTTGAATTGACATTGAGTGATCTGATTGGTTCATGCAGCACATCCCTTCAAAATCCTCACAGCCATGGCAGCAGCTGGTCTCATCCTTCTTCGGTTGTGTTTTCTTCTGTTGTTGGAGAAATCTGTTCTTCCCGGTATGGTTTCACGTTTTTCGCAGGAATCCACCTGGGGCCTTTTTCTGTGGAGACACAAGCATAACCTCTCCCCCATGTGACAAGAGGATATGGCCCCATTATCATACCTGTTTCTGGGTCTCGAATCAACACTGGAGCCTTGACTCTTGTTTCAAATGTGGTGTTCGAGCTAAAATGTCGGACTATCGGAGGATTAGCATCTAGCAGGGAACAATTTAAGAAATTAAAAACATAAAGAGCTTTATGTAGTCGCTCCTCAGGAGGGGAAGCTCCCATTCCCCCCTTTTGTTGTGCTAATAGACGCTTCAAGGATTGGTGAGACCGCTCAATCAATGATTGACCTGTAGGGGAATGAGGGATCCCGGTGATATGCATAATGCCCCAGGAATCCAGGAAGGCCTTTGTCGCAGCAGAGGTATATGCAGGACCATTATCTGTTTTTAATTGGGAGGGGATACCTAATGTAGCAAAAGCACGCATCAGATGCTTGCGAACGTCTCGTGCCTTTTCTCCTGTATGGCAAGAGGAAAGTAAAGCTCCAGAAAAGGTATCAATAGAGGAATGTATATGTTTTAGCTTACCAAACTCTGGATAGTGTGTGACATCCATTTGCCATAGCTGGAGGCTCTGCGGGCCTCTGGGGTTAACCCCCCTGCTATCAATGGGAAAGAATGCCTCTGGCAGTCAGGACATACCGCTATAATGTTCGATGCTTGTTGAGAGGTAAGCCCAAATTGTCGTTTGAGACCACCAGCATTCTGATGAAAGAAGGAGTGACAAAGTTGAGCTTGCGCTATTCGGTCTGGTAAAACATTAACTGATAATGTTAACATATCAGCTTGACGATTCCCTTCTGCTATAAAACCAGGTAGAGATGTGTGTGAACGGATGTGCATGACAAAATAAGGATGATCACGAGAGTCTAAAAGAGAAATAAGTTCCTGTAATAAAATAAACAATGCAAAATGAGAAATATTGCGTAATATGGATGGATGCTTCTGCTCGCTGAACAATCCCTGCAACATAAGCTGAGTCAGTAATGAGATTAAAAGGCATAGACCATTTTCGAAAAACTCGGACAACCGCGGCTAGTTCCACTATCTGTGGGGAACCAGGAACAGTTTCAATATCTGAATTCCATTGCTTATGTTGGTCATCCCACCATAAAATAACTGATTTGTGTGATTTTCCAGACCCATCCGTAAATATGGTAAGGGCCTGCAGTGGCTGATCGCTTCTTTTTGGCGCAGATATCAAGTGAAAATTGAGGTTAAGTAGTTTATGTGACGGCGCATGGGATGTAAGGCGGCCCGTATAGCCTGCCAATGCCATGTTAAAGGCATCTGATTGTTGATAGAGCCACTGTAAATACACATTTGTCACAGGTGTCAGGGGTTTGTGGGCCGGTTCGGCCCGGCCCCGCAACCACCGAGGAAGGAGACCCACAGGCCCACACCCCGGACAGGGGGAAGGGGGAAAGGAAAAAAAATGGAAATAAGCCCCAAAACAAAACAGCGGCAACGATCTGAGGGGGAAAAGCTAATTTACTAAATAAGACATCAGGAATTAAATAACACAATATAATGCAATACAATTTGGAATTAAGCCTAATTAATCAAACAAAACGAGTGAGAGAGAGAGAGAGAGAGAGAGAGAGAGAGAGAGAGAGTGAGTGCCCGATAAACCGAAGGCCTTATGGTTACGCTGAAGGCGGACGGCAGCGAGCACCCACTCCTAAGTGATCCTAGAGGAAAGAGAGAGAACGTCCCGTGACCGCAGAGGGTTTTTATCTGTTCCCTCTGAGCGGAAAACACGTGAAAAAAAAAAAAAACAAAGCATTGCAAAGTCCTCTGGGGAATGTAGTTCTCCCTGACTCCCAATGCACTACATGATGCCATGATGTGGAATACCAGTACCAAAAAATCATAAAACCACGACATTCCACCCCTTATTCCACATCATGTATCATGCTTGATACATACAGAAGAACAATGATTAACGTGCATTAGATACACGCACACAATATATATACAAGTATATACATAGAATTACTGAGGGCGGTCTCCAGACATCAAATTCCCTTGTGGTATACATTGAACATCCCCATTCTTTTGCATCACCCACCAGGTAGACCCAGGTCCCTGAGCAAAGACAGTTCCACGGAGAGGTTTGCCCTTTCCAGAAGCTGGAAGGACCCAAACTGCTTTGCCCAACATGTTCTTTACATGTACTACAGGGACCTTATCTCCCTCTACAGTAGGCAGAGAGCTGGATTGGGCAGGACCATTGCGATTGATGGATCCTCGGGTGTTGACCAACCAGGTGGCTTCTGACAAATTTTTTTCCCAGTGCTTAAATGTTCCACCACCCATTGCTTTCAGCATTGTTTTTAACAATCCATTGTACCTTTCAATTTTACCAGAAGCTGGTGCGTGATAGGGGATATGATAAATCCACTCAATGCCATGATCTTTGGCCCAAGTATCTACAAGAGAATTTTTAAAATGACTTCCATTATCAGACTCAATTCTTTCTGGAGTACCATGTCGTCACAGGACTTGTTTCTCCAGACCTAGAATGGTGTTTCGGGCGGTAGCATGGGGTACTGCGTATGTTTCAAGCCACCCAGTGGTCGCCTCCACCATGGTGAGCACATAACGCTTACCACTGCGAGACCGTGGCAAGGTGATATAATCAACCTGCCACGCCTCCCCATATTTATATTTTTGCCATCGCCCTTCCTCCCAAAGAGGTTTCATCCTCTTGGCTTGTTTAATTGCGGCGCATGTATCACAGTCATGGATCACCTGTGCGATGGCATCCATAGTTAAGTCCACCCCTCGGTCTCTAGCCCACTTATAGGTCGCATCCCTTCCTTGATGGCCCGAGGTCTCATGGGCCCACCGAGCTAGAAATAATTCACTCCTATGTTGCCAGTCCAAGTCTACTTGAGTCACCTTAACTTTGGCAGCTAGATCTACCTGGTGGTTGTTTTGCTGTTCTTCAGTTGCCCGGCTCTTAGGAACATGAGCATCTACATGGCGCACCTTTACAACCATATTCTTTATTCGGGCAGCAATATCCTTCCACAGTTCAGCGGCCCAAATAGGTTTACCCTTCCGTTGCCAACCATTTTGTTCCCACTGCTGTAACCACCCCCACAAAGCATTTGCCACCATCCATGAGTCAGTATAAAGATAAAGCACTGGCCACCTCTCACGTTCAGCAACATCTAAGGCCAGCTGGACAGCCTTTACCTCTGCAAATTGGCTTGACTCTCCTTTTCCTTCAGTGGCCTCTGCAACTTGTTGCATGGGACTCCACACAGCAGATTTCCATTTGCGGTGCTTTCCCACAAAGCGACACGATCCATCTGTGAACAGGGCGTATCTCTTTTCATCTTCTGTTAGTTCATTATATGGTGGGGCTTCTTTGGCACGTGACACCTCCTTTGCTGGTGTTGTTCCAAACTTTTTACCTTCAGGCCAGTCCATGATCACCTCCAGGATTCCTGGACGGTTGGGGTTCCCCATCCGAGCTCGCTGTGTAATCAGCGCAATCCACTTACTCCAAGTGGCATCAGTAGCATGATGGGTAGAGGGAACTGTTCCTTTAAACATCCAGTTCAGTACTGGCAGTCGAGGTGCCAGAAGGAGCTGCGTTTCGGTACCGATTACTTCGGAAGCAGCTCGAACCCCCTCATACGCGGCTAAGATCTCCTTCTCAGTTGGAGTGTAGCGCTCCTCAGACCCCCTGTATGCACGACTCCAGAATCCAAGGGGTCGGCCTCGGGTCTCTCCAAAAGCTCTTTGCCACAAACTCCAAGTGGGACCTTCCTTTCCAGCAGCAGTGTAGAGGATGTTCTTTACATCCTGTCCCGTCCGCACTGGCCCCAGGGCCACGGCACGGGCTATCTCCTGCTTAATTTGCTCAAAAGCCTGCTGCTGCTCAGGGCCCCACACAAAATCATTCTTCTTTCGCGTCACCTGATAAAGGGGGCTCACAATGTGGCTGTAGTTTGGAACATGCAGTCTCCAAAATCCCACTACACCCAGAAAAGCTTGGGTCTCTGTCTTACTAGTGGGTGGAGACATGGCAGTAATTTTGTCAATCACATCTGTTGGGATGTGACGACGTCCATCTTGCCACTTTATTCCTAGGAACTGAATTTCTTGTGCAGGCCCTTTTACTTTGCTTCGCTTAATAGCGAAGCCAGCTCGCAGGAGGATCTGGATTATTGTCTCTCCTTTCTTAAAAACTTCCTCTGCTGTATTGCCCCATACAACAATATCATCGATGTACTGCAGATGCTCAGGAGCGCCGCCCTGTTCCAATGCAGTTTGGATCAACCCATGGCAAATGGTTGGGCTGTGCTTCCACCCCTGGGGCAAACGGTTCCAGGTGTACTGAACGCCTCTCCAGGTGAAGGCAAACTGTGGCCTGCATTCTGTGGCCAAGGGAATTGAAAAGAAGGCGTTAGCAATGTCAATCGTGGCATACCACTTGGCTGCTTTTGACTCCAGTTCATACTGGAGTTGAAGCATGTCTGGCACAGCAGCACTCAGTGGAGGTGTGACTTCATTCAGGCCACGGTAATCTACTGTCAACCTCCATTCTCCATTGGCTTTACGCACCGGCCATATGGGGCTGTTAAACGGGGAGTGAGTTTTGCTGATCACTCCCTGGCTCTCTAGCTGACGAATCAGATTATGAATATGGAGCAAGAATTCCCTGTTGGTGCGGTACTGCCGTCTGTGCACGGTTTTCGTAGCAATTGGTACTTGTTGCTCCTCCACTTGTAGCAACCCCACAACAGATGGATCTTCTGACAGGCCAGGTAAAACAGATAGTTGCTTAATGCTATCTGTGTCCACAGTAGCTATTCCAAAAGCCCATCGATACCCCTTGGGATCCTTAAAGTGCCCCCTTCTGAGATAGTCTATACCAAGTATGCATGGGGCCCCCTGTCCGGTCACTATAGGATGCTTCTGCCAGTCTTTACCCGTGAGGCTTATTTCTGCCTCCAGCACAGACAATTCCTGAAAGCCCCCAGTCACTCCAGAGAGATGAATCAATTCTGCCCCTTTATAACTTGAAGGCATTAGAGTACACTGTGCACCAGTATCCACCAGTGCCTCATATTTCTGTGGGTTTGATGTGCCAGGCCACCGAATCCACACAGTCCAATACAATCTATTATCCCTCTCCCTCCTCTGGCTGAGGGCAGGGCCCCTATATTGGTTACCTGTGGTGACAGGAACAACTTCGCTGGTAGTTGGTCTGTGTTGTAGTTCTCTCACCCGTGCTCGCAGTGCAGGGGTGGGTTTTTGATGCCATTCCTTCATATCTTCTCCATTTGCACGTAAGTAACTTCACAAAGCCGCGCGCGACATGAAGTTAGTAAAGTTAGTGTTGTCATTTGCTCGAGCAGGACGGCGTTTGCTTCTGATAGTTGCAACCGATTCAACCCTATCAATCAGTTGGGATAATTTTCCCAATATATCTACCATTTGTCCTTCTAACTTTGATATGGCTGAAATGGACGCGTATGGCGGTGGAAATTTTTGTTCGAAGTTTTGAAGTGTAAGAATTAGTTCAAAAACTGGGGGTTTCCTGTCTTGGTCCTCGTATCTGTTGAACGTTGTCACTAGTGTACCGGCGTACCTTTCTGGTGCTGACTTTGAAAGCTTCTGACATATTTCGGGTGTACTCCTTACTTTCTCCGGATCATGGTCCCGATCGTCAGGATCAAAGGTGGGATCATACAGCATTTCCGCCACAGCTGTTTCTCTCAAATACTGGATGCCTTCCTCAATAGTTTTCCATCTTTTCACTTTAGGTGCCAAGTCACTCTTGTAGGGATATCTTTCCCTCACAGCTACTAGCATTCGTTGCCAGAGGCTGGCGATTACATCCATATACCTGCTGATTCCTCTGTCAACAGCCGGATCTCGGGCAATGTTTCCTAGTTGGCGAGCTTCGTTACTATCAAGGGACACACTGTTGGCCCCGTTGTCCCAGCACCGAAGCAACCAAGTGACAGTACTCTCATCCGGATGTCGAACAAACTCCTTTCTTGAGCCTTGGATCTCAGACATTTTCATGGGCCGACGAAACGTCGTAACTTTAACTTTCTCTTCACCTTCATCATCACTTTCTTCTACATGTCTCTCACTTTTCTTTGTTGCCTTTCTCGATGGTGGGGGGGTTGTGGCCACCCCCTCACCTATATCTTCCTCTTCTTTCGGCACCTCTTCTTTGCGTTCTAGGCGCGAGGACACACGTTTCCATTTCTTGCCTTCCACAGGGGCAACTGACTTTGATACTGGTGCTTCCTTTGGCTGGTCAAGTGTGACCGGGAGGTTTTCCTCTTTGGTTTGGGCCTCAGTTTGGACACTCTCTCTTTTCATAATAGTATATAAACCTCGGTAAGCATAAGCCAAGCCCCAAATAAGCTGTTCCACCTCAGATCTTTCTGAGCCGCAACACCCTTTACTCAGATACAGGCCTAGCTCCTCAGGATCCTGCAATTGTTCAGGAGAAAAATCCCATGACACCGGGTGTCCCCATGCTTCTAATTTCTTTCCTAAAACTCTCCATTCTCCCTGCCATTCAACATTCTCTGTTTCTGGGAGAAGCTTCCTGCACATGATGTAAAGTGCTACTACATGCAGGAGGACTAATATCCCAATTATTAACATCATCCCTAAGCTGTGATCTTGAAAATTCATAAAAAACTGAGAGGGGAACCTGGATACCCATTCAAACATCACATGGTTCGTTAACATGCTATCGTTTGTTCCATTAGCTGGGGTGCCCTGGTATCTGGTAGGTGCCTCTATCATTGCTTTTAATTTATCATATAGGGACCAGAACCAATGGAACAGAATGGCAAACTTAACCAAGTTCCAGTACGTTTTGAGCATTAAGAGGGAAAAAGCGGTGAAGTACAATCCCTGTAAGGGCAGTTTTAACAGAAACAGAAAAGACATTTTTATTATTATTTTTTTTTTTTCTTGTACTAAAACAATCTGGCAGTACCCAAAAGAAGTTTACAGATATCCCAAAACAACTGGCAGTACGCCCGGACTTCAAGGTCGTGTTTTGCTGTACAGCACTTGCAGTACAGATAAGCTTGTTAACAACAGACAGAGATTCACTCTGAAAGTTTGTCTCTGCCCGGCTAAGGCAGCTGGTCGTGCCCCACATTGGGCGCCAAAAATGTCAGGGGTTTGT
The DNA here is from genome assembly GCA_023055505.1 of Callipepla californica brunnescens. NCBI lineage: Eukaryota > Metazoa > Chordata > Aves > Galliformes > Odontophoridae > Callipepla > Callipepla californica. The sequence goes on from JALIRH010000003.1 coordinate 67,788,409, forward strand.
GGGCCGGTTCGGCCCGGCCCCGCAACAACCGAGGAAGGAGACCCACAGGCCCACACCCCGGACAGGGGGAAGGGGGAAAGGAAAAAAAATGGAAATAAGCCCCAAAACAAAACAGCGGCAACGATCTGAGGGGGAAAAGCTAATTTACTAAATAAGACATCAGGAATTAAATAACACAATATAATGCAATACAATTTGGAATTAAGCCTAATTAATCAAACAAAACGAGTGAGAGAGAGAGAGAGAGAGAGAGAGAGAGAGAGTGAGTGCCCGATAAACCGAAGGCCTTACGCTAACGCTGAAGGCGGACGGCAGCGAGCACCCACTCCTAAGTGATCCTAGAGGAAAGAGAGAGAACGTCCCGTGACCGCAGAGGGTTTTTATCTGTTCCCTCTGAGCGGAAAACACGTGAAAAAAAAAAAAAAACAAAGCATTGCAAAGTCCTCTGGGGAATGTAGTTCTCCCTGACTCCCAATGCACTACATGATGCCATGATGTGGAATACCAGTACCAAAAAATCATAAAACCACGACAACAGGCAAACAAATACAAACAAAATCTAACCCAGATAACATTAGCAAACGCTGCCTGGCTTTGATGATCAGGGAGGCAAACATCTCATGCTGTGTCAGGATTGTCTTTGTAGATTGATTTGGCAAAAAAAAACATTCAATAATTAGCAGAGGATCTGGCTTTTGAAAATCCCACTGAAAAATTAATGCATGAGGTTGTCGAGCAGGATTCAGGATAACTAGAAAAAGGGTAACTCCGGGGCACACCAGTGAGCTTGTCTGTTTGAGATAGCTGTGGCAACTTTTTGCAAAGCACTGGCAGCTTCAGAGCCAAGACTGCGGGGAGAGCGCAAATCAGAATCCCCTTTTAGGAGTTCAAAAAGGGGATATAAATCCGCATTGGAGATACCCAACAGCGGTCGGACCCAATTAATTGCTCCCAACAATTTTTGTACATCGTGTAAATTTTTTACATGAGTTTGTATTTGTAAGGGCTGGGGAATTACAGTCTGGGCTCTAATGCGCCAGCCTAAATATTTCCATGGTGGTGTCTTTTGAATTTTTTCAGGTACAATACAGAAACCTGCTGCATTAACAGCAGTTGTAACAAAGGCTACAGCTTCCTCCATGATCTCGTGATGTTGTGCAGCCACTAAGATATCATCCATATAATGATACAATAAAACATTTGGCATTGTGTCTCGAATGGGGCTAAGCACTTTAGCTACATACCACTGACAAATGGTGGGGCTATTTTTCATTCCTTGTGGCAGCACAACCCACTGGTATCTCTGCAACGGGGCTTTCATGTTGATGCTTGGAACTGAAAATGCAAATCGAGGGGCGTCATCAGGGTGTAATGGAACATTAAAGAAGCAGTCTTTAAGATCAATAACAGTCAAATGCCAATCTCGGGGAATCATTGTGGGAGATGGGAGACCTGGTTGAAGGGCTCCCATATTTTCCATAGCATCATTAATTTTTCTGAGGTCATGGAGCAAGCGCCATTTACCGGTTTGTTTCTTAATTACAAATACAGGTGAGTTCCAAGGCCTAGTGGAAGGTACAATATGTCCTTTTGCTAGTTGTTCTGCTACTAAATCTTGGAGGGCGCAAAGTTTTTCTAGCGGAAGGGGCCATTGATCCACCCATCTAGGGGTATCTGTTTTCCATATTAGCTTAAGGGTGTCGCGCCTCTCAATGGCCCCTTCAAAAAATCTGACTTATAGTAACTCCCCACTGAGCCATAACATCACGGCCCCATAATATCATTGGAATTGGTAACACAAATGGTTTGATGGTAGCTATTCGATCCTCAGGTCCTTTGATTTGGATAAATTCAGCGCTTTGCTGGCTGTTCCTCGCACCTCCCACCCCCGCTAATGTATGTGATGCCGATGTTAGAGGCCATAGGGGTGGCCATTTGGATAGAGAGATGACAGTCACATCAGCTCCTGTGTCCAAAATTCCTGTTAAGATAATTTGTTGCTGGTTTCTTTGTAAAGTACATTGCAAGGTCGGTCTGGACGAGGTTACAGATTGTGTCCAAAAAATAGCCGGGGGTCCTGTAGATCCAAAACCCCCCTTTCTTTTTTCCTGGGATACACCATTGCTAGTAATTGCTGGGAAAAGAATCAATTGGGCTATGCGGGTACCCTTTACCACAGTACATGGTGGCATGGGTGTCCACGCCATAATTTTTATAATTTGTGAATCAGAGTCAATAACCCCTGGTAAAATAAATAAACCTGTTAAAGTTGTAGATGATCTTCCTAGAATTAAACCGTGCGTCCCCGGGGGTAATGGACCAGTAGCATTTGAATCTAATAAATGCACGGAGGAATCAATCAGTGTTACTGCATGTGAGGTTGCCAGGTCCAAGCCTGCGCTTCCTGAGGTGGCTGGGCTCCCCCTGTCGAGGGCATCGAGATTGCAGGCAGGGTCGCAGACGCGGCTGTCTGAGCATTCGGCGCGGCAATTTGTGTCAGAGCGCGGGGCCGTCCCGCGCTCCTCTTCAAGTTTCCCGAAAGCGACTGTCCTTGCCAATTAAAGCGTGAGCGACATTGGTTCGCAAAGTGTCTCCCTTTTTGGCATCACGGACAGACAGAAATGTCCTTAGGTTTTCCTTCATAGTTTTGCTTAGAAAGGAGACAGTTCTTTTTAATATGCCCTTGTTTACCACATCCAAAGCACACCACCCGACTGGAAGCAGGGCTCTGCCTCCCCACATTTATGGCAGCAAAAGCAGCGGCCATCGTTTCATATTTGTAATTTGCAGTTCCTAAACGATTGCATGCTTGTATCATCTCAGAGAGAGTGGGGTGTGGATTAGGTAAAGAGCGCAACAACTTTTGACAATCATCATTTGCATTATCCATCGCAAATTTCAGGAGTATGATTTCCCGTGCATCAGCATTGTCAATCTGCCTATCCAGGGCTTGTTTTAGTCTATCTATGAAAGACATACAAGGCTCTTTTGGCCCTTGTATCAAAGAACGAAAAGATTGGGCTGGAGTCTGACCATCAGGAATAGAATTAAAAGCCTTTCTAGCAGCCTCTTTTCCAGCTTCCAAAGCCTCCCGGGGGCAATCACGCGCTTGGGCTGCAGGATCCGTATGCATTCCCGTGCCCATTAGCTGATCTAAGGTTACAGCTTGTAAAGCTTGATCGTTCTGTGCAAGGAAGCGAGCACGGATTTCCTCCAAGCCTCTTCTCCATTCACTTTCCCAAATCGTTAGTTGGGCTGGTGTTAATAAAAGTTTGGCTAAAGACTTTAAATCATATGGAGTCATAACATGTGTATCAAAGACCGAGGCTAGCATAGTCACAAAATAATGAGATGAGATCCCGTACTGTTGCAAAGCCTGTCTGAGCTCCTTCACGACCTTAAATGGCAAGGGCTCCCACACCCCATGTTCTGCACGACCCCGATACACCACCGGCGCAGCTATCAAACTTGCCATTTCTCCTTCACCTTCTTGCAAGGCTTGGCGTTTAATAGCTGCCCATGCTGCACGAGGATCTTTTGGGTCTGGCTCAGATTCGGGTGTAAAAGGATCCTCAGAGCCTTTAGAGGTCCTTGGGCGAGGGGTGGGGATAGGAGCAGCTGAAACAGGGGGTCTTAAGGGAGTCGTATCAGGGGAGAATTCCCCCTCTATACTAAGGGAAGGAGCACACGATTTAGATTCCTTAGATTTAAGAGTCTCAAAAATTATTCTCCAAGGGGCTAAAAGTTTCTGCGCATCAGAATTGCCTTGGGTGGATGCGTCCCACAACTTAACCCCAGCTCGATCCCATAATTCTAGCGTAAAAATGGTGGAAGAATCTGTATCAGGGATTTTATCCCGTACCCACTGCAAGATGAGGTCTAAGTCAGCGCTAGAAAGAGTCTTTTCATGTTTTGAGATTAAATCCCGCATAATATAAAATACGTCCCGCTCTTCACAAGATATGTGATTTCCCATAGTTACCCCAAGCTCACCTACCAATCGCGAGGAGGTGATTGTACGGATCCGTTTTCCTGCTTCCTTTCAGCAGCTGATTCTCAAGGTATTCCTTGTTGTCCTGCTTCCTTTCAGCAGCTAATTCTAGAGTTCTTGGGGTCTTGCAGCCGGATTATCCAAAGTCCCGAATGTCGGGGTCACCATTTGCTGCAATGAAGGGACGGGAACCCAGCTTGATGCAAGCTAATGTTCAGTTTATTAAGCAACAACTCAAAACATATATACACAGAAAGGCTGCGCGCGCTAAGATCTGATTGGGAGAAGGCCACATTCCTCAAGACAAAACACCATAACAACTCAAAGCACTCTTAATAGTCTGAACAAAACAGTTCCTGATCGCTTCCTATTCCTATATCCTATTTCTTTACACAGCCTGCATCCAAGGCTAATGGTCAAATTCCTGCATAGCCAGCAGCTCAATCTGGCTAGCATTTTTGCCGTTATCCACAAGAGGGAACAGATAAAAACCCTCAGCGGTCACGGGACACTCTCCTTCCTTCGGGACCGACGCAGCAGTGGGTGCTCGCTGCCGTATCGCCTTCTGCGTTAGCGTAAGGCCTTCGGTTTATCGGACACTCTCTCTTGCTCATTTTATTTGATTCATTAGCCTCAATTCCAATTATATTCTATTACATTGTGTTATTTTACTTTCTGATATCTTATTTAGTAAATTAGCTTACCTCCTCAGATCGTTGCCGCTGTTTTGTTTCTAGACCCATCTCCCTTTTCCCTTTTTCCCTTTTCCTTTCCCCTTTCCTGGGGCGTGGGTCCGTGGGTCCCCCGCACCGGTCGTCGCGGAGCCAAGCCGATCCAGCCCGGTAAACCATTGACAGATTCTTATGGCCCAATTGATTCCTATGGTCCCATTGATCCCTACGGCCCCATTGAGTTCTATGGCCCCATTGAGTTCTATGGCCCCATTGATTCCTATGGTCCCATTGATCGCTGTGGCCCCATTGATCCCTATGGCCCCATTGATTCCTGTGGTCCCATTGATCCCTATGGCCCCATTGATTCCTATGGCCCCATTGATTCCTATGGTCCCATTGATTCCTAAGGCCCCATCGATCCCTATGGCCACATTGAGTTCTAAGGCCCCACAAAGTTCTAAGGCACCATTGATTCCTAAGGTCCCATTGATCGCTGCGGCCCCATTGATCCCTAAGGCCCCACTGATTCCTATGGCCCCATTCAGTTCTATGGCTCCATTGACTCCTATGGTACCATTGATCCCTATGGCCCCATCGATCCCTACGGCCCCATTGATCCCGATGGCCCCATTGATTCCTATGGTCCCATTGATCCCTATGGCCCAATGGAGTTCTATGGCTCCACTGACTCCTATGGTACCACTAATCCCTGTGGCCCTAATGAGTTCTATGGCCGCATTGATTCCTATGGCCGCATTGATTCACATGACCCCATTGATTCCTATGGCCCCATTGACCTCTATGGCTCAATTGATCCCTATGACCCCGTTGAGTTCTATGGACCAATTGAGTTCTATTGCTCCATTGATTCCTATGGCCCCATTGATCGCAGTGGCCCCATTCATCCCTATGGCCCCATTGAGTTCTATGGCCGCATTGATCCCTAAGGCCCTATTGAGTTCTATGCCCCCTTTGAGTTCTATGGCCCCATTGATTCCTGTGGCCCAATTAATCCCTATGGCCACATTGATCCTTATGGCCCCTTTGAGTTCTATGGCCCCATTGATTCCTATGGCCCCTTTGATTCTAATAGCCCTATTGATTTCTATGGCCCCATTGATCCCTATGGCACCATTGATCCCCATGACCCCACTGACTCCTATGGCCCCATTGATCCCTATGGCACCATTGATCCCTATGGCCCCACTGATTCCTATGGCCCCATTGATCCCTAATTCCCCATTGATTCCTATGTCCCCATTGATTCCTATGGCCCCATTGATCCCCATATACCCATTGTTTCCCATGGCCCCACTGAGTTCTATGGTCCCACTGATTCCTATGTCCTCATTGATCCCTACGGCCCTATTGAGTTCTACGGCCCCATTGATACCTATGGCCTTATTGATCCCTATGGCCCCATTGAGTTCTATGTTCCCATTGATCCCTATGGCCCCATTGAGTTCGATGGCTCCATTGATTCCTATGGCATCATTGATTCCTATGGCCCCATTGATCCCTATGGCCCCATTGAGTTCAGTGGCCCCATTGATTCCTATGGCCTCATTGATTCCTATGGTCCCATTTATCCCTATGGCCCCATTGAGTTCTATGGCCCCATTTATCCCTACGGCCCCGTTGATTCCTATGGCCCTATGATCCCTATGGCCCCATTGATCCCTATGGTCCCATTGATTCATTTGGCCCTATTGATTTATGTGGCCCCATTTATCCCTATGTCCCCACTGAGTACTAAGGCCGCACTGATTCCTATGGCCCCATTGATTCCTATGGCCCCACTGAACCCTATGGCCCCATGGATCCTTATGGCCCCATTAATTCCTATGGCCCAATGATACCTATGTTCCCATTCATTCCTTTGGCCCCATTGATTACTGTGGCCCCATTGATCCCTATAGCCCCATTAATTCCTATGGCCCTCTTGATCCCTATGGTCCCATTGAGTTCTATGGCCGCATAGATTCCTATGGCCGCATTGATCCCCATGATCCCAATGATTCCTATGGCCCCATTGATTCCTATGGTCCTATAGATCCCTATGGCCCCGTTGAGTTCTATGGCCCCTTTGAGTTCTATGGCTTCATTAATTCCTGTGGCCCAATTAATCCCTATGGCCCCATTGATCCTTATGGCCACTTCGAGTTCTATGGTCCCATTGATTCCTATGGCCCCATTGATTCTAATGGCCCCATTGATTCCTATGGCCCCATTGATTCCTAAGGCCCCATTGATCCCTATGGCCCCATTGATTCATATTGTCCCATTGATCCCTAAGGCCCCATTGAGTTCTATGGCTCCATTGATTCCTATGACCCCACTGAGTTCTATTACCCCACTGATTCCCATGGCCCCATTGATCCCTATGGACCCATTGATTCCTATGGCCCCACTGATTCCTATGGCCGCATTGATTCCTATGGTCCCATTGATCCCTATCGCCCTATTGAGATCTATGGCACCATTGATAACTATGGCCCCATTGATCCCTATGTCCCCTTTGAGTTCTATGGCTCCATTGACTCCTATGGTACCATTGATCCCTATGGCCCAATAGATCCCTAGGGCCCAATTGAGTTCTATGGCTCCATTGATTATAAAGGCCCCATTGAGTTCTATGGCCACACTGGTTCCTATGGCCCCATTGATTCCTTAGGCCCCATTGATCCCTATGGTCCCATTGATCCCTATGGTCCCATTGATCCCTGTGGCCCCATTGATCACTATGGTCCCATTGATTACTATGGTCTCATTGATCCCTATGGCCCCATTGATCCCTATGGCCCCATTGAGTTCTATGGCACCATTGATTATACTGGCCCCATTGAGATCTAAGGCCCCAATGATTCCTATGGCCCCATTGAGTTCAAAGGCCCCATTGATCCCTATGGCCCCTTTGAGTTCCATGGCCCCATTGAGTTCTATGGCCCCTTGATCTCTATGGCCCCATTGATCCTTATGGCCACATTGAGTTCAGTGGCCCCATTGATTCTTAGGGCCTCATCGATCCCTATGGCCCCATCGATTCCTATGTCCCCATTGATTCCTATGGCCCCTTTGATCTCTATGGCGCCATTGAGTTCTATGGCACCATTGATTATAATGGCCACATTGAGATCTATGGCCCCAATGATTCCTATGGCCCCATGGATTCCTATGGTCCCATTGATCCCTATGGCCCCATTGAGTTCTATGGCTCCATTGATTATTATGGCACCATTGATTCCTATGGCCCCATTGATCCCTATGGCCCCATTGAGTTCAATGGCCCATTGATTCCTATGGCCTCATCGATCCCTATGGCCCCAACGATTCCTATGGCCCCATTGATTACTATGGCCACATTGATCTCTATGGCCACGTTGATCCCTAGGCCACGTTGATCCCTATGCCCCATCGATCCCTGTGGCCCCATTGATCCCTATGGCCCCATTCATCCCTATGGCCCCATTGATTCCTAAGGTCCCATTGATCCCTATGGCCCCATTGAGTTCTAAGGCTCCTTTGATTCCTATGGCACCACTGATTCCAATGGCCCCACTGATTCCTATGGCCCCATTGATTCTTAAGGTCCAATTTATCCCTATGGCCCCATTGATTTCTATGGCCCCATTGATCCCTACGGCCCTGTTGATTCCTATGGCCCAATGATCCCTATGGTCCCATTGATTCCTTTGGCCCTATTGATTCCTGTGGCCCCATTTATCCCTATGTTCCCTCTGAGTACTATGGCCCCACTGATTCCTATGACCCCATTGGTTCCTATGGCCCCATGGACCCATATGGCCCCATTAATTCCTATGGCCCCATTGATCCCTATGGCCCCATTGAGTTCTATGGCCGCATTGATTCCTATGGCCGCATTGATCCCCATATCCCCATTGATTCCTATGGCCCCAGTGATTCTTATGGTCCCATTGATCCCTATGGCCCCGTTGAGTTCTATGGCCCCTTTGAGTTCTATGGCTCCATTGACTGCTATGGCCCCATTGATCGCTGTGTCCCCATTGATCCCTATGGACCTATTCATTCCTATGGCCCCATTGATGACTATGGCCCCATTGATCCCTATGGTCCCTTTGATCCCTATGGCCTCATTGATGACTATGGCCCCATTGATTCCTATGGCCATATTGATTTCTGTGGCAAAATTGATCCCTATTGCTCCATTGATCGCTGTGGCCCCATTGATCCCTATGGCCAAATTGATCACTATGGCTTCATTGATCCCTATGCCCCCATTGTGTTCTATGGCCGCATTGATCCCTATGGCCCTATTGAGTTCTATGTCCCCTTTGAGTTCTATGGCCCCATTGATTCCTGTGGCCTAATTAATCCCTATGGCCCCATTGATCCTTATGGCCCCTTTGAGTTCGATGGCCCCAATGATTCCTACGGCCCCATTGATTCTAAAGGCCCCATTGATTCCTATGGCCCCATTGATCCCTGTGACCCCATTGATTCCTGTGTCCACATTGGTCCCTATGGCTCCATTGATCGCTGTGGCCCCATTGATTCCTATGGCCACATTGATTCCTATGGTCCCATTGATTCCTAAGGCCCCATTGATCCCTAAGGCCCATTTGATTCCTGTGGTCCCATTGATCACTATGGACTTATTGATTCCAATGGCCCCACTGATTCCTATGGCCCCATTGATTCCTATGGTCCCATTGATCCCTATGGCACTATTGAGATCGATGGCACCATTGATAACTATGGCCCCATTGATCCCTATGGCCCCTTTGAGTTCAATGGCTCCATTGACTCCTATGGTACCATTGATCCCTATGGCCCCATTGATCCCTATGGCCCCATTGATCCCTATGCCCTTATTGATTCCTATGGCCCCACTGACTCCTAAGGCCCCATTGATCGCTGTGGCCCCATTGATTCCTATGGCCCCACTGAGTTCTATGGTCCCACTGATTCCTATGGCCTCATTGATCCCTACGGCCCTATTGAGTTCTACGGCCCCATTGAGTTCTAAGGCTCCTTTGATTCCTATGGCCCCATTGATTTTTACGGTCCCATTGATTCCTATGGCCCCATTGATTCCTGTGGCCCCATTGATCCCTATGGCCCCACTGATTCCTATGGCCCCATTGATTCCTATGGTCCCATTGATCCCTATGGCCCCATTGATTCCTAGGCTCCCATTGATCCCTATGGCCCCATAGAGTTCTATGGCCCCATTGATCCCTATGGTCCCATTGATTCCTATGGTCTCATTGATCCCTATGGCCCCATTAATACCTATGGCCCCATTGAGTTCTAAGGCACCATTGAGTATAATGGTCCCATTGAGATCTAAGGCCCCATTGATCCCTATGGCCCCATTGAGTTCTAAGGCCCCATTGATCCCTATGGCCCCATTGAGTTCTAAGGCCCCATTGATCCCTATGGCCCCATTGAGTTCGTTGGCCCCATTGAGTTCGATGGCTCCATTGATTCCTATGGCCCCATTGATTCCTAAGGACCCACTGAGTTCTATGGTCCCATTGATTCTAAAGGCCTCATTGATCCCTACAGCCCTATTGAGTTCTATGGCCACATTGAGTTCTACGTCTCCTTTGATTCCTATGGCCCCATTGATTTTTATGGTCCCATTGATTCCTATGGCCTCATTGATTCCTGTAGCCCCATTGATTCCTAAGGCCCCATTAATCCCTATGGCCCCATTGATTCCTATGCTCCCATTGATCACTATGGCCCCATTGAGTTATACGGCTCCATTGATTTCTATGGCCCCATTGAGTTCTATTACCCCACTGATTCCTATGGCCGTATTGATCCCTATGGACCAATTGATTCCTATGGCCCCGCTGATTCCTATGGTCCCATTGATTCCTATGGTCCCATTGATCCCTAAGGCCCTATTGAGATCTATGGCACCATTGATAACTATGGTCCCATTGATCCCTATGGCCCCTTTGAGTTCAATGGCTCCATTGACTCCTATGGTACCATTGATCCCTAAGGCACATAGATAACTATGGCCCCATTGATCCCTATGGCCTTATTGATTCCTATGGCCCCACTTACTCCTAAGGCCCCATTGATCCCTATGGCCCCTTTGATTCCTATGGCCCCACTGAGTTCTATGGTCCCACTGATTCCTATGGCCTCATTGACCCCTACGGCCCTATTGAGTTCTATGGCCCCATTGAGTTCTAAGGCTCCTTTGATTCCTATGGCCCCATTGATTTTTATGGTCCCATTGATTCCTATGGCCCCATTGATTCCTGTGGCCCCATTGATCCCTATGGCCCCACTGAGTTCTATGGCCCCACTGATTCCTATGGCCCCATTGATTCCTATAGTCCCATTGATCCCTATGGCCCCATTGATTCCTAGGGTCCCATTGATCCCTATGGCCCCATAGAGTTCTATGGCCCCATTGATCCCTATGGCACCATTGATCCCTATGGCCCCATTGATCCCTATGGTCCCCTTGATTCCTATGGTCTCATTGATCCCTATGGCCCCATTGATCCCTATGGCACCAGTGAGTTCTATGGCTCCATTGATTATAATGGCCCCATTGAGTTCTATGGCCACACTGATTCCTATGGCCCCATTGATTCCTTAGACCCCATTGATCCCTACGGTCCCATTGATCCCTATGGTCCCATTGATCCCTGTGGCCCCATTGATCACTAAGGTCCCATTGATTCCTATGGTCTCATTGATCCCTATGGCCCCATTGATCCCTATGGCCCCATTGAGTTCTATGACACCATTGATTATAATGGCCCCATTGAGATCTAAGGCCCCATTGATTTTTATGGCCCCATTGAGTTGTAAGGCCCCATTGATCCCTATGGCCCCTTTGAGTTCTATGGCCCCATTGATCTCTATGGCCCCATTGATTCCTATGGCCCCATTGAGTTCTAAGGCCCCATTGAGTTCTATGGCCCCATTGATCCCTATGGCCCCATTGAGTTCTAAGGCCCCATTGAGTTCTATGGTCCCATTGATCCCTACGGCCCCATTGATCCCTATGGCCCCATTGATTCCTATGGCCACATTTAGTTCTAAGGCCCCATTGATACCTATGGTCTTATTGATCCCTAAGGCCCAATTGATTCCTGTGGTCCCATTAATCCCTATGGCCCCATTGAGTTCGATGGTTCCATTGATTCCTATGGCACCATTGATTCCTATGGCCTTACTGAGTTCTATGGTCCCACTGATTCCAAAGGCCTCATTGATCCCTACGGCCCTATTGAGTTCTATGGCCACATTAAGTTCTACTTCTCCTTTGATTCCTATGGCCCCATTGATTTTTATGGTCCCATTGATTCCTATGGCCCCATTGATTCCTGTGGCCCCATTGATCCCTATGACCCCACTGAGTTCTATGGCCCCACTGATTCCTATGGCCCCATTGATTCCTATGGTCCCATTTACCCCTATGGACCCATTGAGTTCTGTGGCCCCATTGATCCCTAAGGCCCCGTAGATTCCTATGGCCCCATGATCCCCATGGTCCCATTGATTCCTTTGGCCCTATTGATTCCTGTCGCCCCATTTATCCCTATGTCCCCACTGATTCCTATGGCCCCACTGATTCCTATGGCCCCATTGATTCCTATGGCCCCACTGAACACTATGGCCCCATTGATCCCTATGGCCCCATGGATCCTTATGGCCCCATTAATTCCTAGGGCCCCATTGATCCCTATGGCCCCATTGAGTTCTATGGCCACATTGATTCCTATGGCCCAATGATCCCTATGGCCACATTGATTCCTATGGCCCAATGATCCCTATGTTCCCATTGATTCCTTTGGTCCCATTGATTACTGTGGCCCCATTGATCCCTATGGCCTCTGTCATGGTTTTATGATTTTTGGTACTGGTATTCCACATCATAACATCATGTATTGCATTAAGAGTTAAAGAGCTAATACTCCAGCTCCATAGATCATTGATAATTCCAGGTATACCTGTCTCAGAAGAGAAGAAGCACTACATTCCCCAGAGGACTTTGCGATGCTTTGTATTTTTACGTGTTTTCCGCTCAGAGGGAACAGATAAAAACCCTCAGCGGTCACGGGACACTCTCTTTCCTTCGGGATCGACTCAGCAGTGGGTGCACGCTGCGGTATCGCCTTCAGAGTTAGCGTAAGGCCTTCGGTTTATCGGACACTCTCTCTCTCTTGCTCATTTTATTTGATTCATTAGCCTCAATTACAATAATATTGTATTATATTGTGTTATTTTACTTTCTGATATCTTATTTAGTAAATTAGCTTTCCTCCTCAGATCGTTGCCGCTGTTTTGTTTCTAGGCCCATCTCCCTTTTCCCTTTTTCCCTTTTCCTTTCCCCTTTCCTGGGGCGTGGGTCCGTGGGTCCCCCGCACCGATCGTCACGGAACCGGGCCGATCCAGCCCGGTAAAACGTTGACAGGCACCATTGATCCCTATGGCCCCATTGATTCCTAAGGTCCCATTGATCCCTATGACCCCATTGAGTTCAGTGGCCCCATTGATTCCTATGGCCCAATGATCCCTAGGGTCCCATTGATTCCATAGGCCCCATTGATTCCTGTGGCCCCATTTATCCCTATGGCCCCATTGATCCCTATGGCCACTTTGATCCCTATGGCACCATTGTTTCCTAAGTTCCCATTGATCCCTATGGCCTCATTGATTCTTATGGCCCCACTGAGTTCTATGGTCCCACTGATTCCTATGGTGTCATTGATTCCTGTGGCCCTATTGAGATCTATGATCCCATTAATCCCTATGGCCCCATTGAATCCTGTGGCCCCATTGATTCCTATGGCCACATTGATTCCAGTGGCCCCATTAATCCCTGAGGCCCCATTGATCCCTATGGCCACATTGATATCTATTACCCCATTGATTCCTATGGCCCCATTGATCCCTAAGGCCCCACTGAGTTCTATGGCCTCACTGATTCCTATGGCCCCATTGATTCCTAAGGTCCCATTGATCCCTAAAGACCCATTGAGTTCTATGTAACCATTGAGTTTTATGGCCCCATTAATTCCTATGTCCCCTTTGATCCCTAAGGCCGCACTGAGTTCTATGGCCCCATTGATCCCTATGGTCCCATTGATCCCTATGGCCCCATTGATCCCTATGGTCCCATTGATTCCTATGGCCCCATTGATTCCTATGGTCCCACTGATCCCTATGGCCCCGTTGAGTTCTATGGCCCCTTTGAGTTCTATGGCTCCATTGATTCCTACGGCCCCATTGATCGCTGTGGCCCCATTGATTCCTGTGGCCCAATTAATCCCTATGGCACAATTGATCCTTATGGCCCCTTTGAGTTCTATTGCCCCATTGATTCCTATGGCCCCATTGATTCTAATGGCCCCATTGATTCCTATGGCCCCATTGATCCCTGTGACCCCATTGATTCCTGTGGCCACATTGGTCCCTATGGCTCCATTGATCGCTGTGGCACCTTGATTCCTATGGCCCCATTGATTCCTATGGCCCCATTGATTCCTAAGGCCTTATTGATCCCTATTGCTCCATTGATCGCTGTGGCCCCATTGATCCCTATGGCCCCATTGATCCCTATGGCCCCATTGAATTCTATGGCCGCATTGATCCCTAAGGCCCTATTGAGTTCTGTGGCCCCTTTGAGTTCTATGGCCACATTGATTCCTGTGGCGCAATTAATCCCTACAGCCCCATTGATCCTTATGGCCTTTTTGAGTTCTATGGCCCCATTGATTCCTATGGCCCCTTTGATTCTAAAGGCCCCATTGATTCCGATGGCCCCAATGATCCCTGTGACCCCATTGATTCCTGTGGCCACATTGGTCCCTTTGGCTCCATTGATCGCTATGGCCCCATTGATTCCTATGGCCCCAATGATCCCTGTGACCCCATTGATTCCTGTGGCCACATTGGTCCCTTTGGCTCCATTGATCGCTGTGGCCCCATTGATTCCTATGGCCCCATTCATTCCTACGGCCCCATTGAGTTCTAAGGCCCCATTGAGTTCTATGGCCCCATTGATCCCTATGGTCCCATTGATCCCTATGGCCCCATTGATCCCTATGGCCCCATTGATCCCTATGGCCCCATTGAGTTCTAAGTCCCCATTGATACCTATGGCCTTATTGATCCCTATGGCCCCATTGAGTTCTATGTTCCCATTGATCCCTATGGCCCCATTGAGTTCGAAGGCTCCATTGATTCCTATGTTCCCATTGATTCCTATGGCCGCATTGATCTCTATGGCCCCAATGATCTTTATGGCCCCATCGATCCCTGAGGCCCCATTGATCCCTATGGCCCCATTGATCCCTATGGCCCCATTGATTCCTAAGGTCCCATTGATCCCTATGGCCACATTGAGTTCTAAGGCTCCATTGATTCCTATGGCCCCACTGATTCCTATGGCCCCACTGATTCCTATGGCCCCATAGATTCCTATGGTGCCATTGATTCCTGTGGCCCTATTGACTTCTATGATCCCATTGATCCCTATGGCCACATTGAGTTCTAAGGCTCCATTGATTCCTATGGCCCCACTGATTCCTATGGCCCCACTGATTCCTATGGCCCCATAGATTCCTATGGTGCCATTGATTCCTGTGGCCCTATTGAGTTCTATGATCCCATTGATCCCTATGGTCCCATTGACTCCTATGGTCCCTTTGATTCCCACGGTCCCATTGATCCCTATGGCCCCACTGAGTTTTATGGCCCCAGAGATCCCTATGGCCCCTTGATCCCTATGGCCCCATTGAGTTTTATGGCCCCATTGAGTTCGATGGCCCCATTGATTCCTATGGCCCCACTGATTCCTATGGCCCCATTGATTCCTATGGTCCCATTTATCCCTATGGACCCATTGAGTTCTATGGCGCCATTGATCCCTACGGCCCCGTTGATTCCTATGGCCCAATTATCCCTATGGTCCATTGATTCCATTGGCCCCATTGTTTACTGTGGCCCCATTTATCTCTATGGCTTCACTGAGTAGTATGACCCCACTGATTCCTATGGCCCTATTGATTCCTATGGCCCCACTGAAGCCTATGGCCCCATTGATCCCTATGGACACATGGATCCTTATGGCCCAATAAATTCTTATGGCCCCATTGATCAATATGGCCCCATTGAGTTCTATGGCCACATTGATTCCTATGGCCCAATGATCCCTATGTTCCTATTGATTCCGTTGGCCCCATTGATTCTTGTGGCCTCATTGATCCCTATTGTTCCATTGATCGCTGTGACCTCATTGATCCCTATGGCCCCATTGATCCCTATGGCTTCATTGATCCCTATGGCCTTATTGAGTTCTATGGCCGCATTGATCCCTAAGGCCCTATTGAGTTCTATGGCCCCTTTTAGTTCTATGGCCCCATTGATTCCTGTGGCCCAATTAATCCCTATGGCCCCATTGCTCCTTATGGACCCTTTGAGTTCTATGGCCCCATTGATTCCTATGGCCCCATTGATCCCTGTGACCCCATTGATTCCTGTGGCCACACTGGTCCCTATGGCTCCATTGATCGCTGTGGCCCCTTTGATTCCTATGGCCCCATTGATTCCTATGGCCCCATTGATTCCTAAGGCCCCATTGAGTTCTATGGCCCTTTGATTCCTATGGTCCCATTGATCCCTATGGCCCCATTGAGTTCTATGGCTCCTTTGACTCCTACGGTATCATTGATCCCTATGGACGCATAGATCCCTATGGCCCAATTGATCCCTATGGCCTTATTGATTCCTATGGCCCCACTGAATCCTAAGGCCCCATTGATTCCTAAGGTCCCATTGATCCCTATGTCCCCATTGAGTTCTATGGCCCCATGGAGTTCTATGGCTCCATTGATTCCTATGGCCCCATTGAGTTCTATTGCCCCACTGATTCCTATGGCCCCATTGATCCCTAAGGACCCATTGATTCCTATGGCCCCACTGATTCCTGTGGCCCCAGTGATCCCTATGACCCCATTGATTCCTATGGCCCCACTGAGTTCTATGGTCCCACTGATTCCTATGGCCTCATTGATCCCTCTGGCCCTTTTGAGTTCTATGGCCCCATTGATTTCTATGGCTCCTTTGATTCCTATGGCCCCATTGATTTTTATGGTCCCATTGATTCCTATGGCCCCATTGATTCATGTGGCCCCATTGATTCCTTTGGCCCCACTGAGTTCTATGGCTCCACTGATTCCTATGGCCCCATTGATTCCTATGGTCCCATTGATCCCTATGGCCCCATTGATTCCTAGGCTCCCATTGATCCCTATGGCCCCATAGAGTTCTATGGCACCATTGATCCCTATGGCCCCATTGATCCTTATGGCCTGTTGTGGTTTTGTGGTTTTGATGCCGGTATTCCACATCAGAGCATCATGCAGGCCGTTAAGGAGTTAATGCTGTGGGAGCAGGGGAGGGGCGGAGCTCCGCACCGGACGGGAAGCCCGCGCTTTTTTGTGGCGCGCGCGGTCGGGGCTGCTGTGAGGAGTTCAGCACGTGTAAAGTAAGCTCCCAGTTTTCTGGTTTGGAAATTTTGTCTCTCTCTCTCAGTTGTTCAATTCTATTAGATTTAGTAAAGTTACCGTTCCTTCTCAGATCGTGCCGTTGTGTTTTTCTTTACAGACCCTCTATTCGCTCTGTTTTCCCCTCCCCCCGGAGTGTGCGGCTCTGCTGAGGCGGCCGCGCGGCCACTGACGGGACAGTTTTTTTTCCCTTCTCGGTTCCCCCTTGGGTTACTGTCACGGATAACACCGTGACACATTATTGGTGGAGGTTGCAGGCAATCCAGTATTTGTACTCCCCTGTAAAACTGGTGCTGAGTGGACTAACTGTTTTCATGCACCTTGGAGCATGTTGGCGTCTTTTTAAGCTCCTCATGTTCAGCACCGGAGTCATATATGCATACAGCTGCTTTAGTGTGCTGATGGGGTTACCCCCCTCCTGCCTAAACGCCCTGGTTAATATGACAGATTATACGGCATTTGGATTGGTTTCCAGGTACTCTTTTCAGGTTTTTACCTATCTTCAAGGTGTCAGCCTGGCAACTGTGTTATCCGTTTTTCTTAATGTACTCACTGTAACAGTAATTTACATCCAGTGGAGGAAGCCTTCCTCACAACCAGAGAGTGTTGAATGGCAGGGAAGGTGGGAAAAGTTAGGGAAGAAATTAGAAGCGTGGGGACCCCCGGTGCAATGTGATTTTGATCTTGAGCACCTGCGGGATCCTGAGAAATTCAGTGAGTGTTTAGGTCAGGAGTCATGTGACTCAGGGAGATCTGAGAAGGAACGGATTGTTTGGGGCTTGGCTTGTGCTTATCGAGCTATAATTGATATTCTTGAGAGAAATGGTTTCCAAACCGAGGTTCAGAGCAAAAATGAAAACCTTGAGGTTAAACCTGACCAGTCACCGGAAGCACCGGCATCCGTGTCGGTTGCCCCTATGGAAAGCCAGAAATGGAAACTTGTGTCCTCTCGGCTAGAACGAAAAGAAGAAGAAGCAGAGAAAAAAAAGGAAGATCCAGGTGAGGGGCCCTCTTCAGCACCAACTCCACCACCACCACCACCTAAAAAGGCCACTAAGGAAGGTGAGAAACGTGGAGACGACAGAGATGAGAAAGAAGAGGAAGATCCAGGTGAGGGGCCCTCCTCAGCACCACCACCACCACCACCACCTAGAAAGGCCACTAAGAAAAGTGTGAGACATGGAGAGGACAGTGATAATGAAGAAATCACCATTACTACTATTCGTCGGCCCCTAAAGATGACTGAAATCCAGGGTTCAAGAAAAGGAGTTTGTACGGCGCTCAGATGAACCTATTGTCACCTGGTTGCTGCGGTGTTGGGACAACGGTGCCAGTAGCGTGTCCCTTGATGGCAACGAAGCCCGCCAACTGGGAAGCATTGCTCGAGACCCAGCTATCGACAGAGGGATTAGTAGATGTTTGAGTGGAGTTGCTACCCTTTGGGAACGAGTACTAGTAGCTGTAAAAGAGAGATTTCCTTACAAAGACGATCTGGAGCCTAAGGTGGAAAGATGGAATACTGTGGAGAAGGGCGTCCAATTTCTGAGAGAAATGGCTGTAGTAGAGATGCTGTATGATCCTACTTTCGTCCCTAACAATCCACACCAGGACCGCGATCCTGAGAAAGCATGGTGTAAAGCTGATGTATATCAGAAGCTCTCAAAAACAGCACCAGAAAGGTACGCAAGTACACTGGTAGCAACATTCAATATACTCGAGGGCCGAAACAGAAGACTCCCATTTCATGAAGTGGTTACTACACTTCAAAATTTTGAACAACAACTTCCACCATCACACGTTTCCATTGCAGCTGTATCATCGGTAGCAGGAGAAGTCAGTGACATAAAGAAGATACTGAAAATGATACTGGAGGAATTGTCCTTACTGATGAACCGGGATGGACCTGTGGCAGTATCAGAAACACCGGATGAAGACGGGGATGATCCAAAGAATCTGATGGAGAAACTGATCAAACTGATAAAAGTCTCAGCCATCAAAGGCAACCGCCTCTCTGCTCGAGTAGATGACAGCAGTAACTTCATGTCGCGTGTGTCCATGTGGAGCTTCTTAAGAGAAAATGGAGAGGACATGAAGAAGTGGCATAAAAAACCCACCCCTGCACTACGAGCACGTGTGAGAGAATTACAGCAGAGATCAGCCACCAATGAAATTGCTCCGGTCACCACAGGTAACGAATAGAGGGGCCCTGCCCTCAGCCAGGGGAGGGAAAGGGATAATAGAGTGTATTGGACTGTGTGGATTTGATGGCCTGGCACATCAGAGCCACAAAAATATAAGGCACTGGTGGACACTGGTGCACAGTGCACTTTAATGCCTTCGAGTTATAAAGGGACAGAATTGATTTATATTTCTGGAGTGACTGGGGGCTCTCAGGAATTGTCTGTGTTGGAGGCAGAAATAAGCCTCACCTGTAAAGACTGGCAGAAACATCGTATAGTGACTGGACAGGGGGCTCCATGCATACTCGGTATTGATTATCTTAGAAGGGGACATTTCAAGGATCCCAAGGGATACCGATGGGCTTTTGGAATAGCTGCTGTAGATGCTGACAACATTCAGCAGCTGTCTGTTTTACCTGGCCTGTCAGAGGATCCGTTTGTTGTGGGGATACTGAAAGTAAAAGAGCAGCAGGTACCAATTGCGACAAAAACAGTACACAGACGGCAATACCGTACCAACAGGGATTCCTTGCTCCCCATTCATGATTTGATCCGTCAGTTAGAGGGCCAGGGAGTGATCAGCAAAACCCACTCACCGTTTAACAGCCCCATATGGCCGGTACGTAAATCCAATGGAGAATGGAGGCTGACGGTAGATTACCGTGGTCTGAATGAAGTCACACCCCCACTGAGCGCTGCTGTGCCAGATATGTTGGAGCTGCAATATGAACTGGAATCAAAAGCAGCCAAGTGGTACGCTACCATTGACATTGCCAATGCGTTCTTCTCTATTCCTTTGGCCACAGAGTGCAGACCACAGTTCACTTTCACGTGGAGGGGCATTCAGTACACTTGGAACCGTTTGCCCCAGGGGTGGAAACACAGCCCAACCATTTGCCATGGGTTGATTCAGACCACACTGGAACAGGGTGGGGCACCTGAGCACCTCCAGTATATTGATGACATTGTTGTGTGGGGTGATACAGCAGAAGAAGTTTTTAAAAAAGGAGAGCAAATAATCCAAATTCTTCTGGGTGCTGGTTTTGCTATCAAACGAAACAAAGTGAAGGGACCTGCCCAAGAAATTCAGTTTCTAGGAGTAAAATGGCAAGATGGGCGTCGTCACATCCCAGGAGATGTGGTTGACAAAATCACCAGCATGTCACCACCCACTAGCAAAAAGGAGACACAGTCTTTTCTCGGTGTAGTAGGCTTTTGGAGGATGCATGTCCCAAATTACAGTCTCATAGTAAGCCCCCTCTATCAGGTGACCCGAAAGAAGAATAATTTTGCATGGGGTCCTGAACAGCAGCAGGCCTTGAGCAGATTAAACAGGAGATAGCCCGTGCTGTTGCCCTGGGGCCAGTACGGATGGGACAGGACGTAAAGAACATCCTATACACTGCTGCTGGAGAGAAAGGTCCCACTTGGAGTCTGTGGCAAAGAGCCCCTGGGGAGACCCGAGGCCGACCCCTGGGATTTTGGAGCAGAGCGTACAGGGGTTCGGAAGAGTGCTACACTCCAACTGAGAAGGAGATTTTGGCAGCATACGAGGGAGTTCGGGCTGCCTCTGAAGTAATTGGCACTGAGACGCAGCTGCTCCTGGCACCTCGATTGCCAGTGCTGAACTGGATGTTCAGAGGAAAGGTTCCCTCCACCCATCACGCTACCGATGCCACCTGGAGTAAGTGGATTGCGCTGATTACACAGAGAGCTCAGATGGGAAACCTCAGTCATCCAGGAATCCTAGAAGTGATCATGGACTGGCCTGAAGGCAAGAAATTTGGAACATCACCAGCAGAGGAGGTACCACGCGCAAAAGAGGCCCCACCATATAATGAACTATCAGAAAATGAAAAGACATATGCCCTGTTCACTGATGGATCGTGTCGTATTGTTGGGAAACATTGCAGATGGAAGGTTGCTGTGTGGAGCCCCACACGACGAGTAGCAGAGGCCACCGAAGGAGAAGGAGAGTCAAGCCAATTTGCAGAGGTAAAGGCTGTCCAGCTGGCCTTAGATGTGGCTGAACGGGAGAGGTGGCCAATGCTGTATCTCTATACTGACTCTTGGATGGTGGCAAACGCTTTATGGGGGTGGTTGCAGCAGTGGGAACAAAACAACTGGCAAAGAAAGGGTAAACCTATCTGGGCTGCGGAACTGTGGAAAGACATTGCTGTCCGAACAAAAAGGTTGGGTGTAAAGGTGCGTCACGTAGATGCTCATGTGCCCAAGAATCGAGCTACTGAGGAACAGGAAAATAACCATCAGGTAGATCAAGCTGCCAAAATTGAGGTGTCTCAAATAGACTTGGATTGGCAGAACAAAGTAGAGTTATTCTTAGCTCGGTGGGCCCATGAGACCTCGGGCCATCAAGGAAGGGACGCGACCTATAAGTGGGCTAGAGACCGAGGGGTGGACTTAACTATGGATGCCATCGCACAGGTGATCCATGACTGTGATACATGTGCCATAATTAAACAGGCCAAGAGGATGAAACCTCTCTGGCAGGAAGGGCGATGGTGGAAGTATAAATATGGGGAGGCGTGGCAGGTTGATTATATCACCTTGCCGCGATCTCGCAATGGTAAGCGTTATGTGCTCACCATGGTGGAGGCGACCACTGGGTGGTTGGAAATTTTGTCTCTCTCTCTCAGTTGTTCAATTCTATTAGATTTAGTAAAGTTACCGTTCCTTCTCAGATCGTGCCGTTGTGTTTTTCTTTACAGACCCTCTATTCGCTCTGTTTTCCCCTCCCCCCGGAGTGTGCGGCTCTGCTGAGGCGGCCGCGCGGCCACTGACGGGACAGTTTTTTTTCCCTTCTCGGTTCCCCCTTGGGTTACTGTCACGGATAACACCGTGACATGGCCCCATTGATCCCTATGGTCCCCATGATTCCTATGGTCTCATTGATCCCTATGGCCCCATTGATCCCTATGGCCCCATTGAGTTCTATGGTCCCATTGATCACTATGGCCCCATTGATCCCTATGTTCCCCTTGATTCCTATGGTCTCATTGATCCCTATGGCCCCTTTGATCCCTATGGCCCCATTGAGTTCTATGGCTCCATTGATTATAATGGCTCCACTGAGTTCTATGGCCCCACTGATTCCTATGGCCCCTTTGATTCCTATGGCCGCTTTGATCCCTATGGTCCCATTGATCCCTATCGTCTCAGTGATCCCTGTGGAACCATTGATCCCTATGGCCCCATTGATCCCTATGGCCACATTGATCCCTATGGCCCCATTGATTCCGGTGGCCCCATTGATCCCCGTGGCCCCATTGATCCCTATGGCCCCATTGATTACTGTGGCCCCATTGATTGCTATGGCCCCATTGATTCCGGTGGCCCCATTGATCCCCGTGGCCCCATTGATCCCTATGGCCCCATTGATTCCTATGGCACCATTGATCCCTATGGCCCCATTGATCCCTATGGCCCCATTGATTCCTATGCTCCCATTGATCCCTATGGCCCCATTGATCCCTATGGTCCCATTGATTCCTATGGTCTCATTGATCCCTATGTCCCCATTGATCCCTATGGCCCCATTGTGTTCTATGGCACCATTGACTATAATGGCCCCATTGAGTTCTATGGCCCCATTGATTCCTATGGCCCCATTGATTCCTATGGCCCCATTGATCCCTATGGCCCCATTGAGTTCTATGGCCCCATTGATCTCTATGGCCCCATTGATTCCTATGGCCCAATTGAGTTCTAAGGCCCCATTGAGTTCTATGGCCCCATTGATTCCTATGGCCCCATTGATTCCTATGGTCCCATTGATTCCTATGGCCTCATCGATCCCTATGGCCCCATTGATCCCTATGGCCCCATTGATCCCTATGGCCCCATTGAGTTCTAAGGCCCCATTGATACCTATGGCCTTATTGATACCTATGGTCCCATTTATCCCTATGGCCCCATTGAGTTCTATGGCCCCATTGATCCCTACGGCCCCGTTGATTCCTATGGCCCAATGATCCCTGTGACCCCATTGATTCCTGTGGCCACATTGGTCCCTATGGTTCCATTGATCGCTGTGGCCCCATTGATTCCTATGGCCCCATTGATCCCTAGGGCCCCATTGATTCCTATGGTCCCATCGATCCCGATGGCCCCATTGAGTTCTATGGCTCCATTGACTCCTATGGTACCATTGATCCCTATGGCCCCATAGATCCCTATGGCCCCATTGATCCCTATGGCCTTATTGATTCCTATGGCCCCACTGACTCCTATGGCCCCATTGATCCCTATGGCCCCATTGATTCCTATGGCCCCATTGATCCCTGTGACCCCATTGATTCCTGTGGCCACATTGGTCCCTATGGCTCCATTGATCGCTGTGGCCCCATTGATTCCTATGACCCCATTGATTCCTATGGCCCCATTGATTCCTAAGGCCCCATTGATCCCTATGTTCCCATTGATTCCAATGGTCCCATTGATCCCTATGGCCCCATTGAGTTCTATGGCTCCATTGACTCCTATGGCACCATTGATTCCTATGGCCCCATCGATCCCTATGGCCCCATTGATCCCTATGGCCCCATTGAGTTCTAAGTCTGCATTGATTCCTATGGCCCCACTGATTCCTATGGCCCCACTGATTCCTATGGCCCCATTGATTCCTATGCTGCCATTGATCCCTGTGGCCCCATTGATCCCTATGGCCCCTGTCATGGTTTTATGATTTTTGGTACTGGTATTCCACATCATAACATCATGTATTGCATTAAGAGTTAAAGAGCTAATACTCCAGCTCCATAGATCATTGATAATTCCAGGTATACCTGTCTCAGAAGAGAAGAAGAACTACATTCCCCAGAGGACTTTGAGATGCTTTGTATTTTTACGTGTTTTCCGCTCAGAGGGAACAGATAAAAACCCTCAGCGGTCACGGGACACTCTCTTTCCTTCGGGATCGACTGAGCAGTGGGTGCTCGCTGCCGACCTAGCAAGTCGCTTTTCAGTTCGAGAAAGATGCCCTCCAGATCGAGAGAGACACCTTCCAGTCTCAACAAGAAGCTCTCCAGACCAACATGAACGCCCTCCAGACTGAAAGAGATGCCCTCCGGTCTCAACATGATGCTCTCCAATCCAACATGGACGCTCTCCAATCTGAGCAAGATGCCCTCCAACCTGAAAGAGACACCCTCCTGTCTGAGCGAGATGTCCTCCTGTCTGAACGGTACTCCTTCAGAACTGAGCGAGGTACCTACCAGCTACAATAGCCCGTGCCCCAGGGGGGGGAATGGGATAACAGAGTGTATTGGACTGTGTGGATTCGATGGCCTGGCACATCAGAACCACAAAAATATAAGGCATTGGTGGACACTGGTGCACAGTGCACTCTAATGCCCTCAAGTCACCAAGGGACAGAATTAATCTATACTTCTGGGGTGACTGGGGGTTCCCAAGAGCTGACCAAGTTGGAGGCTGAAATAAGTCTCACTGGTAAAGACTGGCAAAAACATTCTATTGTGACTGGCCCAGGGGCTCCGTGTATACTTGGTATTGATTACCTCAAAAGGGGATATTTTAAGGATCCCAAAGGGTATCGATGGGCTTTTGGAATAGCTGCTGTGGGCGCAGATAACACTAAGCAGCTGTCTGCTTTGTCTGGCCTGTCAGAAGATCCGTCTGTTGTAGGGTTGCTACAAGTGGAGGAGCAACAGGTACCGATTGCTACAAAAACGATGCACAGACGGCAGTACCGCACTAATAGGGATTCCTTACTCCCCATTCATAACCTGATTCGTCAGCTAGAGAGCCAGGGAGTGATCAGCAAAACTCACTCCCCGTTTAACAGCCCCATATGGCCAGTGCGTAAAGCCAGTGGAGAATGGAGGCTGACGGTAGATTATCGTGGCCTGAATGAAGTCACACCTCCACTGAGTGCTGCTGTGCCGGACATGCTTCAACTCCAGTACGAACTGGAGTCAAAAGCAGCCAAGTGGTATGCCACCATTGACATTGCCAACGCCTTCTTTTCAATTCCTCTGGCCACAGAATGCAGGCCGCAGTTTGCCTTCACCTGGAGAGGCATTCAGTACACCTGGAACCGTTTGCCCCAGGGGTGGAAGCACAGCCCAACCATTTGCCATGGGTTGATCCAAACTGCATTGGAACAGGGCGGCGCTCCTGAGCACTTCCAATACATTGATGACATCATTGTGTGGGGCAATACAGCAGGGGAAGTTTTCAAGAAAGGAGAGAGAATAATTCAGATCCTCCTGCGAGCTGGCTTCGCTATTAAGTGAAGCAAAGTAAAAGGGCCTGCACAAGAAATTCAGTTCCTAGGAATAAAGTGGCAAGATGGACGTCGTCACATCCCAACAGATGTGATTGACAAAATTATTGCTATGTCTCCACCCACTAGTAAGACAGAGACCCAAGCTTTTCTGGGCGTAGTGGGATTTTGGAGACTGCATGTTCCAAACTACAGTCTCATTGTGAGCCCTCTCTTTTGGGTGACGCGGAAGAAGAATGATTTTGTATGGGGCCCTGAGCAGCAGCAGGCTTTTGAGCAAATTAAGCAGGAGATAGCCCGTGCCGTGGCCCTGGGGCCAGTGCGGACGGGACAGGATGTAAAGAACATCCTCTACACTGCTGCTGGAAAGGAAGGTCCCACTTGGAGTTTGTGGCAAAGAGCTTCTGGAGAGACCCGAGGCCGACCCCTTGGTTTCTGGAGTCGAGCATACAGGGGGTCTGAGGAGCGCTACACTCCAACTGAGAAGGAAATCTTAGCCGTGTACGAGGGGGTTCGAGCTGCTTCCGAAATAATCGGTACTGAAGCGCAGCTCCTTCTGGCACCTCGACTGCCAGTGCTGAACTGGATGTTCAAAGGAAAGGTTCCCTCCAACCATCATGCTACTGATGCCACTTGGAGTAAGTGGATTGCGCTGATTACACAGCGAGCTCGGATGGGGAACCTCAGTCATCCAGGAATCCTAGAAGTGATCATGGACTGGCCTGAAGGTAAAAAGTTTGGAACAACCCCAGCAGAGGAGGTATCACGTGCTAAAGAAGCCCCACCATATAATGAACTACCAGACAATGAAAAGAGATATGCCCTGTTCACAGATGGATCGTGTCGTATTGTGGGAAAGCACCGCAGATGGAAATCTGCAGTGTGGAGCCCCGCACGACAAGTTGCAGAGGCCACTGAAGGAAAAGGAGAGTCAAGCCAATTTGCAGAGGTAAAGGCTGTCCAGCTGGCCTTAGATGTTGCTGAACGCGAGAGGTGGCCAGTGCTTTATCTTTACACTGACTCATGGATGGTGGCAAATGCCTTATGGGGGTGGTTACAGCAATGGGAACAAAATGGCTGGCAATGGAGGGGTAAACCTATTTGGGCTGCTGAACTGTGGAAAGATATTGCTGCCCGAGTAAAGAATATGGTTGTAAAGGTGCGCCATGTAGATGCTCATGTTCCTAAAAGCCGAGGAACTGAAGAACAACAGAATAACCATCAGGTAGATCGAGCTGCCAAAGTTAAGATGGCTCAAGTAGACTTGGACTGGCAACATAAGAGTGAATTATTTTTAGCTCGATGGGCCCATGAGACCTCGGGCCATCAAGGAAGAGATGCAACATATAAATGGGCTAGAGACCGAGGGGTGGACTTAACTATGGACGCTATTGCACAGGTTATCCATGACTGTGATACTTGCGCCACAATTAAACAAGCCAAGAGGATGAAACCTCTCTGGCAGGAAGGGCGATGGAAAAGTATAAATATGGGGAGGCGTGGCAGGTAGATTATATCACCTTGCCACGAACTCGCAATGGTAAGCGTTATGTGCTCACCATGGTGGAAGCAACCACTGGGTGGCTTGAAACATATGCAGTACCCCATGCTACCGCCCGAAACAGCATTCTAGGTCTCGAGAAGCAAGTCCTATGGCGACATGGCACTCCAGAAAGAATTGAGTCAGATAATGGGACTCGTTTCAAAAATTCTCTTGTAAGTAATTGGGCCAAAGATCATGGCATTGAGTGGATTTATCATATCCTCTATCACGCACCAGCTTCTGGTAAAATTGAAAGATACAATGGATTGTTAAAAACCATGTTGAAAGCAATGGGTGGCGGAACATTTAAGCACTGGGAGAAGCATTTGGCTGAAGCCACCTGGTTGGTCAACACTCGAGGATCCATCAATCGTGATGGTCCTGCCCAATCCAGCTCTCTACCTACAGTAGAGGGAGATAAGGTCCCTGTAGTACATGTAAAGAACATGTTGGGCAAGGCGGTTTGGGTACTTCCAGCTTCTGGAAAGGGCAAACCTCTCCGTGGAACTGTCTTTGCTCAGGGACCTGGGTCCACTTGGTGGGTGATGCAGAAGAATGGGGATGTTCAGTGTGTACCACAAGGGAATTTGATGTTGGGGGAGTGCAGTCAGTAATTCCATGTATATACTTGTATATATATGTTGTGTGTGTGTATATCTAATGCATGTTAATCATTGTTCTTCTGTATGTATCAAGCATGATGTAAAGATGTGGAATAAGGGGTGGAATGTCATGGTTTTATGATTTTTGGTACTGGTATTCCACATCATAACATCATGTATTGCATTAAGAGTTAAAGAGCTAATACTCCAGCTCCATAGATCATTGATAATTCCAGCTATACCTGCCTCAGAAGAGAAGAAGAACTACATTCCCCAGAGGACTTTGCGATGCTTTGTATTTTTACGTGTTTTCCGCTCAGAGGGAACAGATAAAAACCCTCAGCGGTCACGGGACACTCTCTTTCCTTCGGGATCGACTCAGCAGTGGGTGCTCGCTGCCGTATCGCCTTCAGAGTTAGCGTAAGGCCTTCGGTTTATCGGACACTCTCTCTCTCTTGCTCATTTTATTTGATTCATTAGCCTCAATTCCAATTATATTGTATTATATTGTGTTATTTTACTTTCTGATATCTTATTTAGTAAATTAGCTTTCCTCCTCAGATCGTTGCCGCTGTTTTGTTTCTAGGCCCATCTCCCTTTTCCCTTTCTCCCTTTTCCTTTCCCCTTTCCTGGAGCGTGGGTCCGTGGGTCCCCCGCACCGATCGTCACGGAACCGGGCCGATCCAGCCTGGTAAAACGTTGACAGGCCCCATTGATCCCTATGGCCTCATTGATTCCTAAGGTCCCATTGATTCATATGGCCCCATTGATCCCTACGGCCCCATTGATTTTTATGGCCCAATGACCCTATGGTCCCATTGATTCCATTGGCCCCATTGATTCCTGTGGCCCCATTTATCCCTATGGCCCCACTGAGTTCTATGGCCCCACTGATTCCTATGGCCCCAATGATTCCTATGGCCCCACTGATCCCTATGGCAACATTGATCCCTATGGCCCCATTGATCCCTATGGCACCATTGTTTCCTAAGGTCCCATTGATCCCTATGGCCTCACTGACTTCTAAGGCTCCATTGATTCCTATGGCCCCACTGATTCCTATGGCCCCACTGATCCCTATGGCCCCATTGAGTTCTAAGGCCCCACTGAGTTCCATGGTCCCACTGATTCCTATGGCGCCATTGATTCCTGTGGCCCTATTGAGTTCTATGATCCCATTGATCCCTATGGCCCCATTGATTCCTGTGGCCCCATTGATTCCTATGGCCCCATTGATTCCAGTGGCCACATTGATCCCTGTGGCCCCATTGATCCCTATGGCCCCATTGATATCTATTGCCCCATTGATTCCTAGGGCCCCATTGATCCCTAAGACCCCACTGAGTTCTATGGCCTCACTGATTCCTATGGCCCCATTGATTCCTAAGGTCCCATTGATCCCTATGGCCTCACTGACTTCTATGGCTCCATTGATTCCTATGGCCCCATTGATCGCTGTGGCCCCATTGATCCCTGTGGCCCCATTCACCCCTATGGCCCCATTGATGACTATGTCCTCATTGATTCCTATGGCCCCATTGACTCCTGTGGCCCCATTGATCCCTATTGCTCCATTGATGGCTGTGGCCCCATTGATCCCTATGGCCACATTGATCCCTATGGCTTCATTGATCCCTATGGCCCCATTGAGTTCTATGGTCGCATTGATCCCTAAGGCCCTACTGACTTCTATGGCCCCTTTTAGTTCTACGGCCCCATTGATTCCTGTGGCCCAATTAATCCCTATGGCACAATTGATCCTTATGGCCCCATTGAGTTCTAAGGCCCCATTGATTCCTATGGCCCCATTGATCCCTGTGACCCCATTGATTCTTATGGTCCCATTGATCCCTATGGCTCCATTGATCGCTGTGGCAACTTTGATTCCTATGGCCCCATTGATTCCTATGGCCCAATTGAGTTCTAAGGCCCCATTGATACCTACGGCCTTATTGATCCCAATGGCCCCATTGTGTTCTATGTTCCCATTGATCCCTATGGTCCCATTGATCCCTAAGGCCCTATTGAGTTCTATGGCCCATTTGAGTTCAATGGCCCCATTGATTCCTGTGGCCCAATTAATCCCTATGGCCCCATTGATCCTTATGGCCTTTTTGAGTTCTATGGCCCCATAGATTCCTATGGCCCCATAAATTCTAATGGCCACATTGATCCCTATGGCCCCATTGATTCCTAAGATCACATTGATCCCTATGGCCCCATTGAGTACTATGGCCCCATTGATCCCTACGGCCCCGTTGATTCCTATGGCCCAATGATCCCTATGGTCCCATTGATTCCATTGGCCACATTGATTCCTGTGGCCCCATTTATCCCTATGGCCCCACTGAGTTCTATGGCCCCACTGATTCCTATGGCACCATTGATCCCTATGGCCCCATTGATCCCTATGGCACCATTGTTTCCTAACGTCCCATTGATCCCTATGGCCCCACTGACTTCTAAGGCTCCGTTGATTCCTATGGCCCCACTGATTCCTATGGCCCCACTGATCCCTATGGCCCCATTGATTCTTATGGCCCCACTGAGTTCTATGGTCCCACTGATTCCTATGGTGCCATTGATTCCTGTGGCCCTATTGAGTTCTATGATCCCATTGATCCCTATGGCCACACTGATTCCTGTGGCCCCATTGATTCCTATGGCCCCATTGATTCCAGTGGCCCCATTGATCCCGGTGGCCCCATTGATCCCTATGGCCCCATTGATATCTATTGCCCCATTGATTCCTAGGGCCCCATTGATCCCTAAGACCCCACTGAGTTCTATGGCCTCACTGATCCCTATGGCCCCATTGATTCCTAAGGTCCCATTGATCCCTAAAGCCCCATTGAGTTCTATGTCCCCATTGAGTTTTATGGCCCAATTAATTCCTATGTCCCCTTTGATCCCTAAGGCCGCACTGAGTTCTATGGCCCCATTGATCCCTATGGTCCCATTGATCCCTATGGCCCCATCGATTCCTACGGCCCCATTGATCCCTATGGCCACATTGATCCCTATGGCCACGTTGAGTTCTATGGCCCCTTTGAGTTCTATGGCTCCATTGATTCCTATGGCCCCATTGATCGCTGTGGCCCCATTGATCCCTGTGGCACCATTCACCCCTATGGCCCCATTGATGACTATGGCCCCATTGATCCCTATGGTCCCTTTGATCCCTATGGCCCCATTGAGGACTATGGCCTCATTGATTCCTATGGCCCCATTGATTCCTGTGGCCCCATTGATCCCTATTGCTCCATTGATCCCTGTGGCCCCATTGATCCCTATGGCCACATTGATCCCTATGGTTTCATTGATCCCGATGGCCCCATTGAGTTCTATGGCCGCATTGATTCCTAAGGCCCCTTTGAGTTCTATGGCCCCATTGATTCCTGTGGCCCAATTAATCCCTATGGCACAATTGATCCTTATGCCCCCATTGAGTTCTAAGGCCCCATTGATTCCTATGGCCCCATTGATCCCTGTGACCCCATTGATTCCTATGGTCCCATTAGTCCGTATGGCTCCATTGATCGCTGTGGCAACTTTGATTCCTATGGCCCCATCGATCCCTATGGCCCCATTGAGTTCTAAGGCCCCATTGATACCTATGGCCTTATTGATCCCTATGGCCCCATTGAGTTCTGTGTTCCCATTGATCCCTATGGTCCCATTGATCCCTATGGTCCCATTGAGTTCTATGGCCGCATTGATCCCTAAGGCCCTATTGAGTTCTATGGCCCCTTTGAGTTCAATGGCCCCATTGATTCCTGTGGCCCAATTAATCCCTATGGCCGCATTGATCCTTAAAACCTTTTTGAATTCTATGGCCCCATTGATCCCTATGGCCCCTTTGATTCTAATGGCCCCATTGATTCCTATTGCCCCATTGATTGCTATGGCCCCATTGATTCCTAAGGCCCCATTGATCCCTATGGCCCTTTGATTCCTATGGTCTCATTGATCCCTATGGCCCCATTGAGTTCTATGGCTCCATTGACTCCTATGGTATCATTGATCCCTATGGCCCAATAGATCCCTATGGCCTTATTGATTCCTATGACCCCACTGACTCCTATGGCCCCATTGATCCCAAAGGCACCATTGATCCCTATGGCCCCACTGATTCCTATGGCCGCATTGATTCCTATGGCCCCCATGATTCATAAGGCCCCATTGATCCCTATGGCCCCATTGAATCCTACGGTCCCATTGATCCCTATGGCCCCATTGAGTTCTATGGCTCCACTGATTCCTATGGCCCCATTGAGTTCTATTACCCCACTGATTCCTATGGCCCCATTGATTCCTATGGTCCCATTGATCCCTATGGCCCCATTGATCCCTATGGTCCCCTTGATACCTATGGTCTCCTTGATCCCTATGGCCCCATTGTTCCCAAAGCCCCAGTGAGTTCTATGGCTCCATTAATTATAATGGCCCCATTGAGTTCTATGGCCACACTGATTCCTATGGCCCCATTGATTCCTTAGGCCCCAGTGATCCCTATGGTCCCATTGATCCCTATGGTCCCATTGATCCCTGTGGCCCCATTGATCACTATGGTCCCCTTGATTCCTATGGTCTCATTGATCCCTATGGCCCCATTGATCCCTATGACCCCATAGAGTTCTAAGGCACCATTGATTATAATGGCCCCTTTGAGATCTAAGGCCCCATTGATTCCTATGGCCCCTTTGAGTTCTAAGGCCCCATTGATCCCTATGGCCCCATTGAGTTCTAAGGCCCCATTGAGTTCTATGGCCCCATTGATCCCTATGGTCCCATTGATCCCTATGGTCCCATTGATCCCTATGGTCACATTGATCCCTTTGGTCCCATTGATCCCTATGGCACCATTGATCCCTATGGCCCCATTGATCCCTATGGCCCCATTGATTCCTGTGGCCCCATTGATTCCTAAGGCCCCATTGATTCCAGTGCCCACATTGATCCCTGTGGCCCCATTGATCCCAATGGCCCCATTGATATCTATTGCCCCATTGATTCCTAGGGCCCCATTGATCCTTAAGGCCCCACTGAGTTCTATGGCCTCACTGATTCCTATGGCCCCACTGATTCCTAAGGTCCCATTGATCCCTAAAGCCCCATTGAGTTCTATGTCCCCATTGAGTTTTATGGCACAATTAATTCCTATGTCCCCTTTGATCCCTAAGGCCGCACTGAGTTCTATGGCCCCATTGATCCCTATGGTCCCATTGATCCCTATGGTCCCATTGATCCCTATGGCCCCATTGATTCCTATGGCCCCATTGATCCCTATGGTTGCATTGATCCCTATGGCCGCATTGATTCCTATGGCCCCATTGATTCCTATGGTCACATTGATCCCTATGGCCCCGTTGAGTTCTATGGCCCCTTTGAGTAGTATGGCTCCATTGATTCCTATGGCTCCTTTGATTCCTAAGGCCCCATTAATCGCTGTGGCCCCATTGATCCCTGTGGCCCCATTCACCCCTATGGCCCCATTGATGACTATGGCCTCATTGATTCCTATGGCCCCATTGACTCCTGTGGCCCCATTGATCCCTATTGCTCCATTGATCGCTGTGGCCCCATTGATCCCTATGGCCCCATTGAAGACTATGGCCTCATTGATTCCTATGGCCCCATTGATTCCTGTGGCCCCACTGATCCCTATTCCTCCATTGATCCCTGCGGCCCCATTGATCCGTATGGCCACATTGATCCCTATGGTTTCATTGATCCCGATGGCCCCATTGAGTTCTATGGCCGCACTGATCCCTAAGGCCCTATTGAGTTCTATGGCCCCTTTGAGTTCTATGGCCCTATTGATTCCTGTGGCCCAATTAATCCCTATGGCACAATTGATCCTTATGCCCCCATTGAGTTCTAAGTCCCCATTGATTCCTATGGCCCCATTGATCCCTGTGACCCCATTGATTCCTATGGTCCCATTGATCCCTACGGCTCCATTGATCGCTGCGGCAACTTTGATTCCTATGGCCCCATTGATTCCTATGGCCCCATTGAGTTCTAAGGCCCCATTGATACCTATGGCCTTATTGATCCCTATGGCCCCATTGAGTTCTATGTTCCCATTGATCCCTATGGTCCCATTGATCCCTATGGTCCCATTGAGTTCTATGGCCCCTTTGAGTTCAATGGCCCCATTGATTCCTGTGGCCCAATTAATCCCTATGGCCCCATTGATTCCTACGGCCCCATTGATTCTAATGGCCCCATTGATCCCTATGGCCCCATTGAGTTCTATGGCCCCATTGATCCCTATGGCCCCGTTGATTCCTGTGGCCCTCTGATCCCTATGGTCCCATTGATTCCATTGGCCCCATTGATTCCTGTGGCCCCATTTATCCCTACGGCCCCACTGAGTTCTATAGCCACATTGATTCCTATGGCCACAATGATTCCTATGGCCCCACTGATTCCTATGGCACCATTGTTCCCTATGGCCCCATTGATCCCTATGGCACCATTGTTTCCTAAGGTCCCATTGATCCCTATGGCCCCACTGACTTCTAAGGCTCCATTGATTCCTATGGCCCCACTGATTCCTATGGCCCCACTGATCCCTATGGCCCCATTGATTCCTAAGGTCCCATTGATCCCTAAAGCCCCATTGAGTTCTATGTCCCCATTGAGTTTTATGGCCCAATTAATTCCTATGTCCCCTTTGATCCCTAAGGCCGCACTGAGTTCTATGGTCCCATTGATCCCTATGGTCCCATTGATCCCTATGGTCCCATTGATCCCTATGGCCCCATCGATTCCTACGGCCCCATTGATCCCTATGGTCGCATTGATTCCTATGGCCCCATTGATTCCTATGGTCCCATTGATCCCTATGGCCCCGTTGAGTTCTATGGCCCCTTTGAGTTCTATGGCTCCATTGATTCCTGTGGCCCCATTGATCCCTATTGCTCCAGTGATCCCTGTGGCCCCATTGATCCCTATGGCCACATTGATCCCTATGGTTTCATTGATCCCGATGGCCCCATTGAGTTCTATGGCCGCATTGATTCCTAAGGCCCCTTTGAGTTCTATGGCCCCATTGATTCCTGTGGCCCAATTAATCCTTATGGCACAATTGATCCTTATGGCCCCATTGAGTTCTAAGGCCCCATTGATTCCTACGGCCCCATTGATCCCTGTGACCCCATTGATTCCTATGGTCCCATTAGTCCGTATGGCTCCATTGATCGCTGTGGCAACTTTGATTCCTATGGCCCCATCGATCCCTATGGCCCCATTGAGTTCTAAGGCCCCATTGATACCTATGGCCTTATTGATCCCTATGGCCCCATTGAGTTCTATGTTCCCATTGATCCCTATGGTCCCATTGATCCCTATGGTCCCATTGAGTTCTATGGCCGCATTGATCCCTAAGGCCCTATTGAGTTCTATGGCCCCTTTGAGTTCAATGGCCCCATTGATTCCTGTGGCCCAATTAATCCCTATGGCCGCATTGATCCTTAAAACCTTTTTGAATTCTATGGCCCCATTGATCCCTATGGCCCCTTTGATTCTAATGGCCCCATTGATTCCTATTGCCCCATTGATTGCTATGGCCCCATTGATTCCTAAGGCCCCATTGATCCCTATGGCCCTTTGATTCCTATGGTCTCATTGATCCCTATGGCCCCATTGAGTTCTATGGCTCCATTGACTCCTATGGTATCATTGATCCCTATGGCCCAATAGATCCCTATGGCCTTATTGATTCCTATGGCCCCACTGACTCCTATGGCCCCATTGATCCCAAAGGCACCATTGATCCCTATGGCCCCACTGATTCCTATGGCCGCATTGATTCCTATGGCCCCCATGATTCATAAGGCCCCATTGATCCCTATGGCCCCATTGAATCCTACGGTCCCATTGATCCCTATGGCCCCATTGAGTTCTATGGCTCCATTGATTCCTATGGCCCCATTGAGTTCTATTACCCCACTGATTCCTATGGCCCCATTGATTCCTATGGTCCCATTGATCCCTATGGCCCCATTGATCCCTATGGTCCCCTTGATACCTATGGTCTCCTTGATCCCTATGGCCCCATTGTTCCCAAAGCCCCAGTGAGTTCTATGGCTCCATTAATTATAATGGCCCCATTGAGTTCTATGGCCACACTGATTCCTATGGCCCCATTGATTCCTTAGGCCCCAGTGATCCCTATGGTCCCATTGATCCCTATGGTCCCATTGATCCCTGTGGCCCCATTGATCCCTATGGCCGCATTGAGTTCTAAGGCCCCATTGAGTTCTATGTTCCCATTGATCCCTATTGTCCCATTGATCCCTATGGTCCCATTGATCCCTATGGCCCCATTGATCCCTATGGCCCCATTGATCCCTATGGCCGCATTGATTCCTATGGCCCCATTGATTCCTATGGTCCCGTTGATCCCTCTGGCCCCGTTGAGTTCTATAGCCCCTTTGAGTTCTATGGCTCCATTGATTCCTATGGCCCCATTGATCGCTGTGGCCCCATTGATCCCTGTGGCCCCATTCATCCCTATGTCCCTTTTGATTCCTATGGTCCCTTTGATCCCTATGGCCCCATTGATGACTATGGCCTCATTGATTCCTATGGCCCCATTGATTCCTGTGGCCCCATTGATACCTATTGCTCCATTGATCCCTGTGGCCCCATTGATCCCTATGGCCACATTGATCCCTATGGCTTCATTGATCCCTATGGCCCCATTGAGTTCTATGGCCGCATTGATCCCTAAGGCCCTATTGAGTTCTATGGCCCCTTTGAGTTC
The DNA here is from genome assembly GCA_023055505.1 of Callipepla californica brunnescens. Lineage (NCBI taxonomy): Eukaryota > Metazoa > Chordata > Aves > Galliformes > Odontophoridae > Callipepla > Callipepla californica. Next base: position 67,824,970 of record JALIRH010000003.1, read on the forward strand.
TATGGCCCCATTGATTCCTGTGGCCCAATTAATCCCTATGGCCCCATTGATCCTTATGGCCCCTTTGAGTTCTAAGGCCCCATTGATTCCTATGGCCCCATTGATTCTAATGGCCCCATTGATTCCTATGGCCCCATTGATCCCTGTGACCCCATTGATTCCTGTGGCCACATTGGTCCCTATGGCTCCATTGATGGCTGTGGCCCCATTGATTCCTATGGCCCCATTGATTGCTATGGCCCCATTGATTCCTAAGGCCCCATTGATCCCTATTACTCCATTGATCGCTGTGGCTCCACTGAGTTCTATGGCCCCACTTATTCCTATGGCCCCATTGATTACTATGGTCCCATTGATCCCTATGGCCCCATTGATTCCTAGGCTCCCATGGATCCCTATGGCCCCATAGAGTTCTATGGCCCCATTGATCCCTATGGCTCCATTGATCCCTATGGCCCCATTAATCCCTATGGTCCCCTTGATTCCTATGGTCTCATTGATCCCTATGGCCCCATTTATCCCTATGGCCCCAGTGAGTTCTATGGCTTTATTGATTATAATGGCCCCATTGAGTTCTATGGCCACACTGATTCCTATGGCCCCATTGATTCCTATGGCCCCATTGAGTTCTATGGCCCTATTGATCCCTATGGCCCCATTGAGTTATATGGCCCCATTGATCTCTATGGCCCCATTGATTCCTATGGCCCCATTGAGTTCTAAGGCCCCATTGAGTTCTATGGCCCCATTGATCCCTATGGTCCCATTGATCCCTATGGTCCCATTGATCAATATGGCCCCATTGATCCCTATGGCCCCATTGATCCCTATGGCCCCATTGAGTTCTAAGGCCCCATTGATACCTATGGCCTTATTGATCCCTATGGCCCCATTGAGTTCTATGTTCCCATTGATCCCTATGGTTACATTGATCCCTATGGTCCCATTCATCCCTATGGTCACATTGATCCCTATGGCCCCATTGATCCCTATGTCCCCATTGATCCCTATGGCCCCATTGATCCCTATGGTCCCCTGGATTCCTATGGTCTCATTGATCCCTATGGCCCCATTGATCCCTATGGACCCAGTGAGTTCTATGGCTCCATTGATTACAATGGCCACATTGAGTTCTATGGCCACACTGATTCCTATGTCCCCATTGATTCCTTAGGCCCCGTTGATCCCTATGGTCCCATTGATCCCTATGGTCCCATTGATTCCTGTGGCCCCATTGATCCCTATTGTCCCATTGATCCCTATGGCCCCATTGATCCCTATGGTCCCATTGATCTCTATGGCCCCATTGATCCCTATGGCCCCATTGATTCCTATGGTCCCATTGATTCCTATGGCCCCTTTGGTTTATATGGCCCCATGAATTTCTATGTCCCTGCTGATCCCTGTGGCCGCATTGATCCCTGTGGCGACATTGATCCATAGATTCATAGATTCATGAGGTTGGAAATGACCTACGATATCATCTAGTCCAACCATCCTCACACCACCATCCCTACCCACCAAGGTACTAAATCAAATCCCTCAGCACCTCATCTAAACGCTTCTTGAACAGCGCTAGGGACGGTGCCTCAACCCCCTCCCTAGGCAGGCCATTCCAGTTGCCAGACCACTCTCTCAGAGAAAAAATTTTTCCTCAAGTCTAATCTAAATCTTCCCCGGCACAACTTGTGGCCATTCCCTCTCGTCCTGTCATTTGTTACCTGGGAGAAGACGCCGACCCCCTCCTCACCACAGCCTCCCTTCAGGAAGTGGTAGAGTGCAGTGAGGTCTCCTCTGAGCCTCCTTTTTCCCAAACTAAACAATCCCAGCTCCCTCAGCCGCTCCTGGTCACACTTGTGCTCCAGAGCCCTCACAGCTTTGTCGCCCTTCTCTGAACACGCTCCAGGGCCTCGATGTCTCTCTTGTAGTGAGGGGCCCAACACTGAACACAGTACTCGAGGTACAGGGGATGATCCCTTCCCTGCTCCTGCTGGCCACGCTGTTCCTAATCCAGGCCAGGATGCCGTTGGCCTTCTTGGCCACCTGGGCACACTGCCGGCTCACGTTGGGCATCAACCAACACCCCCAGGTCCTTTTCCTCTGTACACTCCTCAAGCCGTTCTGCCCCAAGCCTATAGCATTGCATGGGGTTATTGTGGCCAAATACAGCACCCGGCACTTGGCCTTATTGAACCTCATCCCATTGAGCTCAGCCCAACTGTCCAGCCTATCCAGATCCCGCTGAAGGGCCTCCCTGCCCTCAGGCACATCCACACATCCTCCCAACTCGGTGTCATCCGCAAACTTACTGAGGGTGCACTCAATCCCCTCATCCAGGTCATCAATAAAGAGATTAAACAGTATGGGCCCCAATACCGACCCTTGGAGGACACCACTCGTGACAGGACGCCAGCTGGACTTAACACCGTTCGCCACCACGACAGTATAAACATATATATCTTTACACAAATATACAAATTTAGATTTTTTTTATATAAATATATAAATTTATCTTTCTATATGAATACATAAATTTATCTTTTGATGTAAATATATAAAAGTATACTTCTCAAAAGAGCTGTCAGGCTCTTTGAAGGAGCGTTTCGCCCTCGCGCTGAGGGCCACGGTTCAGTAGAACTGATGGGGACGGCGTGACCTCGTAGGTTGGGTTCTCCGAACGCTGCTGCCAATTGCCCAGCCCTCCAGTTTGGCGAGATCTCTCAGCAGGACGTCCTAAGGGAGTCAGGAGCTCACCCCAAATCCGTGCGATCCGCAAACCTGCTCAGTGTGTGCCACGGATTTATGATTTTGGGGCATTGGTATTCCACATCGTAACATCATGGAGTGCATGAAGAGTCAAAGAGTCAGGGCTCCAGCTCCGCGGATCATCAGTAGTTATGGGTGTACCTGTCCCAGAAGAGAAGAACTCCATTCCCCAGAGCACTGTGCGATGCTTTGTATTTTTATGTATTTTCTGCTCAGAGGAAAAGATATCAACTGCTCGTGTGTCACGGGACACTCTCTTTCCTTCGGGATCACTCGGCAGTGGGTGCTCGCTGCCGTTCGCCTTCAGCGTTAGCGTAAGGCCTTCGGTTTATCAGACATTCTCTTGCTCATTTTATTTGATTCATTAGCCTCAATTCCAATTAGATCGTATTAGATTGTGTCATTTTGCTGCCTGAGATCTTATTTAGTGAATTAGCTTTCCTCCTCAGATCGTTGCCGCTGCTTTGTTCCTAGGCCCATCTCCCTTTTCCCTTTCCCCTTTCCTGGGCCGTGGGTCCCCCACACCAATGGTCGCGGAACCGTGCCGACTCAGCCCGGTAAACCGTTGACAGCGTGCCTTCAGGTCCCGCACCCAGGTCAATTATGAAAGCATTACGAACCACTGGCCGTGAGATTTCTGTTCTCCCACGGCTAGCTGCCGTCGCAAGGCCGGCCCAGCTCCGTGCTTCGTTAGCGCCAGGGACTTGCTGGAGCAGATCATTGGAAGCCACGGTTACAGGTTGACAAAGAACTGTAATGGTGGCTATGATGCTGAGAAATCCCTTCTTTGTCTCACGAAGCAGAAAGGCCATGCCCTGATCCCCGGAGCCATGGAGGGGAGATCCTGTCCCTCATGCTGGCACAGGGCCCTTCCTGGGGCATTGAGATGGAGGTTTGTGTGATGTCAAATGAGAGACAAGGGAACAGCAGCACTCTGCGTGGGGTGCAAGATATTGCGAGGCCCAAGTCCCACGTGGGCAATGTGTCTCATCATAGGATTTGGATGTGAGAAGGGCCCAGTCTGAACAAGCACTCAATCACAATGGAACTTTGAACTTCAGATCTCTCAGGCCCAAGGTGGAGGGATGTATGGGAACTGCTGAATCACGGCCTGAACCACTGATGGATCACCTGAGGCAAGCCCTGAGTCAGCTGCAGGGGCACAACTGAGTGTGATTGGAAGGGGTGCAGTTTGACTCCACCTCTCCCAGACCTCATTGAAGGGCTGACCACCAGCAGGGAAGGATCTCTTGTTGGAGATCCCTCCCTGGTGGAGTTATCGGCAAGCCTCAACCATCACCAAGGTGAGCCAATCTCTTCTGCTATTTGTTTGTATACCATCTACTTAAAGCCTACCGAAAATATACCACCTTTCGCACCATTTCCTTGAGTGCTTTCCTCGGGGTTATTTGACCTACAGAGGTGGTTTGTTTTCCTGCTCCAGCAATTAATCGGACAGGCCTCGGTGCCCCGATCCTTTAAAAAAAAAAACCCTCCAATCTTTCAAACTTTGCGTGGACCGCTCCTCATCTTTCTGCATCACTTAGAGAAAAAGAAGAAGTCATTCTCTTTACGGGATTACTGTCACCATATTAAGAATCCTTTCCATCTCACACGTGCGGAAGAGCTCCTTCACCTCCTTGAATACTTTTAGCCCTCCTTTTGATGCCTAATTAAGTTGTAATCAGTCCTTTGCAGCATTGCATCTCCCACTTTGTCATCCTGTGATGCATGAGGGCAGCTGAGCCTTATGGTTTTAGGTAAGCGAGAAACAGTTCTTGTCGTTAAGGGCACGCTTTTCTTTCACACTTTGAAATGCCGTTTCTCAGTCCTTAAAAGCATTCCCTTCTTCACCGACCGTGGCTTGTGAAGAAGGAAAGCCAGCTTTAGGATGTTTGGGATTTTGTTTTTAGGCCACACTGATCGACTCGGCGCTTCTTAGGAATTACCCATTTATTACTTAGGCAGAAATTGACGACAGGAAAATGCTCAGCGGGAATGCCAGGTTTGGCACACCCGGATCAGAAATCCCAAAACCTGCACGATTTCTGACTTCTTCGTGTTTGATGCACCGTTACCTCTGCCAAATGAAGGCAAGACGCTGAGTTATGAGACGATGGTAAATGTGACGTGCCAGGAACGCATTACAAAGAGAACAGTTCCGTGGTAAAACAGTGAAGGAAGGATAACCACGCAATGGCCCCAACATCTTGTTTGTTGGAACTGCTGCTCCGTTGAGCTGCCAGGTGCCTATTTTGAAGGCATGTGGTTTGGCTAATATTTCACAATTGCACATATTTTTTTTTCATGTTATCCTGTATAGGATGTATACGTTGTCTGCATGCATATGCAGGACATCCCAGAATACACAGCTGCTGTGTCGCAACAGCTCAGTGCTCTCTGCTGCTGACCAACAGTGCTTTATCACTGCGCTCTCCTACGTACACACAGTGATATAAAATACCTAACGCCACACAAGAAACACCAGCTTTTTCACAAGTGTTTACCGCACAGAAAAAAGAAAAAAAAACAAAAACAAATGCATGCCAGCAGTGAACGCTCACAATGGCAAGCTGAACTGTTCGTCATCCCTTGGTCTGCACCTCAAGCTGATTCTCCTGGAGTTGCGTCTGAGTGCTTTTGAAGACCGGCACGCCTTTGCAGACAAGCTGAGGTACAGCTGTAAGGCCTGTGGGAAGAGGAGCTGGGAGCAATGGGTGCTCTCTAGGGGACAAGGGGAGGGCCGGGGTCCATCACCTTAGCCAGCACCAGGGCAGCCAGGGGCACCGGAGCAGCCACAGGGGCCCATCCCTAGCGCTGTTCAAGAAGCATTTAGATGAGGTGCTAAGGGATTTGATTGAGTAGTTTGGTGGGTAGGGATGGTGGTGGGAGGACGGTTGGACTAGATGATCTTGTAGGTCCTTTCCAACCTCATGAATCTATGAAATTGGTCCACTGGGTGAGCTCAGTGGCCCCATAGCCAGGCAGGACTGTGTGGAGCTGGAGCCCAGCCTGGCTGCAGCCTCACTAAGCAGGAGCTGATGGTCCTGGTATGAGGAGGGGCCTGATCAGATCCAGGATACCCAAGTGGGTCAGGCCGAGCGGTTTGAGTCCTCAGGCCCTGACATTATCTCACCGAGAGGACACAATAAAATAACGTGCGGGGTTGTTCATGTGCTTTGCAGGTATTGAGATCTGTTTGAAAAATTGGTTTATATTGGTTTATACAGTCAGCAGTCAATTCCATATGTGCAGCTTTGCACATATACATACCACATTACTGAGATTTCGATGACATCTGAGCACCTCAGCAAAATCAGTCCCTGCCAATAACCGATATAACAGCTAAGTTTCCTTTCCCCTTTTTTTCCTTCCTTTCCCCTTTTTTTTTCCTTCCTTTCCCCCCTTTTTCCTTCCTTTCTTTCCCCCCTTTTTCCTTCCCTTCCCCTTCCCTTCTGCAAACGTTGATTGCGTCCTCCTGCTGTTCCTGTTGTCTCCCCCAATCTTGTTGTTCCCCCTGAACCCCGACCATAACATTTTGTTATTCCCCTCAACCCCAAACTACTTTATAACATGTTTTTGTTTCATGGAATTTTCTGGGCCCCGATGATGCATGCGCATCAGGACCGGGGGGAGGTGGGAAGCCCTCATCCTGCTGCGCATGCTGATCCCAACCCCCGTGGACCGGAGCAGCGGACGGCGTGGACTTCATCTCTGGTATAATCAACAAAGGATCACACCTCGATACTGATCTGAATCCACGTTGCTGTCTTTGCCTTGAGAACCCTAATTCTGGCTTTTGTTCTGACATTCATTTTTTGTCCTTGTAGATGTTTGCCGTGGAAACGTTTGCTGCGTCTCTCTACTGATCCGTCCGGGCCTCAAACTACTTTGTGCCAACACAAAGCGTAGGAGAGCTGCATCTCCTTCCCTCCTGAGTGCAGCCTTCATCCTCCAGCGCCCTTCTCCTGACACCCTCATTTCCAGCAGGCAAGGAATCAAGAGTGCCCTCGTTTGCTGCATGTCCCAGCTCCCCTCCCAGCTTCGGCAGTGCCTCCCAGCCCACCAAACCTGGCCGTCCCCACCGTGCCCCGTGCCGCCGCTGAGTCCCTTCCAGTCTATGCCGACCTCAGCTGAAATACAGAGCAGGGAGAGAGCCTCAGAAAGATCCGGGCCAAGAGATGTGTGGGAGAAGTCCAGTTGTCATGGGGAGGTGAAGGGGTGGGAAAAGATCCCAATTTCTAAGTGACAAACTGAGATGTTGTGGTGGAAGAAGCTGTGTGCTTGGCAGTGGAAGAGCACAGCCACTCAGGAACCAACTGAACGATGTCCCTCCGGCATTTCACCCCTTTTAACTTCGCCTGCTGTAACCAAACTTTTACTTTTCTACCTCTCCTCCAAAACAACAACAAAAAATGACAACTCACTTGTTTCTCTCGCGCCACGATCTTCCTGTCCTGTTCATGGATCTGATCGTTCTTCAATTCCAGAACGTGTCTGAAGCTCCTCAGATTTTCTTCTAAGGGCAGATACGGAGCTTTTGCCATCTAGGAAACGTGCCAGCAATTTGTCTGTGTCGGCCACAAATGCATCTTCAGCCGTGAGGTGAAGATTCCCAAAAGTCTACCCAGCGGTTTAGGACTGATGGTGCAATGAAGGGCAGATGGAGGCGGCCTCCCTCAGCCGATCTGAACCCTGACATTCTCCTGTGGCACACCCCTTTCTGTGGGCAGCCGCTGGAACCTTCCTCATGGCCTGCCTCGTGGTTCGATGCTGCTGATCCATGGCTTTCTGGACGTCTTGGACTGTGACCCACACTAGTGAGCTGCCTTGGAGTAGCGGGCGTTGACATCACGGTGACACAGCAAAATCTGTCCTGTCATTATATAAACTAAGTACTGCAGCAGGCATGGAAGGCGCTGACGCTACCTGTCTCCATGGCCAAGCCGTTTTCAGACACTTGTGCTCCTTTCCTAAGGAGTTTTCCCCCCTAAAAGCCTCCAGAGCCCCTCACCCACCCTACTATGTCCATTCCCCATCCCCCACCATCTTGCTTACGTGGCTGTGCTGTGACCACGCTGAAATGACCCAAATTAAAGAAAACCCATTTTAGGTTTCTTTCATTTCAGGTAAATAATTGCAGAAAGTGTTCGCTTGCACACTGTAAATTAATAACTTGGCCCCAGTAGACAGCAGCTGAACAAATATTTAATGGCCAGACAGGTCCGTCCACAGAAGCCGAGGAAAAAAATGAGGCAGTGCAGAGAACATCAGAGAAGTTTGCTCAGAATGTGAACAGGACGAGTGTGAAAAGACGAGAAGTAAAGAGAAAGAGAGGAAGAAGATGAACGCGTGAGATAGAGCACAGGGAATGTTTCGGAAACGGAGCTACACAGGTTGGGTGAGAGAACAGAGGATAGAGGGAAGACCACTGACAGCAGCCCTGCGCTGAGGTGTGTTCAGGACAAAGCCATCGGCGTCGATGTTCCCACAGGATTCAAGATCTGGGGTCATGACTGAGGTGTGAGCCCCCGGCCTCGGGGTGGGACCCCATTGCTAACACTGCTGTGTGCCATACGCAGAAGCACAGATCTCGATGGCTACGTAACAATAGTTGCCAACTACCTTCACCTGTTCCTCACTGTTTTTGTTCAAAGCCTCCTCAGACGGGTTTGCTTTGGCCTTCAGGGACTGGCTCTGGAAGGGGAGGGTGCCTACCTGGTCCTGGAGGAGAGGAGAAATGAGCACACTGCTGTATTATCGATCACCCCTCTCACATTCACACAGCCCAGTCTGAGCTGTGCCACCACCAGGGGAGATGACCACGGCTCAGAAACCACTGCCAGGCGAACTTTTAACACAAGGACACTTGAACGTACGATGGGCTTATCGTAACGAAGTGCCTAGGGGGAGCCCGAGATCCCTGCAATGCCTGCAGCTAGCTGGCAGTGGCTGCCACTGCTCCGTGACGTGTCTTCAGTGCTAAATCACCCCGTCACCTCGGCACGAATAAGAACAACCACACCTCCTCCAGACAGCGGGCGTTTATGGCGCGGGCGTGAAAGAGATCTGCTGAACAGTTCCTGCGGTCTGAACAGATTCTCATCGTGCTTCCTCTACCTTTGTAGGCAACATTCCATCCTGCTCGGGGGCTCCTGAGAGGATAATGAGCAGCCGTGAGTTAACGGAGTGGGCTTTGAATGGCATCTCGGAGCTACTGGTGGGAACAATGTGCTATTTTAAGCAGTCTCATTTCTGTTCCCATGAAAGGCATCCCTGCGCCTTCCATACACCTGCAAAAGCTGCGGTCGCTGCGAGGCCACGTTCTGTGTTTTGTGTTTGTCATTTCTCAGCTGTAACGCTGCATCAGTGTGCGCTGCAGGATAGGCTGACACACCTGGAGCTGCCAATGCTGCACGAGGAGCACAGTGACGAGTGCTGCGTGTAACAGTACGCACCAGTTGGGGTTTTTCTAAATCGTAATGATCTCTGACCAGGCAATCAAACAGAGCTGGCACTTTGTGCTCACACAAGGTTTCCAAAGTTAACACGGACCCCAGCTGCGCTTTTCTCCCTCTAGGTCTGCCTGCTCTTCCCTTCCAGACGCTGTATAATTCGAATCAGGCAAAGCAGGGAGAAGAGCCCAAGGGGCAGCATGGCTGCTCATCTTTGGATGGAGCAGAAGAGGCCTTCAGAGAAGCTGAGCCTGGCTGGCTGGCTGGCTGTGCTGGTGGGATGTGTGGGGACCCACGGGAGCCGTGGCCTCGCAATGGGCGCCACAAACTACAGCTGGGAGGAAGCGAGGACCCAGTGTGCTCTGCCAGCACCGCTGTGGGGTGGGAAATAACAGAACTGCTAACCTGGAGGCACGGCCGCATCTGTTCAAAGCTTTCCTTTAATTGTGTTTTCTCCAGTTCGCAAGCAGCAGCCAGTTCTGGGGAAGACACACAGACACGACATCGCTAAGTGAAGTCCAGCAGAGCAGGGGATGCGAGCACAGAGGCTGGGAGCCAGGCACCGCATGGGAAACAGCTTCAGGGCACGGAGGTTGAGGAAGAAACCAGCAGTAACACGCCATGGGGTTCTGGGAGAGCTGCTTTGAGGATCAGCATTTCCCAGCCTTGCAGCGGTCCCTCTACGTCTGCGTGGTCAAATTTGGATTTCTCACATCTGTCAGCTCCCAGGGGCTGTGATCCAAAAAGGTTCAGTATAAAAGCGGGCAAACAACCACGGCAGGGTGAGTATCTCCAAGCCAAGGGGTTTGAAAGTGGGTACATTGACGAGTTTGGATTGCAGTTTCTTTGGGGAGATAAAAAGGGGAGCCAGCAGCTTGGACGCAAAAAGGCAAATAACGGTGCTTGGCCAGGAGCTGCGGAGGACCTGTAAGGTTTAACGACGCTGTCACACCCTGGAGACAAAATGTCCTCTATTTCTAGTACATGATTAAAGGTTTCACTGCTAGAAAAGTTGCCTCGGACTGATTAATAACCAGAAGTTAATCAACAAAGTGGAATAGTTTACCCTCCAACCCAAGGGCATGAGACTGGCATTCGGTACTGTGTGGGAACTGCTGAATCACGGCCTGAACCACTGATGGATCACCTGAGGCGAGCACTGAGTCAGCCGCAGGGCCACAGGTGAAGGTAACGTACCTGTGTGACTGGAAGGGGTGGGGTCTGGCTCCACCTCTCCCAGACCCCATTGAAGGGCTGACCACCACCACAGAAGGATCTCTGGTTGGGGATCCCTCTGTAGTGGAGTAATCAGCGAGCCTCAATCATCTTCATGGTGAGCCTCTCTTTCCTTACTAGTTATCTGTATGTCGTCTACTTAAGCCCATCTAAAATATACCGTCTTCGGCACTATTTCTTTTGGGTGCTATTCTTGGGGGTTATTTGCCCTACAAGTAATTAAATGTTAGAGGAAGCACCGTGAATGTGATTGTTTTCAGAGTAATCCTGAAGTAGGTGGTTTACTTTTTGGTACTGATAAAGAGATGCTAAGGCTTCATACTAATCTAAAGTTTTAGTCGTTCTGATTAATATGAGTTTCTTCTACTGAGAGGAAGAAATGCACTTTGTCTCAATGTTGCCTTCAGATTTTTCCATTACTCCTGAAGCCAGACCGTGCAACGTGTTTTTGGTCAGAATAATTTACAACAGGCTCAGGAGGGAAGACCGAGTTTCCCTACAGCACAGCAGGGAGGCAGGGGAGGATCGACGACTGGCTGAGTGATATGCTCCTCCAGTGCTGATTCTCCTAGAACAAATGGATTATAATCACTGAATTCTGGGCTTAAAGGCAAATACAGGGAAAAAAAAAATAGCTCTGGAAGTGCTTTTGTTTCTGTAATGAGATCAACAAAGGCCCGGAGGCACTTTTGTGCCTTTTTGGAGAAGCAGAACAGCTGACGTTCTCAGGTTAGTCTGAGCTGTGTCAGAAAACTGTTCGGAGCAGTGTTGACTTGCTTGGAAATCAATCTTTGCACTGAGTGTTCTAGCAAGAAGTTATACTGGGGACAAGGGATTCGGAAATAGTGCATCAGGCGCTGTTTGTTTCCTCTGCTTTTATTTCACTCAAACTTCGTGAAAATGCGTGCCTGAAATTTTCTGTTCTCCGAGTAGGAATGTTACTGGAGAAGAGCCTTGGGCAGACTGCTCCGCAGCAGAAGGAGGAGTGGCAGGCCCTCTGACTGGAGGGGCTTTGTAACAGACGTGCTCCGTGTTTCCCCAGATGACTTGAGGGGAAGGAATTCACAAAGAGCCATTCCGGGACACGGCAGCGTTTCTCTGACGGAGGACTTGGATGCTTGGTGAGATGGACGAGTGCAAATCGAGGAGAAACAGAAGCACCTGAGGGAAGGGACAGTGATGCCTGGCTTTGAACACAAGGCTAAGCTTTCTCCGGAGATGCTGAGGATTAGAAAGAGAGTGAGTGGTAGAAAACATTATACTGCTTTTATTTATTTATTTTTCTCTTGATTTGCTTCCTTGAGGCCTCGTGTAATCACACAAGGGTTAGAGCCAGTCTTCTGGCCTACAGCAGCCTTTACTACAAAGTAAGCTGACCTAGGGATGGCAGGGGGTCAAACAGCAATTTATTTTTACTGTAACAAATATACCAGGACGTAGAATTCCTTTCCACTTCTGAAAGGTGAAGTGGAATGATCAAAGCATTAGATATCCGGAGCCTTGCATTCCTGCTGCCCGAGTTCTTCCCGCTGCCGCTGTTCACAGCATTTTTCTGTTGTGACTTGACAGGCCTCTGGGTTTCTGATCAAAGAAACTTGTAAGGACAAATACAATTCTGTAGCTCTTCCAATGCGTTGTTTTTGTTTTCTCAGCTTCAGAACATGAGGTTCAACTCCACCTCGTTGGCATTTTAACCAGACTTTCTCAGGACATTGCTGCAACAGCTACAGCTACCCCAGTGTGATACTGCAGGGGATACCCTGGGGGAGGGTGACCAGCCCACAGAAAAGATTAAGGGCTGGGAAGAAACACTGTCCTAGGACTATCAAGGCAGCACTTGCACTCAAATTTTAATATTTTTCAGCTATCATTTCGCTGCTTGAAGTGGAAGTACATCAAGAGGTGGTTTTTATTGTGTGTTAGAAGAAAATGCTTCTGAGAGAGTAGATGAATTTCCTAGTAGTGATGAGCCTTAAGCTGCTTTATCTGGGAAACAGGTCCTTCTTCAAGGAATTTTTGTGCAGCAGAGAACAACACAAGGAGCTGCTGTCAGTATCAGATTATTTGGAGATTGGACACCACCAGCAGTTTTGCAGGAATGAGATGTTGCCATTAATGCTTGCCACTAATGTTCCTTTGGGTGAAAGTGGTTTAACTGCTGACCTTGGAATACAAGCAGACAAGCTGGCTGGCCAGCATCACTTTGCTCTGTAACTCGGACCCTCTTTACCTCTGGGGAAGAGGGAGGGACTGTTCTAGTTGAGCTTTTGAGTCCGACACAAGCGCGTATTGTACTACTTGTGCCGGACTGCAGAATCTGGGACAGAGGAAAAGAAAATCCTCCACTGGACTGCAGTCCGCATTCAACATGTTGAAAATATTGTTAGAAAACTCCTGCTTAATTTAGGCACAGACTTAGGGCGAGTGTTAGTCCCTTAGTCCTACAGGCTATCACTTGTGTTCTCCATCAGTAGCGTGTCATCACAGACCAGACAGACGCCTGACCTCGTCCTTGGTCACTTAAAAAGTACAGAGCTGAGCCTTACTCTGGTTGGGCCTTGCTCATTTAAGCTGAGAAGCAACTCTTAAAACCTCTCACGCTTTCCAAACTGTCCAAGACTTCGTAAAATTCTGGCGTAGCTCCTTGCACTTGGTAACTGGTCGAGGAGGTCTTATCCTACTTAACTACAGCTTGTAGGAATGATTCCCGTGCCAAACTCCTGCAGAGCAGAGGAGCATCTCCCCAGGCACGTGTCCATCGCACTCTGCAAAGCACAGTGGCTGAGAGTGAATGCCTGGAGCTGTGTGCAATGCAGCCTGTGAGGCTGGGAAGGAGTTGGCTTTCCCTCAGTGAGATGCCATTGTTAGGAAATATCTCCCTGAGGTCCTTCAGAGCTCTGAGCTGACCTTCAGGATGCAAATCTTTCCCATAGCCTGAAGAACAAAGTCCAGGGAAGAAGCAGAGAGAGCTGTGTGCATGGAAATGCTGTGGGGTTGGTGAAATGAATGTTAGGTGTCCTTTGTAAGAAGGGCAGTGATGAGATCTTGCTCACGTCCCTTGAGAAAGGGTGAGCGTTGTGTGATGCGCAGTCGTTTCCTCTTCTCTCAGCAGGGTCTGGCTTCTTTGAAAGGTAACACGGGAGTCTATTCTCCTTCCATCTCCAAACTTTGCTGTTTCACAGCAACTGGAAAGAAGCCCAGCGAGCTCCCCTTAACCTGCATGAAGCAGCAGTGAATCCCTTTGCCTCTCAGGTCTCAGTCACAGCCATTCACACTGAGTGCAGCAGAAGTGCTCAGGATTTCTGACTTCACCGAGCACCCTTTGGGCATCATGAGTAGGATGAGACCACGGAGGAGAAAAAGCATCCCTACAACTTTGATTTGCAACGCACGTCTTTCTTGTGTCAGTTGCACAGACGCCTACAAGTACTTCTGCTGTAGAAGTGATCTCATCTGACCAACTCTGAAAAGAAAACCTGTGACCACAGCACCAACACGTTCCTCACAGGGACATGGCTGTTTCCTTCCGAGAAGGAAGGCAGAGGCCTTCGTGGCAGACACAACCTCATGAAGTGTAGCTTACATCACTGACCTCAAGAAGCATTTTCCCCATTGCAAGACCTGTCACTGACTTTTGTACTCCTTGACCAGGTCCTCATGCCCACAGGTGCTGATACCCAGCAGTACCAAATGCCCAACAGCAGCTCCATCAGCGAGTTCCTCCTGCTGGCGTTGGCAGACACGCGGCAGCTGCAGCTCCTGCACTTCTGGCTCTTCCTGGGCATCTCCCTGGCTGCCCTCCTGGGCAACGGCCTCAGCAGCACAGCCGCAGCCTGCGACCACGACCTGCACACCCCCATGTACCTCTTTGTCCTCAACCTCGCCCTCCTCGACCTGGGCTGCATCTCCACCACTCTCTCCAAAGCCGCGGCCAATGCCCTCTGGGACACCAGGGCCATCTCCTACTTGGGATGTGCTGCACAGGTCTTCTTCTTTCTTTCTTTCTACTTCTTTCTTCGTCTCAGCAGAGTATTCCCTTCTCGCAGTCAAGTCCTATGACCGCTTTGTTGCCATCTGCAATCCCCTGCACTACGGGACCCTCCTGGGCAGCAGAGCTTGTGTCACCGTGGCAGCAGCTGCCTGGGGCACTGGGTTTTTCTATTCCCTGCTGCACGCTGCCAATACATTTTCACTGCCACTCTGCCAAGGCAATGTTTTGAATCTATTCTTCGGTGAAATCCCTCAAATGTTAAAGCTCTCCTGCTCGCAGCCATACCTCAGGAAAGTTTGGCTTATTGTGGTTAGTGTCTCTTTGTATCTTGGGTGCTTTGTTTTCATTGTGCTGTCCTACGTGCAGATCTTCAGGGCAGTGCTGAGGATGCCCTCTGTGCTCGGCCGGCACAAAGCCTTCTCCACGTGCCTCCCTCACCTGGCCGCGGTCCCCCTCTTTGTCTACACTGCTACTTTTGCCTACCTGAAGCATCCTTCTTTCTCTTCTCCATCCCTGGACCTCCTGGTGTCGTTTCTGTACTCAGTGGTGCCTCCAGCAGTGAATCCTCTCATCTACAGCCTGAGGAACCAGGAGCTCAAGGTTGCAGTGAGCAATACGTACTTCTGCGCCCAAAAAATGCGCATCAGCCTAACAGGATTCCCATGGTAATTCACAATCCCTTGTTTATATTTGCCTTCATTATTGTTTCCACTGCCACGACTTTGATTTAATAAGAAGTTTTCTTCTTGGCCTGCTGCATATCATTCATGTTTTGGCACACTCAACTCATGTACCTATAGATCAAGGCTCTCTGTTGATAAATACAATAAAGAAGCCAGCAGAAATTCATTTGTCTCCATTCCTTTGTTTTCCCATCTTCACTGAAACGGGGAGAGCAACTCACGTATGCAGGAGCAGTTCAGGGGCCAAGAGCCCAGCTGCACCACGGAGCAGCAGCCTCAGTGTTCACAGGGGGCTGCCCCTCACTGCTCCGTGGGCCTGTCCTCTCATCTGTGTTTGAAAACGGGCTGCTGCTTCCCAGGTCCAATGGCCACAGACGGCAGCAGGACACTGTTGTGGTTTTGTGGTTTTGATGCCGGTATTCCACATCAGAACATCATGCAGGCCGTTAAGGAGTTAATGCTGTGGGAGCAGGGGAGGGGCGGAGCTCCGCACCAGACACCAGGCCCGCGCTTTTTGGTGGCGCGCTCTCCGGGCGGCTGTGAGGAGTTCAGCACGTGTAACGTAAGCTCCCAGTTTTCTGGTTTGGAAATTTTGTCTCTCTCTCTCAATTGTTCAATTTTATTAGATTTAGTAAAGTTACCGTTCCTTCTCAGATCGTGCCGTTGTATTTTTCTTTACAGACCCTCAATCCCTTCTGTTTCCCCTCCCCCTGGAGCGTGCAGCTCTGCTGAGGCGGCCGCGCGGCAGTTGTTGGTTTTTTTTTTTTTTTCCTCTCCCTTTCTTTTTCCCTTCTCGGTTCCCCCTTGGGTTACTGTCACGGATAACACCGTGACACATTATTGGTGGAGAATGCGGGCAATGCATTTTTTGTACTCCACTGTAAAACTGGTGCTGAGTGGACTAAGGGTTTTCATGTACCTTGGAGCATGTTGGCGTCTTTTTAAGCTCCTCATGTTCAGCATGGGAGTCATATCTGCATACAGCTGCTTTAGTGTGCTGATGGGGTTACCCCCCTCCCGCCTAAACAGCCTGGTTAATATGACAGATTATACGGCATTTGGATTGGTTTCCAGGTACTCTTTTCAGGTTTTTACCTATCTTCAAGGTGTCAGCCTGGCAACTGTGTTATCCGTTTTTCTTAATGTACTCACTGTAACAGTAATTTACATCCAGTGGAGGAAGCCTTCCTCACAACCAGAGAGTGTTGAATGGCAGGGAAGGTGGGAAAAGTTAGGGAAGAAATTAGAAGCGTGGGGACCCCCGGTGCAATGTGATTTTGATCTTGAGCACCTGCGGGATCCTGAGAAATTCAGTGAGTGTTTAGGTCAGGAGTCGTGTGACTCAGGCAGATCTGAGAAGGAACAGATTGTTTGGGGCTTGGCTTGTGCTTATCGAGCTATAATTGATATTCTTGAGAGAAATGGTTTCCAAACCGAGGTTCAGAACAAAAATGAAAACCTTGAGGTTAAACCTGACCAGTCACAGGAAGCACCGGCATCCGTGTCGGTTGCCCCTGTGGAAAGCCAGAAATGGAAACGAGTGTCCTCTCGGCTAGAACGGAAAGAAGAAGAAGCAGAGAAAAAAAAGGAAGATCCAGGTGAGGGGCTCTCTTCAGCACCACCACCACCACCACCACCACCTAAAAAGGCCACTAAGGAAGGTGAGAAACGTGGAGACGACAGAGATGAGAAAGAAGAGGAAGATCCAGGTGAGGGGCCCTCCTCAGCACCACCACCACCACCACCACCTAGAAAGGCCACTAAGAAAAGTGTGAGACATGGAGAGGACAGTGATAATGAAGAAATCACCGTTACTACTATTCGTTGGCCCCTAAAGATGACTGAAATCCAGGGTTCAAGAAAGGAGTTTGTATGGCGCTCAGATGAACCTATTGTCACCTGGTTGCTGCGGTGTTGGGACAACGGTGCCAGCAGCGTGTCCCTAGATGGCAACGAAGCCCGCCAACTGGGAAGCATTGCTCGAGACCCAGCTATCGATAGAGGGATTAGTAGATGTTTGAGTGGAGTTGCTACCCTCTGGGAACGAGTACTAGTAGCTGTAAAGGAGAGATTTCCTTACAAAGACGATCTGGAGCCTAAGGTGGAAAGATGGAATACTGTGGAGAAGGGCGTCCAATTTTTGAGAGAAATGGCTGTAGTAGAGATGCTGTACGATCCTACTTTCGTCCCTAACAATCCACACCAGGACTGCGATCCTGAGAAAGCATGGTGTAAAGCTGATGTATATCGGAAGCTCTCAAAAACAGCACCAGAAAGGTACGCAAGTACACTGGTAGCAACATTCAATATACTCGAGGGCCGAAACAGAAGACTCCCATTTCATGAAGTGGTTACTACACTTCAAAACTTTGAACAACAACTTCCACCATCACACGTTTCCATTGCAGCTGTATCATCGGTAGCAGGAGAAGTCAGTGACATAAAGAAAATACTGAAAATGATACTGGAGGAATTGTCCTTACTGATGAACCGGGAGGGACCTGTGGCAGTGTCTGAAACACCGGATGAAGACAGGGATGATCCAAAGAATCTGATGGAGAAACTGATCAAACTGATAAAAGTCTCAGCCATCAAAGGCAACCGCCTCTCTGCTCGAGCAGATGACAGCAGTAACTTCATGTTGCGTGTGTCCATGTGGAGCTTCTTACGAGAAAATGGAGAGGACATGAAGAAGTGGCATAAAAAACCCACCCCTGCACTACGAGAACGTGTGAGAGAATTACAGCAGAGATCAAGCTGCTGAAATTGGAAGTGTCTCAAATAGACGTGAACTGGCAGAACAAAGGAGAGTTATTTTTAGCTCGGTGGGCCCATGAGACCTCGGGCCATCAAGGAAGGGATGCGACCTATAAGTGGGCTAGAGACCGAGGGGTGGACTTAACTATGGATGTCATCGCACAGGTTACCCATGACTGTGATACATGCGCCATAATTAAACAGGCCAGGAGGATGAAACCTCTCTGGCAGGAAGGGAGATGGCAGAAGTATAAATATGGGGAGGCGTGGCAGGTTGATTATATCACCTTGCCGCGATCTCGCAATGGTAAGCGTTATGTGCTCACCATGGTGGAGGCGACCACTGGGTGGCGGGACATTTAAGCATTGGGAGAAAAATCTGTCAGAAGCCACCTGGTTGGTCAACACTAGGGGATCAGTGAACCGAGATGGTCCTACACAATCCAGCTCCCTACAGGGGGACATAAGGTCCCTGTAGTACATGTGAAGAGCATGTTGGGAAAAGCGGTGTGGGTCCTTCCAGCCTCTGGAAAGGGCAAACCCCTCCGTGGAACAGTATTCGCACAGGGACCTGGGTGCACCTGGTGGGTAATGGATAAAAATGGGGATGTCCAGTGTGTACCACAAGGGAATCTGATGCTGGGGGAGTGCAGTCTGTGATTCCATGTGTATATGTATATGTATAGATATGTTTGTATGTAATCTGTGTTATTACTGGTTTTGGTTCTATATAGATATGTGTAAAGCATGATGTGATGATGTGGAATAAGGGGTGGAATGTTGTGGTTTTGTGGTTTTGATGCCGGTATTCCACATCAGAACATCATGCAGGCCGTTAAGGAGTTAATGCTGTGGGAGCAGGGGAGGGGCGGAGCTCCGCACCAGACACCAGGCCCGCGCTTTTTGGTGGCGCGCTCTCCGGGCGGCCGTGAGGAGTTCAGCACGTGTAACGTAAGCTCCCAGTTTTCTGGTTTGGAAATTTTGTCTCTCTCTCTCAATTGTTCAGTTTTATTAGATTTAGTAAAGTTACAGTTCCTTCTCAGATCGTGCCGTTGTATTTTTCTTTACAGACCGTTAAACCCCTCAGTTTTCCCCTCCCCCTGGAGCGTGAGGCTCTGCTTAGGCGGCCGCGTGGCAGTTTTTTTCCCCTCTCCCTTTCTTTTACCCTTCTCGGTTCCCTCTTGGGTTACTGTCACGGATAACACAGTGACAGGCCCCATTGAGTTCTATGGCCCCATTGAGTTCTATGGCCCCATTGATTCCTATGGCCCCATTGGTCCCTATGGCCCCATTGATCACTGTGGCCCCATTGATCCCTGTGGCCCCATTGATCCATATGGCCCCATTGATTCCTATGTCCCCATTGATCGCTGTGGCCCCATTGATCGCTGTGGCCCCATTGATCCCTGTGGCCCCATTGAGATCTATGGCCCCATTGAGTTCTATGGCCCCATTGAGTTCTATGGCCCCATTGATTCCTATGGTCCCATTGATCCCTATGGCCCCATTGAGTTCTATGGCCCCATTGATTCCAATGGCCCAATGATCTCTATGCCCCATTGATTCCTATGGTCCAGTTGATCCCTCTGGCCCCATGGACTTCTATGGTCCCATTGAGATCTATGGCCCCATTGATCCCTATAGCCCCATTGATCCCTATGGCCCCACTGATTCCTATGGCCCCATTGAGTTCTATGGCCTCATTGATTCCTATGGCCCCATTGATCCCTATGACCCCATTGAGTTCTACGGCCCCATTGATCCCTATGGCCCCATTGATTCCTATGGCCTCATTGATCCCTGTGGCCCCATTGATCCCTGTGGCCCCATTGATTCCTGTGGCGCCTTTGATCCCTATGGCTCCATTGATCCCTATGGCTCCATTGATCCCTATGGCCCCATTGAGATCTATGGCCCCATTGAGATCTATGGCCCCATTGATCCCTATGGCCCCATTGATTCCTATGGCCCCTTTGATCCCTATGGCCCCTCTGAGTTCTATGGCCCCTCTGATTCCTATGGCCCCATTGATTCCTATGGCCCCATTGATCCCTATGGTCTCAATGATTCCTATGGCCCCATTGATTCCTATGGCCCCATTGATTCTTATGGTCCCATTGATCCCTATGGCCCCATTGATTCCTGTGGCCCCATTGAGTTCTAGGACCCCATTGATTCCTATGGCCCCATTGATCCCTAAGGCCCTATTGAGTTCTATGGCCCCATTGATTCCAATGGTCCCATTGATCCCTATGGCCCCATTGAGTTCTAAGCCCGCATTGAGTTCTATGGCACCATTGATTCCTATGGCCCCATTGATCCCTATGGCTCCATTGATCGCTGTGGCCCCATTGATCCCTATGGCCCCATTGATTCCTATGGCCCCATTGATCCCTATGGCCCCATTGAGTTCTATGGCCCCATTGATCCCTATGGCCCCATCGATCCCTATGGCCCCATTGATTCCTGTGGTCCCATTGATACCTATGGCCCCATTGAGTTCTATGGCCCCACTGACTCCTATGGCCTCATTGATTCCTATGGTCCCATTGATTCCTGTGGCCCCATTGAGTTCTATGACCCCATTGATTCCTATGGCACCATTGATCCCTATGGCCCCATTGATCCCTACGGCCCCATTGATTCCTATGGCTTCATTGATCCCTATGGCCACATTGAGTTCTATGGCCCCATTGATTCCTATGGTCTCATTGATCCCTATGGCCTTATTGATTCCTATGGTCCCATCGATCCCTATGGCCCCATTGATCCCTATGGTCCCATTGATCCCTATGGCCCCATCGATCCCTATGGCCCCATTGAGTTCTATGGCTCCATTGATTCCTATGGCCCCAATGATTCTAATGGCCCCATTGAGTACTATGGCCCCATTGATTCCTATGGCCCCATTGATCCCTATGGCCCCACTGATTCCTATGGCCCCATTGATCCCTATGGCCCCATTGAGTTCTATGGCCTCATTGATTCCTATGGCCCCATTGATCCCTATGGCCCCATTGAGTTCTACGGCCCCATTGATTCCTAAGGCCCAATGATCCCTATGTCCCCATTGAGTTCTAAGGCCCCATTGATCCTTATGGCCCCATTGATTCCTATGGCCTCATTGATCCCTGTGGCCCCATTGATCCCTGTGGCCCCATTGATTCCTGTGGCGCCATTGATCCCTGTGGCTCCATTGATCCCTATGGCTCCATTGATCCCTATGGCCCCATTGAGATCTATGGCCCCATTGAGATCTATGGCCCCATTGATCCCTATGGCCCCATTGATTCCTATGGCCCCTTTGATCCCTATGGCCCCTCTGAGTTCTATGGCCCCTCTGATTCCTATGGCCCCATTGATTCCTATGGTCCCATTGATCCCTATGGTCTCAATGATTCCTATGGCCCCATTGATTCCTATGGCCCCATTGATTCCTATGGTCCCATTGATCCCTATGGCCCCATTGATTCCTGTGGCCCCATTGAGTTCTAGGACCCCATTGATTCCTATGGCCCCATTGATCCCTAAGGCCCTATTGAGTTCTATGGCCCCATTGATTCCTATGGTCCCATTGATCCCTATGGCCCCATTGAGTTCTAAGCCCCCATTGAGTTCTATGGCTCCATTGATTCCTATGGCCCCATTGATTTCAATAGCTCCATTGATCGCTGTGGCCCCATTGATCCCTATGGCCCCATTGATTCCTATGGCCCCATTGATCCCTATGGCCCCATTGAGTTCTATGGCCCCATTGATCCCTATGGCCCCATCGATCCCTATGGCCCCATTGATTCCTGTGGTCCCATTGATACCTATGGCCCCATTGAGTTCTATGGCCCCACTGACTCCTATGGCCCCATTGATTCCTATTGTCCCATTGATTCCTGTGGCCCCATTGAGTTCTATGACCCCATTGATTCCTATGGCCCCATTGATCCCTATGGCCCCATTGATCCATATGGCCCCATTGATTCCTATGGCTTCATTGATCCCTATGGCCACATTGAGTTCTATGGCCCCATTGATTCCTATGGTCTCATTGATCCCTATGGCCTTATTGATTCCTATGGTCCCATCGATCCCTATGGCCCCATTGATCCCTATGATCCCATTGATCCCTATGGCCCCATCGATCCCTATGGCCCCATTGAGTTCTATGGCTCCATTGATTCCTATGGCCCCATTGATTCCTATGGCCCCATTGAGTACTATGGCCCCATTGATTCCTATGGCCCCATTGATCCCTATGGCCCCCTGATTCCTATGGCCCCATTGATTCCTATGGCCCCATTGATCTGTATGGCCCCATTGATTCCTGTGGCCCCATTGATTCATATGGCCCCATTGATTCCTATGGCCCCACTGATTCCTATGGCCCCATTGAGTTCTATGCTCCATTGATCCCTGTGACCCCATTGATCCCTGTGGCGACATTGATCCATAGATTCATAGATTCATGAGGTTGGAAATGACCTACAACATCATCAAGTCCAACCATCCTCATACCACCATCCCTACCCACCAAGGTACTAAATCAAATCCCTCAGCACCTCATCTAAACGCTTCTTGAACAGCGCTAGGGACGGTGCCTCAACCCCCTCCCTAGGTAGGCCATTCCAGTGCCGGACCACTCTCTCAGAGAAAAAATTTTTCCTCATGTCTAATCTAAATCTTCCCCGGCACAACTTGTGGCCATTCCCTCTCGTCCTGTCATTAGTTACCTGGGAGAAGAGGCCGACCCCCTCCTCACCACAGCCTCCCTTCAGGAAGTGGTAGAGTGTGATGAGGTCTCCTCTGAGCCTCCTTTTTCCCAAACTAAACAATCCCAGCTCCCTCAGCCGCTCCTGGTCACGCTTGTGCTCCAGAGCCCACACAGCTTTGTCGCCCTTCTCTGAACACGCTCCAGGGCCTCGATGTCTCTCTTGTAGTGAGGGGCCCAACACTGAACACAGTACTCGAGGTACAGGGGATGATCCCTTCCCTGCTCCTGCTGGCCACGCTGTTCCTAATCCAGGCCAGGATGCCGTTGGCCTTCTTGGCCACCTGGGCACACTGCCGGCTCACGTTGGGCATCAACCAACACCCCCAGGTCCTTTTCCTCTGTACACTCCTCAAGCCGTTCTGCCCCAAGCCTATAGCATTGCATGGGGTTATTGTGGCCAAATACAGCACCCGGCACTTGGCCTTATTGAACCTCGTCCCATTGAGCTCAGCCCAACTGTCCAGCCTATCCAGATCCCACTGAAGGGCCTCCTTACCCTCAGGCACATCCACACATCCTCCCAACTCGGTGTCATCCGCAAACTTACTGAGGGTGCACTCAATCCCTTCATCCAGGTCATCAATAAAGAGATTAAACAGTACGGGCCCCATTACCGACCCCTGGGGGACACCACTCGTGAGAGGACGCCAGCTGGACTTAACACCGTTCGCCACCACGACAGTATAAACATATATATCTTTACACAAATATACAAATATAGATTTATTTATATAAATATATAAGTTTATCTTTCTATATGAATACATAAATTTATCTTTTGATGTAAATATATAAAAGTATGCTTCTGAAAAGAGCTGTCAGGCTCCAGAACGTGCGGCCCGGGGAGGTGTTGCAGACACCGACCCCGGGGCTGTGAAGGAGCGTTTCGCCCTTGCGCTGAGGGCCACGGTTCAGTAGAACTGCTGGGGACGGCGTGACCTCGTAGGTTGGGTTCTCCGAACGCTGCTGCCAATTGCCCAGCCCTCCAGTTTGGCGAGATCTCTCAGCAGGACGTCCTAAGGGAGTCAGGAGCTCACCCCAAATCCGTGCGATCCGCCAACCTGCTCAGTGTGTGCCACGGATTTATGATTTTGGGGCATTGGTATTCCACATCGTAACATCATGGAGTGCATGAAGAGTCAAAGAGTCAGGGCTCCAGCTCCGCGGATCATCAGTAGTTATGGGTGTACCTGTCCCAGAAGAGAAGAACTCCATTCCCCAGAGCACTGTGCGATGCTTTGTATTTTTATGTATTTTCTGCTCAGAGGAAAAGATATCAACTGCTCGTGTGTCACGGGACACTCTCTTTCCTTCGGGATCACTCGGCAGTGGGTGCTCGCTGCCGTTCGCCTTCAGCGTTAGCGTAAGGCCTTCGGTTTATCAGACATTCTCTTGCTCATTTTATTTGATTCATTAGCCTCAATTCCAATTAGATCGTATTAGATTGTGTCATTTTGCTGCCTGAGATCTTATTTAGTGAATTAGCTTTCCTCCTCAGATCGTTGCCGCTGCTTTGTTCCTAGGCCCATCTCCCTTTTCCCTTTCCCCTTTCCTGGGCCGTGGGTCCCCCACACCAATGGTCGCGGAACCGTGCCGACTCAGCCCGGTAAACCGTTGACAGCGTGCCTTCAGGTCCCGCACCCAGGTCAATTATGAAAGCATTACGAACCACTGGCCGTGAGATTTCTGTTCTCCCACGGCTAGCTGCCGTCGCAAGGCCGGCCCAGCTCCGTGCTTCGTTAGCGCCAGGGACTTGCTGGAGCAGATCATTGGAAGCCACGGTTACAGGTTGACAAAGAACTGTAATGGTGGCTATGATGCTGAGAAATCCCTTCTTTGTCTCACGAAGCAGAAAGGCCATGCCCTGATCCCCGGAGCCATGGAGGGGAGATCCTGTCCCTCATGCTGGCACAGGGCCCTTCCTGGGGCATTGAGATGGAGGTTTGTGTGATGTCAAATGAGAGACAAGGGAACAGCAGCACTCTGCGTGGGGTGCAAGATATTGCGAGGCCCAAGTCCCACGTGGGCAATGTGTCTCATCATAGGATTTGGATGTGAGAAGGGCCCAGTCTGAACAAGCACTCAATCACAATGGAACTTTGAACTTCAGATCTCTCAGGCCCAAGGTGGAGGGATGTATGGGAACTGCTGAATCACGGCCTGAACCACTGATGGATCACCTGAGGCAAGCCCTGAGTCAGCTGCAGGGGCACAACTGAGTGTGATTGGAAGGGGTGCAGTTTGACTCCACCTCTCCCAGACCTCATTGAAGGGCTGACCACCAGCAGGGAAGGATCTCTTGTTGGAGATCCCTCCCTGGTGGAGTTATCGGCAAGCCTCAACCATCACCAAGGTGAGCCAATCTCTTCTGCTATTTGTTTGTATACCATCTACTTAAAGCCTACCGAAAATATACCACCTTTCGCACCATTTCCTTGAGTGCTTTCCTCGGGGTTATTTGACCTACAGAGGTGGTTTGTTTTCCTGCTCCAGCAATTAATCGGACAGGCCTCGGTGCCCCGATCCTTTAAAAAAAAACACCCTCCAATCTTTCAAACTTTGCGTGGACCGCTCCTCATCTTTCTGCATCACTTAGAGAAAAAGAAGAAGTCATTCTCTTTACGGGATTACTGTCACCATATTAAGAATCCTTTCCATCTCACACGTGCGGAAGAGCTCCTTCACCTCCTTGAATACTTTTAGCCCTCCTTTTGATGCCTAATTAAGTTGTAATCAATCCTTTGCAGCATTGCATCTCCCACTTTGTCATCCTGTGATGCATGAGGGCAGCTGAGCCTTATGGTTTTAGGTAAGCGAGAAACAGTTCTTGTCGTTAAGGGCACGCTTTTCTTTCACACTTTGAAATGCCATTTCTCAGTCCTTAAAAGCATTCCCTTCTTCACCGACCGTGGCTTGTGAAGAAGGAAAGTCAGCTTTAGGATGTTTGGGATTTTGTTTTTAGGCCACACTGATCGACTCGGCGCTTCTTAGGAATTACCCATTTATTACTTAGGCAGAAATTGACGACAGGAAAATGCTCAGCGGGAATGCCAGGTTTGGCACACCCGGATCAGAAATCCCAAAACCTGCACGATTTCTGACTTCTTCGTGTTTGATGCACCGTTACCTCTGCCAAACGAAGGCAAGACGCTGAGTTATGAGACGACGGTAAATGTGACGTGCCAGGAACGCATTACAAAGAGAACAGTTCCGTGGTAAAACAGTGAAGGAAGGATAACCACGCAATGGCCCCAACATCTTGTTTGTTGGAACTGCTGCTCCGTTGAGCTGCCAGGTGCCTATTTTGAAGGCATGTGGTTTGGCTAATATTTCACAATTGCACATATTTTTTTTTCATGTTATCCTGTATAGGATGTATACGTTGTCTGCATGCATATGCAGGACATCCCAGAATACACAGCTGCTGTGTCGCAACAGCTCAGTGCTCTCTGCTGCTGACCAACAGTGCTTTATCACTGCGCTCTCCTACGTACACACAGTGATATAAAATACCTAACGCCACACAAGAAACACCAGCTTTTTCACAAGTGTTTACCGCACAGAAAAAAGAAAAAAACAAAAACAAATGCATGCCAGCAGTGAACGCTCACAATGGCAAGCTGAACTGTTTGTCATCCCTTGGTCTGCACCTCAAGCTGATTCTCCTGGAGTTGCGTCTGAGTGCTTTTGAAGACCTTTGCAGACAAGCTGAGGTACGGCTGTAAGGCCTGTGGGAAGAGGAGCTGGGAGCAATGGGTGCTCTCTAGGGGACAAGGGGAGGGCCAGGGTCCATCACCTTAGCCAGCACCAGGGCAGCCAGGGGCACCAAAGCAGCCACAGGGGCCCATCCCTAGCGCTGTTCAAGAAGCATTTAGATGAGGTGCTAAGGGATTGGATTGAGTAGTTTGGTGGGTAGGGATGGTGGTAGGAGGACAGTTGGACTAGATGATCTTGTAGGTCCTTTCCAACCTCATGAATCTATGAAATTGGTCCACTGGGTGAGCTCAGTGGCCCCATAGCCAGGCAGGACTGTGTGGAGCTGGAGCCCAGCCTGGCTGCAGCCTCACTAAAGCAGGAGCTGATGGTCCTGGTATGAGGAGGGGCCTGATCAGCTCCAGGATACCCAAGTGGGTCAGGCCGAGCGGTTTGAGTCCTCAGGCCCTGACATTATCTCACCGAGAGGACACAATAAAATAATGCACGGGGTTGTTCATGTGCTTTGCAGGTATTGAGATCTGTCTGAAAAATTGGTTTATATTGGTTTATACAGTCAGCAGTCAATTCCATATGTGCAGCTTTGCACATATACATACCACATTACTGAGATGTCGATGACATCTGAGCACCTCAGCAAAATCAGTCCCTGCCAATAACCGATATAACAGCTAAGTTTCCTTTCCCCTTTTTTTCCTTCCTTTCCCCTTTTTTTTTTCCTTCCTTTCCCCCCTTTTTCCTTCCTTCCTTTCCCCCCTTTTTCCTTCCCTTCCCCTTCTCTTCTGCAAACGTTGATTGTGTCCTCCTACTGTTCCTGTTGTCTCCCCCAATCTTGTTGTTCCCCCTGAACCTCCACCATAACATTTTGTTATTCCCCTCAACCCCAAACTACTTTATAACATGTTTTTGTTTCATGGAATTTTCTGGGCCCCGATGATGCATGCGCATCAGGACCGGGGGGAGGTGGGAAGCCCTCATCCTGCTGCGCATGCTGATCCCAACCCCCGTGGACCGGAGCAGCGGACGGCGTGGACTTCATCTCTGGTATAATCAACAAAGGATCACACCTCGATACTGATCTGAATCCACGTTGCTGTCTTTGCCTTGAGAACCCTAATTCTGGCTTTTGTTCTGACATTCATTTTTTGTCCTTGTAGATGTTTGCCGTGGAAACGTTTGCTGCGTCTCTCTACTGATCCGTCCGGGCCTCAAACTACTTTGTGCCAACACAAAGCGTAGGAGAGCTGCATCTCCTTCCCTCCTGAGTGCAGCCTTCATCCTCCAGCGCCCTTCTCCTGACACCCTCATTTCCAGCAGGCAAGGAATCAAGAGTGCCCTCGTTTGCTGCATGTCCCAGCTCCCCTCCCAGCTTCGGCAGTGCCTCCCAGCCCACCAAACCTGGCCGTCCCCACCGTGCCCCGTGCCGCCGCTGAGTCCCTTCCAGTCTATGCCGACCTCAGCTGAAATACAGAGCAGGGAGAGAGCCTCAGAAAGATCCGGGCCAAGAGATGTGTGGGAGAAGTCCAGTTGTCATGGGGAGGTGAAGGGGTGGGAAAAGATCCCAATTTCTAAGTGACAAACTGAGATGTTGTGGTGGAAGAAGCTGTGTGCTTGGCAGTGGAAGAGCACAGCCACTCAGGAACCAACTGAACGATGTCCCTCCGGCATTTCACCCCTTTTAACTTCGCCTGCTGTAACCAAACTTTTACTTTTCTACCTCTCCTCCAAAACAACAACAAAAAATGACAACTCACTTGTTTCTCTCGCGCCACGATCTTCCTGTCCTGTTCATGGATCTGATCGTTCTTCAATTCCAGAACGTGTCTGAAGCTCCTCAGATTTTCTTCTAAGGGCAGATACGGAGCTTTTGCCATCTAGGAAACGTGCCAGCAATTTGTCTGTGTCGGCCACAAATGCATCTTCAGCCGTGAGGTGAAGATTCCCAAAAGTCTACCCAGCGGTTTAGGACTGATGGTGCAATGAAGGGCAGATGGAGGCGGCCTCCCTCAGCCGATCTGAACCCTGACATTCTCCTGTGGCACACCCCTTTCTGTGGGCAGCCGCTGGAACCTTCCTCATGGCCTGCCTCGTGGTTCGATGCTGCTGATCCATGGCTTTCTGGACGTCTTGGACTGTGACCCACACTAGTGAGCTGCCTTGGAGTAGCGGGCGTTAACATCACGGTGACACAGCAAAATCTGTCCTGTCATTATATAAACTAAGTACTGCAGCAGGTATGGAAGGCGCTGACGCTACCTGTCTCCATGGCCAAGCCGTTTTCAGACACTTGTGCTCCTTTCCTAAGGAGTTTTCCCCCCTAAAAGCCTCCAGAGCCCCTCACCCACCCTACTATGTCCATTCCCCATCCCCCACCATCTTGCTTACGTGGCTGTGCTGTGACCACGCTGAAATGACCCAAATTAAAGAAAACCCATTTTAGGTTTCTTTCATTTCAGGTAAATAATTGCAGAAAGTGTTCGCTTGCACACTGTAAATTAATAACTTGGCCCCAGTAGACAGCAGCTGAACAAATATTTAATGGCCAGACAGGTCCGTCCACAGAAGCCGAGGAAAAAAATGAGGCAGTGCAGAGAACATCAGAGAAGTTTGCTCAGAATGTGAACAGGACGAGTGTGAAAAGACGAGAAGTAAAGAGAAAGAGAGGAAGAAGATGAACGCGTGAGATAGAGCACAGGGAATGTTTCGGAAACGGAGCTACACAGGTTGGGTGAGAGAACAGAGGATAGAGGGAAGACCACTGACAGCAGCCCTGCGCTGAGGTGTGTTCAGGACAAAGCCATCGGCGTCGATGTTCCCACAGGATTCAAGATCTGGGGTCATGACTGAGGTGTGAGCCCCCGGCCTCGGGGTGGGACCCCATTGCTAACACTGCTGTGTGCCATACGCAGAAGCACAGATCTCGATGGCTACGTAACAATAGTTGCCAACTACCTTCACCTGTTCCTCACTGTTTTTGTTCAAAGCCTCCTCAGACGGGTTTGCTTTGGCCTTCAGGGACTGGCTCTGGAAGGGGAGGGTGCCTACCTGGTCCTGGAGGAGAGGAGAAATGAGCACACTGCTGTATTATCGATCACCCCTCTCACATTCACACAGCCCAGTCTGAGCTGTGCCACCACCAGGGGAGATGACCACGGCTCAGAAACCACTGCCAGGCGAACTTTTAACACAAGGACACTTGAACGTACGATGGGCTTATCGTAACGAAGTGCCTAGGGGGAGCCCGAGATCCCTGCAATGCCTGCAGCTAGCTGGCAGTGGCTGCCACTGCTCCGTGACGTGTCTTCAGTGCTAAATCACCCCGTCACCTCGGCACGAATAAGAACAACCACACCTCCTCCAGACAGCGGGCGTTTATGGCGCGGGCGTGAAAGAGATCTGCTGAACAGTTCCTGCGGTCTGAACAGATTCTCATCGTGCTTCCTCTACCTTTGTAGGCAACATTCCATCCTGCTCGGGGGCTCCTGAGAGGATAATGAGCAGCCGTGAGTTAACGGAGTGGGCTTTGAATGGCATCTCGGAGCTACTGGTGGGAACAATGTGCTATTTTAAGCAGTCTCATTTCTGTTCCCATGAAAGGCATCCCTGCGCCTTCCATACACCTGCAAAAGCTGCGGTCGCTGCGAGGCCACGTTCTGTGTTTTGTGTTTGTCATTTCTCAGCTGTAACGCTGCATCAGTGTGCGCTGCAGGATAGGCTGACACACCTGGAGCTGCCAATGCTGCACGAGGAGCACAGTGACGAGTGCTGCGTGTAACAGTACGCACCAGTTGGGGTTTTTCTAAATCGTAATGATCTCTGACCAGGCAATCAAACAGAGCTGGCACTTTGTGCTCACACAAGGTTTCCAAAGTTAACACGGACCCCAGCTGCGCTTTTCTCCCTCTAGGTCTGCCTGCTCTTCCCTTCCAGACGCTGTATAATTCGAATCAGGCAAAGCAGGGAGAAGAGCCCAAGGGGCAGCATGGCTGCTCATCTTTGGATGGAGCAGAAGAGGCCTTCAGAGAAGCTGAGCCTGGCTGGCTGGCTGGCTGTGCTGGTGGGATGTGTGGGGACCCACGGGAGCCGTGGCCTCGCAATGGGCGCCACAAACTACAGCTGGGAGGAAGCGAGGACCCAGTGTGCTCTGCCAGCACCGCTGTGGGGTGGGAAATAACAGAACTGCTAACCTGGAGGCACGGCCGCATCTGTTCAAAGCTTTCCTTTAATTGTGTTTTCTCCAGTTCGCAAGCAGCAGCCAGTTCTGGGGAAGACACACAGACACGACATCGCTAAGTGAAGTCCAGCAGAGCAGGGGATGCGAGCACAGAGGCTGGGAGCCAGGCACCGCATGGGAAACAGCTTCAGGGCACGGAGGTTGAGGAAGAAACCAGCAGTAACACGCCATGGGGTTCTGGGAGAGCTGCTTTGAGGATCAGCATTTCCCAGCCTTGCAGCGGTCCCTCTACATCTGCGTGGTCAAATTTGGATTTCTCACATCTGTCAGCTCCCAGGGGCTGTGATCCAAAAAGGTTCAGTATAAAAGCGGGCAAACAACCACGGCAGGGTGAGTATCTCCAAGCCAAGGGGTTTGAAAGTGGGTACATTGACGAGTTTGGATTGCAGTTTCTTTGGGGAGATAAAAAGGGGAGCCAGCAGCTTGGACGCAAAAAGGCAAATAACGGTGCTTGGCCAGGAGCTGCGGAGGACCTGTAAGGTTTAACGACGCTGTCACACCCTGGAGACAAAATGTCCTCTATTTCTAGTACATGATTAAGGGTTTCACTGCTAGAAAAGTTGCCTCGGACTGATTAATAACCAGATGTTAATCAACAAAGTGGAATAGTTTACCCTCCAACCCAAGGGCATGAGACTGGCATTCGGTACTGTGTGGGAACTGCTGAATCACGGCCTGAACCACTGATGGATCACCTGAGGCGAGCACTGAGTCAGCTGCAGGGCCACAGGTGAAGGTAACGTACCTGTGTGACTGGAAGGGGTGGGGTCTGGCTCCACCTCTCCCAGACCCCATTGAAGGGCTGACCACCACCACAGAAGGATCTCTGGTTGGGGATCCCTCTGTAGTGGAGTAATCAGCGAGCCTCAACCGTCATCATGGTGAGCCTCTCTTTCCTTACTAGTTATCTGTATGTCATCTACTTAAGCCCATCTAAAATATACCGTCTTCGGCACTATTTCTTTTGGGTGCTATTCTTGGGGGTTATTTGCCCTACAAGTAATTAAATGTTAGAGGAAGCACCGTGAATGTGATTGTTTTCAGAGTAATCCTGAAGTAGGTGGTTTACTTTTTGGTACTGATAAAGAGATGCTTAGGCTTCATACTAATCTAAAGTTTTAGTCGTTCTGATTAATATGAGTTCTTCTACTGAGAGGAAGAAATGCACTTTGTCTCAATGTTGCCTTCAGATTTTTCCATTACTCCTGAAGCCAGACCGTGCAACGTGTTTTTGGTCAGAATAATTTACAACAGGCTCAGGAGGGAAGACCAAGTTTCCCTACAGCACAGCAGGGAGGCGGGGGAGGATCGACAACTGGCTGAGTGATATGCTCCTCCAGTGCTGATTCTCCTAAAATAAATGGGTTATCATCACTGAATTCTGGGCTTAAAGGCAAATACAGGGAAAAAAAAAAATAGCTCTGGAAGTGCTTTTGTTTCTGTAATGCGATCAACAAAAGCCCGGAGGCACTTTTGTGCCTTCTTGGAGAAGCAGAACAGCTGACGTTCTCAGGTTAGTCTGAGCTGTGTCAGAAAACTGTTCGGAGCAGTGTTGACTTGCTTGGAAATCAATCTTTGCACTGAGTGTTCTAGCAAGAAGTTATACTGGGGACGAGGGATTCGGAAATAGTGCATCAGGCGCTGTTTGTTTCCTCTGCTTTTATTTCACTCAAACTTCGTGAAAATGCGTGCCTGAAATTTTCTGTTCTCCGAGTAGGAATGTTACTGGAGAAGAGCCTTGGGCAGACTGCTCCGCAGCAGAAGGAGGAGTGGCAGGCCCTCTGACTGGAGGGGCTTTGTAACAGACGTGCTCCGTGTTTCCCCAGATGACTTGAGGGGAAGGAATTCACAAAGAGCCATTCCGGGACACGGCAGCGTTTCTCTGACGGAGGACTTGGATGCTTGGTGAGATGGACGAGTGCAAATTGAGGAGAAACAGAAGCACCTGAGGGAAGGGACAGTGATGCCTGGCTTTGAACACAAGGCTAAGCTTTCTCCGGAGATGCTGAGGATTAGAAAGAGAGTGAGTGGTAGAAAACATAATACTGCTTTTATTTATTTTTTTCTCTCTTGATTTGCTTCCTTGAGGCCTCGTGTAATCACACAAGGGTTAGAGCCAGTCTTCTGGCCTACGGCAGCCTTTACAATAAAGTAAGCTGACCTAGGGATGGCAGGGGGTCAAACAGCAATTTATTTTTACTGTAACAAATATACCAGGACGTAGAATTCCTTTCCACTTCTGAAAGGTGAAGTGGAATGATCAAAGCATTAGATATCCGGAGCCTAGCATTCCTGCTGCCCGAGTTCTTCCCGCTGCCGCTGTTCACAGCATTTGTTTTTCTGTTGTGATTTGATAGGCCTCTGGGTTTCTGATCAAAGAAACTTGTAAGGACAAATACAATTCTGTAGCTCTTCCAATGCATTGTTTTTTTGTTTTCTCAGCTTCAGAACATGAGGTTCAACTCCACCTCGTTGGCATTTTAACCAGACTTTCTCAGGACATTGCTGCAACAGCTACAGCTACCCCAGTGTGATACTGCAGGGGATACCCTGGGGGAGGGTGACCAGCCCACAGAAAAGATTAAGGGCTGGGAAGAAACACTGTCCTAGGACTATCAAGACAGCACTTGCACTCAAATTTTAATATTTTTCAGCTATCATTTCGCTGCTTGAAGTGGAAGTACATTAAGAGGTGTTTTTTTTGTGTGTTAGAAGAAAATGCATCTGAGAGAGTAGATGAATTTCCTAGTAGTGATGAGCCTTAAGCTGCTTTATCTGGGAAACAGGTCCTTCTTCCATTAATGTTCCTTTGGGTGAAAGTGGTTTAACTGCTGATCTTGGAATACAAGCAGACTGGCTGGCTGGCCGGCATCACTTTGCTCTGTAACTCGGACCCTCTTTACCTCTGGGGAAGAGGGAGGGGCTGTTCTAGTTGAGCTTTTGAGTCCGACACAAGCGCATATTGTACTACTTGTGCCGGACTGCAGAATCTGGGACAGAGGAAAAGAAAATCCTCCACTGGACTGCAGTCCACATTCAACATGTTGAAAATATTGTTAGAAAACTCCTGCTTAATTTAGGCAGAGACTTAGGGCGAGTGTTAGTCACTTAGTCCTACAGGCTATCACTTGTGTTCTCCATCAGTAGCGTGTCATCACAGACCAGACAGACGCCTGACCTCGTCCTTGGTCACTTAAAAAGTACAGAGCTGAGCCTTACTCTGGTTGGGCCTTGCTCATTTAAGCTGAGAAGCAACTCTTAAAACCTCTCACGCTTTCCAAACTGTCCAAGACTTCGTAAAATTCTGGCGTAGCTCCTTGCACTTGGTAACTGGTCGAGGAGGTCTTATCCTACTTAACTACAGCTTGTAGGAATGATTCCCGTGCCAAACTCCTGCAGAGCAGAGGAGCATCTCCCCAGGCACGTGTCCATCGCACTCTGCAAAGCACAGTGGCTGAGAGTGAATGCCTGGAGCTGTGTGCAATGCAGCCTGTGAGGCTGGGAAGGAGTTGGCTTTCCCTCAGTGAGATGCCATTGTTAGGAAATATCTCCCTGAGGTCCTTCAGAGCTCTGAGCTGACCTTCAGGATGCAAATCTTTCCCATAGCCTGAAGAACAAAGTCCAGGGAAGAAGCAGAGAGAGCTGTGTGCATGGAAATGCTGTGGGGTTGGTGAAATGAATGTTAGGTGTCCTTTGTAAGAAGGGCAGTGATGAGATCTTGCTCACGTCCCTTGAGAAAGGGTGAGCGTTGTGTGATGCGCAGTCGTTTCCTCTTCTCTCAGCAGGGTCTGGCTTCTTTGAAAGGTAACACGGGAGTCTATTCTCCTTCCATCTCCAAACTTTGCTGTTTCACAGCAACTGGAAAGAAGCCCAGCGAGCTCCCCTTAACCTGCATGAAGCAGCAGTGAATCCCTTTGCCTCTCAGGTCTCAGTCACAGCCATTCACACTGAGTGCAGCAGAAGTGCTCAGGATTTCTGACTTCACCGAGCACCCTTTGGGCATCATGAGTAGGATGAGACCACGGAGGAGAAAAAGCATCCCTACAACTTTGATTTGCAACGCACGTCTTTCTTGTGTCAGTTGCACAGACGCCTACAAGTACTTCTGCTGTAGAAGTGATCTCATCTGACCAACTCTGAAAAGAAAACCTGTGACCACAGCACCAACACGTTCCTCACAGGGACATGGCTGTTTCCTTCCGAGAAGGAAGGCAGAGGCCTTCGTGGCAGACACAACCTCATGAAGTGTAGCTTACATCACTGACCTCAAGAAGCATTTTCCCCATTGCAAGACCTGTCACTGACTTTTGTACTCCTTGACCAGGTCCTCATGCCCACAGGTGCTGATACCCAGCAGTACCAAATGCCCAACAGCAGCTCCATCAGCGAGTTCCTCCTGCTGGCGTTGGCAGACACGCGGCAGCTGCAGCTCCTGCACTTCTGGCTCTTCCTGGGCATCTCCCTGGCTGCCCTCCTGGGCAACGGCCTCAGCAGCACAGCCGCAGCCTGCGACCACGACCTGCACACCCCCATGTACCTCTTTGTCCTCAACCTCGCCCTCCTCGACCTGGGCTGCATCTCCACCACTCTCTCCAAAGCCGCGGCCAATGCCCTCTGGGACACCAGGGCCATCTCCTACTTGGGATGTGCTGCACAGGTCTTCTTCTTTCTTTCTTTCTACTTCTTTCTTCGTCTCAGCAGAGTATTCCCTTCTCGCAGTCAAGTCCTATGACCGCTTTGTTGCCATCTGCAATCCCCTGCACTACGGGACCCTCCTGGGCAGCAGAGCTTGTGTCACCGTGGCAGCAGCTGCCTGGGGCACTGGGTTTTTCTATTCCCTGCTGCACGCTGCCAATACATTTTCACTGCCACTCTGCCAAGGCAATGTTTTGAATCTATTCTTCGGTGAAATCCCTCAAATGTTAAAGCTCTCCTGCTCGCAGCCATACCTCAGGAAAGTTTGGCTTATTGTGGTTAGTGTCTCTTTGTATCTTGGGTGCTTTGTTTTCATTGTGCTGTCCTACGTGCAGATCTTCAGGGCAGTGCTGAGGATGCCCTCTGTGCTCGGCCGGCACAAAGCCTTCTCCACGTGCCTCCCTCACCTGGCCGCGGTCCCCCTCTTTGTCTACACTGCTACTTTTGCCTACCTGAAGCATCCTTCTTTCTCTTCTCCATCCCTGGACCTCCTGGTGTCGTTTCTGTACTCAGTGGTGCCTCCAGCAGTGAATCCTCTCATCTACAGCCTGAGGAACCAGGAGCTCAAGGTTGCAGTGAGCAATACGTACTTCTGCGCCCAAAAAATGCGCATCAGCCTAACAGGATTCCCATGGTAATTCACAATCCCTTGTTTATATTTGCCTTCATTATTGTTTCCACTGCCACGACTTTGATTTAATAAGAAGTTTTCTTCTTGGCCTGCTGCATATCATTCATGTTTTGGCACACTCAACTCATGTACCTATAGATCAAGGCTCTCTGTTGATAAATACAATAAAGAAGCCAGCAGAAATTCATTTGTCTCCATTCCTTTGTTTTCCCATCTTCACTGAAACGGGGAGAGCAACTCACGTATGCAGGAGCAGTTCAGGGGCCAAGAGCCCAGCTGCACCACGGAGCAGCAGCCTCAGTGTTCACAGGGGGCTGCCCCTCACTGCTCCGTGGGCCTGTCCTCTCATCTGTGTTTGAAAACGGGCTGCTGCTTCCCAGGTCCAATGGCCACAGACGGCAGCAGGACACTGTTGTGGTTTTGTGGTTTTGATGCCGGTATTCCACATCAGAACATCATGCAGGCCGTTAAGGAGTTAATGCTGTGGGAGCAGGGGAGGGGCGGAGCTCCGCACCAGACACCAGGCCCGCGCTTTTTGGTGGCGCGCTCTCCGGGCGGCTGTGAGGAGTTCAGCACGTGTAACGTAAGCTCCCAGTTTTCTGGTTTGGAAATTTTGTCTCTCTCTCTCAATTGTTCAATTTTATTAGATTTAGTAAAGTTACCGTTCCTTCTCAGATCGTGCCGTTGTATTTTTCTTTACAGACCCTCAATCCCTTCTGTTTCCCCTCCCCCTGGAGCGTGCAGCTCTGCTGAGGCGGCCGCGCGGCAGTTGTTGGTTTTTTTTTTTTTTTCCTCTCCCTTTCTTTTTCCCTTCTCGGTTCCCCCTTGGGTTACTGTCACGGATAACACCGTGACACATTATTGGTGGAGAATGCGGGCAATGCATTTTTTGTACTCCACTGTAAAACTGGTGCTGAGTGGACTAAGGGTTTTCATGTACCTTGGAGCATGTTGGCGTCTTTTTAAGCTCCTCATGTTCAGCATGGGAGTCATATCTGCATACAGCTGCTTTAGTGTGCTGATGGGGTTACCCCCCTCCCGCCTAAACAGCCTGGTTAATATGACAGATTATACGGCATTTGGATTGGTTTCCAGGTACTCTTTTCAGGTTTTTACCTATCTTCAAGGTGTCAGCCTGGCAACTGTGTTATCCGTTTTTCTTAATGTACTCACTGTAACAGTAATTTACATCCAGTGGAGGAAGCCTTCCTCACAACCAGAGAGTGTTGAATGGCAGGGAAGGTGGGAAAAGTTAGGGAAGAAATTAGAAGCGTGGGGACCCCCGGTGCAATGTGATTTTGATCTTGAGCACCTGCGGGATCCTGAGAAATTCAGTGAGTGTTTAGGTCAGGAGTCGTGTGACTCAGGCAGATCTGAGAAGGAACAGATTGTTTGGGGCTTGGCTTGTGCTTATCGAGCTATAATTGATATTCTTGAGAGAAATGGTTTCCAAACCGAGGTTCAGAACAAAAATGAAAACCTTGAGGTTAAACCTGACCAGTCACAGGAAGCACCGGCATCCGTGTCGGTTGCCCCTGTGGAAAGCCAGAAATGGAAACGAGTGTCCTCTCGGCTAGAACGGAAAGAAGAAGAAGCAGAGAAAAAAAAGGAAGATCCAGGTGAGGGGCTCTCTTCAGCACCACCACCACCACCACCACCACCTAAAAAGGCCACTAAGGAAGGTGAGAAACGTGGAGACGACAGAGATGAGAAAGAAGAGGAAGATCCAGGTGAGGGGCCCTCCTCAGCACCACCACCACCACCACCACCTAGAAAGGCCACTAAGAAAAGTGTGAGACATGGAGAGGACAGTGATAATGAAGAAATCACCGTTACTACTATTCGTTGGCCCCTAAAGATGACTGAAATCCAGGGTTCAAGAAAGGAGTTTGTATGGCGCTCAGATGAACCTATTGTCACCTGGTTGCTGCGGTGTTGGGACAACGGTGCCAGCAGCGTGTCCCTAGATGGCAACGAAGCCCGCCAACTGGGAAGCATTGCTCGAGACCCAGCTATCGATAGAGGGATTAGTAGATGTTTGAGTGGAGTTGCTACCCTCTGGGAACGAGTACTAGTAGCTGTAAAGGAGAGATTTCCTTACAAAGACGATCTGGAGCCTAAGGTGGAAAGATGGAATACTGTGGAGAAGGGCGTCCAATTTTTGAGAGAAATGGCTGTAGTAGAGATGCTGTACGATCCTACTTTCGTCCCTAACAATCCACACCAGGACCGCGATCCTGAGAAAGCATGGTGTAAAGCTGATGTATATCGGAAGCTCTCAAAAACAGCACCAGAAAGGTACGCAAGTACACTGGTAGCAACATTCAATATACTCGAGGGCCGAAACAGAAGACTCCCATTTCATGAAGTGGTTACTACACTTCAAAACTTTGAACAACAACTTCCACCATCACACGTTTCCATTGCAGCTGTATCATCGGTAGCAGGAGAAGTCAGTGACATAAAGAAAATACTGAAAATGATACTGGAGGAATTGTCCTTACTGATGAACCGGGAGGGACCTGTGGCAGTGTCTGAAACACCGGATGAAGACAGGGATGATCCAAAGAATCTGATGGAGAAACTGATCAAACTGATAAAAGTCTCAGCCATCAAAGGCAACCGCCTCTCTGCTCGAGCAGATGACAGCAGTAACTTCATGTTGCGTGTGTCCATGTGGAGCTTCTTACGAGAAAATGGAGAGGACATGAAGAAGTGGCATAAAAAACCCACCCCTGCACTACGAGAACGTGTGAGAGAATTACAGCAGAGATCAAGCTGCTGAAATTGGAAGTGTCTCAAATAGACGTGAACTGGCAGAACAAAGGAGAGTTATTTTTAGCTCGGTGGGCCCATGAGACCTCGGGCCATCAAGGAAGGGATGCGACCTATAAGTGGGCTAGAGACCGAGGGGTGGACTTAACTATGGATGTCATCGCACAGGTTACCCATGACTGTGATACATGCGCCATAATTAAACAGGCCAGGAGGATGAAACCTCTCTGGCAGGAAGGGAGATGGCAGAAGTATAAATATGGGGAGGCGTGGCAGGTTGATTATATCACCTTGCCGCGATCTCGCAATGGTAAGCGTTATGTGCTCACCATGGTGGAGGCGACCACTGGGTGGCGGGACATTTAAGCATTGGGAGAAAAATCTGTCAGAAGCCACCTGGTTGGTCAACACTAGGGGATCAGTGAACCGAGATGGTCCTACACAATCCAGCTCCCTACAGGGGGACATAAGGTCCCTGTAGTACATGTGAAGAGCATGTTGGGAAAAGCGGTGTGGGTCCTTCCAGCCTCTGGAAAGGGCAAACCCCTCCGTGGAACAGTATTCGCACAGGGACCTGGGTGCACCTGGTGGGTAATGGATAAAAATGGGGATGTCCAGTGTGTACCACAAGGGAATCTGATGCTGGGGGAGTGCAGTCTGTGATTCCATGTGTATATGTATATGTATAGATATGTTTGTATGTAATCTGTGTTATTACTGGTTTTGGTTCTATATAGATATGTGTAAAGCATGATGTGATGATGTGGAATAAGGGGTGGAATGTTGTGGTTTTGTGGTTTTGATGCCGGTATTCCACATCAGAACATCATGCAGGCCGTTAAGGAGTTAATGCTGTGGGAGCAGGGGAGGGGCGGAGCTCCGCACCAGACACCAGGCCCGCGCTTTTTGGTGGCGCGCTCTCCGGGCGGCCGTGAGGAGTTCAGCACGTGTAACGTAAGCTCCCAGTTTTCTGGTTTGGAAATTTTGTCTCTCTCTCTCAATTGTTCAGTTTTATTAGATTTAGTAAAGTTACAGTTCCTTCTCAGATCGTGCCGTTGTATTTTTCTTTACAGACCGTTAAACCCCTCAGTTTTCCCCTCCCCCTGGAGCGTGAGGCTCTGCTTAGGCGGCCGCGTGGCAGTTTTTTTCCCCTCTCCCTTTCTTTTACCCTTCTCGGTTCCCTCTTGGGTTACTGTCACGGATAACACAGTGACAGGCCCCATTGAGTTCTATGGCCCCATTGAGTTCTATGGCCCCATTGATTCCTATGGCCCCATTGGTCCCTATGGCCCCATTGATCACTGTGGCCCCATTGATCCCTGTGGCCCCATTGATCCATATGGCCCCATTGATTCCTATGTCCCCATTGATCGCTGTGGCCCCATTGATCGCTGTGGCCCCATTGATCCCTGTGGCCCCATTGAGATCTATGGCCCCATTGAGTTCTATGGCCCCATTGAGTTCTATGGCCCCATTGATTCCTATGGTCCCATTGATCCCTATGGCCCCATTGAGTTCTATGGCCCCATTGATTCCAATGGCCCAATGATCTCTATGCCCCATTGATTCCTATGGTCCAGTTGATCCCTCTGGCCCCATGGACTTCTATGGTCCCATTGAGATCTATGGCCCCATTGATCCCTATAGCCCCATTGATCCCTATGGCCCCACTGATTCCTATGGCCCCATTGAGTTCTATGGCCTCATTGATTCCTATGGCCCCATTGATCCCTATGACCCCATTGAGTTCTACGGCCCCATTGATCCCTATGGCCCCATTGATTCCTATGGCCTCATTGATCCCTGTGGCCCCATTGATCCCTGTGGCCCCATTGATTCCTGTGGCGCCTTTGATCCCTATGGCTCCATTGATCCCTATGGCTCCATTGATCCCTATGGCCCCATTGAGATCTATGGCCCCATTGAGATCTATGGCCCCATTGATCCCTATGGCCCCATTGATTCCTATGGCCCCTTTGATCCCTATGGCCCCTCTGAGTTCTATGGCCCCTCTGATTCCTATGGCCCCATTGATTCCTATGGCCCCATTGATCCCTATGGTCTCAATGATTCCTATGGCCCCATTGATTCCTATGGCCCCATTGATTCTTATGGTCCCATTGATCCCTATGGCCCCATTGATTCCTGTGGCCCCATTGAGTTCTAGGACCCCATTGATTCCTATGGCCCCATTGATCCCTAAGGCCCTATTGAGTTCTATGGCCCCATTGATTCCAATGGTCCCATTGATCCCTATGGCCCCATTGAGTTCTAAGCCCGCATTGAGTTCTATGGCTCCATTGATTCCTATGGCCCCATTGATCCCTATGGCTCCATTGATCGCTGTGGCCCCATTGATCCCTATGGCCCCATTGATTCCTATGGCCCCATTGATCCCTATGGCCCCATTGAGTTCTATGGCCCCATTGATCCCTATGGCCCCATCGATCCCTATGGCCCCATTGATTCCTGTGGTCCCATTGATCCCTACGGCCCCATTGATTCCTATGGCTTCATTGATCCCTATGGCCACATTGAGTTCTATGGCCCCATTGATTCCTATGGTCTCATTGATCCCTATGGCCTTATTGATTCCTATGGTCCCATCGATCCCTATGGCCCCATTGATCCCTATGGTCCCATTGATCCCTATGGCCCCATCGATCCCTATGGCCCCATTGAGTTCTATGGCTCCATTGATTCCTATGGCCCCAATGATTCTAATGGCCCCATTGAGTACTATGGCCCCATTGATTCCTATGGCCCCATTGATCCCTATGGCCCCACTGATTCCTATGGCCCCATTGATCCCTATGGCCCCATTGAGTTCTATGGCCTCATTGATTCCTATGGCCCCATTGATCCCTATGGCCCCATTGAGTTCTACGGCCCCATTGATTCCTAAGGCCCAATGATCCCTATGTCCCCATTGAGTTCTAAGGCCCCATTGATCCTTATGGCCCCATTGATTCCTATGGCCTCATTGATCCCTGTGGCCCCATTGATCCCTGTGGCCCCATTGATTCCTGTGGCGCCATTGATCCCTGTGGCTCCATTGATCCCTATGGCTCCATTGATCCCTATGGCCCCATTGAGATCTATGGCCCCATTGAGATCTATGGCCCCATTGATCCCTATGGCCCCATTGATTCCTATGGCCCCTTTGATCCCTATGGCCCCTCTGAGTTCTATGGCCCCTCTGATTCCTATGGCCCCATTGATTCCTATGGTCCCATTGATCCCTATGGTCTCAATGATTCCTATGGCCCCATTGATTCCTATGGCCCCATTGATTCCTATGGTCCCATTGATCCCTATGGCCCCATTGATTCCTGTGGCCCCATTGAGTTCTAGGACCCCATTGATTCCTATGGCCCCATTGATCCCTAAGGCCCCATTGAGTTCTAAGCCCCCATTGAGTTCTATGGCTCCATTGATTCCTATGGCCCCATTGATTTCAATAGCTCCATTGATCGCTGTGGCCCCATTGATCCCTATGGCCCCATTGATTCCTATGGCCCCATTGATCCCTATGGCCCCATTGAGTTCTATGGCCCCATTGATCCCTATGGCCCCATCGATCCCTATGGCCCCATTGATTCCTGTGGTCCCATTGATACCTATGGCCCCATTGAGTTCTATGGCCCCACTGACTCCTATGGCCCCATTGATTCCTATTGTCCCATTGATTCCTGTGGCCCCATTGAGTTCTATGACCCCATTGATTCCTATGGCCCCATTGATCCCTATGGCCCCATTGATCCATATGGCCCCATTGATTCCTATGGCTTCATTGATCCCTATGGCCACATTGAGTTCTATGGCCCCATTGATTCCTATGGTCTCATTGATCCCTATGGCCTTATTGATTCCTATGGTCCCATCGATCCCTATGGCCCCATTGATCCCTATGATCCCATTGATCCCTATGGCCCCATCGATCCCTATGGCCCCATTGAGTTCTATGGCTCCATTGATTCCTATGGTCCCATTGATTCCTATGGCCCCATTGAGTACTATGGCCCCATTGATTCCTATGGCCCCATTGATCCCTATGGCCCCCTGATTCCTATGGCCCCATTGATTCCTATGGCCCCATTGATCTGTATGGCCCCATTGATTCATATGGCCCCATTGATTCCTATGGCCCCACTGATTCCTATGGCCCCATTGAGTTCTATGCTCCATTGATCCCTGTGACCCCAT
This sequence comes from Callipepla californica brunnescens, assembly GCA_023055505.1. Lineage (NCBI taxonomy): Eukaryota > Metazoa > Chordata > Aves > Galliformes > Odontophoridae > Callipepla > Callipepla californica. Next base: position 67,867,878 of record JALIRH010000003.1, read on the forward strand.
TGATCCCTGTGGCGACATTGATCCATAGATTCATAGATTCATGAGGTTGGAAATGACCTACAACATCATCAAGTCCAACCATCCTCATACCACCATCCCTACCCACCAAGGTACTAAATCAAATCCCTCAGCACCTCATCTAAACGCTTCTTGAACAGCGCTAGGGACGGTGCCTCAACCCCCTCCCTAGGTAGGCCATTCCAGTGCCGGACCACTCTCTCAGAGAAAAAATTTTTCCTCATGTCTAATCTAAATCTTCCCCGGCACAACTTGTGGCCATTCCCTCTCGTCCTGTCATTAGTTACCTGGGAGAAGAGGCCGACCCCCTCCTCACCACAGCCTCCCTTCAGGAAGTGGTAGAGTGTGATGAGGTCTCCTCTGAGCCTCCTTTTTCCCAAACTAAACAATCCCAGCTCCCTCAGCCGCTCCTGGTCACGCTTGTGCTCCAGAGCCCACACAGCTTTGTCGCCCTTCTCTGAACACGCTCCAGGGCCTCGATGTCTCTCTTGTAGTGAGGGGCCCAACACTGAACACAGTACTCGAGGTACAGGGGATGATCCCCTCCCTGCTCCTGCTGGCCACGCTGTTCCTAATCCAGGCCAGGATGCCGTTGGCCTTCTTGGCCACCTGGGCACACTGCCGGCTCACGTTGGGCATCAACCAACACCCCCAGGTCCTTTTCCTCTGTACACTCCTCAAGCCGTTCTGCCCCAAGCCTATAGCATTGCATGGGGTTATTGTGGCCAAATACAGCACCCGGCACTTGGCCTTATTGAACCTCGTCCCATTGAGCTCAGCCCAACTGTCCAGCCTATCCAGATCCCACTGAAGGGCCTCCTTACCCTCAGGCACATCCACACATCCTCCCAACTCGGTGTCATCCGCAAACTTACTGAGGGTGCACTCAATCCCTTCATCCAGGTCATCAATAAAGAGATTAAACAGTACGGGCCCCATTACCGACCCCTGGGGGACACCACTCGTGAGAGGACGCCAGCTGGACTTAACACCGTTCGCCACCACGACAGTATAAACATATATATCTTTACACAAATATACAAATATAGATTTATTTATATAAATATATAAGTTTATCTTTCTATATGAATACATAAATTTATCTTTTGATGTAAATATATAAAAGTATGCTTCTGAAAAGAGCTGTCAGGCTCCAGAACGTGCGGCCCGGGGAGGTGTTGCAGACACCGACCCCGGGGCTGTGAAGGAGCGTTTCGCCCTTGCGCTGAGGGCCACGGTTCAGTAGAACTGCTGGGGACGGCGTGACCTCGTAGGTTGGGTTCTCCGAACGCTGCTGCCAATTGCCCAGCCCTCCAGTTTGGCGAGATCTCTCAGCAGGACGTCCTAAGGGAGTCAGGAGCTCACCCCAAATCCGTGCGATCCGCAAACCTGCTCAGTGTGTGCCACGGATTTATGATTTTGGGGCATTGGTATTCCACATCGTAACATCATGGAGTGCATGAAGAGTCAAAGAGTCAGGGCTCCAGCTCCGCGGATCATCAGTAGTTATGGGTGTACCTGTCCCAGAAGAGAAGAACTCCATTCCCCAGAGCACTGTGCGATGCTTTGTATTTTTATGTATTTTCTGCTCAGAGGAAAAGATATCAACTGCTCGTGTGTCACGGGACACTCTCTTTCCTTCGGGATCACTCGGCAGTGGGTGCTCGCTGCCGTTCGCCTTCAGCGTTAGCGTAAGGCCTTCGGTTTATCAGACATTCTCTTGCTCATTTTATTTGATTCATTAGCCTCAATTCCAATTAGATCGTATTAGATTGTGTCATTTTGCTGCCTGAGATCTTATTTAGTGAATTAGCTTTCCTCCTCAGATCGTTGCCGCTGCTTTGTTCCTAGGCCCATCTCCCTTTTCCCTTTCCCCTTTCCTGGGCCGTGGGTCCCCCACACCAATGGTCGCGGAACCGTGCCGACTCAGCCCGGTAAACCGTTGACAGCGTGCCTTCAGGTCCCGCACCCAGGTCAATTATGAAAGCATTACGAACCACTGGCCGTGAGATTTCTGTTCTCCCACGGCTAGCTGCCGTCGCAAGGCCGGCCCAGCTCCGTGCTTCGTTAGCGCCAGGGACTTGCTGGAGCAGATCATTGGAAGCCACGGTTACAGGTTGACAAAGAACTGTAATGGTGGCTATGATGCTGAGAAATCCCTTCTTTGTCTCACGAAGCAGAAAGGCCATGCCCTGATCCCCGGAGCCATGGAGGGGAGATCCTGTCCCTCATGCTGGCACAGGGCCCTTCCTGGGGCATTGAGATGGAGGTTTGTGTGATGTCAAATGAGAGACAAGGGAACAGCAGCACTCTGCGTGGGGTGCAAGATATTGCGAGGCCCAAGTCCCACGTGGGCAATGTGTCTCATCATAGGATTTGGATGTGAGAAGGGCCCAGTCTGAACAAGCACTCAATCACAATGGAACTTTGAACTTCAGATCTCTCAGGCCCAAGGTGGAGGGATGTATGGGAACTGCTGAATCACGGCCTGAACCACTGATGGATCACCTGAGGCAAGCCCTGAGTCAGCTGCAGGGGCACAACTGAGTGTGATTGGAAGGGGTGCAGTTTGACTCCACCTCTCCCAGACCTCATTGAAGGGCTGACCACCAGCAGGGAAGGATCTCTTGTTGGAGATCCCTCCCTGGTGGAGTTATCGGCAAGCCTCAACCATCACCAAGGTGAGCCAATCTCTTCTGCTATTTGTTTGTATACCATCTACTTAAAGCCTACCGAAAATATACCACCTTTCGCACCATTTCCTTGAGTGCTTTCCTCGGGGTTATTTGACCTACAGAGGTGGTTTGTTTTCCTGCTCCAGCAATTAATCGGACAGGCCTCGGTGCCCCGATCCTTTAAAAAAAAACACCCTCCAATCTTTCAAACTTTGCGTGGACCGCTCCTCATCTTTCTGCATCACTTAGAGAAAAAGAAGAAGTCATTCTCTTTACGGGATTACTGTCACCATATTAAGAATCCTTTCCATCTCACACGTGCGGAAGAGCTCCTTCACCTCCTTGAATACTTTTAGCCCTCCTTTTGATGCCTAATTAAGTTGTAATCAATCCTTTGCAGCATTGCATCTCCCACTTTGTCATCCTGTGATGCATGAGGGCAGCTGAGCCTTATGGTTTTAGGTAAGCGAGAAACAGTTCTTGTCGTTAAGGGCACGCTTTTCTTTCACACTTTGAAATGCCATTTCTCAGTCCTTAAAAGCATTCCCTTCTTCACCGACCGTGGCTTGTGAAGAAGGAAAGTCAGCTTTAGGATGTTTGGGATTTTGTTTTTAGGCCACACTGATCGACTCGGCGCTTCTTAGGAATTACCCATTTATTACTTAGGCAGAAATTGACGACAGGAAAATGCTCAGCGGGAATGCCAGGTTTGGCACACCCGGATCAGAAATCCCAAAACCTGCACGATTTCTGACTTCTTCGTGTTTGATGCACCGTTACCTCTGCCAAACGAAGGCAAGACGCTGAGTTATGAGACGACGGTAAATGTGACGTGCCAGGAACGCATTACAAAGAGAACAGTTCCGTGGTAAAACAGTGAAGGAAGGATAACCACGCAATGGCCCCAACATCTTGTTTGTTGGAACTGCTGCTCCGTTGAGCTGCCAGGTGCCTATTTTGAAGGCATGTGGTTTGGCTAATATTTCACAATTGCACATATTTTTTTTTCATGTTATCCTGTATAGGATGTATACGTTGTCTGCATGCATATGCAGGACATCCCAGAATACACAGCTGCTGTGTCGCAACAGCTCAGTGCTCTCTGCTGCTGACCAACAGTGCTTTATCACTGCGCTCTCCTACGTACACACAGTGATATAAAATACCTAACGCCACACAAGAAACACCAGCTTTTTCACAAGTGTTTACCGCACAGAAAAAAGAAAAAAACAAAAACAAATGCATGCCAGCAGTGAACGCTCACAATGGCAAGCTGAACTGTTTGTCATCCCTTGGTCTGCACCTCAAGCTGATTCTCCTGGAGTTGCGTCTGAGTGCTTTTGAAGACCTTTGCAGACAAGCTGAGGTACGGCTGTAAGGCCTGTGGGAAGAGGAGCTGGGAGCAATGGGTGCTCTCTAGGGGACAAGGGGAGGGCCAGGGTCCATCACCTTAGCCAGCACCAGGGCAGCCAGGGGCACCAAAGCAGCCACAGGGGCCCATCCCTAGCGCTGTTCAAGAAGCATTTAGATGAGGTGCTAAGGGATTGGATTGAGTAGTTTGGTGGGTAGGGATGGTGGTAGGAGGACAGTTGGACTAGATGATCTTGTAGGTCCTTTCCAACCTCATGAATCTATGAAATTGGTCCACTGGGTGAGCTCAGTGGCCCCATAGCCAGGCAGGACTGTGTGGAGCTGGAGCCCAGCCTGGCTGCAGCCTCACTAAAGCAGGAGCTGATGGTCCTGGTATGAGGAGGGGCCTGATCAGCTCCAGGATACCCAAGTGGGTCAGGCCGAGCGGTTTGAGTCCTCAGGCCCTGACATTATCTCACCGAGAGGACACAATAAAATAATGCACGGGGTTGTTCATGTGCTTTGCAGGTATTGAGATCTGTCTGAAAAATTGGTTTATATTGGTTTATACAGTCAGCAGTCAATTCCATATGTGCAGCTTTGCACATATACATACCACATTACTGAGATGTCGATGACATCTGAGCACCTCAGCAAAATCAGTCCCTGCCAATAACCGATATAACAGCTAAGTTTCCTTTCCCCTTTTTTTCCTTCCTTTCCCCTTTTTTTTTTCCTTCCTTTCCCCCCTTTTTCCTTCCTTCCTTTCCCCCCTTTTTCCTTCCCTTCCCCTTCTCTTCTGCAAACGTTGATTGTGTCCTCCTACTGTTCCTGTTGTCTCCCCCAATCTTGTTGTTCCCCCTGAACCTCCACCATAACATTTTGTTATTCCCCTCAACCCCAAACTACTTTATAACATGTTTTTGTTTCATGGAATTTTCTGGGCCCCGATGATGCATGCGCATCAGGACCGGGGGGAGGTGGGAAGCCCTCATCCTGCTGCGCATGCTGATCCCAACCCCCGTGGACCGGAGCAGCGGACGGCGTGGACTTCATCTCTGGTATAATCAACAAAGGATCACACCTCGATACTGATCTGAATCCACGTTGCTGTCTTTGCCTTGAGAACCCTAATTCTGGCTTTTGTTCTGACATTCATTTTTTGTCCTTGTAGATGTTTGCCGTGGAAACGTTTGCTGCGTCTCTCTACTGATCCGTCCGGGCCTCAAACTACTTTGTGCCAACACAAAGCGTAGGAGAGCTGCATCTCCTTCCCTCCTGAGTGCAGCCTTCATCCTCCAGCGCCCTTCTCCTGACACCCTCATTTCCAGCAGGCAAGGAATCAAGAGTGCCCTCGTTTGCTGCATGTCCCAGCTCCCCTCCCAGCTTCGGCAGTGCCTCCCAGCCCACCAAACCTGGCCGTCCCCACCGTGCCCCGTGCCGCCGCTGAGTCCCTTCCAGTCTATGCCGACCTCAGCTGAAATACAGAGCAGGGAGAGAGCCTCAGAAAGATCCGGGCCAAGAGATGTGTGGGAGAAGTCCAGTTGTCATGGGGAGGTGAAGGGGTGGGAAAAGATCCCAATTTCTAAGTGACAAACTGAGATGTTGTGGTGGAAGAAGCTGTGTGCTTGGCAGTGGAAGAGCACAGCCACTCAGGAACCAACTGAACGATGTCCCTCCGGCATTTCACCCCTTTTAACTTCGCCTGCTGTAACCAAACTTTTACTTTTCTACCTCTCCTCCAAAACAACAACAAAAAATGACAACTCACTTGTTTCTCTCGCGCCACGATCTTCCTGTCCTGTTCATGGATCTGATCGTTCTTCAATTCCAGAACGTGTCTGAAGCTCCTCAGATTTTCTTCTAAGGGCAGATACGGAGCTTTTGCCATCTAGGAAACGTGCCAGCAATTTGTCTGTGTCGGCCACAAATGCATCTTCAGCCGTGAGGTGAAGATTCCCAAAAGTCTACCCAGCGGTTTAGGACTGATGGTGCAATGAAGGGCAGATGGAGGCGGCCTCCCTCAGCCGATCTGAACCCTGACATTCTCCTGTGGCACACCCCTTTCTGTGGGCAGCCGCTGGAACCTTCCTCATGGCCTGCCTCGTGGTTCGATGCTGCTGATCCATGGCTTTCTGGACGTCTTGGACTGTGACCCACACTAGTGAGCTGCCTTGGAGTAGCGGGCGTTAACATCACGGTGACACAGCAAAATCTGTCCTGTCATTATATAAACTAAGTACTGCAGCAGGTATGGAAGGCGCTGACGCTACCTGTCTCCATGGCCAAGCCGTTTTCAGACACTTGTGCTCCTTTCCTAAGGAGTTTTCCCCCCTAAAAGCCTCCAGAGCCCCTCACCCACCCTACTATGTCCATTCCCCATCCCCCACCATCTTGCTTACGTGGCTGTGCTGTGACCACGCTGAAATGACCCAAATTAAAGAAAACCCATTTTAGGTTTCTTTCATTTCAGGTAAATAATTGCAGAAAGTGTTCGCTTGCACACTGTAAATTAATAACTTGGCCCCAGTAGACAGCAGCTGAACAAATATTTAATGGCCAGACAGGTCCGTCCACAGAAGCCGAGGAAAAAAATGAGGCAGTGCAGAGAACATCAGAGAAGTTTGCTCAGAATGTGAACAGGACGAGTGTGAAAAGACGAGAAGTAAAGAGAAAGAGAGGAAGAAGATGAACGCGTGAGATAGAGCACAGGGAATGTTTCGGAAACGGAGCTACACAGGTTGGGTGAGAGAACAGAGGATAGAGGGAAGACCACTGACAGCAGCCCTGCGCTGAGGTGTGTTCAGGACAAAGCCATCGGCGTCGATGTTCCCACAGGATTCAAGATCTGGGGTCATGACTGAGGTGTGAGCCCCCGGCCTCGGGGTGGGACCCCATTGCTAACACTGCTGTGTGCCATACGCAGAAGCACAGATCTCGATGGCTACGTAACAATAGTTGCCAACTACCTTCACCTGTTCCTCACTGTTTTTGTTCAAAGCCTCCTCAGACGGGTTTGCTTTGGCCTTCAGGGACTGGCTCTGGAAGGGGAGGGTGCCTACCTGGTCCTGGAGGAGAGGAGAAATGAGCACACTGCTGTATTATCGATCACCCCTCTCACATTCACACAGCCCAGTCTGAGCTGTGCCACCACCAGGGGAGATGACCACGGCTCAGAAACCACTGCCAGGCGAACTTTTAACACAAGGACACTTGAACGTACGATGGGCTTATCGTAACGAAGTGCCTAGGGGGAGCCCGAGATCCCTGCAATGCCTGCAGCTAGCTGGCAGTGGCTGCCACTGCTCCGTGACGTGTCTTCAGTGCTAAATCACCCCGTCACCTCGGCACGAATAAGAACAACCACACCTCCTCCAGACAGCGGGCGTTTATGGCGCGGGCGTGAAAGAGATCTGCTGAACAGTTCCTGCGGTCTGAACAGATTCTCATCGTGCTTCCTCTACCTTTGTAGGCAACATTCCATCCTGCTCGGGGGCTCCTGAGAGGATAATGAGCAGCCGTGAGTTAACGGAGTGGGCTTTGAATGGCATCTCGGAGCTACTGGTGGGAACAATGTGCTATTTTAAGCAGTCTCATTTCTGTTCCCATGAAAGGCATCCCTGCGCCTTCCATACACCTGCAAAAGCTGCGGTCGCTGCGAGGCCACGTTCTGTGTTTTGTGTTTGTCATTTCTCAGCTGTAACGCTGCATCAGTGTGCGCTGCAGGATAGGCTGACACACCTGGAGCTGCCAATGCTGCACGAGGAGCACAGTGACGAGTGCTGCGTGTAACAGTACGCACCAGTTGGGGTTTTTCTAAATCGTAATGATCTCTGACCAGGCAATCAAACAGAGCTGGCACTTTGTGCTCACACAAGGTTTCCAAAGTTAACACGGACCCCAGCTGCGCTTTTCTCCCTCTAGGTCTGCCTGCTCTTCCCTTCCAGACGCTGTATAATTCGAATCAGGCAAAGCAGGGAGAAGAGCCCAAGGGGCAGCATGGCTGCTCATCTTTGGATGGAGCAGAAGAGGCCTTCAGAGAAGCTGAGCCTGGCTGGCTGGCTGGCTGTGCTGGTGGGATGTGTGGGGACCCACGGGAGCCGTGGCCTCGCAATGGGCGCCACAAACTACAGCTGGGAGGAAGCGAGGACCCAGTGTGCTCTGCCAGCACCGCTGTGGGGTGGGAAATAACAGAACTGCTAACCTGGAGGCACGGCCGCATCTGTTCAAAGCTTTCCTTTAATTGTGTTTTCTCCAGTTCGCAAGCAGCAGCCAGTTCTGGGGAAGACACACAGACACGACATCGCTAAGTGAAGTCCAGCAGAGCAGGGGATGCGAGCACAGAGGCTGGGAGCCAGGCACCGCATGGGAAACAGCTTCAGGGCACGGAGGTTGAGGAAGAAACCAGCAGTAACACGCCATGGGGTTCTGGGAGAGCTGCTTTGAGGATCAGCATTTCCCAGCCTTGCAGCGGTCCCTCTACGTCTGCGTGGTCAAATTTGGATTTCTCACATCTGTCAGCTCCCAGGGGCTGTGATCCAAAAAGGTTCAGTATAAAAGCGGGCAAACAACCACGGCAGGGTGAGTATCTCCAAGCCAAGGGGTTTGAAAGTGGGTACATTGACGAGTTTGGATTGCAGTTTCTTTGGGGAGATAAAAAGGGGAGCCAGCAGCTTGGACGCAAAAAGGCAAATAACGGTGCTTGGCCAGGAGCTGCGGAGGACCTGTAAGGTTTAACGACGCTGTCACACCCTGGAGACAAAATGTCCTCTATTTCTAGTACATGATTAAGGGTTTCACTGCTAGAAAAGTTGCCTCGGACTGATTAATAACCAGATGTTAATCAACAAAGTGGAATAGTTTACCCTCCAACCCAAGGGCATGAGACTGGCATTCGGTACTGTGTGGGAACTGCTGAATCACGGCCTGAACCACTGATGGATCACCTGAGGCGAGCACTGAGTCAGCTGCAGGGCCACAGGTGAAGGTAACGTACCTGTGTGACTGGAAGGGGTGGGGTCTGGCTCCACCTCTCCCAGACCCCATTGAAGGGCTGACCACCACCACAGAAGGATCTCTGGTTGGGGATCCCTCTGTAGTGGAGTAATCAGCGAGCCTCAACCGTCATCATGGTGAGCCTCTCTTTCCTTACTAGTTATCTGTATGTCATCTACTTAAGCCCATCTAAAATATACCGTCTTCGGCACTATTTCTTTTGGGTGCTATTCTTGGGGGTTATTTGCCCTACAAGTAATTAAATGTTAGAGGAAGCACCGTGAATGTGATTGTTTTCAGAGTAATCCTGAAGTAGGTGGTTTACTTTTTGGTACTGATAAAGAGATGCTTAGGCTTCATACTAATCTAAAGTTTTAGTCGTTCTGATTAATATGAGTTCTTCTACTGAGAGGAAGAAATGCACTTTGTCTCAATGTTGCCTTCAGATTTTTCCATTACTCCTGAAGCCAGACCGTGCAACGTGTTTTTGGTCAGAATAATTTACAACAGGCTCAGGAGGGAAGACCAAGTTTCCCTACAGCACAGCAGGGAGGCGGGGGAGGATCGACAACTGGCTGAGTGATATGCTCCTCCAGTGCTGATTCTCCTAAAATAAATGGGTTATCATCACTGAATTCTGGGCTTAAAGGCAAATACAGGGAAAAAAAAAAATAGCTCTGGAAGTGCTTTTGTTTCTGTAATGCGATCAACAAAAGCCCGGAGGCACTTTTGTGCCTTCTTGGAGAAGCAGAACAGCTGACGTTCTCAGGTTAGTCTGAGCTGTGTCAGAAAACTGTTCGGAGCAGTGTTGACTTGCTTGGAAATCAATCTTTGCACTGAGTGTTCTAGCAAGAAGTTATACTGGGGACGAGGGATTCGGAAATAGTGCATCAGGCGCTGTTTGTTTCCTCTGCTTTTATTTCACTCAAACTTCGTGAAAATGCGTGCCTGAAATTTTCTGTTCTCCGAGTAGGAATGTTACTGGAGAAGAGCCTTGGGCAGACTGCTCCGCAGCAGAAGGAGGAGTGGCAGGCCCTCTGACTGGAGGGGCTTTGTAACAGACGTGCTCCGTGTTTCCCCAGATGACTTGAGGGGAAGGAATTCACAAAGAGCCATTCCGGGACACGGCAGCGTTTCTCTGACGGAGGACTTGGATGCTTGGTGAGATGGACGAGTGCAAATTGAGGAGAAACAGAAGCACCTGAGGGAAGGGACAGTGATGCCTGGCTTTGAACACAAGGCTAAGCTTTCTCCGGAGATGCTGAGGATTAGAAAGAGAGTGAGTGGTAGAAAACATAATACTGCTTTTATTTATTTTTTTCTCTCTTGATTTGCTTCCTTGAGGCCTCGTGTAATCACACAAGGGTTAGAGCCAGTCTTCTGGCCTACGGCAGCCTTTACAATAAAGTAAGCTGACCTAGGGATGGCAGGGGGTCAAACAGCAATTTATTTTTACTGTAACAAATATACCAGGACGTAGAATTCCTTTCCACTTCTGAAAGGTGAAGTGGAATGATCAAAGCATTAGATATCCGGAGCCTAGCATTCCTGCTGCCCGAGTTCTTCCCGCTGCCGCTGTTCACAGCATTTGTTTTTCTGTTGTGATTTGATAGGCCTCTGGGTTTCTGATCAAAGAAACTTGTAAGGACAAATACAATTCTGTAGCTCTTCCAATGCATTGTTTTTTTGTTTTCTCAGCTTCAGAACATGAGGTTCAACTCCACCTCGTTGGCATTTTAACCAGACTTTCTCAGGACATTGCTGCAACAGCTACAGCTACCCCAGTGTGATACTGCAGGGGATACCCTGGGGGAGGGTGACCAGCCCACAGAAAAGATTAAGGGCTGGGAAGAAACACTGTCCTAGGACTATCAAGACAGCACTTGCACTCAAATTTTAATATTTTTCAGCTATCATTTCGCTGCTTGAAGTGGAAGTACATTAAGAGGTGTTTTTTTTGTGTGTTAGAAGAAAATGCATCTGAGAGAGTAGATGAATTTCCTAGTAGTGATGAGCCTTAAGCTGCTTTATCTGGGAAACAGGTCCTTCTTCCATTAATGTTCCTTTGGGTGAAAGTGGTTTAACTGCTGATCTTGGAATACAAGCAGACTGGCTGGCTGGCCGGCATCACTTTGCTCTGTAACTCGGACCCTCTTTACCTCTGGGGAAGAGGGAGGGGCTGTTCTAGTTGAGCTTTTGAGTCCGACACAAGCGCATATTGTACTACTTGTGCCGGACTGCAGAATCTGGGACAGAGGAAAAGAAAATCCTCCACTGGACTGCAGTCCACATTCAACATGTTGAAAATATTGTTAGAAAACTCCTGCTTAATTTAGGCAGAGACTTAGGGCGAGTGTTAGTCACTTAGTCCTACAGGCTATCACTTGTGTTCTCCATCAGTAGCGTGTCATCACAGACCAGACAGACGCCTGACCTCGTCCTTGGTCACTTAAAAAGTACAGAGCTGAGCCTTACTCTGGTTGGGCCTTGCTCATTTAAGCTGAGAAGCAACTCTTAAAACCTCTCACGCTTTCCAAACTGTCCAAGACTTCGTAAAATTCTGGCGTAGCTCCTTGCACTTGGTAACTGGTCGAGGAGGTCTTATCCTACTTAACTACAGCTTGTAGGAATGATTCCCGTGCCAAACTCCTGCAGAGCAGAGGAGCATCTCCCCAGGCACGTGTCCATCGCACTCTGCAAAGCACAGTGGCTGAGAGTGAATGCCTGGAGCTGTGTGCAATGCAGCCTGTGAGGCTGGGAAGGAGTTGGCTTTCCCTCAGTGAGATGCCATTGTTAGGAAATATCTCCCTGAGGTCCTTCAGAGCTCTGAGCTGACCTTCAGGATGCAAATCTTTCCCATAGCCTGAAGAACAAAGTCCAGGGAAGAAGCAGAGAGAGCTGTGTGCATGGAAATGCTGTGGGGTTGGTGAAATGAATGTTAGGTGTCCTTTGTAAGAAGGGCAGTGATGAGATCTTGCTCACGTCCCTTGAGAAAGGGTGAGCGTTGTGTGATGCGCAGTCGTTTCCTCTTCTCTCAGCAGGGTCTGGCTTCTTTGAAAGGTAACACGGGAGTCTATTCTCCTTCCATCTCCAAACTTTGCTGTTTCACAGCAACTGGAAAGAAGCCCAGCGAGCTCCCCTTAACCTGCATGAAGCAGCAGTGAATCCCTTTGCCTCTCAGGTCTCAGTCACAGCCATTCACACTGAGTGCAGCAGAAGTGCTCAGGATTTCTGACTTCACCGAGCACCCTTTGGGCATCATGAGTAGGATGAGACCACGGAGGAGAAAAAGCATCCCTACAACTTTGATTTGCAACGCACGTCTTTCTTGTGTCAGTTGCACAGACGCCTACAAGTACTTCTGCTGTAGAAGTGATCTCATCTGACCAACTCTGAAAAGAAAACCTGTGACCACAGCACCAACACGTTCCTCACAGGGACATGGCTGTTTCCTTCCGAGAAGGAAGGCAGAGGCCTTCGTGGCAGACACAACCTCATGAAGTGTAGCTTACATCACTGACCTCAAGAAGCATTTTCCCCATTGCAAGACCTGTCACTGACTTTTGTACTCCTTGACCAGGTCCTCATGCCCACAGGTGCTGATACCCAGCAGTACCAAATGCCCAACAGCAGCTCCATCAGCGAGTTCCTCCTGCTGGCGTTGGCAGACATGCGGCAGCTGCAGCTCCTGCACTTCTGGCTCTTCCTGGGCATCTCCCTGGCTGCCCTCCTGGGCAACGGCCTCAGCAGCACAGCCGCAGCCTGCGACCACGACCTGCACACCCCCATGTACCTCTTTGTCCTCAACCTCGCCCTCCTCGACCTGGGCTGCATCTCCACCACTCTCTCCAAAGCCGCGGCCAATGCCCTCTGGGACACCAGGGCCATCTCCTACTTGGGATGTGCTGCACAGGTCTTCTTCTTTCTTTCTTTCTACTTCTTTCTTCGTCTCAGCAGAGTATTCCCTTCTCGCAGTCAAGTCCTATGACCGCTTTGTTGCCATCTGCAATCCCCTGCACTACGGGACCCTCCTGGGCAGCAGAGCTTGTGTCACCGTGGCAGCAGCTGCCTGGGGCACTGGGTTTTTCTATTCCCTGCTGCACGCTGCCAATACATTTTCACTGCCACTCTGCCAAGGCAATGTTTTGAATCTATTCTTCGGTGAAATCCCTCAAATGTTAAAGCTCTCCTGCTCGCAGCCATACCTCAGGAAAGTTTGGCTTATTGTGGTTAGTGTCTCTTTGTATCTTGGGTGCTTTGTTTTCATTGTGCTGTCCTACGTGCAGATCTTCAGGGCAGTGCTGAGGATGCCCTCTGTGCTCGGCCGGCACAAAGCCTTCTCCACGTGCCTCCCTCACCTGGCCGCGGTCCCCCTCTTTGTCTACACTGCTACTTTTGCCTACCTGAAGCATCCTTCTTTCTCTTCTCCATCCCTGGACCTCCTGGTGTCGTTTCTGTACTCAGTGGTGCCTCCAGCAGTGAATCCTCTCATCTACAGCCTGAGGAACCAGGAGCTCAAGGTTGCAGTGAGCAATACGTACTTCTGCGCCCAAAAAATGCGCATCAGCCTAACAGGATTCCCATGGTAATTCACAATCCCTTGTTTATATTTGCCTTCATTATTGTTTCCACTGCCACGACTTTGATTTAATAAGAAGTTTTCTTCTTGGCCTGCTGCATATCATTCATGTTTTGGCACACTCAACTCATGTACCTATAGATCAAGGCTCTCTGTTGATAAATACAATAAAGAAGCCAGCAGAAATTCATTTGTCTCCATTCCTTTGTTTTCCCATCTTCACTGAAACGGGGAGAGCAACTCACGTATGCAGGAGCAGTTCAGGGGCCAAGAGCCCAGCTGCACCACGGAGCAGCAGCCTCAGTGTTCACAGGGGGCTGCCCCTCACTGCTCCGTGGGCCTGTCCTCTCATCTGTGTTTGAAAACGGGCTGCTGCTTCCCAGGTCCAATGGCCACAGACGGCAGCAGGACACTGTTGTGGTTTTGTGGTTTTGATGCCGGTATTCCACATCAGAACATCATGCAGGCCGTTAAGGAGTTAATGCTGTGGGAGCAGGGGAGGGGCGGAGCTCCGCACCAGACACCAGGCCCGCGCTTTTTGGTGGCGCGCTCTCCGGGCGGCTGTGAGGAGTTCAGCACGTGTAACGTAAGCTCCCAGTTTTCTGGTTTGGAAATTTTGTCTCTCTCTCTCAATTGTTCAATTTTATTAGATTTAGTAAAGTTACCGTTCCTTCTCAGATCGTGCCGTTGTATTTTTCTTTACAGACCCTCAATCCCTTCTGTTTCCCCTCCCCCTGGAGCGTGCAGCTCTGCTGAGGCGGCCGCGCGGCAGTTGTTGGTTTTTTTTTTTTTTTCCTCTCCCTTTCTTTTTCCCTTCTCGGTTCCCCCTTGGGTTACTGTCACGGATAACACCGTGACACATTATTGGTGGAGAATGCGGGCAATGCATTTTTTGTACTCCACTGTAAAACTGGTGCTGAGTGGACTAAGGGTTTTCATGTACCTTGGAGCATGTTGGCGTCTTTTTAAGCTCCTCATGTTCAGCATGGGAGTCATATCTGCATACAGCTGCTTTAGTGTGCTGATGGGGTTACCCCCCTCCCGCCTAAACAGCCTGGTTAATATGACAGATTATACGGCATTTGGATTGGTTTCCAGGTACTCTTTTCAGGTTTTTACCTATCTTCAAGGTGTCAGCCTGGCAACTGTGTTATCCGTTTTTCTTAATGTACTCACTGTAACAGTAATTTACATCCAGTGGAGGAAGCCTTCCTCACAACCAGAGAGTGTTGAATGGCAGGGAAGGTGGGAAAAGTTAGGGAAGAAATTAGAAGCGTGGGGACCCCCGGTGCAATGTGATTTTGATCTTGAGCACCTGCGGGATCCTGAGAAATTCAGTGAGTGTTTAGGTCAGGAGTCGTGTGACTCAGGCAGATCTGAGAAGGAACAGATTGTTTGGGGCTTGGCTTGTGCTTATCGAGCTATAATTGATATTCTTGAGAGAAATGGTTTCCAAACCGAGGTTCAGAACAAAAATGAAAACCTTGAGGTTAAACCTGACCAGTCACAGGAAGCACCGGCATCCGTGTCGGTTGCCCCTGTGGAAAGCCAGAAATGGAAACGAGTGTCCTCTCGGCTAGAACGGAAAGAAGAAGAAGCAGAGAAAAAAAAGGAAGATCCAGGTGAGGGGCTCTCTTCAGCACCACCACCACCACCACCACCACCTAAAAAGGCCACTAAGGAAGGTGAGAAACGTGGAGACGACAGAGATGAGAAAGAAGAGGAAGATCCAGGTGAGGGGCCCTCCTCAGCACCACCACCACCACCACCACCTAGAAAGGCCACTAAGAAAAGTGTGAGACATGGAGAGGACAGTGATAATGAAGAAATCACCGTTACTACTATTCGTTGGCCCCTAAAGATGACTGAAATCCAGGGTTCAAGAAAGGAGTTTGTATGGCGCTCAGATGAACCTATTGTCACCTGGTTGCTGCGGTGTTGGGACAACGGTGCCAGCAGCGTGTCCCTAGATGGCAACGAAGCCCGCCAACTGGGAAGCATTGCTCGAGACCCAGCTATCGATAGAGGGATTAGTAGATGTTTGAGTGGAGTTGCTACCCTCTGGGAACGAGTACTAGTAGCTGTAAAGGAGAGATTTCCTTACAAAGACGATCTGGAGCCTAAGGTGGAAAGATGGAATACTGTGGAGAAGGGCGTCCAATTTTTGAGAGAAATGGCTGTAGTAGAGATGCTGTACGATCCTACTTTCGTCCCTAACAATCCACACCAGGACCGCGATCCTGAGAAAGCATGGTGTAAAGCTGATGTATATCGGAAGCTCTCAAAAACAGCACCAGAAAGGTACGCAAGTACACTGGTAGCAACATTCAATATACTCGAGGGCCGAAACAGAAGACTCCCATTTCATGAAGTGGTTACTACACTTCAAAACTTTGAACAACAACTTCCACCATCACACGTTTCCATTGCAGCTGTATCATCGGTAGCAGGAGAAGTCAGTGACATAAAGAAAATACTGAAAATGATACTGGAGGAATTGTCCTTACTGATGAACCGGGAGGGACCTGTGGCAGTGTCTGAAACACCGGATGAAGACAGGGATGATCCAAAGAATCTGATGGAGAAACTGATCAAACTGATAAAAGTCTCAGCCATCAAAGGCAACCGCCTCTCTGCTCGAGCAGATGACAGCAGTAACTTCATGTTGCGTGTGTCCATGTGGAGCTTCTTACGAGAAAATGGAGAGGACATGAAGAAGTGGCATAAAAAACCCACCCCTGCACTACGAGAACGTGTGAGAGAATTACAGCAGAGATCAAGCTGCTGAAATTGGAAGTGTCTCAAATAGACGTGAACTGGCAGAACAAAGGAGAGTTATTTTTAGCTCGGTGGGCCCATGAGACCTCGGGCCATCAAGGAAGGGATGCGACCTATAAGTGGGCTAGAGACCGAGGGGTGGACTTAACTATGGATGTCATCGCACAGGTTACCCATGACTGTGATACATGCGCCATAATTAAACAGGCCAGGAGGATGAAACCTCTCTGGCAGGAAGGGAGATGGCAGAAGTATAAATATGGGGAGGCGTGGCAGGTTGATTATATCACCTTGCCGCGATCTCGCAATGGTAAGCGTTATGTGCTCACCATGGTGGAGGCGACCACTGGGTGGCGGGACATTTAAGCATTGGGAGAAAAATCTGTCAGAAGCCACCTGGTTGGTCAACACTAGGGGATCAGTGAACCGAGATGGTCCTACACAATCCAGCTCCCTACAGGGGGACATAAGGTCCCTGTAGTACATGTGAAGAGCATGTTGGGAAAAGCGGTGTGGGTCCTTCCAGCCTCTGGAAAGGGCAAACCCCTCCGTGGAACAGTATTCGCACAGGGACCTGGGTGCACCTGGTGGGTAATGGATAAAAATGGGGATGTCCAGTGTGTACCACAAGGGAATCTGATGCTGGGGGAGTGCAGTCTGTGATTCCATGTGTATATGTATATGTATAGATATGTTTGTATGTAATCTGTGTTATTACTGGTTTTGGTTCTATATAGATATGTGTAAAGCATGATGTGATGATGTGGAATAAGGGGTGGAATGTTGTGGTTTTGTGGTTTTGATGCCGGTATTCCACATCAGAACATCATGCAGGCCGTTAAGGAGTTAATGCTGTGGGAGCAGGGGAGGGGCGGAGCTCCGCACCAGACACCAGGCCCGCGCTTTTTGGTGGCGCGCTCTCCGGGCGGCCGTGAGGAGTTCAGCACGTGTAACGTAAGCTCCCAGTTTTCTGGTTTGGAAATTTTGTCTCTCTCTCTCAATTGTTCAGTTTTATTAGATTTAGTAAAGTTACAGTTCCTTCTCAGATCGTGCCGTTGTATTTTTCTTTACAGACCGTTAAACCCCTCAGTTTTCCCCTCCCCCTGGAGCGTGAGGCTCTGCTTAGGCGGCCGCGTGGCAGTTTTTTTCCCCTCTCCCTTTCTTTTACCCTTCTCGGTTCCCTCTTGGGTTACTGTCACGGATAACACAGTGACAGGCCCCATTGAGTTCTATGGCCCCATTGAGTTCTATGGCCCCATTGATTCCTATGGCCCCATTGGTCCCTATGGCCCCATTGATCACTGTGGCCCCATTGATCCCTGTGGCCCCATTGATCCATATGGCCCCATTGATTCCTATGTCCCCATTGATCGCTGTGGCCCCATTGATCGCTGTGGCCCCATTGATCCCTGTGGCCCCATTGAGATCTATGGCCCCATTGAGTTCTATGGCCCCATTGAGTTCTATGGCCCCATTGATTCCTATGGTCCCATTGATCCCTATGGCCCCATTGAGTTCTATGGCCCCATTGATTCCAATGGCCCAATGATCTCTATGCCCCATTGATTCCTATGGTCCAGTTGATCCCTCTGGCCCCATGGACTTCTATGGTCCCATTGAGATCTATGGCCCCATTGATCCCTATAGCCCCATTGATCCCTATGGCCCCACTGATTCCTATGGCCCCATTGAGTTCTATGGCCTCATTGATTCCTATGGCCCCATTGATCCCTATGACCCCATTGAGTTCTACGGCCCCATTGATCCCTATGGCCCCATTGATTCCTATGGCCTCATTGATCCCTGTGGCCCCATTGATCCCTGTGGCCCCATTGATTCCTGTGGCGCCTTTGATCCCTATGGCTCCATTGATCCCTATGGCTCCATTGATCCCTATGGCCCCATTGAGATCTATGGCCCCATTGAGATCTATGGCCCCATTGATCCCTATGGCCCCATTGATTCCTATGGCCCCTTTGATCCCTATGGCCCCTCTGAGTTCTATGGCCCCTCTGATTCCTATGGCCCCATTGATTCCTATGGCCCCATTGATCCCTATGGTCTCAATGATTCCTATGGCCCCATTGATTCCTATGGCCCCATTGATTCTTATGGTCCCATTGATCCCTATGGCCCCATTGATTCCTGTGGCCCCATTGAGTTCTAGGACCCCATTGATTCCTATGGCCCCATTGATCCCTAAGGCCCTATTGAGTTCTATGGCCCCATTGATTCCAATGGTCCCATTGATCCCTATGGCCCCATTGAGTTCTAAGCCCGCATTGAGTTCTATGGCACCATTGATTCCTATGGCCCCATTGATCCCTATGGCTCCATTGATCGCTGTGGCCCCATTGATCCCTATGGCCCCATTGATTCCTATGGCCCCATTGATCCCTATGGCCCCATTGAGTTCTATGGCCCCATTGATCCCTATGGCCCCATCGATCCCTATGGCCCCATTGATTCCTGTGGTCCCATTGATACCTATGGCCCCATTGAGTTCTATGGCCCCACTGACTCCTATGGCCTCATTGATTCCTATGGTCCCATTGATTCCTGTGGCCCCATTGAGTTCTATGACCCCATTGATTCCTATGGCACCATTGATCCCTATGGCCCCATTGATCCCTACGGCCCCATTGATTCCTATGGCTTCATTGATCCCTATGGCCACATTGAGTTCTATGGCCCCATTGATTCCTATGGTCTCATTGATCCCTATGGCCTTATTGATTCCTATGGTCCCATCGATCCCTATGGCCCCATTGATCCCTATGGTCCCATTGATCCCTATGGCCCCATCGATCCCTATGGCCCCATTGAGTTCTATGGCTCCATTGATTCCTATGGCCCCAATGATTCTAATGGCCCCATTGAGTACTATGGCCCCATTGATTCCTATGGCCCCATTGATCCCTATGGCCCCACTGATTCCTATGGCCCCATTGATCCCTATGGCCCCATTGAGTTCTATGGCCTCATTGATTCCTATGGCCCCATTGATCCCTATGGCCCCATTGAGTTCTACGGCCCCATTGATTCCTAAGGCCCAATGATCCCTATGTCCCCATTGAGTTCTAAGGCCCCATTGATCCTTATGGCCCCATTGATTCCTATGGCCTCATTGATCCCTGTGGCCCCATTGATCCCTGTGGCCCCATTGATTCCTGTGGCGCCATTGATCCCTGTGGCTCCATTGATCCCTATGGCTCCATTGATCCCTATGGCCCCATTGAGATCTATGGCCCCATTGAGATCTATGGCCCCATTGATCCCTATGGCCCCATTGATTCCTATGGCCCCTTTGATCCCTATGGCCCCTCTGAGTTCTATGGCCCCTCTGATTCCTATGGCCCCATTGATTCCTATGGTCCCATTGATCCCTATGGTCTCAATGATTCCTATGGCCCCATTGATTCCTATGGCCCCATTGATTCCTATGGTCCCATTGATCCCTATGGCCCCATTGATTCCTGTGGCCCCATTGAGTTCTAGGACCCCATTGATTCCTATGGCCCCATTGATCCCTAAGGCCCTATTGAGTTCTATGGCCCCATTGATTCCTATGGTCCCATTGATCCCTATGGCCCCATTGAGTTCTAAGCCCCCATTGAGTTCTATGGCTCCATTGATTCCTATGGCCCCATTGATTTCAATAGCTCCATTGATCGCTGTGGCCCCATTGATCCCTATGGCCCCATTGATTCCTATGGCCCCATTGATCCCTATGGCCCCATTGAGTTCTATGGCCCCATTGATCCCTATGGCCCCATCGATCCCTATGGCCCCATTGATTCCTGTGGTCCCATTGATACCTATGGCCCCATTGAGTTCTATGGCCCCACTGACTCCTATGGCCCCATTGATTCCTATTGTCCCATTGATTCCTGTGGCCCCATTGAGTTCTATGACCCCATTGATTCCTATGGCCCCATTGATCCCTATGGCCCCATTGATCCATATGGCCCCATTGATTCCTATGGCTTCATTGATCCCTATGGCCACATTGAGTTCTATGGCCCCATTGATTCCTATGGTCTCATTGATCCCTATGGCCTTATTGATTCCTATGGTCCCATCGATCCCTATGGCCCCATTGATCCCTATGATCCCATTGATCCCTATGGCCCCATCGATCCCTATGGCCCCATTGAGTTCTATGGCTCCATTGATTCCTATGGCCCCATTGATTCCTATGGCCCCATTGAGTACTATGGCCCCATTGATTCCTATGGCCCCATTGATCCCTATGGCCCCCTGATTCCTATGGCCCCATTGATTCCTATGGCCCCATTGATCTGTATGGCCCCATTGATTCCTGTGGCCCCATTGATTCATATGGCCCCATTGATTCCTATGGCCCCACTGATTCCTATGGCCCCATTGAGTTCTATGCTCCATTGATCCCTGTGACCCCATTGATCCCTGTGGCGACATTGATCCATAGATTCATAGATTCATGAGGTTGGAAATGACCTACAACATCATCAAGTCCAACCATCCTCATACCACCATCCCTACCCACCAAGGTACTAAATCAAATCCCTCAGCACCTCATCTAAACGCTTCTTGAACAGCGCTAGGGACGGTGCCTCAACCCCCTCCCTAGGTAGGCCATTCCAGTGCCGGACCACTCTCTCAGAGAAAAAATTTTTCCTCATGTCTAATCTAAATCTTCCCCGGCACAACTTGTGGCCATTCCCTCTCGTCCTGTCATTAGTTACCTGGGAGAAGAGGCCGACCCCCTCCTCACCACAGCCTCCCTTCAGGAAGTGGTAGAGTGTGATGAGGTCTCCTCTGAGCCTCCTTTTTCCCAAACTAAACAATCCCAGCTCCCTCAGCCGCTCCTGGTCACGCTTGTGCTCCAGAGCCCACACAGCTTTGTCGCCCTTCTCTGAACACGCTCCAGGGCCTCGATGTCTCTCTTGTAGTGAGGGGCCCAACACTGAACACAGTACTCGAGGTACAGGGGATGATCCCCTCCCTGCTCCTGCTGGCCACGCTGTTCCTAATCCAGGCCAGGATGCCGTTGGCCTTCTTGGCCACCTGGGCACACTGCCGGCTCACGTTGGGCATCAACCAACACCCCCAGGTCCTTTTCCTCTGTACACTCCTCAAGCCGTTCTGCCCCAAGCCTATAGCATTGCATGGGGTTATTGTGGCCAAATACAGCACCCGGCACTTGGCCTTATTGAACCTCGTCCCATTGAGCTCAGCCCAACTGTCCAGCCTATCCAGATCCCACTGAAGGGCCTCCTTACCCTCAGGCACATCCACACATCCTCCCAACTCGGTGTCATCCGCAAACTTACTGAGGGTGCACTCAATCCCTTCATCCAGGTCATCAATAAAGAGATTAAACAGTACGGGCCCCATTACCGACCCCTGGGGGACACCACTCGTGAGAGGACGCCAGCTGGACTTAACACCGTTCGCCACCACGACAGTATAAACATATATATCTTTACACAAATATACAAATATAGATTTATTTATATAAATATATAAGTTTATCTTTCTATATGAATACATAAATTTATCTTTTGATGTAAATATATAAAAGTATGCTTCTGAAAAGAGCTGTCAGGCTCCAGAACGTGCGGCCCGGGGAGGTGTTGCAGACACCGACCCCGGGGCTGTGAAGGAGCGTTTCGCCCTTGCGCTGAGGGCCACGGTTCAGTAGAACTGCTGGGGACGGCGTGACCTCGTAGGTTGGGTTCTCCGAACGCTGCTGCCAATTGCCCAGCCCTCCAGTTTGGCGAGATCTCTCAGCAGGACGTCCTAAGGGAGTCAGGAGCTCACCCCAAATCCGTGCGATCCGCAAACCTGCTCAGTGTGTGCCACGGATTTATGATTTTGGGGCATTGGTATTCCACATCGTAACATCATGGAGTGCATGAAGAGTCAAAGAGTCAGGGCTCCAGCTCCGCGGATCATCAGTAGTTATGGGTGTACCTGTCCCAGAAGAGAAGAACTCCATTCCCCAGAGCACTGTGCGATGCTTTGTATTTTTATGTATTTTCTGCTCAGAGGAAAAGATATCAACTGCTCGTGTGTCACGGGACACTCTCTTTCCTTCGGGATCACTCGGCAGTGGGTGCTCGCTGCCGTTCGCCTTCAGCGTTAGCGTAAGGCCTTCGGTTTATCAGACATTCTCTTGCTCATTTTATTTGATTCATTAGCCTCAATTCCAATTAGATCGTATTAGATTGTGTCATTTTGCTGCCTGAGATCTTATTTAGTGAATTAGCTTTCCTCCTCAGATCGTTGCCGCTGCTTTGTTCCTAGGCCCATCTCCCTTTTCCCTTTCCCCTTTCCTGGGCCGTGGGTCCCCCACACCAATGGTCGCGGAACCGTGCCGACTCAGCCCGGTAAACCGTTGACAGCGTGCCTTCAGGTCCCGCACCCAGGTCAATTATGAAAGCATTACGAACCACTGGCCGTGAGATTTCTGTTCTCCCACGGCTAGCTGCCGTCGCAAGGCCGGCCCAGCTCCGTGCTTCGTTAGCGCCAGGGACTTGCTGGAGCAGATCATTGGAAGCCACGGTTACAGGTTGACAAAGAACTGTAATGGTGGCTATGATGCTGAGAAATCCCTTCTTTGTCTCACGAAGCAGAAAGGCCATGCCCTGATCCCCGGAGCCATGGAGGGGAGATCCTGTCCCTCATGCTGGCACAGGGCCCTTCCTGGGGCATTGAGATGGAGGTTTGTGTGATGTCAAATGAGAGACAAGGGAACAGCAGCACTCTGCGTGGGGTGCAAGATATTGCGAGGCCCAAGTCCCACGTGGGCAATGTGTCTCATCATAGGATTTGGATGTGAGAAGGGCCCAGTCTGAACAAGCACTCAATCACAATGGAACTTTGAACTTCAGATCTCTCAGGCCCAAGGTGGAGGGATGTATGGGAACTGCTGAATCACGGCCTGAACCACTGATGGATCACCTGAGGCAAGCCCTGAGTCAGCTGCAGGGGCACAACTGAGTGTGATTGGAAGGGGTGCAGTTTGACTCCACCTCTCCCAGACCTCATTGAAGGGCTGACCACCAGCAGGGAAGGATCTCTTGTTGGAGATCCCTCCCTGGTGGAGTTATCGGCAAGCCTCAACCATCACCAAGGTGAGCCAATCTCTTCTGCTATTTGTTTGTATACCATCTACTTAAAGCCTACCGAAAATATACCACCTTTCGCACCATTTCCTTGAGTGCTTTCCTCGGGGTTATTTGACCTACAGAGGTGGTTTGTTTTCCTGCTCCAGCAATTAATCGGACAGGCCTCGGTGCCCCGATCCTTTAAAAAAAAACACCCTCCAATCTTTCAAACTTTGCGTGGACCGCTCCTCATCTTTCTGCATCACTTAGAGAAAAAGAAGAAGTCATTCTCTTTACGGGATTACTGTCACCATATTAAGAATCCTTTCCATCTCACACGTGCGGAAGAGCTCCTTCACCTCCTTGAATACTTTTAGCCCTCCTTTTGATGCCTAATTAAGTTGTAATCAATCCTTTGCAGCATTGCATCTCCCACTTTGTCATCCTGTGATGCATGAGGGCAGCTGAGCCTTATGGTTTTAGGTAAGCGAGAAACAGTTCTTGTCGTTAAGGGCACGCTTTTCTTTCACACTTTGAAATGCCATTTCTCAGTCCTTAAAAGCATTCCCTTCTTCACCGACCGTGGCTTGTGAAGAAGGAAAGTCAGCTTTAGGATGTTTGGGATTTTGTTTTTAGGCCACACTGATCGACTCGGCGCTTCTTAGGAATTACCCATTTATTACTTAGGCAGAAATTGACGACAGGAAAATGCTCAGCGGGAATGCCAGGTTTGGCACACCCGGATCAGAAATCCCAAAACCTGCACGATTTCTGACTTCTTCGTGTTTGATGCACCGTTACCTCTGCCAAACGAAGGCAAGACGCTGAGTTATGAGACGACGGTAAATGTGACGTGCCAGGAACGCATTACAAAGAGAACAGTTCCGTGGTAAAACAGTGAAGGAAGGATAACCACGCAATGGCCCCAACATCTTGTTTGTTGGAACTGCTGCTCCGTTGAGCTGCCAGGTGCCTATTTTGAAGGCATGTGGTTTGGCTAATATTTCACAATTGCACATATTTTTTTTTCATGTTATCCTGTATAGGATGTATACGTTGTCTGCATGCATATGCAGGACATCCCAGAATACACAGCTGCTGTGTCGCAACAGCTCAGTGCTCTCTGCTGCTGACCAACAGTGCTTTATCACTGCGCTCTCCTACGTACACACAGTGATATAAAATACCTAACGCCACACAAGAAACACCAGCTTTTTCACAAGTGTTTACCGCACAGAAAAAAGAAAAAAACAAAAACAAATGCATGCCAGCAGTGAACGCTCACAATGGCAAGCTGAACTGTTTGTCATCCCTTGGTCTGCACCTCAAGCTGATTCTCCTGGAGTTGCGTCTGAGTGCTTTTGAAGACCTTTGCAGACAAGCTGAGGTACGGCTGTAAGGCCTGTGGGAAGAGGAGCTGGGAGCAATGGGTGCTCTCTAGGGGACAAGGGGAGGGCCAGGGTCCATCACCTTAGCCAGCACCAGGGCAGCCAGGGGCACCAAAGCAGCCACAGGGGCCCATCCCTAGCGCTGTTCAAGAAGCATTTAGATGAGGTGCTAAGGGATTGGATTGAGTAGTTTGGTGGGTAGGGATGGTGGTAGGAGGACAGTTGGACTAGATGATCTTGTAGGTCCTTTCCAACCTCATGAATCTATGAAATTGGTCCACTGGGTGAGCTCAGTGGCCCCATAGCCAGGCAGGACTGTGTGGAGCTGGAGCCCAGCCTGGCTGCAGCCTCACTAAAGCAGGAGCTGATGGTCCTGGTATGAGGAGGGGCCTGATCAGCTCCAGGATACCCAAGTGGGTCAGGCCGAGCGGTTTGAGTCCTCAGGCCCTGACATTATCTCACCGAGAGGACACAATAAAATAATGCACGGGGTTGTTCATGTGCTTTGCAGGTATTGAGATCTGTCTGAAAAATTGGTTTATATTGGTTTATACAGTCAGCAGTCAATTCCATATGTGCAGCTTTGCACATATACATACCACATTACTGAGATGTCGATGACATCTGAGCACCTCAGCAAAATCAGTCCCTGCCAATAACCGATATAACAGCTAAGTTTCCTTTCCCCTTTTTTTCCTTCCTTTCCCCTTTTTTTTTTCCTTCCTTTCCCCCCTTTTTCCTTCCTTCCTTTCCCCCCTTTTTCCTTCCCTTCCCCTTCTCTTCTGCAAACGTTGATTGTGTCCTCCTACTGTTCCTGTTGTCTCCCCCAATCTTGTTGTTCCCCCTGAACCTCCACCATAACATTTTGTTATTCCCCTCAACCCCAAACTACTTTATAACATGTTTTTGTTTCATGGAATTTTCTGGGCCCCGATGATGCATGCGCATCAGGACCGGGGGGAGGTGGGAAGCCCTCATCCTGCTGCGCATGCTGATCCCAACCCCCGTGGACCGGAGCAGCGGACGGCGTGGACTTCATCTCTGGTATAATCAACAAAGGATCACACCTCGATACTGATCTGAATCCACGTTGCTGTCTTTGCCTTGAGAACCCTAATTCTGGCTTTTGTTCTGACATTCATTTTTTGTCCTTGTAGATGTTTGCCGTGGAAACGTTTGCTGCGTCTCTCTACTGATCCGTCCGGGCCTCAAACTACTTTGTGCCAACACAAAGCGTAGGAGAGCTGCATCTCCTTCCCTCCTGAGTGCAGCCTTCATCCTCCAGCGCCCTTCTCCTGACACCCTCATTTCCAGCAGGCAAGGAATCAAGAGTGCCCTCGTTTGCTGCATGTCCCAGCTCCCCTCCCAGCTTCGGCAGTGCCTCCCAGCCCACCAAACCTGGCCGTCCCCACCGTGCCCCGTGCCGCCGCTGAGTCCCTTCCAGTCTATGCCGACCTCAGCTGAAATACAGAGCAGGGAGAGAGCCTCAGAAAGATCCGGGCCAAGAGATGTGTGGGAGAAGTCCAGTTGTCATGGGGAGGTGAAGGGGTGGGAAAAGATCCCAATTTCTAAGTGACAAACTGAGATGTTGTGGTGGAAGAAGCTGTGTGCTTGGCAGTGGAAGAGCACAGCCACTCAGGAACCAACTGAACGATGTCCCTCCGGCATTTCACCCCTTTTAACTTCGCCTGCTGTAACCAAACTTTTACTTTTCTACCTCTCCTCCAAAACAACAACAAAAAATGACAACTCACTTGTTTCTCTCGCGCCACGATCTTCCTGTCCTGTTCATGGATCTGATCGTTCTTCAATTCCAGAACGTGTCTGAAGCTCCTCAGATTTTCTTCTAAGGGCAGATACGGAGCTTTTGCCATCTAGGAAACGTGCCAGCAATTTGTCTGTGTCGGCCACAAATGCATCTTCAGCCGTGAGGTGAAGATTCCCAAAAGTCTACCCAGCGGTTTAGGACTGATGGTGCAATGAAGGGCAGATGGAGGCGGCCTCCCTCAGCCGATCTGAACCCTGACATTCTCCTGTGGCACACCCCTTTCTGTGGGCAGCCGCTGGAACCTTCCTCATGGCCTGCCTCGTGGTTCGATGCTGCTGATCCATGGCTTTCTGGACGTCTTGGACTGTGACCCACACTAGTGAGCTGCCTTGGAGTAGCGGGCGTTAACATCACGGTGACACAGCAAAATCTGTCCTGTCATTATATAAACTAAGTACTGCAGCAGGTATGGAAGGCGCTGACGCTACCTGTCTCCATGGCCAAGCCGTTTTCAGACACTTGTGCTCCTTTCCTAAGGAGTTTTCCCCCCTAAAAGCCTCCAGAGCCCCTCACCCACCCTACTATGTCCATTCCCCATCCCCCACCATCTTGCTTACGTGGCTGTGCTGTGACCACGCTGAAATGACCCAAATTAAAGAAAACCCATTTTAGGTTTCTTTCATTTCAGGTAAATAATTGCAGAAAGTGTTCGCTTGCACACTGTAAATTAATAACTTGGCCCCAGTAGACAGCAGCTGAACAAATATTTAATGGCCAGACAGGTCCGTCCACAGAAGCCGAGGAAAAAAATGAGGCAGTGCAGAGAACATCAGAGAAGTTTGCTCAGAATGTGAACAGGACGAGTGTGAAAAGACGAGAAGTAAAGAGAAAGAGAGGAAGAAGATGAACGCGTGAGATAGAGCACAGGGAATGTTTCGGAAACGGAGCTACACAGGTTGGGTGAGAGAACAGAGGATAGAGGGAAGACCACTGACAGCAGCCCTGCGCTGAGGTGTGTTCAGGACAAAGCCATCGGCGTCGATGTTCCCACAGGATTCAAGATCTGGGGTCATGACTGAGGTGTGAGCCCCCGGCCTCGGGGTGGGACCCCATTGCTAACACTGCTGTGTGCCATACGCAGAAGCACAGATCTCGATGGCTACGTAACAATAGTTGCCAACTACCTTCACCTGTTCCTCACTGTTTTTGTTCAAAGCCTCCTCAGACGGGTTTGCTTTGGCCTTCAGGGACTGGCTCTGGAAGGGGAGGGTGCCTACCTGGTCCTGGAGGAGAGGAGAAATGAGCACACTGCTGTATTATCGATCACCCCTCTCACATTCACACAGCCCAGTCTGAGCTGTGCCACCACCAGGGGAGATGACCACGGCTCAGAAACCACTGCCAGGCGAACTTTTAACACAAGGACACTTGAACGTACGATGGGCTTATCGTAACGAAGTGCCTAGGGGGAGCCCGAGATCCCTGCAATGCCTGCAGCTAGCTGGCAGTGGCTGCCACTGCTCCGTGACGTGTCTTCAGTGCTAAATCACCCCGTCACCTCGGCACGAATAAGAACAACCACACCTCCTCCAGACAGCGGGCGTTTATGGCGCGGGCGTGAAAGAGATCTGCTGAACAGTTCCTGCGGTCTGAACAGATTCTCATCGTGCTTCCTCTACCTTTGTAGGCAACATTCCATCCTGCTCGGGGGCTCCTGAGAGGATAATGAGCAGCCGTGAGTTAACGGAGTGGGCTTTGAATGGCATCTCGGAGCTACTGGTGGGAACAATGTGCTATTTTAAGCAGTCTCATTTCTGTTCCCATGAAAGGCATCCCTGCGCCTTCCATACACCTGCAAAAGCTGCGGTCGCTGCGAGGCCACGTTCTGTGTTTTGTGTTTGTCATTTCTCAGCTGTAACGCTGCATCAGTGTGCGCTGCAGGATAGGCTGACACACCTGGAGCTGCCAATGCTGCACGAGGAGCACAGTGACGAGTGCTGCGTGTAACAGTACGCACCAGTTGGGGTTTTTCTAAATCGTAATGATCTCTGACCAGGCAATCAAACAGAGCTGGCACTTTGTGCTCACACAAGGTTTCCAAAGTTAACACGGACCCCAGCTGCGCTTTTCTCCCTCTAGGTCTGCCTGCTCTTCCCTTCCAGACGCTGTATAATTCGAATCAGGCAAAGCAGGGAGAAGAGCCCAAGGGGCAGCATGGCTGCTCATCTTTGGATGGAGCAGAAGAGGCCTTCAGAGAAGCTGAGCCTGGCTGGCTGGCTGGCTGTGCTGGTGGGATGTGTGGGGACCCACGGGAGCCGTGGCCTCGCAATGGGCGCCACAAACTACAGCTGGGAGGAAGCGAGGACCCAGTGTGCTCTGCCAGCACCGCTGTGGGGTGGGAAATAACAGAACTGCTAACCTGGAGGCACGGCCGCATCTGTTCAAAGCTTTCCTTTAATTGTGTTTTCTCCAGTTCGCAAGCAGCAGCCAGTTCTGGGGAAGACACACAGACACGACATCGCTAAGTGAAGTCCAGCAGAGCAGGGGATGCGAGCACAGAGGCTGGGAGCCAGGCACCGCATGGGAAACAGCTTCAGGGCACGGAGGTTGAGGAAGAAACCAGCAGTAACACGCCATGGGGTTCTGGGAGAGCTGCTTTGAGGATCAGCATTTCCCAGCCTTGCAGCGGTCCCTCTACGTCTGCGTGGTCAAATTTGGATTTCTCACATCTGTCAGCTCCCAGGGGCTGTGATCCAAAAAGGTTCAGTATAAAAGCGGGCAAACAACCACGGCAGGGTGAGTATCTCCAAGCCAAGGGGTTTGAAAGTGGGTACATTGACGAGTTTGGATTGCAGTTTCTTTGGGGAGATAAAAAGGGGAGCCAGCAGCTTGGACGCAAAAAGGCAAATAACGGTGCTTGGCCAGGAGCTGCGGAGGACCTGTAAGGTTTAACGACGCTGTCACACCCTGGAGACAAAATGTCCTCTATTTCTAGTACATGATTAAGGGTTTCACTGCTAGAAAAGTTGCCTCGGACTGATTAATAACCAGATGTTAATCAACAAAGTGGAATAGTTTACCCTCCAACCCAAGGGCATGAGACTGGCATTCGGTACTGTGTGGGAACTGCTGAATCACGGCCTGAACCACTGATGGATCACCTGAGGCGAGCACTGAGTCAGCTGCAGGGCCACAGGTGAAGGTAACGTACCTGTGTGACTGGAAGGGGTGGGGTCTGGCTCCACCTCTCCCAGACCCCATTGAAGGGCTGACCACCACCACAGAAGGATCTCTGGTTGGGGATCCCTCTGTAGTGGAGTAATCAGCGAGCCTCAACCGTCATCATGGTGAGCCTCTCTTTCCTTACTAGTTATCTGTATGTCATCTACTTAAGCCCATCTAAAATATACCGTCTTCGGCACTATTTCTTTTGGGTGCTATTCTTGGGGGTTATTTGCCCTACAAGTAATTAAATGTTAGAGGAAGCACCGTGAATGTGATTGTTTTCAGAGTAATCCTGAAGTAGGTGGTTTACTTTTTGGTACTGATAAAGAGATGCTTAGGCTTCATACTAATCTAAAGTTTTAGTCGTTCTGATTAATATGAGTTCTTCTACTGAGAGGAAGAAATGCACTTTGTCTCAATGTTGCCTTCAGATTTTTCCATTACTCCTGAAGCCAGACCGTGCAACGTGTTTTTGGTCAGAATAATTTACAACAGGCTCAGGAGGGAAGACCAAGTTTCCCTACAGCACAGCAGGGAGGCGGGGGAGGATCGACAACTGGCTGAGTGATATGCTCCTCCAGTGCTGATTCTCCTAAAATAAATGGGTTATCATCACTGAATTCTGGGCTTAAAGGCAAATACAGGGAAAAAAAAAAATAGCTCTGGAAGTGCTTTTGTTTCTGTAATGCGATCAACAAAAGCCCGGAGGCACTTTTGTGCCTTCTTGGAGAAGCAGAACAGCTGACGTTCTCAGGTTAGTCTGAGCTGTGTCAGAAAACTGTTCGGAGCAGTGTTGACTTGCTTGGAAATCAATCTTTGCACTGAGTGTTCTAGCAAGAAGTTATACTGGGGACGAGGGATTCGGAAATAGTGCATCAGGCGCTGTTTGTTTCCTCTGCTTTTATTTCACTCAAACTTCGTGAAAATGCGTGCCTGAAATTTTCTGTTCTCCGAGTAGGAATGTTACTGGAGAAGAGCCTTGGGCAGACTGCTCCGCAGCAGAAGGAGGAGTGGCAGGCCCTCTGACTGGAGGGGCTTTGTAACAGACGTGCTCCGTGTTTCCCCAGATGACTTGAGGGGAAGGAATTCACAAAGAGCCATTCCGGGACACGGCAGCGTTTCTCTGACGGAGGACTTGGATGCTTGGTGAGATGGACGAGTGCAAATTGAGGAGAAACAGAAGCACCTGAGGGAAGGGACAGTGATGCCTGGCTTTGAACACAAGGCTAAGCTTTCTCCGGAGATGCTGAGGATTAGAAAGAGAGTGAGTGGTAGAAAACATAATACTGCTTTTATTTATTTTTTTCTCTCTTGATTTGCTTCCTTGAGGCCTCGTGTAATCACACAAGGGTTAGAGCCAGTCTTCTGGCCTACGGCAGCCTTTACAATAAAGTAAGCTGACCTAGGGATGGCAGGGGGTCAAACAGCAATTTATTTTTACTGTAACAAATATACCAGGACGTAGAATTCCTTTCCACTTCTGAAAGGTGAAGTGGAATGATCAAAGCATTAGATATCCGGAGCCTAGCATTCCTGCTGCCCGAGTTCTTCCCGCTGCCGCTGTTCACAGCATTTGTTTTTCTGTTGTGATTTGATAGGCCTCTGGGTTTCTGATCAAAGAAACTTGTAAGGACAAATACAATTCTGTAGCTCTTCCAATGCATTGTTTTTTTGTTTTCTCAGCTTCAGAACATGAGGTTCAACTCCACCTCGTTGGCATTTTAACCAGACTTTCTCAGGACATTGCTGCAACAGCTACAGCTACCCCAGTGTGATACTGCAGGGGATACCCTGGGGGAGGGTGACCAGCCCACAGAAAAGATTAAGGGCTGGGAAGAAACACTGTCCTAGGACTATCAAGACAGCACTTGCACTCAAATTTTAATATTTTTCAGCTATCATTTCGCTGCTTGAAGTGGAAGTACATTAAGAGGTGTTTTTTTTGTGTGTTAGAAGAAAATGCATCTGAGAGAGTAGATGAATTTCCTAGTAGTGATGAGCCTTAAGCTGCTTTATCTGGGAAACAGGTCCTTCTTCCATTAATGTTCCTTTGGGTGAAAGTGGTTTAACTGCTGATCTTGGAATACAAGCAGACTGGCTGGCTGGCCGGCATCACTTTGCTCTGTAACTCGGACCCTCTTTACCTCTGGGGAAGAGGGAGGGGCTGTTCTAGTTGAGCTTTTGAGTCCGACACAAGCGCATATTGTACTACTTGTGCCGGACTGCAGAATCTGGGACAGAGGAAAAGAAAATCCTCCACTGGACTGCAGTCCACATTCAACATGTTGAAAATATTGTTAGAAAACTCCTGCTTAATTTAGGCAGAGACTTAGGGCGAGTGTTAGTCACTTAGTCCTACAGGCTATCACTTGTGTTCTCCATCAGTAGCGTGTCATCACAGACCAGACAGACGCCTGACCTCGTCCTTGGTCACTTAAAAAGTACAGAGCTGAGCCTTACTCTGGTTGGGCCTTGCTCATTTAAGCTGAGAAGCAACTCTTAAAACCTCTCACGCTTTCCAAACTGTCCAAGACTTCGTAAAATTCTGGCGTAGCTCCTTGCACTTGGTAACTGGTCGAGGAGGTCTTATCCTACTTAACTACAGCTTGTAGGAATGATTCCCGTGCCAAACTCCTGCAGAGCAGAGGAGCATCTCCCCAGGCACGTGTCCATCGCACTCTGCAAAGCACAGTGGCTGAGAGTGAATGCCTGGAGCTGTGTGCAATGCAGCCTGTGAGGCTGGGAAGGAGTTGGCTTTCCCTCAGTGAGATGCCATTGTTAGGAAATATCTCCCTGAGGTCCTTCAGAGCTCTGAGCTGACCTTCAGGATGCAAATCTTTCCCATAGCCTGAAGAACAAAGTCCAGGGAAGAAGCAGAGAGAGCTGTGTGCATGGAAATGCTGTGGGGTTGGTGAAATGAATGTTAGGTGTCCTTTGTAAGAAGGGCAGTGATGAGATCTTGCTCACGTCCCTTGAGAAAGGGTGAGCGTTGTGTGATGCGCAGTCGTTTCCTCTTCTCTCAGCAGGGTCTGGCTTCTTTGAAAGGTAACACGGGAGTCTATTCTCCTTCCATCTCCAAACTTTGCTGTTTCACAGCAACTGGAAAGAAGCCCAGCGAGCTCCCCTTAACCTGCATGAAGCAGCAGTGAATCCCTTTGCCTCTCAGGTCTCAGTCACAGCCATTCACACTGAGTGCAGCAGAAGTGCTCAGGATTTCTGACTTCACCGAGCACCCTTTGGGCATCATGAGTAGGATGAGACCACGGAGGAGAAAAAGCATCCCTACAACTTTGATTTGCAACGCACGTCTTTCTTGTGTCAGTTGCACAGACGCCTACAAGTACTTCTGCTGTAGAAGTGATCTCATCTGACCAACTCTGAAAAGAAAACCTGTGACCACAGCACCAACACGTTCCTCACAGGGACATGGCTGTTTCCTTCCGAGAAGGAAGGCAGAGGCCTTCGTGGCAGACACAACCTCATGAAGTGTAGCTTACATCACTGACCTCAAGAAGCATTTTCCCCATTGCAAGACCTGTCACTGACTTTTGTACTCCTTGACCAGGTCCTCATGCCCACAGGTGCTGATACCCAGCAGTACCAAATGCCCAACAGCAGCTCCATCAGCGAGTTCCTCCTGCTGGCGTTGGCAGACACGCGGCAGCTGCAGCTCCTGCACTTCTGGCTCTTCCTGGGCATCTCCCTGGCTGCCCTCCTGGGCAACGGCCTCAGCAGCACAGCCGCAGCCTGCGACCACGACCTGCACACCCCCATGTACCTCTTTGTCCTCAACCTCGCCCTCCTCGACCTGGGCTGCATCTCCACCACTCTCTCCAAAGCCGCGGCCAATGCCCTCTGGGACACCAGGGCCATCTCCTACTTGGGATGTGCTGCACAGGTCTTCTTCTTTCTTTCTTTCTACTTCTTTCTTCGTCTCAGCAGAGTATTCCCTTCTCGCAGTCAAGTCCTATGACCGCTTTGTTGCCATCTGCAATCCCCTGCACTACGGGACCCTCCTGGGCAGCAGAGCTTGTGTCACCGTGGCAGCAGCTGCCTGGGGCACTGGGTTTTTCTATTCCCTGCTGCACGCTGCCAATACATTTTCACTGCCACTCTGCCAAGGCAATGTTTTGAATCTATTCTTCGGTGAAATCCCTCAAATGTTAAAGCTCTCCTGCTCGCAGCCATACCTCAGGAAAGTTTGGCTTATTGTGGTTAGTGTCTCTTTGTATCTTGGGTGCTTTGTTTTCATTGTGCTGTCCTACGTGCAGATCTTCAGGGCAGTGCTGAGGATGCCCTCTGTGCTCGGCCGGCACAAAGCCTTCTCCACGTGCCTCCCTCACCTGGCCGCGGTCCCCCTCTTTGTCTACACTGCTACTTTTGCCTACCTGAAGCATCCTTCTTTCTCTTCTCCATCCCTGGACCTCCTGGTGTCGTTTCTGTACTCAGTGGTGCCTCCAGCAGTGAATCCTCTCATCTACAGCCTGAGGAACCAGGAGCTCAAGGTTGCAGTGAGCAATACGTACTTCTGCGCCCAAAAAATGCGCATCAGCCTAACAGGATTCCCATGGTAATTCACAATCCCTTGTTTATATTTGCCTTCATTATTGTTTCCACTGCCACGACTTTGATTTAATAAGAAGTTTTCTTCTTGGCCTGCTGCATATCATTCATGTTTTGGCACACTCAACTCATGTACCTATAGATCAAGGCTCTCTGTTGATAAATACAATAAAGAAGCCAGCAGAAATTCATTTGTCTCCATTCCTTTGTTTTCCCATCTTCACTGAAACGGGGAGAGCAACTCACGTATGCAGGAGCAGTTCAGGGGCCAAGAGCCCAGCTGCACCACGGAGCAGCAGCCTCAGTGTTCACAGGGGGCTGCCCCTCACTGCTCCGTGGGCCTGTCCTCTCATCTGTGTTTGAAAACGGGCTGCTGCTTCCCAGGTCCAATGGCCACAGACGGCAGCAGGACACTGTTGTGGTTTTGTGGTTTTGATGCCGGTATTCCACATCAGAACATCATGCAGGCCGTTAAGGAGTTAATGCTGTGGGAGCAGGGGAGGGGCGGAGCTCCGCACCAGACACCAGGCCCGCGCTTTTTGGTGGCGCGCTCTCCGGGCGGCTGTGAGGAGTTCAGCACGTGTAACGTAAGCTCCCAGTTTTCTGGTTTGGAAATTTTGTCTCTCTCTCTCAATTGTTCAGTTTTATTGGTTTTAGTAAAGTTACCGTTCCTTCTCACATCGTGCCGTTGTATTTTTCTTTACAGACCCTCAATCCCCTCAGTTTTCCCCTCCCCCTGAAGCGTGAGGCTCTGCTTAGGCGGCCGCGCGGCAGTTTTTTTTCCTCTCCTTTTCTTTTACCTTTCTCGGTTCCCCCTTGGGTTACTGTCACGGATAACACCGTGACAGGCCCCATTGATCCCTATGGCCCCATTGAGTTCTATGGCCCCATTGATTCCTATGGCCGCATTGATCCCTATGGCCCCATTGATCCCTATGGCCCCATTGATCCCTATGGCCCCACTGAGTTCTATGGCCCCACTGATTCCTATGGCCCCACTGATTCCTATGGTCCCATTGATCCCTATGGCCCCATTGATTCCTATGGCCCCATTGATTCCTATGGCCCCATCAATCCCTATGGCCCCATTGATCCCTATGGCCCCATTGATTCCTATGGCCCCACTCATCCCTATGGCCCCATTGAGTTCTATGGCCCCACTGATTCCTATGGCCCTATTGATCCCTATGGCCCCATTGAGTTCTATGGCCCCATTCATTCCTATGGCCCCATTGATTCCTATGGTCCCATTGATTCCTGTGGCCCCATTGATCCCTATGGTCCCATTGATCCCTATGGCCCCATTGATTCCTATGGCCCCATTGATCCCTATGGCCCCATTGATTCCTATGGCCCCTGTTAGGGATGTAATAAATCTGGGTAAGAACAATGGATTTAAGAAGTAGGGAAGCGTTGCTTGCAAAGTTTATAGAAACCATACTTAGTAACAGAAACCAGAGCGACCGGATCTGATTTCGATAGAACTAGATGTCATCTGAGGAACTGGATGTTATGGGAACCATGAAGGATGGTACCTCTATGAACAATATGTAATCCACTGGGACATTAATCACTATAGCCTTTATGTAAGCTTCCTTTAACCAATCACGTAGCTTAAGATCAAAGAACTGTAAACCTAATCTTAGCAACAGAATGTCTATATAAGCAGATGTGTAACCAACAATAAACGAAGCTTCACTCATATTGAGTACTTCCTGCATAGTTTCGGTTGACCGCGCAGCGGGACCGGCACGGGATCCAGGGGCTTAGCAATCGGCCGACGCGATTTCTCCTCCACAGTGTGCCTTTGTTCGTGCTGGACAGAACGGATGGAGAGAGAGGTAGCCCAAAACCTTTTATCGTGCTTTTTGGAAAAGCAGGGAATTAGTGCTGGCACCCTTAAAGCAGTGCCAAATATTTTGCATTATGGTCGGACGGTGGGGGTTTTCTTGCATGCAGGGACATTATTTAATATCGATCAGTGGCGCACCTTGGGTGACGTGCTGTGGGATCATGTTATTGATGATAGAAAGGAGGCGAAAAAGTTGATGAAGCCCTGGCGAGAGATTATTAATTGTATAAAGCGGCATAAGATTGAACAGGAGGTAGCAGGGCAAGCAGTTGATCAGTTGCAGGGCGGGGCTTCTGCTGCGACTGGTCGAATTGAGGATCCCCCTCAGCCGTCCCTAGGGATTCCTGTCCCTGTTCGGGTATCAGCGGTGCTGCCTACTGCACCGGCGCCTGAGGACCCGGAGACAGAACCTGACCTTTTTCCCCCAGAGGAGGGAAATGGGGATCTCCCAGCGCCTCCGCCCCCGCTATCGTCTTCGGACAATGTTAACAATGGGACAGTTAAAGGCAAAGTTGCTATGAGTACAATGCCTCGGCCCTGTTGGGCAGAAATCGCTCGGCATGCTGTGGAGCAGGGTCATTCTGATGTAGCTGAAATAACTGGCCAGGCTTTTCCCATTCGATTCGAGCCCACAGCAAACGGTGGAGCTCAGGGGGTTCATGTTCCACTTGGTTGGAAAATGTTATTTCGATTGCGTTCTACGGTATCAGAACATGGGTTGCATAGTGAACCTGCTCGCCAGCTATTAACTTACTTGTGGTCTAGCAGTGTGCTTGTTCCAGAAGATATAAAGACTATTATGCGAATGATTATGAAACCGTCAGAACAAATGATGTGGCAATCTCATTGGCGTCGTTTATGCGAATTAAGTGCTAGTGCTCCTCGGGACATGCATGATCCATTATATCAAGTGACTGCTGATCAATTGATGGGCAGTGATATGTTTTCCAGACCAGAAATGCAGGTTCAGATGGGGCCTGAAGTTTGTATGGAAAGTATGAATCTAGCGCGAGATGCATATAATATGGTTCGATTTTCGAAACCTGCCCCATCTTATTTGTCAATTAAGCAAGGTCAGGACGAATCTTTCGCTAACTTTGTTGATAAGATAACTGAAGCGTTGTCACATGCAGATGTACCTGACTGGATGAAACAGTCCTTGTTATGCCAGTGTCTATTAGAAAATAGTAATCAAGCAACAAAAGCAATTCTTGCCACTCTCCCCTTAAATGCCACTGTCGAAGAAATGCTAGAACGTATGAGCTGAGTGCCTACCCCCACACAAGCGATGTTAAGCTCTGTTATTCAGGACATGGGTGAGAAACTGGTCGGAGCTCAGGATCGGGTGTTTGCTGCCTTTGGACCGTTGTTACAGCAAACAGAGAACAAGGCAGCCTCATCGACCCCGCGCTCTCAACGCTGTTTTAGGTGTGGGAGAAACGGTCATTTTCGGAGAACTTTCACCTTTTTAGTAACGGCTACTGCATGGGCTTTCCCGATCCGCCTGAAGTGGATGACAGACACTCCTGTTTGGATCGAGCAGTGGCCGTTGAACCGTGAAAGCCTGAATCAAGCTACGCAGCTGGTGCAGGAGCAATTACAGGCAGGTCATCTTCAGCCTTCAGTCCATTGTGGGTCCCTACGAAGTGGACACGAGCTGTTGTGGAACATCATGACATTCCTGCTGATTCTCCCAGTGGCAACGACCAGGCATCCACCGCTATTGGCATCTAGTTCGAATGTTTGGGTAACATGGGCAAATCTTACACATAATCCAGATTTTTGTCTTAGCTTACAATCGGCAGGAGAGCCTTTTCGTACCTGTTTAATTGGGTGGCCTGGGTATGAGTCTCGGGAGTTTAAAGCGTATGTCAGAAATATTTCTGCTTGTAATTATTCAGAACCCGCGACACAAAGTGCGTGTTTAATTCGCAGCCTTAATAACTCCTTGCCATGGGACCCCCAAGAGTTGGATCTACTGGGATCCCGTATGGTTGATAATGTAAATGGCTCTAGAACCACTTGTTTGTTGTTTGGGCCAGGAAGTACTTTTGAGAAATTTGCTCATAATAATCCAAAGCTGTTAACAGTCCATATTTAAATCGGTCTTGGACAAGTGTTTTTCCGAGGAATCGTGCTGCTTTTACATGGACCACTTATTGTGGAGGCAGCTTCTCATTAGGAAATGCTTATGGTTTACGATTCACAATTGAAAAGGGAGTTAGAAAACAGGAGATTCTACTAAATAATTGGTCCGCTAAAGCTCTACCACCAGGTATTTTTCTCATTTGCGGTGATAGGGCCTGGGCAGGCCTTCCTAAGAATATAGTAGGGGGACCATGTTATCTAGGAAAATTAACCTTGTTTGCTCCTCGCCACCAGAAATGGCTGAATATATCCAAGGCATTAATTAATAGTACTGGTCGTCGACATCGGAGAGCCGCCTCAGCACTGACAACCGACTGCTCAGACGAGATAAAGTTATGGACAACAACAGCGAATATCTTTGCCTCTTTCTTGGTTCCGGGTGTAGCGGCGGCCCAAGCCTTGACCCAGATCGAGCGACTAGCTTGTTGGACTGTTAAACAGAGTAATATCACATCAATG
The DNA here is from genome assembly GCA_023055505.1 of Callipepla californica brunnescens. NCBI lineage: Eukaryota > Metazoa > Chordata > Aves > Galliformes > Odontophoridae > Callipepla > Callipepla californica. Next base: position 67,906,770 of record JALIRH010000003.1, read on the forward strand.
ATTCTTGAAGAGATGTTAGAAGATATGAATAGCTTAAGACACGCTGTACTGCAAAACCGCGCTGCTATTGATTTCTTATTGCTAGCACAAGGGCATGGGTGTAAAGATTTTGAGGGTATGTGTTGTTTTAACCTGTCAGATAATAGTCAGTCTATTCAAAATCAGATCCACTGGTTGCTTAACCACACAAATCAGGTGACGAAAGACCATAACCCAATTGATGAGTGGTTTCGATCAATTTTTCCAGGCCTTTCTTCCTGGCTCTATGATCTGCTAAAGGAAGGAATAAAATGGGTATTAATTATTATTTTGATTATAATTGTAGCTCGCTTAGTAGTAAGCTGTACTATGCGACTTACTACGCCTAAAGTAAACCTAGCCACCTCAGCTGATATATTCCAAAATTGACTGATAGAACAAGGAGGACATGACTACTTTACTTTAAAAGAAAAACAGGGGAAATGTTAGGGATGTAATAAATCTGGGTAAGAACAATGGATTTAAGAAGTAGGGAAGCGTTGCATGCAAAGTTTATAGAAACCATACTTAGTAACAGAAACCAGAGCGACTGGATCTGATTTCGATAGAACTAGATGTCATCTGAGGAACTGGATGTTATGGGAACCATGAAGGATGGTACCTCTATGAACAATATGTAATCCACTGGGACATTAATCACTATAGCCTTTATGTAAGCTTCCTTTAACCAATCACGTAGCTTAAGATCAAAGAACTGTAAACCTAATCTTAGCAACAGAATGTCTATATAAGCAGATGTGTAACCAACAATAAACGAAGCTTCACTCATATTGAGTGTGTGTATGCTTCCCCACGTCACTCTGAGTTAACCTTGGACAAAAGCTGCACACCTAGTTTGCAACAGGCCCCATTGATCCCTGTGTTCCTATTGATCCCTATGGCGCCATTGAGTTCTAAGGCCCCTTTGAGTACTATAGCTCCATTGATTCCTATGGCTTCATTGATCCAGATGGCCCCATTGAGTTCTATAACCCCATTGATTCCTATGGTCCCATCGATCCCTATGGCCCCATTGATTCCTATGGTCCCATTGATCCCTATGGTCCCATTGATCCCTATGGCCCCATTGATCCCTATGACCCCATTGATTCCTATGGTCCCATTGATCCCTATGGCCCCATTGATTCCTATGGTCCCATCGATCCCTATGGCCCCATTGATTCCTATGGTCCCATTGATCCCTATGGTCCCATTGATCCCTATGGCTCCATTGATCCCTATGGCCCCACTGATTCCTATGCCCCCATTGATCCCTATGGCCCTATTGATTCCAATGGCCCCATTGATACCTATCGCCCCACTGATTCCTATGGCACCAATGACCCCTATGGTCTCACTGATCCCTATGGCCCCATTGATCCCTATGGCCCCATTGATCCCTATGGCCCCATTGAGTTCTATGGTCCCATTGAGTTCTATGGCTCCTTTGATCCCTATGACCCCATTGATCCTTATGGCCCCATTGATCCCTATGTTCTTATTGATTCCTATGGCCCCACTGATCCCTATGGCCCCATTGATTCCTACGGTCCCATTGATCCATATGGCCCCATTGAGTTCTATGGCCCCATTGATCCCTATGACCCCATTGATCCCTATGGCCCTATTGATCCCTATGGCCACACTGATTCCTAAGGTCCCATTGATCCCTATGGCCCCATTGAGTTCTATGGCCACATTAAGTTCTATGGCACCATTGATTCCTATGGCCCCATTGAGTTCTATTGCCCCATTGATTCCTAAGGCCAAATTGAGTTCTATGTCCCCATTGATTCCTATGGTCCCATTGGTGACTATGACGCATTGATTCCTATGGCCTCATTGAACCCTATGGCCCTATAGAGTTCAATGGCCCCATTGAGTTCTATGGCTCTATTGATTCCTATGGACCCATTGAGTTCTTTGGCTCCATTGATCCCTATGGCCCCAGTGATCCCTATGGCCCCATTGAGTTCTATGGCCCCATGGATCCCTATGGCCCCATTGATCCCTATTGCCCCATTGAGTTCTATGGGCCCATGGATTTTTATGGCCCCTTTGATTTTTATGGTCCCATTGATTCCTATTGCCCCTTTGAGTTCTATGGTCCCATTGAGTTCTATGGCCCCATAGATCCCTATAGCCCCATTGAGTTCTATGGCTCCTTTGATTCCTACGGCACCATTGATCCCTATGGCCCCATTGAGTTCAATGGCCCCATTGATTCCTATGGCCTCATCGATCCCTATGGCCCCATCGACTCCTATGGCCACATTGATCCCTATGGCCCCATTGATCCCTATGGCCACATTGATTCCTCAGGCCCCACTGTTTCCTATGGCCCCACTGATCCCTATGGCCACATTGATTCCCACGTCCCCTCTGATTTGTATGGCCCCATTGATTCCTATGGCCACTTTGATCCCTATAGCCCCATTGATCCCTATGGCCCCATTGAGTTCTATGGCCCCATTGATCCCTAGGGCTCCATTGATTCCTACGGCCCCATTGATCCCTATGGCCTCATTGATTCCTATGGTCCCATCGATCCCTATGGCCCCACTGATTCCTATGCCCCCATTGATCCCTATGGCCCTATTGATTCCTATGGCCCCATTGATCCCTCTGGCCCCACTGATTCCATGGCACCAATGATCCCTATGGTCTCAATGATTCCTATGGCCCCATTGATTCCTATGGCCCCATTGATCACTATGGCCCCATTGATTGCAATGGCTAGATTGATCCCGATGGCCCCATTGAGTTCTAAGGCCTCATTGATTCCTAAGGTCCCATTGATCGCTGTGGCCCAATTGATCCCTATTTCCCCATTGATCCCTTTGGCCCCATTGAGTTCTTTGGCTCCTTTGAGTTCTTTGGCTCCATTGAGTTCTTTGGCTCCATTGATCCCTATGGCCCCTTTGATCCCTATGGCCCCATTTAGTTCTATGGCCTTTTGATCCCTATGGCCCCATTGATCCCTATGGCCACCGTTATTCCTATGGCCCCTTTGAGTTCTATGGTCCCATTGAGTTCTATGGTCCCATTGGGTTCTATGGCTCCTTTGATTCCTATGGCCACATTGATTCCTATGGCCCCTTTGATCCCCATGGCCCCATCGATCCTTAAGGCCCCATTGATCCCTAGGGCCTTATTGATTCCTATGGCCCCACTGATCCCTATGGCCCCATTGAGTTCTATGGCCCCATTGATCCCTATGACCCCATTGATCCCAAAGGCCCCATTGATCCCTATGGCCCCATTGATTCCTATGGCTACATTGATCCCGATGGCCCCTTTGAGATCTATAGCCCCATTGATTCCTATGCTCCCATTGATCCCTATGGCCCCATTCATTCCTATGGTCCCATCGATCCCTATGGCCCCATTGATTCCTATGGCCCCACTGATTCCTATGGGCCCATTGATCCCTAAGGCCCCATTGATACCTATGGCCCCACTGATTCCTATGGCACCAATGATCCCTATGGTCTCACTGATTCCTATGGCCCCATTGATTCCTATGGTCCCATTGATCCCTATGGACACATGGAGTTCTATAGCCCCTTCGAACCCTATGGCAAAATCGAACCCTATGGCCACATCGATCACTAAGGCCCCATTGATTCCTATGGCCCCATTGATTCCTATGGCCCCAATGATCCCTATGGCCCCACTGATTCCTATGGTCCCATTGATCCCTATGGCCCCATTGATCCCTATGGCCCCTTTGATTCCTATGGCCCCATTGTTTCCTATGGTCCCATTGATCCCTATGGCCCCATTCATTCCTATGGCCAAATTGATTCCTATGGCCCCACTGAATTCCATGGCCCCATTGACTTCCATGGCCACATTGATTCCTATGGCTCCATTGATCGCAATGGCCCCATTGCAATCTATGGCCCCAGTGATTCCTATGGCCCCATTGATTCCTGTGGCCCCATTGATCCCTATGGCTCCATAGGTCCCTATGGCTCCATTGATCCCTAGGGCCCCATTGAGATCTATGGCCGCAATGATTCCTATGGCCCCATTGATTCCTGTGGACAATTGATCCCCATGGCCCCATTGATCTCTATGGCCCCATTGATTCCTATGGCCGCATTGATCCCTATGGCCCCATAGATCCCTATGGTCCAATTGATCCATAAGGCCCCACTGAGTTCTATGGCCCCACTGATTCCTCTGGCCCCACAGATTCCTATGGTCCCATTGATTCCTATGGTCCCAATGATCCGTATGGCCCCGTTGAGTTCTCTTGCCCCATTGATTCTTATGCCCCCACTGATCCCTATGGCCACATTGATCCCTACGGCTCCATTGATTCCTATGGCCCCATTGATTCCTATGGCCCCATCGATCCCTATGGCCCCATTGATTCCTATGGCCCCACTCATCCCTATGGCCCCGTTGAGTTCTATGGCTCCATTGTGTTCTACGGCCCACATTGATCCCTATGGCCCCATTGATCCCTATGGCCCCTTTGAGTTCTATGGCTCCATTGAGTTCTATGGCTCCATTGATCCCTATGTCCCCACTGATCCCTATGGCCCCATTGATCCCTATGGCCCCATTGAGTTCTATGGACCCATTGATCCCTATGGCTCCATTGATTCCTATGGCCCCATTGATTCCTCTGGCCCCATTGATTCCTGTGGCCCCATTGATCCCTATGGCTCCATTGATTCCTATGGCCCCAGTGATTCCTCAGGCCCCATTGATTCCTATCGACCCACTGATTCCTCTCGCCCCATTGATTCCTGTGGTCCCATTAATCCCTATGGCCATTTGAGTTCTATGGCCCCACAGATTCCAATGGCCCCACTTATTCCTATGGCCCCATTGATCCCTATGGCCCTTTTGATTCCTATTGCCCCATTCATCCCTATGGCCCCATTGATCCCTAAGGCCCTATTGAGTTCTATGGCCGCATGGATTGCTAGGGCCTTATTGATCCTTATGGCCCCATTGATCCCTATAACCCCATTGAGTACTATGGCCACATTGATCGCTGTGGCCCCATTGATCCCTATGGCCACATTTAGTTCTATGGCCCCTTTGAGTTCTATGGCCCCATTGATTCCTATGGCCCCATTGATTCCTATTGCTCCATTGATTTTTTTGGCCCCTTTGAGTTCTATGGATCCATTCTGTTCTATGGCCCAATTGATCCCAAAGGCCCCATTCATCCCTATCGCCCCTTTGAGTTCTATGGCTCCATTGAGTTCTATGGCTCCACTGATCCCTATGTCCCCATTGATCCCTATGGCCCCATTGAGTTCTGAGGCCCATTTGATCCCTATGGATTTATAGATCCCTATGGCCCCATTGATTTGTACGGCCCCATTGATTCCTATGGTCCCATTGATCCCTACTGCCCCATTGAGTTCTATGGCCCCATTGAGTTCTATGGCCCCATCGATCCCTATGGCCCCATTGAGTTCTAAGGCCCCATTAATCCCTAAGGCCCCATTGATTCCTATGGCCCCATTAATCTTATGGTCCCATTGATCCCTGTGGCCCCATTGAGTTCTACAGCCCCATAGAGTTCTATTGCCCCATTGAGTTCTATGGCCCCATTGAGTTCTATGGCTCTAGTGATTGCTATGGCTCCATTGATTCCTATGGTCCCATTGATGACTACGGCCCCATTGATTCCTATGGCCGCAAGGATCCCTATGGACCCATTGATTCTTGTGGCCCCATTAATCCCTAAGGCCCCACTGAGTTCTATGGCCCAACTTATTCCTATGGCCCCATTGAGTTCTATGGCTCCACTGAGTTCTATGGCTCCATGAACCCTATGGCCCCATTGATCCCAATGGCCCCATTGATTCCTATGGCTCCATTGATTCCTACGGTCCCATTGATCCCTACAGCCCCATTGAGTTCTATGGCCCCTTTGAGTTCTCTGGCCACATTGATTCCTATAGGGCCCATTGATCCCTACGGCCCCATTGAGTTCTATGGCCCCTTTGAGTTCTATGGCCCCATTGATTCGTATGGGCCCATTGATTCCTATGGCCCCATTGAGTTGTATGGCCCCACTGATTCCTATGGCCCCATTGATTCCTATTGCCCCATTGATTCCTAAGGCCCCATTGACTTCTATGGCCACATTGATTCCTATGGTCCCATTGATCACTGTGGCCCCATTGATCCCTATGGACCCATTGAGTTCTATGGCCCCATTGATCCCAAAGTCCCCATTGATCCCTATGGCCCCATTGATCCCTATGGTCCCATTGATCCCTATGGTCCCATTCATCCCTTTGGCCCCATTGAGTTCTAAGGCCCCATTGATTCCTATGGCCCCATTGAATTCTATGGCTCCATGGATTATAATGGCCCCACTGAGTTCAATGGCCCCATAGAGTTTTATGGCCCCATTGATTCCAGTGGCCCCATTGATTTCTATGGCCCCATTGATTCCTAAGGCCCCATTGATTCCTATGGCCCCATTGAGTTCTATGGCCCAATTGATCCCAAGGCACCATTGATCCCTATGGCCTCATTGAGCACTATGACCATATTGATCTCTATGGCCCCATTGATCCCTAAGGCCCCATTGATCCCTATGGCCCCATTGATCCCTATGGTCCCATTGATCCCTACGGCCCCATTGATTCCTATGGCCCCATTGATCCCTATGGTCCCATTCATCCCTATGGCCCCATCGAGTTCTATGGCCGCATTGATATTTATGGTCCCATTGATCCCTATGGCCCCATTAATTCCTCTTGCCCCATTGATCCCTATGGCCCATTGATCCCTAAGGCCACATTGAGTTCTATGGCCGCATTGATTCCTGTGGTCCCATTGTTCCCTATGGCCCCGTACAGTTCTATGGCACCAATGATCCCTATGGCCCAATTGATTCATTTGGCCCCATTGAGCTCTATGGCTCCATTGATTATAATGCCCCAATGAGTTCTATGGCCCCATTGAGTTCTATGGCCCCATTGATTCCAATCGTCCCATTGATTTCGATGGCCCCATTGATTCCTATGGCCCCATTGATTCCTATGGCCCCATTGATTCCTATGGCCCCATTGATCGCTGCGGCCCCATAGATCCGTGTGGACCCATTAATCCCTATGGCCCCATTGATGACTAGGGCCCATTGATCCCTATGGTCCATTGATCCCTAAGACACCATTGATGAATTTGGCCCCATTGATTCCTATGGCCCCATTGATTCCTGTGGCCCCATTGATCCCTACTGCTCCATTGATCGCTGTGGCCCCATTGATCCCTATGGCTTCATTGATCCCTATGGCTTCATTGATCCCTATGGCCCCATTAAGTTCTATGACCGCATTGATCCCTATGGCCCCATCGATTCCTATGGCCCTATTGATCTCTATGGCCACAATGATCGCTATGGCCCCATTGATCCCTATGGCCCCATTGAGTTCTATGGCTCCATTGAGTTCTATGGCTCCATTGAGTTCTATGGCTTCATTGATCCCTATGGCCCTACCGATCCCTATGGCCCCATTGATTCCAAAGTTCCCATTGATCCCTATGGCCCCATTGAGTTCTATGGCCCCATTGAGTTCTATGGCTCCATTGATTCCTATGGCCTCATTGAGTTCTATGGAGCCATTGATTCCGAAGTCCCCATTGAATTCTATGGCCCCATTGATCCCTATGGCACCATCGATTCCTATGGCCCCATTGATTCCTATGGCCCCACTGATTCCTATGGCCCCAATGATCCCTATGGCCCTATTAAGTTCTATGGCCTCTTTGAGTTCTATGGGTCCATTTAGTCATATGGCCCCATTGATTCCAATGGCCCCATTAATGACTATGGCCCCATTGATTCCTATGGCCCCACTGATCCCTATGGTCCCATTGATTCCTATTGCATTATTAATTCCTATGGTCCCATCGATCCCTATGGCCCCATTGATTCCTATGGCCCCATCGATTCCTATGGCCCCATGGATCCCTATGGCCCCATTGATCCCTATGGCCACATTGATCCCTATGGCCCCATGGATCCCTATGGCCCCATTGTGTTCTATGGCTCCTTTTATTCCTACGGCTCCAATGATTCCTATGGCCCATTTGAGATCTATGGCCCCATTGATTCCTCTGGCCCCAGTGATTTTTATGGCCCCATTGACTTCTATGGCCCCATTGGGTTCTATGGCCCAATTGATCCCTATGGCCCCATTGATCCCTATGGCCCCATTCAGTTCTATGGCTCCATTGAGTTCTATGGCTCCATTGATCCCTACGGCCCCATTGATCCCCATGGCCCCATTGATTCCTATGTTCCCATTGATCCCTATGGTCCCTTTGATTCCTATGGTCTCATTGATCCCTATTACACCATTGATCCCTAAGGCCCCATTGAGTTCTATGGCTCCATTGATCCCTATGGCCCAATTGATCCCTATGTCCCCATTGATTCCTATGGCCCCATTGATTCCTGTGGCCCCAATGATCCCTATGGCCCCATTGTGTTCTATGGCTCCATTGAGTTCTATGGCTCCATTGATCCCTATGGCCCCACTGATCCCTACGGCCCCATTGATTCCTATGGCCCCATTGAGTTCTATGGCCCCATTCATTCCTATGGCCCCATTGAGTTCTATGGCCCCATTGAGTTCTATGGCCTTATTGATTCCTATGGCACAATTGATTCCTATGGCCCCATTGAGTTCTATGGCCCCACTGATTCCTATGGCCCCATGGATTCCTAAGGGCCCATTGATCCCTTTAGCCCCATTGATTCCTATGGCTCCATTGATTTTTATGGCCACTTCAGTTGTATGGCCACATTGATTCCTATGGTCCCTTTGAGTTCTATGGCCCCATTGATCCCTATGTTCTCAATGATTCCTATGGCCCCATTGATTCCTATGGCCCCATTGATCCCTAAGGTCCCATTGATTCCTATGGCCACATTGATTCCTGAGGCCACACTGATCCCTGTTTCCCCTCTGAGTTCTATGGCCCCACTGATTCCTATGGCCCCATTTATTCCTATGGTCCCATTGATCCCTGTGGTCCCATTGATCCCTATGTTCACATTGATCCCTATGGCCCCATTGGTTCCTATGGCCCCATTGATCCCTAAGGCCTCACTGATCCCTGTGGCCCCATTGATTCCTATGGTCCCGTTGATTCCTATGGTCCCATTGATTTATATGGCCCCATTGAGTTCTATGGCTTCATTGATTCCTATGGCACCATTGATTCCTATGGCCCCATTGATTCCTGTGGCCCCTTTGAGTTCAATGGCCCCATTGAGTTCTATGTTCCCATTGATCCCTATGGCCCCATTGAGTTCTATGGCTCCTTTGATTTCTATGGCACCATTGATTCCTATGGCCCCATTGATTCCTGAGGCCCCATTGAGTTCAATGGTCCCATTAATTCCTACGGCCTCATCGATCACTATGGCTCCTTTGATTCCTATGGTCCCATTGATTCCTATGGCCCCATTGATCTCTATGGCCCCATTGATCCCTATGTCCCCATCGATCCCTATGGCCCCATTGATCCCTATGGCCCCATTGATCCCTATGGCTCCATTGAGTTCTATGGCTCGATTGAGTTTTATGGCTCCATTGATTCCTATGGCCCCACTGATTCCTATAGCCCCATTGATTCCTATGGTCCCATTGATCCCTATGGTCCCTTTGATTCCTATGGTCTCATTCATCCCTATTACACCATTGATCCCTAAGGCCCCATTGAGTTCTATGGCTCCATTGATCCCTATGGCCCAATTGATCCCTATGTCCCCATTGATTCCTATGGCCCCATTGATCCCTATGCCCCATTGATCCCTATGGCCCCGTTGATCCTTATGGCCCCATTGATTCCTATGGCCCCATTGATCCCTATGGTCTCAATGATCCCTATGGCCCCATTGAGTTCTATGGCCCCATTGATCCCTATCGCCCCATTGATTCCTATGGCCCTATTGATTCCTATGGCTTCATTGATTTCTGAGGCCCCATTGATCCCTGTGGCCCCTTGATTCCTGTGGCCCCATTGATCGCTATGGCTACATTGATCCCCATGGCCCCATTGAGATCTATGGCCCCAATGATTCCTACGGCCACATTCATTCCTATGGTCCCATTGTTTCCTGTGGCCACATTGATCCCCATGGCCCCATTGATCCCTATGGACCCATTGATTCCTATGGCCCCATCGATCCCTATGGCCCACTGATTCCCATGGCCCCATTGATCCCTATGACCCTACTGATTCCTATGGCCCCATCGATTCCTATGGCCCCTTTGATCCCTATGGTCCCTTTGATCCCTTTGGCTACTTTGTGTTCTATGGCCACATTGATCCCTATGGTTCCATTGATTCCTGTGGCCCCACTGATTCCTGTAGCCCCATTGATCCCTATGGCCCCATTGATTCCTGTGGCCCCATTGGTCCCTATGGCTCCATTGATCGCTGTGGCCCCACTGATTCCTATGGCCCCATTGATTCCAAGGTCAACATTGATCCCTATGGCCCCATTGATCCCTATGGCCCCATTGATCCCTATGTCCCCATTGATTCCTATGGCCCCACTGATTCCTATGGCCCCATCGATCCCTATGGCCATATTGATCCCTATGGCCCCACTGATTCCTATGGCCCCATTGATCCCGGTGGCCCCATTGGTTCCTATGGCCCCATTGATTCCTATGGCCCCATTGATTCCTATGGCCCCACTGAGTTCTATGGCCCCATTAATTCCTATGGCTCTATTGAGTTCTATGGCCCCATTGATTCCTATGGTCCCATTGATTCCTATGGCCCCATTGATTCCTATGTCTCCATTGATTCCTGTTTCCCCATTGATCCCTATAGCCCTATTGAGTTCTATGGCCTTATTGAGTTCTATGGCCGCATTGATTCCAATGGTCCCATTTATCCCTATCTCCCCATTGATTCCTATGGTCCCATAGATCCCTATGGCCCCTTTGAGTTCTATGGCCCCATTCATCCCTATGGCCCCATTGATCCCTATAGCCCCATTGATCCCTATGGTCACACTGATCCCTACTGCCCCATTGACTTCTATGGTCCCATTGATTCCTATGGCCCCATGGAGTTCTATGGCCCCATTGATCCCTATGGTCCCATTGATCCCTATGGCCACCTTGAGTTCTATGGCCCTATTGATCCCTATGGCCCTGTTGATTCCTATGGTCCCATTGATCACTGTGGCCCTATTGATCCCTATGGTCCCATTGATGACTATGGCCCCATTGATCCCTATGGCAAGTTTAATCCCTATGGCCCCATTGATTCCTATGGCCCCTTTGATTCCCATGGACCTATCGATCCCTATGGTCCCATTGATTCCTATGGCCCCATTGATTCCTGTGGCCCCATTGATCCCTATGGCTCCATTGATTGCTGTGGCCCCATTGATCCCTATGACCCCATTGAGTTCTATGGCCCCATTGATCCCTATGGCCCCATTGATCCCTATGGCCTAATTGATTCCTATGGCTTCACTGATCCCTATGTCCCCATTGATTCCTACGGTCCCATTGATCCCTGTGGCCCCATTGATCCCTATCGTCCCATTGATCCCTATGGCCCCTTTGAGTTCTAAGACTCGATTGAGTTCTATGGCTCCATTGATTCCTATGGCCCCACTGATTCCTATGGCCCCATTGATTCCTATGGTCCCATTGATCCCTATGTTCCTTTTAATTCCTATGGTCTCATTGATCCCTAATACACCATTGATCCCTATGGCCACATCGATCACTAAGGCCCCATTGATCCCTATGGCCCAGTTGATCCCTATGTCCCCATTGATTCCTATGGCCCCATTGATTCCTGTGGCCCCATTGATCCCTATGGCCCAATTGAGTTCTAAGGACCCTTTGAGTTCTATGGCTCCATTGATCCCTATGGTTCCATTGATCCCTATGACCCCACTGAGTTTTATGGCCCCATTGATTCCTATGGCCCCATTGATTCCTATGGCCCCATTGAGTTCTATGGCTCCTTTGATTCCTACGGCTCCAATGATTCCTATGGCCCATTTGAGATCTATGGCCCCATTGATTCCTATGGCCCCATTGATTTTTATGGCCCATTGACTTCTATGGCCCCCTTGAGTTCTATGGCTCAATTGATCCCTATGGCCCCATTGATCCCTATGGCCCCATTGAGTTCTATGGCTCCATTGAGTTCTATGGCTCCATTGATCCCTATGGCCCCATTGATCCCTATGGCCCCATTGATTCCTCTGGCCCCATTGATCCCTATGGCCCCATTGAGTTCTATGGCCCCTTTGAGTTCTATGGCTCCATTGATCCCTAAGGTTCCATTGGTCCCTATGGCCCCACTGAGTTCTATGGCCCCATTGATCCCTATGCCCCATTGATCCCTATGGTCCCGTTGATCCCTATGGCCCCATTGATTCCTATGGCCCCATTGATCCCTATGGTCTCAATGATCCCTATGGCCCCATTGAGTTCTATGGCCCCATTGTTCCCTATTGCCCCATTGATCCCTACGGCCCCATTGATCCTTATGGCCCCATTGAGTTCTATGGCCCCATTGATCCCTATGGCCTTATTGATCCCTATGGCCCCATTGAGTTCTATGGCCCCTTTGATCCCTATGGCCCCATTGATTCCTATGGCCCCATTGATTCCTGTGGCCCCATTGATCGCTATGGCTCCATTGATCCCTATGGCTACATTGATCCCTATGGCCCCATTGAGATCTATGGCCCAAATGATTGCTACGGCCCCATTGATTTCTATGGTCCCATTGATTCCTGTGGCCACATTGATACCCATGGCCCCATTGATCCCTATGGCCCCATTGATTCCTATGGCCCCATCCATCCCTATGGCCCACTGATTCCTATGGCCCCATTGATCACTATGACCCTTCAGATTCCTATGGCCCCATCGATTCCTATGGCCCCTTTGATCCCTATGGTCCCTTTGATCTCTTTTGGCTACTTTGTGTTCTATGGCCACATTGATCCCTATGGTTCCATTGATTCCTTTGGCCCCACTGATTCCTGTAGCCCCATTGATCCCTATGGCCCCATTGATTCCTGTGGCCCCATTGGTCCCTATGGCTCCATTGATCGCTGTGGCCCCACTGATTCCTATGGCCCCATTGATTCCAAGGGCAACATTGATCCCTATGGCCCCATTGATCCCTATGGCCCCATTGATCCCTATGTCCCCATTGATTCCTATGGCCCCACTGATTCCTATGGCCCCACCGATCCCTATGGCCATATTGATCCCTATGGCCCCACTGATTCCTATGGCCCCATTGATCCCGGTGGCCCCATTGGTTCCAATGGCCCCATTGATTCCTATGGCCCCATTAATTCCTATGGCCCCACTGAGTTCTATGGCCCTATTAATCCCTATGGCCCTATTGAGTTCTATGACCCCATGGATCCCTATGGCCCCATTGATCCCTATGGTCCCATTGATTCTGTCATTGTTTTATGATTTTTGGTACTGGTATTCCACATCATAACATCATGTATTGCATTAAGAGTTTAAGAGCTAATACTCCAGCTCCATAGATCATTGATAATTCCAGCTATACCTGCCTCAGAAGAGAAGAAGAACTACATTCCCCAGAGGACTTTGCGATGCTTTGTATTTTTACGTGTTTTCCGCTCTGAGGGAACAGATAAAATCCCTCAGCGGTTACGGGACGCTCTCTTTCCTTCGGGATCGACGCAGCAGTGGGTGCTCGCTGCCGTATCGCCTTCAGCGTTAGCGTAAGGCGTTTGGTTTATCGGACACTCTCTCTTGCTCATTTTATTTGATTCATTAGCCTCAATTCCAATTACATTGTATTATATTGTGTTTTTTTACTTTCTGATATCTTATTTAGTAAATTAGCTTTCCTCCTCAGATCGTTGCCGCTCTTTTATTTCTAGGCCCATCTCCCTTTTCCCTTTTTCCCTTTTCCTTTCCCCTTTCCTGGAGCGTGGGTCCGTGGGTCCCCCGCACCTGTCGTCGCGGAGCCGGGCCGATCCAGCTCGGTGAATCGTTGACATTTTTTTTGGCGCCCAACGTGGGGCCCGAACCGCCTTATCCGGGCAGAGACATACTTTTAGAGTGAATCTCTGTCTCTCGCTAGCAAGCTTATCTGTACTGCAGGTACTGTACGGCATAACACGACCTTGAAGTCTGGGCGTACTGCCAGTTGTTCTGGGATATTTGTAAACTTTTATGGGTGCTGCTAACTTGTTATAGTAAAGAAAAAAAAAAAAATGTTCTCTCATATTGAACTGCTCTTAAAGGGGCTGCATTTCATTGCTTTTTCCCTCTTAATGCTCAAAACGTACTGGAACTTGGTTAGGTTTGCCATTCTGTTCCATTGGTTCTGGTCCCTATATGATAAATTAAAAGCAATGATAGAGGCACCTGCCAGATACCAGGGCACCCCAGCTAATGGGACAAACGATAGCATATTAACGAACCATGTGATGTTTGAATGGGTATCCGGGTTTCCCTATCAGTTTTTTATGAATTTTCAAGATCACAACTTAGGGATGGTGTTAATAATTGGGATATTAGTCCTCTTTCATGTAGTAGCACTTTACATCATGTGCAGGAAGCTTCTCCCAGAAACTGAGAATGTTGAATGGCAGGGAGAGTGGAGAGTTTTAGGAAAGAAATTAGAAGCATGGGGACACCCGGTGTCATGGGATTTTTCTCCCGAACAATTGCAGGATCCTGAGGAGCTAGGCCTGTATCTGAGTAAAGGGTGTTGCGGCTCAGAAAGATCTGAGGTGGAACAGCTTATTTGGGGCTTGGCTTATGCTACCCGAGGTTTATATACTATTGTGAAGGGAGAGAGTGTCCAAACTGAGGCCCAAACCAAAGAGGAAAACCTCCCGGTCACACCTGACCAGCCAAAGGAAGCACCAGTATCAAAGTCAGTTGCCCCTGTGGAAGGCAAGAAATGGAAACGTGTGTCCTCGCGCCTAGAACGCAAAGAAGAGGTGCCGAAAGAAGAGGAAGATATAGGTGAGGGGGTGGCCACAACCCCCCCACCATCGAGAAAGGCAACAAAGAAAAGTGAGAGACATGGAGAAGAAGAAAGTGATGATGAAGGTGAAGAGAAAGTTAAAGTTACGACGTTTCGTCGGCCCATGAAAATGTCTGAGATCCAAGGCTCAAGAAAGGAGTTTGTTCGACGTCCGGATGAGAGTATTGTCACTTGGTTGCTTCGGTGTTGGGACAACGGGGCCAACAGTGTGTCCCTTGATAGTAACGAAGCTCGCCAACTAGGAAACATTGCCCGAGATCCGGCTGTCGACAGAGGAATCAGCAGGTATATGGATGGAATCGCCAGCCTCTGGCAACGAATGCTAGTAGCTGTGAGGGAAAGATATCCCTACAAGAGTGACCTGGCACCTAAAGTGAAAAGGTGGAAAACTATTGAGGAAGGCATCCAGTATTTGAGAGAAACAGCTGTGGCGGAAATGCTGTATGATCCCACCTTTGATCCTGACGATCGGGACCATGATCCGGAGAAAGTAAGGAGTACACCCGAAATATGTCAGAAGCTTTCAAAGTCAGCACCAGAAAGGTACGCCGGTACACTAGTGACAACGTTCAACAGATATGAGGACCAAGACAGAAAACCCCCAGTTTTTGAACTAATTCTTACACTTCAAAACTTCGAACAAAAATTTCCACCGCCATACGCGTCCATTTCAGCCATATCAAAGTTCGAAGGACAAATGGAAGATATACTGGGAAAATTATCCCAACTGATTGATAGGGTTGAATCAATTGTAGCTATCAGTAGCAGACGCCGTCCTGCTCGAGCAAATGACAGCACTAACTTCATGTCGCGCGCGGCTTTGTGGAGTTACTTACGTGCAAATGGAGAAGATATCAAAAACCCACCCCTGCACTGCGAGCACGGGTGAGAGAATTACAACACAGAGAGAATTACAACTACCAGCGAAGTTGTTCCTGTCACTACAGGTAATGAATAGAGGGGCCCTGCCCTCAGCCAGAGGAGGGAGAGGGATAATAGAGTGTATTGGACTGTGTGGATTCGGTGGCCTGGCACATCAAACCCACAGAAATATGAGGCACTGGTGGATACTGGTGCACAATGTACTCTAATGCCTTCAAGTTATAAAGGGGCAGAATTGATTCATATCTCTGGAGTGACTGGGGGCTTTCAGGAATTGTCTGTGCTGGAGGCAGAAATAAGCCTCACGGGTAAAGACTGGCAGAAGCATCCTATAGCGACCGGACAGGGGGCCCCATGCATACTTGGTATTGATTACCTCAAAAGGGGATATTTTAAGGATCCCAAAGGGTATCGATGGGCTTTCGGAATAGCTGCTGTGGATGCAGATAATATTAAGCAGCTGTCTGCTTTGCCTGGCCTGTCAGAAGATCCGTCTGTTGTAGGGTTACTACAAGTGGAGGAGCAACAGGTACCAATTGCTACAAAAACGGTGCACAGACGGCAGTACCGCACCAACAGGGATTCCTTGCTCCCCATTCATAACCTGATTCGTCAGCTAGAGAGCCAGGGAGTGATCAGCAAAACTCACTCCCCGTTTAAGAGCCCCATATGGCCAGTGCGTATAGCCAGTGGAGAATGGAGACTGACGGTAGATTACCGTGGCCTGAATGAAGTCACACCTCCACTGAGTGCTGCTGTGCCGGACATGCTTCAACTCCAGTATGAACTGGAGTCAAAAGCAGTCAAGTGGTATGCCACAACTGACATTGCTAACGCCTTCTTTTCAATTCCCTTGGCCACAGAATGCAGGCCACAGTTTGCCTTCACCTGGAGAGGCGTTCAGTACACCTGGAACCGTTTGCCCCAGGGGTGGAGTCACAGCCCAACCATTTGCCAAGGGTTGATCCAAACCCCATTGGAACAGGGCGGTGCTCCTGAGCACTTACAATACATTGATGACATCATTGTGTGGGGCAATACAGCAGGGGAAGTTTTCGAGAAAGGAGAGAGAATAATCCAGATCCTCCTGCGAGCTGGCTTCGCTATTAAACGAAGCAAAGTAAAAGGGCCTGCACAGGAAATTCAATTCCTAGGAATAAAGTGGCAAGATGGACGTCGTCACATCCCAACAGATGTGATTGACAAAATTATTGCTATGTCTCCACCCACTAGTAAGACAGAGACCCAAGCTTTTCTGGGTGTAGTGGGCTTTTGGAGAATGCATGTTCCAAACTACAGCCTCATTGTGAGCCCTCTCTTTCGGGTGACGCGGAAGAAGAATGATTTTGTATGGGGCCCTGAGCAGCAGCAGGCTTTTGAGCAAATTAAGCAGGAGATAGCCCGTGCCGTGGCCCTGGGGCCAGTGCGGACGGGACAGGATGTAAAGAACATCCTCTACACTGCTGCTGGAAAGGAAGGTCCCACTTGGAGTTTGTGGCAAAGAGCTTCTGGAGAGACCCGAGGCTGACCCCTTGGTTTCTGGAGTCGAGCATACAGGGGGTCTGAGGAGCGCTACACTCCAACTGAAAAAGAGATCATGGCCGCGTACGAGGGAGTTCGAGCTGCTTCCAAAGTAATCGGTACTGAAGCGCAGCTCCTTCTGGCACCTCGACTGCCAGTGCTGAATTGGATGTTCAAAGGAAAGGTTCCCTCCACCCATCATGCTACTGATGCCACTTGGAGTAAGTGGATTGCGCTGATTACACAGCGAGCTCGGATGGGGAACCTCAGTCATCCAGGAATCCTAGAAGTGAGCATGGACTGGCCTGAAGGTAAAAAGTTTGGAACAACACCCGCAGAGGAGGTATCACGTGCTAAAGAGGCCCCACCATACAATGAACTACCAGACAATGAGAAGAGATATGCCCTGTTCACAGATGGATCGTGTCGTATTGTGGGAAAGCACCGCAGATGGAAATCTGCTGTGTGGAGCCCCACGCGACAAGTTGCAGAGGCCACTGAAGGAAAAGGAGAGTCAAGCCAATTTGCAGAGGTAAAGGCTGTCCAACTGGCCTTAGATATTGCTGAACGTGAGAGGTGGCCAGTGCTTTATCTTTACACTGACTCATGGATGGTGGCAAATGCCTTATGGGGGTGGTTACGGCAATGGGAACAAAATGGCTGGCAACGGAGGGGTAAACCTATTTGGGCTGCTGAACTGTGGAAAAATATTGCTGCCTGAGTAAAGAATATGGTTGTAAAGGTGCGCCATGTAGATGCTCATGTTCCTAAGAGCCGGGCAACTGAAGAACAACAGAATAACCATCAGGTAGATCGAGCTGCTAAAGTTAAGATGGCTCAAGTAGACTTGGATTGGCACCACAAGAGTGAATTATTTTTAGCTCGGTGGTCCCATGAGACCTCGGGCCATCAAGGAAGAGATGCAACATATAAGTGGGCTAGAGACCGAGGGGTGGACTTAACTATGGATGCTATTGCACAGGTTATCCATGACTGTGATACATGTGCCACAATTAAACAAGCCAAGAGGATGAAACCTCTCTGGGGGGAAGGACGATGGCAAAAGTATAAATATGGGGAGGCGTGGCAGGTTGATTATATCACCTTGCCACGATTCATAGATTCATAGATTCATAGATACATTAGGTTGGAAAGGACCTACAAGATCATCTAGTCCAACCTTCCTCACACCATCATCTCTACCCACCAAGCTACTAAATCAATTCCCTCAGCACCTCATCTAAACGCTTCTTGAACAGCGCTAGGGACGGTGCCTCAACCACCTCCCTAGGCAGGCCATTCCAGTGCCGGACCACTCTCTCAGAGAAAAAATTTTTCCTCAAGTCTAATCTAAATCTTCCCCGGCACAACTTGTGGCCGTTCCCTCTTGTCCTGTCATTAGTTACCTGGGAGAAGAGGCCGACCCCCTCCTTACCACAGCCTCCCTTCAGGAAGTGGTAGAGTGCAATGAGGTCTCCTCTGAGCCTCCTTTTCCCCAAACTAAACAATCCCAGCTCCCTCAGCTGCTCCTCGTAAGACCTGTGCTCCAGACCCCTCACCAGTTTTGTTGCCCTTCTCTGAACACGCTCCAGGGCCTCGATGTCTCTCTTGTAGTGAGGGGCCCAAAACTGAACACAGTACTCGAGGTGCGGCCGCACCAGAGCTGAGTATAGGGGGATGACCACCTCCCTGCTCCTGCTGGCCACACTATCTCACAATGGTAAACATTATGTGCTCACCATGGTGGAAGCAACTACTGGGTGGCTTGAAACATATGCAGTACCCCATGCTAATGCCCGAAACACCATTCTAGGTCTCGAGAAGCAAGTCCTATGGCGACATGGCACTCCAGAAAGAATTGAGTCAGATAATGGGACTCATTTCAAAAATTCTCTTGTAAGTAATTGGGCCAAAGATCATGGCATTGAGTGGATTTATCATATCCCCTATCACGCACCAGCTTCCGGTAAGATTGAAAGATACAATGGGTTGCTAAAAACCATGTTGAAAGCAATGGGTGGCGGAACGTTTAAGCACTGGGAGAAGCATTTGGCCGAAGCCACCTGGTTGGTCAACACTCGAGGATCCATCAATCGTGATGGTCCTGCCCAATCCAGCTCCCTACCTACAGTAGAGGGAGATAAGGTCCCTGTAGTACATGTAAAGAACATGTTGGGGAAAGCGGTATGGGTCCTTCCAGCTTCTGGGAAGGGCAAACCTCTCCGTGGAACTGTCTTTGCTCAGGGACCTGGGTCCACTTGGTGGGTGATGCAGAAGAATGGGGATGTTCAGTGTGTACCACAAGGGAATTTGATGTTGGGGGAGTGCAGTCAGTAATTCCATGTATATACTTGTATATATGTTGTGTGTGTGTATATCTAATGCATGTTAATCATTGTTTTTCTGTATGTATCAAGAATGATGTAGTGATGTGGAATAAGGGGTGGAATGTCATGGTTTTATGATTTTTGGTACTAGTATTCCACATCATAACATCATGTATTGCATTAAGAGTTAAAGAGCTAATACTCCAGCTCCATAGATCATTGATAATTCCAGGTATACCTGCCTCAGAAGAGAAGAAGCACTACATTCCCCAGAGGACTTTGCGATGCTTTGTATTTTTACGTGTTTTCCGCTCAGAGGGAACAGATAAAAACCCTCAGCGGTCACGGGACGCTCTCTTTCCTTCGGGATCAACGCAGCAGTGGGTGCTGGCTGCCGTATCGCCTTCAGCGTTAGCGTAAGTCCTTCTGTTTATCGGACACTCTCTCTTGCTCATTTTATTTGATTCATTAGCCTCAATTCCAATTATATTGTATTATATTGTGTTATTTTACTTTCTGATATCTCATTTAGTAAATTAGCTTTCCTCCTCAGATCGTTGCCGCTGTTTTGTTTCTAGGCCCGTCTCCCTTTTCCCTTTTTCCCTTTACCATTCCCCTTTCCTGGAGCGTGGGTCCGTGGGTCCCCCACACCGGTCTTAGCGGAGCCGGGCCGATCCAGCCCGGTAAACCGTTGACAGATTCCTATGGCCCCATTGATCCCTATGGCCCCATCGATTCCTATGGCCCCATTGATCCCTAAGGCCCCATTGATTCCTATGGCCCCATTGATTCCAAAGATCCCATTGATCCCTATGGCCTCATTGAGTTCTATGGCCCCATTGATTCCTATGGCCCCATTGATTTCTATGGCCCCACTGATTTCTATGGCCCCATCGGTTCCTATGGCCCCATCGATCCCTATGGCCCCAATGATCCCTATGGCCCCATTGATCCCTATGGTCCCATTGAGTTCTATGGCTGCATTGATTCCAGTGGTCCCATTGATCCCTATGGTCCCATTGATCCCTATGGCCCCATTGATGTCTAAGGTCCCATTGATTCCTATGGCCCCATTGATTCCAAAGATCCCATTGATCCCTATGGCCCCATTGAGTTCTATGGCCCCATTCAGTTCTATGGCTCCATTGATTCCTATGGCCTCATTGAGTTCTATGGCCCCATTGATTTTAATGGCCACATTGATTTCTATGGCCCCATTGAGTTCTATGGCCCAATTGATCTCTATGTCCCCATTGATCCCTATGTCCCCATTGATCCATATGGCCACATTGAGTTCTATGGCTCCATTGATTCCTATGGCTCCATTGATTCTTATGGCCCCATTGAGTTCCATGGCCCCATTGATTCCTATGGCCCCATTGATTTTTATGGCCACATTGATTTCTATGGCCCCATTGAGTTCTAAGGCCCAATTGATCCCTATGGCCCCATTGATCCCTATGGACGCATTGATCCCTAAGGCCCCATTGATTCCTATGGTCCGATCGATCCCTATGGCTCCATTGATCCCTATGGCCCCATTGATCCCTATGGTCCCATTGATTCCTATGGCCCCATTGATTCGTATGGCCCCATTGATCCCTATGGTCCCATTGATCCCTATGGCCCAGTTGAGATCTAAGGCCCCATTGATTCGTATGGCCCCATTGATCCCTATTGCCCCATTGATCCCTATGGCCCCACTGATTCCTATGGCCCCATTGATCCCTATGGCCCTATTGAGTTCTATGGCCCCTTTGAGTTCTATGGCCCCATTGATCCCCATGGCCCCTTCGATTCCTAGGGCCCCATCGATTCCTATGGCCCCATTGATCCCTATGGCCCCATTGAGTTCTATGGCTCCATTGACTCCTATGATACCATTGATCCCTATGGCCCCATAGATCCCTATGGCCCCATTGATCCCTATGGCCTTATTGATTCCTATGGCCCCACTGACTCCTATGTCCCCATTGATCCCTATGGCCCCATTGATTCCTATGGCCCGACTGAGTTCTATGGTCCCACTGATTCCTATGGCCTCATTGATCTCTATGGCCCTATTGAATTCTATGGCCCCATTGAGTTCTATGGCTCCTTTGATTCCTATGGCCACATTGATTTTTATGGTCCCATTGATTCCTATGGCCCCATTGATTCCTGTGGCCCCATTGATCCCTATGGCCCCACTGAGTTCTATGGCCCCACTGATTGCTATGGCCCCATTGATTCCTAGGCTCCCATTGATCCCTATGGCCCCATAGAGTTCTATGGCACAATTGATCCCTATGGCCAAATTGAGTTCTATGGCTCCATTGATTATAATGGCCCCATTGAGTTCTATGGCCCCATTGATTCTTAAGGACCCATTGATTCCTGTGGCCCCATTAATCCCTATGGCCCCATTGATCCCTATGGCGCCACTGATTCCTATGACCCCATTGATTCCTGTGGCCCCATAGATCCATATGGCCCCATTGATACCTATGGCCCCTTTGAGTTCTATGGCCCCATTGATTCCTATGGCCCCATTGATTCCTAAGGCCCCATTGATCCCTATGGCCCCATTGATCCCTATGGCTCCTTTGATTATAATGGCCGCACTGAGTTCTATGGCCCCATTGATTCTTAAGTCCTTATTGATTCCTGTGGCCCCATTGATCCCTATGGCCCCATTGATCCCTATCGCCCCTTTGAGTTCTATGGCCCCATTGATTCCTATGGCCCCATTGATTCCTAAGGCCCCATTGATCCCTATGGCCCCATTGATTCCTGTGGCCCCATTGATTCCTGTGGCCACATTGGTCCCTATGGCTCCATTGATCGCTGTGGCCCCATTGATTCTTATGGCCCCATTGATTCCTATGGCCCCATTGATTCCTTAGACCCCATTGATCCCGATGGCCCCATTGATTCCTATGGCCCATTTGACTCCTATGGCCCCATTGATTCCTATGGCCCCATTGAGTTCTATGGCTCCATTGACTCCTATGGTACCATTAATCCCTATGGGCCCTTCGATCCCTACGGCCCCATTGATCCCTATGGACTTATTGATTCCTATTGCCCCACTGACTGCTATGGCCCCTTTGATCCCTGTGGCCCCATTGATTCCTATGGCCCCACTGATCCCTATGGCCCCATTGATCCATATGGCCCCATGGATCCCTATGGCCCAATTAATTCCTATGGCCCCATTGAGTTCTATGGCCGCATTGATTCCTATGGCCCAATGATCCCTATGTTCCCATTTATCCCTGTGGCCCCATTGATTCCTGTGGTGACATTGATCCATAGATTCATAGATTCATGAGTTTGGAAATGACCTACAATATCATCTAGTCCAACCATCCTCACACCACCATCCCTACCCACCAAGGTACTAAATCAAATCCCTCAGCACCTCATCTAAACGCTTCTTGAACAGCGCTAGGGACGGTGCCTCAACCCCCTCCCTAGGTAGGCCATTCCAGTGCCGGACCACTCTCTCAGAGAAAAAATTTTTCCTCATGTCTAATCTAAATCTTCCCCGGCACAACTTGTGGCCATTCCCTCTCGTCCTGTCATTAGTTACCTGGGAGAAGAGGCCGACCCCCTCCTCACCACAGCCTCCCTTCAGGAAGTGGTAGTGTGATGAGGTCTCCTCTGAGCCTCCTTTTTCCCAAACTAAACAATCCCAGCTCCCTCAGCCGCTCCTGGTCACGCTTGTGCTCCAGAGCCCTCACAGCTTTGTCGCCCTTCTCTGAACACGCTCCAGGGCCTCGATGTCTCTCTTGTAGTGAGGGGCCCAACACTGAACACAGTACTCGAGGTACAGGGGATGATCCCTTCCCTGCTCCTGCTGGCCACGCTGTTCCTAATCCAGGCCAGGATGCCGTTGGCCTTCTTGGCCACCTGGGCACACTGCCGGCTCACGTTGGGCATCAACCAACACCCCCAGGTCCTTTTCCTCTGTACACTCCTCAAGCCGTTCTGCCCCAAGCCTATAGCATTGCATGGGGTCATTGTGGCCAAATACAGCACCCGGCACTTGGCCTTATTGAACCTCATCCCATTGAGCTCAGCCCAACTGTCCAGCCTATCCAGATCCCGCTGAAGGGCCTCCCTGCCCTCAGGCACATCCACACATCCTCCCAACTCGGTGTCATCCGCAAACTTACTGAGGGTGCACTCAATCCCCTCATCCAGGTCATCAATAAAGAGATTAAACAGTATGGGCCCCAATACCGACCCTTGGGGGACACCACTCGTGAGAGGACGCCAGCTGGACTTAACACCGTTCGCCACCACGACAGTATAAACATATATATCTTTACACAAATATACAAATATAGATTTATTTATATAAATATATAAATGTATCTTTCTATATGAATACATAAATTTATCTTTTGATGTAAATATATAAAAGTATGCTTCTCAAAAGAGCTGTCAGGCTCCAGAACGTGCGGCCCGGGGAGGTGTTGCAGACACCGACCCCGGGGCTGTGAAGGAGCGTTTCGCCCTCGCGCTGAGGGCCACGGTTCAGTAGAACTGCTGGGGACGGCGTGACCTCATAGGTTGGGTTCTCCGAACGCTGCTGCCAATTGCCCAGCCCTCCAGTTTGGCGAGATCTCTCAGCAGGACGTCCTAAGGGAGTCAGGAGCTCACCCCAAATCCGTGCGATCCGCAAACCTGCTCAGTGTGTGCCACGGTTTTATGATTTTGGGGCATTGGTATTCCACATCGTAACATCATGGAGTGCATGAAGAGTCAAAGAGTCAGGGCTCCAGCTCCGCGGATCATCAGTAGTTATGGGTGTACCTGTCCCAGAAGAGAAGAACTCCATTCCCCAGAGCACTGTGCGATGCTTTGTATTTTTACGTATTTTCTGCTCAGAGGAAAAGATATCAACTGCTCGTGTGTCACGGGACGCTCCCTTTCCTTTGGGATCACTCGGCAGTGGGTGCTCGCTGCCGTTCGCCTTCAGCGTTAGCGTAAGGCCTTCGGTTTATCAGACACTCTCTTGCTCATTTTATTTGATTCATTAGCCTCAATTCCAATTAGATCGTATTAGATTGTATCATTTTGCTGCCTGAGATCTTATTTAGTGAATTAGCCTTCCTCCTCAGATCGTTGCCGCTGCTTTGTTCCTAGGCCCATCTCCCTTTTCCCTTTCCCCTTTCCTGGGCCGTGGGTCCCCCACACCAATGGTCGCGGAACCGTGCCGACTCAGCCCGGTAAACCGTTGACAGCGTGCCTTCAGGTCCCGCACCCAGGTCAATTATGAAAGCATTACGAACCACTGGCCATGAGATTTCTGTTCTCCCACGGCTAGCTGCCGTCGCAAGGCCGGCCCAGCTCCGTGCTTCGTTAGCGCCAGGGACTTGCTGGAGCAGATCATTGGAAGCCACGGTTACAGGTTGACAAAGAACTGTAATGGTGGCTGTGATGCTGAGAAATCCCTTCTTTGTCTCACGAAGCAGAAAGGCCATGCCCTGATCCCCGGAGCCATGAAGGGGAGATCCTGTCCCTCATGCTGGCACAGGGCCCTTCCTGGGGCATTGAGATCGAGGTTTGTGTGATGTCAAATGAGAGACAAGGGAAAAGCAGCACTCTGCGTGGGGTGCAAGATATTGCGAGGCCCAAGTCCCACGTGGGCAATGTGTCTCATCATAGGATTTGGATGTGAGAAGGGCCCAGTCTGAACAAGCACTCAATCACAATGGAACTTTGAACTTCAGATCTCTCAGGCCCAAGGTGGAGGGATGTATGGGAACTGCTGAATCACGGCCTGAACCACTGATGGATCACCTGAGGCACTGAGTCAGCTGCAGGGGCACAACTGAGTGTGATTGGAAGGGGTGCAGTTTGACTCCACCTCTCCCAGACCCCATTGAAGGGCTGACCACCAGCAGGGAAGGATCTCTTGTTGGAGATCCCTCCCTGGTGGAGTTATCGGCAAGCCTCAACCATCACCAAGGTGAGCCAATCTCTTCTGCTATTTGTTTGTATACCATCTACTTAAAGCCTACCGAAAATATACCACCTTTCGCACCATTTCCTTGAGTGCTTTCCTCGGGGTTATTTGACCTACAGAGGTGGTTTGTTTTCCTGCTCCAGCAATTAATCGGACAGGCCTCGGTGCCCCGATCCTTTAAAAAAAAAAACCCTCCAATCTTTCAAACTTTGCGTGGACCGCTCCTCATCTTTCTGCATCACTTAGAGAAAAAGAAGAAGTCATTCTCTTTACGGGATTACTGTCGCTATATTAAGAATCCTTTCCATCTCACACATGCGGAAGAGCTCCTTCGCCTCCTTGAATACTTTTAGCCCTCCTTTTGATGCCTAATTAAGTTGTAATCAGTCCTTTGCAGCATTGCATCTCCCACTTTGTCATCCTGTGATGCATGAGGGCAGCTGAGCCTTATGGTTTTAGGTAAGCGAGAAACAGTTCTTGTTGTTAAGGGCACACTTTTCTTTCACACTTTGAAATGCCGTTTCTCAGTCCTTAAAAGCATTCCCTTCTTCACCGACCGTGGCTTGTGAAGAAGGAAAGTCAGCTTTAGGATGTTTGGGATTTTGTTTTTAGGCCACACTGATCGACTCGGCGCTTCTTAGGAATTACCCATTTATTACTTAGGCAGAAATTGACGACAGGAAAATGCTCAGCGGGAATGCCAGGTTTGGCACACCCGGATCAGAAATCCCAAAACCTGCACGATTTCTGACTTCTTCGTGTTTGATGCACCGTTACCTCTGCCAAATGAAGGCAAGACGCTGAGTTATGAGACGATGGTAAATGTGACGTGCCAGGAACACATTACAAAGAGAACAGTTCCGTGGTAAAACAGTGAAGGAAGGATAACCACGCAATGGCCCCAACATCTTGTTTGTTGGAACTGCTGCTCCGTTGAGCTGCCAGGTGCCTATTTTGAAGGCATGTGGTTTGGCTAATATTTCACAATTGCACATATTTTTTTTTCATGTTATCCTGTATAGGATGTATACGTTGTCTGCATGCATATGCAGGACATCCCAGAATACACAGCTGCTGTGTCGCAACAGCTCAGTGCTCTCTGCTGCTGACCAACAGTGCTTTATCACTGCGCTCTCCTACGTACACACAGTGATATAAAATACCTAACGCCACACAAGAAACACCAGCTTTTTCACAAGTGTTTACCGCACAGAAAAAAGAAAAAAAAAACAAAAACAAATGCATGCCAGCAGTGAACGCTCACAATGGCAAGCTGAACTGTTCGTCATCCCTTGGTCTGCACCTCAAGCTGATTCTCCTGGAGTTGCGTCTGAGTGCTTTTGAAGACCGGCACGCCTTTGCAGACAAGCTGAGGTACAGCTGTAAGGCCTGTGGGAAGAGGAGCTGGGAGCAATGGGTGCTCTCTAGGGGACAAGGGGAGGGCCGGGGTCCATCACCTTAGCCAGCACCAGGGCAGCCAGGGGCACCGGAGCAGCCACAGGGGCCCATCCCTAGCGCTGTTCAAGAAGCATTTAGATGAGGTGCTAAGGGATTTGATTGAGTAGTTTGGTGGGTAGGGATGGTGGTGGGAGGACGGTTGGACTAGATGATCTTGTAGGTCCTTTCCAACCTCATGAATCTATGAAATTGGTCCACTGGGTGAGCTCAGTGGCCCCATAGCCAGGCAGGACTGTGTGGAGCTGGAGCCCAGCCTGGCTGCAGCCTCACTAAGCAGGAGCTGATGGTCCTGGTATGAGGAGGGGCCTGATCAGATCCAGGATACCCAAGTGGGTCAGGCCGAGCGGTTTGAGTCCTCAGGCCCTGACATTATCTCACCGAGAGGACACAATAAAATAACGTGCGGGGTTGTTCATGTGCTTTGCAGGTATTGAGATCTGTTTGAAAAATTGGTTTATATTGGTTTATACAGTCAGCAGTCAATTCCATATGTGCAGCTTTGCACATATACATACCACATTACTGAGATTTCGATGACATCTGAGAACCTCAGCAAAATCAGTCCCTGCCAATAACCGATATAACAGCTAAGTTTCCTTTCCCCTTTTTTTCCTTCCTTTCCCCTTTTTTTTTCCTTCCTTTCCCCCCTTTTTCCTTCCTTCCTTCCTTTCCCCCCTTTTTCCTTCCCTTCCCCTTCCCTTCTGCAAACGTTGATTGCGTCCTCCTGCTGTTCCTGTTGTCTCCCCCAATCTTGTTGTTCCCCCTGAACCCCGACCATAACATTTTGTTATTCCCCTCAACCCCAAACTACTTTATAACATGTTTTTGTTTCATGGAATTTTCTGGGCCCCGATGATGCATGCGCATCAGGACCGGGGGGAGGTGGGAAGCCCTCATCCTGCTGCGCATGCTGATCCCAACCCCCGTGGACCGGAGCAGCGGACGGCGTGGACTTCATCTCTGGTATAATCAACAAAGGATCACACCTCGATACTGATCTGAATCCACGTTGCTGTCTTTGCCTTGAGAACCCTAATTCTGGCTTTTGTTCTGACATTCATTTTTTGTCCTTGTAGATGTTTGCCGTGGAAACGTTTGCTGCGTCTCTCTACTGATCCGTCTGGGCCTCAAACTACTTTGTGCCAACACAAAGCGTAGGAGAGCTGCATCTCCTTCCCTCCTGAGTGCAGCCTTCATCCTCCAGCGCCCTTCTCCTGACACCCTCATTTCCAGCAGGCAAGGAATCAAGAGTGCCCTCGTTTGCTGCATGTCCCAGCTCCCCTCCCAGCTTCGGCAGTGCCTCCCAGCCCACCAAACCTGGCCGTCCCCACCGTGCCCCGTGCCGCCTCTGAGTCCCTTCCAGTCTATGCCGACCTCAGCTGAAATACAGAGCAGGGAGAGAGCCTCAGAAAGATCCGGGCCAAGAGATGTGTGGGAGAAGTCCAGTTGTCATGGGGAGGTGAAGGGGTGGGAAAAGATCCCAATTTCTAAGTGACAAACTGAGATGTTGTGGTGGAAGAAGCTGTGTGCTTGGCAGTGGAAGAGCACAGCCACTCAGGAACCAACTGAACGATGTCCCTCCGGCATTTCACCCCTTTTAACTTCGCCTGCTGTAACCAAACTTTTACTTTTCTACCTCTCCTCCAAAACAACAACAAAAAATGACAACTCACTTGTTTCTCTCGCGCCACGATCTTCCTGTCCTGTTCATGGATCTGATCGTTCTTCAATTCCAGAACGTGTCTGAAGCTCCTCAGATTTTCTTCTAAGGGCAGATACGGAGCTTTTGCCATCTAGGAAACGTGCCAGCAATTTGTCTGTGTCGGCCACAAATGCATCTTCAGCCGTGAGGTGAAGATTCCCAAAAGTCTACCCAGCGGTTTAGGACTGATGGTACAATGAAGGGCAGATGGAGGCGGCCTCCCTCAGCCGATCTGAACCCTGACATTCTCCTGTGGCACACCCCTTTCTGTGGGCAGCCGCTGGAACCTTCCTCATGGCCTGCCTCGTGGTTCGATGCTGCTGATCCATGGCTTTCTGGACGTCTTGGACTGTGACCCACACTAGTGAGCTGCCTTGGAGTAGCGGGCGTTGACATCACGGTGACACAGCAAAATCTGTCCTGTCATTATATAAACTAAGTACTGCAGCAGGCATGGAAGGCGCTGACGCTACCTGTCTCCATGGCCAAGCCGTTTTCAGACACTTGTGCTCCTTTCCTAAGGAGTTTTCCCCCCTAAAAGCCTCCAGAGCCCCTCACCCACCCTACTATGTCCATTCCCCATCCCCCACCATCTTGCTTACGTGGCTGTGCTGTGACCACGCTGAAATGACCCAAATTAAAGAAAACCCATTTTAGGTTTCTTTCATTTCAGGTAAATAATTGCAGAAAGTGTTCGCTTGCACACTGTAAATTAATAACTTGGCCCCAGTAGACAGCAGCTGAACAAATATTTAATGGCCAGACAGGTCCGTCCACAGAAGCCGAGGAAAAAAATGAGGCAGTGCAGAGAACATCAGAGAAGTTTGCTCAGAATGTGAACAGGACGAGTGTGAAAAGATGAGAAGTAAAGAGAAAGAGAGGAAGAAGATGAACGCGTGAGATAGAGCACAGGGAATGTTTCGGAAACGGAGCTACACAGGTTGGGTGAGAGAACAGAGGATAGAGGGAAGACCACTGACAGCAGCCCTGCGCTGAGGTGTGTTCAGGACAAAGCCATCGGCGTCGATGTTCCCACAGGATTCAAGATCTGGGGTCATGACTGAGGTGTGAGCCCCTGGCCTCGGGGTGGGACCCCATTGCTAACACTGCTGTGTGCCATACGCAGAAGCACAGATCTCGATGGCTACGTAACAATAGTTGCCAACTACCTTCACCTGCTCCTCACTGTTTTTGTTCAAAGCCTCCTCAGACGGGTTTGCTTTGGCCTTCAGGGACTGGCTCTGGAAGGGGAGGGTGCCTACCTGGTCCTGGAGGAGAGGAGAAATGAGCACACTGCTGTATTATCGATCACCCCTCTCACATTCACACAGCCCAGTCTGAGCTGTGCCACCACCAGGGGAGATGACCACGGCTCAGAAACCACTGCCAGGCGAACTTTTAACACAAGGACACTTGAACGTACGATGGGCTTATCGTAACGAAGTGCCTAGGGGGAGCCCGAGATCCCTGCAATGCCTGCAGCTAGCTGGCAGTGGCTGCCACTGCTCCGTGACGTGTCTTCAGTGCTAAATCACCCCGTCACCTCGGCACGAATAAGAACAACCAGGCCTCCTCCCGACAGCGGGCGTTTATGGCGCGGGCGTGAAAGAGATCTGCTGAACAGTTCCTGTGGTCTGAACAGATTCTCATCGTGCTTCCTCTACCTTTGTAGGCAACATTCCATCCTGCTCGGGGGCTCCTGAGAGGATAATGAGCAGCCGTGAGTTAACGGAGTGGGCTTTGAATGGCATCTCGGAGCTACTGGTGGGAACAATGTGCTATTTTAAGCAGTCTCATTTCTGTTCCCATGAAAGGCATCCCTGCGCCTTCCATACACCTGCAAAAGCTGCGGTCGCTGCGAGGCCACGTTCTGTGTTTTGTGTTTGTCATTTCTCAGCTGTAACGCTGCATCAGTGTGCGCTGCAGGATAGGCTGACACACCTGGAGCTGCCAATGCTGCACGAGGAGCACAGTGACGAGTGCTGCGTGTAACAGTACGCACCAGTTGGGGTTTTTCTAAATCGTAATGATCTCTGACCAGGCAGTCAAACAGAGCTGGCACTTTGTGCTCACACAAGGTTTCCAAAGTTAACACGGACCCCAGCTACGCTTTTCTCCCTCTAGGTCTGCCTGCTCTTCCCTTCCAGACGCTGTATAATTCGAATCAGGCAAAGCAGGGAGAAGAGCCCAAGGGGCAGCATGGCTGCTCATCTTTGGATGGAGCAGAAGAGGCCTTCAGAGAAGCTGAGCCTGGCTGGCTGGCTGGCTGTGCTGGTGGGATGTGTGGGGACCCACGGGAGCCGTGGCCTCGCAATGGGCGCCACAAACTACAGCTGGGAGGAAGCGAGGACCCAGTGTGCTCTGCCAGCACCGCTGTGGGGTGGGAAATAACAGAACTGCTAACCTGGAGGCACGGCCGCATCTGTTCAAAGCTTTCCTTTAATTGTGTTTTCTCCAGTTCGCAAGCAGCAGCCAGTTCTGGGGAAGACACACAGACACGACATCGCTAAGTGAAGTCCAGCAGAGCAGGGGATGCGAGCACAGAGGCTGGGAGCCAGGCACCGCATGGGAAACAGCTTCAGGGCACGGAGGTTGAGGAAGAAACCAGCAGTAACACGCCATGGGGTTCTGGGAGAGCTGCTTTGAGGATCAGCATTTCCCAGCCTTGCAGCGGTCCCTCTACGTCTGCGTGGTCAAATTTGGATTTCTCACATCTGTCAGCTCCCAGGGGCTGTGATCCAAAAAGGTTCAGTATAAAAGCGGGCAAACAACCACGGCAGGGTGAGTATCTCCAAGCCAAGGGGTTTGAAAGTGGGTACATTGACGAGTTTGGATTGCAGTTTCTTTGGGGAGATAAAAAGGGGAGCCAGCAGCTTGGACGCAAAAAGGCAAATAACGGTGCTTGGCCAGGAGCTGCAGAGGACCTGTAAGGTTTAACGACGCTGTCACACCCTGGAGACAAAATGTCCTCTATTTCTAGTACATGATTAAAGGTTTCACTGCTAGAAAAGTTGCCTCGGACTGATTAATAACCAGAAGTTAATCAACAAAGTGGAATAGTTTACCCTCCAACCCAAGGGCATGAGACTGGCATTCGGTACTGTGTGGGAACTGCTGAATCACGGCCTGAACCACTGATGGATCACCTGAGGCGAGCACTGAGTCAGCCGCAGGGCCACAGGTGAAGGTAACGTACCTGTGTGACTGGAAGGGGTGGGGTCTGGCTCCACCTCTCCCAGACCCCATTGAAGGGCTGACCACCACCACAGAAGGATCTCTGGTTGGGGATCCCTCTGTAGTGGAGTAATCAGCGAGCCTCAATCATCTTCATGGTGAGCCTCTCTTTCCTTACTAGTTATCTGTATGTCGTCTACTTAAGCCCATCTAAAATATACCGTCTTCGGCACTATTTCTTTTGGGTGCTATTCTTGGGGGTTATTTGCCCTACAAGTAATTAAATGTTAGAGGAAGCACCGTGAATGTGATTGTTTTCAGAGTATTCCTGAAGTAGGTGGTTTACTTTTTGGTACTGATAAAGAGATGCTAAGGCTTCATACTAATCTAAAGTTTTAGTCGTTCTGATTAATATGAGTTTCTTCTACTGAGAGGAAGAAATGCACTTTGTCTCAATGTTGCCTTCAGATTTTTCCATTACTCCTGAAGCCAGACCGTGCAACGTGTTTTTGGTCAGAATAATTTACAACAGGCTCAGGAGGGAAGACCGAGTTTCCCTACAGCACAGCAGGGAGGCAGGGGAGGATCGACGACTGGCTGAGTGATATGCTCCTCCAGTGCTGATTCTCCTAGAACAAATGGATTATAATCACTGAATTCTGGGCTTAAAGGCAAATACAGGGAAAAAAAAAATAGCTCTGGAAGTGCTTTTGTTTCTGTAATGCGATCAACAAAGGCCCGGAGGCACTTTTGTGCCTTTTTGGAGAAGCAGAACAGCTGACGTTCTCAGGTTAGTCTGAGCTGTGTCAGAAAACTGTTCGGAGCAGTGTTGACTTGCTTGGAAATCAATCTTTGCACTGAGTGTTCTAGCAAGAAGTTATACTGGGGACAAGGGATTCGGAAATAGTGCATCAGGCGCTGTTTGTTTCCTCTGCTTTTATTTCACTCAAACTTCGTGAAAATGCGTGCCTGAAATTTTCTGTTCTCCGAGTAGGAATGTTACTGGAGAAGAGCCTTGGGCAGACTGCTCCGCAGCAGAAGGAGGAGTGGCAGGCCCTCTGACTGGAGGGGCTTTGTAACAGACGTGCTCCGTGTTTCCCCAGATGACTTGAGGGGAAGGAATTCACAAAGAGCCATTCCGGGACACGGCAGCGTTTCTCTGACGGAGGACTTGGATGCTTGGTGAGATGGACGAGTGCAAATCGAGGAGAAACAGAAGCACCTGAGGGAAGGGACAGTGATGCCTGGCTTTGAACACAAGGCTAAGCTTTCTCCGGAGATGCTGAGGATTAGAAAGAGAGTGAGTGGTAGAAAACATTATACTGCTTTTATTTATTTATTTTTCTCTTGATTTGCTTCCTTGAGGCCTCGTGTAATCACACAAGGGTTAGAGCCAGTCTTCTGGCCTACAGCAGCCTTTACTACAAAGTAAGCTGACCTAGGGATGGCAGGGGGTCAAACAGCAATTTATTTTTACTGTAACAAATATACCAGGACGTAGAATTCCTTTCCACTTCTGAAAGGTGAAGTGGAATGATCAAAGCATTAGATATCCGGAGCCTTGCATTCCTGCTGCCCGAGTTCTTCCCGCTGCCGCTGTTCACAGCATTTTTCTGTTGTGACTTGACAGGCCTCTGGGTTTCTGATCAAAGAAACTTGTAAGGACAAATACAATTCTGTAGCTCTTCCAATGCGTTGTTTTTGTTTTCTCAGCTTCAGAACATGAGGTTCAACTCCACCTCGTTGGCATTTTAACCAGACTTTCTCAGGACATTGCTGCAACAGCTACAGCTACCCCAGTGTGATACTGCAGGGGATACCCTGGGGGAGGGTGACCAGCCCACAGAAAAGATTAAGGGCTGGGAAGAAACACTGTCCTAGGACTATCAAGACAGCACTTGCACTCAAATTTTAATATTTTTCAGCTATCATTTCGCTGCTTGAAGTGGAAGTACATTAAGAGGTGGTTTTTTTTGTGTGTGTTAGAAGAAAATGCTTCTGAGAGAGTAGATGAATTTCCTAGTAGTGATGAGCCTTAAGCTGCTTTATCTGGGAAACAGGTCCTTCTTCAAGGAATTTTTGTGCAGCAGAGAACAACACAAGGAGCTGCTGTCAGTATCAGAGTATTTGGAGATTGGACACCACCAGCAGTTTTGCAGGAATGAGATGTTGCCATTAATGCTTGCCACTAATGTTCCTTTGGGTGAAAGTGGTTTAACTGCTGACCTTGGAATACAAGCAGACAAGCTGGCTGGCCAGCATCACTTTGCTCTGTAACTCGGACCCTCTTTACCTCTGGGGAAGAGGGAGGGACTGTTCTAGTTGAGCTTTTGAGTCCGACACAAGCGCGTATTGTACTACTTGTGCCGGACTGCAGAATCTGGGACAGAGGAAAAGAAAATCCTCCACTGGACTGCAGTCCGCATTCAACATGTTGAAAATATTGTTAGAAAACTCCTGCTTAATTTAGGCAGAGACTTAGGGCGAGTGTTAGTCACTTAGTCCTACAGGCTATCACTTGTGTTCTCCATCAGTAGCGTGTCATCACAGACCAGACAGACGCCTGACCTCGTCCTTGGTCACTTAAAAAGTACAGAGCTGAGCCTTACTCTGGTTGGGCCTTGCTCATTTAAGCTGAGAAGCAACTCTTAAAACCTCTCACGCTTTCCAAACTGTCCAAGACTTCGTAAAATTCTGGCGTAGCTCCTTGCACTTGGTAACTGGTCGAGGAGGTCTTATCCTACTTAACTACAGCTTGTAGGAATGATTCCCGTGCCAAACTCCTGCAGAGCAGAGGAGCATCTCCCCAGGCACGTGTCCATCGCACTCTGCAAAGCACAGTGGCTGAGAGTGAATGCCTGGAGCTGTGTGCAGTGCAGCCTGTGAGGCTGGGAAGGAGTTGGCTTTCCCTCAGTGAGATGCCATTGTTAGGAAATATCTCCCTGAGGTCCTTCAGAGCTCTGAGCTGACCTTCAGGATGCAAATCTTTCCCATAGCCTGAAGAACAAAGTCCAGGGAAGAAGCAGAGAGAGCTGTGTGCATGGAAATGCTGTGGGGTTGGTGAAATGAATGTTAGGTGTCCTTTGTAAGAAGGGCAGTGATGAGATCTTGCTCACGTCCCTTGAGAAAGGGTGAGCGTTGTGTGATGCGCAGTCGTTTCCTCTTCTCTCAGCAGGGTCTGGCTTCTTTGAAAGGTAACACGGGAGTCTATTCTCCTTCCATCTCCAAACTTTGCTGTTTCACAGCAACTGGAAAGAAGCCCAGCGAGCTCCCCTTAACCTGCATGAAGCAGCAGTGAATCCCTTTGCCTCTCAGGTCTCAGTCACAGCCATTCACACTGAGTGCAGCAGAAGTGCTCAGGATTTCTGACTTCACCGAGCACCCTTTGGGCATCATGAGTAGGATGAGACCACGGAGGAGAAAAAGCATCCCTACAACTTTGATTTGCAACGCACGTCTTTCTTGTGTCAGTTGCACAGACGCCTACAAGTACTTCTGCTGTAGAAGTGATCTCATCTGACCAACTCTGAAAAGAAAACCTGTGACCACAGCACCAACACGTTCCTCACAGGGACATGGCTGTTTCCTTCCGAGAAGGAAGGCAGAGGCCTTCGTGGCAGACACAACCTCATGAAGTGTAGCTTACATCACTGACCTCAAGAAGCATTTTCCCCATTGCAAGACCTGTCACTGACTTTTGTACTCCTTGACCAGGTCCTCATGCCCACAGGTGCTGATACCCAGCAGTACCAAATGCCCAACAGCAGCTCCATCAGCGAGTTCCTCCTGCTGGCGTTGGCAGACACGCGGCAGCTGCAGCTCCTGCACTTCTGGCTCTTCCTGGGCATCTCCCTGGCTGCCCTCCTGGGCAATGGCCTCAGCAGCACAGCCGCAGCCTGCGACCACGGCCTGCACACCCCCATGTACCTCTTTGTCCTCAACCTCGCCCTCCTCGACCTGGGCTGCATCTCCACCACTCTCTCCAAAGCCGCGGCCAATGCCCTCTGGGACACCAGGGCCATCTCCTACTTGGGATGTGCTGCACAGGTCTTCTTTCTTTCTTTCTTTCTACTTCTTTCTTCGTCTCAGCAGAGTATTCCCTTCTCGCAGTCAAGTCCTATGACCGCTTTGTTGCCATCCGCAATCCCCTGCACTACGGGACCCTCCTGGGCAGCAGAGCTTGTGTCACCGTGGCAGCAGCTGCCTGGGGCACTGGGTTTTTCTATTCCCTGCTGCACGCTGCCAATACATTTTCACTGCCACTCTGCCAAGGCGATGTTTTGAATCAATTCTTCGGTGAAATCCCCCAAATGTTAAAGCTCTCCTGCTCGCAGCCATACCTCAGGAAAGTTTGGCTTATTGTGGTTAGTGTCTCTTTGTATCTTGGGTGCTTTGTTTTCATTGTGCTGTCCTACGTGCAGATCTTCAGGGCAGTGCTGAGGATGCCCTCTGTGCTCGGCTGGCACAAAGCCTTCTCCACGTGCCTCCCTCACCTGGCCGCGGTCCCCCTCTTTGTCTACACTGCCACGTTTGCCTACCTGAAGCATCCTTCTATCTCTTCTCCATTCCTGGACCTCCTGGTGTCATTTCTGTACTCGGTGGTGCCTCCAGCAGTGAATCCTCTCATCTACAGCCTGAGGAACCAGGAGCTCAAGGTTGCAGTGAGCAATACGTACTTCTGCGCCCAAAAAATGCGCATCAGCCTAACAGGATCCCCATGGTAATTCACAATCCCTTGTTTATATTTGCCTTCATTATTTTTTCCACTGCCACGACTTTGATTTAATAAGAAGTTTTCTTCTTGGCCTGCTACATATCGTTCATGTTTTGGCGCACTCAACTCATGTACCTATAGATCAAGGCTCTCTGTTGATAAATACAATAAAGAAGCCAGCAGAAATTCATTTGTCTCCATTCCTTTGTTTTCCCATCTTCACTGAAACGGGGAGAGCAACTCACGTATGCAGGAGCAGTTCTGGTGCAAAGAGCCCAGCTGCACCACGGAGCAGCAGCCTCAGTGTTCACGAGGGGCTGCCCCTCACTGCCCCGTGGGCCTGTCCTCTCATCTGTGTTTGAAAACGGGCTGCTGCTTCCCAGGTCCAATGGCCACAGACAGCAGCAGGACACTGTTGTGGTTTTGTGGTTTTGATGCCGGTATTCCACATCAGAACATCATGCAGGCCGTTAAGGAGTTAATGCTGTGGGAGCAGGGGAGGGGCGGAGCTCCGCACCAGACACCAGGCCCGCGCTTTTTGGTGGCGCACTCTCCGGGCGGCTGTGAGGAGTTCAGCACGTGTAACGTAAGCTCCCAGTTTTCTGGTTTGGAAATTTTGTCTCTCTCTCTCAATTGTTCAGTTTTATTAGATTTAGTAAAGTTACCGTTCCTTCTCAGATCGTGCCGTTGTATTTTTCTTTACAGACCCTCAATCCCCTCTGTTTCCCCTCCCCCTGGAGCGTGCAGCTCTGCTGAGGCGGCCGCGCGGCAGTTGTTGGTTTTTTTTTTTTTTTCCTCTCCCTTTCTTTTTCCCTTCTCGGTTCCCCCTTGGGTTACTGTCACGGATAACACCGTGACACATTATTGGTGGAGAATGCGGGCAATGCATTTTTTGTACTCCACTGTAAAACTGGTGCTGAGTGGACTAAGGGTTTTCATGTACCTTGGAGCATGTTGGCGTCTTTTTAAGCTCCTCATGTTCAGCATGGGAGTCATATCTGCATACAGCTGCTTTAGTGTGCTGATGGGGTTACCCCCCTCCCGCCTAAACAGCCTGGTTAATATGACAGATTATACGGCATTTGGATTGGTTTCCAGGTACTCTTTTCAGGTTTTTACCTATCTTCAAGGTGTCAGCCTGGCAACTGTGTTATCCGTTTTTCTTAATGTACTCACTGTAACAGTAATTTACATCCAGTGGAGGAAGCCTTCCTCACAACCAGAGAGTGTTGAATGGCAGGGAAGGTGGGAAAAGTTAGGGAAGAAATTAGAAGCGTGGGGACCCCCGGTGCAATGTGATTTTGATCTTGAGCACCTGCGGGATCCTGAGAAATTCAGTGAGTGTTTAGGTCAGGAGTCGTGTGACTCAGGCAGATCTGAGAAGGAACAGATTGTTTGGGGCTTGGCTTGTGCTTATCGAGCTATAATTGATATTCTTGAGAGAAATGGTTTCCAAACCGAGGTTCAGAACAAAAATGAAAACCTTGAGGTTAAACCTGACCAGTCACAGGAAGCACCGGCATCCGTGTCGGTTGCCCCTGTGGAAAGCCAGAAATGGAAACGAGTGTCCTCTCGGCTAGAACGGAAAGAAGAAGAAGCAGAGAAAAAAAAGGAAGATCCAGGTGAGGGGCTCTCTTCAGCACCACCACCACCACCACCACCACCTAAAAAGGCCACTAAGGAAGGTGAGAAACGTGGAGACGACAGAGATGAGAAAGAAGAGGAAGATCCAGGTGAGGGGCCCTCCTCAGCACCACCACCACCACCACCACCTAGAAAGGCCACTAAGAAAAGTGTGAGACATGGAGAGGACAGTGATAATGAAGAAATCACCGTTACTACTATTCGTCGGCCCCTAAAGATGACTGAAATCCAGGGTTCAAGAAAGGAGTTTGTATGGCGCTCAGATGAACCTATTGTCACCTGGTTGCTGCGGTGTTGGGACAACGGTGCCAGCAGCGTGTCCCTAGATGGCAACGAAGCCCGCCAACTGGGAAGCATTGCTCGAGACCCAGCTATCGACAGAGGGATTAGTAGATGTTTGAGTGGAGTTGCTACCCTCTGGGAACGAGTACTAGTAGCTGTAAAGGAGAGATTTCCTTACAAAGACGATCTGGAGCCTAAGGTGGAAAGATGGAATACTGTGGAGAAGGGCATCCAATTTTTGAGAGAAATGGCTGTAGTAGAGATGCTGTACGATCCTACTTTCGTCCCTAACAATCCACACCAGGACCGCGATCCTGAGAAAGCATGGTGTAAAGCTGATGTATATCGGAAGCTCTCAAAAACAGCACCAGAAAGGTACGCAAGTACACTGGTAGCAACATTCAATATACTCGAGGGCCAAAACAGAAGACTCCCATTTCATGAAGTGGTTACTACACTTCAAAACTTTGAACAACAACTTCCACCATCACACGTTTCCATTGCAACTGTATCATTGGTAGCAGGAGAAGTCAGTGACATAAAATGATACTGGAGGAATTGTCCTTACTGATGAACCGGGAGGGACCTGTGGCAGTGTCTGAAACACCGGATGAAGACGGGGATGATCCAAAGAATCTGATGGAGAAACTGATCAAACTGATAAAAGTCTCAGCCATCAAAGGCAACCGCCTCTCTGCTCGAGCAGATGACAGCAGTAACTTCATGTTGCGTGTGTCCATGTGGAGCTTCTTACGAGAAAATGGAGAGGACATGAAGAAGTGGCATAAAAAACCCACCCCTGCACTACGAGAACGTGTGAGAGAATTACAGCAGAGATCAAGCTGCTGAAATTGGAAGTGTCTCAAATAGACTTGAACTGGCAGAACAAAGGAGAGTTATTTTTAGCTCGGTGGGCCCATGAGACCTCGGGCCATCAAGGAAGGGATGCGACCTATAAGTGGGCTAGAGACCGAGGGGTGGACTTAACTATGGATGTCATCGCACAGGTTACCCATGACTGTGATACATGCGCCATAATTAAACAGGCCAGGAGGATGAAACCTCTCTGGCAGGAAGGGAGATGGCAGAAGTATAAATATGGGGAGGCGTGGCAGGTTGATTATATCACCTTGCCGCGATCTCGCAATGGTAAGCGTTATGTGCTCACCATGGTGGAGGCGACCACTGGGTGGCGGGACATTTAAGCATTGGGAGAAAAATCTGTCAGAAGCCACCTGGTTGGTCAACACTAGGGGATCAGTGAACCGAGATGGTCCTACACAATCCAGCTCCCTACAGGGGGACATAAGGTCCCTGTAGTACATGTGAAGAGCATGTTGGGAAAAGCAGTGTGGGTCCTTCCAGCCTCTGGAAAGGGCAAACCCCTCCGTGGAACAGTTTTCGCACAGGGACCTGGGTGCACCTGGTGGGTAATGGATAAAAATGGGGATGTCCAGTGTGTACCACAAGGGAATCTGATGCTGGGGGAGTGCAGTCTGTGATTCCATGTGTATATGTATATGTATAGATATGTTTGTATGTAATCTGTGTTATTACTGTTTTTGGTTCTATATAGATATGTGTAAAGCATGATGTGATGATGTGGAATAAGGGGTGGAATGTTGTGGTTTTGTGGTTTTGATGCCGGTATTCCACATCAGAACATCATGCAGGCCGTTAAGGAGTTAATGCTGTGGGAGCAGGGGAGGGGCGGAGCTCCGCACCAGACACCAGGCCCGCGCTTTTTGGTGGCGCACTCTCCAGGCGGCCGTGAGGAGTTCAGCACGTGTAACGTAAGCTCCCAGTTTTCTGGTTTGGAAATTTTGTCTCTCTCTCTCAATTGTTCAGTTTTATTAGATTTAGTAAAGTTACCGTTCCTTCTCAGATCGTGCCGTTGTATTTTTCTTTACAGACCCTTAATCCCCTCTGTTTTCCCCTCCCACTGGAGCGTGAGGCTCTGCTTAGGCGGCCGTGTGGCAGTTTTTTTCCCCTCTCCCTTTCTTTTACCCTTCTCGGTTCCCTCTTGGGTTACTGTCACAGATAACACCGTGACAGGCCCCATTGAGTTCTATGGCCCCATTGAGTTCTATGGCCCCATTGAGTTCTATGGCCCCATTGATCCCTATGGCCCCATTGAGTTCTATGGCCCCATTGATTCCTATGGCCCCATTGATTTCTGTGGCCCCATAGATCGCTGTGGCCCCATTGAGATCTATGGCCCCATTGAGATCTATGGCCCCATTGATCGCTGTGGCCCCATTGATCGCAGTGGCCGCATTGATCCCTAGGCCTGATTGATTCCTATGGCCCCCTTGATTCCTCAGGCCCCATTGATTCCTATGGTCCCATTGATTCCTGTGGCCCCATAGATCCCTATGTCCCGATTGATCCCTACGGCCCAATTGATTCCAATATCCCCTTTGATTCCTATGGCCCCATTGATTCCTATGGCCCCATTGATTCCTACGGTCCCATTGATTCCTAAGGCCCCATTGATGACTATGGCCCCATTGATTCCTATGGCCACATTGATTCCTATCGCCCCATTGATCCCTATGGCCCCATTGATTGCTATGGCCTCATTGATCCCTATGGCCCCACGGAGTTCTATGGCCCCACTGATTCCTATCTTCCCATTGATCCCTAAGGCCCCATTGAGTTCTATGGCCCCATTGATTCTCATGGTCCCATTGATTCCTATGGTCCCATTGACCGCTGTGGCTCCATTGATCCCAGTGGCCCCATTGAGTTCTATGACCCCATTGATCCCTATGGCCCCATTAATCCCTATGGCCCCATTGATCCTTAGGAATCCATTGATCGCTGTGGCCGCATTGATCCCTATGACCTGATTGATTCCTATGACC
The DNA here is from genome assembly GCA_023055505.1 of Callipepla californica brunnescens. Classification (NCBI taxonomy): domain Eukaryota; kingdom Metazoa; phylum Chordata; class Aves; order Galliformes; family Odontophoridae; genus Callipepla; species Callipepla californica. The sequence continues at coordinate 67,948,354 of JALIRH010000003.1, forward strand.
CCATTGATTCCTATGGCCCCATTGATTCCTATGGTCCCATTGATGACTATGGCCCCATTGATTCCTATGGCTCCATTGATTGCTGTGGCCCCATTGATCCCTATGGCTCCATTGATTGCTGTGGCCCCATTGATCCCTATGGCCCCATTGATTCCTATGCCCTCATTGATTCCTATGGCCCCACTGATTTCTATGGCCCCACTGATTCCTATGGTCCCATTGATCCCTATGGCCCCACTGAGTTCTATGGCCCCATTGATTCCAATGGTCCCATTGATTCCTATGGTCCCATTGATCCCTATGGCCCCACTGATCCCTATGGCCCCACTGAGTTCTATGGCCCCACTGATTCTTATGGCCCCATTGATTCCTATGGTCCCATTGATCCCTATGTCAACATTGAGTTCTAATGCCCCATTGAGCTTTATGGCCCCATTGATCCCTATGGCACCTTGATTCCTATGGCCCCATTGATTCCTATGGCCTTACTGATTTTTACGGCCCCATTGATCCCTATGGCCCCATTGATCCCTATGGCCCCTCTGAGTTCTATGCCCCATTGTTTCCTATGGTCCCATTGATCCCTTTGGCCCCATTGAGTTCTATACCCCATTGATTCCTATGGCCTCATTGATTCCTATGGCCCCATGTATCCCGATGGTCCCATTGATTCCTATGGCCCAATTGATTCCTGTGGCCCCATTTATCTCTACGGCTCCATTGATCGCTGTGGCCCCATTGAGCCTTGTGGCCCCATTGATCCCTATGGCCCCATTGATTCCTATGGTCCCATTGATCCCTATTTCCCCATTGACTACTATGGCCCCATTGATTCCTACGGTCCCATTGATTCCTATGTCCCCATTGATTCCTAAGGTCCCTTTGAGTTCTATGGCCCCATTGAGTTCTTTGGTCCCATTGATTCCTATGGCCCCTATGAGTTCTATTGCCACATTGATTTCTAAGGCCCCTTTGAGTTCGATGGCCCCATTGAGTTCTATGGCCCCATTGAGTTCTATGGCCCCATTGATACCTATGGCCCCATTGATTCCTAAGGCTCCATTGATCCCTATGGCTCCATTGATTCCTATGGTCCCATTGGCCGCTGTGGCCCCATTGATTCCTATGAACCCATTGATTCCGATGGCCTTATTGATTCCTATGGTCCCATTGATTCCTATGGGCACATTGATTCCTTTGGCCCCATTGATTCCAGTGGCCCCACTGATTCCTTTGGCCCCTTTGATTCCTATGGCCCCATTGATTCCTACGGTCCCATTGATTCCTAAGGCCCCATTGATGACTATCGCCCCATTGATCCCTATGGCCCCATTGATTGCTATGGCCTCATTGATCCCTATGGCCCCACGGAGTTCTATGGCCCCACTGATTCCTATCTTCCCATTGATCCCTAAGGCCCCATTGAGTTCTATGGCCCCATTGATTCTCATGGTCCCATTGATTCCTATGGTCCCATTGATCCCTATTTCCCCATTGACTACTATGGCCCCATTGATTCCTACGGTCCCATTGATTCCTATGTCCCCATTGATTCCTAAGGTCCCTTTGAGTTCTATGGCCCCATTGAGTTCTTTGGTCCCATTGATTCCTATGGCCCCTATGAGTTCTATTGCCACATTGATTTCTAAGGCCCCTTTGAGTTCGATGGCCCCATTGAGTTCTATGGCCCCATTGAGTTCTATGGCCCCATTGATACCTATGGCCCCATTGATTCCTAAGGCTCCATTGATCCCTATGGCTCCATTGATTCCTATGGTCCCATTGGCCGCTGTGGCCCCATTGATTCCTATGAACCCATTGATTCCGATGGCCTTATTGATTCCTATGGTCCCATTGATTCCTATGGGCACATTGATTCCTTTGGCCCCATTGATTCCAGTGGCCCCACTGATTCCTTTGGCCCCTTTGATTCCTATGGCCCCATTGATTCCTACGGTCCCATTGATTCCTAAGGCCCCATTGATGACTATCGCCCCATTGATCCCTATGGCCCCATTGATTGCTATGGCCTCATTGATCCCTATGGCCCCACGGAGTTCTATGGCCCCACTGATTCCTATCTTCCCATTGATCCCTAAGGCCCCATTGAGTTCTATGGCCCCATTGATTCTCATGGTCCCATTGATTCCTATGGTCCCATTGACCTCTGTGGCTCCATTGATCCCAGTGGCCCCATTGAGTTCTATGACCCCATTGATCCCTATGGCCCCATTAATCCCTATGGCCCCATTGATCCTTAGGAATCCGTTGATCGCTGTGGCCGCATTGATCCCTATGACCTGATTGATTCCTATGACCCCATTGATTCCTATGGCCCCATTGATTCCTACGGTCCCATTCATGACTATGGCCCCATTGATTCCTATGGCTCCATTGATTGCTGTGGCCCCATTGATCCCTATGGCTCCATTGATTGCTGTGGCCCCATTGATCCCTATGGCCCCATTGATTCCTATGCCCTCATTGATTCCTATGGCCCCACTGATTTCTATGGCCCCATTGATTCCAATGGTCCCATTGATTCCTATGTTCCCATTGATCCCTAAGGCCCCACTGATCCCTATGGCCCCATTGATAACTATGGCCCCATTGATTCTTATGGCCCCATTGACTCCTATGGTCCCATTGATCCCTATGTCAACATTGAGTTCTAATGCCCCATTGAGCTTTAAGGCCCCATTGATCCCTATGGCACCTTGATTCCTATGGCCCCATTGATTCCTATGGCCTTACTGATTTTTACGGCCCCATTGATCCCTATGGCCCCATTGATCCCTATGGCCCCTCTGAGTTCTATGCCCCATTGTTTCCTATGGTCCCATTGATCCCTTTGGCCCCATTGAGTTCTATACCCCATTGATTCCTATGGCCTCATTGATTCCTATGGCCCCATGTATCCCGATGGTCCCATTGATTCCTATGGCCCAATTGATTCCTGTGGCCTCATTTATCTCTATGGCTCCATTGATCGCTGTGGCCCCATTGAGCCTTGTGGCCCCATTGATCCCTATGGCCCCATTGATTCCTATGGTCCCATTGATCCCTATTTCCCCATTGACTACTATGGCCCCATTGATTCCTACGGTCCCATTGATTCCTATGTCCCCATTGATTCCTAAGGTCCCTTTGAGTTCTATGGCCCCATTGAGTTCTTTGGTCCCATTGATTCCTATGGCCCCTATGAGTTCTATTGCCCCATTGATTTCTAAGGCCCCTTTGAGTTCTATGGCCCCATTGAGTTCTATGGCCCCATTGAGTTCTATGGCCCCATTGATACCTATGGCCCCATTGATTCCTAAGGCTCCATTGATCCCTATGGCTCCATTGATTCCTATGGTCCCATTGGCCGCTGTGGCCCCATTGATTCCTATGAACCCATTGATTCCGATGGCCTTATTGATTCTTATGGTCCCATTGATTCCTATGGGCACATTGATTCCTTTGGCCCCATTGATTCCAGTGGCCCCACTGATTCCTTTGGCCCCTTTGATTCCTGTGGCCACATTGGTCCCTATGGCTCCATTGATCGCAGTGGCTCGATGGAGTTCGATGGCCCCATTGATCCCTAAGGCCTCATTGAGTTCTATGACCCCATTGATTCTTATGGTCCCATCGATCCCTATGTCTCCATTGAGTTCTATGGCCCCATTGACCCCTATGGCCCCATTGAGTTCTATGGCCCCATTGATCACTATTGCCCCATTGATACCTATGACCCCATTGATCCCTGTGGCCCCATGAGTTCTATGGTCCAATTCATTCCTATGGCCCCATTGATGACTATGGCCCCATTGATTCCTATGGCCACATTGATTCCTATCGCCCCATTGATCCCTATGGCCCCATTGATTGCTATGGCCTCATTGATCCCTATGGCCCCACGGAGTTCTATGGCCCCACTGATTCCTATCTTCCCATTGATCCCTAAGGCCCCATTGAGTTCTATGGCCCCATTGATTCTCATGGTCCCATTGATTCCTATGGTCCCATTGACCGCTGTGGCTCCATTGATCCCAGTGGCCCCATTGAGTTCTATGACCCCATTGATCCCTAGGGCCCCATTAATCCCTATGGCCCCATTGATCCTTAGGAATCCATTGATCGCTGTGGCCGCATTGATCCCTATGACCTGATTGATTCCTATGACCCCATTGATTCCTATGGCCCCATTGATTCCTATGGCCCCATTGATGACTATGGCCCCATTGATTCCTATGGCTCCATTGATTGCTGTGGCCCCATTGATCCTTATGGCTCCATTGATTGCTGTGGCCCCATTGATCCCTATGGCCCCATTGATTCCTATGCCCTCATTGATTCCTATGGCCCCACTGATTTCTATGGCCCCACTGATTCCTATGGTCCCATTGATCCCTAGGGCCCCACTGAGTTCTATGGCCCCATTGATTCCAATGGTCCCATTGATTCCTATGGTCCCATTGATCCCTATGGCCCCACTGATCCCTATGGCCCCATTGATAACTATGGCCCCATTGAGCTTTATGGCCCCATTGATTCCTATGGTCCCATTGATCCCTATATCAACATTGAGTTCTAATGCCCCATTGAGCTTTATGGCCCCATTGATCCCTATGGCACTTTGATTCCTATGGCCCCATTGATTCCTATGGCCTTACTGATTTTTACGGCCCCATTGATCCCTATGGCCCCATTGATCCCTATGGCCCCTCTGAGTTCTATGCCCCATTGTTTCCTATGGTCCCATTGATCCCTTTGGCCCCATTGAGTTCTATACCCCATTGATTCCTATGGCCTCATTGATTCCTATGGCCCCATGTATCCCGATGGTCCCATTGATTCCTATGGCCCAATTGATTCCTGTGGCCCCATTTATCTCTACGGCTCCATTGATCGCTGTGGCCCCATTGAGCCTTGTGGCCCCATTGATCCCTATGGCCCCATTGATTCCTATGGTCCCATTGATCCCTATTTCCCCATTGACTACTATGGCCCCATTGATTCCTACGGTCCCATTGATTCCTATGTCCCCATTGATTCCTAAGGTCCCTTTGAGTTCTATGGCCCCATTGAGTTCTTTGGTCCCATTGATTCCTATGGCCCCTATGAGTTCTATTGCCACATTGATTTCTAAGGCCCCTTTGAGTTCGATGGCCCCATTGAGTTCTATGGCCCCATTGAGTTCTATGGCCCCATTGATACCTATGGCCCCATTGATTCCTAAGGCTCCATTGATCCCTATGGCTCCATTGATTCCTATGGTCCCATTGGCCGCTGTGGCCCCATTGATTCCTATGAACCCATTGATTCCGATGGCCTTATTGATTCCTATGGTCCCATTGATTCCTATGGGCACATTGATTCCTTTGGCCCCATTGATTCCAGTGGCCCCACTGATTCCTTTGGCCCCTTTGATTCCTATGGCCCCATTGATTCCTACGGTCCCATTGATTCCTAAGGCCCCATTGATGACTATCGCCCCATTGATCCCTATGGCCCCATTGATTGCTATGGCCTCATTGATCCCTATGGCCCCACGGAGTTCTATGGCCCCACTGATTCCTATCTTCCCATTGATCCCTAAGGCCCCATTGAGTTCTATGGCCCCATTGATTCTCATGGTCCCATTGATTCCTATGGTCCCATTGACCTCTGTGGCTCCATTGATCCCAGTGGCCCCATTGAGTTCTATGACCCCATTGATCCCTATGGCCCCATTAATCCCTATGGCCCCATTGATCCTTAGGAATCCGTTGATCGCTGTGGCCGCATTGATCCCTATGACCTGATTGATTCCTATGACCCCATTGATTCCTATGGCCCCATTGATTCCTACGGTCCCATTCATGACTATGGCCCCATTGATTCCTATGGCTCCATTGATTGCTGTGGCCCCATTGATCCCTATGGCTCCATTGATTGCTGTGGCCCCATTGATCCCTATGGCCCCATTGATTCCTATGCCCTCATTGATTCCTATGGCCCCACTGATTTCTATGGCCCCATTGATTCCAATGGTCCCATTGATTCCTATGTTCCCATTGATCCCTAAGGCCCCACTGATCCCTATGGCCCCATTGATAACTATGGCCCCATTGATTCTTATGGCCCCATTGACTCCTATGGTCCCATTGATCCCTATGTCAACATTGAGTTCTAATGCCCCATTGAGCTTTAAGGCCCCATTGATCCCTATGGCACCTTGATTCCTATGGCCCCATTGATTCCTATGGCCTTACTGATTTTTACGGCCCCATTGATCCCTATGGCCCCATTGATCCCTATGGCCCCTCTGAGTTCTATGCCCCATTGTTTCCTATGGTCCCATTGATCCCTTTGGCCCCATTGAGTTCTATACCCCATTGATTCCTATGGCCTCATTGATTCCTATGGCCCCATGTATCCCGATGGTCCCATTGATTCCTATGGCCCAATTGATTCCTGTGGCCTCATTTATCTCTATGGCTCCATTGATCGCTGTGGCCCCATTGAGCCTTGTGGCCCCATTGATCCCTATGGCCCCATTGATTCCTATGGTCCCATTGATCCCTATTTCCCCATTGACTACTATGGCCCCATTGATTCCTACGGTCCCATTGATTCCTATGTCCCCATTGATTCCTAAGGTCCCTTTGAGTTCTATGGCCCCATTGAGTTCTTTGGTCCCATTGATTCCTATGGCCCCTATGAGTTCTATTGCCCCATTGATTTCTAAGGCCCCTTTGAGTTCTATGGCCCCATTGAGTTCTATGGCCCCATTGAGTTCTATGGCCCCATTGATACCTATGGCCCCATTGATTCCTAAGGCTCCATTGATCCCTATGGCTCCATTGATTCCTATGGTCCCATTGGCCGCTGTGGCCCCATTGATTCCTATGAACCCATTGATTCCGATGGCCTTATTGATTCTTATGGTCCCATTGATTCCTATGGGCACATTGATTCCTTTGGCCCCATTGATTCCAGTGGCCCCACTGATTCCTTTGGCCCCTTTGATTCCTGTGGCCACATTGGTCCCTATGGCTCCATTGATCGCAGTGGCTCGATGGAGTTCGATGGCCCCATTGATCCCTAAGGCCTCATTGAGTTCTATGACCCCATTGATTCTTATGGTCCCATCGATCCCTATGTCTCCATTGAGTTCTATGGCCCCATTGACCCCTATGGCCCCATTGAGTTCTATGGCCCCATTGATCACTATTGCCCCATTGATACCTATGACCCCATTGATCCCTGTGGCCCCATGAGTTCTATGGTCCAATTCATTCCTATGGCCCCATTGATGACTATGGCCCCATTGATTCCTATGGCCACATTGATTCCTATCGCCCCATTGATCCCTATGGCCCCATTGATTGCTATGGCCTCATTGATCCCTATGGCCCCACGGAGTTCTATGGCCCCACTGATTCCTATCTTCCCATTGATCCCTAAGGCCCCATTGAGTTCTATGGCCCCATTGATTCTCATGGTCCCATTGATTCCTATGGTCCCATTGACCGCTGTGGCTCCATTGATCCCAGTGGCCCCATTGAGTTCTATGACCCCATTGATCCCTAGGGCCCCATTAATCCCTATGGCCCCATTGATCCTTAGGAATCCATTGATCGCTGTGGCCGCATTGATCCCTATGACCTGATTGATTCCTATGACCCCATTGATTCCTATGGCCCCATTGATTCCTATGGCCCCATTGATGACTATGGCCCCATTGATTCCTATGGCTCCATTGATTGCTGTGGCCCCATTGATCCTTATGGCTCCATTGATTGCTGTGGCCCCATTGATCCCTATGGCCCCATTGATTCCTATGCCCTCATTGATTCCTATGGCCCCACTGATTTCTATGGCCCCACTGATTCCTATGGTCCCATTGATCCCTAGGGCCCCACTGAGTTCTATGGCCCCATTGATTCCAATGGTCCCATTGATTCCTATGGTCCCATTGATCCCTATGGCCCCACTGATCCCTATGGCCCCATTGATAACTATGGCCCCATTGAGCTTTATGGCCCCATTGATTCCTATGGTCCCATTGATCCCTATATCAACATTGAGTTCTAATGCCCCATTGAGCTTTATGGCCCCATTGATCCCTATGGCACCTTGATTCCTATGTCCCCATTGATTCCTATGGCCTTACTGATTTTTACGGCCCCATTGATCCCTATGGCCCCATTGATCCCTATGGCCCCTCTGAGTTCTATGCCCCATTGTTTCCTATGGTCCCATTGATCCCTTTGGCCCCATTGAGTTCTATACCCCATTGATTCCTATGGCCTCATTGATTCCTATGGCCCCATGTATCCCGATGGTCCCATTGATTCCTATGGCCCAATTGATTCCTGTGGCCCCATTTATCTCTATGGCTCCATTGATCGCTGTGGCCCCATTGAGCCTTGTGGCCCCATTGATCCCTATGGCCCCATTGATTCCTATGGTCCCATTGATCCCTATTTCCCCATTGACTACTATGGCCCCATTGATTCCTACGGTCCCATTGATTCCTATGTCCCCATTGATTCCTAAGGTCCCTTTGAGTTCGATGGCCCCATTGAGTTCTTTGGTCCCATTGATTCCTATGGCCCCTATGAGTTCTATTGCCCCATTGATTTCTAAGGCCCCTTTGAGTTCTATGGCCCCATTGAGTTCTATGGCCCCATTGAGTTCTATGGCCCCATTGATACCTATGGCCCCATTGATTCCTAAGGCTCCATTGATCCCTATGGCTCCATTAATTCCTATGGTCCCATTGGCCGCTGTGGCCCCATTGATTCCTATGAACCCATTGATTCCGATGGCCTTATTGATTCCTATGGTCCCATTGATTCCTATGGCCACATTGATTCCTTTAGCCCCATTGATTCCAGTGGCCCCACTGATTCCTTTGGCCCCTTTGATTGCTGTGGCCACATTGGTCCCTATGGCTCCATTGATCGCAGTGGCTCGATGGAGTTCGATGGCCCCATTGATCCCTAAGGCCTCATTGAGTTCTATGACCCCATTGATTCTTATGGTCCCATCGATCCCTATGTCTCCATTGAGTTCTATGGCCCCATTGACCCCTATGGCCCCATTGAGTTCTATGGCCCCATTGATCACTATTGCCCCATTGATACCTATGACCCCATTGATCCCTGTGGCCCCATGAGTTCTATGGTCCAATTCATTCCTATGGCCCCATTGATTTCTATGGTTCCATTTCTTCCTATGGCCCCGTTGAGTTCTATGGCCCTTTGATCCCAATGGCCCCATTGAGTTCTATGGCTCCATTGATTCCTAAGGCCCAATTGATTCCTATGGCACCATCGATTCCTATGGCCCCATTGATTCCTGTGGCCCCATTGATCCCTATGGCTCCATAGATTGCTGTGGCCCCATTGAGAATTGTGGCCCCATTGATTCCTATGGCCCCAGTGATCCCTATTGCCCCTTTGAGTTCTATGGCCCCATTGAATTCTTTGGTCCCATTGATTCCTATGGCCCCTATGAGTTCTATTGCCCCATTGATTCCTATGACACCATTAAGTTCTATGGCCCCATTGAATACTTTTGGCCCCATTGAGTTCTATAGCTCCATTGATTCCTAAGGCCCCTTCAATTCCTATGCCACCATCGATCCCTATGGCCCCATTGATCCCTATGGCCCCATTGATCTCTATGGCCCCATTGATTCCTATGGCCCCATTGATCCCTATGGTCACATTGATCCCTACGGCCCCATTGAGTTCTATGGTCCCAATGATTCCTATGGCCCCATTGAGTTCTATGGCCCCATTGAGTTCTATGGCCAAAATGAGTCCTATGGAAACATTGATTCCTATGGCCCCATTGAGTTCTATGGTCCCATTGATTACTTTTGGCCCCATTGAGTTCTATGGCCCCATTGATTCCTATGGCCCCTTTGATGCCTGAGGCCCCATTCAGTTCTATGGCCCCATCGATTCCTATGGCCCAATTGATTCCTATGGTCCCATTGACTTCTATGGCCCCATTGACTTCTATGGCCCCATTGATCCCTATGGCCCCATTGATCCCTATGGCCCCATTGATCCCTATGGCCCCATTGATTCCTATGGTCTTATTGAGTTCTATGGCCCCATTGATCCCTATGGCACCATAGATCCATATGGCCCCATTGATCCCTAAGGCCCCATTGAGTTCTATGGCCCTTTGAGTTCTATGGTCCCATTGATTCCTATGGTCCCATTGATCCCTATGGCCCCATTGATTCCTATGGTCCCATTGATCCCTATTTCCCCATTGACTACTATGGCCCCATTGATTCCTACGGTCCCATTGATTCCTATGTCCCCATTGATTCCTAAGGTCCCTTTGAGTTCGATGGCCCCATTGAGTTCTTTGGTCCCATTGATTCCTATGGCCCCTATGAGTTCTATTGCCCCATTGATTTCTAAGGCCCCTTTGAGTTCTATGGCCCCATTGAGTTCTATGGCCCCATTGAGTTCTATGGCCCCATTGATACCTATGGCCCCATTGATTCCTAAGGCTCCATTGATCCCTATGGCTCCATTAATTCCTATGGTCCCATTGGCCGCTGTGGCCCCATTGATTCCTATGAACCCATTGATTCCGATGGCCTTATTGATTCCTATGGTCCCATTGATTCCTATGGCCACATTGATTCCTTTAGCCCCATTGATTCCAGTGGCCCCACTGATTCCTTTGGCCCCTTTGATTGCTGTGGCCACATTGGTCCCTATGGCTCCATTGATCGCAGTGGCTCGATGGAGTTCGATGGCCCCATTGATCCCTAAGGCCTCATTGAGTTCTATGACCCCATTGATTCTTATGGTCCCATCGATCCCTATGTCTCCATTGAGTTCTATGGCCCCATTGACCCCTATGGCCCCATTGAGTTCTATGGCCCCATTGATCACTATTGCCCCATTGATACCTATGACCCCATTGATCCCTGTGGCCCCATGAGTTCTATGGTCCAATTCATTCCTATGGCCCCATTGATTTCTATGGTTCCATTTCTTCCTATGGCCCCGTTGAGTTCTATGGCCCTTTGATCCCAATGGCCCCATTGAGTTCTATGGCTCCATTGATTCCTAAGGCCCAATTGATTCCTATGGCACCATCGATTCCTATGGCCCCATTGATTCCTGTGGCCCCATTGATCCCTATGGCTCCATAGATTGCTGTGGCCCCATTGAGAATTGTGGCCCCATTGATTCCTATGGCCCCAGTGATCCCTATTGCCCCTTTGAGTTCTATGGCCCCATTGAATTCTTTGGTCCCATTGATTCCTATGGCCCCTATGAGTTCTATTGCCCCATTGATTCCTATGACACCATTAAGTTCTATGGCCCCATTGAATACTTTTGGCCCCATTGAGTTCTATAGCTCCATTGATTCCTAAGGCCCCTTCAATTCCTATGCCACCATCGATCCCTATGGCCCCATTGATCCCTATGGCCCCATTGATCTCTATGGCCCCATTGATTCCTATGGCCCCATTGATCCCTATGGTCACATTGATCCCTACGGCCCCATTGAGTTCTATGGTCGCAATGATTCCTATGGCCCCATTGAGTTCTATGGCCCCATTGAGTTCTATGGCCAAAATGAGTCCTATGGAAACATTGATTCCTATGGCCCCATTGAGTTCTATGGCCCCATTGATTCCTATCTCCCCATTGATTCGGATGGCCTTATTGATCCCTATGGTCCCATTGATTCCTGTGGCCCCTTTGGTCCCTAAGGCTCCATTGATCGCAGTGGCCCCATTGAGTTCGATGGCCACATTGATCCCTATGGCCCCATTGATCCCTATGGCCTCATTGAGTTCTCTGGCCCCATTGAGTTCTTTGGTCCCATTGATCCCTGTGGCACCATTGAGTTCTATAGCTCCATTGATTCCTCAGGCCCCATTGATTCCTATGGCACCATCAATCCCTTTGGCCCCATTGATTCCTATGGCCCCATTGATCACTATGGCCCCATTGATTCCTATGGCCTTATTGATCCCTATGGCCCCATTGATTCCTCTGGCCACTTTGATTTTTATGACTTCATTGATCGCTGTGTCCCCATTGATGCCTATGGCACCTTTGATTCCTATGGCCCCACTGATTCCTGTGGCCCCATTGATCCCTATGGCCCCATTGATCCCTATGGTCCCATTTTCCGCTGTGGCCCTATTGATCCCTATGGCCCCATTGATTCCTATCTCCCCATTGATTCGGATGGCCTTATTGATCCCTATGGTCCCATTGATTCCTGTGGCCCCATTGATTCCTGTGGCCCCATTGAGTCCTATGGCCCCTTTGATTCCTGTGTCCCCTTTGGTCCCGAAGGCTCCATTGATCGCAGTGTCCCCATTGAGTTCGATGTCCACATTGATCCCTATGGCCCCATTGATCCCTATGGCCTCATTGAGTTCTATGGCCCCACTGATTCCTATGGTCCCATTGATCCCTAAGGCCCCATTGAGTTCTATGGCCCCATTCATCCCTATGGCCCCATTGATCCCTATGGCCCCATTGATCCCTATGGCCCCATTGATTCCTATGATCCCATTATCACTGGGGCCCTATTGATACCTGTGGCCCCATTGATTCCTGTGGCCCCATTGATCCCTATGGCTCCATAGATTGCTGTAGCCCCTTTGAGCCTTGTGGCCCCATTGATTCCTATGGCCCCAGTGATCCCTATGGCCCCTTTGAGTTCTATGGCCCCATTGAATTCTTTGGTCCCATTGATTCCTATGGCCCCTATGAGTTCTATTGCCCCATTGATTCCTATGGCCCCTTTGACGTCTATGGCCTCATTGATCCCTATGGCCCCTTTGAGTTCTATAGCTCCATTGATTCCTAAGGCCCCTTTGATTCCTATGGCACCATCGATCCCTATGGCCACATTGATCCCTATGGCCCCATTGATCCCTATGGCCCCATTGATTCCTATGGCCCCATTGATCCCTATGGTCACATTGATCCCTACGACCCTATTGAGTTCTATGGTCCCATTGATTCCTATGGCCCCATTGAGTTCTATGGCCCCATTGAGTTCTATGGCCACAATGAGTCCTATGGAAACATTGATTCCTATGGCCCCATTGAGTTCTATGGCCCCATTGATTACTTTTGGCCCCATTGAGTTCTATGGCTCCATTGATTCCTATCGCCCCTTTGATCCCTATGGCCCCATTCAGTTCTATGGCCCCATCGATTCCTATGGTCCCATTGATCCCTATGGCCCCTTTGAGTTCAGTGGCCCCATTGATCCCTATGGCTCCATTGATTCCTATGGCCCCTTTGATGCCTGTGGCCCCATTCAGTTCTATGGCCCCATCGATTCCTATGGCCCCATTGATTCCTATGGTCCCATTGATCCCTATGGCCCCATTGAGTTCTATGGCCCCATTGATCCCTATGGCCCCATTGATCCCTAAGGCCCCATTGATTCCTATGGCCCTTTGAGTTCATGGTCCCATTGATTCCTATGGTCCCATTGATCCCTATGGTCCCATTCAGTTCTATGACCCCATTGATCCCTATGGCCCCATTAATCCCTATGGCCCCATTGATCCTCATGACTCCATTGATCGCTGTGGGCGCATTGATCGCTATGGCCTGATTCATTCCTATGGCCCCATTGACTCCTATGGCCCCATTGATTCCTAAGGTCCCATTGATTCCTGTGGACCCATTAATCCCTATGGCCCCATTGATCCCTATGCCCCAATTGATTCCTATATCCCCATTGATTCCTATGGCCCCATTGATCCCTATGGCCTTATTGATTCCTATGGTCCCATTGATTCCTATGGCCGCATTGATTCCTATGGCCCCAATGATTCCTATGGCCCCATTGATTACTGTGGCCCCATTGATCCCTATGGCTCCATTGATTGCTGTGGCCCCATTGATCCCTATGGCCCCTTTGATTCCTATGGACCCTTTGATTACTGTGGCCCTATTGATCCCTATGGCTCCATTGAGTGCTGTGGCCCCATTAATCCCTATGTCCCCACTGAGTTCAATGGCCCCACTGATTCCTATGGTCCCATTGATCCCTATGGCCCCATTGAGTTCTATGGACCCATTGATCCCTATGGCCCCATTGAGTTCTATGGCACCATCGATTCCTATGGCCCCATTAAATCCTGTGGCCCCATTGATCCCTATGGCTCCATTGATTGCTGTGGCCCCATTGAGCCTTGTGGCCCCATTGATTCCTATGGCCCCAGTGATCCCTATGGCCCCATTGAGTTCTATGGCCCCATTGAATTCTTTGGTCCCATTGATTCCTATGGCCCCTATGTGTTCTATTGCCCCATTGATTCCTATGGCCACTTTGACTTCTATGGCCTCATTGATCCCTATGGTCCCATTGCGTTCTATAGCTCCATTGATTCCTAAGGCCCCTTTGATTCCTATGGCACCATCGATCCCTATGGCCCCATTGATCCCTATGGCCCCATTGATTCCTATGGCCCCATTGATCCCTATGGTCACATTGATTCCTATGGTCCCATTGATCACTGTGGCCCTATTGATCCCTATGGCCCCATTGATCCCTATGCCCCAATTGATTCCTATATCCCCATTGATTCCTATGGCCCCATTGATCCCTATGGCCTTATTGATTCCTATGGTCCCATTGATTCCTATGGCCGCATTGATTCCTATGGCCCCAATGATTCCTATGGCCCCATTGATTCCTGTGGCCCCTTTGATCCCTATGGCTCCATTGATTGCTGTGGCCACATTGAGCCTTGTGGCCCCTTTGATTCCTATGGCCCCAGTGATCCCTATGGCCCCTTTGAGTTCTATGGCCCCATTGAATTCTTTGGTCCCATTGATTCCTATGGCCACTATGTGTTCTATTGCCCCATTGATTCCTATGGCCCCTTTGACTTCTATGGCCTCTATGATCCCTATGGTCCCATTGCGTTCTATAGCTCCATTGATTCCTAAGGCCCCTTTGATTCCTGTGGCACCATCGATCCCTATGGCCCCATTGATCCCTATGGCCCCATTGATCCCTATGGCCCCACTGATTCCTATGGCCCCATTGATCCCTATGGTCACATTGATCCCTACGACCCCATTGAGTTCTATGGTCCCATTGATTCCTATGGCCCCATTGAGTTCTATGGCCCCATTGAGTTCTATGGCCACAATGAGTCCTATGGAAACATTGATTTCTGTGGCCCCATTGAGTTCTATGGTCCCATCGATTTCTATGGCCCCATTGATTCCCATGGTCCCATTGATCCCTATGGCCCCTTTGAGTTCAATGGCCCCATTGATCCCTATGGCTCCATTGATTCCTATGGCACCTTTGATGCCTGTGGCCCCATTCATTTCTATGGCCCCATCGATTCCTATGGCCCCATTGATTCCTATGGTCCCATTGATCCCTAAGGCCCCATTGAGTTCTATGGCCCCATTGATCCCTATGGCCCCATTGATCCCTATGGCCCCATTGATCCCTATGGCCCCATTGATCCCTATGGCCCCATTGATTCCTATGGTCTTTTTTTGTTCTATAGTCCCATTGATCCCTATGGCACCATAGATCCCTATGGCGCCATTGATCCCTAAGGCCCCATTGAGTTCTATGGCCCTTTGAGTTCTATGGTCCCATTGATTCCTATGGTCCCATTGATCCCTATGGTCCCGTTGAGTTCTATGACCCCATTGATCCCTATGATCCCATTGATCCCTATGTCCCCATTGAGTTCTATGGCCCCATTGATCTCTATGTCCCCATTGAGTTCTATGGCTTCATTAATCCCTATGGCCCCATAGATTCCTATGATCCCATTATCACTGGGGCCCTATTGATACCTGTGGCCCCATTGATTCCTGTGGCCCCATTGATCCCTATGGCTCCATAGATTGCTGTAGCCCCTTTGAGCCTTGTGGCCCCATTGATTCCTATGGCCCCAGTGATCCCTATGGCCCCTTTGAGTTCTATGGCCCCATTGAATTCTTTGGTCCCATTGATTCCTATGGCCCCTATGAGTTCTATTGCCCCATTGATTCCTATGGCCCCTTTGACGTCTATGGCCTCATTGATCCCTATGGCCCCATTGAGTTCTATAGCTCCATTGATTCCTAAGGCCCCTTTGATTCCTATGGCACCATCGATCCCTATGGCCCCATTGATCCCTATGGCCCCATTGATTCCTATGGCCCCATTGATTCCTATGGCCCCATTGATCCCTATGGTCACATTGATCCCTACGACCCTATTGAGTTCTATGGTCCCATTGATTCCTATGGCCCCATTGAGTTCTATGGCCCCATTGAGTTCTATGGCCACAATGAGTCCTATGGAAACATTGATTCCTATGGCCCCATTGAGTTCTATGGCCCCATTGATTACTTTTGGCCCCATTGAGTTCTATGGCTCCATTGATTCCTATCGCCCCTTTGATCCCTATGGCCCCATTCAGTTCTATGGCCCCATCGATTCCTATGGTCCCATTGATTCCTATGGCCGCATTGATTCCTATGGCCCCAATGATTCCTATGGCCCCATTGATTACTGTGGCCCCATTGATCCCTATGGCTCCATTGATTGCTGTGGCCCCATTGATCCCTATGGCCCCTTTGATTCCTATGGACCCTTTGATTACTGTGGCCCTATTGATCCCTATGTCTTAATTGAGTGCTGTGGCCCCATTAATCCCTAAGGCCCCACTGAGTTCTATGGCCCCACTGATTCCTATGGTCCCATTGATCCCTATGGCCCCATTGAGTTCTATGGCACCATCGATTCCTATGGCCCCATTAAATCCTATGGCCCCAGTGATCCCTATGTCCCCATTGAGTTCTATGGCCCCATTGAATTCTTTGGTCCCATTGATTCCTATGGCCCCTATGTGTTCTATTGCCCCATTGATTCCTATGGCCCCTTTGACTTCTATGGCCTCATTGATCCCTATGGTCCCACTGCGTTCTATAGCTCCATTGATTCCTAAGGCCCCTTTGATTCCTATGGCACCATCGATCCCTATGGCCCCATTGATCCCTATGGCCCCATTGATTCCTATGGCCCCATTGATCCCTATGGTCACATTGATTCCTATGGTCCCATTGATCACTGTGGCCCTATTGATCCCTATGGCCCCATTGATCCCTATGCCCCAATTGATTCCTATATCCCCGTTGATTCCTATGGCCCCATTGATCCCTATGGCCTTATTGATTCCTATGGTCCCATTGATTCCTATGGCCGCATTGATTCCTATGGCCCCAATGATTCCTATGGCCCCATTGATTCCTGTGGCCCCATTGATCCCTATGGCTCCATTGATTGCTGTGGCCCCATTGAGCCTTGTGGCCCCTTTGATTCCTATGGCCCCAGTGATCCCTATGGCCCCTTTGAGTTCTATGGCCCCATTGAATTCTTTGGTCCCATTGATTCCTATGGCCACTATGTGTTCTATTGCCCCATTGATTCCTATGGCCCCTTTGACTTCTATGGCCTCTATGATCCCTATGGTCCCATTGCGTTCTATAGCTCCATTGATTCCTAAGGCCCCTTTGATTCCTGTGGCACCATTGATCCCTATGGCCCCATTGATCCCTATGGCCCCATTGCTCCCTATGGCCCCACTGATTCCTATGGCCCCATTGATCCCTATGGTCACATTGATCCTTACGACCCCATTGAGTTCTATGGCCCCATTGATTCCTATGGCCCCATTGAGTTCTATGGCCCCATTGAGTTCTATGGCCACAATGAGTCCTATGGAAACATTGATTTCTGTGGCCCCATTGAGTTCTATGGTCCCATCGATTTCTATGGCCCCATTGATTCCCATGGTCCCATTGATCCCTATGGCCCCTTTGAGTTCAATGGCCCCATTGATCCCTATGGCTCCATTGATTCCTATGGCCCCTTTGATGCCTGTGGCCCCATTCAGTTCTATGGCCCCATCGATTCCTATGGCCCCATTGATTCCTATGGTCCCATTGATCCCTAAGGCCCCATTGAGTTCTATGGCCCCATTCATCCCTATGGCCCCATTGATCCCTATGGCCCCATTGATCCCTATGGCCCCATTGATTCCTATGGTCTTTTTTTGTTCTATAGCCCCATTGATCCCTATGGCACCATAGATCCCTATGGCGCCATTGATCCCTAAGGCCCCATTGAGTTCTATGGCCCTTTGAGTTCTATGGTCCCATTGATTCCTATGGCCCCAGTGATCCCTATGGCCCCTTTGAGTTCTATGGCCCCATTGAATTCTTTGGTCCCATTGATTCCTATGGCCCCTATGAGTTCTATTGCCCCATTGATTCCTATGGCCCTTTTGACGTCTATGGCCTCATTGATCCCTATGGCCCCATTGAGTTCTATAGCTCCATTGATTCCTAAGGCCCCTTTGATTCCTATGGCACCATCGATCCCTATGGCCACATTGATCCCTATGGCCCCATTGATCCCTATGGCCCCATTGATTCCTATGGCCCCATTGATCCCTATGGTCACATTGATCCCTACGACCCTATTGAGTTCTATGGTCCCATTGATTCCTATGGCCCCATTGAGTTCTATGGCCCCATTGAGTTCTATGGCCACAATGAGTCCTATGGAAACATTGATTCCTATGGCCCCATTGAGTTCTATGGCCCCATTGATTACTTTTGGCCCCATTGAGTTCTATGGCTCCATTGATTCCTATCGCCCCTTTGATCCCTATGGCCCCATTCAGTTCTATGGCCCCATCGATTCCTATGGTCCCATTGATCCCTATGGCCCCTTTGAGTTCAGTGGCCCCATTGATCCCTATGGCTCCATTGATTCCTATGGCCCCTTTGATGCCTGTGGCCCCATTCAGTTCTATGGCCCCATTGATTCCTATGGCCCTTTGAGTTCTATGGTCCCATTGATTCCTATGGTCCCATTGATCCCTATGGTCCCATTCAGTTCTATGACCCCATTGATCCCTAAGGCCCCATTAATCCCTAGGGCCCCATTGATCCTCATGACTCCATTGATCGCTGTGGGCGCATTGATCGCTATGGCCTGATTCATTCCTATGGCCCCATTGACTCCTATGGCCCCATTGATTCCTAAGGACCCATTGATTCCTGTGGACCCATAGATCCCTATGGCCCCATTGATCCCTATGCCCCAATTGATTCCTATATCCCCATTGATTCCTATGGCCCCATTGATCCCTATGGCCTTATTGATTCCTATGGTCCCATTGATTCCTATGGCCGCATTGATTCCTATGGCCCCAATGATTCCTATGGCCCCATTGATTACTGTGGCCCCATTGATCCCTATGGCTCCATTGATTGCTGTGGCCCCATTGATCCCTATGGCCCCTTTGATTCCTATGGACCCTTTGATTACTGTGGCCCTATTGATCCCTATGTCTCCATTGAGTGCTGTGGCCCCATTAATCCCTATGGCCCCACTGAGTTCTATAGCCCCACTGATTCCTATGGTCCCATTGATCCCTATGGCCCCATTGAGTTCTATGGACCCATTGATCCCTATGGCCCCATTGAGTTCTATGGCACCATCGATTCCTATGGCCCCATTAAGACCTGTGGCCCCATTGATCCCTATGGCTCCATTGATTGCTGTGGCCCCATTGAGCCTTGTGGCCCCATTGATTCCTATGGCCCCAGTGATCCCTATGGCCCCATTGAGTTCTATGGCCCCATTGAATTCTTTGGTCCCATTGATTCCTATGGCCCCTATGTGTTCTATTGCCCCATTGATTCCTATGGCCCCTTTGACTTCTATGGCCTCATTGATCCCTATGGTCCCATTGCGTTCTATAGCTCCATTGATTCCTAAGGCCCCTTTGATTCCTATGGCACCATCGATCCCTATGGCCCCATTGATCCCTATGGCCCCATTGATTCCTATGGCCCCATTGATCCCTAAGGTCACATTGATTCCTATGGTCCCATTGATCACTGTGGCCCTATTGATCCCTATGGCCCCATAGATCCCTATGCCCCAATTGATTCCTATATCCCCGTTGATTCCTATGGCCCCATTGATCCCTATGGCCTTATTGATTCCTATGGTCCCATTGATTCCTATGGCCGCATTGATTCCTATGGCCCCAATGATTCCTATGGCCCCATTGATTCCTGTGGCCCCATTGATCCCTATGGCTCCATTGATTGCTGTGGCCCCATTGAGCCTTGTGGCCCCTTTGATTCCTATGGCCCCAGTGATCCCTATGGCCCCTTTGAGTTCTATGGCCCCATTGAATTCTTTGGTCCCATTGATTCCTATGGCCACTATGTGTTCTATTGCCCCATTGATTCCTATGGCCCCTTTGACTTCTATGGCCTCTATGATCCCTATGGTCCCTTTGCGTTCTATAGCTCCATTGATTCCTAAGGCCCCTTTGATTCCTGTGGCACCATCGATCCTTATGGCCCCATTGATCCCTATGGCCCCATTGATCCCTATGGCCCCACTGATTCCTATGGCCCCATTGATCCCTATGGTCACATTGATCCTTACGACCCCATTGAGTTCTATGGTCCCATTGATTCCTATGGCCCCATTGAGTTCTATGGCCCCATTGAGTTCTATGGCCACAATGAGTCCTATGGAAACATTGATTTCTGTGGCCCCATTGAGTTCTATGGTCCCATCGATTTCTATGGCCCCATTGATTCCCATGGTCCCATTGATCCCTATGGCCCCTTTGAGTTCAATGGCCCCATTGATCCCTATGGCTCCATTGATTCCTATGGCCCCTTTGATGACTGTGGCCCCATTCAGTTCTATGGCCCCATCGATTCCTATGGCCCCATTGATTCCTATGGTCCCATTGATCCCTAAGGCCCCATTGAGTTCTATGGCCCCATTGATCCCTATGGCCCCATTGATTCCTATGGTCTTTTTTTGTTCTATAGCCCCATTGATCCCTATGGCACCATAGATCCCTATGGCGCCATTGATCCCTAAGGCCCCATTGAGTTCTATGGCCCTTTGAGTTCTATGGTCCCATTGATTCCTATGGTCCCATTGATCCCTATGGTCCCGTTGAGTTCTATGACCCCATTGATCCCTATGGCCCCATTAATCCCTATGGCCCCATTGATCCTCATGACTCCATTGATCGCTATGGGCGCATTGATCGCTATGGCCTGATTCATTCCTATGGCCCCATTGACTCCTATGGCCCCATTGATTCCAAAGGTCCCATTGATTCCTGTGGATCCATTGAGTGCTGTGGCCCCATTGATCCCTATGGCCCTTAGAGTTCTATGTCCCCATTGATCCCTATGACCCCATTGATTCCTATGGCTTCATTGATTCCTATGGTCTTATTGAGTTCTATGGCCCCATTGATCCCTATGGCCCCATTGATTTCTATGGCCCCTTTGATCACTAAGGCCCCATTGAGTTCTCTGGCCCCATTGACTTCTATGGTCCTATTGATTCCTATGGCCGCTTGAGTTCTATGGCCCCAATGATTCCTATATCGACAATGGTTCCTATGGCCCCATTGATTCCTACGGTTCCTTTGTGTTCTATGGCTTCATTGATCCCTATGTTTCCATTGATTCCTGTGGCCCCATTGATTCCTATGACCCCATTAATCCCTATGGCCCCATTGGTTCCTGTGGCCCCATTGGTCCCTATGGCTCCATTGATCGCAGAGGCCCCTCTGATTCCTATGGTCCCATTGATTACAAGGTACCCTTTGATCCCTATGTCCATTGATTCCTATGGCCACATTGATCCCTATGGCCCCATTGATTCTTAGGGCCCCATTGATCCCAATGGCCCCATTGATACCTATGTCCCAATTGATCTCTTTGGCCCCATTGATTCCTATGGCCCCATTGATTCCTATGGCCCCATTGATCCCTATGGCCCCATTGATCCCTATAACCCTATTGAGTTCTATGGCCACATTAGTTCTACGGCCGCATTGATTCCAATTGTCCCATTGATTCCTATGCTCCCATTGATCCCTATGGTCCCATTCAGTTCTATGACCCCATTGATCCCTATGGCCCCATTAATCCCTATGGCCCCATTGATCCTCATGACTCCATTGATCGCTGTGGGCGCATTGATCGCTATGGCCTGATTCATTCCTATGGCCCCATTGACTCCTATGGCCCCATTGATTCCTAAGGTCCCATTGATTCCTGAGGACCCATAGATTCCTATGGCCCCATTGATCCCTATGCCCCAATTGATTCCTATATCCCCATTGATTCCTATGGCCCCATTGATCCCTATGGCCTTATTGATTCCTATGGTCCCATTGATTCCTATGGCCGCATTGATTCCTATGGCCCCAATGATTCCTATGGCCCCATTGATTACTGTGGCCCCATTGATCCCTATGGCTCCATTGATTGCTGTGGCCCCATTGATCCCTATGGCCCCTTTGATTCCTATGGACCCTTTGATTACTGTGGCCCTATTGATCCCTATGTCTCCATTGAGTGCTGTGGCCCCATTAATCCCTATGGCCCCACTGAGTTCTATGGCCCCACTGATTCCTATGGTCCCATTGATCCCTATGGCCCCATTGAGTTCTATGGACCCATTGATCCCTATGGCCCCATTGAGTTCTATGGCACCATCGATTCCTATGGCCCCATTAAATCCTGTGGCCCCATTGATCCCTATGGCTCCATTGATTGCTGTGGCCCCATTGAGCCTTGTGGCCCCATTGATTCCTATGGCCCCAGTGATCCCTATGGCCCCATTGAGTTCTATGGCCCCATTGAATTCTTTGGTCCCATTGATTCCTATGGCCCCTATGTGTTCTATTGCCCCATTGATTCCTATGGCCCCTTTGACTTCTATGGCCTCATTGATCCCTATGGTCCCATTGCGTTCTATAGCTCCATTGATTCCTAAGGCCCCTTTGATTCCTATGGCACCATCGATCCCTATGGCCCCATTGATCCCTATGGCCCCATTGATTCCTATGGCCCCATTGATCCCTATGGTCACATTGATCCCTACCACCCCATTGAGTTCTATGGTCCCATTGATTCCTATGGCCCCATTGAGTTCTATGACCCCATTGATCCCTATGGCCCCATTAATCCCTATGGCCCCATTGATCCTCATGACTCCATTGATCACTGTGGGCGCATTGATCGCTATGGCCTGATTCATTCCTATGGCCCCATTGACTCCTATGGCCCCATTGATTCCTAAGGTCCCATTGATTCCTGTGGACCCATAGATCCCTATGGCCCCATTGATCCCTATGCCCCAATTGATTCCTATATCCCCATTGATTCCTATGGCCCCATTGATCCCTATGGCCTTATTGATTCCTATGGTCCCATTGATTCCTATGGCCGCATTGATTCCTATGGCCCCAATGATTCCTATGGCCCCATTGATTACTGTGGCCCCATTGATCCCTATGGCTCCATTGATTGCTGTGGCCCCATTGATCCCTATGGCTCCTTTGATTCCTATGGACCCTTTGATTACTGTGGTCCTATTGATCCCTATGGCTCCATTGAGTGCTGTGGCCCCATTAATCCCTATGGCCCCACTGAGTTCTATGGCCCCATTGATCCCTATGACCCCTTTGATTCCTATGGCTTCATTGATTCCTATGGTCTTATTGAGTTCTATGGCCCCATTGATCCCTATGGCCCCATTGATTTCTATGGCCCCTTTGATTACTAAGGCCCCATTGAGTTCTCTGGCCCCATTGAGTTCTATGGTCCTATTGATTCCTATGGCCGCTTGAGTTCTATGGCCCCAATGATTCCTATATCGACAATGGTTCCTATGGCCCCATTGATTCCTATGGCTCCTTTGTGTTCTATGGCTTCATTGATCCCTATGGTTCCATTGATTCCTGTGGCCCCATTGATTCCTGTGGCCCCATTAATCCCTATGTCCCCATTGGTTCCTGTGGCCCCATTGGTCCCTATGGCTCCATTGATCGCAGAGGCCCCTCTGATACCTATGTCCCAATTGATCTCTTTGGCCCCATTGATTCCTATGGCCCCATTGATTCCTATGGCCCCATTGATCCCTATGGCCCCATTGATCCCTATAACCCTATTGAGTTCTATGGCCACATTGAGTTCTACGGCCGCATTGATTCCAATAGTCCCATTGATCCCTATGCTCCCATTGATCCCTATGGCCCCATTGATCCCGATGGCCCCATTGAGTTCTATGGTCCTATTGATTCCTATGGCCCCATTGAGTTTTATGGTCCCATTGAGATATATGGTCCCATTGAGTTCTATGGCCCCATCGATCCCTATGGCCCCATTGATCCCTATGGCCCCATTGATCCCTACGGCCCCATTGATTTCTCTGACCAAATTGAACCCTATGACTTCATTGATCGCTGTGGCCCCATTAATCCCTATTGCCACATTGATTCCTATGGCATCATTGATTCCTATGGCCTCATTGATTGCTATGGCCCCATTGATCCCTATGGTACCATGGATCCCTATGACTCCATTGATCACTGTGGCCGCATTGATCCCTATGGCCTGATTGATTCCTATGGCCCCATTGATTCCTATGGCCCCATTGATCCCTATGGCCCCATTGATTCCTATGGCCCCTTTGATCCTTATGGCCCCAATCAGTTCTATGACCCCATCGATTCCTATGGCCCCATTGATTCCTATGGCCCCATTCAGTTCTATGGCTCCATTGACTCCTATGGTACCATTGATCCCTATGGCCCCATCGATCCCTACGGCCCCATTGATCCCGATGGCCCCATTGATTCCTATGGTCCCATTGATCCCTATGGCCCAATGGAGTTCTATGGCTCCACTGACTCCTATGGTACCACTGATCCCTGTGGCCCTAATGAGTTCTATGGCCGCATTGATTCCTATGGCCGCATTGATTCACATGACCCCATTGATTCCTATGGCCCCATTGACCTCTATGGCTCAATTGATCCCTATGACCCCGTTGAGTTCTATGGACCAATTGAGTTCTATTGCTCCATTGATTCCTATGGCCCCATTGATCGCTGTGGCCCCATTCATCCCTATGGCCCCATTGAGTTCTATGGCCGCATTGATCCCTAAGGCCCTATTGAGTTCTATGCCCCCTTTGAGTTCTATGGCCCCATTGATTCCTGTGGCCCAATTAATCCCTATGGCCACATTGATCCTTATGGCCCCTTTGAGTTCTATGGCCCCATTGATTCCTATGGCCCCTTTGATTCTAATAGCCCTATTGATTTCTATGGCCCCATTGATCCCTATGGCACCATTGATCCCCATGACCCCATTGACTCCTATGGCCCCATTGATCCCTATGGCACCATTGATCCCTATGGCCCCACTGATTCCTATGGCCCCATTGATCCCTAATTCCCCATTGATTCCTATGTCCCCATTGATTCCTATGGCCCCATTGATCCCCATATACCCATTGTTTCCCATGGCCCCACTGAGTTCTATGGTCCCACTGATTCCTATGTCCTCATTGATCCCTACGGCCCTATTGAGTTCTACGGCCCCATTGATACCTATGGCCTTATTGATCCCTATGGCCCCATTGAGTTCTATGTTCCCATTGATCCCTATGGCCCCATTGAGTTCGATGGCTCCATTGATTCCTATGGCATCATTGATTCCTATGGCCCCATTGATCCCTATGGCCCCATTGAGTTCAGTGGCCCCATTGATTCCTATGGCCTCATTGATTCCTATGGTCCCATTTATCCCTTTGGCCCCATTGAGTTCTATGGCCCCATTTATCCCTACGGCCCCGTTGATTCCTATGGCCCTATGATCCCTATGGCCCCATTGATCCCTATGGTCCCATTGATTCATTTGGCCCTATTGATTTATGTGGCCCCATTTATCCCTATGTCCCCACTGAGTACTAAGGCCGCACTGATTCCTATGGCCCCATTGATTCCTATGGCCCCACTGAACCCTATGGCCCCATGGATCCTTATGGCCCCATTAATTCCTATGGCCCAATGATACCTATGTTCCCATTCATTCCTTTGGCCCCATTGATTACTGTGGCCCCATTGATCCCTATAGCCCCATTAATTCCTATGGCCCTCTTGATCCCTATGGTCCCATTGAGTTCTATGGCCGCATAGATTCCTATGGCCGCATTGATCCCCATGATCCCAATGATTCCTATGGCCCCATTGATTCCTATGGTCCTATAGATCCCTATGGCCCCGTTGAGTTCTATGGCCCCTTTGAGTTCTATGGCTTCATTAATTCCTGTGGCCCAATTAATCCCTATGGCCCCATTGATCCTTATGGCCACTTCGAGTTCTATGGTCCCATTGATTCCTATGGCCCCATTGATTCTAATGGCCCCATTGATTCCTATGGCCCCATTGATTCCTAAGGCCCCATTGATCCCTATGGCCCCATTGATTCATATTGTCCCATTGATCCCTAAGGCCCCATTGAGTTCTATGGCTCCATTGATTCCTATGACCCCACTGAGTTCTATTACCCCACTGATTCCCATGGCCCCATTGATCCCTATGGACCCATTGATTCCTATGGCCCCACTGATTCCTATGGCCGCATTGATTCCTATGGTCCCATTGATCCCTATCGCCCTATTGAGATCTATGGCACCATTGATAACTATGGCCCCATTGATCCCTATGTCCCCTTTGAATTCTATGGCTCCATTGACTCCTATGGTACCATTGATCCCTATGGCCCAATAGATCCCTAGGGCCCAATTGAGTTCTATGGCTCCATTGATTATAAAGGCCCCATTGAGTTCTATGGCCACACTGGTTCCTATGGCCCCATTGATTCCTTAGGCCCCATTGATCCCTATGGTCCCATTGATCCCTATGGTCCCATTGATCCCTGTGGCCCCATTGATCACTATGGTCCCATTGATTCCTATGGTCTCATTGATCCCTATGGCCCCATTGATCCCTATGGCCCCATTGAGTTCTATGGCACCATTGATTATACTGGCCCCATTGAGATCTAAGGCCCCATTGATTCCTATGGCCCCATTGAGTTCAAAGGCCCCATTGATCCCTATGGCCCCTTTGAGTTCCATGGCCCCATTGAGTTCTATGGCCCCTTGATCTCTATGGCCCCATTGATCCTTATGGCCACATTGAGTTCAGTGGCCCCATTGATTCTTAGGGCCTCATCGATCCCTATGGCCCCATCGATTCCTATGTCCCCATTGATTCCTATGGCCCCTTTGATCTCTATGGTGCCATTGAGTTCTATGGCACCATTGATTATAATGGCCACATTGAGATCTATGGCCCCAATGATTCCTATGGCCCCATGGATTCCTATGGTCCCATTGATCCCTATGGCCCCATTGAGTTCTATGGCTCCATTGATTATTATGGCACCATTGATTCCTATGGCCCCATTGATCCCTATGGCCCCATTGAGTTCAATGGCCCATTGATTCCTATGGCCTCATCGATCCCTATGGCCCCAACGATTCCTATGGCCCCATTGATTACTATGGCCACATTGATCTCTATGGCCACGTTGATCCCTAGGCCACGTTGATCCCTATGCCCCATCGATCCCTGTGGCCCCATTGATCCCTATGGCCCCATTCATCCCTATGGCCCCATTGATTCCTAAGGTCCCATTGATCCCTATGGCCCCATTGAGTTCTAAGGCTCCTTTGATTCCTATGGCACCACTGATTCCAATGGCCCCACTGATTCCTATGGCCCCATTGATTCTTAAGGTCCAATTTATCCCTATGGCCCCATTGATTTCTATGGCCCCATTGATCCCTACGGCCCTGTTGATTCCTATGGCCCAATGATCCCTATGGTCCCATTGATTCCTTTGGCCCTATTGATTCCTGTGGCCCCATTTATCCCTATGTTCCCTCTGAGTACTATGGCCCCACTGATTCCTATGACCCCATTGGTTCCTATGGCCCCATGGACCCATATGGCCCCATTGATTCCTATGGCCCCATTGATCCCTATGGCCCCATTGAGTTCTATGGCCGCATTGATTCCTATGGCCGCATTGATCCCCATATCCCCATTGATTCCTATGGCCCCAGTGATTCTTATGGTCCCATTGATCCCTAAGGCCCCGTTGAGTTCTATGGCCCCTTTGAGTTCTATGGCTCCATTGACTGCTATGGCCCCATTGATCGCTGTGTCCCCATTGATCCCTATGGACCTATTCATTCCTATGGCCCCATTGATGACTATGGCCCCATTGATCCCTATGGTCCCTTTGATCCCTATGGCCTCATTGATGACTATGGCCCCATTGATTCCTATGGCCATATTGATTTCTGTGGCAAAATTGATCCCTATTGCTCCATTGATCGCTGTGGCCCCATTGATCCCTATGGCCAAATTGATCCCTATGGCTTCATTGATCCCTATGCCCCCATTGTGTTCTATGGCCGCATTGATCCCTATGGCCCTATTGAGTTCTATGTCCCCTTTGAGTTCTATGGCCCCATTGATTCCTGTGGCCTAATTAATCCCTATGGCCCCATTGATCCTTATGGCCCCTTTGAGTTCGATGGCCCCAATGATTCCTACGGCCCCATTGATTCTAAAGGCCCCATTGATTCCTATGGCCCCATTGATCCCTGTGACCCCATTGATTCCTGTGTCCACATTGGTCCCTATGGCTCCATTGATCGCTGTGGCCCCATTGATTCCTATGGCCACATTGATTCCTATGGTCCCATTGATTCCTAAGGCCCCATTGATCCCTAAGGCCCATTTGATTCCTGTGGTCCCATTGATCCCTATGGACTTATTGATTCCAATGGCCCCACTGATTCCTATGGCCCCATTGATTCCTATGGTCCCATTGATCCCTATGGCACTATTGAGATCGATGGCACCATTGATAACTATGGCCCCATTGATCCCTATGGCCCCATTGAGTTCTATAGTCCCATTGATTCCTATGACCGCTTGAGTTCTATGGCCCCAATGATTCCTATGTCCCCAATGATTCCTATGCCCCATTGATTCCTATGGCCCCATTGATCCCTTTGGCCCCGTTGAGTTCTATGGCTCCATTGATTCCTAAGGCCCCATTGATTCCTATGGCTCCTTTGTGTTCTATGGCTTCATTGATTTCTATGGTCCCATTGATTCCTATGGCCCCATTGATCCCTTTGGCTCCATTGAGTGCTGTGGGTTCCTCAATGAGTTCTACTGCCCCATTGATTGCAGTGGCCCCACTGAGTTCTATGGCCCCATTGATCCCTATGGCCCCTTTGAGTTCTATAGCTCCATTGATTCCTAAGGCAACATCGATCCCTATTGCCCCATTGATCCCTATAGCCCCATTGATCCGTATGACTCCATTGATCGCTGTGGCCCCATTGATCCCTATGGCCCCATTGATGACCATGGCCCAATTGGTTCCTATGGTTCCAATGATTCTTATGGCCCCATTGATTACTGTGGCCCCATTGATCCCTATGTCTCCATTGATTGCTGTGGCCCCATTGATCCCTATGGCTCCATTGATTCCTATGGCCCCTTTGATGCCTGTGGCCCCATTCAGTTCTATGGCCCCATCGATTCCTATGGCCCCATTGATTCCTATGGTCCCATTGATCCCGATGGCCCCATTGAGTTCTATGGTCCCATTGATTCCTATGGTCCCATTGATCCCTATGGTCCCATTGAGTTCTATGACCCCATTGATCCCTATTGCCCCATTAATCCCTATGGCCCCATTGATCCTCATAACTCCATTGATCGCTGTGGGCGCATTGATCGCAATGGCCTGATTGATTCCTATGGCCCCATTGACTCCTATGGCCCGAATGATTCCCATGGTCCCATTGATTCCTGTGGACCCATGGATCCCTTATGGCCCCATTGATCCCTATGGCCCAATTGATTCCTATATCCCCATTGATTCCTATTGCCCCATTGATCCCTATGGTCCCATTGATTCCTATGGTCCCATTGATTCCTATGGCCTCACTGATTCCTATGTCCCCATTGATCCTTCTGGCCCCGTTGATCCCTATCGCCCCACTGAGTTCTATGCCCCATTGTTTCCTATGGTCCCATTGATCCCTTTGGCCCCATTGAGTTCTATGGCCCCTATGAGTTCCATTGCCACATTGATTCCTATGGCCCCACTGATCCCTATGGTTCCATTGATTCCTATTACCCCATTGATTCCTGAGGCCCCATTGATCCCTATGGCTCCATTGATTGCTGTGGCCCCATTGAGCCTTGTGGCCCCATTGATTCCTATGGCCCCATTGATCCCTTTGGCCCCATTGAGTTCTATGGCCCCTATGAGTTCTATTGCCCCATTGATTCCTATGGCCCCACTGATCCCTATGGTTCCATTGATTCCTATTACCCCATTGATTCCTGTGGCCCCATTGATCCCTATGGCTCCATTGATTGCTGTGGCCCCATTGAGCCTTGTGGCCCCATTGATTCCTATGGCCCCATTGAGTTCTGTGGCCCCATTGAGTTCTATGGCCCCATTGAGTTCTCTGGCCCCATTGAGTTCTTTGGT
Source organism: Callipepla californica brunnescens (assembly GCA_023055505.1). NCBI lineage: Eukaryota > Metazoa > Chordata > Aves > Galliformes > Odontophoridae > Callipepla > Callipepla californica. The sequence goes on from JALIRH010000003.1 coordinate 67,978,827, forward strand.
CCCATTGATCCCTGTGACCCCATTGAGTTCTATAGCTCCATTGATTCCTCAGGCCCCATTGATTCCTATGGCACCATCAATCCCTTTTGCCCCATTGATTCCTATGGCCCCATTGATCACTATGGCCCCATTGATTCCTATGGCCTTATTGATCCCTATGGCCCCATTGATTTCTCTGGCCACATTGATTTGTATGACTTCATTGATCGCTGTGGCCCCATTGATGCTTATGGCACCTTTGATTCCTATGGCCCCATTCATTCCAGTGGCCCCATTGATCCCTAGGCCCCATTGATCCCTAGGGTCCCATTGTCCGCTGTGGCCCCATTGATCCCTATGGCCCCATTGATTCCTATCTCCCCATTGATTCGGATGGCCTTATTGATCCCTATGGTCCCATTGATTCCTGTGGCCCCTTTGGTCCCTAAGGCTCCATTGATCGCAGTGGCCCCATTGAGTTCGATGGCCACATTGATCCCTATGGCCCCATTGATCCCTATGGCCTCATTGAGTTCTCTGGCCCCATTGAGTTCTTTGGTCTCATTGATCCCTGTGGCCCCATTGAGTTCTATAGCTCCATTGATTCCTCAGGCCCCATTGATTCCTATTGGACCATCAATCCCTTTGGCCCCATTGATTCCTATGGCCCCATTGATCACTATGCCCCATTGATTCCTATGGCCTTATTGATCCCTATGGCCCCATTGATTCCTCTGGCCACTATGATTTTTATGACTTCATTGATCGCTGTGTCCCCATTGATGCCTATGGCACCTTTGATTGCTATGGCCCCACTGATTCCTGTGGCCCCATTGATCCCTATGGCCCCATTGATCCCTATGGTCCCATTTTCCGCTGTGGCCCTATTGATCCCTATGGCCCCATTGATTCCTATCTCCCCATTGATTCGGATGGCCTTATTGATCCCTATGGTCCCATTGATTCCTGTGGCCCCATTGATTCCTGTGGCCCCATTGATCCCTATGGCTCCACAGATTGCTGTAGCCCCTTTGAGCCTTGTGGCCCCTTTGATTCCTATGGCCCCAGTGATCCCTAAGGCCCCTTTGAGTTCTATGGCCCCATTGAATTCTTTGGTCCCATTGATTCCTATGGCCCCTTTGATTCCTATGGCACCATCGATCCCTATGGCCACATTGATCCCTATGGCCCCATTGATCCCTATGGCCCCATTGAGTTCTATAGCTCCATTGATTCCTAAGGCCCCTTTGATTCCTATGGCACCATCGATCCCTATGGCCACATTGATCCCTATGGCCCCATTGATCCCTATGGCCCCATTGATTCCTATGGCCCCATTGATCCCTATGGTCACATTGATCCCTACGACCCCATTGAGTTCTATGGTCCCATTGATTCCTATGGCCCCATTGAGTTCTATGGCCCCATTGAGTTCTATGGCCACAATGAGTCCTATGGAAACATTGATTCCTATGGCCCCATTGAGTTCTATGGCCCCATTGATTACTTTTGGCCCCATTGAGTTCTATGGCTCCATTGATTCCTATCGCCCCTTTGATCCCTATGGCCCCATTCAGTTCTATGGCCCCATCGATTCCTATGGTCCCATTGATCCCTATGGCCCCTTTGAGTTCAGTGGCCCCATTGATCCCTAAGGCTCCATTGATTCCTATGGCCCCTTTGATGCCTGTGGCCTCATTCACTTCTATGGCCCCATCGATTCCTATGGCCCCATTGATTCCTATGGTCCCATTGATCCCTATAGCCCCATTGAGTTCTATGGCCCCATTGATCCCTATGGCCCCATTGATCCCTAAGGCCCCATTGATTCCTATGGTCTTATTGAGTTCTATGGCCCCATTGATCCCTATGGCACCATTGAGTTCTATGGCCCTTTGAGTTCTATGGTCCCATTGATTCCTATGGTCCCATTGATCCCTATGGTCCCATTCAGTTCTATGACCCCATTGATACCTATGGCCCCATTAATCCCTATGGCCCCATTGATCCTCATGACTCCATTGATCGCTGTGGGCGCATTGATCGCTATGGCCTGATTTATTCCTATGGTCCCATTGACTGCTATGGCCCCATTGATTCCTAAGGCCCCATTGATTCCGGTGGACCCATAGATCCCTATGGCTCCATTGATCCCTATGCCCCAATTGATTCCTATATCCCCATTGATTCCTATGGCCCCATTGATCCCTATGGCCTTATTGATTCCTATGGTCCCATTGATTCCTATGGCCGCATTGATTCCTATGGCCCCAATGATTCCTATGGCCCCATTGATTCCTGTGGCCCCATTGATCCCTATGGCTCCATTGATTGCTGTGGCCCCATTGATCCCTATGGCCCCTTTGATTCCTATGGACCCTTTGATTACTGTGGCCCTATTGATCCCTATGGCTCCATTGAGTGCTGTGGCCACATTAATCCCTATGGCCCCACTGAGTTCTATGGCCCCACTTATTCCTATGGTCCCATTGATCCCTATGGCCCCATTGAGTTCTATGGCCCCATTGATTCCTATGGTCCCATTGATCCCTATGGCCCCATTGATCCCTATGGCCCCATTGATCCCTATGGCCCCGTTGATCCGTATGGCCCCATTGATTCCTATGGCCCCATTGATTCCTATGGTCCCATTGATCCCTATGGCCCCATTGAGTTCTATGGCCCCTTTGAGTTCTATGGACCCATTGATCCCTATGGCCCTATGATTCCTATGTCCCCATTGATTCCTATGGCCTCAGTGATTCCTATGTCCCCATTGATCTTTATGGCCCCATTGATCCCTATGGCCCCACTGAGTTCTATGCCCCATTGTTTCCTATGGTCCCATTGATCCCTATGGCCCCATTGATCCTCATGACTCCATTGATCGCTGTGGGCGCATTGATCGCTATGGCCTGATTCATTCCTATGGCCCCATTGACTCCTATGGCCCCATTGATTCCTAAGGTCCCATTGATTCCTGTGGTCCCATAGATCCCTATGGCCCAATTGATCCCTATGCCCCAATTGATTCCTATATCCCAATTGATTCCTATGGCCCCATTGATCCCTATGGCCTTATTGATTCCTATGGTCCCATTGATTCCTATGGCCGCATTGATTCCTATGGCCCCAATGATTCCTATGGCCCCATTGATTACTGTGGCCCCATTGATCCCTATGGCTCCATTGATTGCTGTGGCCCCATTAATCCCTATGGCCCCATTGGTTCCTGTGGCCCCATTGGTCCCTATGGCTCCATTGATCGCTGAGGCCCCTCTGATTCCTATGGTCCCATTGATTCCAAGGTACCCTTTGATCCCTATGTCCATTGATTCCTATGGCCACGTTGATCCCTATGGCCCCATTGATTCTTAGGGCCCCATCGATCCCAATGTCCCCATTGATACCTATGTCCCAATTGATCTCTTTGGCCCCATTGATTCCTATGGCCCCATTGATTCCTATGGCCCCATTGATCCCTAAGGCCCCATTGATCCCTATAACCCTATTGAGTTCTATGGCCCCATTGAGTTCTATGGCTGCATTGATTCCAAAGGTCCCTTTGAGTTCTATGGCCGCATTGATTCCAATAGTCCCATTGATCCCTATGCTCCCATCGATCCCTATGGCCCCATTGATCCCTATGGTCCCTTTGAGTTCTATGGTCCTATTGATTCCTATGGCCCCATTGAGTTTTATGGTCCCATTGAGATATATGGTCCCATTGAGTTCTATGGCCCCATCGATCCCTAAGGCCCCATTGATCCCTATGGCCCCATTGATCCCTACGGCCCCATTGATTTCTCTGGCCACATTGAACCCTATGACTCCATTGATCGCTGTGGCCCCATTAATCCCTATTGCCACATTGATTCCTATGGCATCATTGATTCCTATGGCCCCATTGATCCCTATGGTACCATGGATCCCTATGACTCCATTGATCACTGTGGCCGCATTGATCCCTATGGCCTGATTGATTCCTATGGCCCCATTGATTCCTATGGCCCCATTGATTCCTATGGTCCCATTGATTCCTTTGGCCCCATAGATCCGTAAGGACCCATTGATCCCTATGGCCCAATTGATTTTTATATGCCCATTGATTCCTATGGCCCCATTGATCCCTAAGGCCCCATTGATTCCTATGGCCCCATTTATCCCTTAGGCCTTATTGAGTTCTATGGCCCTTTGAGTTCTATGGTCCCATTGATTCCTATGGTCCCATTGATCCCTAAGGTCCCATTGAGTTCTATGACCCCATTAATCCCTATTGCCCCATTAATCCCTATGGCCCCATTGATCCTCATGACTCCATTGATCGCTGTGGGCGCATTGATCGCTATGGCCTGATTGATTCCTATGGCCCCATTGACTCCTATGGCCCCATTGATTCCCATGGTCCCATTGATTCCTGTGGACCCATAGATCCCTTATGGCCCCATTGATCCCTATGGCCCAATTGATTCCTATATCCCCATTGATTCCTATTGCCCCATTGATCCCTATGGCCTTATTGATTCCTATGGTCCCATTGATTCCTATGGCCCCATTGATTCCTATGGCCCCAATGATTACTATGGCCCCATTGATTACTGTGGCCCTATTGATCCCTATGGCTCCATTGAGTGCTGTGGCCCCATTGATCCCTATGGCCCCACTGATTTCTATGGCCCCACTTATTCCTATGGTCCCATTGAGTTCTATGACCCCATTGATCCCTATGGCCCCGTTGATCCGTATGGCCCCATTGATTCCTAAGGCCCCATTGATTCCTATGGTCCCATTGATCCCTATGGCCCCTTTGAGTTCTATGACCCCATTGATCCCTATGGCCCCATTGATCCCTATGGCCCCGTTGATCCGTATGGCCCCATTGATTCCTAAGGCCCCATTGATTCCTATCGTCCCATTGATCCCTATGGCCCCTTTGAGTTCTATGGCCCCATTGAGCTCTATGGCCCCATTGATCCCTAAGGCCCTATGATTCCTATGGCCCCATTGATTCCTACGGCCTCACTGATTCCTATGTCCCCATTGATCCTTCTGGCCCCATTGATCCCTATGGCCCCACTGAGTTCTATGCCCCATTGTTTCCTATGGTCCCATTGATCCCTTTGGCCCCATTGAGTTCTATGGCCCCTATGAGTTCTATTGCCCCATTGATTCCTATGGCCCCACTGATCCCTATGGTTCCATTGATTCCTATTACCCCATTGATTCCTGTGGCCCCATTGATCCCTATGGCTCCATTGATTGCTGTGGCCCCATTGAGCCTTGTGGCCCCATTGATCCCTATGGCCCCACTGATCCCTATGGTCCCATTGTCCGCTGTGGCCCCATTGATCCCTATGGCCCCATTGATTCCTATCTCCCCATTGATTCGGATGGCCTTATTGATCCCTATGGTCCCATTGATTCCTGTGGCCCCATTGATTCCTGTGGCCCCATTGAGTCCTATGGCCCCTTTGATTCCTGTGTCCCCTTTGGTCCCTAAGGCTCCATTGATCGCAGTGTCCCCATTGAGTTCGATGGCCACATTGATCCCTATGGCCCCATTGATCCCTATGGCCTCATTGAGTTCTATGGCCCCACTGATTCCTATGGTCCCATTGATCCCTATGTCCCCATTGAGTTCTACGGCCCCATTGATCTCTATGTCCCCATTGAGTTCTATGGCCCCATTAATCCCTATGGCCCCATAGATTCCTATGGTCCCATTATCACTGGGGCCCTCTTGATACCTGTGGCCCCATTGATTCCTGTGGCCCCATTGATCCCTATGGCTCCATAGATTGCTGTGGCCCCTTTGAGCCTTGTGGCCCCATTGATTCCTATGGCCCCAGTGATCCCTATGGCCCCTTTGAGTTCTATGGCCCCATTGAATTCTTTGGTCCCATTGATTCCTATGGCCCCTATGAGTTCTATTGCCCCATTGATTCCTATGGCCCATTTGACTTCTATGGCCTCATTGATCCCTATGGCCCCATTGAGTTCTATAGCTCCATTGATTCCTAAGGCCCCTTTGATTCCTATGACACCCTCGATCCCTATCGCCCCATTGATCCCTATGGCCCCATTGATCCCTATGGCCCCATTGATTCCTATGGCCCCATTGATCCCTATGGTCACATTGATCCCTACGACCCCATTGAGTTCTATGGTCCCATTGATTCCTATGGCCCTGTTGAGTTCTATGGCCCCATTGAGTTCTATGGCCACAATGAGTCCTATGGAAACATTGATCCCTATGGCCCCATTGATCCCTATGGCCTCATTGAGTTCTATGGCCCCACTGATTCCTATGGTCCCATTGATCCCTATGTCCCCATTGAGTTCTACGGCCCCATTGATCTCTATGTCCCCATTGAGTTCTATGGCCCCATTAATCCCTATGGCCCCATAGATTCCTATGGTCCCATTATCACTGGGGCCCTCTTGATACCTGTGGCCCCATTGATTCCTGTGGTCCCATTGATCCCTATGGCTCCATAGATTGCTGTGGCCCCATTGAGCCTTGTGGCCCCATTGATTCCTATGGCCCCAGTGATCCCTATGGCCCCTTTGAGTTCTATGGCCCCATTGAATTCTTTGGTCCCATTGATTCCTATGGCCCCTATGAGTTCTATTGCCCCATTGATTCCTATGGCCCCTTTGACTTCTATGGCCTCATTGATCCCTATGGCCCCATTGAGTTCTATAGCTCCATTGATTCCTAAGGCCCCTTTGATTCCTATGACATCCTCGATCCCTATCGCCCCATTGATCCCTATGGCCCCATTGATCCCTATGGCCCCATTGATTCCTATGGCCCCATTGATCCCTATGGTCACATTGATCCCTACGACCCCATTGAGTTCTATGGTCCCATTGATTCCTATGGCCCCGTTGAGTTCTATGGCCCCATTGAGTTCTATGGCCAGAATGAGTCCTATGGAAACATTGATTCCTATGGCCCCATTGAGTTCTATGGCCCCATTGATTACTTTTGGCCCCATTGAGTTCTATGGCTCCATTGATTCCTATCGCCCCTTTGATCCCTATGGCCCCATTCAGTTCTTTGGCCCCATCGATTCCTATGGCCCCATTGATTCCCATGGTCCCATTGATCCCTATGGCCCCTTTGAGTTCAATGGCCCCATTGATCCCTATGGCTCCATTGATTCCTATGGCCCCTTTGATGCCTGTGGCCCCATTCAGTTCTATGGCCCCATCGATTCCTATGGCCCCATTGATTCCTATGGTCCCATTGATCCATATGGCTTCATTGAGTTCTATGGCCCCATTGATCCCTATGGCCCCATTGATCCCTAAGTCCCCATTGAGTTCTATGGCCCTTTGAGTTCTATGGTCCCATTGATCCCTATGGCCCCATTAATCCCTATGGCCCCATTGATCCTCATGACTCCATTGATCGCTGTGGGCGCATTGATCGCTATGGCCTGATTCATTCCTATGGCCCCATTGATTCCTATGGCCCCATTGATTCCTAAGGTCCCATTGATTCCTGTGGACCCATAGATCCCTATGGACCCACTGATCCCTATGCCCCAATTGATTCCTATATCCCCATTGATTCCTATGGCCCCATTGATCCCTATGGCCTTATTCATTCCTATGGTCCCATTGATTCCTATGGCCCCATTGATTCCTATGGCCCCAATGATTCCTATGGCCCCATTGATTACTGTGGCCCCATTGATCCCTATGGCTCCATTGATTGCTGTGGCCCCATTGATCCCTATGGCCCCTTTGATTCCTATGGACACTTTGATTACTGTGGCCCTATTGATCCCTATGGCTCCATTGAGTGCTGTGGCCACATTAATCCCTAAGGCCCCACTGAGTTCTATGGCCCCACTTATTCCTATGGTCCCATTGATCCCTACGGCCCCATTGAGTTCTATGGCCACATTGATTCCTATGGTCCCATTGATCCCTATGCCCCCTTGATCCCTATGGCCCCATTGATCCATATGGCCCCGTTGATCCGTATGGCCCCATTGATTCCTATGGCCCCATTGATTCCTATGGTCCCATTGATCCCTATGGTCCCATTGATTCCTATGGCCCCATTGATTCCTATGGTCCCATTCATTCCTTTGGCCCCATAGATCCCTATGGCCCCATTGATCCCTATGGCCCCATTGATCCCTATGGCCCTATGATTCCTATGGCCACATTGATTCCTATGGCCTCACTGATTCCTATGTCCCCATTGATCTTTATGGCCCCATTGATCCCTATGGCCTTACTGAGTTCTATGCCCCATTGTTTCTTATGGTCCCATTGATCCCTTTGGCCCCATTGAGATCTATGGCCCCTATGAGTTCTATTGCCCCATTGATTCCTATGGCCCCACTGATCCCTTTGGTTCCATTGATTCCTATTACCCCATTGATTCCTGTGGCCCCATTGATCCCTATTCCTCCTTTGATTGCTGTGGCCCCATTGAGCCTTGTGGCCCCATTGATTCCTATGGGCCCAGTGATCCCTTTGGCTCCATTGATTGCTGTGGCCACATTGAGTTTTATGGCCCCATTGAGTTCTATGGCCCCATTGAGTTCTTTGGTCCCATTGATCCCTAAGGCCCCATTGAGTTCGATAGCTCCATTGATTCTTAAGGCCCCATTGATTCCTATGGCACCAACAATCCCTTTGGCCCCATTGATTCCTATAGCCCCATTGATCACTATGGCCCCATTGATTCCTATGGCCTTATTGATCCCTATGGCCCCATTGATTCCTCTGGCCACATTGTTCCGTATGACTTCATTGATCGCTGTGGCCCCATTGATGCCTATGGCACCTTTAATTCCTATGGCCCCATTGATTCCTGTGGCACCATTGATCCCTATGGCCCCATTGATGCCTATGGCCCCATTGATTTCTATGGCCCCATTGATTCCTAAGGCCCCATTGATCCCTATGGCCCCATTGATTTCTATGGCCCCATTGATCCCTATGGCCCCATTGATTCCTACGCCCCATTGATTCGGATGGCCTTATTGATCTCTATGGTCCCGTTGATTCCTGTGGCCCCATTGATTCCTGTGGCCCCATTGATTCCTATGGCCCCTTTGATTCCTGTGTCTTCTTTGGTCCCTAAGGCTCCATTGATCGCAGTGGCCCCATTGAGTTCCATGGCCCCATTGATCCCTATGGCCATATTGATCCCTATGGCCCTATTGAGTTCTATGGCCCCATTGATCCCTATGGCCCCATTGATTTCTATGTCCCCACTGAGTTCTATGGCCCCATTAATCCCTATGGCCCCATAGATTCCTATGGTCCCATAGATCACTGTGGCCCTTTTGATTTCTATGGCCCCACTGATTCCTATGGCCCCATTGATTCCTATGGCCCCATTGATTCCTAAGGTCCCATTGTCAGCTGTGGCCCCATTGATTCCTATGGCCCCATTTATCCCTATGGCCCCATTGATCCCTATGGCACCATTGATCCCTAAGGCCCCATTGAGTTCTATGGCCCCATTGAGTTCTATGGTCCCATTGATTCCTATGACCGCTTGAGTTCTATGGCCCCAATGATTCCTATGGCCCCAATGATTCCTATGGCCCCATTGATTCCTTTGGCCCCATTGATCCCTATGGCCCCTTTGAGTTCTCTGGCTTCATTGATTCCTAAGGCCCCATTGATTCCTCAGGCCCCATTGATCACTATGGCAACATCGATCATTATGGCCCCACCGATCCCTATGGCCCCACTGATTACTATGGTCCCATTGAGTTCTACGGCCCCACTGATTCCTATGGCCCCATTGATCCCTATGGCCTTATTGATTCCTATGGTCCCATTGATTCCTATGGCCGCATTGATTCCTATGGCCCCAATGATTCCTATGGCCCCATTGATTACTGTGGCCCCATTGATCCCTATGGCTCCATTGATTGCTGTGGCCCCATTGATCCCTATGGTCCCTTTGAATCCTATGGACCCTTTGATTACTGTGGCCCTATTGATCCCTATGGCTCCATTGAGTGCTGTGGCCCCATTGATCCCTATGGCCCCACTGAGTTCTATGGCCCCACTGATTCCTATGGTCCCATTGATCCCTATGGCCCCATTGACATCTATGGCCCCAATTGATTCCTATGGTCCCATTGATTCCTATGGTCCCATTGATTCCTATGGCCCCATTGATTCCTATGGTCCCATTGATCCCTATGGCCCCATTGAGTTCTATGGCCCCTTTGAGTTCTATGGCCCCATTGAGCTCTATGACCCCATTGATCCCTAAGGCCCTATGATTCCTATGGCCCCGTTGATTCCTACGGCCTCACTGATTCCTATGTCCCCATTGATCCTTCTGGCCCCATTGATCCCTATGGCCCCACTGAGTTCTATGCCCCATTGTTTCCTATGGTCCCATTGATCCCTTTGGCCCCATTGAGTTCTATGGCCCCTATGAGTTCTATTGTCCCATTGATTCCTATGGCCCCACTGATCCCTATGGTTCAATTGATTCCTATTACCCCATTGATTCCTGTGGCCCCATTGATCCCTATGGCTCCTTTGCTTGCTGTGGCCCCATTGAGCCTTGTGGCCCCATTGATTCCTATTGCCCCAGTGGTCCCTATGGCCCCATTGAGTTCTATGGCCCCATTGAGTTCTATGGCCCCATTGAGTTCTATGGCCCCATTGAGTTCTTTGGTCCCATTGATCCCTATGCCCCATTGAGTTCTATAGGTCCATTGATTCCTAAGGCCCCATTGATTCCTATGGCACCATCAATCGCGTTGGCCCCATTGATTCCTATGGCCCCATTGATCACTATGGCCCCATTGATTCCTATGGCCTTTTTGATCCTTATGGCCCCATTGATTCCTCTGGCCCCATTGATCCGTATGAGTTCACTGATCGCTGTGTCCCCATTGATGCCTATGGCACCTTTGATTCCTATGGCCCCATTGATTCCTGTGGCCCCATTGATCCCGATGGCCCCATTGATCCCTATGGACCCATTGATTTCTATGGCCCCATTGATTCCTAATGCCCCATTGATTCCTATGGCCCCATTGATTCCTATGGTCCCATTGTCCGCTGTGGCACCATTGATCCCGATGGCCCCATTGATTCTTATCTCCCCATTGATTCGGATGGCCTTATTGATCCCTATGGTTCCATTGATTCCTGTGGCCCCATTGATTCCTGTGGCCCCATTGATTCCTATGGCCCCTTTGATTCCTGTGTCCCCTTTGGTCCGTAAGGCTCCATTGATCGCAGTGGCCCCATTGAGTTCGATGGCCCCATTGATTCCTATGGCCTCATTGAGTTCTATGCCCCATTGATTCCTATGGTCCCATTGATCCCTATGTCCCCATTGAGTTCTATGGTCCCATTGATCTCTATGGCCCCTTTGAGTTCTATGGCCCCATTAATCCCTATGGCCCCATAGATTCCTATGGTCCCATTGATCACTGTGGCCCCATTGATTCCTGTGGCCCCATTGATTCCGATGGCCCCTTTGATTCCTGTGTCCCCGTTGGTCCCTAAGGCTCCATTGATCGCAGTGGCCCCATTGAGTTCTATGTCCCCATTGATTCCTATGGCCCCATTGATCCCTATGGCACCATCGATCCCTATGGCCCCATCGATCCCTATGGCCCCATTGATCCCTATGGTTACATTGATCCCTACGGCCCCTTTGAGTTCTATGGTTCCATTGATTCCTATGACCCCATTGAGTTCTACGGCCCCATTTATTCCTAAGGCCCCATTGAGTTCTATGGCCCCATTGATCCCTAAGGCCCCATTGACTTCTATGGCTCCATTGATTCCAAAGGCCCCATTGATTCCTATGGCCCCATTGATCTCTATGGCCCCATTGATTCCTATGGCCCCATTGATTCCTATGGTCTTATTGAGTTCTATGGCCCCACTGATCCCTATGGCCCCATTGATCCCTATGGCCCCATTGATCCTTAAGGACCCATTGAGTTCTATGGCCCCATTGAGTTCTATCGTCCCATTGATTCCTATGGCCGCGTTGAGTTCTACGGCCCCACTGATCCTTATGGCCCCATTGATTCCTATGGCCCCATTGATCCCTAAGGTCCCATTGATCCTTATGGCCCCATTGATTCCTAAGGCCCCATTGATTCCTATGGCTCCATTGAGTTCTATGTTTCCATTGATTCCTATGGCCCCATTGAGTTCTATGGCCCCATTAATCCCTATGGCCCCATAGATTACTATGGTCACATTGATCACTGTGCTCCTATTGATACCTGTGGCCCCATTGATGACTATGGCCACATTGATCCCTATGGCCACATTAATCACTATGGCCCGATTGATTCCTATGGCCCCACTGATTCCTATGGACCCATTGATTCCTATGGACCCATCGATCCCTATGGTCCCATTGATTCCTAAGGCCCCGTTGATTCCTGTCGCACCATTGATCGCTGTGGCCCCATTGATCCCCAAGGCCCCATTGAGTTCTATTGCCCCTTTGAGTTCTATCGTCCCATTGATTCCTATGGCCTCGTTGAGTTCTATGGCCCCACTGATCCCTATGGCCCCATTGATTCCTATGGCCCCATTGATCCCTAAGGTCCCATTGATTCCTATGGCCACATTGATTCCTGTTGCTCCATTGATCTCTATGGCTCCATTGATCGCTGTGGCCCCATTGAGCCTTGTGGCCCCATTGATTCCTATGGCCCCAGTGATTCCTATGGACCCATTGATTCCTATGGACCCATCGATCCCTATGGTCCCATTGATTCCTAAGGCCCCGTTGATTCCTGTGGCACCATTGATCGCTGTGGCCCCATTAATCCCTATGGCCCCATTGATCCCTACGGTCCCATTGATTCCTATGGCGCCATTGATCCCTAAGGCCCCTTTGAGTTCTATGGCCGCATTGATTCCTTGGGTCCCATTGATCCCTATGGCCCCATTGATTTCTAAGGCCCCATTGATTCTTATGGCCCCATAGATTCCTATGGCCCCATTGATCCCTATGGCCCCAATGATTCCTATGGCCTCTTTGATTCCTATGCTTCCATTGATCCCTATGGCCCCATTGAATTCTATGGCCCCATTGAGTTCTATGGCTCCATTGATTCCTATGGCCCATTTGATCCCTATGGACCCATTCAGTTCTATGGCCCCATCGATTCCTATGGCCCCATTAAGTTCTATGTTCCCACTGATCCCTATCGCCCCATTGAGTTCGATGGCCCCATTGATCCCTAAGGCCCCATTGATTCCTATGGCACCATCAATCGCGTTGGCCCCATTGATTCCTATGGCCCCATTGATCACTATGGCCCCATTGATTCCTATGGCCTTTTTGATCCTTATGGCCCCATTGATTCCTCTGGCCCCATTGATCCGTATGAGTTCACTGATCGCTGTGTCCCCATTGATGCCTATGGCACCTTTGATTCCTATGGCCCCATTGATTCCTGTGGCCCCATTGATCCCGATGGCCCCATTGATCCCTATGGACCCATTGATTTCTATGGCCCCATTGATTCCTAATGCCCCATTGATTCCTATGGCCCCATTGATTCCTATGGTCCCATTGTCCGCTGTGGCACCATTGATCCCGATGGCCCCATTGATTCTTATCTCCCCATTGATTCGGATGGCCTTATTGATCCCTATGGTTCCATTGATTCCTGTGGCCCCATTGATTCCTGTGGCCCCATTGATTCCTATGGCCCCTTTGATTCCTGTGTCGCCTTTGGTCCGTAAGGCTCCATTGATCGCAGTGGCCCCATTGAGTTCGATGGCCCCATTGATTCCTATGGCCCCATTGATCCCTATGGCCTCATTGAGTTCTATGCCCCATTGATTCCTATGGTCCCATTGATCCCTATGTCCCCATTGAGTTCTATGGTCCCATTGATCTCTATGGCCCCTTTGAGTTCTATGGCCCCATTAATCCCTATGGCCCCATAGATTCCTATGGTCCCATTGATCACTGTGGCCCCATTGATTCCTGTGGCCCCATTGATTCCGATGGCCCCTTTGATTCCTGTGTCCCCGTTGGTCCCTAAGGCTCCATTGATCGCAGTGGCCCCATTGAGTTCTATGGCCCCATTGATTCCTATGGCCCCATTGATCCCTATGGCACCATCGATCCCTATGGCCCCATCGATCCCTATGGCCCCATTGATCCCTATGGTTACATTGATCCCTACGGCCCCTTTGAGTTCTATGGTTCCATTGATTCCTATGGCCCCATTGAGTTCTACGGCCCCATTTATTCCTAAGGCCCCATTGAGTTCTATGGCCCCATTGATCCCTAAGGCCCCATTGACTTCTATGGCTCCATTGATTCCAAAGGCCCCATTGATTCCTATGGCCCCATTGATCTCTATGGCCCCATTGATTCCTATGGCCCCATTGATTCCTATGGTCTTATTGAGTTCTATGGCCCCATTGATCCCTATGGCCCCATTGATCCCTATGGCCCCATTGATCCTTAAGGACCCATTGAGTTCTATGGCCCCATTGAGTTCTATCGTCCCATTGATTCCTATGGCCGCGTTGAGTTCTACGGCCCCACTGATCCTTATGGCCCCATTGATTCCTATGGCCCCATTGATCCCTAAGGTCCCATTGATCCTTATGGCCCCATTGATTCCTAAGGCCCCATTGATTCCTATGGCTCCATTGAGTTCTATGTTTCCATTGATTCCTATGGCCCCATTGAGTTCTATGGCCCCATTAATCCCTATGGCCCCATAGATTACTATGGTCACATTGATCACTGTGCTCCTATTGATACCTGTGGCCCCATTGATGACTATGGCCACATTGATCCCTATGGCCACATTAATCACTATGGCCCGATTGATTCCTATGGCCCCACTGATTCCTATGGACCCATTGATTCCTATGGACCCATCGATCCCTATGGTCCCATTGATTCCTAAGGCCCCGTTGATTCCTGTCGCACCATTGATCGCTGTGGCCCCATTGATCCCCAAGGCCCCATTGAGTTCTATTGCCCCTTTGAGTTCTATCGTCCCATTGATTCCTATGGCCTCGTTGAGTTCTATGGCCCCACTGATCCCTATGGCCCCATTGATTCCTATGGCCCCATTGATCCCTAAGGTCCCATTGATTCCTATGGCCACATTGATTCCTGTTGCTCCATTGATCTCTATGGCTCCATTGATCGCTGTGGCCCCATTGAGCCTTGTGGCCCCATTGATTCCTATGGCCCCAGTGATTCCTATGGACCCATTGATTCCTATGGACCCATCGATCCCTATGGTCCCATTGATTCCTAAGGCCCCGTTGATTCCTGTGGCACCATTGATCGCTGTGGCCCCATTAATCCCTATGGCCCCATTGATCCCTACGGTCCCATTGATTCCTATGGCGCCATTGATCCCTAAGGCCCCTTTGAGTTCTATGGCCGCATTGATTCCTTGGGTCCCATTGATCCCTATGGCCCCATTGATTTCTAAGGCCCCATTGATTCTTATGGCCCCATAGATTCCTATGGCCCCATTGATCCCTATGGCCCCAATGATTCCTATGGCCTCTTTGATTCCTATGCTTCCATTGATCCCTATGGCCCCATTGAATTCTATGGCCCCATTGAGTTCTATGGCTCCATTGATTCCTATGGCCCATTTGATCCCTATGGCCCCATTCAGTTCTATGGCCCCATCGATTCCTATGGCCCCATTAAGTTCTATGTTCCCACTGATCCCTATCGCCCCATTGAGTTCTATGGCCCCATTGATCCCTAAGGCCCCATTGATCCCTATGGCCCCATTGATTCTTATGGCCCTATTGATTCCTATGTTCTTATTGAGTTCTATGGCCCCATTGATCCCTATGGCGCCATTGATCCCTATGGCCCCATTGATCCCCAAGGCCCCATTGAGTTCTATGGCCCCATTGAGTTCTATCATCCCACTGATTCCTATGGCCCCGTTGAGTTCTATGGCCCCACTGATCCCTATGGCCCCATTGATTCCTATGGCCCCATTGATCCCTATGGTCCCTTTGATTCCTATGGCCCCATTGATTCCTGTGGCACCTGTTATAAGTGTGAAGAACGATAAACACCGTCCGCTGCCAATAGTAAGTAATTTATTAAGTAAGCAATAAACGAGCGAAACAGCGCTGGGCAGCCTGGAGTCTCCGCTCCACTAAAGGCGCACACCGATACCTTCCGACCCCCTCTTTTATTGTCTCTTATCTCTGTTTTCTTGTTATTCTTTTCTTTCTGGGCTGCGCCGGCTGGTATTTGGGAGTCATCCTCTGTCTCCTCGCAGAGATGAATGCTGCCGTGTTTTTCAGCTCCAATTATGTAGGCTTAAGAGAAGGCTCCTGCTTATTATTTTTCTTGTTTTCAATTCTTTAGAAGGTCACTACTATCTGTGCAACTATCAGAACTGACGAGATGCGGTGGCCCCATTTTACAAAAACATTCATATATCTATTTTTAAGTCTCCTACAAGCTACATAGTTATAAGAGAAGGAAAAGATAAACACACCGAAGGATACTGAGGCATCTGTCTTGTGACTGGTTTGATTAACAAGTATAGAAAGTGAAAAACACTGAGACACCGGTTTGATTAACAAGTATAGAAAGTACAGAACTCAATTTCTATCACAGCTCCATTGATCTCTTTGGCTACATTGATGGCTGTGGCCCCATTGAGCCTTGTGGCCCCATTGATTCCTATGGCCCCAGTGATCCCTATGGCCCCATTGAGTTCTATGGCCCCATTGAGTTCTTTGGTCCCATTGATTCCTATGGCTCCTATGAGTTCTATTGCCCCATTGATTCCTATGGCCACTTTGAGTTCTATGGCCCCATTGATCCCTAAGGCCCCATTGAGTTCTATAGCTCCATTGATTCCTAAGGCCCCATTGATTCCTATGGCACCATCGATCCCTATGGCCCCATTGATCCCTATAGCACCATTGATCCCTATGTCCCAATTGATTCCTATAGCCTTATTGATCCCTATGGCCCCATTGATTCCTCTGGCTTCATTGATTCCTATGGCCCCATTGATTCCTATGGCCCCATTGATTCCTAAGGCCCCATTGATTCCTATGGCCCCATTGATACCTATGGTCCCATTGAACGATGTGGCCCCAATGATCCCTATGGCCTCATTGATTCCTACGGCCCCATTGACTTCTATGGCCCCATTGATCCCTATTGACCCATTGATCCCTATGGCCCCATTGATCCCTGTGGCCCCATTGAGTTCTATGGCCCCATTGAGTTCTATGGTCCAATTGATTCCTATGGCCCCATTGAGTTCTATGGCCACATTTATTCCTATGGCCCCATTGAGTTCAATGGCCCCATTGATCCCTAAGGCCCCATTGAGTTCTAAGGCTCCATTGATTCCTAAGGCCCCATTGATTCCTATGGCCCCATAGATTCCTAAGGCCCCATTGATTCCTATGGCCCCATTGATTCCTATGGCCCCATTGATTCCTATGGTCCCATTGAACACTGTGGCCCCATTGATCCCTATGGCCCCATTGATTCCTATGGCCCCATTGATTCCGATGGCCTTATTGATCCCTATGGTCCCATTGATTCCTATGACCCCATTGATTCCTGTGGCCCCATTGATTCCTGTGGCCCCATTGGTCCCTATGGCTCCATTGATCGCAGTGGCTTCATTGAGTTCAATGGCCCCATTGATCCCTATGGCCCCATTGATCCCTATGGCCTCATTGAGTTCTATGGCCCCATTGATTCCTAAGGTCCCACTGATCCCTCTGGCCCCATTGAGTTCTATGGCCCCATTGATCCCCATTGCCCCATTGATCCCTATGGCCCCATTGATCCCTATGGCCCCATTGAGTTCTATGGTCCATTTGATCCCTATGGCCCCATTGATCCCTATGGCCCCTATGAGTTCTATGGCTCCATTGAGTTCTATGGCTCCATTGATCCCAATGGCCCCATTGATCCCTATGGCCCCATTGAGTTCTATGGCCCCATTGAGTTCTATGGCCCCATTGATCCCTATGGCCCCATTGATCCCTATGGCCCCATTGAGTTCTACGGCCCCACTGATCCTTATGGTTCCATTGATTCCGATGGCCCCATTGATTCCTATGGCCCCATAGATTCCGATGGCCCCATTGATTCCTATTGCTCCATTGATCGCTGTGGCCCCATTGATCCCTATGGCCCCATCGATCCCTATGGCCCCATTGATCCCTATGGCCTTATTGATTCCTATGGCCTCACTGATCCCTATGGCCCCATTGATCCCTATGGCCCCATTGAGTTCTATAGCTCCATTCATTCCTATAACACCATTGATTCCTATGGCCCCATTGATCCCTATGGCCCCATTGAGTTCTATTGCCCCATTGATTCCTATGCTCCCAATGATCCCTATTGCCCCATTGATCCCTGTGGCCCCATTGATTCCTATGGCCCCATTGATCCCTGTGGCCCCACTTATTCCTATGGTCCCATTGATCCCTATGGCCCCACTGATTCCTATGGTCCCATTGATCCCTATGGCCCCATTGATCCCTACGGTCCTATTGATCCCTATGGCCCCATTGAGTTCTATGGCCGCATGGATTCCTATGCCCTTATTGATCCCTATGGCCCCATTGAGTTCTATGGCCCCTATGAGTTCTATTGCCCCATTGATTTTTATGGTCCCATTGATTTCTATGGCCCCATTGATTCCTAAGGCCCCATTGATCCCTATGGCCACACTGAGTTCTATGGCCCCACTGATTCCTATGGCCTCATTGATTCCTACGGCCCCACTGATTCCTATGGTCCCTTTGATCCCTATGGCCCCATTGATCCCTATGGTCCCATTGATCCCTATGGCCCCATTGAGTTCTATGGTCGCATGGATTCCTATGCCCTTATTGATCCCTATGGTCCCATTGAGTTCTATGGCCGCATGGATTCCTATGCCCTTATTGATCCCTATGGCCCCATTGAGTTCTATGGCCCCTATGAGTTCTATTGCCCCATTGATTTTTATGGTCCCATTGATTTCTATGGCCCCATTGATTCCTGTGGCCCCATTGATCCCTATGGCCACACTGAGTTCTATGGCCCCACTGATTCCTATGGCCTCATTGATTCCTACGGCCCCATTGAGTTCTATGGTCCCATTGATCCTTATGGCCCCATTGATCCCTATGGCCCCATTGATCCCTATGGCCCCATAGAGTTCTCTGGCAACATTGATCCCTATGGCCCCATTGATTCCTATGGCCCCATTGAGTTCTATGGCCCCTTTGAGTTCTATGGCCCTATTGATTCCTATGGCCCCATTGATTTTTATGGCCCCTTTTAATTCTCTGGCCCCATTGATCTCTATGGCCCCATTGATCTCTATGGCCCCACTGATTCCTAAGTTCCCATTGATCCCTACAGCCCCATTGATTCCTATGGCCCCATTGATTCCTATGACCCCATTGATTCCTATGGCCCCACTGAGTTCCATGGCCCCATTGATTTTTATGGTCCCATTGATCGTTGTGGCCCCATTGCTCCCTATAGCCCCATTGATTTTTATGGCCCCTTTCAGTTCTATGGCCACATTGATTCCTATGGCCCCATTGAGTTCTATGGCCCTATTGATCCCTATGGCCCCATTGATCCCTATGGCCCCATTGTGTTCTATGGCCCCATGGATCCCTATGGCCCCATTGATTCTGTCATTGTTTTATGATTTTTGGTACTGGTATTCCACATCATAACATCATGTATTGCATTAAGAGTTAAAGAGCTAATACTCCAGCTCCATAGATCATTGATAATTCCAGCTATACCTGCCTCAGAAGAGAAGAAGAACTACATTCCCCAGAGGACTTTGTGATGCTTTGTATTTTTACGTGTTTTCCGCTCTGAGGGAACAGATAAAATCCCTCAGCGGTTACGGGACGCTCTCTTTCCTTCGGGATCGACGCAGCAGTGGGTGCTCGCTGCCGTATCGCCTTCAGCGTTAGCGTAAGGCGTTTGGTTTATCGGACACTCTCTCTTGCTCATTTTATTTGATTCATTAGCCTCAATTCCAATTACATTGTATTATATTGTGTTTTTTTACTTTCTGATATCTTATTTAGTAAATTAGCTTTCCTCCTCAGATCGTTGCCGCTCTTTTATTTCTAGGCCCATCTCCCTTTTCCCTTTTTCCCTTTTCCTTTCCCCTTTCCTGGAGCGTGGGTCCGTGGGTCCCCCGCACCTGTCGTCGCGGAGCCGGGCCGATCCAGCTCGGTGAATCGTTGACATTTTTTTTGGCGCCCAACGTGGGGCCCGAACCGCCTTATCCGGGCAGAGACATACTTTTAGAGTGAATCTCTGTCTCTCGCTAGCAAGCTTATCTGTACTGCAGGTACTGTACGGCATAACACGACCTTGAAGTCTGGGCGTACTGCCAGTTGTTCTGGGATATTTGTAAACTTTTATGGGTGCTGCTAACTTGTTATAGTAAAGAAAAAAAAAAAAAATGTTCTCTCATATTGAACTGCTCTTAAAGGGGCTGCATTTCATTGCTTTTTCCCTCTTAATGCTCAAAACGTACTGGAACTTGGTTAGGTTTGCCATTCTGTTCCATTGGTTCTGGTCCCTATATGATAAATTAAAAGCAATGATAGAGGCACCTGCCAGATACCAGGGCACCCCAGCTAATGGGACAAACGATAGCATATTAACGAACCATGTGATGTTTGAATGGGTATCCGGGTTTCCCTATCAGTTTTTTATGAATTTTCAAGATCACAACTTAGGGATGGTGTTAATAATTGGGATATTAGTCCTCTTTCATGTAGTAGCACTTTACATCATGTGCAGGAAGCTTCTCCCAGAAACTGAGAATGTTGAATGGCAGGGAGAGTGGAGAGTTTTAGGAAAGAAATTAGAAGCATGGGGACACCCGGTGTCATGGGATTTTTCTCCCGAACAATTGCAGGATCCTGAGGAGCTAGGCCTGTATCTGAGTAAAGGGTGTTGCGGCTCAGAAAGATCTGAGGTGGAACAGCTTATTTGGGGCTTGGCTTATGCTACCCGAGGTTTATATACTATTGTGAAGGGAGAGAGTGTCCAAACTGAGGCCCAAACCAAAGAGGAAAACCTCCCGGTCACACCTGACCAGCCAAAGGAAGCACCAGTATCAAAGTCAGTTGCCCCTGTGGAAGGCAAGAAATGGAAACGTGTGTCCTCGCGCCTAGAACGCAAAGAAGAGGTGCCGAAAGAAGAGGAAGATATAGGTGAGGGGGTGGCCACAACCCCACCACCATCGAGAAAGGCAACAAAGAAAAGTGAGAGACATGGAGAAGAAGAAAGTGATGATGAAGGTGAAGAGAAAGTTAAAGTTACGACGTTTCGTCGGCCCATGAAAATGTCTGAGATCCAAGGCTCAAGAAAGGAGTTTGTTCGACGTCCGGATGAGAGTATTGTCACTTGGTTGCTTCGGTGTTGGGACAACGGGGCCAACAGTGTGTCCCTTGATAGTAACGAAGCTCGCCAACTAGGAAACATTGCCCGAGATCCGGCTGTCGACAGAGGAATCAGCAGGTATATGGATGGAATCGCCAGCCTCTGGCAACGAATGCTAGTAGCTGTGAGGGAAAGATATCCCTACAAGAGTGACCTGGCACCTAAAGTGAAAAGGTGGAAAACTATTGAGGAAGGCATCCAGTATTTGAGAGAAACAGCTGTGGCAGAAATGCTGTATGATCCCACCTTTGATCCTGACGATCGGGACCATGATCCGGAGAAAGTAAGGAGTACACCCGAAATATGTCAGAAGCTTTCAAAGTCAGCACCAGAAAGGTACGCCGGTACACTAGTGACAACGTTCAACAGATATGAGGACCAAGACAGAAAACCCCCAGTTTTTGAACTAATTCTTACACTTCAAAACTTCGAACAAAAATTTCCACCGCCATACGCGTCCATTTCAGCCATATCAAAGTTCGAAGGACAAATGGAAGATATACTGGGAAAATTATCCCAACTGATTGATAGGGTTGAATCAATTGTAGCTATCAGTAGCAGACGCCGTCCTGCTCGAGCAAATGACAGCACTAACTTCATGTCGCGCGCGGCTTTGTGGAGTTACTTACGTGCAAATGGAGAAGATATGAAGGAATGGCATCAAAAACCCACCCCTGCACTGCGAGCACGGGTGAGAGAATTACAACACAGAGAGAATTACAACTACCAGCGAAGTTGTTCCTGTCACTACAGGTAATGAATAGAGGGGCCCTGCCCTCAGCCAGAGGAGGGAGAGGGATAATAGAGTGTATTGGACTGTGTGGATTCGGTGGCCTGGCACATCAAACCCACAGAAATATGAGGCACTGGTGGATACTGGTGCACAATGTACTCTAATGCCTTCAAGTTATAAAGGGGCAGAATTGATTCATATCTCTGGAGTGACTGGGGGCTTTCAGGAATTGTCTGTGCTGGAGGCAGAAATAAGCCTCACGGGTAAAGACTGGCAGAAGCATCCTATAGCGACCGGACAGGGGGCCCCATGCATACTTGGTATTGATTACCTCAAAAGGGGATATTTTAAGGATCCCAAAGGGTATCGATGGGCTTTCGGAATAGCTGCTGTGGATGCAGATAATATTAAGCAGCTGTCTGCTTTGCCTGGCCTGTCAGAAGATCCGTCTGTTGTAGGGTTACTACAAGTGGAGGAGCAACAGGTACCAATTGCTACAAAAACGGTGCACAGACGGCAGTACCGCACCAACAGGGATTCCTTGCTCCCCATTCATAACCTGATTCGTCAGCTAGAGAGCCAGGGAGTGATCAGCAAAACTCACTCCCCGTTTAAGAGCCCCATATGGCCAGTGCGTATAGCCAGTGGAGAATGGAGACTGACGGTAGATTACCGTGGCCTGAATGAAGTCACACCTCCACTGAGTGCTGCTGTGCCGGACACGCTTCAACTCCAGTATGAACTGGAGTCAAAAGCAGTCAAGTGGTATGCCACGATTGACATTGCTAACGCCTTCTTTTCAATTCCCTTGGCCACAGAATGCAGGCCACAGTTTGCCTTCACCTGGAGAGGCGTTCAGTACACCTGGAACCGTTTGCCCCAGGGGTGGAGTCACAGCCCAACCATTTGCCATGGGTTGATCCAAACTGCATTGGAACAGGGCGGTGCTCCTGAGCACTTACAATACATTGATGACATCATTGTGTGGGGCAATACAGCAGGGGAAGTTTTCGAGAAAGGAGAGAGAATAATCCAGATCCTCCTGCGAGCTGGCTTCGCTATTAAACGAAGCAAAGTAAAAGGGCCTGCACAGGAAGTTCAATTCCTAGGAATAAAGTGGCAAGATGGACGTCATCACATCCCAACAGATGTGATTGACAAAATTATTGCTATGTCTCCACCCACTAGTAAGACAGAGACCCAAGCTTTTCTGGGTGTAGTGGGCTTTTGGAGAATGCATGTTCCAAACTACAGCCTCATTGTGAGCCCTCTCTTTCGGGTGACGCGGAAGAAGAATGATTTTGTGTGGGGCCCTGAGCAGCAGCAGGCTTTTGAGCAAATGAAGCAGGAGATAGCCCGTGCCGTGGCCCTGGGGCCAGTGCGGACGGGACAGGATGTAAAGAACATCCTCTACACTGCTGCCGGAAAGGAAGGTCCCACTTGGAGTTTGTGGCAAAGAGCTTCTGGAGAGACCCGAGGCCGACCCCTTGGTTTCTGGAGTCGAGCATACAGGGGGTCTGAGGAGCGCTACACTCCAACTGAGAAGGAAATCTTAGCCGCGTACGAGGGGGTTCGAGCTGCTTCCGAAGTAATCGGTACTGAAGCGCAGCTCCTTCTGGCACCTCGACTGCCAGTGCTGAACTGGATGTTCAAAGGAAAGGTTCCCTCTACCCATCATGCTACTGATGCCACTTGGAGTAAGTGGATTGCGCTGATTACACAGCGAGCTCGGATGGGGAACCTCAGTCATCCAGGAATCCTAGAAGTGATCATGGACTGGCCTGAAGGTAAAAAGTTTGGAACAACACCCGCAGAGGAGGTATCACGTGCTAAAGAGGCCCCACCATACAATGAACTACCAGACAATGAAAAGAGATACTCCCTGTTCACAGATGGATCATGTCGTATTGTGGGAAAGCACCGCAGATGGAAATCTGCTGTGTGGAGCCCCACATGACAAGTTGCAGAGGCCACTGAAGGAAAAGGAGAATCAAGCCAATTTGTAGAGGTAAAGGCTGTCCAACTGGCCTTAGATATTGCTGAACGAGAGAGGTGGCCAGTGATTTATCTTTACACTGACTCATGGATGGTGGCAAATGCCTTATGGGGGTGGTTACAGCAATGGGAACAAAATGGCTGGCAACGGAGGGGTAAACCTATTTGGGCTGCTGAACTGTGGAAAGATATTGCTGCCCGAGTAAAGAATATGGTTGTAAAGGTGCGCCATGTAGATGCTCATGTTCCTAAAAGCCGAGCAACTGAAGAACAACAGAATAACCATCAGGTAGATCGAGCTGCCAAAGTTAAGATGGTTCAAGTAGACCTGGACTGGCAACACAAGAGTGAATTATTTTTAGCTCGATGGGCCCATGAGACCTCGGGCCAGCAAGGAAGAGATGCAACATATAAGTGGGCTAGAGACCGAGGGGTGGACTTAACTATGGACGCTATCGCACAGGTTATCCATGACTGTGATACTTGCGCCACAATTAAACAAGCCTAGAGGATGAAACCTCTTTGGGGGGAAGGGCGATGGCAAAAGTATAAATATGGGGAGGCGTGGCAGGTTGATTATATCACCTTGCCACGATCTCGCAATGGTAAGCGTTATGTGCTCACCATGGTGGAAGCAACCACTGGGTGGCCTGAAACATATGCAGTACCCCATGCTACCGCCCGAAACACCATTCTAGGTCTCGAGAAGCAAGTCCTATGGCGACATGGCACTCCAGAAAGAATTGAGTCAGATAATGGGACTCATTTCAAAAATTCTCTTGTAAGTAATTGGGCCAAAGATCATGGCATTGAATGGATTTATCATATCCCTTATCACGCACCAGCTTCTGGTAAGATTGAAAGATACAATGGGTTGCTGAAAACCATGTTGAAAGCAATGGGTGGCGGAACATTTAAGCATTGGGAGAAGCATTTGGCAGAAGCCACCTGGTTGGTCAACACTCGAGGATCCATCAATCGTGATGGTCCTGCCCAATCCAGCTCTCTACCTACAGTAGAGGGAGATAAGGTCCCTGTAGTACATGTAAAGAACATGTTGGGCAAGGCGGTTTGGGTACTTCCAGCTTCTGGAAAGGGCAAACCTCTCCGTGGAACTGTCTTTGCTCAGGGACCTGGGTCCACTTGGTGGGTGATGCAGAAGAATGGGGATATTCAGTGTGTACCACAAGGGAATTTGATGCTGGGGGAGTGCAGTCAGTAATTCCATGTATATACTTGTATATATATGTTGTGTGTGTGTATATCTAATGCATGTTAATCATTGTTCTTCTGTATGTATCAAGCATGATGTAACAATGTGGAATAAGGGGTGGAATGTCATGGTTTTATGATTTTTGGTACTGGTATTCCACATCATAACATCATGTATTGCATTAAGAGTTAAAGAGCTAATACTCCAGCTCCATAGATCATTGATAATTCCAGGTATACCTGCCTCAGAAGAGAAGAAGAACTACATTCCCCAGAGGACTTTGCGATGCTTTGTATTTTTACGTGTTTTCCGCTCAGAGGGAACAGATAAAAACCCTCAGCGGTTACGGGACACTCTCTTTCCTTCGGGATCGACGCAGCAGTGGGTGCTCGCTACCGTATCACCTTCAGCGTTAGCGTAAGGCCTTCAGTATATCGGACACTCTCTCTTGCTCATTTTATTAGATTCATTAGCCTCAATTCCAATTATATTGTATTATATTCTATTATTTTGCTTTCTGATATCTTATTTAGTAAATTAGCTTTCCTCCTCAGATCGTTGCCGCTGTTTTGTTTCTAGGCCCATCTCCCTTTTCCCTTTTCCCTTTTTCCCTTCCCCTTTCCTGGGGCGTGGGTCCGTGGGTCCCCTGCACCAATCGTCACGGAACTGGGCTGATCCAGCCCGGTAAACCGTTGACAAGTGGGTCGTTGGAGGGCTCCTATGGAAACTTGTGGGCGAAGATGGTGGAGTACAAAGGGATGGACTAGGGCAGGGGGATGCTGCCGTCTAGGGGATCCTAGCTCTTCTGTAAAGGTGGTGAGATGCAAAGCCCAGCTGAAGTGCCTTTAGAGCAATGCACGCAGCCTGGGAAATCAGCAGGGTGAACTGGAAAGCGTGATGCACTTGGGAAGTTGTGACCTTGTTGCTGTCATGGAAACATGGGGGGTGACTCCCATAAGCGGTAGACCTCCACTGAGGGGTACTGGCTCTTTAGATGGGATAGGTGAGGTAGGAAGGGTGGGGGAGTTGCCCTCTATGTCAAAGACTGGATAGACTGTGAGGAGCTCTGGCTGAGAAAGGTGTTCCTTACTCTGTTCCTTACTCTGTGGGCTAGAATTAAGGACGGGACTAACAGAGGCCAGATGGTGATAGGGGTATCCTCCAGGCCACCTGATCGAGAGGAGACTGTTCATGAGGCTTTCCTGCTTCAGATGTGGGAGGCATTGTGCGCACAGGATCTCATCCTGATGGGGAACATCAACCATCTGGATGTCTGTTGGAAGGACCACACAGCGAGCTGCAAGAGTAACCATAAGGCTTTTTTTTTTTTTTTTTGAGCTTGACAGAAGCAGAAGCGTGCTGGAGAATATGCAGGGCTCACAGCGGAGAGATTACTGAGGAAGCCTTCACCGCAAAGAATCACTTGTGAGTTTCCCACTGTAGAGCATTTATTTTCTCTGGAAACATAGGAAGAACAGTCTTAAAGTGTCAGAAGAACTTGTTTCTGAGTAAATCGATAAAATTGAAAGTTGCAATTGGTGAAAAAAGTTGGCAGGATTTCTGAAGGAACTCGAGTGGGAAATTTCTGTAGTATTAATTGAGAGAAGTAGCTCATTGCTTAAACTGCCACAGGAATAAGGGTCAGTAAGCGTTCCCTAAGCTGCCTCTTTTAGCATTTATCAGTGACAGGAGATGTTCTCCTCTTTGGTTTGAATGTGTTGTCTTCAAAGTCCTTCTGTATTCTGGAGGAAATGTATTTTTTGTGCAAACCCAAAACGATTTTTGAGCCTCTTAAGTTTATTTAGCTGTTTAATTTGGTTAGTGTTTCTCAGGAAAAAAAAAAATAACTCCAAAATATATATAATTAACTAGCATTTGAAACAAACAAACAAAAAGACAAATACTTAACAGAAGCCAGACTTGATAATTAAAAATGTTCAGCTTTAACAGCAGAAACAAGACAAAATTAGCCAGAAGAGAATGCGATAGAATTGCAGAGCATCTGTTTTTCAGGGTAGGCTTGTGGTAGTTCGATTCCAATGAACAGCTCTATGTTGCAGGAATTCTTTTCCTTGTCTAGATAGAGAGAAGTTCCTCACCTGGCCAGCTGTAGCTGCTTATACTTGGCCAAAGGAGTCTTGTCATGTACATACCGGTTCCTTTGCATTTACTGCAAGGAGTTACTTCCCCCCAGGAGTTATTTCATGACACTAATAGTTATATCAGATACTTACTGCATAGCTTACAGCAGTTTCTTTATCTGAACGTATCTTTTTCTAAGACGTAAGGTGAGAACAAGCCTCTTGCAATTGAACTCACTGAGCCTTGAATAGATAAAGGATAGATTCATATATTATGTGAAATCAGTGAAAGCCTTAAATAATGGTAAAGATATCCAGTAGTTTTCATCTTTGTTTTCGACTGAAAGAAACAGGCGGGGGGGGGGGGGGGTGCTTAACCGAGAACGTGTTGTGTAAAGTATGACAGGAGTTGTGAAAATTCTCATCTGGTGATGCTGCCCAGAATTGATACACATGGCTCATTTGTAGTGATATGGAACACAGTGGTGTTCCCTCCATCTTTTTAACCCGTGAGGAGTCTGATGTCAACAAACACAGAATAAGCCAAAATTTACCAGCTCTTGATTGGTTTGAATGCTAACGTCAGAAAAAGCAGAAATCATTTCATCTGCTGCTGTTCTGCACAAAGTCTCAGTTATTATGGAATCATTAAAAGCTGAAAGGCACTGAGATGGCAACAAAAAGTCCTGTCAGCTGGAAGTCACTGTGTGCAGGCTGCAGATTGAATCGAAGAATGACGTGAATTCACCTATTCAAGATACTTTTGCCTTTTAGTTTCGTTTTTACCCACTTAATCTTCCATAAGGAATATTCATTTTAAAGTTAGGCTAACTAGAGAATCTGGCTAATTTTGACGAGGGGAAATCTTACAAAAAAAAAAAAAAAAAAGAGGGGGGTAGTTGAGAAAACTAAAGAGAAACTTCTGAGAAACTAAGGAGAGTTGCCCCTCAAATACATAGGCCGTTAGTAGAGGAGAAAAATAATTGCAGAGATGAAGAAAATAAGTTCTTGATGAAGGAAGAGTGCTAAAATCACAGTGCACTGCAGGGCAGCATGCCAGTTCTGTTTGATCCATTCTGGATGCTCCATGTCTTTATCCCTTGAGGTCAATTGCTGACTCAGAGGAACGTGCAGTGAGAACTGCATAGGATATGTATTGACAGATGGATGGCAGAGAAAACTTCTTCATCTTCCTCTATTTTTTACTCATGTCCAACATGTTCTGATATTGTGAAAGGAGCACAGAGTGTGTCCTACCAGAATTTTGAGTGTGTGTGTGTGTGTGTGTTTTTGGAATGCAATAGAGGAAAATATATGAATACCTCGCAAAATAAAAAAAGCAGGATTCATGTGGAGAAAAAAAATGCAGTTTTGGGGTTGTATTCAGGTACGTTCTGATTTTTATTTTTTTTTTTCACTTCCAGTATTCTTTTTGCTCTTTTAGACTATCAAACTTAAGACATCAGTGTAATGGAAAACTGAGTTACTGTATGTTTCGGCTCCCATTGTTCTTTCTCGTTTTTTGTCATTTTCTTTAACAGGTGTCTGGCTTTGTTGGCAGCTCATGTATTCTAGGAATGATGTGAGCTGACAAATTCCCATATTTTGAACTCAAAAAAAAAAAAAAAAAAGAGACTTGAAACAATTGATCTAAATCTGGATACCTATCCACATTTTCCAACAAGGAGGTTATTACTATGACTGAATTGTCCTTAATTAGCTGTCATTATACATTCTCACAGAGCTGGTGACAAACAGTTAGTACTGAAAGCTGTAATTCTTGATGGGCTTATTCAATGGGCTCACAGAGATAAGGACTTGAGAGTGTTTTGCCTGCACTCAGCAGCATGTCCTGCCTATCTCAGTGCTGTAGCTTTTGGCCTGCTATCTTTCTGTTCTGTTTCAGATGGGATCCACCCAAGGGTGCTGAGGGAACTGGCAGAGGTGATTGCCAAGCCGCTTTCTGCCATCTATCAGCATTCCTGGTCATCTGGAGAGGTCCCACAAGATTGGAGGCTTGCCGATGTGACTCCCATCTACAAGAAAGACCGTAAGGAAGATCCGGGGAACTGCAGGCCTGTCAGCCTGACCTCGGTATCAGGGAAAGTTATGGGGCGGTTGATCTTGAGGGAGATCACACGGCACGTGCATGGCAACCAGGGGATCAGACCCAGCCAGCACGGGTTCACAAAGGGCAGCTCGTGCTTGTCCAGCCTCATCTATGAATCTATGAATCTATGTTACTTGAGCGTCTCCTGTGCACCACTTCATTTATAGATCCATAGATTCATAGATTCATGAGGTTGGAAAGGACCTCCAAGATCATCTAGTCCAACCATCCTCACACCACCATCCCTACCCACCAAGCTACTCCATCCAATCCCTTAGCACCTCATCTAAACGCTTCTTGAACAGCGCTAGGGATTTGTCCTTTTGGTGGCCACGCTACTCACATAGGTAAAATATTGTCACAGAATCACAAGATTCTGGGTAGGGGCTGGAAGGGACCTCTAGAGATCACTGAGTCCAGCCCCCTGCCAAAGCAGCTCCCAGCCCAGGTTGCACAGGTAGGCATCCAGGTGGGTCTTGAACATCTCCAGAGAAGGAGACTCCACCACCTCTCTGTGCAGCCTGTGCCAGCGCTCCGTCACTGCACTGTGTAGAAGTTCCCACACGTTTGCGCAGAACTTCCTATGCTTCAGTTTGTGGCCATTTCTCCTCGTCCTATCACCATGCACCACTGAAAAGAGTCTGACATAACCTTAGGATATACTGGATTTCTCTGTAACATCACAACATTTCCAAACTCATCTGTACTGCTGTTGGTTTCACAATTTATGCATGCCTGTATTTGGGTTCGAGGCCAGCTAATAGGAATTAATTCTGAGTAATGCATGTATTCTATTGATATAATACTGTTATTAATGATTGTGTATAGGTGTATGATTTATAATAATGTATAATAATCATATATTACAGATGTACTTTTCAATTGAAGCAATATGCCTGATTATTATAGATGTATAGCCAATAGACTACTACAGGAATGAATATTGAAATTAGATCAGTTGAACCTTACTGCTCTGTCTCATCTGTTCCTGGCACTGGAAACATGCAAGGACGAAGACTGCAGAAACATGTGACACCAGATGCTCTTTAAAGAAACCCTAATGCAACTGTGTAGTTCCCTGTGTTCTTGCCAGAAATGTCTTGTTTCTGCATTGATAAGAATCAGTTGTGGTATTTCTATCTATCTATCTTGTTAGTTTTCTCTGAGCACTTCCTGTGTGAAAAACTAGGAATTTGCCGCTTGGACTGAGAAGTTTAAAAAAATAAGTCAGTAAATCTCTGGTATTCTTCCTTTATTCTCGTCTCTTCCCCATTTTACATTACAACGGCTTTCAAACACTCATCAGAAGTGAGATTCAATCTCTTTTGGTTTACAGATGGCATTGTCGATGGATTTGACAAAGATATGATTGTGTAGTTATTGAGAGCATCGAGATTCTCAGGGACATTTTCATGAGAATATCTTCAGATTTTTTGATTCTCCCATACATTTCTGCTCCTTGTAACCCAAAAAATATCCCAGTCATTTTTTCTGTATGTAACACGCTCCTTTCCATTTCTGCCTTCCCCTTCTCTGCATTTTGCCATGTATATTCTTCCTTTCTTTATCCCGCTCCTCATTCAGTACATTCTGAACATGCTGAATTCACTTTATCCTCCAATTTTTCTGTTCCCTCCCCCCCCGACTTTTCTATTTCTTTCCAAATTAATTTGCCCTGCCACCTGGTCTCTGAGGAATTTAGTAATTCTTGAGTATATAAAGCCTGGCTCCTAACAGATGGGCTTCCAAAATAACACACATCAACAACGTATGTCCTAGGGCCAGAAGATTGTAAGTTAGCTGCAGCTTCGTGATGACTTCAATTTTCTAGTGGTTGTGAACGCTGTCAAAGAACGTTAACACTGTTTGTGATACCATGTCTTCTAAATAGTGGAGTTTAGACCACGCCTATTTCTTTGATTTAGAACAGAAGTTTATTTTCCAATTTCATGGTACTGATTGCACAGATTTTATAGCCATGTGGGTAGGAACTGAAATGTAGCCATTCCCTATCTGTACTTTCACCCGTGCTTTGCAGAAAGTATTTTAGTCTTGGTATCTAATTAGCTAGATCAGCATTTGTCATTTGCTAAAGCTTTCTGTCCCTTCATAATTCACTTCTACACTACTATTTCTGCATTTTAAAATACAAATCAATGCATGTTCTTTTTCAGTCGTATCAAGCAATGTAAAGAATACAGAGATAAAAAAAGCAGACACCCTTTTCTGATATGTAGCTTTTTAAATGTTCAAGATTCTTATGATCTGTATTTGCAGATCAAAATCTTTTGGAGACCTTTTTAATTTGGGAAAATAAAGAAGATGGAGTAGAAAAAAGGGGGGACATATTCATAGGGAAAAAAGGAATTCCAATTGTCCAGGATTTTTAATTTTTGATGTCTAAATCTTTTATGTCTAAATATTGGTACCAATAATCGAGCTCCTGAGAGTCTTGTTATTTCATGTCCTAGGTGTGGGCAGTAATTGACTTTTCCTGTTTAAGTTGCTATACTTTGTATCGATAACAAATAAACTTATGGAACCAGACACTATGCTTGGAGGCAATTTTACTGGGTATATGAGGTAGAGCAGTAATTATTTAAAGCCAGGCTTTCTATGTGTTACAGGACATTATGGTAAGTACTACAAAAGTCAAACTGTTCTGGGGCCTGGAGTTTTGAGCTGGAATTTGCCTAGAAATTTGCCTAGAAAAATGTCTATGATGGAGGATTTCCTTCTCTAGAAATACTATCTATTGCTCCAACAGTACATGTCTGAAAGAGGTGATCATAGTCCTGAAAGTCAAAGCACTAGTTACAGCATTGGTTATGCATCCAGCTGTTCACACGAAGAACAAACCGTCACCTGTAAAATTCAGGAGAACGGCACCTAAACTGATATGTTTTCCACCTTTGGCCCCTGAGTTCTTCAGTCTGTCACGATTTGTTCCACTTCTCCATTTGCAGTTTCACTGGGGGCTAAAAGGATAGAATCACAGAATCCTTAGAGTTGGAAGAGACCTTGAAAGGCAATCTAGCCTGACCCTCTTGCAATGAACAGGGACACCACAGCTAGGTCAGGTTGCTCAGGGCCTGATCCAGCCTCATCTTGGAGGTCTCCAGGGGTGGGGCATCAATCACATCTCTGAACAACCTGTTCCAGTGCCTCACCACCCTCAATGTAAAATGTTTTACTTATATCCAACCTAAATCTACCCTCTTCGAGCCTGAAGCAATTTCCCCTTGTTCTGTCACCACAGACCCTGCTAAAGCATCCGTCTCCTTCTTTCCTGTAACTCTCTTCTGGATACTGAAACGTTGCTCTCAGGACACCTCAGAGCCTTCTTTTCTCCAGGCTGAACAGCTCCAGCTCTTTCATCCTGTCCTCACAGGAGAAGCATTTCACCCCTTGGATAATTTCTCTTTTCTCTTTTTTTTTTCTTTCTAAGCAATACTAACTATGCTATGGGGAATATTTGTTTTTGCTTTTGACATAGTCTTTCTTAACGAGATTATTCCCAAGCCTTTGATAAATTCCAATAAAATGCTCTTCCTGCTGCAAAGAGATAGTTACAGATAAAAGACACTGCCTGTAAACTGGTGGATAGGCCAGTTTCCTGACTATCCTAATTAGCTGTGTGTAATTTGGCACATTCCTTCCTGAAATGATGATTTAATCTAATTCAGATTCTTTCACAAGATATCTTTTAAATGAATTAAGAACTTTATCTCCAAAGCCCAGAAATTAATATCACCGAGAATAAGACTGGCATCTTTTGCAAGAGTAGCATTTTAGTTTCTCTGTGAAATGACTCGACTTCTGACCTTTGAGCAGTTGAGAAATCAGGTAGAATGCACGTCCATTTCTCACTTCTCTTCCTGTTAATCTCCCCTAGACTTGGTTTACAGTGAACAACTTGTGCAGCTTTGCACTGTGAAAATGGAATTTGGTTTATTAGCCCTGAAATATCATGAACAATAATAAAATCCACGCACAAGTGACAGAATAAAAGATTATTTGATATTTGATATTGCTGATGAAAGTTAGCTCTTGGAGGGTGGCAGGGAAGTGACAAAATTACTGTTGCTGTTCTGTAACGACGTACTACCATTGTGGCTAGGTGGTGCATTTTTGTGGTTTTGTTTTCTTCTTTGTCTTCTGGTAGTGCTTTTAAGTGGCTTGAAATGACAGAATAATATTTCGTAACTTGGATGTATTCTCTGTCTATGAAAGAGAAGCTCAGAAGGGCAGAATGAATGAGATTTTGTTGAAGTCATTGGACAGCAGGCATTCAGTAATTGCTACCTGTTGCTCAAGAAAATCCTCACTGATGTGTTTGAGGTCAGATTCATCTGACTCGATTAACACTTGGATAAGAATACGTGGCTTTTAAAAATGGTAATGGTAGGTGCAAAGTCTGTCTTATTTAAATCTTCAGCCTCAGATGAAAGCTGAACACATCCCCTTGTATACAGTTTTCCCTGCTACTGAAGGGATCAAGGAGAACACCACCTGAGCTCCCTGCTCCTTGAACTAACTGCCCTGATGCCCTTAAGTCCCCTCTGACAGTCCTCAGGGTTCCTTCATTGCTGCCAACTTCATCTAACAAAAGCAGATAATAATTAGAGGTCTGGACCAAACCAGGGAACCTTCCATAATAATTAATGAAAACAGTTATGTAAGCATATGTTCCATCCCACATAGCATAGCTATCCAGTTTATGAGATATACGCAATCACACAGAATCAAAGGATTGTAGGGGCTGGGAGGGACCTCTAAAGATCACTGAGTCCAATCAATTGGGTTGAGACAGCAATGCATGTTAATTATTGTTTGTTTGTATGTGTATATATATATATGTATATGTATATATATATATATATATATAAAGCATGATGTAGAGATGTGGAATAAAGGGTGAAATGTTGTGGTTTTATCTTTTTTTTTTTTTGTTATCAGTATTCCACAACACAACATCATGCAGAGCACTGGGAGTTGAAGAGTTAATGCTCCAGTTCCATGGAATGCTGATTTTCTGGCCAGCAACACAATTTTAATCTGTCACCAGTGTTATACAAAGAGGTTTTAAACAAATCCTGGGGAAAGGAGGATACTATGAAGTTGCACCACTAACAGAAAATCTGTTCTTTGGCAGAATTCTATAAATAATGTTTTCTGACTGCTGTGACAGAATCCACACAGCTGATAATATCGTCCTACAGCCACAGAGATGCTGCTCACAGGGACCAAGTGCAGGACATCAGACTTTTGCTGGTTAGGGTTCAGGGCCAAAACAGCTTGGAGGCTGTGGCTCCAGGCCAGCCAGAGGATGTTGCACAGATGACATCACCCAGGCTCCTGGAACTCCTGGACATTGATGTCACAATGCATCTCCATGACGATGACGGGCCCCCCCCCCAAGGACAGCTGGCAGCTCGTTCCAGGCAGCTCACCTGTGAGCTGTGCTGCCTGCAGCCGCTCACCATGTCCAGTGCCTGAGGACAGCCCCGGGAGCAGACAAGCTCAGCCTCATCCCGCTCTGGATGAAGGTTCATGTGACCATTCAGTGTTTGTTCACTGCAGACCCTTTGGTGGTAAGAGTTTCAGGTTACTGTTTTGGATTAACTGTTACCAATTTGTGTTACTGTAAAGGTTGAAGGATTATCCCTTGGGATTGAGATAAAGGTTACTGTTTTGGAATAGCATTTAGGGTAAAGAGTTACCATATTACATTAGGATGAAGGACTTGCCTTTTGTGATAAAGACAAGAACTACTGGTTCCCATTTTGGATGACACCTAAGGACTCCCATTTTGGGCTATGGTTAAGGACTGCCCTATTGTGTTCAGACAGTCCAGGAGGACTGTGGAGGAGTCGAGGCCTGCTATCCACAATTAGAGCATGCACACGACAAGGCCAAACGCTGACCATCTATGCCTGGGAGGTGGAAAGGGTAGCTACTGGGCATGCTGCTGCCTCCTCGAGAGATGCGATTTCTAGGCTACCTACCCCGAAGGAGTCCGGGGCTGTTATCCAGAAGCAAGCATCTCTCTGGAGGAAGGGAAGGTTCTCCCAGTCATGCCGCGGAGGAGGCAAGGGTAGCTACCAGGCATGGATCTACTCAGCAAACTCATGAAAAGCCTTCAGGCCACCAGCAGGGAAGAGGTAAGAACACCCACCAGGCATGAACCCAACTGAGCCATAGACAGAGAATAACAAACGCATCAAGTCTAGCAGGAAAGTGGGCACCTGCTGGCTTCTGTTTATGGTTTAAAAAACAATAGATAAAAACAAGCAAGAGAGAAAAGGAAAGTACAGGAAAGGAAAGAGGAACGGCACAGAGGCAAGGGGACAAAAACGTAAAGGAAAAGCAGGAGAAAGCAAATGATTGCTGAAGAAATTAAAGCGGATTGAAAAGATCAAGAGTTTCCACCAACCAAAGACCAAGTAGTGGAAAAGACACGTCGGGTAGCAAGCCTGGAGGAGTCCAGGCCTGCTATCCACGATTAGAGCAGGCATCAGACGAGGCCAAACGCTGACCATCCACACCTGGGAGGTGGAAAGGGTAGCTACTGGGCATGCTGCTGCCTCCTCGAGAGATGCGTTTTCTAGGCTACCTACCCCAAAGGAGTTTGGGGCTGTTATCCAGAAGCAAGCATCTCTCTGGAGGAAGGGAAGGTTCTCCCAGTCATGCCGTAGAGGAGGCAAGGGTAGCTACCAGTCATGGATCTACTCAGCAAACTCATGAAAAGCCTTCAGGCCACCAGCAGTAAAGAGGTAAGAACACCCACGAGGCATGAACCCAACTGAGCCATAGACAGAGAATAACATATGCATCAAGCTGAGGATGAAAGCAGGCACCTGCTGGCTTCTGTTTATGGTTTAAAAAACAATAGATAAAAACAAGCAAGAGAGAAAAGGAAAGTACAGGAAAGGAAAGAGGAACGGCACAGAGGCAAAGGCACAAAAACGTAAAGGAGAAGCAGGAGAAAGCAAAGGATAGCTGAAAAAATAGAAGACTATTCCAACGATCAAGTGTTTCCACAACCAAAGAGCTAATAGTGGAAAAGACACGTCGGGTAGCAAGCCTGGAGGAGTCCAGGCCTGCTATCCACGATTAGAGCAGGCATCAGACGAGGCCAAACGCTGACCATCCACACCTGGGAGGTGGAAAGGGTAGCTACTGGGCATGCTTCTGACTCCTCGAGAGATGCGTTTTCTAGGCTACCTACCCCAAAGGAGTTTGGGGCTGTTATTCAGAAGCAAGCATCTCTCTGGAGGAAGGGAAGGTTCTCCCAGTCATGCCGCGGAGGAGGCAAGGGTAGCTACCAGGCATGGATCAACTCAGCAAACTCATGAAAAGCCTTCAGCCCACCAGCAGTAAAGAGGTAAGAACACCCACGAGGCATGAACCCAACTGAGCCATGGACAGAGAATAACAAACGCATCAAGTCTAGCAGGAAAGTGGGCACCTGCTAGCTTCTGTTTATGGTTTAAAAAACAATAGATAAAAACAAGCAAGATAGAAAAGGAAAGTACAGGAAAGGAAAGAGGAACGGCACAGAGGCACGGGCACAAAAACGTAAAGGAAAAGCAGGAGAAAGCAAAGGATTGCTGAAGAAATTAAAGCGGATTGAAAAGATCAAGAGTTTCCACCAACCAAAGACCAACCAGATGAAAAGACACGTCGGGTAGCAAGCCTGGAGGAGTCCAGGCCTGCTATCCACGATTAGAGCAGGCACCGGACGAGGCCAAAAGCTGACCATCCATGCCTGGGAGGTGGAAAGGGTAGCTACTGGGCATGCTGCTGCCTCCTCGAGAGATGCGATTTCTAGGCTACCTACCCCGAAGGAGTTTGGGGCTGTTATCCAGAAGCAAGCATCTCTCTGGAGGAAGGGAAGGTTCTCTCAGTCATGCCGCGGAGGAGGCAAGGGTAGCTACCAGGCATGGATCTACTCAGCAAACACATGAAAAGCCTTCAGCCCACCAGCAGGGAAGAGGTAAGAACACCCACGAGGCGTGAACCCAACTCAGCAATTCAGACAGAAAGTTAAATGCATCAAGCTGACGAGGAGAGCGGGCACCTGCTGGCTTCTGGTTAGGGAGCCAAAAAGGAAAGATATAAACAAGCAAGGGAGAAAACTTAAGAACAGGAAAGGAAAGTGGAAAGGCACAGAAGTACGGGCACAAGAAAGGTTTACGTGTCAGGACCTATGGGTCCTCTTATTGTTTGGGATGCCAGATTCATCACACAGATGATATAAAATGGACTGATAAAGTTCCAAGCACTTTGTGAAGTAATAATGATAGGATCTCAGCCTGCATAACTCCAGCTACCTATACCTGGCATCCAGGTTATCAGCAAAGATGGGTCTCTCCAAACAGATGGGAACAGCCATCTCATTCTTTGATATGAGGGAAAGATAAGAGGGATGAACTTCCTTTTGCAAGTGTCCCCTTCTATTTGCTTACTCTTGTCAGGGTGAAATTCACACTAGATTAGTCTGAACATGTAAAGTTAGCTGAATCCAAGGTGCTTTTGACGCTTTCTTACCCCCTGTGTCATGCTATTAAATCACAAACCATCTGTCATCATGAGCTGGACCGCTCTGACTTCATACAAACAACTACAAAAGTCTAATTCAGCTTTGCTAAAAATTAAGATGACTGATGAATTCATGAACTAGCAGAAAAAAGAAATGCAAAATTGACCGTTCTGCTACTGCTGAAAATAAACCTCACTGAAGCACACAGGTTTTGAATGGCATTCAGGATACCAAGAATGGTTTACTTTTTCATTGTGGTTTTTTCCCCCAATGAAATGTATGAGGAAATAACCAAGGATCAATTTAAAGCAAAAAAAAAAAACCAAAAAAAACAACAATTGAAAATGTACTCTCAGAATATTAACCCACATGAGCAAAAGATGACTTTCTGTAGAAGTATTTCTGCCTTCCACTGGATAAAGGATCTATACAGGAAGTTTTACAGAAATAAGTAAACAACCAACATTGTTTACTACACTCATCTAAAATACTTATTTAGTCAAACTGTTATATTGTTTAAATAAAGCCAAGCACATGCAAGATATACAATTAATAAGATCTGTTATTACAGACTACGAGTTATCGCTATTATTGAAGGTGTTGGTGAACTGGAGAGAAAGGTATGAAAAAGTACGCTTCACGTGAAGAGAAATGTTCTATCTCAAACATTTGATGACGTTTCTCATCTTTTCAGATTTATGAAAACACTGGCACACTATCTCTGTCACAGCACCAAGAAACGAGACATTTCTGCACTCAATCACTTTTGCATAGTGAACTTTAAAAGTCAGTATTTAGATTATTTGAATGATTTACCTGCACTCGAACACAGCTATCCGCAGCCTTTGGGACTCTCACATTACTAATGGGATGAATTTCAATTAACAAGGTTAAATAATTGGATACTGCAAAAAGAACATGTTTTACGTAACTTTCTTTTCTTATAAAACACAGTTTTAAAGTAAGGAAAAAAAATACTTCTGTTTAAAACAATGCACTTGCAGTACCTGACTGTAATAGCCGAGTCACGCTTTCTTCCTCTGGATACTGACGGAAGCTGACAGCTAAGCAAGAGAAAACACACAGCAACCACGCATGTCTACTATTAATCTTATTGAACAGTCGTGAAGAATAAACATCACAAAACTTTTACCAAAAACCCCCGTATTTTAATGACCAACAGGAGCTCCACTACAGGTAGGAGCCATGTATAAATGCAAGTAAGGAAAGTAAGCAAATGGTATTTTTGATTTCTGTTTCAATAAAATAGCAAAATCAGCAGCTCTACGGATTGCACATCCAAGATATTCTATGGTGATTTATCCATTCAAACGCACCAACTGCTGTGAGCAACACATGGTTCAGAACAAAGTAAAGTAATTCCAGACACAAATGCAACATGCTGCTAAACTAAATCATCTTTGACATGACAAAAAAAAAAAAAAGATGAAACATATTTACCCAGTAACGTCCTTTCACTGTTGACTGAACAACGGATTATGCGTAGATCTTTCTCAAACATACAGAGATGCTACAGAGAAATACAATAATGATAAATTGTAGTTTAACTATATAAAGAAAATCTTTTAATTACTCTTCCCTTGGAAAACACTGCTGACCAGTACATATCTTTTTTTTATTTCAAAAGCAAATAATTCCAAGGCCAGAAGAACCACATTTCAAACCTCATTTGTACCACCTCTTTTTCTCATTTCTTTGTTTCTTATGAGTCCTTCCAAGCTCCATGTTGCCACTGGAATTCCACAGCAAACTTTTACATCACTATGAAATTTTGCCTACTTCATACAATTACGGGGACATCTGCAAGGAACCATCATCATGGTTCCAGCCACTGAACCCTCCATTTGAGAACCATTTCTCATAAATGGAAGCACTGGACAGTCCGAAGAGGCACACGTAGCAAAACAGAAAAATGTTACTTTTAAGGACATATGCTCAAAGTGAGGAGAGATCTTCAATTAGCTGTACAGAAATAAAGACTCGAGGCATGACGCTGTACTGTTCCCAAGTCCTTCAGAGGTTCTTTCATCTTAATACTGAGCATAATTTGAGAACCTTCTTGGTCTCCCCTGTTTCAAATAAACCTGTAATTCCTTATAGACATAACATACTGTGTTGTAATGTATCAAAACCTAAAATACTATAGTATTGTTCTCACCAGGCAAAACTACAGGTCTCACCTCGTTTTCTTTAGTCTGGAGGTCATACAATCCAACATGGGTATTTCTCTGATTTCCCTATGGAAAGAGGAACAAGAACAATGACATTTTTTTCCCAGTTTTAGAATTAACACGAGAGAAAGCTGAAACATAGCCAACCCACTGCCCGTGAGCTGCGCCATATCCCACGTGCCCCTATCTTTACTTTGGTTCTCAGCTGTTTTTAGTTATAGGCAGCATGGCAAGGAAGAGATAGCCAAAGGGATCACAGGATGGCTAGAGTTGGAAGGGTACTTAAAGATGATCACACCTGGTGAAGCGTGCCCTACGCAGCGTCAACACGCTTGGTCTTTAAAAGGTGTATCTGATATCAAAGAATCCAAACCCTGAGCATGGCATCAGTCACAGAGCCAAACCATTCACCTCAAACTATGCTGGCCTCAGGAAGGCTGCAGGCTGGGAATCTAAACCTCACTTGGGTCATTGCTCCAACTGGGACACAGAAACATCATCACACAGAGCTTCCAGGGATCCAGATGCAGGCTGGAAAAAGGATTTCAGCTCTACCTTGGGAAACAACCATTTGTAGGCTAAATCTATTCCATGAGCTCTGAAATTACATCCATCTACATAGCCTGGTACTCAAACAGTAAACATCTTTGTTTTTAACTACTGCTTGAGGGGTGGGGCGACAAATCTATGGTTATTTACAAAGCTACGGCATCTTGTTTTGTGATGTTAAAATCAAAAGTGTGAGTATTCTCTTTCTCAAAGGTCTATTTGCCAGTATCTCATTACTGCTGTGGCAATTACAAAATTCTCTGACTTCTAATTTAAAGAAGGAAAACAAAATGTCTTTGTGTTCAGATGCAAGCCTCAGGCCTACAAACTCAATATTAAGCAAGTGATGTCACAAACAACCATTCTTTCCAAAGTGTCTGAAACTCTTACTCACTGTACTTAGCTGCTGAAAAATACACTTCACAAGATTGGTAGGAGCACTATGTCAGTGCTCACTTCTGTGCATAAGCTAATACACTTGCTATCAGTTTCTCTGCAAAGAGTTTTGCTGCAGCTTTGCAAAACAGAAGCATATCCCTTATAAATATCTTCCCTTAAGCCAACTTTCAACGACAGGAAAGACAGACACTTTATATCTACGGTATCATGCAATACTTCAAAACACGCTTGACAATAAAGCTCATTCTCCACCTTTTCCTGGTTTTAGGGGAGTGCACTCGGTTTTCCTCTATTTCATAAATGTTGTTTTCCATTTGTGTTTATTAGGGGACAAGTCAGGGCAGCTTTGTCTACTTTCCACCCTTGCCTGTGCGCTGTCCTCACCAACAATGTACTGATAAAGTTTGCTGCTACAAAACCTAGAGGAAAGGATCACATATAGCCGTGCTTGCAACAGTGGTAGCTCATGAGTTTATGGAAAGGGGGGAGAGTGAAAAAAAGAGAGAGGTTGAACTGCACTCAGGAACTGAGCAAGATCTGCAGTTTGCCAGAAGCAGAAGTTACAGTAATAGTGATTTCTCCAAACTAAGTTTAGGGAAACAGAAGAAACAGCTGCAGACAGATAAACCAGGTCCCCATCTGTTCCAGTAACTGCCTGAGAGCTACGCAGCTACAGCGTGGGCTGCTACACACACGTGCGCTTCCACCAACACATAAGACACACAGCCTAGACTGACCTGAGCTTTGGGGCAGGCACACCCACGTGCTCCTAGCAGGCAGACAACCGAGGATGTCCTCACTGCCACCAACATCAAGAGCATCTAAATAGGTACCAACTCTTTCAGCTGACGAGCAGAATTTGGACTGACGAAAGACAGAAATGTGTATCACATGCTATGAACAAAGTCCTCTGTGAGAAGCTTCACATCCTTCATACAGCACTGCCTTAAAATACATTTGTTCTTCGTGAGAACGCTCCAGGATATATCTCAGCTCACCTACACTATGTGTGAAAAAACTACCACCAGACCACGCTTACAGTAGAGGAAAATAAACTACGTCAAGAATCTTCCCAATAGAGGAAGAACCTAGATGCTGGCTCTTCTGCCAGCTGATCCACCTAGGAAGAGAAAGATCTGACCACATAACGCAGGAAAAGAACAGAAAAAGAAGTAAACAGCAGCACCTCCTTCGGGCTGATAACAACTGCAGCAGAGCTGTGCACTTTGCTACCCTTAGCTCTGGGACTTTCTCACCCAACTACCCATATCACACCAGCTGCAGAGACCACTTTATTCCTCAAATCAGGAAACCACAGCGAATGTGTAACTCCTTGCGTGGACTTCACTTTCAGATTCAAGGAACTAAGTTTACACATTTGAATCCTCTTTTGCATCTTCGTCCAATTCAGTCAATGGAGTCTAGAGAATATTTGCCCCCCTCCTCCACCTCATACAGCTTCTCCCAGAGGCTGTGGGAGGTGGGATGCTACACGTGGCCATTTCTCTAAATTCCGGTTTTCATCACCAACTACAATGGCAGCTCAAACACTAGCACACAAGCAGACACTCACTTTGAGATGGGGTGTCAAGCTACATCTCATCCCTTTTGCCAGCTGCAAAAGCCCAAACAACACTCATGGCAGTTGGACTCTTCTGCCGAAAGGACAAGAAAGGAAGGAGTTACTCACTCAAAGCCTAGTGTGAGATTCCACTGGCACTGGAAAGCAGCAACGCCACACATATACAGGTCTCCTGAAGAGAGCTAGACAGTCACTTTAAATCTTTTTAGACTTCGAGCATTGCAAAACTTCACACTTTCTTCAGTATTCCTTTTATGATTACTGCAGTCTCGCAGACCCTCCTCACTATACCTGTACTAAAGGAAACATCCACCCACAGTTACAGTCTGTTACACCTTGATGAAGGCCTCACCTCTTCCCTTAACTCTAGGTAAGCTGGAGAGAGTTACAAATATGGCATCTTAACATATACATTGGTAGGACTGAATATTTTATTGAAGCAGTGCACATGATCTAGCAGTCCGACTTCCCTAAGAAACTCTCAGGGTGAAAGAATATGCTGCTAAGGAAGAATTTCTCTGTTAAGGAAACAGCTTTTCATTGAAGGAGAGATTTCAGCCCCAAAAAATCAACAGCAAAAACCCTGTAACCTAATGAGGTCAGCGCTTTACTCTCCACTTACTTTTCCTGTTTGCCTGAAGCAGAGATGGGTGTTTTCCCATTAGTTGCAATCAGACAGGTTTTCGCGTTCTGGTTCTTGTTGCAAGAAAAAAAAACAACAAAAAAAAACTAATGTGCAAGGACTCCAGTAAGTACAGGCAAACACTTAGTAACACTCCTAGGAATATTTTCACAAAGCTCCGAGACAGACTCACCTTCCAGGTATAAATAATTTTTCCATTTCTGTCAACATTTACAATGTAAAGCGCTGGTGAATTCTCCAAAGTATCTGAAATTATAATGAAAGGCACAAGATTTCCACTTCAGTTTGTTCCTCATACACAGACACGTTTTAAGCAAAGACA
Source organism: Callipepla californica brunnescens (assembly GCA_023055505.1). Lineage (NCBI taxonomy): Eukaryota > Metazoa > Chordata > Aves > Galliformes > Odontophoridae > Callipepla > Callipepla californica. The sequence continues at coordinate 68,022,630 of JALIRH010000003.1, forward strand.
CTACATACATTTTTACATATGTGCATTTGTACATGCCAAAAATCACTATCTGTTGAAAAAACAGATCAAATATTTCTTATGCTGTGATTTAACTCCCATCAACTCCAAAACAAAGGGGTCCTCAGAACACTACATGGAGATAAATGGAGCACGAGGAAAAGTGTCAGCTGCCCCCGCTCCCTATGGAATGCCTGGAAATAAACTGTCTTCAGAGATCAGCTCTACAACAAAAACAAGAGCCATGACACCAAACTACGTACACATGCAATACATGTAAATGTAAAGGTACAAGGGTATGAAGCAACGCAGGACAAGAGAAACACTCGGGGAGGAAAAAAATTAAAATATCATACCACAGATGACAGAAGTGCATCTTTTCCCAATTCTGCTTTGTTTTCCAATCACTACCATCACCAAAAGTATGTTTCGCTTGGATGGAACTTATACTGAAAGAAAGTTCTATTGAATGAAAGTTTCACAAGCCTGATAACTACGAAACTTGCCAGTACAGATTGTGGTGGGAAGAAAAAAAAACTGTTCAGAAACATTATCAGAGATGAGTAATTTTGATGTGAGAGGACAGAGAAAATCCTCAGCCTATACTTAACAATACATCACTTCCTACTGGCTTGGTGTTTGATATGAATTACATGTCGCTGAACACTGTCTGTGGGAATTTGTAAGCAAAGCAGTGGCAACTATCCCTGCCTTGGGAAAGTCCTGCAGTAAAGCTCTGCATGTAGAATTAGAACTTCTTTCTCATCTCACAGCTTCGCCAGTAGATAGAGAACTGCAAACAAAGCCAACCCAACCTGCCTGCCCAGAAAACAGTGCTTATCGACACACTCAAGAGAATGTGTTTTGATTTCCTGAAAGCCATTCTATGAAAATCAGACAAAAATGAGTGGTATTAAGAGAGCCAGGCTGGTTCTCTTCACCTACCACTCCCCTCTCCTGTCTGCAGCTACTCCCCGCTCTCACGCCATTAAGGAACTCTCACACGCTATCAAAGGGCTTTCAAGTCTTCAGGAAATAAAACGGTAAATACAGAGAACTGTAATATCTGAAAAAAAGCACCAGGTGTCACGCTCCAATATAAAGGAGGGAGACGAGGTTCTCTGATTATGTGTATACTCGATAGCGAGATTAAGACACAACGGGTCAAATGTTAGCCCAACCAGTTTATTACAATTATTAGTTGCTTAGGGATATGGGGAAGGGGAGGTTAGCGATAGAAAAGGGATAGAAAGCAAGGAGTCTTGATAGAAAGCAAGAGAGATACAATCACCACCGTGGGTCCAACCAGGTTCGTAGTCTCAGGAACTCGTCTGGTCACCGCAGGGGATGGGAGATGGCAGCGAGCAGGCCTCAGGGTCCGTCTTCGGGAGTTCTCCTCAAAGATTTTCTCTTTGGGAGTTCTTTCTCCAGGAATTCTTCTCTTCTCTCTTCTCCTCTCAAAAATCGTTGCTTCAGTGAAGGCCTTTTATCCCCATTTCTCAGGTGTTTTTTTCTCTTTGTTTGTGTGACATGTCTGGACCAACAGATAAGCCAGCAGAGGATGTTCCCTTCCTTGCCATGCAGGAGCATTGTCTTCTTGTGGTGGTCAGCTTCTCCAAGCCGTACCCCCCGGAAAAGACTATTTGCCCCTATTTCTGCTTATCTTTACAACCATAAGCAGAGACAATGAGGCACCATAACACCCATCTGGATAACCAGCAGTTATCAGTCAGAGTCTTGTCACCAGAAAAGGCCTTACGAAGCAAGCTTTGAGACAAAAGAAGGGAAAAACAGTTTCTGTCTTTCACACCAGGACACCTAAAAATGACTCGCTTTCTGCATATAGGTATTTCTCTGATGTTTAAAGTAACCTTTCAAGATTCCAACCTCCCATGTATACATTCCTAATACATCATCATCACATTCAGGGGAAAGAAAGAGTATACACAAACAGAAGTTAACACGCAATGCAGACAGTTAGTACTGGGTCAGACCCACCTTCCAATCCAAATTCCAGTTCTGTATTATCAGGTACAGAAACACAGAATCACCAGGGTTAGGAAAGACCTACAAGATCACCCAGTCCAACTGCCCACCTATCACCAATAGTTCTCACTAAACCACGTTCTTCAACTCCATGTCTGAATGCTCCCTGAGTTCCTGTAGGGTCAGTGACTCCACCACCCACCAGGGCAGCCCATTTCAGTGCCTGACCACTCTTTTGGAGAAGTATTTCCTAACATCCAATCTGAATCTCCCCTGGCTACATTCACTGAAGAAAAACCCTGCCCCTTTCCCAAGCACAGGGGAGCACCTTCCTGCTAGCTCCACAGGGAACAGAGACTGATTACATAGGTTTTCAGAATTTTAGCTCAACACCCTTCAGTGAAAACCCTACACCTCACAGCTCCTCGGTGAACTTTCTGGTAGACATGAAATAAATGTTAACAGATTTTGTAGCTGGCAACATGGGTAGTGACTTGGTTTATGAAACCAAAGGAGCTGATACGTTCTGACTTATAGATTCATAGATTCATAGATTGATTAGGTTGGAAAGGACCTACAAGATCATCTAGTCCAACCATCCTCACACCACTATCCCTACCAACCAAGCTACTAAATCAAATCCCTCAGCACCTCATCTAAACGCTTCTTGAACAGCGCTAGGGACGGTGCCTCAACCCCCTCCCTAGGCAGGCCATTCCAGTGCCTGACCACTCTCTCAGAGAAAAAAATTTTCCTCAAATCTAATCTAAATCTTCCCCGGCACAACTTGTGCCCATTCCCTCTCGTCCTGTCATTAGTTACCTGGGAGAAGAGGCCGACCCCCTCCTCACCACAGCCTCCCTTCAGGAAGTGGCAGAGTGCGATTAGGTCTCCTCTGAGCCTCCTTTTCTCCAGACTAAACAATCCCAGCTCCCTCAGCCGCTCCTTGTAAGACTTGTGCTCCAGGCCCCTCACCAGTTTTGTTGCCCTTCTCTGAACACGCTACAGTGCCTCGATGTCCTTCCTATAGTGAGGGGCCCAAAACTGTACACAGTACTCAAGGTGTGGCCGCACCAGAGCTGAGTACAGGGGGATGATCCCCTCCCTGCTCCTGCTGGCCACACTATTCCTTATACAGGCCAGGATGCCATTGGCCTTCTTGGCCACCTGGGCACACTGCTGGCTCATACTGAGCCGAGCATCAACCAACACCCCCAGGTCCTTTTCCTCTGTACACTCCTCAAGCCATTCTGCCCCAAGCCTATAGCATTGCATGGGGTTATTGTGGCCAAAGTGCAGGACCCGGCACTTGGCCTTATTGAACCTCATCCCGTTGAGCTCAGCCCAGCTGTTCAGCCTATCCAGATCCCGCTGAAGGGCCTCCCTACCCTCAGGCACATCGACACATCCTCCCAACTCGGTGTCATCCGCAAACTTACCGAGGGTACACTCAATCCCCTCATCCAGGTCATCAATAAAGATATTAAACAAGACGGGCCCCAATACCGACCCTTGGGGGACACCACTCGTGACAGGACGCCAGCTGGACTTGACTCCATTAACCACTACCCGCTGGGCACGGCCCTCTAGCCAATTCTCAACCCAGAGAAGAGTGAACCTGTCCACACCACGGGCTGCCAGTTTCCCCAGGAGAATACCGTGGGAGACCGTGCCAAAGGCTTTGATGTCTCACAGATGCACTTTCTTTGATCTCCGTAGCTCTGGTCTGTTTCCGATGTCAGCAGAGCTCTGTCTTAAAACCCGCAGTCGGGCACTTCTGACTGCGCAGGGGAAACGCAATGCCTTTTCTTCTCTACAGTGCCATGGAAAAGGTCGTGAACGCTCTGTGATTTCTACTGAACGCCAACATGAGCACGTCAATCAAACGGTGTTGCGACGACCTCCTCACGACTGACGTGGCACGCTGCTGAGCAGCTCTCGTGAGAAGCAGACGCCCTTCTGAGCGCTGCCCCGCCCCGCAGCTCCGCGCTCTCCATTTGTGGGGCGGAGATGTGGGGCAGAGATTGGCGGAACAGAGAGTTGTGGGGCGGAGATGCGCGGCCGCCCGACTTCCGGCGGAAGTGAGTGAGGCGGCGCTGAGCGGAAGTGCTGACTGTCCGGCAGCCCCACTTCCGCCGGATGTGGCGGCTCTGCTGTCCGCGTTCCCGGGCTCCGTTCCGCGTTCCCGGGCTCCGTTCCGCGTTCCCGAGGCCGCGCGGCTGTTTTCGGCGGAGCGGGTGAGGGTCCGGCGGAGCGGGCGGGGCTGCACCGGGCACAGCCCGCGGGGGTCCGAGCGGCAGCGGCGTGTGGGGCTGTGAGCGGTACAGTGAGGGACAGCGGGACCCAAAGGGACCCATAGAGACCCATAGAGAGACATTGGGACCCACAGAGACCCATAGAGACTCATAGGACACACTGGGGCCCATAGAGACCCATAGGGACCCATAGGGATCTATTGGGACCCATAGAGAGAGAGACATTGGGACCCATAGGGACCCACAGGGACCCATAGAGACCCATAGAGAGACACTGAGACCCATAGAGAGCCATAGGGACCCTTAGAGCAGAGTCCCTAGAGACGTAAAGAGACCCCTAGAGAGAGATTGAGACCCATAGGGAGATATTGGGATAAGTTGGGATCCATAGAAACCCATGTGGTCCCACTGTGATACGTTGGGACCCATAGAGACCCATAGGAACTCCATAAAAACCCATAGAGACCCATAGAGAGACCCTGGGACCCACAGAGGGCGGAGTGAAAGGCGTGGGTTCTCTGTTCCTTCCTATGGGTAGACCTGGCCGACATCTTCCATGTGGTTTCCTATGGGTAGACCTGGCCGACATCTGGCAAGATGAGCTCGAAGGTCCTTTCCAACCTCAGAGATCTGTGAGTCTGTGGGTCCCTATGGGTCTCTGTGGGTCTCTATGGGTCCCAACGTATCCCAGTGTCTCTCTATGGGTCTCTATGGATCTCTATGGGTCCCACCCCACCCCACCCCACTCCCCTCCACCCACCTCACCCCACTCACACGGGAGAGAGAGCCTTTAAGTGCCCTGAGTGTCCAAAGAATTTCAAGAGTAGCTCCCACCTCCTCCACCACCAGCGTGTCCACGCAGGAGAGAAAGACGCCCTGAGCGCCCCGAGTATGAGACGGGCACCAAAAGCAGTTCTGACCTCAGAGTTCAGCAGCACTCCACACCGGAGAGGGATCCTATAAGTGCCCTGAGTGTGGGATGAGCTTCAGAAGGAGTTCCAGCCTCAGAGTTTGGCGGCACATCCGCACGGGAGAGGGATCCTACAAGCACTCTGAGCGAGGGGAAGCCTTTTGAAGCGGTTGCCAACTTCTCTCCAGCAGGTGCGTGCACAGAGACAGGGCACAGAAACGCCCTGAGTTTGTGAGAAACTTTGGAAGAATATGAATTTGAATGTCCTGTGTGTATGCAAGTTGGAGCATAGTCTTCAAATCTTGTCCAGCAGACAAGAATATTACATGAAGATAGCTAAAATTGACATCTTCAAATGGACATCTGCAAAACTCAGTTCTGAACAATTTAGGATGTTGAAATGTTCCACAAAATTTGTTAGAGTGGCTTAAACTTGCTGCAAATTCCACTGCTGTAACTCACAGTGTAACAGATCATACTGTGGGGAAAAAAGCCTTCTAAAAGTAGCTGTACAGTTGTGATCTGGTTATTCCTACTCTGGATGTAGTTGATCTTCTGAAATTGCTGTGTGGGTTCATTGCAGTTTTCTAGACTAGTGGAAGAAGCTGGATAAGTTATTTAAAGTGAAATTGCTGACAACAATGGATGTGTGTGGGAATAATGTGAAGGTGGTTTTGAATCCCTGTGTCAGGGAGGGATCTCAGCTAGAGATGTCGAATCAGACCCCTGCCTGAAATGCTTTGAATTGCTGAGTGTCTTAGCTATGAAAACAAAATCTACTTTAGAAATTGCTCCGTTCTGTTTGGTTCACTGGTAGGCTCAGAGCCTTTCAGTCTGCATGGTGGCTGTTTAGTTGGTAACGGTGACAATGTTCTCGTAGGTGTTTTGCATTGGATGCAGATAAGCAGTGTGGTTTCTGAAGGTTTTCTTCCAGATTCCCAGAGGATTTGGAAAGCAGAGCAGCAGTAAGTATTGAGAACAGCAGTCCTTCAAACAAGCATTTAAAGGTTGTTTCTTTTTCTCTTGAGGATCTAAAAGAAAACGTCTAGTAGAAGCTCAGAGGGTGGGTGGAATTCTGATAATACAGAAAGGGATGAATTTGGCAATTGCATTTTGGTATTTTTTAGATATCTTTAGACTAGTCTACTTCAGAATTGATGCTCACGTTCAAAATAACATCAGCTGACACGGTGCTGTGCTTTGTTTAGTTGCTCCATTGCTCATAACTTTGACTAGTAAGTAAACGTCCCTGCAGTGTTGCTGTACCTCGTTAATGAATTGTACTCTCATTCAGCATTTTACCGGTCTTTGGATCACAAAACTTGCAGTGATGTGCTTTTAATCTACTTCTGTGTTCAAAGTAATTAGTAAATAGATGCTTGAAACACTTTTTCCAGGCTCTTCATTGTATGTGATTGGTATCGGAAGTAGAAGAAACTGAAGTTTTCAAGATTTGTCTTGAGCACTGGAATCATTTAGCTGCTGAGCTCTGCAGGGAAAGTCCGTTCTCACCATCTGCTTCTCCACTGCTTTCTGGAAGTCAGCACTCTGATGTTCCTCCAAGGAGACAGCTTTATTTGCCTGGATTATCCAAGGTAATCCACGCTTAAGTACAAATACTGTGCAAGTTTGGACACTGCTCCTAAATTCAGAGGCTTCTCTGTGTAAAGGCTGACTTCAGAAAAGTTCCCTTCCTTTGGTAATTGTTGGTTGATTCAGCACACTATTAATAGTCCTGCAGATCAACATCAAATAAAGGAATACACATCTGTATGGTGTATTTAAACATACGAAACCTATTTCCTTCCATGTGAGCAGCTCAGAAGCTGCATTGAAACTTTGTAATAGAATTGCCATATAGGATATGTGTAGTAGATTTTGAACCTTGCTAACAGTTTCTGTAAGTAATGGTTTGCAGTGTGGATCATACTGGGGTTCTTGCAAATGTAGCTGACTTCTGTTCAGAGAAGGATAACTTGATTTTTTTGTCCAATTACTTGGTCTGGTGGAGTTGTATTTTCTACTCAGGAATGAGACTTAAAAAACAAGACATTTTACCATAGTATTAAAAGCTGATGCATTGTTAATGACTCAGTTGTATAAAAGCTGCAGTGAAAATTAAAGCAGCAGGTGTTTGAGGAGAAAACGTGCTTGTTTTTAAGAGATCTTTAATACATACATCTTCTGAAGCTTTGGAAGGTATGATAGTTTTTTTTGGTTTTTTTTTTTAATAACTCTTATTCTTGTAGAGATAGAAGTCAGCCGTACTTTTAATGGGTTTTTAGCATGTCCCTTCAGAATTTGTCCTTCCCGTTTGCTTGTGTATGAGATGGCCTGAGGAAGTGCAGGACACACACCTTTATTTTCACGTCACGGTGCAGTTCAGTTGGAGCTCCCCTTTGTAACGTTTAGGTTCGATCGCTGATGGTTGGCAGTATGGCTAAGCCTGAAGGAGTGCTCGTGGTGGAAATGATCCAGGGGACGTAGTACGAGAATTCATGAAGGATACAGATTCCATAACCTTCTATAGAAATATGAGAGAAGCATTGGGTAAGTGGCGAGAACTGCTGTCCTGTAGGTCTGTGCGGCTGCACCAGGAGCATGCGTGCAGCAGGGTTACGTGGGGGGCAGGGGAGGAGGGGAATCTGAAAGTCATCACCATGTCTCAGCTGTAGGGTCAGTTCATGAGACTTCAGTGAGAACATTTTTCTTTTAAATGCAAACAGGGGAAGGGAGCACTGAGTGTTTGTTAACGGCTTTATGAATGTAAAACGCACGGTTTTGTATTCTCACTGCTGTGCTCGTGTGTTCTTGCTGTTTTACTTGTGTAGCATAGTTAACGGTCGATTTATTCTGATCTACATATTTTTAATATTAAAACTTCTCCTTACTGTATTGAAACTGCCTCAGCATATTCTCAGCCTTAGTAATGCTTCCAGATACAGTGTATGGAGTGACAGTAAAAGTGGCACTGTAAAAATCCATGTCTGAATCTGACCCTAATGCTGCTCTCAGTTGGGTGAGATTTTGAATTTGGCTTCCATTAGCGGCCCCAATCATTTCAGGGGCTGATGGAATTGTCTGAGCTGTTAAAGCTGAAACTTCTCACCTGGTGTAGTTCAGGAGGACCATCTCCATTATAATGGTGGCTTACTAAAACCAACAGTGGTAATGACACTGAAATAATGAAGAGAGGAAAATTGCTAAATGCAGTGTGATGTCCCTCAGAGCTAGCCAGATCCAAATTGCCAACAGCTCATGAATGTGTACACATTTTATTAATAATTCAACTTAGTAACTTTACTGATCTGTCTGATACACAAGGTCATTCTCTTTCTTGTCATACAATCCTAGCAGATCTGGGGTTTAAATCTTTAGCTTGCTCTGTCACAAGTTCACATAAGAACCATTGCGTTTGGCGTTTTGATTTTGTCTTTCTTAGAAGAATTCAGCTTACTAGAGATGCGATCCAGTTTGTTGCTTAAAAAAAAAAAAAGCCTGCTTACTGTTATTGTTAATTGTCTTTCAGTGTATCTCACACACCTGGACTGTGCAGACACAGAACGAATAATGACTGAGAAGCTTCACAGTCAAGTGAATGGGACAGACTGCTCAGGGAAAAATCTGAAAGCGCTCTGTTGGGCAATAGGCTCAGTGAGTGGGCGATGCATGAAGAGGATGAAAAAAGATTCCTTGTAACAGTAATTAAGGTACCATGGCACAAGGCTGACAGCTTTGTTGAGCTTTCTAGTTCTTGCTCAAGAAATTGAGCTTAAAAAGATCCTGCTCTGTGTTCTTCAGTGAGCTGACCTGTCTAGCAAACAAATGGATGAGAATAATTGAATGGGGGATGTCACATTCTGAATTTTAGGCTGATGAATCCCTCAGTCACAAAAAAGGCCTGAATCCATACAGCCTTTTCACTGTGAACATTTTGGAGAGGAAATATGGCTTATGCTGAAATATTTTGCTTTAGGAATGCCACAGACGCAGGAAGGAATCACTAATGAAGTAAGAGTAACCTTAACGAAGCAAAGTAACGTGCGTTGCTTTGAACCAACTAGCACCTTCTCTTCTGCCGCTTAAGGTTTAGTAAGTGTGTGTGGAAAGAGCATGGGAAGAAGATGTTGCCTACAGAAGTGAAATGTGTCACTGTGATGCCATAGGCAGAGAGGAGTTAGTTTCCCCTGCTTGCTGTGTAACACCTGTATGTTTATCAGAATACTAAATTGCAACTTGGATACATGGAGCTGAAGTAATGGGGAAACAGTTTTAATCTGCATAATATGAAGGAGAGATCTTCCTTCTTTGTCATTTGGGTATAAAAATGAAACATTCTAAATTGTATGGAACGAGTTGAAGGGAATCTGTTGACACGTCTTCACCCAGATTCAGTGAAGCTTTGCAACTATTCAGGTGAAGTGGAAAGAAAGCAGCCCTTGGTTAGAAGGATGAGGACTGTAAAAAGGGAAACCTTAAAACTGACTTCTGGCTGGGTGAGCAGGTCCAGCGATCCTCAGATGGTAAGTAAGAGTTTCATACAAATAGTTTGTACGACACATTCAGGAGGAACTCTGCTCTTGTGCTGCAGTGCAGTTAACACTGTTCTGTTCACAGGAACTAGTTTCAGAGCTGCAGTATCTGCAGGAAGGATGAAAAGCTGTGATCATACAGGGGTAGGCCTGAGCTGTGTTTGGGTTGCTTCGGGTAGTGTCAGCTGAGAGCAGTCCTAAGGCACAGCAGGAAGGTGTAAGAGAGCCCTCAGGCGACCACTGCTGGATGAACACAGTGTGTGGGAAGTATATGGACGTGTAACTTCACTTTGAGCTTCTTTCAGAACTGCTGTGTCATTGTGTGAGGCTTTGTTGGGTAACTGCACTGCTCTAACCATGTCTTGCTCTTGATTTAGGTTGCTGCAGACTTTGTTCCTCCCTTGTTGGGTGCAGTTCTCGTTGACTACCAGAGAAATGTTCCAGCTGCCGGAGAACGTGAAGTACTCAGTGCTATGGCTGTCGCTGTAAACAAGCTGGGTGGGCACGTTGCTGCTGAAATACCTCAGGTATTTGATGCTGTTTTTGAGTGCACGTTAAATATGATCAATAAGGTATTTACATGTTAAATTTGGATAATGGAAAAACAAAAGGGATTCTATATTGCGAGTACTAGTCTTTGGGTATTGCAAGAAAGGGGGCAGGGCGTGTTATGCTGTGTGGTTTACATAGCATTATTCTGTTCTATGGAAATTAAGGTGAGGTTCATGAATTCTGGCTGTCTAGGTGAATGTCTTAATCTCACTGTCTTAATTTCTTGATACAGTTCTGAAATGAATTTGAGTTGTTTTTCTGTCCCAGGACCTTGGAGCAAGTAGTAATTAATATTGGGCACTGACAAAATGTGGTTCACCCTGCTGACACTGTGTAAGTCCAGAAAATGGTCTTATCAAGCTGTGGTGGTGAAAGTATGGGGAAAAACGTTGCTGGGAATGTGGGAACTGCATCCTTTGTTTTGATCTCAGATTTCTTTAAACCTGAGATCTGAATGCTATTCCGTATTGGATGCTGACTCACTCTTAGCACGTGGTATTATGGTAAATCTTTGAGCTGTTCAGAAAGCTTGACTGACTGACTGGTGTGTGTTCTTTTTTTCCTCCCCCCCTTCTTTCCCTCTGCCCCACCCAGCTCTCAGGACTTTGAAGAATATCCTGAACATAGAACAACCTTTTTCTTGCTGCTCCAGGCTGTAAATTCTCCTTGCTTCCCAGCATTTCTGGCCATTCCAGCTGCACAGCTCAGACTTGTTTTGGATTCTGTTACTTGGGCTTTCAAGCATACAATGAGAAATGTTGCAGATAGAGGTGAAAGGAAGTTTTAAGTGCTGAGTATGTAGACTGTTGCTTTCCTGCATCTTTAGTCACACACAGTGTTCAGTCACCCCTGTTGTACATTGTATTTGCTGCAGACGAGCAGTATTTTCCTGTCTCGATTTCAAGCTGACAGCCAGATATCCATCAGTGCCCTGAAATAGTTGGATGCAGTTTCGCTCACTGGAGAGGGCACTGTTACAGCTCCTGCACGCTTTCTCTTCAGGGTGAAGGTTTTTCTGAATGGGCTGAACTGATGCAGCAGCTCAGTGCTCCTGAAACTGGTGTTCTGCTTCAGTTTTCCTTGTGCTCCCTGCACTGTTTGGCATCTTGCCTCACTGAGACAGTTTCCGAGTTGTCAGTGAAAAAGACAGCAGATAAATGAATGCTTGGTGAGTGAATTCAGTCTGGGAGCTGGCTGTGACATAAAGAAATGGAGAAACCTTGGACTAAAGGAAAACGGCTTTTTTTATAAAACAGTGAGTTAAGCTTCAACTCAGGCTTCATTGAGAAGCTGTTGCTGTCACACTTGAGTAAGTGAATGCCCTGCAAGATAAGAGTTGCTGAGGAAGGTTAGGAATAGCTGCGTAAATGTCATGAATTGTAAGAGCTCTCCATCTCTGGATAGAAATGATCGCTGTGAAGCCGCCCCGGTCTTAGGCAGTTGTTTCTGTTTGGGAGGGATAAAAGATACCTTTGCATTGCATTTCAGCTAGTGAAGCAACTGTGTATGTGTAATTTTTCCCTTCTTGAATTAACTAACTTAAATTGATGTTTTCGTAGAGATTCTTTAGTTTGTGGCAGTGAAGTTGTGTGGTTGGTTCTTCACGGTTCTGCCTTCAGAGTTAGTGCTCTGTGCAGATGTGGCTTCCTCCCTCTGCCGGCTGCCTGAGGAAATGCCGTGAAAATGATGAGTGGAACACTTGGCAGTGCTTGTCAGAATCTCTTGGGATGTTTGTCTTGCTTTGAAAAGGCAGAAAGATGCATGAAGCTTTTGGTGTAGTTTTGTTCATCCTTTATGCAGATTTTTCAGGGCTTTGTTGAAGAATTCCCGCAACAACAAGGCGGACATGAGCTGCTTCAGCTGAGCAGCCCCAGCTGCCAAGACGTCTGTGGGAAACTTCTGTGATGATGTTGTGCAGCCTTCAGCGAAGAAGGCCTCACAGGACTGCTGATAATTGTCTCTAGAGGTATTTTTAGAGTAAGCTATCCTTTGTAGTCTGTTCTGCTTAGCTAGCAGGTGTTCCCTATGGGCTCTGTGTTATGCACTGGCCACGCTGATCCGGTGCTCAAAGGAAACTGCACTGTGTGAGCCTCGAGAAAAGTAAAAGCAGGAGATGGTCTGTGGCGAGTGGGAGAGGAAAAGTGCACTTTGAAGCAGGGGACGCCCTGCCAGCGCTGCCTTTCACATCCGCCGCTGATGCATTCCTGCCTGTATTTTGTAGGACTAGGAGGATATCAAAAGTTCCCTCCTCCAGAATGTGTTTCTCACTGCTGTTAATTGTTGGGAGTTGTTTTAAAGTTGTTTTTCTTCAAGGCTCCCAGACAATGATTGTGTGCTATTCTCTGTCCGCCCCTGTCCTAAACACTACAAGAATAAGGCAGTCTGGGTAATAAAGGGAGCGTGATTTAACCACACTGGTGTACAGCATGACTGTGGCCGTTTTCTCCGATGACAGGGCTTCGGGTACTTTATACTCTGCTGCAAGATGCTGCACAGGAAGAGGCTGCTGCTCAGAGTTTCTGTCAGACATATTTCTGTGATATTCTTCAGCACATCTTCTCTGTTGTAACAGATGCTTCACACACTGCTGGTAAGATGGTGAGCCAGATGGAAACAAACCTTTCAGACGTCAAAATGTTGCATTCCTGTTCTGAATAGTAACAACATATGGATAATTTTTGGTCTGGTCGGGTTTGACAATGCACACATCAGTGCTTGCATACATGTTCAGCTTGGTAGAAGAGGGAAAAATAAGTACTCCATGAAATCCTGGAAATCCAGTGAACAACCAAATGTTTATTCAGGAGTGTGTTGCTGATCTCCTCAGATCTGCATTTCCTCATCTGCAGGAGTGAGTGTGCTGTAGTTATTTTATACCTATGTTTGGATACTTACATCTTGAAATACTAACGGGTATTCTTACTGTTAGTGCGCAGGTTAAGCTGTTTGTGACAGGAGTCTTCAGTTTAAGCCAGGATATCCCTGCCTTCAGGGAACACCTACGGGATTTCCTGCTCCAAATCAAGGTATCTTTGGCACTGGTCCTTAAAAGAAGTGCAGAACTATTTAGTGTTTAAAAGTAATTGGACAGCTCTTATTTATAGCATGTGATTAAAAAATGAGTTCTGCGTTTTTTTTTTTTGTACAGCCGCTTTGTTGTGACAGCAGAAAACAGCACTTGGATATTTGTTGACCAAAATGATGTAAATTAAAATGTCACCGAGTGGCCCTTTTTCTCATGTGTTTTTTGTATAAGGAATGCTCTGTGAAATATCCTGCCGTTGTTTCAGCTGTTGGTGGGTCATCTTTACGCAGGTTTGCATGAATTGAAAATTAATGCATTTTCAGTGGGGTTTTTATTTCATGCCCATTTTTGTGGCTGAGGGGAAAAGAGGCAAAACATAAACTGTAAAGGACTGTATTGCTAAGCGATACCATTTCCTGCAAGGGTATCCATTTTTAATTTGGGATCATCTTCTTTCTAGCCTGCCCTGCAGTCTAGGAGAGAAAGTAATGACTACAACAGTTTGTTAAGCAGAGGATAATAGTGCTGCAATCTATTGATCAGTTAGCAGCTCTTTGGACTTTGACCTTTAGATGACTTTTACTAACTTACATTGTCTGCCATGCAGCAGTGCTTAAAGATGGCTGTGCTGGCATGTTTGATTTACACTGCAGAACCATGATTTTTGAAGCTCTTTGAGATATTTAGACGCAAAGTCCAGTTAAAGCACAGACTTTGTCTCTGCTGCTACAAGATTCAGTGCGACTCGGTCTATGTTCCCATGCACAGGAAGGACAAACAGACTGGCCACAGAGGAAGGGGAGGGTTTAATCCACTCACCACTGTTCTCTTCCAAGCAGGGAGTGGAATTCTGCACGAGGACACTAGGCCAGCTTCAGCTCTCAGCCAGTGATTGTGTGCTATGATGCTGTTAGCCTGCGGTTAGTTTGCACTCCAGCTGAAGAAAACTATCTAAGTCACATATTGTTAGCGATAAATTGAAGCTTGATCACTCGTATTGAGTGCTGTCGTGCTTCCCCTCCTGAGAGCAATCGACTCGGGCCCTGAATCCGCGGCAGTGGTGTTATCTGAAGCCATTGTGTGTTTGCCAGCTTGAATGCTTCTTTCTTTAGAGTACCTGAAATACGGAAATGCAAGCTGATCGTATGGTGTTACTGCTAAGACACAACTTAGCTTGCAATTGTTTCTGAAATATCCTGGTTAATCACATTTGAAATTTGGTATTTCTACAGCAAAAGGGTGCTGAAGTGAAAAGGCTGGAAGCATTGCAGGGAGAAATCAGCAAATGGCAGGATAAGCTCAAGTGATGAGTCTTTAGAAAAAGAGGCAATGTGATTTTTTTCCTTTCCCAGTTAGAGGTCAGAGTGTGAACTGTTTGAAGAGGATGTCTGCAGAACTGCTGGTTTAGTTTTTCTAAGAGATTTTGGTTTTCTAAGAAAATTCCCCTTGTCCTGCTGTTACCTGCCCTTCCAAGAGTTGACTCCCCTCCTGTTTATAGGCTCCCTTTAGGCACTGAAAGGCTGCAATGAGGTCACCCCGCAGCCTTCTTTTCTCTGGGCTTGAACAAGCCCAGCTCCCTCAGCCTGTCTTGGTAGGGGAGGTGCTCCAGCCCTCTGAGCATCTTTGTGGCCCTCCTCTGGACCCTCTCCAACAGCTCCCTGCCTTTCTTGTACTGGGGGCTCCAGACCTAGACGCGGTACTCGAGATGGGGCCTCACAAGAGGAGAGTAGAGAGGGACAATCACCTCCCTGTCCCTGCCGGCCACCCCTCTCCTGATGGAGCCCAAGATCCCATTTGCTTCCAGAGCTGCAGGAGCACACTGCAGGCTCATGTGAAGTTTTTCGCCCATCGGAACCCCCAGGTCCTTCTCTACAGGGCTGCTCTCAAGGACTGCTCTTTCCAGTCTGTGTAGATGCCTGGGATTCCTCTGGCCCAAGTGCAAAACCTTGCACTTTGCTGTGTTGAACCTCATCATGTTCACTCAGGCCCAAGTTTCAAATCTGATGAGGTCCCTCTGGATGGCATCCCTTCCTTCCACCGTGTCACCCTCACCACTCAGCTTGGTGTCATCAGCAACCTTGCTGAGGGTGCACTCAATTCTGTCCTCAGTGTCACTGATAAAGATGTGAAAGAGCACCGGTCCCAACACAGACCCCGGGGAGATGCTGCTCGTTAGCAGCCTCCACCTGGACACAGCACCGTGAATCACCACCCTCTGTCAATTTCTTGTCCATCAAGTGGTCCACCCATCAAACCCACATCCCTCCAATTTGGAGATAAGGATGTGGTGGGGGACCATGTCACAGGCCTTGCTCAAGACCAGGTAAATGACATTCGTCGCCCGCCAGTGTCCAGCAGTGTCATCACTCCATCAATGAAGGCCAGCAGATCGGTTAAGGATGACCTTCCCCTGGTGAAGCTGCACTGGCTGTCTTGGATCACACGCTCGTTCCTCATGTGGTCAAGCATGTCATCCAGGAGGATCTGTTCCATGATCTTCCCAGGTACAGAGGTGAGACAGCAGCTCTCTTTGGGGGTACATTCATTTCTATGGTCTCAGTATTTCTTGCTGAGGTTACCTGTTTGCGCAAGCGATGAGACCTAGTTTTAACAAATCTATAGATTCAGTCGAATTCAATTCCATGATTCCGGATCACTGAGAAATTCTGTGATGGTGTGAGGGGTGAACTGGGAAGCACTGGGAACAAGGGCTGGGGATACTGGAAGGCACTGGGAGTGTGTGTGGGGGGCACTAGGAGGCACAGGGGCTCCAGTGGAGGCCATAGGGAGGCAGTGGAAGCGTATGTGGGGTGGACTGGGGGCCGCTGCGAGGCAGTGGGAGCGTTGCAGCGGGGAGCTGGGAGTGACTGGGAGCCCCTGGGAATGTGGCTGGTGATTCTGGTAGGCACTGGGATGATGAAGGGGTGGTTAATGGGAGCCACTGGGGATAGCTGGGAGGCAGCTGGAAGGGAGTGAGCACCCGGGGCCGGGCTGAGCGGGGCTCTGAGCGGCGAAGGACGTGCAGCCGTGCTCTCCACTTTGATTAAGGAGTATGAGAATGGGTTTCAAGATGGCCAAGAAACTGTTCATTAATGTTTGTGATGCTGCTTTAGGTTGACAGAAATACATAACTATCGGAGGTTTATGGGCCAGTTCAGCCCAGTTCCATGACGAATGGGGCCAGGGAGCCCACGTACCCACACCCTGGGAAAGGGAAAAGGGGGAAAGAAGGGCAGGGAGATGGGCCAAAAACAAAACAGTGGCAATGATCTGAGAGGAGGAAAGCTAATTTATTAAATAAGAAACGGGAATGCAAAATAACGGTATGATGTGACCTCCTTGGAATTGAAGCTAATAAAACAAATAAATAAATGGGAGAGGGAGTGTTCGAAAAGCTCCTCCCCTCAGTCCTTCAGCGGCAGCAGAACTGTGCATGGTCTCCCCCAGGCTGTTCACTGGGCAGGACTGGAAAGAAACGCCGGGTCGTCGGGCGGCGAGGAGCGCAGGGTTACGGGTAGCCGTACTCGTCAGCTACGGCCATGTCTATCTGGCGCTGCACGAGGAACTGCACGGGGCCGATCTTCATCTGGTGGGCCGCCCGCTCCCGTTGGTCCCGGGCCAGCTTCTTCATGCGCTCCCGCTCGGGCCGCTGCTCCGCTGTGATGGGCAGCGACTCCTCCAGTGGTGTGGGTGCCAGCCTGGGCCCCACGCAGGGCACAGAGTCCACGGAGCGCCGTGGCCGAGGCTGCTGCTCGTGCAGCTGTGAGGGTGGGTCCCTCGGCAGCGGTGCGCTCCTCCGCGGGAGCGGGCGCAGGCAGCTGGGCGCCGTCTTCTTGGCAGCGTCCTGCTCTCTGGCCGTGCTGCCTGCTGGTGCCGGCGCTGCCTCTTCTGTGCTGTCGCGTTGGGGCCGGGGGGAAGCAGGCCCAGCGCTGGGTGTGGGTTGGGGCTGCACGGAGGGTGGCTGGCGCAGCGGCCCCACCGCAGTCACCCTCTGCCCCAGCGGGTGCACAGCCTGGATGGAGTCCAGCAGGTATCTGTGCAGCTCGCTGACAGGGCCCGCTCGCCCACTGCTGCTGCCTCCTGCGCTGACCCCAGCCAGCTTCCTTTGGCGCGGGTGTTTGCGGCCTTTTCTTTCCCTTCTCTCCTTGCACGGCGGCAGCTTTCTCTTCTTGGCTGGGGTGCTGCTGGTGGGCTGCTCGTGCCGGGAGCTCTCCCCTTTCTGGGGGGTGCCAGCAGGTGCAGGGCGCTTGGCCCGCTTGGTGCTGCCCCCGCTTTTCTCTTCTGCCACCCGGCAGGGGACAGAGCCCGGGGACAGCGGTGAGTGGGCCTGAACCTCCTGAGGCCGCCTTTCCTGCACCTCCTCCATGGGCTGCGTAGGTTGGGCTGAGGGAGGTGTGGTGGTAGGAAGGGGGGTTGTCTGTGGGCTGAGCTGCGCATCCACTGGTGGCACGATGGGGTCCAGCAGTGACAGCCCACAGTGCAGCTCAGGCAGGAGCCCGGGGGATTGTGGAAGCCCCCAGAAGGGGTCGGTGGGGGTCACGATGGCCTCCAGTCCCTCCGCGCTGAGCTCTGTGTTGTCCGTGGGGATGTGCGGGAGCTCAGAGATGAAGCACTCAGGGAGAGGGCTGCTGGGGCTCTCCTGGGGGACCACATCTGAAAAGGCAAGCACATCCCCTAAAATGGCGATGATCGCCTTCCCACATTCACTCTGTGCAAACACGCACCCGCGGGCTCTGCAGCCCCCAAACTCACTTTCGATCCAAGAGAACAGACCGTGAATGTCCGTGATGTCATCCGGCACATCCAAACAAGTCGTCACTGCTGCAACAGTAAGAAAATCCCCAAAGGGTCAGTGCCAGCTCTCCCCTACTGTGCTCAAGGTAAGGGATCTTAGGGTCTTGAGTGAACATTGGGTTCACTTTTGAAATCAGGACAGGAAAGGGAACTGAAAATCCCAGGGATTAAGACCCCCAAGAACACACAAGGACAACAGTCCCAGGAAAGGACAGAGAGAAAGCCTATCTAGGAGACCGTGCACCAAGCCCAGATGTCTGTTGTGTGTCTGTACCTCTCCCGGGTGCAGTGTCACACTCCGTGCTCGTCCCCTGGCTTTCTGCAAGGGTGCGCTTCCAAGGAAGGAAACTTGCATCAGCTTCTGACAGAAAGGAGAGAAGAAATACTTGAAGAGCATCTCTTTGGAGGAAGACGTTAGCACAGCCAGCCACAAACTTGTCGTCTTCAAGTGTAGTTTATTCAATATGCCCCTCCGCTGTGACAAAGCTGTGCCATTTCTGCAGTCAGCACAGATCTGGAGTGTCCTTTCCTCTCTCCTCCATCGCACACACCCCTTCATGCAGCCCCATTTAGAGGCAGGTACCCACACCACAGCTCCCAGGAGGCTCTTACCTGCAGGGGCTTTCCGTTTCCCCCCATGCCCGGCACTGTGCCATGGACGCGCAGGCTCCATCCCTACAACAACAGATGGCGTGTTGATTTCACAGCCAGCAGCAGCCAGCAGCAGCCGGACAGAGGGGTGCCGCTGGAGCTGGGAACTCCTCCCCAGCCCAGCTTTTCTTCTGAGACACCTCGCGGCGACCACCCAGCACCAAGCCCAGCTCACCTGTTCGGCCTGCTCAGCCTAAGCTGTGCCCAGCTCACGCACACGCCGCAGCGCTGCTTCTGATGGGCTGTCTTAGGGTGATCGCTTACAAGAATGCCCAGAGCTCAGTCTTGGTGTGCAGCACGCTCACCAGACCACCAGCTCTGCTCACCTCCTGTGGAGCAAATGCTCCCACCCCGGCAACGACTGTGACCTCAGTGAGTTCTCCCATCGCTTCTGTGCCCTCATCTTAAGCAAAGGGCGCGGTCACCTCTCGGTTCCAAATTCTAGGAAACCAACACCAGAGTCACCCAATGGGGATATCTGAAGTCAAATAACAGAGAAATTCAGATGAGTCTTGTGCAGCCGGCTCGGGTCATCCTCTCGCTCAGGCACTGCACGATGGGACCAGGAGGCATTGTCCCCAGGCTGCCTCCAGCTTGGAGGCTGGAAGGGTTTGTGCTTCCAAGCAATCAGCAAGCATTTGGAGGAGCCACTGCGGGTCCCTACTGGTTCCTACTGGTCCATACTGATCCAGACATGTGTGGGAGAAGGTGGTGGAGAAATGTGTACTGTTGAGTCCTACCGGTTCTCACGGGGTTGTAGTGGTTCATACTGCCATGTACTGGTTCCTATGGGTCTCTATTGACCAGTGTGGGTCCATACTGTACCTTAATGCTCTGCTCTGTTTCTTAGTGGTCCGTACTGGTGTGCTAAGAGAGGAAACGATCACCAGGGGAGATTTCTGAGTTTCATGGGGAAGCACTCAGCATAACTGAGCGTGTACATTGTTTCCTTTGGAGTACCTAGTCTAAATCTGCCCTCCTGGTTTTATCAGCACAAGGAGCTGGGAGGGGACAGAACAGAAAACATAGTTTTAATTCACAGCTATGTTAAAACATAACCATTAGGATGGAATTTTCTCACCTGGTGACATCATTCACCAAAAACTGCTATCATATTTATTGTGTTATAAACTAATAGACACCACATCTCTTCTACCTGCTTTTCAAAGATGCCTTTGCAGGAATGTTTCTTGTTACAGGTATCATTCGGAAGCGGAATCGCGGATCCCAAACCCTAAACCTAATCCATAAACCTAATTCAGTGATGAGTGGGGACAAAAATGTCAAACAGCATTCCACGTTTCTGGATGTCCTGCTGCCCGGCTACCTCAGGAGCTGCAGAGGTTGTGGTGCTGCAGATAACAGGGCAGAATGCTCTGGAATCCAAGAGAGCACCTCCAACTCCTGCCATTGAATGCAAGGAAGGGGCTGGGTTTGTTTTCTGCGGAAAAAAAAGGGGAGATGTTCACCAGCTGTCAGCAGGCTGCAATCCAAAGCACTGCCAGGACTCAGAAGCAAGGGGCTTGAGGGGCTCTGGCCATGGGGCCCTGGAGACCATAGAGAGACCATAGGGACCCACAGGGACCCATAGAGACCCATTGGAAACCACAAAGGCCCACAGAGAGACCCTGGTACCCACAGAGACCCATAGGGACACATAGAGAGACACTGGGACTCAAAGAGACCCATAAGGATCCACAGAGACCTATAAGGACCCATAGAGATGCATAGGGATCCACAGAGAGACATTGGGACCCAAAGAGACCCATAAGGATCCACAGAGACCCATAGAAACACACTGGGACCCATGGAGACCCATAGAGACCCCACAGAGAACCATAGGGACACATTGGGATCCACAGAGACCCATAGAGAGACACTGGGACACACAGAGACCCATAGAGACTCAGAGACATCATAGACCCCCATAGGGACCCATAGAGACCCATAGAGACCATTGGGACACATAGAGACCCATAGAGAGACACTGGGACCCACAGAGACCCATAGGGACCCATGGAGACCCAATAGAGACCCCACAGAGACCCATAGATTCATAGATAATTAGGTCAGGCCATCCCAGTGCCTGAGCACTCCTTCAGAGACTTATAGAGAGACACTGGGACTTATAGGGATCCACAGAGACCCATAGGGACCCATAGAGAGACACTGGGATTTATAGGGACCCATAGGGACTCGTAAGGACACACAGAGACCCACAGAATCCCATAGGAATCCATAGAGACACATAGACCCGTAGCCCTGCACACCGCCTCTCCTATTGGCCGGCCCTTCCCATCGGGCCTTCTCATTGGTTGCGACCGCTGCCTGTTCTACTCAGTCCCTCCCCCTGCCCCTTTTCCCGCTTGAGCTCCGGCACCGCGAGTGATTGGCCCCGCGCGGTGCCCGCCCCCTCGGACTGCGCAGAGCCGATTGGCTGGAGTCGCCGTCACCCAAAGCTCGGGAGGAGCGGCGATTGGACGAGCGGTGCGGGAAGCCGAGCGTGCGCAGTGCCGGTGGCCGTGCCCGGCCCGCCATGACAAGTGAGGGCGAGTCCGGGCGAGGAGAGTGAGCTGTGGTGAGTCGAAGCGGACGGGGTGAGCGTCACGTGAGCGCGGGATGGGGAAGCGCGGCTCCTCAGAGCCTTGCAGGACAGGGTCTGGCTGTGCTCCCCTCCCCCATCCTTCCCACAGACCCTGAGGGCTCTGGACCAAATGCTGCACACGCTGCTGTTTGTCCAGCCCAGCACCAGCATTGGTGAGGAGCTGCACGGCGTCTTGCAGGTGAGCTCTGCCCATGGGGGCTACACACAGTACGGCTGTTCCTCCCCCCCCCCCTCACCCCACAAACCTTCCGAGGTGAGCCAGGGGGCTGCGGGGCAGAGCAGCAGCTCCTCTTCCTTCAGACAGACGCTGGGACCCACAGAGACCCATAGGGGCCCACAGCGACCTGTAGGGACCCATAGGGATCCACAGAGACCCGTAGGGACCCATAAAGAGATATTGGACCCATAGGGACCCATAGAGAGACACTGCGTCCCAAAGAGACCCATAGGGACCCATGGAGACCCATAGAGACCCATAGATTCATAGATACGTGAGGTCAGGCCATTCCAGTGCCTGAGCACTCCTTCAGAGACCCATAGAGAGACATCTCTAGCTGAGATCCCTCCCTGACACAGGGATTCAAAACCACCTTCACATTATTCCCACACACATCCATTGTTCTCAGCAGTTTCACTTTAAATAACTTATCCATCTTCTTCCACTAGACTAGAAGGCTCCAATGAATCCACACAGCAATTCCAGAAGATCAGCTACATCCAGAGTAGGAATAACCAGATCAGAACTGCACAGCTACTTTTAGAAGGCTTTTTTCCCCACACTATGATCTCTTACACGGTGAGTTACAGCAGTGAGATTTGTGGCAAGTTTAAGCCACTCTAAAAAAATTGTGGAACGCTTCAACATCCTAAATTGTTCAGAGACCCATAGAGACCCATTGGGACTCACAGAGGCCCATAGAGAGAAACTGGGACCCACATAGATTCATAGGGACCCATAGAGAGACATTGGGTCCCATAGGGACCCATAGAGAGACACTTGGGTCCCACAGAGACCCATAGGGATCCACAGAGACCTATAGGGACTCATGGAGAGACATTGGGACCCATGGGGACCCATAGAGAGACACTGGGTCCCAAAGAGACCCATAGAGACCCATAGGGATCCACAGAGACCCATTGGGACACACGGGGACCCTTAGAGACCCATAGGGAACTATAGGGACACAATGGGATCCATAGAGACCCATGGAGACGCATAGGGACGCACAGAGACCCACAGGTTCATAGATACATGAGGTCAGGCCACTTTTTACCATTACCGTTTACCATACTTGGTCTTCTTTAATAACTACTGGTTTCTGAACTCATTAATTGAATTTCCATGTTCTGCTGTGAGTTTTTAGTATCTCTGTGAAGATGTGATTAGAAGTTCCAGTTTACTGATGGAAATAGAATAGTAAATGTCAGTGAAAATGCGTTTTTGAAGAAGGAGATTTCAACAGTTGTGATGATATTTCTTACCTCTAAACAGGTGGCAGATGCAGCCTAGCTCTTGAAAAGGTTTCCCTCCTTCTGTTAGAAGCAGCCTTACCGACTTCTAGGAAAAAAACTGAAGGGTTTTACGGGGTAAAACGACTGTCTAAAGTTGTGTGATCACCTGATGATAGCTTAAGCACTGCATTCTTATTTTCCCTGCCTTTTGTGCTTCCGAAGATTGCAGAAGAAGAAAGAAAGTATCCTTAATCCCAAGAAATGCGTATCTTCTAGTAAAGTCTTCCAGATTATTTTCACGAGCCAAAGTGAAATGATAAAACTGACTCTTTTTAGGAGAAATGAGTCAGATGGTTTTTAATTCTGGCTTTTCCTGTACATCAGTAGAAGAGCAGCCACATGCTGGGATCTGAGTGAGCATCAATGATGTCAAAAGAGAAAGCTGGACCTTCTAACCTTTCTATTGAGATTTTATTGTAACTGTACACGGAGTGATATGATGAAATACCTCGTTGGGCCTTGACGTTAGCCAGGGTTTTGTTCCCACTTCTGGTTCAGCATTGGGAGGTTTTAATTCCAGCCAATATAACTTAATGGGTATTTCTGGCATTAGGAGGTGGTTTTGATTCTTTGAGTAATGAAGGGGGAATTGTGTACGTGACGCTGTTGCGGGGCGGGCGGGAGGAGTTGGTGCAAACAGATATGTCCTTCAGGCCCTCTTGAAGAATTCTATCAACTTGTGTTTTTCTGCTGAGAAGAAAATGGGTACGAATTGATCAGGTTCAGGGCTACTAGGGAAAGACAGTCTTGAAATGGAAAGCATTGCTTGTCAAGAATGAAAATAAGTTAAACTCTGTAAGCAGTTGTTAAACATGATCAAACAAATGTATGTTTTTATGCATATAAACCTCCATGGAAGACTCTGTTCTGTTTTACATTTTCAAATTCCATGACAAATGTTGCTAGGTTCCTTCATTGGACTGTCTACTTGTTCTACTTAAGCATCTTAATCTGTAGGCAGAAAACTTGCTAATCTTAGTAAATTACTACAAACACGCATCTGTTGCACCAGCTTCCAAGCACATTCTGAATGTAGTTTGTGCCCCGCGATTGGATAAAGGGGTGTACTTGTGTGTCTGTTTATGTACAGATAACATGCTGGAACTCCATGGTGATAGGAACTGCTCTGAGGTAACGGCCCAGATGAGATAAAATTGCTTCTGCAAGCATACACCGTGCTGAAACTCCTAGGGTATTTCATATTTGTCTGTTTGGACAGGAGTTTAGTAATGTGGCGATTGTGATGTTGTCCTCTGTCCTGCTTGATCTGACAGTTTAGCTTGGTTCACCTGTGAAAATGCTTTCCCTTTCCCTCTGTAGAGGAGCTGCTTTCCCGTAAGGACTGCAATGTGCAGTACTCATCCAGGAACTTTGGAAGGGCATTGAAGGAGAGCTGTAGCTGCTGAGTTCTGTCGGTGCTCTTGTTCTCTACTCTTTTTTGCATCCCGCTTACAGAGAATTCTAACAGCAGTGCTGTTCCAGTCCTTCTGACAGTAGCCTGGTGTCCAGGCTTAGCAATAATAGGAAGCTTTCTTGCTGCCAGAGCTTGGCTAATGTACTGGTTAACCCCTGTGGGACACAGGGAGGAGGAACACTGCCTCTCAGGCACTATTGGAGTGAGGCTGGCAAAGGGTAGGTTCCAAGCAGTTTTCAGATGAACTGGACTTTTTGTTAACCAGTTTTCTACTAGCTGAGCCTATGAACAGCTCCATCAGCAGAAGATAGGACTGTGGGTTCCATCTCGGCAATCTCCTCTTATCTGTGGAATGGTTATAAAAAGAGAGCTGTTGAATACGGTTTCTGCTTGATATATATAAGTATATTTAACTTTAAAAAGTATGGTAATAATTACATGAAAAATGCAACTTAATCCAAAAAGAAAAAAATAGTTTTCAGTAGCTTCTGCGTTTGAGGGGTTGAAAATGTGACCATTGCCTGAATGGAAGAGCTCAGAAGCCTGCAGCATGACATTTGACAACTGTCAAGCCCTTTAGATTGTCTGTTGAGCTGTGCTTGCCTTTTTATTTTCTTTTCCAGCGGAGAAGCTGAGCAGCTGTTTCCATCTGCAGATGTTCTCAGGGCTGGATTGCTGCTAGCATGGCACTAAGGTTGTAAATGAACAGTTGAATTCTAGTAGCACAGCAAGAATGAATAAGACGTAGGAGGCAACTTTGACATCAGGGCAGCATTCCTGTGTACAATGTTGTAGGGCAAATAATCCTCAAGAATAGCACCCAAAAGAAATAGTGCAGAAGATGGTATATTTTAGATGGACTAAAGTAGATGGTGTACAGATAACGAGTAAGGAAAGAGTGGCTCACCTTTGAAGATGGTCGAGGCTTGCTAATAGGGAGGGATCTTTAACAAGAGATCCTTCCCTGGTGCTGGTCAGCCACCACGTTGTGGCTGTGGGGTCCCAGTGGGGTCTGGGAGAGGTGGAGCCAGACTCCACCCCTTCTGGCCCAGGTTGCACAGGCAGCCTGTTCCAGTGCTCCATGGCCCTCACTGTGAAGGAGTTCCCAAGCACACCTGTGTACCACTTCCTATGCTTCAGTTTGTGGCCATTGGTGAATTGGCACAGGTGCATTGCCTTCACCTGTGCTCCTGTCATGGTTTTATGATTTTTGTTGTATTGTTGATATTCCACATCATAACATTGTGTTAGCCATGAGCTAGCAGTGTGCCCTGGTGGCCAAAAAGTCCCATGGGATCCTAAGACTCAGTCAAAAGAGTGTGGCCAGCAGATCAAGGGAGGTGATGCTCCCCCTCTACTCTGACCTGGTGAGGCCTCACCTGGAGCACTGCATTCAGTTCTGGGCTCCTCAATACAAAAAAAAAAAAAAAATCAGGGATCTCCTGGAAAGAGTCCAGTGGAGGGCTACAAAGATGATAAAGGGCATGGAACACTTTTCTTGTGAGGAAAGGCTGAGAGACCTGGGTCTGTGCAGCCTTGAGAAAAGAAGACTCGGAGGGGATCTTCTTAATGTTTATGAATTCCTTACATGTGGGAGACAATGGGACGCGTCCAGCCTCTTTTCTGTGGTGTGTAGGGACCAGGACAAGGGGACATGGCTGGAAAGCTAGGGTGTAGGAACTTCTGCTCCAGTGTGCAAAAGAACTTCTTCAAAGTGCAAGTGACAGAGCAGTGGAACGGGCTGCCTGGAGGGGTTGTGAAGTCTCCTTCTCTGGAGGTGTCCAAAGGCCTGTCTGCATGCCTACCTGTGTAACCTGCTCCCTGTAGAGCCTGCTTTGCACGGGGCTTCCACAGTTCTGTGGTTCTGCAGATGATGCTCTGAGACTCTGAATGCAAATACATTCAGCCAAAGCTCTTACTTAAAATAACAGTTGAATTCTGAATTGAGTAATTAGCGTGTTTTGCAACTCACTGTTTGTTTGTTTTTTTAGCACAGCTGTGGCATCTGAATTTGAATCAAGCTTGCATTTATTTGACCTTTCTTGGCGAGTTAGAGAACAGTGAAAACCAGAATGCTGGCAGCAGCAAAGGTGATGAATTTTCTCACCATTCTTTAGCTTAACGGTATCTACCCTGAGCAATACTGACAGTGTTTCAGTTTTATAACAATAGAATTTGAAAAGTGGTGTACTTCTGAAGGAGGTACCTCAGAGTTATTTGGTAGATGACTGAAAAATAGTGGTGTTTTTTCTAGGGAGTCTTTGCAAATTCATAAATATTTAAAGTGAAATCTTTCCTATTATTTAACATGCTGACTGCCGTGTTATGAGGCACAGGTAACAAGCACGTTTTTGGAACAGTTGTGCTTGATATCAGTTGAAAATATCTTGGGAGAGATGCTTCCCTTGTCTTTGCTGTTCCAAGAGGTAGGCAAAGGTAGGTTCATCAGAACTTCAGTGTCTGTTTGCTCCTTTCCTGAACTGTCCATCTTGCAGACAAGCATCAAGCAGGAGCGGGAGGGCTTTGGAGGAAGGCCCTGGTGGAAGGGAGTTTTTTTCAGAGGGAAAAAAGCAGAATGATTGGTGTGCAGTAGTTGTGCTTACATGTGAAATAGAACATTGATTTTTGTCTGTCTTCGTTTTCTTAGGTGCTTCCATTAAATACCAATATCCGACTTTCCTGCTCAGTTGGAAAAGATGATGAACAGAACTTCACTCCAAATCTCAGTTTGTTTCTCTGCACCTTTCTCAGGGAACACGGTCAACCTGTAGAAAAAAGGTTAAATCTGAGGGAAACGTTCATGGAGGTAAGTTGCATGGTTTATGCAGTTCAAAAGTAGAGGTTTCTCATACTCCAATAATGCGATACTGATATGACCTCCAGATTGTTGTGCATGTACTGGCTAGAAGAAGTTTTTCGCCATGAGCAATAAAGTCCATGATTACAAGAAACCTTTCAGATTTTTCCAAGTGTGCTTTAATAGCAGTCTATGTTCATTGGTGCTATCCTAAAAGAACCTGTGCAAAACATATGTTTTTCTCTCTCTCTTCTTACTTGTCTTTCCTTTAACGTGTAAATACAGCTTTAAAATGCTTTCAGAGAATTTCTGTGTCACCTTTTTTTCCACAGGTACCAAAAATATTTTGGTCTAACTCAGGCATACAGGCAGCTGCTGCTGTGGCTTGTGTCAGTTTGTGCGTGAAACAGTGTACTTTGTTTTTATTCAACATCCAAGCTTGGTTTCTAGGGTACAGCACGTGCCGTTCTCCAGCTCTTCTGCCCTAGTGTAGCTTCTTGCCTAAATCGTCATTTCCCAGATATTGAGTGAATGTGCTTAGAGTATTGTCCTTGTGGTCTGTGTTTAGTTTCAGTGTCATAAGCACGGCCTTTAATGCTGCAGCTCTAGGAAGTGCTACTTAATAGGCACGCTTTATGTAGTGTTAAGGGTCTTGGTGGGGGACCTATGTTCCACTTGGTGACCTTTCTCTCCTATCCCTGAGCTCCTATGGGATGAAACTGTCTCTATAGGCCCTTGTAGCAGTCTCTGTGGTGTCCCAGAGTTGGGCCGTGTACAGGTGTGGAGGCCATAGGTTGAGGAACTAGTCTGAGACAGACTCAAGAAAAACCCAAAACAACAAATAAAACCCAAAACATACTATCAACCTGGAGAGCAGTTTTCATTGGTTGGGTCTGTCTTGTAGGTACAATGCTTGCAAGGTATCTGGATTCCAGTCTCTTTCCATCTGATGCTTGCAACACATTTCTTCTCCTGGTAGCCCTTTACCATATATATCTACATTTACAAATAGCAAATTATAGCTCATTTAGAAAACTGACTGATTGATTGTTTCGTGCTCTATTTAAAAGACAATCAAACAAAATCAAGCAAAGAGATTTAATGAGGAATTCATTACCTCAGAATTAGGAACTTTTGCAAAATAATTGTCAATCAAAAACGCTCATTTCAACTTGTATGGAGACATTATGAAGAATCTGAATTTGAATGTCCTGTGTGCATGCAAGTTGGAGCACAGTCTTCAAATCTTGTCCAGCAGACAAGAATATTACATGAAGATAGCTAAAATTGACATCTTCAAATGGACATCTGCAAAACTCAGTTCTGAACAATTTAGGATGTTGAAATGTTCCACAAAATTTGTTAGAGTGGCTTAAACTTGCTGCAGATTTCACTGCTGTAACTCACAGTGTAACAGATCATACTGTGGGGAAAAAAGTCTTCTAAAAGTAGCTGCGCAGTTCTGATCTGGTTATTCCTACTCTGGATGTAGCTGATCTTCTGGAATTGCTGTGTGGGTTCATTGCGGTTTTCCAGACTAGTGGAAGAAGCTGGATAAGTTATTTAAAGTGAAATTGCTGACAACAATGGATGTGTGTGGGATTAATGTGAAGGTGGTTTTGAATCCCTGTGTCAGGGAGGGATCTCAGCTAGAGATGTCGAATCAGACCCCTGCCTGAAATGCTTTGAATTGCTGAGTGTCTTAGGTATGAAAACAAAATCTACTTTAGAAATTGCTCCGTTCCGTTTGGTTCACTGGTAGGCTCAGAGCCTTTCAGTCTGCATGGTGGCTGTTTAGTTGGTAACGGTGACAATGTTCTCGTAGATGTCTTGCATTGGATGCAGATAAGCAGTGTGGTTTCTGAAGGTTTTCTTCCAGATTCCCAGAGGGTTTGGAAAGCAGAGCAGCAGTAAGTATTGAGAACAGCAGTCCTTCAAACAAGCATTTAAGGGTTGTTTCTTTTTCTCTTGAGGATCTAAAAGAAAACGTCTAGTAGAAGCTCAGAGGGTGAGTGGAATTCTGATAATACAGAAAGGGATGAATTTGGCAATTGCATTTTGGTATTTTTTAGATATCTTCAGACTAGTCTACTTCAGAATTGATGCTCACGTTCAAAATGACATCAGCTGACACGGTGCTGTGCTTTGTTTAGTTGCTCCATTGCTCATAACTTTGACTAGTAAGTAAACGTCCCTGCAGTGTTACTGTACCTCGTTAATGAATTGTACTCTCATTCAGCATTTTATCGGTCTTTGGATCACAAAACTTGCAGTGATGTGCTTTTAATCTACTTCTGTGTTCAAAGTAATTAGTAAATAGATGCTTGAAACACTTTTTCCAGGCTCTTCATTGTATGTGATTGGTATCGGAAGTAGAAGAACCTGAAGTTTTCAAGATTTGTCTTGAACACTGGAATCATTTAGCTGCTGAGCTCTGCAGGGAAAGTCTGTTCTCACCATCTACTTCTCCACTGCTTTCTGGAAGTCAGCACTTTGATGTTCTTCCAAGGAGACAGCTTTATTTGCCTGTATTATCCAAGTAAGTAAAAATACTGTGCATGTTTGGACACTGTTCCTAAATTCAGAGGCTTCTCTGTGTAAAGGCTGACTTCAGAAAAGTTCCCTTCCTTTGGTAATTGTTGTTTGATTCAGCACGCTATTAATATTCCTGCAGAAGAACATAAAATAAAAGAATACACATCTGTATGGTGTATTTAAACCGTGATGCCTTGCATTGATGAAATCTTGAACAATATTAATACGGTCATCTGTGACCTTCAGCCACATCAGGTACATTGAATTCAGGAGTGTGAGTGAATTTGTGAAGGCAGTCAGCGTCGTGACACATCAAAAATGAAGTGGTAGTAGACTTTAAGACTTGAATTGTGTTTCTCAGTCACGGTGTGTGTCAGTGAGAGTGTTATGTTACAGGTGGTATGGTCAGATTCATTCTCCTTCCAAGAATTCTAATTAAGATCTTAATAATGCAAGGACTGCTGAGTTGAAATTCTTTATGTCTAGAATGCTTTTAAATGAGATGGTAAATGTAAATTTGAGGTCTTGATTAGTGAAGGAGAATATTCTGCTGTGGTAGTGCACTTATGGGTCTGGCATGTGCAGAGGAGAGAGGGTATTTGCAGGGGAATGTGCTCTGATGGAGTGCAGTGCACGCACAGCATGGGCTGATGCATTGCAGTAACTTGGGAATGTTGGGCAGAGGAGGTAATGAGTTCCAACTTCTGTTTTTCCTGCACTTGGGTCAGCCCAAAGTTCTGTGACAGAAAGAAATGGAACTATTGTAAGAGAAAGCACGTGCCTGAGATGGCTTACTTCAGGATATGGTGGTAAAACCAAGGACGCCTCTGGGATGTACACAGTAGCATTGGAGGGGAGGGGAGGGGAGGCTCACTTTAAATGTGGAGTAAGTAAGGAAAGGATGAAGAATGATCTTGTGAACTCAGGTGGGAAGTGGGTATTTAGTCACTGGAAACTCATTTTTAACTTTTACTACCTGCTAGCTTTGAACGTGGTAAATTTTTGGTTAGTCTTCCTTAACTTTCTGTTTGACTTCTTGTTTTCCAATCAGGTGCATCCGTTCTATGGAGCAGTAGGATACGTGGTTGGGGCGCAGACAGACCGGACTGTACAGGAGCATCTGATAGAAAAACACATGCTGCTCCCTAATCCAGTATGGGACTGCAGAATTCAACAGGCAACAAAAGTGAGACCGTAAATTTTAAGCATATTCAATTAAAGTAAAACTGCTGCATGTTTGTTGTTATTGCTTTTTTTTTTTTTTTTCATCCCTGGAATGTGGTGAACTTGGCTGTGCTGAACTTTTATAAAGCAATGGTTGATCTGTCAGTAGAAGTGTTGAAGGAGACCTAAACAACTGAGACTGGTTTAACTCCAGTTTAAGGAACTTTAGAGAACACGGTTTAACGCAGTGTGTAAGATAAACACGTGAAAGTGACCGTTCTTGTATTAGAAGATAAATGGCGTTTTTAATGACTGAATGGAGTTAGCTCAGTTCTTTTCCACAGAATGTTGATGTTCTGAAGGATCCTGAAGCTGTTACGCAGCTTGGTAGCATTCTGAAAACCAGTGTAAGGGCATGGAAAGCAGCTGGCCGCCCCCTTGTGATTCAGCTGGGAAGAATTTATTTAGATGTGCTGAATGTGTCCAAGTGCCCAAGTGAGAATATTTCTGCAGCTCTTGAGGCTGACGGTAAGAAATTCCATGTCCTTCGTAACACTGGGATGGGCAGTGCACGTAATCAGGTTGTGAATTTGCTGGGTTTATCTCATTGTGTGTCTGTGGTTGGTGGTGGTTTTTGTTGTTTCATTGTGTGTGCGTTTGGGCAAGAGAGTGAAAATGTGCTTGCTTAGGTTCTTGTTTTTGTTAGCCAGATGTTTTATTCAAAGAAACTGATTCTGGAAGGAGGAAAGCTCTTCAGTGTGAGTTTAGGAAGGATACAGGAGACTGCTGACTAATAGCAGTCTTGTGGAGACACAGTTGTAAGTTCGGACTTGCTCTTTTTGAACAAGACTGCAGTATGTTGGCAGAGTTCTGGTTTGGTGATATTCTGTTCCTGAAACAGCTTTATTACAGAAGTGTGACTTCAGTGAAGGTGCCTCAAATCTCCAGTAAACTAGACTGGTAATCACTGAGAAGGTATTAGAAGCTACCCAAGTTACCTAACCACTTTTACGTGGAAAAAATTGGGTCTATGATATCGAAGTGGAATGTGCTGCTGTAGCATTCCCTGACCAATGAAGTGACTTGGTTATTGGAGCTGTGTTACGACAGATTTTTCTTACCCATGCAAATAATACACCTTGAAGTAGCTTCTCAGAACTTAATGCATTCTTTTGATTCTGCAGCTCTAATTGCCAGAAGGTGCTCAAACCAAAACTAAAACACAACAACAACAGAAATAGGAAGCAGTTGCTAGCACTTCTAGTCCTGACATTTTACTAGAGCAAGAGCTGTTGTGATTGCACTTGCCTCTGAGTGTGTTCTCACAGCTGTTATCTCTGATGCCAGCAGAAGCAATTCTACCCTTGTTTCCCTGGCTGCAGTCTGGTGAGGTTTTCAAAGGATATACTGTTACGATTGTGTGGCTGTGCACTCAATTAGGGCAAGTTCTACTGATGAGACTTACATGGACTTGGAAGTGAGAAAATGAAGTAAGAATTGGGCTCCTCGTAGTAAAGACAAGTTTGAATGATTATGTTTGTGACAAAATCAGGAGCGTGCTTTAGAACACTGTATAGGTTGGTTCTTCTCATCACACAGTGAGAACCAGAGGTAAGCATGAACCTGAGAGCTGAACGAACATTCCCTTCCTTGAAAAAGAAGCTGCAGCATTGTGTCCGAGTTGTGGTGTCAGAGTGTGCTGTCAGCAGTAGCACTGGAATACTAAATTGCAACTTGGATACATGGAGCTGAAGTAATGGGGAGACAGTTTTAATCTGCATAATATGAAGGAGAGATCTTCCTTCTTTGTCATTTGGGTATAAAAATGAAACATTCTAAATTGTGTGGAACGAGTTGAAGGGAATCCGTTGACACGTCTTCACCCAGATTCAGTGAAGCTTTGCAACTTCTCTGGTGAAGTGGAAACAAAGCAGCCCTTGGTTAGAAGGATGAGGACTGTAAAAAGGGAAACCTTAAAACTGCCTTCTGGCTGGGTGAGCAGGTCCAGCGATCCTCAGATGGTAAGTTAATGTTTCATACAAATAGTTTGTACGACACATTCAGGAGGAACTCTGCTCTTGTGCTGCAGTGCAGTTAACACTGTTCTGTTCACAGGAACTGGTTTCAGAGCTGCAGTATCTGCAGGGAGGATGAAAAGCTGTGATCATACAGGGGTAGGCCTGAGCTGTGTTTTGAGTGCTTCAGGTAGTGTCAGCTGAGAGCAGTCCTAAGGCACAGCAGGAAGGTGTAAGAGAGCCCTCAGGCGACCACTGCTGGATGAACACAGTGTGTGGGAAGTATATGGACGTGTGACTTCACTTTGAGCTTCTTTCAGAACTGCTGTGTCATCGTGTGAGGCTTTGTTGGGTAACTGCACTGCTCTAAGCATGTCTTGCTCTTGATTTAGGTTGCTGCAGACTTTGTTCCTCCCTTGTTGGTTGCCGCTCTCGTTGTCTACCAGAGAAATGTTCCAGCTGCTAGAGAGCCTGCAGTACTCAGTGCTGTGGCTGTCATTGCTGACAAGCTGGGTGGGCACATTGCTGCTGAAATACCTCAGATCTTCGATGCTGTTTTTGAGTGCACGTTAAATATGATCAATAAGGTATTTACATGTTAAATTTGGATAATGGAAAAAATAAATAAAAGGGATTTTATATGAAGAGTACTAGTATTTGATATTGGAAGAAAGGCGGCAGGGCGTGTTATGCTATGTAGTTTACGTAGCGTTATTCTGTTCTATGGAAATTAAGGTGAGGTTCATGAGCTCTGGCTGTCTAGGTGAATGTCTTAATCTCACTGACTTAATTTCTTGGTACCGTTCTGAAATGAAATTAGGAGTTGTTTTTCTGTTCCAGGACCTTGGAATGTCATGGTCCTGGAAGCTGAAGTATGCTTCAAGTACATTCATATGTACTTTGAGTGTCAGTATTGATTAGTTCTTTAAATATTTCTTTGCTGATTTCCGTAGCTGATCGAGTTTCTGTATTACGGTTTACAACAGGCACTTGCACAATAGATCAGTGCCGTTTTGCAGCAGTGTGAATCAGAAAGTGTATCCCTGTGGTGGCTGGGTGCTTAACTGCTGAGGCTGTCTGTCGTGTGCCTGTGGAGCAAGTGGTAATTAATGTTGGGCACTAACAAAATGTGGTTCACCCTGCTGACACTGTGTAAGTGCAGAAAATGGTCTTATCAAGCTGTGGTGGTGAAAGTATAGGGAAAAATGTTGCTGGGAATCTGGGAACTGCATCCTTTGTTTTGTTTTTAGATTTCTTTAAGCCTGAGATCTGAATGCTATTCCGTATTGGATGCTGACTCACTCTTAGCACGTGATATTATGGTAAATCTTTGAGCTGTTCAGAAAGCTTTGACTGACTGGCTGGTGCATTTGTTTTTTTTTTTCCTTCCCCCCTTCTTTCCCTCTGCCCCACCCTGCTCTCAGGACTTTGAAGAATATCCTGAGCATAGAACTTTTTCTTGCTGCTCCAGGCTGTAAATTCTCCTTGCTTCCCAGCATTTCTGGCCATTCCAGCTGCACAGTTCAGACATGTTTTGGATTCCGTTATTTGGGCTTTCAAACATACAATGAGAAATGTTGCAGATAGAGGTGAAAGGAAGTTTTAAGTGCTGAGTACAGAGACTGTTGCTTTCCTGCATCTTTAGTCACACACAGTGTTCAGTCACCCCTGTTGTACATTGTATTTGCTGCAGACGAGCAGTATTTTCCTGTCTCGATTTCAAGCTGACAGCCAGATATCCATCAATGCCCTGAAATAGTTGGATGCAGTTTCGCTCACTGGAGAGGGCACTGTTACAGCTCCTGCACGCTTTCTCTTCAGGGTGAAGGTTTTTCTGAATGGGCTGAACTGATGCAGCAGCTCAGTGCTCCTGAAACTGGTGTTCTGCTTCAGTTTTCCTTGTGCTCCCTGCACTGTTTGGCATCTTGCCTCACTGAGACAGTTTCCGAGTTGTCAGTGAAAAAGACAGCAGATAAATGAATGCTTGGTGAGTGAATTCAGTCTGGGAGCTGGCTGTGACATAAAGAAATGGAGAAACCTTGGACTAAAGGAAAACGGCTTTTTTTATAAAACAGTGAGTTAAGCTTCAACTCAGGCTTCATTGAGAAGCTGTTGCTGTCACACTTGAGTAAGTGAATGCCCTGCAAGATAAGAGTTGCTGAGGAAGGTTAGGAATAGCTGCGTAAATGTCATGAATTGTAAGAGCTCTCCATCTCTGGATAGAAATGATCGCTGTGAAGCCGCCCCGGTCTTAGGCAGTTGTTTCTGTTTGGGAGGGATAAAAGATACCTTTGTGTTGCATTTCAGCTAGTGAAGCAACTGTGTGTGTGTAATTTTTCCCTTCTTACATTAACTAACTTAAATTGATGTTTTCGTAGAGATTCTTTAGTTTGTGGCAGTGAAGTTGTGTGGTTGGTTCTTCACGGTTCTGCCTTCAGAGTTGGTGCTCTGTGCAGATGTGGCTTCCTCCCTCTGCCGGCTGCCTGAGGAAATGCCGTGAAAATGATGAGTGGAACACTTGGCAGTGCTTGTCAGAATCTCTTGGGATGTTTGTCTTGCTTTGAAAAGGCAGAAAGATGCATGAAGCTTTTGGTGTAGTTTTGTTCATCCTTGATGCCGTTTTTTCAGGGCTTTGTTGAAGAATTCCCGCAACAACAAGGCGGACATGAGCTGCTTCAGCTGAGCAACCCCAGCTGCCAAGACGTCTGTGGGAAACTTCTGTGATGATGTTGTGCAGCCTTCAGCGAAGAAGGCCTCACAGGACTGCTGATAATTGTCTCTAGAGGTATTTTTAGAGTAAGCTGTCCTTGGTAGTCTATTCTGTTTAGCTAGCAGGTGTTCCCTTTGGGCTCTGTGTTATGCAGTGGCCGCGCTGATCCGGTGCTCAAAGGAAACTGCACTGTGTGAGCCTCGAGAAAAGTAAAAGCAGGAGATGGTCTGTGGCGAGTGGGAGAGGAAAAGTGCACTTTGAAGCAGGGGACGCCCTGCCAGCGCTGCCTTTCACATCCGCCGCTGATGCATTCCTGCCTGTATTTTGTAGGACTAGGAGGATATCAAAAGTTCCCTCCTCCAGAATGTGTTTCTCACTGCTGTTAATTGTTGGGAGTTGTTTTAAAGTTGTTTTTCTTCAAGGCTCCCAGACAATGATTGTGTGCTATTCTCTGTCCGCCCCTGTCCTAAACACTACAAGAATAAGGCAGTCTGGGTAATAAAGGGAGCGTGATTTAACCACACTGGTGTACAGCATGACTGTGGCCATTTTCTCCGATGACAGGGCTTCGGGTACTTTATACTCTGCTGCAAGATGCTGCACAGGAAGAGGCTGCTGCTCAGAGTTTCTGTCAGACGTATTTCTGTGATATTCTTCAGCACATCTTCTCTGTTGTAACAGATGCTTCACACACTGCTGGTAAGATGGTGAGCCAGATGGAAACAAACCTTTCAGACGTCAAAATGTTGCATTCCTGTTCTGAATAGTAACAACATATGGATAATTTTTGGTCTGGTCGGGTTTGACAATGCACACATCAGTGCTTGCATACATGTTCAGCTTGGTAGAAGAGGGAAAAATAAGTACTCCATGAAATCCTGGAAATCCAGTGAACAACCAAATGTTTATTCAGGAGTGTGTTGCTGATCTCCTCAGATCTGCATTTCCTCATCTGCAGGAGTGAGTGTGCTGTAGTTATTTTATACCTATGTTTGGATACTTACATCTTGAAATACTAACGGGTATTCTTACTGTTAGTGCGCAGGTTAAGCTGTTTGTGACAGGAGTCTTCAGTTTAAGCCAGGATATCCCTGCCTTCAGGGAACACCTACGGGATTTCCTGCTCCAAATCAAGGTATCTTTGGCACTGGTCCTTAAAAGAAGTGCAGAACTATTTAGTGTTTAAAAGTAATTGGACAGCTCTTATTTATAGCATGTGATTAAAAAATGAGTTCTGCGTTTTTTTTTTTTGTACAGCCGCTTTGTTGTGACAGCAGAAAACAGCACTTGGATATTTGTTGACCAAAATGATGTAAATTAAAATGTCACCGAGTGGCCCTTTTTCTCATGTGTTTTTTGTATAAGGAATGCTCTGTGAAATATCCTGCCGTTGTTTCAGCTGTTGGTGGGTCATCTTTACGCAGGTTTGCATGATTTGAAAATTAATGCATTTTCAGTGGGGTTTTTATTTCATGCCCATTTTTGTGGCTGAGGGGAAAAGAGGCAAAACATAAACTGTAAAGGACTGTATTGCTAAGCGATACCATTTCCTGCAAGGGTATCCATTTTTAATTTGGGATCATCTATCTAGCCTGCCCTGCAGTCTAGGAGAGAAAGTAATGACTACAACAGTTTGAGAAGCAGAGGATAATAGTGCTGCAATCTATGGATCAGTTAGCAGCTCTTTGGACTTTGACCTTTAGATGACTTTTACTAACTTACATTGTCTGCCATGCAGCAGTGCTTAAAGATGGCTGTGCTGGCATGTTTGATTTACACTGCAGAACCATGATTTTTGAAGCCCTTTGAGATATTTAGACGCAAAGTCCAGTTAAAGCACAGACTTTTTCTCTGCTGCTACAAGATTCAGTGCGACTCGGTCTATGTTCCCATGCACAGGAAGGACAAACAGACTGGCCACAGAGGAAGGGGAGGGTTTAATCCACTCACCACTGTTCTCTTCCAAGCAGGGAGTGGAATTCTGCACGAGGACACTAGGCCAGCTTCAGCTCTCAGCCGATGACTGTGTGCTATAATGCTGTTAGCCAGTGGTTAGCTCGCACTCCAGCTAAAGAAAACTATATGAGTTACGTATTGTTAGCAATAAATTGAAGCTTGATCACTCGTATTGAGTGCTGTCGTGCTTCCCCTCCTGAGAGCAATCGACTCGGGCCCTGAATCCGCGGCAGTGGTGGTTATCTGAAGCCATTGTGTGTTTGCCAGCTTGAATGCTTCTTTCTTTAGAGTACCTGAAATACGGAAATGCAAGCTGATCGTATGGTGTTACCGCTAAGACACAACTTAGCTTGCAATTGCTTCTGAAATATCCTGGTTAATCACATTTGAAATTTGGTATTTCTACAGCAAAAGGGTGCTGAAGTGAAAAGGCTGGAAGCATTGCAGGGAGAAATCAGCAAATGGCAGGATAAGCTCAAGTGATGAGTCTTTAGAAAAAGAGGCAATGTGATTTTTTTCCTATGACCAGTAACTTTCCCAGTTAGAGGTCAGAGTGTGAACTGTTTGAAGAGGATGTCTGCAGAACTGCTGGTTTAGTTTTTCTAAGAGATTTTGGTTTTCTAAGAAAATTCCCCTTGTCCTGCTGTTACCTGCCCTTCCAAGAGTTGACTCCCCTCCTGTTTATAGGCTCCCTTTAGGCACTGAAAGGCTGCAATGAGGTCACCCCGCAGCCTTCTTTTCTCTGGGCTTGAACAAGCCCAGCTCCCTCAGCCTGTCTTGGTAGGGGAGGTGCTCCAGCCCTCTGAGCATCTTTGTGGCCCTCCTCTGGACCCTCTCCAACAGCTCCCTGCCTTTCTTGTACTGGGGGCTCCAGACCTGGACGCGGTACTCGAGATGGGGCCTCACAAGAGGAGAGTAGAGAGGGACAATCACCTCCCTGTCCCTGCTGGCCACCCCTCTCCTGATGGAGCCCAAGATCCCATTTGCTTCCAGAGCTGCAGGAGCACACTGCAGGCTCATGTGAAGTTTTTTGCTCATCGGAACCCCCAGGTCCTTCTCTACAGGGCTGCTCTCAAGGACTGCTCTTTCCAGTCTGTGTAGATGCCTGGGATTCCTCTGGCCCAAGTGCAAAACCTTGCACTTGGCTGTGTTGAACCTCATTATGTTCACTCAGGCCCATGTTTCAAATCTGATGAGGTCCCTCTGGATGGCATCCCTTTCTTCCAGACGTAGAGTTCCCAAGAAATGCAGTACTGGGTGAACAGCTTTACCTGGTGATCATAGTCTCTGATTTCACCTTGCTCAAGTTATTTGGTGAGCGAGACCAGGGAGCTGCACTGGTTGCTGGTGAGCTGGCTTCATGGAAGGTCCTTGGTGCCCTGAGAAGCAGCCTCCAAGTTTGCAGAGGGCTTCTTGTTCTCATCAGAGTCTCCAGCAAGCTCTTCCAAGCTATAACTGAAGAGAAACCGTGCAGGTCAGATCCCGATGAGCTCTCAGCCACCGGTGTCATACAGCATACAGTACTTTCAACTGTAAACCAGAATGCAGTCCCTAGCTATGCCACTCAAGAGATATGCTGATGCCATTCTTCAGCATACAAGTGCATTCCTCAACAAACAAGTGCAGATATCGTGGGAGAGATTTATATTTACATTATCTTCAGAAGGAACAGCAGAATCTTGTGTGAGACAAGATGTATAGCACGACACGTTCTGTCCCAGACCACCACTCTCCCCCCTGGGGTGCACCATAATGTTCATCTTAGCGGAGATATTCTCTGAATCCACTTAGTACTGGCTACTCCACAAAGCTTTGGAGCCAACCATGCCTTTCTGCCAAAGCTGTCTTTTGTTCTTCCTTTAATTCCTGTTTTCCCCTCTCTTTTTTCATCAATTCAATAAACGTCTCCATCAGTGTTGCTTTACCATTAGCTGATGAAGCCAGACAGAATCACTCAGAAAGAATTAAAACACCAATCTTCAGCTTGCAGAACACGTTACCTATAAAAGGTAGGTAAAAATGCCATAAACCTCGAGAAAGAAAATTTACTGCAATTTTTAGGACTTTCTTCTTGTTGATTAATGAGAAAGAAGGCTGGATGAGGCATTTACCATCTCATCTGCTTTAGAAAGATTTTGATTCAACAATGCTCATCAATAGCAGGCGCTATCAAGCTTACTCTAAAACACCTGCAAAGAGAAATGAGTCCCTTTCATATCAATTTTTTAGGCCCCAGGAACATTTTTTCCTCTACCCCAAGGTAATTACAGAGTACAGAAAACAACTCAGTTTGTTGTGACACAAAGAACTCCGTTCAAAACTGACAATATTAGCCCATAAAATAATTATCATTTGGTAATACTGCTCTGTCATTGTTAGTAGATAATTAAACAGAATTAGTTTAATAACTTGAAGGACAGATTAACTTACTTTTCAATATCTAGTCTTCGGAAAGAGGTTCAATAGCTCTACCCACAACCAGCAAGAACTGACAGAGGAAAACACGGGCTATAAATTCTGGGAGAGTGTTAAAACACGGTATCAGGTCAAGACTTGACCAGCAAGCATCAGTCTGACCTTCGATTTCTGAAGAAGCAAGCACTGAATACTCTGAAAATGTTCATCGTCTGCGGCTATCAGACTGCCTTTCCACACAAAGTGATCGGCCTCTCTGAAGAAGATACTGCAGCTTTCCACGTGCAGAGAGCAAACCTGTACGACCTTCAGTTGCTCACATCTGTCCAGTACACGGTTGCTTGGAAACACAGTACACATTCTATGGCTGTCATCACGGCTGCCTCAGGAAAGCACCTTAGGGCCACCACAGCACATCAGCTCCAACCAAAAGCACAGTTTCTCCAACACCCAAAGCCAACAAAAAGCAGCCACCACTTTCACCCATAGCCACTTCAGGGCACCCATTACCACAGCTCACTGCTGAAAAAGCAGGCAGAGCAAACAGACACGTGCACGCTTCAGCCAGAGCAGCAGAGGAAGACGCAATGCACAACAAGCTGACAACACAGTTTCTGCGGCACTCGGTTGCTGCTGCAGCACATTTATTTATACCATACCTTCTACAGTTAAAGTCAGGACTCATGGCAGCGAACTGCACACCAGAGAGACACCAGCTCAAACTAGGAACATTGAAAGAGGCAAAGAAAGGAGAAGGGCTGTGATTATTGGCTTGTTACAGCACAGGGGAGTGTCAAAATACTCTTTCCTGAATATCTTCAAATGAAAACAAACGCACGTGCCAAAAAAATCAACAACAACAACAACAAAAAGAAACCCCCAGAAATAATGCAGTCGGTAATGTAGGTTTGTGGCTGTGAGAACACACCAAACAGGCAGCGGGGCAGCCTGGGCTTCCCTCACACCCATCCCACCCACCAGCATACAGCAGACTGGAGAAACGGCTCCTGCTGGGGAGAGATGCTTTTGGGAACACAGGGCTGAGACACACAGCAAAGTCATTTCTGCATAAGTGATCTCACAGCCATTGTGTTAGGAAGGATTAGTATCTTCTGGTACCTCTCACACCACAGTCAGAAGGAGAGCCCCTTGCAAATATTTAATCACACATGTCTCCTCCTCACCAGAATTGATAACTTCGGGCTACACTTGGGAAAAATAAGAAAGCAGAGTTACATTCTGAAAAGCTGCACAGCAAGGCAGTGGAAGAGGCTGGAAGGAAAAACAGGCTTGTCCCGCTGCTAACTTGGGATTGATTCAAATCAGGGTCCTTCAAGGAGTGCTTTGACTAGAAAACCTTTCAGATCCCATACCCCAAAAGAATCCCCAGCTGCACCAGGAAAGGCACAAGCAATGCAAATACAGAATGCAAATCTTTTGGTTGTCATTTTAAGCACCGCTTTTGTTATTTTTTTCTCTGCCATCTCATGGGCCAATTGCAGCTTTTGCAAATACAGAGAAATCAGTCTTCTTGTCTTTTATACAGCATATAAAAGACATCTAAATACCAGAAAGGCTGTCCAGGAAAGGTTAAGTGTGAAGAGCATTCCGCATCAGCATAGGTCCTGCTCCCAGCCCTTCCCTGTAGGCCATGCATAAGCGCTCTTTATGAAGACCTTCCCATCATACACCAATATTCTGAGTATTTTTTCATGATTTAGCTACGCCACGGTGGCAAAGGGAGGTATAAATGAGGGATGTAGCTAAATACTTAGAAGAAACACATCCTCATGGCCACAGCAAACCCTTTTCCACCATCAACCTCAGTCTGCACTTTGAGGCTGACATTCAGCCCTCAGCTGGGTCAGGAAAATCCAGCTGTGCAAGTATCCCAAGGAAGATATCATCAACGCTTTCCCTCTTCTTGCTCCCCCCAGCCATCTGCTCACGGCCACAAGAATGCTGGGCTGGGTGGACCCCTGGAGCGGCTAGAGGACACTGTGGGATTTGTTTTGCCCTTCCAGTTCTCCTGTTTGCTTTGTGGGAACGAAGAGCTCAGATCTGAATGGTAAGCAAGATGCTCTGCCTGAAGCCAGGACCCTCTCGCCCCAGCAATAACCGCCACACCACCACACCTTCCAACCTACGTTTACATCCAACCAATATGTTCCAGTATTTTTTTGGAAACTTGAAACAAAATCCAACACTTAAGGTTGAAAACAGGCATTTGGGTTGCAACTGCTGCCTGCAAGGTCTGCTTTAGGATTACAGGAGTATTAATTTGCTCACTGTATCATCCATTTCCCTGGAAGTCCTCTGTAAAAATATGAAACAAGCAAGCATCGATAGCGCAGGAGCCCAGGAAGGAATGTTAACCCAACCAAAGAAACCTGTTTGACTAATTTTTAGCCTCCTTTTATCTCTCTGGTCTAAAGATGGCTATGCAAGGACAAGGATGCACTGGGCCAATGAACAAAATCCTGCTCTGCTCTGTTCAGACACTGCCATAAGCACTGCTACACCCTGCACGTGCTCCTCAGTAACCCCAGAATAGAAAGTAAATTTCACAACACAAAACATAGTTTTCATTCACAGCTGTGTTAAAACATAACCATTAGGATGGAATTTTCTCACCTGGTGACATCATTCACCAAAAACTGCTATCATATTTATTGTGTTATAAACTAATAGACACTACATCTCTTCTACCCGCTTTTCAAAGATGCCTTTGCAGGAATGTTTTGTGTTACAGGTATCATTCGGAAGTGGAATCGCGGATCCCAAACCCTAAACCTAATCCATAAACCTAATCCAGTGATGAGTGGGGACAAAAATGTCCAGCAGCATTCCACGTTTCTGGATGTCCTGCTGCCCGGCTACCTCAGGAGCTGCAGAGGTTGTGGTGCTGCAGATAACAGGGCAGAATGCTCTGGAATCCAAGAGAGCACCTCCAACTCCTGCCATTGAATGCAAGGAAGGGGCTGGGTTTGTTTTCTGCGGAAAAAAAAGGGAGATGTCCCCCAGCTGTCAGCAGGCTGCAATCCAAAGCACTGCCAGGACTCAGAAGCAAGGGGCCTGAGGGGCTCTGGCAGCCCCGGACACCGCCTCTCCTATTGGCCGGCCCTTCCCATCGGGCCTTCTCATTGGTTGCGACCGCTGCCTGTTCTACGCAGTCCCTCCCCCTGCCCCTTTTCCTGCTTGAGCTCCCGCGCCGTGTGTGATTGGCCCCGTGCGGCACCCGCCCCTTCGGACTGCGCAGAGCCGATTGGCTGGAGTCGCCGTCACCCAAAGCTCGGGAGGAGCGGCGATTGGACGAGCGATGCGGGAAGTCGAGCGTGCGCAGTGCCGGTGGCCGTGCCCGGCCCGCCATGCCAAGTGAGGGCGAGTCCGGGCGAGGAGAGTGAGCTGTGGTGAGTCGAAGCGGACGGGGTGAGCGTCACGTGAGCGCGGGATGGGGAAGCGCGGCTCCTCAGAGCCTTGCAGGACAGGGTGTGGCTGTGCTCCCCTCCCCCATCCTTCCCACAGACCCTGAGGGCTCTGGACCAAATGCTGCACACGCTGCTGTTTGTCCGCCCCAGCACCAGCATTGGTGAGGAGCTGCACGGCGTCTTGCAGGTGAGCTCTGCCCATGGGGGCTACACACAGTACGGCTGTTCCTCCCCCCCTCCCCTCTCTCACCCCACAAACCTTCCGAGGTGAGCCAGGGGGCTGCGGGGCAGAGCAGCAGCTCCTCTTCCTTCAGAGAGACACTGGGTCCCAAAGAGACCCTTAGGGATCCACAGAGACCCTTAGGGACCCATGGAGACCAATAGAGACCCCACAGAGACTAGATTTATAGATACGTGAGGTCAGGCCATTCCAGTGCCTGAGCACTCCTTCAGAGACCCATAGAGAGACACTGGGACCCATAGAGAGACACTGGGACTCATAAGGACCTATAGGGACCCATAGAGATCCACAGGAACCCATGGAGACCCACAGGGACCCATAGAAAGACCCATAGGGATCCATAGAGACCCATAGCCCCGTAGAAGAAGAAGAAACTCAAGGAGTGGGAAGATGACAATGAGTTCTTCCTGTCCACCTGCACCAGGGACATTGTGCTGGTGAGGAGGGCTCACGGCCGTGGGATTCGTGACTGAGGAGTCTGTGGGAATGGGGGGAACACATCTGACGTTCCTCCCCCCCTCTGTGTTCATTCCCCCCAGCGCTTTGCAAAGCACTTCCACTCGTCGGAGTGCACCGACCTCATCCTCGTGGCACTGCAGGGCATGAGAGACTGCAGCAACTACCACACGCAGGTGGCTGCCAACATGATGGCTGCCCTGATGGGCAATTTCAAGCCTACACCCGATGATGTGAGCAACCGGCAGCTGATTGCTGGGGGGTTGAACCCGTGGTGGGGTCAGACTGGGGTTTGGATTGGGGGCCAGCATTGGGGTTGGGTTGGGTCTTGGGGGTTGGATTGGTTGGGTGCAGGAAGGCCATGTAGGGTTGGGTTGGGTGGAATGCTGGTGGTTAGAGTTGGGTTGGTTGCTGCAGCTGCTGGAGATGGCGCCGCTGAGCCAGGA
Source organism: Callipepla californica brunnescens (assembly GCA_023055505.1). Classification (NCBI taxonomy): domain Eukaryota; kingdom Metazoa; phylum Chordata; class Aves; order Galliformes; family Odontophoridae; genus Callipepla; species Callipepla californica. The sequence continues at coordinate 68,067,026 of JALIRH010000003.1, forward strand.
GACCGAGATCGGCAGCCTTCCTCTGGCCGTGACTTTGGGGGTCCCCGGGGAGCCCCCTTCCCCTTTGCTCTCCCATTTCCCCCCCGCCATCCCCGGGGGAGCAGTTTGGTGCTGAGCACTGCCCGGGTGCTTTCCTCAGGCGACCGTAGCACTGCATCAGATCGTTCAGCGTGTGCAGTACGACCCCCAGGTGCGCCTGTATTTCCCGGAGCTCTTGGTGGCCTTCATCTTCCAGATGGTGTCGTCCAGGGCGCTCCCACCGATGGTTTCCCTTTAGAAAGTGGTTCGGTTGTTGTCTGTCCATCTCCCTCTGTAGAGGAGCTGCTTTCCCGTAAGGACTGCAATGTGCAGTACTCATCCAGGAACTTTGGAAGGGCATTGAAGGAGAGCTGTAGCTGCTGAGTTCTGTCGGTGCTCTTGTTCTCTACTCTTTTTGCATCTCGCTTACCAGAGAATTCTAACAGCAGTGCTGTTCCAGTCCTTCTGACAGTAGCCTGGTGTCCAGGCTTAGCAATAATAGGAAGCTTTCTTGCTGCTGGAGCTTGGCTAATGTACTGGTTAACCCCTGTGGGACACAGGGAGGAGGAACACTGCCTCTCAGGCACTATTGGAGTGAGGCTGGCAGAGGGTAGGTTCCAAGCAATTTTCAGATGAACTGGACTTTTTGTTAACCAGTTTTCTACTAGCTGAGCCTCTGAACAGCTCCAGTGGATAAGCTGAGCAGCTGTTTCCATCTGCAGATGTTCTCAGGGCTGGATTGCTGCTAGCATGGCAGTGAGATTGTAAATGAACAGTTGAATTCTAGTAGCACAGGCAGCCTGTTCCAGTGCTCCATGGCCCTCACTGTGAAGGAGTTCCCAAGCACACCTGTGCACCACTTCCTCTGCTTCAGTTTGTGGCCATTGGTGAATTGGCACAGGTGCATTGCCTTCACCTGTGCTCCCATGGCTGACTCCGTGCTCGCCTCAGGTGATCCATCAGTGGTTCAGGCTGTGATTCAGCAGTTCCCATCCATGGGCTGAGACCAGTGCTTGACAATGGCATGTCTTGTTATCAAGTATTCCTCTGGATTAGTGTGTATTGATCCTGGTTGATAATGATGAAGAACTTAATCTGTGGTCAGAAAAGCCTGGAGAGCAGCTGTTGTGTGGTATAGCTCAAGTCGTGTCACTTCCAGACCTGTTGTTTCCACATTTCTTGAAAATGCAGTTAAAACCTGAAGGAATGTTTTGCTCAGGCCCAGAGTGCAAAAAATGACCGCTTTTGCTAAAGTGATTTATTGTTTAGACTAGTGACTAGGGGAAAAATGACATTTCTGAAACAAAGGCATTCCTTTTAGTTAGCTGATAACTTGAAACAGCAGTAGTCTGTGTTTTTGTCTGTACTGTTGACTGTCTTCTTGAAGAAATGGTACATTCACTAGATTTTTACTTCTTCAAGTTAAATAGCAAGGTACATGCATAGTCATTAAAACATCTGTCCAACCCTTTTGCTTGCCTGCACTGCTTCCAGTGAGGAGGAATTCTCTTGGGTCACATAGAAAAGATAGGGTTAACGTATGCAAGTGACAAGGCTACTTCTGTTTTCTTAGTTTGTGAGCTTTCTGAAGTTAGAAAGTTGGTCATCTCCACATGGGCATTAGGGATATCACTTCTGCAGTGAACGTATTAATGTATAGAACTATTAATCATGAGCTTTTCTTACGTTGTTAAATAATTTAATAAGAACACTTGTCTGCATAATGACAAAAATGTGCATTTGCAGGCACACACACACACGTAGATAGGCTGCAATATCCTCAGCAGTAACAGCATTTTACTTGCCAGTTGGCACCAGCACATATGTTATGTAACGTGGGCTCTGAGTCAACTCAGATAGCGTTGTACTGAACCCTTAAACCCTCATTTTAATGATGTGGCAAGAATTTTGGTTCAGAAACACTCTTTGTTACACCTGGCTTAGTTAAGATATTTCTCCATTTTTCTGCAGGTACAAAGAAGTGTGTTGCTGGCCTAATTATCAAGACATCGTCTGATCCAACATGTGTAGAAGTGAGTGAATTCTTTCAGGGGAGAAAAAGGGAGGTAAATACGACGCATAATCTGACTTGTCTTTTCCATTCTCCAGAAAGAGAAGGTGTATCTTGGGAAACTGAACGTGATTCTTGTTCAGGTAAGCTGGAGTTTATAGATCTTGACATTTGGTTTTGCTGAAGTACCTAACACACGGGTGTTTCACATTTCAGATTCTGAAACAGGAATGGCCAAAGCACTGGCCAGTTTTTATAAGTGATATTGTAGGAGCAAGCAGGACTAGTGAAAGCCTGTGTCAGAACAACACGGTGATCCTTAAACTAGTAAGTGAAGAAGTATTTGTTTTTTCCAGTGGCCACATAACTCAAGTGAAAGCGAAGCGTTTGAAAGACAGGCAAGTATCTCTATTTAATATGTCCCTAACACCCTGTGCTTACTTTATCTGACAGCAAGCACAGAGTTTCTCTTGCTAGGAGGTTTTCAGTAAAAGGATACATCTGATTTTATAGCTGAGACTCAACTGGTTTATTGTGGTTTTTTGTTGTTGTTTTCCCTTGAAAGCAGTACAGTTGGGTGGGAGCAACCTTAGTTTATAGCTATGTAGGGAGTGGGAGGCAAAGGGACAAGGGTGGACTCTTCTCAGTAGAGTGTGGCGACAGGACAAGAGGAAATGGCCACAAACTGAAGCATAGGAAGTTGTGCACAGGTGTGCTTGGGAACTTCACAGTGAGGGTGATGGAGCACTGGCACAGGCTGCCTGTACGCCTGCCTGTGCAACCTGGGCTAGGGAGCTGCTTTGTCAGGGAGTTGGACTAGGTGATCTCTAGAGGTCTCTTCCAACCCCTACCACTCTGTGGTTCTGTGATGTTTCTGCATTACTGCAGCTGCCTCATCTGACGGATGGTCATAGAATCATAGAACGGTCTGGGTTGGAAGGGAGCCTTAAGATCATTTAGTTCCAATCCCCCTGCTGTAGGCAGGGGTAGCTCCCACTCGACCAGGTTGTCGAGAGCCCCGTGCAGCCTGGCCTTGATCGCCTCCAGGGAAGGGGCATCCACAACCTCACTGGGCAACCTGTTGCAGTGTCTCACTGCCCTCACAGTAAAGAATTTCTTCCTAGTGTCTAGTCTAAATGTACCCTCTTCCAGTTGAAAGGCGTTAGCCTCTGATCCTGTTGCTACATGCCCTTACAAAAAGCCCTGCCCCAGCTTTCCTGTAGGCCCGCTTCAGGTATGCCATGAGGTCCCCCTGGAGCTTTCTGTTCTCCTGTCTGAAGAGCCCCAGCTGTCAGCCTGTCCTCGTAGCGAGGTGCTCTGGCCCTCTGGTCATCTTAGCGGCCATCCTCAATGGATCCACTCCAACAGCTCCATGTCCTTCTTGGCTTGGAGGCTCCAGATCTGGATGCAGTATTGCAAGGTGGGGTCTCATGAGAGCAGAGTAGAGGGGCACAATCACCCCACAAGTCCTTTTTCCCCCTTTCCCCCTGTCAGTTCCCTGTGTTCTCCCCCACTACCCTCTCTCTCTGTTCCCAGAGTGTCCCTCTTTGCACCCCATTGAAGCACCCCACAACCCCTCAGCTTCCCCCCTTTACCTGTCCCTTTGTTCCCACACTCTCCTTCCCCCTCACAGAAGGCCAAGTTAGCCCTTCAGCCTCCTCCTTCCCCCCCCGTCCTTTGTAATCTCCAGGGACAGTTTCCCCTCTGGTCCTCCTCCCATTTGAGCACTGCAGTCCCCCCCACCTCCAGTTCCCCTTTCTGATCCCTAGAATCCTCTTCCACCGCCTACTTAAGTGCCGTCCTCATTCCCCATCCTCGCCCCCGTTGTTTCCTGTCCCCTTTTCCCAGTCCCCCATTCTGATCTACAGAGTCCCCTGTCCATCCCCTCTCCCTTTCCTCCCCCCACAAGTCCTGCCATTCTGACCCCATGATCCCCTTTCCTCCCCTGCCTTGAGCCCTACTCCTTCCCCCCCTTCACCTCTCAAACCAGTCTAGCTGTTCTGTCCTCCAGGCTCCCTTCCCCCCATCTCCCTCACACTCCCCGTATTCCCCCGTTGTGATTCTCTCCCTCCTCCTCACTATGTCCCTTCTGTCTAACCCCCTGTTTTCCCTGTCCAGCACCCGTGCTTCCTTTCTGAGATCCTCCAGAATCCCCTGTAATTCCCCCTTTCCGCCTGCCTCCTGGTTCCCATTCTACTCCCCCAGACCCCTTTTCCACTCCATAGATGCCCCCCACAACCTCCAGTTTCCCTGTCACCCCCTCTCTACCAACAGACCCTCGTTTCTCCTTATGGAGAACCCACTCCCCGCTTTCTCCCCCCCCTCACAACCTTCCAGTTTATTCCCAGACCTCCTTTCCTCCCCACACAATCCTCATTTCTCATCTCCCCCCCCTCACAACCCAAGTTACCCCTACTACCCTCTCTCTTATCTCCAGACCCCCTTTCCACCCCATAGAGGCCCCCCACAATGCCTACATTTCCTCCCTTTCACCCCTCTCTCTTCTCCCAGACTCTTCTTCCCCCCCACAGAAGCCCCACTCAGCCCTTCCCTCCTCCGCTCCAGAGTCCCACATCCCTCTTTTCCACCTCCAGATTCACTTTCCACTTACAGAAGTCCCTCTTAGCTTTTTCTCCACCCCACAACTCTCACTATTCACCCCTGCAGCCATGCTGAATGATCTGCACGTGTCCTAGAGGGGTTTTGGGGTATCCAGGAGATCTTCAGGTGTGCCCAGAGCTTCCCCCTCTTCTTTTATTTTTTTTTTTCTTTGCCCCTTGCACCTTTTTCTTTATTTTGGGTTGCAGAAATACCTCTTTTGCTGCCTGTGCTCTTCTCTGTTGATTTACTATTGCAACACAAATTTCATACTCGCGCTTTGTCTCCTTTTTGGGAAACTGAATCCACAAAGTGAACTAAATCAGATGAGAGTCTGTTATTCACAAGCGCTGGGAGCTTTGTCAGGGAAGTTACTTTCTCTACTCCTCCTCTCAAGTACTCTCTCCCTCACTACCTCTTCACATTACCTTGAACTCTGTTTTTTTCTCCCTCTGTATTACTTTACTTAATGAGAGAGAGAGACCTCCTGACGTTTAGCACAAGTTCTTGAAACTTTTCCAGAAAGCAAAGGCACCAGGGAAGAAGAAGCCGCATTAAGAATTGGATTTGAATGTCTGCAGACAGCTTCTGTTTCTTTTCTCCAACAGGGCGCCAGCCTGAAATCCTTCTGTGACCAAAACGAACGCGTTGGACGAAGCGCCAGTTACTGGAAGAAAATTCTGATTGGTTTGGAAGCCCTCCAGAGGAACAAAAGTGTCCCTGAACCGACTGCTCCTCTCTTCAGACATTTCCGTCGTGAGGACATTCAGCTGCAGAGGGATTGATCCAAGATCAGAGTGAGGGGAGTTCCATGTCAGCTTGTGGTTGTGGTTTAACCTGGAAGATGGCTGAGCACGATGGCACTTGGTAGGGAATATCCCTGTGTTTGTTTTTGTTTTTCTTGTTATTGTTGCTTTTGCATTGTATAATCAATGGCTTTGTTCCTGTAAGACTGCTGATGCTGAGATTCGGGAGTGTCAGAATGTGTCTGATTAAAGTTCTCAAAAGAGATTTTTTTTCACCCTTTTTTTGGTTGTGAAACTGTATCTGCTTGGATGACACTGAACTCCCTTTGCACCAACTTTCTTGACAAAGTATTTTCAGGTATCAGAGGAAAATGGGTAATGTCGTTAACCCCCTCCTACCTGATTACTCCGTGGGTGCTGACGTGCACTAGCTGTTCCAAGTATCCGTGAGTATGTTGGGCAGGCCTTGTCTTTTGCTTTGGTTGCAGGTCTTTCAGGTTGCAGCCTATGTAGAAGAGGCACATACAGCATTTGCAGAGTTGGATGCAGTTGAAGGCAGAAGTGCCGATGCTTTGCGTGGGAAGCACGTGGCCCCCTGTTAACTGAATGTTCTGCAAGTTTCAAAGCCAGCTGCAATACTGACCAAGACAAATCTGGATCTGCCTTTGCTGAAGAGGAAGGTCAGTGGGACTGTGACGTGTGTTCAGTGAGAAACGAACGCACTGCCTCCTGACGTGCTGGCTGCCAGCATCCAGGCAAAACTGATCCAAAAGCAGCTCGTGGACAATTTCCTTTAAGCTTGAAGGAGTAGGTGCTCCTAAGAGCACTCAGAGTTACGAGAGAACTGCTTTTCCTAGAGCTGTTCTTTATGTCTAGTCCAAAATGAAGCAAGTGATGAAAACTTTTTGCTGTCAGAATCCTAACGTGCAAAGTCAACCTCGTGTGCTGGTATCCATTGTTTGGGTGGGTTATTACATATATAGTTATGTGGTAATTATATTCTATCTGTTAAATTCCAGAAGAATGAGGGCAGTCTTTTTCTTGTCTCAGCAGCATGGAACTAGAGGATGACTTCCTGGACAGTAAAAGTTTCAGTAACAGCTCCCATGGCAATAGGTTGAGATCAGTTAGTCAAAAGCATGGGTTTCCCACAAGTCCTGTGAAACGAGTCCTCTTCAGAAGGCTGCTGTTTAATGCCTTCTGGAACTTGAAATGCACAAAGCTATATTCAGTAGTACATGTTGCTGCAGACAGCTTTTCGTTTCTTCTCAGGCCTGAATTTTGCTTCTCCACCTCTGTAGATGGCTCCTGGATGGCTCTTCTCCATGCCCCTGTATTGTTGGGTGTAAGGACATCCGTATCATAATCCTTGTGGCAGGATCAAGATGCAGGCTCGTTCCTGATCTCAGATGTGAATTTCAAAGGCAATGGTAGAAGAGGTGATTGGGCTCGGAGGTCGGAAATTGTTACGTTGCAGCATGCTCTGTAACTTGTCTGTCCCAGCATTCTGCAACTTGGACTGTTTTGCTGTGGGCGGAGAGAGAAAACGCGTAGGCTCCAAATCTGTTTCTAACTGCCTGAGAATTAATTCTGGTGAGTAATAAGGGTGTCGTGGGGTAGATGTTGCTGTTGTTCTGAAGTAATTTAATCTTCATGTTGTGTTCAGTTTCTGTCCAAAGCTGAGAAGATGACTGTGCCATCAGGAGATCCACGGTGCTGGTTGAAGAGCTAGCACCAACCAAAGAGCAGAGAGCTCTTGCTGGCTTTCTCAAGCTGCTTTCTCAAGCTGCCTTCAGCATCCTTCTGTTCTAAGAATAAGCCTGGATACGTAGCTGGAGAGGAACGTGGTAAGGAGTGCCCAAGTTGATTTTTGTGTTGCTACTTTTGTGGGGAAAGGGTGTGATACTACTGGAACCAGCAGACGCTGCTGTAGTTTGGACTGATGGGCAGTAATGCTCCTGCCATCTTCCTTCTGGGCAAGGATCACGGGTCTCCCTTCCCACGTCTGTTCTGTGGTACTCTTAATGAAATTCCCGAGGTACTTGTTGTCTGAAAGCAGGAAACCTGTGGCAGACATCCAGGCTGAAGAGCTGTCCCTGGTGTAATAAAGCAGCAGACAGAAATGGGAAGCTGACTTGCTGATGTGTACAGTTCTTCAAACATATGCAGAAGTTTTGTCTGCTTGCTGGGCTTGAAGTCCGAAGGGCTTAACAGACTTCTGTGTGTTTGGAGCATCGCTGAGAACTTTCACTTGTTTCCTGTATTTAAGACAAAGACTACAAAGACTATCAACTAGCTGTTAAGAGACATCACGGAAGGTGATCCAAAAGGGAAAAGAACATTGCAAGGTGTGCCTGAAAGCACCCTCATTCTGAGATGATGACATTGCAGCTTTAAATCTCGAGGACATTTAGGCTGTGAGGTCATCTGAGATAGTGAGCTGAGTGAGTTGGTTTCCTGAGATAGGTGGTTTTAGAAACACTGCTGCTGTGGTCAGAAAAGCAGTTTTATGGTTCTACAGGCAGTTGTAGCATTGGTGATTGAACTGTGAGCATTCTGTGCTCCCTGAATGAGAAGTGTCCGTTTCAAAGAGCCTCTAAACAAAAGCATCCAAGTGTTTTCCTAGCTGGAGACCTTCTGCCATTCTTTTGAATCTGGAGAGCTGAGCTTCACAAGATGCATGGAAGGATGGGGTGAGGGGGAGGGGGATGGAAAAATGTTCCACAGCTGTGAATGTTTGCTGCTTCTGCAGATAGTTTTTGTTCATGATGAGTTTATCAGTTAATAGTTCAAAAACAAAGTGCATTGTTTTAAAAGCCAGCTGTATCTTTTCTTTAGTTAAAACTACAAGCGCAGCGGACTGAGTTTCTTGCGTACGTGCTCGTGGTTTTTCTGACTGTGCCTCAGACCTTAGTGCTTTGTACCTGAATCTGGAGAGGTACTTTAACAGGTGAGGTTTGTTTTTGAGGAGGTGAGTTTGTGTGTGCTAGGAAGGGATGGCATCTGTTGAGCTCTCAGAAACAGAAGCAGATGTCACAGGGTGCTAGGAGTAGAGGCAGCTGCAGACTGACGTGTTCATCGTTGCATGGAAGTTCTCTGATAGCGGTAGAAAACCAAGCCTTACAAACGTGCAGTTCCTGCACCACTCTTTGAAATGATGGAGGTATGTGAAAAGTTCTAGCCTTCCTTGAAGATGTTCTGGGTATCATGAGGTTAATTTATGCTGTAGGTACCAAAAGTGATCTCCATATTAAGCTGCCTCATCATCAGTTTTCTGCTGATTTTGGTTCTTTGCAGTAGGCATCCCAGGTGAGACTGAATTGGGGTGTGAACGTGCTCCTACTTTGGTAAAGCAACCAGCTCCTGGGGAGGTGGGTGCAGGACGAACTCTGCAGGCTCCTTCTCCATCTGCTGGGGGCATCAGCAGCAGTGCTTGAGTTGAGAGCCCGGAAGACTCTGAGATGGAAGTTAACATTCAAAACATGAAAGTATGAGCAGTGTCTTTACAGAAGTGTTAGTGTCGCTCAATACGTAGAATGATTCTCACACCTCTAAGGCGTGACCGTCTTCACACTGTGAGGAATAAAACATGCAGCAGAGGAAATGCACTGACTGCTCTGGCTGCACCTCAGGTCTTTTCTGACACTTTCCTAAGTGACAACAGCTGTGGTGAGTAAAATTCCTGCTGCCGTGTACGTAAGAGTTAACGGATTTCAGAGAGATTTCAAAGCCAAACAGTTATCATTTGTGGAGTAAGGGTAGCAGCCCTAGGGCAGCTGCTAGAGTAGCAAGGGTAACAGTCCTGCCCGCTGAGCCGCCTTCGTGGTGGTGTGACCGCTGGGGACAACACGGAGTTCCTCAGGGATGGGCAAGAGACGGGGACTGGGATTGAGGCCTCGTCAGTAAGAAGGCAGTTTCACTCACCTCCCTGTCAGCTAAAAAGCGAGAATTTCTTCCTGTGCCTCCTGAGCCAGCTCTAATCACTAAGCTGATGCTTTGCACCTACACTATGGCTTTTAGTATTTAGCTTGGCGTTTGCTGACGAGCTGTCTGTAAGCCTGGTAATTCAAAAAGCAGAGGAAAAACATATTCTCTTTTTATTCTTAGGGAGTGAAATGCAGCATCTGCATGTATCAGCAGGACCAGAGGCAAGGAGTGGGGGAGTGAAGTTGGGGTGCTCCACTGGTGCTGCCGACATCCGCTTCAGAAGTACTGTACATCTGAAATGTTCCTGTCGTGTTGTTTTTGCCTTCAGAAGTTGTTGAAAGGATTCCTTACTGCGAAGCTGTAATTTGGAATCAAAGAATACGAACTTGCTCAGAGGTAATAAATGTTACGTACATTGTTCTGTCCTTTAAAGCGTAATAGAAAAGCTAAATGGGACAGAGTGCAGAAATCAAGATGGTTTTCGTGCCGTTTTAAGGTAGTGTTAAATAGGAGAATTTGGTGCCGTTTAAATCTTTCTAAAACGCTGCCTCACAAGATGGTGAGCTGTGTGGTGCTGGCTGACACACCTCCTGTTGCACTGTGTTACGTCCTGCTTAGAGTTTCTGTGAACCGCTGCTCTTTTTAACAAGCGCCAGTACTCGCAGGCAAATATCTGTACGTGTGAAAATGATATTGTTACTTGCTTGATGGTCTGGATGGAGTACCTAGAACTGAACTGTACATCCTGTAGGACAGATTAAGTTCCCACGTTAGCAATGGGATGTGGGGGAACTTGTTTTACTGAGGATATATATATATGTTTTTTTTCTTGGCTTTTTTTTTTTTTTTTTTTTTTTTGGTGGTGGTCTGTAGATACGTATCTTCTTATCTGAGTGTCTGTGAGAGAGATCCTAGAGCACACAGGTTTCTGGGACAGATTTATGAGGCTCAGGATAACACAGAAAAAGCTGTTGGGTGTTCCAAGGTAAGTGCTTCGCTCAGCTCGCTGACGTCCCGCTTTCTTGCTTTGTGAATTGACCTGAGCTTTGTGCTACCTGCTCTTCTCTTCTTCTTGCCGCTGCCCTTTGGACTGAGGATCTGTGAGCCCTGTAGAATCCTGCAGCAGGGATGATGATGACAGCAGTAATGTAGCTGCTGCTGGAAGATCAGATGGAGAGTGGTGTTTTTCAGTTGCATTGTTTGTTTTGTGTTAGTGGTGGGCTCGTTTGTTTGTTTCCTCAGAGGTACAGGGAACAGGCAAACACAGCTCTGATTAGGCAGGCCTAGAAATGTGAAGTTCACAGTCAGCATTTCATTATTCAGGCCTTGGGGAGAGAGAGGATGTGCACGAAAGTCTTGTTGCCAGCACGGTTGAGTTCTGTCACTCTTTGTGACTTAGTTCTATTTTTCACAGGTCTCCACATGAAGTTAAAGTGGAGATGCTGGTAGTGCAGCTGCCTGAGCAGAGCAGCAGGCAGTGGTAGAGGCAGAGGAGCTGGTTTTGGTGTTATTTCTCTCACCCTGTGTCATGGTTTTATGATTTTTGTTATCGGTGTTCCACATCATAACGTCACGTAGTGTGCTGGGAGAGAAAGAGTTGACGCTGCAGTCCGTGGATGGCCGATAGTTCGGGTTGGAGCTGTCTCTGAAGAGCAGAACTACGTACCCCAGAGGGCTTGGCGTTACTTTGCGTTTTTACTTTCTGCTCAGAGGGAATGAAAGAACTGTTGGCAAGTCACGAGATCGCTCTCTTTTCCCTTCCGGCTCATCCCAGCAGCAGGTGCTCCCTCGCCATCTGGCCTTCAGTGTCAGTGTGAGGCCTTTGGTTTTTGGACACACTCTCTAATTTTACTTATTAGCCTCAGTTCTGATTCTATTGTACTGTGTTATTTTGCATTCCCATATCTTACGTAGTAAATCAGCTTTTCTCCTCAGATCGTTGCCGCAGTTTTGTTTTTCGGCCCATCTCCCTTTTCCCTTTCCCCCTTTGCCTGTGGGTCCCCTCACCCCCGTGGTCACAGAACCGGGCCGAACCAGCCCGTAAACCATTGCCGCACTGTTCTGAATTCCAGCAGTTGTCTGGGTGCTATAAAGTAACAGCAGCCTTTCCAAAGGGAGGCTTTCCTTAAAGTAGTCAGGAAGTATTTACTGATGGTTCTAGTTTGATACTGCTGGGTCTGTTTAATGGGGGTCACGTTTTCTTTCCTGTTGTGTATGGGTGGCGAGATCAAGTTACTGGTAACCTTTTATTCTCCTGTGCGTGCATGGGGAAAACTAGCGTTCCGTGGAGCTGAATCCAATGCAGAAAGATCTTGTACTGAAGACAGGGGCAACGGAATGCACGTCCTGAGAGGCCTGTGTTTTGGGTTTTTGTGTGATGTTTGGCATTTTCTTGGTTGGTTATTTTTTATTCTTCTTTTAGACAATCTGTTCTGTATCAAGGCTTACCATGTTCGATCCAAATGGTTTGACAGTCTTAACTTAGCATCTTCACGATGCAAACAATGAGATGTTGTGGGTTTTTTTCTCACTTCTGAGATTGTCATCGAACTCTGTAACACACGGCAGCCTTTCAGAGTAGTTTCAGTCACGTAGCCTGTGTAGTGGACATGAGAAAGCTGTCAGGTAATGTAGTTGCTGAGAAGGCTGACGTGGAAAATGAAATCTTAACGTGTCATCTTCATATTCAACAGGAGCAGCTACCGGAGCATAAAGGTGGAGATGGGAGGGATCAGCTCTTGGATGTGATTCCAACAGAGCTCCGTGCGAGACCCGACGATACCGACCTTAACATCAGGCTGGTTGCTCTCTGCCGTTCAAGTAATAAATTAAGAGATGCTGTGCTCCATTGTCAGGAGGCAGAGAAGACAAGAGCTGTAGAGCCAAGCTTGGAATGGTGTTCCTGTGTCATACAGACATTGGAGGTATTCAGTCCGATTTCGATCTTGTAGTAATCTTCCGTGTCCTTGAAACAAGTGTTAGTCTCGTAGCAGTGTCACACTGACAGCTGTTTCTCAAGTGGTTGAACTCCTTCAAGTGTGACGTGTGCTGAAACCAGTGATTTAATTGGGGTTTTCTTCTTCAGCCTTACGGAGTTGTTTAGTCTGTAGCTTGAGTACTAAGTTAGGTCCAGCAGCTCCATCAGGGAGGGAATTGTTCAGGCGAACAGTTCCTGGAACTTTGCTGCTGAGGTGTACGTTAATGTCTTAGCTGGGAAACTGGGTGATGTGGCAGTGTGTTCAGGAGAAGCTCCTGTCTTTGCAGAAGGGTGGTGGTTCCTTGTCTTCTGACAAACTTTCTTCTTCAGGAATACCTTGAAGCAGTGCAAGACGTGGAGTCTGATCAAAAGAATTGGAGAGCTGTCAAGAAAGATCACCTGCTCTCCTGTTGTAGCTGTGTTAAACTGATGCTCGCTTCTGGAGATGTTGGAGAATGCAGTGAGGCACTTGAAAGGTATTGTTTGAACATTCTGTATTTGAAAGAAAAACAAAACAGAAACTGTTTTCTGGTCTCAGAACATCTAGCAGTGACTGAGTAACCATTTTGTGGACAGGAGAGGAGCTCCTCTGTACTAACCGCAGAGAGAAGTTTGTCCTAGGCTTGATCCCCGAGCCGTGTGTCTGAGCTACAAGCCTCAGAGAAGGCTCTGTGATGCTCTGTGCCAGTTCTCTTCTTTCTCTTCAGTGTGAGAATGTTGTTCTTTACTTGAGCTAATTAAGGTTCCACAGGCATTTGTGGGTCAGCTTTGTTCAGGTCAAGTGAATACAACCCATACTGAAATAACAAAGTATTTTAGGTGCTCAGTAGTGTAAATGGGAGGCGGGAAGCTACCTGCATTCTCCTTGAGGGGAGAACTGATAGGGCCAGCAAATCCCGCTGACTTCAGCTTCCAGTTGTCTGTTCCACAGCTGGAATAGTGCAAAAGCATGTTTGCAGCCAATTAATTGAAGATCTGTGAGGATCCTTCCTTTTCGTTCCAATATAGCAGTGGGTCTCGTTACCGAATACGATCTGGAAGGGAGAGATCTTGAGGACTCCCGTTTGCTGACTGGCATCCTGGTGAGTGTTTCTGGCCTAATCGTTTCTATCGGTGCTTGGAGCTTTCTTCTGTAGCCTTATTTTGTCCGTGTAATTCTAGGTGCTACCATGTTATTTCTTTTGAGCTCTTAGCTGTTTTCACTGAATTTTGTAAGAAGGGGGTTGGTAGCTGTTGGGTGTTGTAGTTTACAGAAAAGCACAGTGTTGTAGGAGGAGAATGAGCCGTTGGCAAGGTTGTCGGGAGAGAAAATGCATGCTGTCATCCTTCTGCTTCTTGCGGCTGTCACTGATAGTACTGTTGAGAAAACTAGTCCACAGAAGTTCTTATTGGTAAGAAGAGAAGGAGACCTCATTCATCAGGAACAGTGGAAGTAATACTGGGGATGGGGGGAAAAAAGGAGTTTGAAAGGTGAGAACGACTCTGCAAGTTTTGCCAGGTCCCCTCTGTGGCTTACTGACGTTTAGAAAGTGCTTTTGGAACAATGAGTCCTGGCACTGGGATGTATTTATTTGCCCATGTCTTTTTTTCTGCTTACACTGACAGGGAATTGACGACTATTACGACGATAGGGATCTCAAGGCGGCAGGTACAAGCAAAGGCCTTGCAGGAAAGGACTGCTCTAATTAATCTTCAAGAAGATTGTCTCTGAAAAACAAACAATAACCTTTCCCTAAATATTGCTGTCTCTCAGCTGTTCTCACACTAGGTTGATCGGAATCTTCCAGGTATGCCAATAGAAGTGATCATGGAAGCTATTCAGCTGGCTACAGGTACGTGCGTGCATTTGCATCTGTTTAATTAAATTACAAGCTGCACGTTCAGCGAGCTCAGACGTTGCTGCTCGTTTGCTGGCCGCTCGTCCCATCCTGCAGGGGTCCCACCCCGCCCGGGTCCCACCCGGACCCCTCCCCCCCCCGTGCAGCACCCGGCGGTGGCACAGCCCTCGGAACCGGCGGCTCTGTGACGTCGGCGCTGACGGCAAAGGGGCACACTGCGGCCGCAGTCGATGGCGGTGAAGCCAGGCGCGATGGGCTGCTGCTGTTCTCCGGCAGTGATGGTGCTGCTGCTCCTCCTCATGCCGCTGGCCGTGTGCCGGCCCGCGCCCAGCTCCTCGAGTGTCTGCGAGTGAGTGGCCCCCAGACAGCGGCTCACGTGCAGCGTGAGCGGGGCGAGGGAGCAGCCGGCAGCGGCACTCACCGTCTTTCTCATTGCAGCACTTGCGGGCTCCGGCCCATGGTCTCTCGTTCTGGGGGAAATCGCATTGTGGGCGGCACGGATGCCCCGCGTGGGGGCTGGCCCTGGATCGTCAGCTTGCAGAGCCACTGGTTTGCGGGCTTGAAACACATTTGCGGAGGGTCCCTCATCAGCTCGCAGTGGGTCCTCACGGCAGCGCACTGCTTTGACCACGCGAGGTAAGGGCTGTCCCTTTCCTTGCAGTCCAGCCAGCGTGCGGGTGCTCCTGGGTGCACCCCTCCTGGGTGCTGCAGGACACGGCCGTGTTCCCGCTGACCCCTTTCTCCATCCTTCCTCCAGTCCCGACACACCGTGGCACGTGGTGATCGGTGCCAACGATTTGACTCGCCCGGGCCCCGGAGCTGTAGAGCGCAACGTGAAGCGGGTCATTGCGCACGAGTATTACGACAGGGACACCATGGCCAATGACATCGCCTTACTGGAACTGGACGCACCTGTCTACTGCAGCTCCTACATTCAGCTCGCCTGCATGCCCAACACCTCACTGAACGTGGCAGAGCTCTCAGAGTGCTACATCAGTGGCTGGGGACACGTGGGTCTGAGATGTGAGTATCCGAAACGTGCAACTAAAGCTTGGCGTGCTGCTGAGGCAGGGGGCAGGCATCCTTGATGGCGGCACTGGAACCCAGGGTGACACGCACCATGGGGATGTGTCCGCAGAGAGGGATGGGCCTGACCCATTTCCCAAAGCAGGGAAGTGTCGGTACGTCTCAGGACACAAAGCCAAGACCTAGGGGAGGGGGTTCACCCCCTAACAGGATGAGAACCGGCAAGGAGTTGACGCTGCCAATTCTGCTCTTGCCCGCAGCCCAAGAGGAACCTGCCAGACCGTACCACATCCTGCAGGAGGCCAGGGTCCGGCTCATTGACCTCCGACTCTGCAACAGCACGCACTGATACGCCGGGGCCATCCATTCCCACAACATGTGTGCTGGTTATCCGCAGGGCGGCATCGACACCTGCCAGGTAGGAGCTGCACGCCGACACGCAGCCGTGCTGTGCCTGCAAGCCGCCCTCCCAGCGCCGGGTGCCCACCAGCTCTGGAGCTCACCCCCCTTTCCCATCTGCAGCTCCTCCCCCTGGCTCCCCATGCCTCACGTGCCTGGGACTCTGCCTGGAGCATCCCCCCCCGGGTGCTCTTGGTGCCGTGGAGGTCCAGAGCCAGTCCTGGGACACACCTCTCACCTCAGGCCAGATCATTGCACAGAGATGAGGGAGGGAGAGCAACTTTCCGTGCCTGCAGCCCCCTCCCAAAAGCTTTTTTAGGCTCTAGCACCAAGCGGAGCTTTTCTGTGCGGTGAATGTGGCTCTAGGGAGTGTTGTGAGAAAGCCAGCTCTGCGGCTGATGTGGTGCCCAGTAACACTTTGGCCTTCTCTCCTCCTCTGCAGGGCGACAGCGGTGGTCCTCTGGTGTGCAGGGATAAAAGAGCCGACTTCTTCTGGCTCGTTGGCGTGACCAGCTGGGGGAGGGGCTGCGGGAGAATGCAGCAGCCTGGAGTCTATGCCTCCACTCAGCACTTCCGGCACTGGATCCTGGTGCAGATGGGACTGCTGTCAGCAGAAGTGCCCACTACAGCACCACCTCCAGCGTACACATCAACCCCGTACCACAGGCCAACGCAGTCCAGCCCGTTTACCGCGTGTGCTTTTCCAGCCCAGAAAGTCTGGGATTTCATCAGTCGGCTCCAGGAACTGCTGCACTGGTTTAGAGGAAACCAGGCTGGAACAGCCACGTGAGCCACGGCAGGCTGCGGTGCAGCACGACCCCTTTCTCCCCTGTTAATACTTAGGTGCCATCTGTCCTGTCTTCTTTTGGTTTCACTCCAATGTTGATGTTTACTTTGTTGAAGAAATAAAGTTTTTCATTTTCACAGTAATCCGTGTCCCTGTTGAGTTCAGTGTCCTCTGCCGGGCAAAGACTTCCATACCTGGTGCCTGCAACAGGAGGAATAAGGGATAAGGGAGGACTGATATCAAATGGAAGGAAGGAGAAGTGCACCCAAGAAAAAAAACTTGGGATTTGTCATGGTTTTCTGATTTTTGGTACTGGTATTCCACATCATAACATCATGTAGTCCATTCAGAGTTGTAGAGTTAATACTCCAGCCCCATGGATCTCTGGTAATTCCAGGTATACCTGTCTCAAAAGAGAAGAACTCCATTCCCCAGAGGACTTTGCGATGCTTTGTATTTTACGTGTTTTCCGCTCAGAGGGAACAGATAAAATCTCTCTGCGGTCACGGGACGCTCTCTTTCCTTCGGGATCGACGCAGCAGTGGGTGCTCGCTGCCGTCTCGCCTTCTGCGTTAGCGTAAGGCCTTCGGTTTATCGGACACTCTCTCTTGCTTGTTTTATTTGATTTATTAGCTTCAATTCCAATTATATTGTATTCTATTGTGTTATTTTGCTTTCTGATATCTTATTTAGTAAATTAGCTTTCCTCCTCAGATCGTTGCCGCTGTTTTGTTTTTGGGCCCATCTCCCTTTTCCCTTTTTTCCCTTCCCCTTTCCTGGGGCATGGGTCCGTGGCTCCCCCACACCAATCGTCACGGAACCGGGCCGATCCAGCCCGGTAAACCGCTGACATTTTTGGTGCCCCACGTGGGGCTCGACGAGCTGCCTTAGCCGGGCAGAGACATACTTCTAGTGTGAATCTCTGTCTCTTGCTAGCAAGCTTATCTGTACTGCAGGTGCTGTACGGCATAACACGGCCTTGAAGCCTGGGCGTACTGCCAGTTGTTCTGGGATATTTGTAGACTTTTTTGGGTGCTGCCAGCTTGTTTTAGTAAAGAAGAAAAAAAAAATGCTCTTGCTTTTTAAACTGCTCTTAAAGGGGCTGCATTTCATGGTTTTTTCCCTTGTAATGCTCAGAATATACTGGGACTTAGCTAAGTTTGCCAGTCTGATCCATGGAGCTTGGTCTCTATATGATAAACTAAAAACACTGCTGGAAATACCTACCTGGCTTTTGTATGCGATGTGGCATTCAGTTCCGGAGGGAGCAACTCCAGATGGAGTTGTTAACTCTATGATTTTTAAACTGGCTCTTGGCCTCTCCTTTGAATTTGTTAGGCGTTTTCTGAATGCTCATCCAATGCTCGCAATGATTCTGGTGTCAGTCTCCCTGAATGTACTCTTAATCAGTATCGGTATTTATAATATTTTGAGAAAGCCTTCCCCAGAGCCAGAGAACAGTGACTGGCAGGGAGTTTGGAGGGACTTAGGAGAGACTTGAGAGAAGTGGTCATCACCGCTGTCATGGGACTTTTCTCCTGAACACCTGCAAGATGCTGAGAATTTAAGCAGGTATTTGAGACGGGGATGTTGCGGCTCAGACAAAGTAACTTTTCCACACTCCCTTTCCTTCCCATTCCCCTTCCCATTCCCCTTCCCCTTCCCCTTTTCCCCTTTTCCCCTTCCCCTTCCCCTTCCCCTTCCCTTCCCTTCCCTCCCCTGTCCCCTTCCCCTTCCGCTCCCCTCCCCTCCCCTCCCCTCCACACAAGCCAGTAGAAATTGCTTTGCTTCAGCACCTATGTCATCCCTTTTTCTCTGGATCTTGTGGAGCAAACCCATGATGCAGGATGATTTCAGAGACCAGGAGCCCAGCCGCCAAGAGGAGCAGCAGCCCTGGGATTCCTGGCTGATGCTCCACTCTGCCTGCTGGGCTCCCACTGTGCCCGTTGAGCTGGGGCTGTTGCTGTGCTGGGGCCATGGTGATGGGCAGGGGCATGACGTGGTCTTTTGTGTGCAGCTCTCTTTCCACTTCCATGCTGCCCTACTGTATCTCTACGCTCCTTGTAGCCCTTGGCTCTCATGTGATTTCACAGCTGTCCTCATGTATCTACAGTGGCATCCCTGTGGCTGCAGAGAGAAGCAGGCAATATGCACCAGTGTCCCAGGCGGAGCTGTAAGTGACTGGGTGCTGGACCAAGAGCTTCCTTCTTGGTGGCCCTTACCATAGACACGTGAAATCATGGAACCTCTTGAGATGGAAGGGACCTTAAAGATTCCTTCCTACTGGCTGCCGTGCTCAGGTTGCCACCCACTAGATCAGGTTGCTCAGTGCCTTACCCAACCTGACCTTGAGTACCTTCAGGGCTACGTGCGCACCCTGCCCAGCTCTTTGTCCATCAGGGCTCCCAAGTCCTTTTCCCCAGAGCTTCTCTTGGAGCTCTTCTCCCAGTCTGTACACATATCTGGGATAACCCCAAGCCGTGTCCACTGCCATTGTCAACTGTTTACGGGCTGGTTTGGCCTGTTTCTGTGACAGTTGGCGCAAGGGACACACGGACCCATACCCCAGGAAAGGGAAAGGGGGAGAGGGAAAAGGGAGATGGGCCTAGAAACAAAACAGCGGCAACGATCTGAGAAGGAAATGTAATTAACTAAATAAGATATTAGAAAGCAAAATAACACAGTATAATACAGTGTAATTAGAATAAAATCTAGTAATTCAAACCAAATGTGTGAATGTCCAATTAACCAAAGCCCTTACAGCAAATGCTGAAGGCGAGGTGGCATTGAGCAGCCACTTCTGGGCCAATCAGAAAAGGAAAGAGCAGAGCATCTTGCAGGAGGAACCTTGTGACCTTCAATCCCATACTTGTTATGAGTTGCTAGAAGGCCACCCTTACACAGTTCCAACACAAACTGTCCTTTTGAACCAACCCAATTTTCTGTGTCTGCTGTCTCTCCCTCCTTCATCCATCCATCCCTCCATCCATCCCTCCATCCCTCCATCCATCCCTCCATCCATCCATCCATCCATCCATCCATCCATCCATCCATCCATCCATCCATTTATACAGTTCTAGGTGGTGCTTCTTGGGCAGCATCTTCCCAGAACTGGCAGAACTTCTCCAGCTGCTGCTGTGCAGATGTTATCCCATCATTCTTGATGTCTCTTGGGACTTAGCCAGCTGAATCCTGTTCTCTGCAAGGCCTCTGCTCTTGAGGATGTGTGAGCCCCATCATGATGAAACCAATCAACTTGACAACAATCACAGTTACCAAGGCAGTCTACTGGAGGGGTTGATCAAATTGGCTTCCTCCCAGCGTGCATCATCCAATATTTCAGCTATGAAAGGTTGTCCTCTTGCTCCAGCAAGTGACACCAGTAAAACATCCCCCAAACCCACAGTGCTGGGATGGGAGCTTGCTGGTCCTAAGCTTCATTTATGCTACTCTGGACCAGAAGTCGTGCAGCAGTTTATGGAATGCTACTGGACAAACTGGGCCATGGGCTCTTTGTGAATCCATAACTGTGATTGTTTATTGATTGAGTACAACCAAAAAAGACTTGGAGTGCCAAGTTGGGCGGCACTCGGAGCGCTGCCCTGTAACGCGCTGCAGCCGCTGCCTTCTGCTGCTCCTCCCATCAGTCACTCAGCCACAGATTCTGCATCGCCTCCACCAGGCTGTTCATTTCGGACTAGAAAGAAATAAAGCAAATGTAGAAATAGGACAGAAACAATCTCAGGAGAGATCCCCCAACCTGTACTGGTGCACATTCTTATCCCCTCATCAAGGTCACAGAGGAAGATGTGGAACAGGACCGGACCCAGCACCCAGCTGGGTGCTTTTCTATTACATCACTTCCCTTGGGGTTTTACCATCTCTTGTGTGCACTGAGGACAAGAGAGCATATGCCTGTGTTCACCCAGGACTCACCTCCGCACGTATAGCAGCAGCTCTCTGAGACGCCTTTCTCATTTCTGCTCTCCACTCTCGTCTCCTTTGTCTCTGTTCTCTTCTCCTTGCTAAAGAGTGAGAAAAAAACAGATGAATTCATGTTGTCAACATCAAAACTGCAGGAACGTGGGTACCATCCAAACAGATGGCAGAAACAAGACAAAGGAAATTGGACTAGGAAGCCTTTCAGTGAACGACGTTCCCAGGGGGACGTGCAGAAGACCGTCTTGTAGTGAATGGAACAAGATGGGTTACGCATTCTGGCACGCCCTTGCCTTTGGACTCTGTAGCCTTCAGTTCATTTCCCCTCTCCAGAGAAGGAAAAGCAAACCCTAAGCAATCTCAGAGTGCACACCAAGGGCAGCAGCTGAGCAGGGCGGGTTCCACAGCACTTTCTCACCTCTTTTCTGGGAGATCCATTCTGGGGCAGGCCCAGGGTGTGCTGCTGGAACCGGAACGCTCTCTCCACTTCGTCGCATCTCCCCGCTGTGCTCACCCCTCACTCTCTTATGGGCAGGGAGCCGATCTTCCATTTGATTCTCTTCCTCCAAGCCCTTGCGCTTTCTTCCAGCCAGGGTCTTGGAGAGAGAGTGGGGGTTCACTGCAGGGGAGGGTCTTCCCCCTGGGCTGGGACCTGCTCTGGATGGAAGCCCTCCTGTCTGTACGTGGGCTCTGAATTCTGTTCTTCTATGATCTTTCTTAGAACAGACTTCATTAACATGGCTCTTTCCTCTTCTCTCAGCGACTCTCCCTGTCATCATCAAGAAAAGAGAAACAACAAGGTTGAAAGAGAGTCCAGCACTGCAAAAGCAAAAGGCCTGCACAGTGGGCCACAGGACTCAGAAATCCCATCTGGAGCGTTCACGGCCGTGGATCTTAGGATCTTGGGTGAACTGTGGGTTCACTTTTGAAATCAGGACAGGAAAGGGAACTGTAAAGCTCAGGGGTTCAGACCCCAAGCAACATGCAACAACAACAGTTCCAGCAAGGAACAGACAGAAAACCCAACTAGAAAGACAGAGCACCAAACCCAGATGCCTGTTGTGTATCTGTACCTCTCTTGGGGGCCGTGCCACACTCCATGGTCCTCCCCTGCCTTTCCGCAAAGCTGCGCTTCCAAGGAAGGCCACTGACATCAGCCTCTGACAGAAAGGAAACAAGAATTCATTGAAGAGCATGTCTTGGGAGGATGATGTTAGCACAGCCAACCTCAAACTTCTCATCTTCAAGCCTAGCTTCTTCCATTGGCCATTGCACTGCTCCAGCCCTGCTCCATTTCTGCAGTCAGCACAGATGTACAGTGTCCTTTCCTCTCTCCTCCATCACACGCACCCCTTCATGCAGCCCTTCATGTACCCACACCACGGCTCCCAGGAGGCTCTTACCTGCAGGGGCTTTCCGTTTCCCCCCATGCCCGGCACTGTGCCATGGACGCGCAGGCTCCATCCCTACAACAACAGATGGCGTGTTGATTTCACAGCCAGCAGCAGCCAGCAGCAGCCGGACAGAGGGGTGCCGCTGGAGCTGGGAACTCCTCCCCAGCCCAGCTTTTCTTCTGAGACACCTCGCGGCGACCACCCAGCACCAAGCCCAGCTCACCTGTTCGGCCTGCTCAGCCTAAGCTGTGCCCAGCTCACGCACACGCCGCAGCGCTGCTTCTGATGGGCTGTCCTGGAGTGATCTCTTTTAAGAATGCCCAGAGCTCAATCTCGGTGTGCAGCACGCTCACCAGACCACCAGCTCTGCTCACCTCCTGTGCAGCAAATGCTCCCACCCCGGCAACGACTGTGACCTCAGTGAGTTCTCCCATCGCTTCTGTGCCCTCATCTTAAGCAAAGGGCGTGGTCACCTCTCGGTTCCAAATTCTAGGAAACCAACACCAGAGTCACCCAATGGGGATATCTGAAGTCAAATAACAGAGAAATTCAGATGAGTCTTGTGCAGCCAGCTCGGGTCATCCTCTCGCTCAGGCACTGCACGATGGGACCAGGAGACATTGTCCCCAGGCTGCCTCCAGCTTGGAGGCTGGAAGGGTTTGGGCTTCCAAGCAATCAGCAAGCATTTGGAGGAGCCACTGCGGGTCCCTACTGGTTCCTACTGGTCCATACTGATCCAGACATGTGTGGGAGAAGGTGGTGGAGAAACGTGTACTGTTGAGTCCTACCGGTTCTCACGGGGTTGTAGTGGTTCATACTGCCATGTACTGGTTCCTATGGGTCTCTATTGACCAGTGTGGGTCCATACTGTTCCCTAATGCTCTGTTCTGTTTCTCAGTGGTCCGTACTGGGGTGCTAAGCAAGGAAACCATCTCCGAGGGAGATTTCTGAGTTTCATGGGAAAGCGCTCTGCATAACTGAGCGTGTACATTGTTTCCTTTGGAGTGCCTGGTCTAAATCTATCCCCCTGGTTTTATCAGCACAAGGAGCTGGGATGGGACAGAGCCAGGACAGGTTCCTGCACTGAAAGAGATGAATTGGGATTTGCGTTTCTCTGCTTAGAGAATGTTACCTGTAAAGCTGTAATGCAGAGTGACGCTCTCCATGTTTGCTTTTAGCATCTCTGTGTGCTGGGTCCACAGCTGAAAGCTGTGGTGTTTGAGAGTACAGCCTGCACTTTGTGCTGAGGCACGATGACTTGGTCACATCTTCAAAATACGGTTGGGATTTGTGTTGCCTTTGGATTTTCTTTCCTTTATAACTGCATAAATGTTTCTTCAAGTTTTTTTTTTTCTTTAACAGTCATCTTGTTTCCTGTCAGTGTCATGGAAAAAGAGATCTGCACCTTGTTTCTTACCCTGGTGTGCAACCACAGAGAAGGAAACCTGTGCAGAGGAGGCAGCACGTGGTGTGTGCATGTTTAAAAACAAGAACAAAGCAATGAACAGGGATGTGTTTGAGAAGCTGTCCTTGCTAGCTGGCTGTGAAGATGCGGTAACAACTGGGGGAAACAAGTAACAAGGGGAAAGGATACTGAAACGTGCAGTGGGTAACAAAAGTTGCTCTCCAGCAGCAGAACCACACGGTCTGCAACTCCTGAGGGAAGAAAGAGCTGTAGGGACAAGGAGGTAATCCTTGGTACTACTTTGGGAAGGCAAAGAAAACAGCGTGGGGAGGGAAAAGATGAAAGCCACGGAGTGCTGGTAGTGTGCTGGGTTTGGTTTGGCCGTGTGGCAGTGATCCAGGTGATCCCGGGCTCCTGGGGCTCCCTCCACCGAGGTGCTGCAGCATCAACCCATGCTGCTCTTCAGCTCTGGCAGCTGTGGGACCTCGAAGAGTAAACGCTAGAGTTGGACTAGATGATCTCTAGAGGTACGTTCCATCCCCTACAGTTCTGTGATTCTGTGATTTTTGGGTGGATGTGCGGGTAGGTCCTGAGGCAGGAACTGCTTTGGATGCTTGTCACAAACTCACAGCACTGTTACGGTTGGTTACAATCCGCACAAACTGCAAAGGTTTTAGACAAAACATTTAGATATCTATTTTGAGACTTCTACAAACGACACCGTTCTCAGCAAAAAACACTGACACATCCATCCCAAGTCGGTTTGATTAACAAGTACAGAACTCATTTTTATCACAAGGGGCTCGGGCTCAGGTAGAGGGGCTTGGGCTAGCTCTAGGGTTTGGGGGGCTCGGGTTAGAGGGCTACGGATAGAGCGGGTAGGGTTAGAGGGGCCTGGGTTAGTGGGGCTAGGGTTTGAGCAGCCAGGGTTAGAGGTGTCAAAAACACCCGGAATCCAATCAGATTTTTTGCAATATTTTATTACAATCAAAATGTGGAAAGCAATAAGTAAATAGCACTGGGTGTGCCGGGGAGTGTCTGCTGACTTAACATCAATCAGACACTGAATCACTTGAGAACATGTCCACCAGATGTGCAGCTAAATCGCTAAGAACAGAGTTTGGCCCCTGACTGGAATGCTGCGTTACAGCCCCAGAATTACAGAAGATTGATCACACTGCAGCACACAGTGCTTCATGGAGGGCTGTCACATCTGCAGCTCCCAGATGCCACTGCCATTGGTTTCTCTGAGCTCCTGCTTACAGCCAGCACTCAGCTTTCTGTTCTCAAGGCAGCAAGGACAGCGTGCTGCCGTTTCCACAACGCGGTGTCTCTGCAGGCACGCTGCGAGCACAGGGAAGCCAAGACTACACAGCATCGTCGTGTTCACACTTCAGGTTTCATCTGTACTTCATACACCCGTGAAAATCACTTAACTACAAAACTTGAGGTAAAAAAACAACTGCACATCTGGTCTATATGTGTCATTAATATGCACTGGTATCGATTTTTAGTCAAGATACAGTTCAGTAACTCCTTGGACGAAATACACACATTGAGAGTACACACACTGAGAGCAAGAGGACCTTATCAGTGGCATGTTATAGCAACGCAGTATGGAGTATTTTTAGTCATGGTGTTAACTCAAAACAGCGACTACGCTTTCAAACAGAACCCAACTTATTTCATGTGAGCTTTCAAGCATATCCAGAGTCCTTGAGAGCAGTGGAAATCAACAGCAATGTTATCCTACACCTCAAGGAACACTTCCAGCACCTTAAGGTACAAACCTTTAATACCACCACAGCAACCACAGCATTTTCTTCCAATAAAAGAATAAGCCAAAGAAATTTAAATAAATGTCAACCAAGTTTATTTTGCTTTCAAGTAGTGTTCTTTAAGCACTGCAGCATGGTAGACAATGTAAATTTACATTAAAAGTCATCTCCAAAGCCAGAGGGTTTATTTTATTCTATTTTTATTTTATGAGTAGTTCAAAAGACGCAGCCTATTCTAACAGGATAAATATTTTAACCATTTCATTCTGAGTTAATGAAGGCTCACAAATGAGCAACGCTTTTCACTGAGGAAAACAAAAAGCTGCTGTTGACAAAGCGACAGCACACACACAAAAGCAAAAGAGCTGTGTAAAAACAACTAACTGTTCTGTGTTCCCATCCTCTTTAGAAGTCGCATTACAATGGGATGATATGCACATGACCTTGCTGCAAACTTGCCATACAGCTTGCAAATCCATGTAAGCCCAGCCTTTACCCACTCAAGTCCAAAGAGCTGCCAACTGACCGAAAAATTGCAGCACTATCGTCCTCTGCTTAACAAACTGTTGTAGTCATTACTTTCTCTCCCAGACTGCAGGGCAGGCTAGAAAGAAGGTGATCCCAAATTAAGAATGGATACTCTTACAGGAAATGGTATCGCTTAGCAATACAGTCCTTTACAGTTTATGTTTTGCCTCTTTTCCCCTCAGCCACAAAAATGGGCATGAAATAAAAACCCCAGTGAAAACGCATTAATTTTCAATTCATGCAAACCTGCATAAAGATGACCCACCAACAGCTGAAACTACGGCAGGATATTTCACAGAGTACTCCTTATACAAAAAACACATGAGAAAAAGGGCCACTCGGTGACATTTTAATTTACATCATTTTGGTCAACAAATATCCAAGTGCTGTTTTCCACTGTCACAAAAAAGCGGCTGTACAAAAAAAAAAAAAAAAACCCGCAGAACTCGTTTTTTAATCACACGCTATAAATAAGAGCTGTCCAATTACTTTTAAACACTAAATAGTTCTGCACTTCTTTTATGGACCCGTGCCAAAGATACCTTGATTTGGAGCAGGAAATCCCGTAGGTGTTCCTTGAAGGCAGGGATATCCTGGCTTAAACTGAAGACTCCTGTCACAAACAGCTTAACCTGTGCGCTAACAGTAAGAATATCCATTAGTATTTCAAGATGTAAGTATCCAAACACAGGTATAAAATAACTACAGCACACTCACTCCTGCAGATGAGGAAATGCAGATTTGAGGATGTTAGCAACATACTGCTGAATAAACATCTGGTTGTTCACTGGATTTCCAGGATTTCATGGAGTACTTATTTTTCCCTCGTCTACCAAGCTGAACATGTATGCAAGCACTGATGTGTGCATTGTCAAACCCGACCAGACCAAAATTATACATATGTTGTGATGATTCAGAACAGGAATGCAACATTTTGACGTCTGAAAGGTTTGTTTCCATCTGGCTCACCATCTTACCAGCAGTGTGTGAAGCGTCTGTTACAACAGAGAAGATGTGCTGAAGAATATCACAGAAATACGTCTGACAGAAACTCTGAGCAGCAGCCTCTTCCTGTGCAGCATCTTGCAGCAGAGTATAAAGTACCCGAAGCCCTGTCATCGGAGAAAACGGCCACATGCTGTACACCAGTGTGGTTAAATCACGCTCCCTTTATTACCCAGACTGCCTTATTCTTGTAGTCTTTAGGACAGGGGCGGACAGAGAATTGCACACAATCATTGGCTGGGAGCCTTGAAGAAAAACAACTTTAAAACAACTCCCAACAATTAACAGCAGTGAGAAACACATTCTGGAGGAGGGAACTTTTGATATCCTCCTAATCCTACAAAATACAGGCAGGAATGCATCAGCGGCGGATGTGAAAGGCGGTGCTGGCAGGGCGTCCCCCGCTTCAAAGTGCACTTTTTCTCTCCCACTCGCCACAGACCATCTCCTGCTTTTACTTTTCTCGAGGCTCACACAGTGCAGTTTCCTTTGAGCACCGGATCAGCGCGGCCAGCGCATAACACAGAGCCCATAGGGAACACCTGCTAGCTAAGCAGAATAGACTACCAAGGACAGCTTACTCTAAAAATACCTCTAGAGACAATTATCAGCAGTCCTGTGGGGCCTTCTTCGCTGAAGGCTGAACAACATCATCACAGAAGTTTCCCACAGACGTCTTGGCAGCTGGGGTTGCTCAGCTGAAGCAGCTCATGTCCGCCTTGTTGTTGTGGGAATTCTTCAACAAAGCCCTGAAAATTTTGCATAAAGGATGAACAAAACTACACCAAAAGCTTCACGCATCCTTCTGCCTTTTCAAAGCAAGACAAACACCCCAAGAGATTCTGACAAGCACTGCCAAGTGTTACACTCATCATTTTCACGGCATTTCCTCAGGCAGCCGGCAGAGGGAGGAAGCCACATCTGCACAGAGCACCAACTCTGAAGGCAGAACCGTGAAAAACCAAACAACACAACTTCACTGCTACAAACTAAAGAATCTCTAGGAAAAGATGGACTAGTTAATTAGCAATTACAGACACCCAGGTACTTCACTAGCTGAAATGCAACACAAAGGTATCTTTCATTCCTCCCAAACAGAAACAACTGGCTAAGACCGGGGCGGCTTCACAGCGATCATTTCTATCCAGAGATGGAGAGCTCTTACAATTCATGGCATTTACGCAGCTATTCCAAACCTTCCTCAGCAACTCCCATCCTGGAGGACATTCAATTACTCAAGTGTGACAGAAACAGCTTCTCAATGAAACCTGAGGTGAAGTTTAACTCGCTGTTGTGAAAAAAAAGCTGTTTCCCTTTAGTCTAAGGTACCTCCATTTCTTTATGTCACAGCCAGCTCCCAGACTGAATTCACTCACCAAGCATTCATTTATCTGCTGTCTTTTTCACTGACAACTCGGAAACTGTCCCAGTGAGGCAAGATGCCACAGTGCAGGGAGCACAATGAAAACTGAAGCAGAACACCAGTTTCAGGAGCACTGAGCTGCTGCATCAGTTCAGCCCATTCAGAAAAACCCTCACCCTGAAGAGAAAGCGTGCAGGAGCTGTAACAGTGCCCTCTCCAGTGAGCGAAACTGCATCCAACTATTTCAGGGCACTGATGGATATCTGGCTGTCAGCTTGAAATCGAGACAGGAAAATACTGCTCGTCTGCAGCAAATACAATGTACAACAGGTGTGACTGAACACTGTGTGTGACTAAAGATGCAGGAAAGCAACAGTCTCTGTACTCAGCACTTAAAACTTCCTTTCACCTCTATCTGCAACATTTCTCATTGTATGCTTGAAAGCCCAAATAACAGAATCCAAAACAAGTCTGAACTGTGCAGCTGGAACGGCCAGAAATGCTGGGAAGCAAGGAGAATTTACAGCCTGGAGCAGCAAGAAAAAGGTTGTCCTATGTTCAGGATATTCTTCAAAGTCCTGAGAGCAGGGAGGGGGGCAGAGGGAAAGAAGGGGGGAAGGAAAAAAAGAACAAACGCACCAGTCAGTCAGTCAAGCTTTCTGAACAGCTCAAAGATTTACCATAATACCACGTGCTAAGAGCGAGTCAGCATCCAATACGGAATAGCATTCAGACCTCAGGTTTAAAGAAATCTAAAAACAAAACAAAGGATGCAGTTCCCAGATTCCCAGCGACATTTTTCCCTATACTTTCACCACCACAGCATGATAAGACCATTTTCTGGACTTACACAGTGTCAGCAGGGTGAACCACATTTTGTCAGTGCCCAACATTAATTACCACTTGCTCCACAGGCACAGGACAGACGGCCTCAGCAATTAAGCACCCCGCCACCACAGGGATACACTTTCTGGTTCACACTGCTGCAAAACGGCACTGATCTATTGTGCAAGTGCCTGTTGTAAACCGTAACACAGAAACTCTAGCAGCTACGGAAATCAGCAAAGAAATATTTAAAGAACTAATCAATACTTACACTCGAAGTATATATGAATGTACTTGAAGCATACTTCAGCTTCCAGGACCATGACATTCCAAGCTCCAGGAACAGAATAACAACTCCTAATTTCATTTCAGAACGGTACCAAGAAATTAAGTCAGTGAGATTAAGACATTCACCTAGACAGCCAGAGCTCATGAACCTCACCTTAATTTCCACAGAACAGAATAACGCTATGTAAACTACATAGCATAACACGCCCTGCCCCTTTTCTTGCAATATCAAATACCAGTACTCTTCATATAAAATCCCTTTTATTTTTTTGCCATTATCCAAAATTTACATGTAAATACCTTACTGATCATATTTAATGTGCACTCAAAAACAGCATCAAATACCTGAGGTATTTCAGCAGCGATGTGCCCACCCAGCTTGTTTACAGCGACAGCCACAGCACTGAGTACTGCAGGCTCTCTAGCAGCTGGAACATTTCTCTGGTAGTCAACGAGAGCGGCACCCAACAAGGGAGGAACAAAGTTTTCAGCAACCTAAATGAAGAGCAAGACATGGTTAGAGCAGTGCAGTTACCCAACAAAGCCTCACACAATGACACAGCAGTTCTGAAAGAAGCTCCAAGTAAAGTTACACGTCCACATGCTTCCCACACACTGTGTTCATCCAGCAGTGGTCGCCTGAGGGCTCTCCTACACCTTCCTGCTTCCCCTTAGGACTGCTCTCAGCTGACATTACCCGAAGCAAACCAAACACAGCTCAGGCCTACCCCTGTATGATCACAGCTTTTCATCCTTCCTGCAGATACTGCAGAGGTCTGAAACCAGTTCCTGTGAACAGAACAGTGTTAACTGCACTGCAGCACAAGAGCAGAGTTCCTCCTGAATGCGTCGTTAAGAACTATTTGTATGAAACACTTACCATCTGAGGATCGCTGGACCTGCTCACCCAGCCAGAAGTCAGTTTTAAGGTTTCCCTTTTTACAGTCCTCATCCTTCTAACCAAGGGCTGCTTTGTTTCCACTTCACCTGAAAAGTTGCAAAGCTTCACTGAATCTGGGTGAAGACATGTCAACAGATTCCCTTCAACTCGTCCCATACAATTTAGAATGTTTCATTTTTATACCCAAATGACAAAGAAGGAAGATCTCTCCTTCATATTATGCAGATTAAAACCGTCTCCCCATTACTTCAGCTCCATGTACCCAAGTTGCAATTTAGTATTCTGATAAACATACAGGTGTTACACAGCAAGCAGGGGAAACTAACTCCTCTCTGCCTATGACGTAACAGTGACACATTTCACTTCTGTAGGCAACATCTTCTTCCCATGCTCTTTCCACACACACTTACTAAACCTTAAGTGGCAGAAGAGAAGGTGCTAGTTGGTTAAAAGCAAAGCACGTTACTTTGCTTCATTAAGGTTACTTTTACTTCATTAGTGCTTCCTTCCTGTATCTGTGGCATTCCTAAAGCAAAATATTTCAGCACAAGCCAGATTTTCTCTCCAAAATGTTCACAGTGAAAAAGCTGTATGGATTCAGGCCTTTTTTGTGACTGAGGAATTCATCAGCCTAAAATTCAGAATGTGACATTCCCCATTCAATTATTCTCATCAATTTGTTTGCTAGACAGGGCAGCTCACTGAAGAACACAGAGCAGTTCAAGCACGCTTTTTCCTCAAACACCTGCTCACATGGAGCTGCTCACATGGAAGAAAATAGGTTTAGTATGTTTAAATACACCATACAGATGTGTATTCTTTTATTTGATGTTTATCTGCAGGACTATTAATAGTGTGCTGAATCAACCAACAATTACCAAAGGAAGGGAACTTTTCTGAAGTCAGCCTTTACACAGAGAAGCCTCTGAGTTTAGGAACAGTGTCCAAACTTGCACAGTATTTGTACTTAAGAGTGGATTACCTTGGATAATACAGGCAAATAAAGCTGTCTCCTTGGAGGAACATCAAAGTGCTGACTTCCAGAAAGCAGTGGAGAAGCAGATGGTGAGAACGGACTTTCCCTGCAGAGCTCAGCAGCTAAATGATTCCAGTGTTCAAGACAAATCTTGAAAACTTCAGTTTCTTCTACTTCCGATACCAATCACATACAATGAAGAGCCTGGA
This sequence comes from Callipepla californica brunnescens, assembly GCA_023055505.1. Taxonomy (NCBI): domain Eukaryota; kingdom Metazoa; phylum Chordata; class Aves; order Galliformes; family Odontophoridae; genus Callipepla; species Callipepla californica. The sequence continues at coordinate 68,097,964 of JALIRH010000003.1, forward strand.
AAAAGTGTTTCAAGCATCTATTTACTAATTACTTTGAACACAGAAGTAGATTAAAAGCACATCACTGCAAGTTTTGTGATCCAAAGACCGATAAAATGCTGAATGAGAGTACAATTCATTAACGAGGTACAGCAACACTGCAGGGACGTTTACTTACTAGTCAAAGTTATGAGCAATGGAGCAACTAAACAAAGCACAGCACCATGTCAGCTGATGATATTTTGAACGTGAGCATCAATTCTGAAGTAGACTAGTCTAAAGATATCTAAAAAATACCAAAATGCAATTGCCAAATTCATCCCTTTCTGTATTATCAGAATTCCACCCACCCTCTGAGCTTCTACTAGACGTTTTCTTTTAGATCCTCAAGAGAAAAAGAAACAACCCTTAAATGCTTGTTTGAAGGACTGCTGTTCTCAATACTTACTGCTGCTCTGCTTTCCAAATCCTCTGGGAATCTGGAAGAAAACCTTCAGAAACCACACTGCTTATCTGCATCCAATGCAAAACACCTACGAGAACATTGTCACCGTTACCAACTAAACAGCCACCATGCAGACTGAAAGGCTCTGAGCCTACCAGTGAACCAAACAGAACGGAGCAATTTCTAAAGTAGATTTTGCTTTCATAGCTAAGACACTCAGCAATTCACAGCATTTCAGGCAGGGGTCTGATTCGACATCTCTAGCTGAGATCCCTCCCTGACACAGGGATTCAAAACCACCTTCACATTATTCCCACACACATCCATTGTTGTCAGCAATTTCACTTTAAATAACTTATCCAGCTTCTTCCACTAGTCTAGAAAACTGCAATGAACCCACACAGCAATTTCAGAAGATCAGCTACATCCAGAGTAGGAATAACCAGATCACAACTGTACAGCTACTTTTAGAAGGCTTTTTTCCCCACAGTATGATCTGTTACACTGTGAGTTACAGCAGTGGAATTTGCAGCAAGTTTAAGCCACTCTAACAAATTTTGTGGAACATTTCAACATCCTAAATTGTTCAGAACTGAGTTTTGCAGATGTCCATTTGAAGATGTCAATTTTAGCTATCTTCATGTAATATTCTTGTCTGCTGGACAAGATTTGAAGACTATGCTCCAACTTGCATACACACAGGACATTCAAATTCATATTCTTCCAAAGCTTCTCACAAACTCAGGGCGTTTCTGTGCCCTGTCTCTGTGCACGCACCTGCTGGAGAGAAGTTGGCAACCGCTTCAAAAGGCTTCCCCTCACTCAGAGTGCTTGTAGGATCCCTCTCCCGTGCGGATGTGCCGCTAAACTCTGAGGCTGGAACTCCTTCTGAAGCTCTTCCCACACTCACGGCACTTATAGGATCCCTCTCCGGTGTGGAGTGCTGCTGAACTCTGAGGTCAGAACTGCTTTTGGTGCCCGTCTCATACTCGGGGCGCTCAGGGCGTCTTTCTCTCCTGCGTGGACGCGCTGGTGGCGGAGGAGGTGGGAGCTACTCTTGAAATTCTTTGGACACTCAGGGCACTTAAAGGCTCTCTCTCCCGTGTGAGTGGGGTGGGGTGGGTGGAGGGGAGTGGGGTGGGGTGGGGTGGGACCCATAGAGATCCATAGAGACCCATAGAGACCCATGTGGTCCCACTGTGATACGAGACCCACAGAGACCCATAGGGACCCACAGACTCACAGATCTCTGAGGTTGGAAAGGACCTTCGAGCTCATCTCGCCAGATGTCGGCCAGGTCTACCCATAGGAAGGAACAGAACCCGCACCTTTCACTCCGCCCTCTGTGGGTCCCAGGGTCTCTCTATGGGTCTCTATGGGTTTTTATGGAGTTCCTATGGGTCTCTATGGGTCCCAACGTATCACAGTGGGACCACATGGGTCTCTATGGGTCCCAACTTATCCCGATATCTCCCTATGGGTCTCAATCTCTCTCTAGGGGTCTCTTTACGTCTCTAAGGGACTCTGCGGGTCCCTATGGCTCTCTATGGGTCTCAGTGTCTCTCTATGGGTCTCTATGGGTCCCTGTGGGTCCCTATGGGTCTCTGTGGGCCCCAGTGTGTCCTATGAGTCTCTATGGGTCTCTGTGGGTCCCAATGTCTCTCTATGGGTCTCTATGGGTCCCAATGGGTCCCTGTGGGTCCCGCTGTCCCTCACTGTACCGCTCACAGCCCCACACGCCGCTGCCGCTCGGACCCCCGCGGGCTGTGCCCGGTGCAGCCCCGCCCGCTCCGCCGGACCCTCACCCGCTCCGCCGAAAACAGCCGCGCGGCCTCGGGAACGCGGAACGGAGCCCGGGAACGTGGAACGGAGCCCGGGAACGCGGACAGCAGAGCCGCCACATCCGGCGGAAGTGGGGCTGCCGGACAGTCAGCACTTCCGCTCAGCGCCGCCTCACTCACTTCCGCCGGAAGTCGGGCGGCCGCGCATCTCCGCCCCACAACTCTCTGTTCCGCCAATCTCTGCCCCACATCTCCGCGCCACAAATGGAGAGCGCGGAGCTGCGGGGCGGGGCAGCGCTCAGAAGGGCGTCTGCTTCTCACGAGAGCTGCTCAGCAGCGTGCCACGTCAGTCGTGAGGAGGTCGTCACAGCACCGTTTGATTGACGTGCTCATGTTGGCGTTCAGTAGAAATCACGGAGCGTTCACGACCTTTTCCATGGCACTGTAGAGAAGAAAAGGCATTGCGTTTCCCCTGCGCAGTCAGAAGTGCCCGACTGCGGGTTTTAAGAGAGAGCTCTGCTGACATCGGAAACAGACCAGAGCTACGGAGATCAAAGAAAGTGCATCTGTGAGACATCAAAGCCTTTGGCACGGTCTCCCACAGTATTCTCCTGGGGAAGCTGGCAGCCCGTGGTGTGGACAGGTTCACTCTTCTCTGGGTTGAGAATTGGCTAGAGGGCCGTGCCCAGCGGGTAGTGGTTAATGGAGTCAAGTCCAGCTGGCGTCCTGTCATGAGTGGTGTCCCCCAAGGGTCGGTATTGGGGCCCGTCTTGTTTAATATCTTTATTGATGACCTGGATGAGGGGATTGAGTGTACCCTCAGTAAGTTTGCGGATGACACCAAGTTGGGAGGATGTGTCGATGTGCCTGAGGGTAGGGAGGCCCTTCAGCAGGATCTGGATAGGCTAGACAGTTGGGCTGAGCTCAATGGGATGAGGTTCAATAAGGCCAAGTGCCGGGTCCTGCACTTTGGCCATAATAACCCCATGCAATGCTATAGGCTTGGGGCAGAATGGCTTGAGGAGTGTACAGAGGAAAAGGACCTGGGGGTGTTGGTTGATGCTCGACTCAGTATGAGCCGGCAGTGTGCCCAGGTGGCCAAGAAGGCCAATGGCATCCTGGCCTGTATTAGGAATAGTGTGGCCAGCAGGATCAGGGAGGTGATCATCCCCCTGTACTCAGCTCTGGTGCGGCCGCACCTCGAGTACTGTGTACAGTTTTGGGCCCCTCACTATAGGAAGGACATCGAGGCACTGTAGCGTGTTCAGAGAAGGGCAACAAAACTGGTGAGGGGCCTGGAGCACAGGTCTTACGAGGAGCGGCTGAGGGAGCTGGGATTGTTTAGTCTGGAGAAAAGGAGGCTCAGAGGAGACCTCATCGCACTCTGCCATTTCCTGAAGGGAGGCTGTGGTGAGGAGGGGGTCGGCCTCTTCTCCCAGGTAACTAATGACAGGATGAGAGGGAATGGCCACAAGTTGTGACGGGGAAGATTTAGATTAGATTTGAGGAAAAATTTTTTCTCTGAAAGAGTGGTCAGGCACTGGAATGGCCAGCCTAGGGAGGAGGTTGAGGCACCGTCCCTAGCGCTGTTCGAGAAGCGTTTAGATGAGGTGCTAAGGGATTGGATTGAGTAGCTTGGTGGGTAGGGATGGTGGTGTGAGGATGGTTGGACTAGATGATCTTGTAGGTCCTTTCCAACCTAATCAATCTATGAATCTATGAATCTATAAGTCAGAACATATCAGCTCCTTTGGTTTCATAAACCAAGTCACTACCCATGTTGCCAGCTACAAAATCTGTTAAAATTTATTTCATGTCTACCAGAAAGTTCACCGAGGAGCTGTGAGGTGTAGGGTTTTCACTGAAGGGTGTTGAGCTAAAATTCTGAAAACCTATGTAATCAGTCTCTGTTCCCTGTGGAGCTAGCAGGAAGGTGCTCCCCTGTGCTTGGGAAAGGGGCAGGGTTTTTCTTCAGTGAATGTAGCCAGGGGAGATTCAGATTGGATGTTAGGAAATACTTCTCCAAAAGAGTGGTCAGGCGCTGAAATGGGCTGCCCTGGTGGGTGGTGGAGTCACTGACCCTGCAGGAACTCAGGGAGCATTCAGACATGGAGTTGAAGAACGTGGTTTAGTGAGAACTATTGGTGATAGGTGGGCAGTTGGACTGGGTGATCTTGTAGATCTTTCCCAACCCTGGTGATTCTGTGTTTCTGTACCTGATAATACAGAACTGGAATTTGGATTGGAAGGTGGGTCTGACCCAGTACTAACTTTCTGCATTGCGTGTCAACTTCTGTTTGTGTATACTCTTTCTTTCCCCTGAATATGATGATGATGTATTAGGAATGTATACATGGGAGGTTGGAATCTTGAAAGGTTACTTTAAACATCAGAGAAATACCTATATGCAGAAAGCGAGTCATTTTTAGGTGTCCTGGTGTGAAAGACAGAAACTGTTTTTCCCTTCTTTTGTCTCAAAGCTTGCTTCATAAGGCCTTTTCTGGTGACAAGACTCTGACTGATAACTGCTGGTTATCCAGATGGGTGTTATGGTGCCTCATTGTCTCTGCTTATGGTTGTAAAGATAAGCAGAAATAGGGGCAAATAGTCTTTTCCGGGGGGTACGGCTTGGAGAAGCTGACCACCACAAAAAGACAATGCTCCTGCATGGCAAGGAAGGGAACATCCTCTGCTGGCTTATCTGTTGGGCCAGACATGTCACACAAACAAAGAGAAAAAAACACCTGAGAAATGGGGATAAAAGGCCTTCACTGAACCAAGGATTTTTGGCTCTCTCTTCCTTGCCATGCTGCCTATAACTAAAAACAGCTGAGAACCAAAGTAAAGATGGGGGCACGTGGGATATGGCGCAGCTCACGGGCAGTGGGTTGGCTATGTTTCAGCTTTCTCTCGTGTTAATTCTAAAACTGGGAAAAAAATGTCATTGTTCTTGTTCCTCTTTCCATAGGGAAATCAGAGAAATACCCATGTTGGATTGTATGACCTCCAGACTAAAGAAAACGAGGTGAGACCTGTAGTTTTGCCTGGTGAGAACAATACTATAGTATTTTAGGTTTTGATGCATTACAACACAGTATGTTATGTCTATAAGGAATTACAGGTTTATTTGAAACAGGAGAGACCAAGAAGGTTCTCAAATTATGCTCAATATTAAGATGAAAGAACCTCTGAAGAACTTGGGAACAGTACAGCGTCATGCCTCGAGTCTTTATTTCTGTGCAGCTAATTGAAGATCTCTCCTCACTTTGAGCATATGTCCTTAAAAGTAACATTTTTCTGTTTTGCTACGTGTGCCTCTTCGGACTGTCCAGTGTTTCCATTTATGAGAAATGGTTCTCAAATGGAGGGTTCAGTGGCTGGAACCATGATGATGGTTCCTTGCAGATGTCCCCGTAATTGTATGAAGTAGGCAAAATTTCATAGTGATGTAAAAGTTTGCTGTGGAATTCCAGTGGCAACATGGAGCTTGGAAGGACTCATAAGAAACAAAGAAATGAGAAAAAGAGGTGGTACAAATGAGGTTTGAAATGTGGTTCTTCTGGCCTTGGAATTATTTGCTTTTGAAATAAAAAAAAGATATGTACTGGTCAGCAGTGTTTTCCAAGGGAAGAGTAATTAAAAGATTTTCTTTATATAGTTAAACTACAATTTATCATTATTGTATTTCTCTGTAGCATCTCTGTATGTTTGAGAAAGATCTACGCATAATCCGTTGTTCAGTCAACAGTGAAAGGACGTTACTGGGTAAATATGTTTCAACTTTTTTTTTTTTTGTCATGTCAAAGATGATTTAGTTTAGCAGCATGTTGCATTTGTGTCTGGAATTACTTTACTTTGTTCTGAACCATGTGTTGCTCACAGCAGTTGGTGCGTTTGAATGGATAAATCACCATAGAATATCGTGGATGTACAATCCGTAGAACTGCTGATTTTGCTATTTTATTGAAACAGAAATCTAAAATACCATTTGCTTACTTTCCTTACTTGCATTTATACATGGCTCCTACCTGTAGTGGAGCTCCTGTTGGTCATTAAAATACGGGGTTTTTGGTAAAAGTTTTGTGATGTTTATTCTTCACGACTGTTCAATAAGATTAATAGTAGACATGCGTGGTTGCTGTGTGTTTTCTCTTGCTTAGCTGTCAGCTTCCGTCAGTATCCAGAGGAAGAAAGCGTGACTCGGCTATTACAATAAAAAATAAAAAAAATAACAATGCAAGTGCATTGTTTTAAACAGAAGTATTTTTTTTCCTTACTTTAAAACTGTGTTTTATAAGAAAAGAAAGTTACGTAAAACATGTTCTTTTTGCAGTATCCAATTATTTAACCTTGTTAATTGAAATTCATCCCATTAGTAATGTGAGAGTCCCAAAGGCTGCGGATAGCTGTGTTCGAGTGCAGGTAAATCATTCAAATAATCTAAATACTGACTTTTAAAGTTCACTATGCAAAAGTGATTGAGTGCAGAAATGTCTCGTTTCTTGGTGCTTTGACAGAGATAGTGTGCCAATGTTTTCATAAATCTGAAAAGATGAGAAACGTCATCAAATGTTTGAGATAGAACATTTCTCTTCACGTGAAGCGTACTTTTTCATACCTTTCTCTCCAGTTCACCAACACCTTCAATAATAGCGATAACTCGTAGTCTGTAATAACAGATCTTATTCATGGAATATCTTGCATGTGCTTGGCTTTATTTAAACAATAGAACAGTTTGACCAAATAAGTATTTTAGATGAGTGTTGTAAACAATGTTGGTTGTTTACTTATTTCTGTAAAACTTCCTGTATAGATCCTTTATCCAGTGGAAGGCAGAAATACTTCTGCAGAAATACTTCTACAGAAAGTCATCTTTTGCTCATGTGGGTTAATATTCTGAGAGTACATTTTCAATTGTTGTTTTTTTTTTTTTGTTTTTTTTTTTTTTGCTTTGAATTAATCATTGGTTATTTCCTCATACATTTCATTGGGGGAAAAAACCACAATGAAAAAGTAAACCATTCTTGGTATCCTGAATGCCATTCAAAACCTGTGTGCTTCAGTGAGGTTTATTTTCAGCAGTAGCAGAAAGGCCAACTTTGCATTTCTTTTTTCTGTTAGTTCATGAATTCGTCAGTCATCTTAATTTTTAGAAAAGCTGAATTAGACTTTTGTAGTTGTTTGTATGAATTCAGAGCGGTCCAGCTCATGATGACAGATGGTTTGTGATTTAATAGCATGACACAGGGGGTAGGAAAGTGACAAAAGCACCTTGGATTCAGCTAACTTTACATGTTCAGACTAATCTAGTGTGAATTTCACCCTGATGAGAGTAAGCGAATAGAAGGGGACACTTGCAAAAGGAAGTTCATCCCTCTTATCTTTCCCTCATATCAAAGAATGAGATGGCTGTTCCCATCTGTTTGGAGAGACCCATCTTTGCTGATAATCTGGATGCCAGGTATAGGTAGCTGGAGTTATACAGGCTGAGATGCTATCATTATTACTTCACAAAGTGCTTTGAACTTTATCAGTCCATTTTATATCATCTGTGCGATGAATCTGGCATCCCAAACAATAAGAGGACCCATAGGTCCTCACACGTAAACCTTTCTTGTGCCCCTACTTCTGTGCCTTTCCACTTTCCTTTCCTGTTCTTAAGTTTTCTCCCTTACTTGTTTATATCTTTTCTTTTTTGACTCCCTAACCAGAAGCCAGCAGGTGCCCGCTTTCCTACTCAACTTGCTGCATTTGACTTTCTGTCTGAATGGCTCAGTTGGGTTCACGCCTCGTGGGTGTTCTTACGTCTTCCCTGCTGGTGGGCTGAAGGCTTTTCACGTGTTTGCTGAGTAGGTCCATGCCTGGTAGCTACCCTTGCCTCCTCCGCGGGATGACTGGGAGAACCTTCCCTTCCTCCAGAGAGATGCTTGCTTCTGGATAACAGCCCCGGACTCCATTGGGGTAGGTAGCCTAGAAATCGCATCTCTCGTGGAGGCAGCAGCATGCCCAGTAGCTACCCTTTCCACCTCCCAGGCATGGATGGTCAGCATTTGGCCTCGTCCGGTGCCTGCTGTCATCGTGGATAGCAGGCCTGGACTCCTCCAGGCTTGCTACCCGACGTGTCTTTTCCACTATTTACTGTTTGGTTGTGGAAACACTTGATCGTTGGAATAGTCTTCTATTTTTTCAGCTATCCTTTGCTTTTTCCTGCTTCTCCTTTACGTTTTTGTGCCCTTGCCTCTGTGCCGTTCCTCTTTCCTTTCCTGTACTTTCCTTTTCTCTCTTGTTTGTTTTTATCTGTTGTTTTTTGAAACCATAAACAGAAGCCAGCAGGTGCCCGCTTTCCTCCACAGCTTGATGAATTTTTTATTCTGTGTCTATGGCTCAGTTGGGTTCATGCCTCGTGGGTGTTCTTAGCTCTTCCCTGCGGGTGGCCTGAAGGCTTTTCATGAGTTTGCTGAGTAGATCCATGCCTGGTAGCTACCCTTGCCTCCTCCGCGACATGAATGGGAGAACCTTCCCTTCCTCCAGAGAGATGCTTGCTTCTGGATAACAGCCCCGGACTCCTTCGGGGTAGGTAGCCTAGAAATCGCATCTCTCATGGAGGCAGCAGCATGCACAATAGCTACCCTTTCCACCTCCCAGGCGTGGATGGTCAGCGTTTGGCCTCATCCGGTGCCTGCTATAATCGTGGATAGCAGGCCTGGACTCCTCCAGGCTTGCTACCCGACGTGTCTTTTCCACTACTTGGTCTTTGGTTGGTGGAAACACTTGATCTTTGGAATAGTCTATTTTTTCAGCTATCCTTTGTTTTCTCCTGCTTTTACTTTACCTTTTTGTGCCCTTGGCTCTTTGCCGTTCCTCTTTCCTTTCCTGTACTTTCCTTTTCTCTCTTGTTTGTTTTTATGTTTTTGTTTTTCAATCCGTAAACAGAAGCCAGCAGGTGCCCGCTTTCCTCCTCAGCTTGATGCATTTGTTATTCTCTGTCTCTGGCTCAGTTGGGTTCACGCCTCGTGGGTGTTGTTACCCCTTCCCTGCTGGTGGCCTGAAGGCTTTTCACGTGTTTGCTGAGTAGATCCATGCCTGGTAGCTACCCTTGCCTCCTCCGCGGCATGACTGGGAGAACCTTCCCTTCCTCCAGAGAGATGCTTGCTTCTGGATAACAGCCCCAAACTCCTTCGGGGTAGGTAGCCTAGAAATCGCATCTCTCGTGGAGGCAGCAGCATGCCCAGTAGCTACCCTTTCCACCTCCCAGGCATGGATGGTCAGCGTTTGGCTTCGTCCGGTGCCTGCTGTCATCGTGGATAGCAGGCCTGGACTCCTCCAGGCTTGCTACCTGACGTGTCTTTTCATCTGGTTGGTCTTTGGTTGGTGGAAACACTTGATCTTTTCATTCGGCTTTAATTTCTTCAGCGATCCTTTGGTTTTTCCTGCTTTTCCTTTACCTTTTTGTGCCCTTGCCTCTGTGCCGTTCCTCTTTCCTTTCCTGTACTTTCCTTTTCTCTCTTGTTTGTTTTTATGTTTTTGTTTTTCAAACCGTAAACAGAAGCCAGCAGGTGCCCGCTTTCCTCCTCAGCTTGATGCATTTGTTATTCTCTGTCTCTGGCTCAGTTGGGTTCACGCCTCGTGGGTGTTGTTACCCCTTCCCTGCTGGTGGCCTGAAGGCTTTTCACGTGATTGCTGAGTAGATCCATGCCTGGTAGCTACCCTTGCCTCCTCCGCGGCATGACTGGGAGAACCTTCCCTTCCTCCAGAGAGATGCTTGCTTCTGGATAACAGCCCCGGACTCCATTGGGGTAGGTAGCCTAGAAATCGCATCTCTCGTGGAGGCAGCAGCATGCCCAGTAGCTACCCTTTCCACCTCCCAGACATGGATGGTCAGCGTTTGGCCTCATCCCGTGCCTGCTGTCATCGTGGATAGCAGGCCTGGACTCCTCCAGGCTTGCTACCCGACGTGTCTTTTCCACTACTTGGTCTTTGGTTGGTGGAAACACTTGATCTTTTCATTCGGCTTTAATTTCTTCAGCGATCCTTTGGTTTTTCCTGCTTTTCCTTTACCTTTTTGTGCCCTTGCCTCTGTGCCGTTCCTCTTTCCTTTCCTGTACTTACCTTTTCTCTCTTGCTTGTTTTTCTCTTTTGTTTTTTGAAACCATAAACGGAAGCCAGCAGGTGCCCGCTTTCCTCCTCAGCTTGATGCGTTTGACTTCATGTCTAAATTGCTGAGTTTGGTTGAAGCCTCGTGGGTGTTGTTACCTCTTCCCTGCTGGTGGCCTGAAGGCTTTTCACATGATTGCTGAGTAGATCCATGCCTGGTAGCTACCATTGCCTCCTCCGCGGCATGACTGGGAGAACCTTCCCTTCCTCCAGAGAGATGCTTGCTTCTGGATAACAGCCCCAAACTCCTTCGGGGTAGGTAGCCTAGAAATCGCATCTCTTGTGGAGGCAGCAGCATGCCCAGTAGCTACCCTTTCCACCTCCCAGGCGTGGATGGTCAGCGTTTGGCTTCGTCCGGTGCCTGCTGTCATCGTGGATAGCAGGCCTGGACTCCTCCAGGCTTGCTACCTGACGTGTCTTTTCATCTGGTTGGTCTTTGGTTGGTGGAAACACTTGATCTTTGGAATTGTCTTCTATTTTTTCAGCGATCCTTTGGTTTTTTCTGCTTTTCTTCTGCCTTTCTTGTGCTCATTCCTCTATGCCCTTCAACTTTCCTTTCCTGTAGTTACATTTTCTCTTGTTTGTTTTTATATTTTCGTTTTCAAACCCTAAACAGAAGCCTTCAGGTGCCCGCTTTTTTCGTAGGCTTGATGCATTTCCTGTTCTCTGTCTATGGCTCAGTTGGGTTCTTGGGTAGACGCTGTCCACTAAAATATCTTCTTGGTTGTTATTGCTTGCAAATCCACAAATACTAGACGTGCTAAGTAGTAATTCTTTGCAGTAATGTATCTTATTTGTTTAAAGGTTCTGAAAGTGATTGATATGTATTGATCAATTGATCAATGTAAGTCAATCCTCAAGCTAGGTAAGTGTTACATCCATAAAATAATGTAGGAGCTATAGTACTTGCAGTCATAGTGCAGTCAGTTACCTGTGGAATGACATCTGACAGCTTGAGGAAATATTTCTTGTAGCTGATAGTTTTATCACCAATAAAATTGTAAATCATGAGTGTAAATGGAAATCCCAGTGTTCTAACCATTTTCTTGCCACTGAAATTTATGTGGGAAGAATTAATAAACATAGGATTCTGATGGTTACAAAGGATGTACAGTGATGTTAAAGGACATATTCGGTACAAAAAAAGCCTTTGTAGCTTAAATATTCTGTATATCCAGAGGCATTCCTCGACAGTAGAAAAGAAAAACGTTTTAAGTTCTTTTTCATTGAATAATCGTATATATGCATGCATGTGTGTGTACATTTTAGTTCCTCTAAAATTATTTTCTCTTTAATTTTCTGATTCTGATATCCTAAATATCTTTTGTCAGAAATCTCCAGCGACTTTGAAATATTTGCAGAAGCATTAGGAGAAAACCTCAGTTACCAGTCATTTTACGTCATACAGTAGTGGTCAGAACAGCGAACCTTTCAAGCTAAACATCTGTGATAGGAAAATAGTTCTCAGAGTGAAAATGAAAAATTGTTTATCATCTAGAATGTAACTTTGAATTTATCACTTTCAATGCTGCTTTCTGTGATGAGATGAAGAGGATATATATTTTTTTCAGCTGAGACTGTAGTGCTTACCACTTCATTGGTCTGATTAGAAGATAAGATCTCAGTTTTCAGACAGCTCCAATCAGTGGCAGAGATGACTGGTATAATGGAGTTTTTGCTTCATGAGAAAAAGGATTAAATCTGCTCTTATGGGGATATGTGGAACCCATCTACTTTACACAGCTAATTTGTTTAACAGCAGTATAACCCAGTTAGTTACAGGCGGGCCTACAATATACTCCAGTGGTGTTAAAGGTCAGTAATTTCAAAGCTAGGATCCAATCAGAAGTTGTAAAATTTTAGCAGTAAGTGGTTGTATTATCTTATAAAGTGAGATGATTTAGCTATACATATGTATGAAAAAAACAAAACAACAACAACAACAAACACACATGGCGCTATATATGGGAAGCACCACACACAGTTTTCACAGAATCATAAAATATCCTGAGTCGGAAGAGACTCACAAGGATCATCAAATACAAGACCTGGCTGCACAGAGAACCACCCAGAATTCAAACCACGTGTCTGATAGTACCGTCCAAATGCTTGTTGACCTCTGATGGTTCAGTCTGGTGAAGAATCTTTTACTGATTGCTAACTTGACCATTCCCTGACACAACTCCATGTTGTTCTCTCAAGTCCTTTTACTGTCACCAGAAAGATCAGCGCTGCCCCTCTACTCCCTCATGAGGTGCTGTAGGCAGAGTGGCTTCAGCTACTCTTCATACATATTGCCCTCTAGACTCTTCACCGTCTTCACAGCCCTGCTTAAAACAATCTGACAGACTTAGGTCCTTATCTTGTGGTGCCTCAAGGTGAGGCTGCACAGAGCAGAGCAGGACAAACCCTCCCTTCCCCCAGCAGGCAGTGCTGGGCCTGATGAGCTCCAAGGTATGGTCGGTCTTCTCAGCTGCCAGGGTGCACTGCTGATTCAGGTTCAACTTGCTTGCCCTAAACCAAAACATCCAGATCCCTTTCTGTTGGGCCATTATGGCCTCTCATCCCCCAGTCTGTATGTTTAGCCAGGGTTGCCCAGTCCCAGGTGCAGAATCTGGCAGTTGCTCTCGCTAAATTTCATGGAACTGGTGGCTTACATAGTCCTCTGATTTATCAAGATCTCTCTGCAAGACTTCTCTACCCTTGAATTTAGTGTCATCTGCAAACTTGCTTAGTATACATTTGAGTCCTGCATCTAAGACATATATGAAAACATGAGAGAACTGGATCTAAAATGGACATTAGAGAACTGGACCTAAAAGGGAGCCCTGCAGAACCCCAGTAGTGACTGATCACCAGCCGAATGAAACCCAATTAACTATAAACCTTGAAATTGACCAATAGTTCAGTGGAAGCCAACAGAAGCTTTTGTAAGCTTCTGGGACAGTGTAAGAGCTGTCTGGCACAAGGGGACTAAGCCATAAGATGTATTCCAATAACTAGCATCAGCCCAGAAAAATCATTAGAAAAAAGCATTAAAAAAACTCCCATAATATTGAAAAGGCACAAGAGTCTATTCTTTAAGAAATGTATAAGGCCAAAGAGTAAGTAATAACAGAAAAGCGAGGCTAAAATAATCTTCTTCTAGCACACATGTAGAAAATTGGAAATACAAAGAATTATGTCTAGCATGATCAGCTGTTCATTCTGTTTGCCCAGACAGACTTGGGAAATCTTGGGAAAACCAGGTTCACAAATCCGTGACCTTAGGAAGTTCAACTGAAGTCAGAAAAAAAATCTCAAAGCAGAATGCTTCTACTTATAACAAGGAGCTTTATTCTGAGCTTGCAAACCCTTTTCCGTTATCATGTCCTCAAAAGGACATGTCTCATGCTGTAGCAAGTGGCTTGGCTTTAGGTTTAAGTAGTCTCTTTCAGGAGAGCTTATAATGTTCTCTTTCTTACTTGTCTGTTTTTCTTTAAATTATAGCACCCTTCTGATTCACCGTTAGTCTTCTAAAATACTGAAGGAGAAAGGAGGATATGCTTCATTAAATCGCAGAAGCAGGGATGTATGCAAACAACAGTTAGAAGAAAATTGAGGTATCACGTTCTCAGTTTCTTTTCTACTTATTTTGCCTTGTGGTGACTGAAAGAAATTTAATATATATATTTTTTAATACTGTTATTCCAGTAGCTTTCTGCTAGAAACAGGTTGTTATGAAACAGCAGCTGTCTTTGTCCATTTTAAAGATATTCTCACAGATGCCGAATATTCAGACACCTTAGTGTGTCAGTGACGCTTATTCACCTTACAGACTATATTCAGAGAATAATTTATGTTGGAAAAGATCTTCAAGATCATCAAGTCTAGCCATCAGCCTAACACTACCAAGTCCACCGCTAAACCATGTCCCTAAGCAGCACATCTGCATATCTTAAATACCTCAAGGGATGGGGATGCCACTGCCACTGCTTCACTGTGCAGCCTGTTCCAGTGCCTCGTTACCCTTGCCAACAAGAAGTTCATCCTAATATCTCATCTAAACCTCCCCGGTGTAACTTGAGACCATTTCCTGGCACTCTCTTTGTCGCCTGAGAAGAAGTGGACACCCTCCTCACTGCAACCTCCTTTCAGATAGAGAGCAATGAACTCTCCACTCAGCCTCCTTTTCTCAGGCTAAATAATGCCAGCTTCCTCAGCTTTTTGTCACGTCTTCATCTTGTTGCTCTTCTCTGAACATATTTCAGCATTTCTCTAGTTCTAGGTGTGCAGATTTTTAAGGATTGATTCTTTTTTCTCTGCTCGCTTGCTTGTTTGTTTTATTTACTGCACTATTTGTTAGCTCAGTTTCAAGTTCCCATGAACACAGTTCAAAATTTTTTCCTCTGCAGAGCACTTTAGAAAGCTAAACTCCACAACAAAAACCCTGTGATACACAGAAAATAAATGGCCATGGGGTTTGCTTCAATTTCAGTAGTCAAAAGAGGTCAAGAAAGTTCCTTTTAACTCTGCCAAAAAAGAGTCTTGCTGGTTCCTGTGTTGCAGCAGTGAGCTAATCCGGTGCTTGCTAAAGCTTTAGTATCAGCCCTCAAGCAAAACCATGTCGTTATTTCTTCCTTGATCTTTACCTACGTGATCATGAATGTACAAGCCTACATACTCTAACTGCAGTGTGACATTGCATGCTGTGTAATGTAAATTATGGCGCAAGATATTTGAAAGCACAGAAATTATGACTTAGTTTTAATGGATGGTAAAAAGAAAATAGAATTGGTTTTTATTAGCTTAGTCTATCACTTCAGTATTCTGTAGTAAGAATTTAAGTATTACTGTACATAAAAGCACTGTTGCTGCTACTGATGGGTTCTCTCAATGTGTGAACAGTTCTTTCAGACATATATCTTCACACAAAATCACCAGTCTTAAATAGAATTGAGGCATTTGTGACTGTCTCAACTTCAAAGTTTTGGCACTCCATAAAATCAATCTGAAGAAAATGTTGAATTTTCATAGAACTTTCTGTGTTAGATGTTCTAAGTTTGCAAAAACTCTGTGTCATATGTAATTTAAATAAAACGTCAAATTCAAAGGACATACCTCAAATAATAAAACATTCTGAGGTGCTCAGAATTTGCTTTTCAACTATATGGAACTCCTAAAATATTAACACTATAAAAAGCACTCTTTTCTCATCTACAGTTTTGTTTTATGCATTTATTAAGGTTCAAACTAAGTTAATTGTCTATGTATTCCTTCCTCTGATGATTATTAGTTGTATTAGAAAGAAAAAAAAATAGAAAAACTACGTTCTATATCAAAAATATATTCATTCACAGAAATAGCCAATAAACCACACTTACATGTTTCCAGTGCCATTTCTGAAAAAGACCTTCTTGAAAACAGAGGTCATAAACTCAGTGGACTGTTGACTGCTTTGCTTGCTCATTCTGTGTTGTATTGCCTTTCTCATATTAAATCAAATAATTTAATGCTGAGTAAGAGGATAACTGGCTTTGTAAATCTAAGACACTTAATAGGAAATATGTAATGTAACAGATTGTGAAATCATAATATTTCCAGCAGTCAAAGCAGCTGAGCTTTTAGGAAAGACAAGCCTGTGTGAGTACAAACGAGGTAATAGATCAGTGTGGAAAAACATAAAATGTAAAAACCTAATGTAAAAGCAGTTTGGTTATTTGTAAGTTTTTCCCCTCGGGAAAGGATTTGAAAGATTCAGACTACTCTGAGTGAATGAATAAGATGAAGTAGGTAAAGCACTGATGTGTTATAAGCTTGCTTAAGCTTTTCAAGAATTAGCTTTTAACACCGAGGCACAGAATCGATATTGAACTGTTCACACAGAAATTAAAAGTTTCAGTGTAGACCTCTACTTTTTAGAATTGTGTGTTTCTGTAAAGAACTTGTATGACTTCTTTATGCAATGTTTACAAAACATCAAAACAGTTTCCATATTCCTTGCTATACTCGAACAAAACACCAATAACTAAGAACTGATTTTTTGTTTTAGATGTTGTCATTTTATGCAATAGAGATGTCAAAAGCAGGATCTGAAAGTAGAAGTCACCATTAGGTTCAGTTACACAAACAAGAATGTTATATGATGTTAATTAAAAGCCCTTGTCATTTTTCCCTTCAAATACTTCTTTGGAAATCACTAGTTCTTCATGGGGGTTTTCAGATTACATCTCTGACATTCAAGTATCTGTTAATGTGTAAAGGTGTGTGAACAATTTTCCAAAGATGTTCCAGTAACCGTGGCAATTTAGTCGCATACTTACATAGGGTATCTTTCATTGCGGGAGTATAAATGAAGTAGAATCAATGGATCTGTAGCAGAGGTATGTGTTATGTTTGTTGCAAATTAGTTTTTCCTGTTCACTGATCTGGAAGGAAAAAAGAAGAAGAAGAAAAAAAAAAGACTTAATTTAAAATAATATTTGCACTAACAAGCAGACAGCATAAATCTTTAGAAAGGCCAGCCAGGGGTGGGAAAATCACTTTATCCAAATATGTTGGCATATTTGTGAGATGAAAATGTGAAACCCAATATAAGCAGAGAGATTTCCTGAGAACAATTGGGCTCCTGCTCACTACCTCTAAACAGAAGTAACCAGAAGGCACTATGATGTAAGTACCGTGTGATATGCATCAAGTGACTTGGAAGAACCATTTCAAATGAAGTCCTAAGCAGTGATAACCTTCTGAACAGAGTAAATGGGAGATAGTTTGTGCAGTAGCTTTTGGGCCAGTGTCAGCGCAAGAAAATGTTAAGAATGTGGTCTCAGCGGTATTCTTAAAAAATTGTTTAACCTTAAACAAATCTCGAAACCTACTCAGGAGACATAGCAAGAGGAACATGCTGGTTTGAACATATCAAGGATATTCACCATTCTGAAGAGCTATTGTAACTAGCTTGGAGGAGAAGAGGAAGATGAAGGAATAAGAGAAGGTGAATCAAAGCCATTTGCAGAAGAGAAAGCCATCCTGCTGGCATTACATACTGCTGAACAAGAAAAGTGGCCAGTGTCTTCACTCTGTACTATTGGATGGTGGTAAATGCACAGTGGGGACGGTTACAGTCATGGAAGCAGAGCAACTGAAAAAATTCCTGCTGCACTTCACCTTTTCATCCTTAGGCCATTTGGTAACCTGAATAAAATATTATGGTCTAAACTTCTCAAAATTGTTCTTCTCTACTTCTTCACGTTATTTCAGATTTGGTTAAAATCAGAAGTTTTGCTTTCATCGGATTTGCTAAGGTTGGTTCTGGAATAGTATACAGGGGTATGTGCTACCCTTGCCTCCTCCGCGGCATGACTGGGAGAACCTTCCCTTCCTCCAGAGAGATGCTTGCTTCTGGATAACAGCCCCGGACTCCTTTGGGGTAGGTAGCCTAGAAATCGCATCTCTCGTGGAGGCAGCAGCATGCCCAGTAGCTACCCTTTCCACCTCCCAGGCATGGATGGTCAGCGTTTGGCCTCGTCCCGTGCCTGCTGTCATCGTGGATAGCAGGCCTGGACTCCTCCACAGTCCTCCTGGACTGTCTGAACACAATAGGGCAGTCCTTAACCATAGCCCAAAATGGGAGTCCTTTACTGTAATCCAGAATGGGAACCAGTAGTGCTTGTCTTTATCGCAAAAGGCAAGTCCTTCATCCTAACGTAATATGGTAACTCTTTACCCGAAATGCTATTCCAAAAGAGTAACCTTTATCTTAATCCCAAGGGATAATCCTTCAACCTTTACAGTAACACAAATTGGTAACAGTTAATCCAAAACAGTAACCTGAAACTCTTACCGCCAAAGGGTCTGCAGTGAACAAACACTGAATGGTCACATGAACCTTCATCCAGAGCGGGATGAGGCTGAGCTTGTCTGCTCCCGGGGCTGTCCTCAGGCACTGGACATGGTGAGCGGCTGCAGGCAGCACAGCTCACAGGTGAGCTGCCTGGAACGAGCTGCCAGCTGTCCTTGGGGGGGGGCCCGTCATCGTCATGGAGATGCATTGTGACAGCAATGTCCAGGAGTTCCAGGAGCCCAGGTGATGTCATCTGTGCAACATCCTCTGGCTGGCCTGGAGCCACAGCCTCCAAGCTTTTTTGGCCCTGAACCCTAACCAGCAAAAGTCTGATGTCCTGCACTTGGTCCCTGTGAGCAGCATCTCTTTGGCTGTAGGACGATATTATCAGCTGTGTGGATTCTGTCACAGCAGTCAGAAAACATTATTTATAGAATTCTGCCAAAGAACAGATTTTCTGTTAGTAGTGCAACTTCATAGTATCCTCCTTTCCCCGGGATTTGTTTAAAACCTCTTTGTATAACACTGGTGACAGATTAAAATGGTGTTGCTGGCCAGAAAATCAGCATTCCATGGAACTGGAGCATTAACTCTTCAACTCCCGGTGCTCTGCATGATGTTGTGGAATACTGATAACAAAAAAAATGATAAAACCACAACATTTCACCCTTTATTCCACATCTCTACATCATGCTTTATTTTTTTATATATATATATATACATACATATATATATACACATACAAACAAACAATAATTAACATGCATTGCTGTCTCACTCCAATTGATTGGACTCAGTGATCTCTAGAGGTCCCTCCCAGCCCCTACAATTCTTTGATTCTGTGTGATTGCGTATATCTCATAAAGTGGATAGCTATGCTATGTGGGATGGAACATATGCTTACATAACTGTTTTCATTAATTATTATGGAAGGTTCCCTGGTTTGGTCCAGACCTCTAATTATTATCTGCTTTTGTTAGATGAAGTTGGCAGCAATGAAGGAACCCTGAGGAATGTCAGAGGGGACTTAAGGGCATCAGGGCAGTTAGTTCAAGGAGCAGGGAGCTCAGGTGGTGTTCTCCTTGATCCCTTCAGTAGCAGGGAAAACTGTATACAAGGGGATGTGTTCAGCTTTCATCTGAGGCCGAAGATTTAAATAAGACGGACTTTACACCTACCATTACCATTTTTAAAAGCCACGTATTCTTATCCAAGTGTTAATCGAGTCAGATGAATCTGACCTCAAACACATCAGTGGGGATTTTCTTGAGCAACAGGTAGCAATTACTGAATGCCTGCTGTCCAATGACTCCAACAAAATCTCATTCATTCTGCCCTTCTGAGCTTCTCTTTCATAGACAGAGAATACATCCAAGTTACGAAATATTATTCTGTCATTTCAAGCCACTTAAAAGCACTACCAGAAGACAAAGAAGAAAACAAAACCACAAAAATGCACCACCTAGCCAAATGGTAGCACGTCATTACAGAACAGCAACAGTAATTTTGTCACTTCCCTGCCACCCTCCAAGAGCTAACTTTCATCAGCAATATAAAATATCAAATAATCTTTTATTCTCTCACTTGTGCGTGGATTTTATTATTGTTCATGATATTTCGGGGCTAATAAACCAAATCCCATTTTCACAGTGCAAAGCTGCACAAGTTGTTCACTGTAAACCAAGTCTAGGGGAGATTAACAGGAAGAGAAGTGAGAAATGGACGTGCATTCCACCTGATTTCTCAACTGCTCAAAGGTCAGAAGTCGAGTCACTTCACAGAGAAACTAAAATGCTACTCTTGCAAAAGATGCCAGTCTTATTCTCGGTGATGTTCATTTCTGGGCTTTGGAGATAAAGTTCTTCATTCATTTAAAAGATATCTTGTGAAAGAATCTGAATTAGATTAAATCATCATTTCAGGAAGGAATGTGCCAAATTACACACAGCTAATTAGGGTAGTCAGGAAACTGGCCTATCCACCAGTTTACAGGCAGTGTCTTTTATCTGTAACTATCTCTTTGCAGCAGGAAGAGCATTTTATTGGAATTTATCAAAGGCTTGGGAATAATCTCGTTAAGAAAGACTATGTCAAAAGCAAAAACAAATATTCTCCATAGCATAGTTAGAATTGCTTAGAAAGAAAAAAAAAAGAGAAAAAAGAAAAGAGAAAAGAGAAACAAAAAGGTTATAATATTCTGTTGTTTCAAAATCATTTATTCTTCTAAAGTAACATTAATTTCATATTTTTACTCTAATTACAGTAATGATACAATGATTATTATTAAACCTAGTCTTAAAACAGCTGTTTTTGAAAAGCAGATATTTGGAATGTGAAACTTCTATATTGTACCTGGAATGAATGCGCTGTGGGTATTTTTGTTTTGTCTATGATTGAATGACCTTCTTTTGTAGCAACAATCGTGCATGTCTCCTTGCGATTGCTAAAGACCAGAAAATTCTGACTTCTCTGGTCATGGAATATTGACACTGCATCTGGAAAAACAAAAACAAAATCCAGTAGTATTGCACCTTATTTCTAGTGAAGAAGAGAATTTATATAGAGAAGCTGGTACGATTGGTCCTAAATGCCCCGCCTTGCTTTCCAACCCCTCACCTTCTGTTCTGCAACAGATACACAGGCAAAGGAGCTTTTCTTCCATAGATTCATACAATGGCCAGGGTTGGAAAGGACCTCAAGGACCATAAAGTTCCCAGCCCCCCTGCCACAAGCAGGGCCACCACCCTCCAGGTGCTGATACTAGACCAGGCTGCCCAGGGCCCCATCCAATCCGGTCTTGGCCACCTCCACAGATGTGGCATCCACGGCCTCTCTGGGCAGCCTGTTCCAGCATTTCACCACTCTCTGTGTGAAGAACTTTTTCTCAGTTTCTCTTGAACTTCAGCAGAACAGAAGTAAGCTATCTTACAAGACAACAGAATATACAGTCTATGAATACAAATGGAAAAAGTAGACTCTACTAATGCAATTTACTTGGATCACGAAGTGACACACTGACGTGCATGGTGAAAATCCTCATCTCAGAATCTGTGGGTCAGTTAAAACCCATTTCTGAACCTGTGAATCCCCTTTCATGAATTCCAAATAATTCAGAACATGTTCTTCAAGATGAATGTCATAAATACGAAAATAGCTGTGCCAATCTTGAGAATGTTACTGGATCGTTACTGGACAGCTATTAAATAATGCATTACACCGTAACAATTCTCATTTTCCCATAGCTTTGAAATAGGTCTGCTGTGGTTTTCTTGTGTCTTTAAATCTCTGCAGGTGAGCTATTTCATTATCTATTATTTCTATTTTTATTTTTTGATTATCTATTTTTTCTCTGTGTTTCATTCTCCAAAGCTGATGCTGAAAGCTGCTGGATGCTTCAGCAGGGTCTGTGGTGACAGAACAAGGGGAAATTGCTTCAGGCTTGAAGAGGGTAGATTTAGGTAGGATATAAGTAAAAAGTCTTTTACACTGAGGGTGGTGAGGCACTGGAACAGGTTGTCCAGAGATGTGATTGATGCCCCACCCCTGGAGACCTCCAAGATGAGGCTGGATCAGGCCCTGAGCAACCTGACCTAGCTGTGGTGTCCCTGTTCATTGCAAGAGGGTCAGGCTAGATTGCCTTTCAAGGTCTCTTCCAACTCTAAGGATTCTGTGAGTCTATCCTTTTAGCCCCAAGTGAAACTGCAAATGGAGAAGTGGAACAAATCGTGACAGACTGAAGAACTCAGGGGCCAAAGGTGGAAAACATATCAGTTTAGGTGCCGTTCTCCTGAATTTTACAGGTGACGGTTTGTTCTTCGTGTGAACAGCTGGATGCATAACCAATGCTGTAACTAGTGCTTTGGCTTTCAGGACTATCATCACCTCTTTCAGACATGTACTGTTGGAGCAATAGATAGTATTTCTAGAGAAGGAAATCCTCCATCACAGACATTTTTCTAGGCAAATTTCTAGGCAAATTCCAGCTCAAAACTCCAGGCCCCAGAGCAGTTTGACTTTTGTAGTACTTACCATAATGTCCTGTAACACATAGAAAGCCTGGCTTTAAATAATTACTGCTCTACCTCATATACCCAGTAAAATTGCCTCCAAGCATAGTGTCTGGTTCCATAAGTTTATTTGTTATCGATACAAAGTATAGCAACTTAAACAGGAAAAGTCAATTACTGCCCACACCTAGGACATGAAATAACAAGACTCTCAGGAGCTCGATTATTGGTACCAATATTTAGACAAAAGATTTACACATCAAACATTAAAAATCCTGGACAATTGGAATTCCTTTTTTCCCTATGAATATGTCCCCCCTTTTTCTACTCCATCTTCTTTATTTTCCCAAATTAAAAAGGTCTCCCAAAGATTCTGATCTGCAAATACAGATCATAAGAATTTTGAACATTTAAAAAGCTACATATCAGAAAAGGGTATCTGTTTTTTTATTTTTTATTTTTTTATTTTTATTTTATTCTTCACATCGCTTGATACAACTGAAAAAGAACATGCATTGATTTGTATTTTAAAATGCAGAAATAGTAGTGTAGAAGTGAATTATGAAGGGACAGAAAGCTTTAGCAAATGACAAACGCTGATCTAGCTAATTAGATACCGAGACTAAAATACTTTCTGCAAAGCACGGGTGAAAGTACAGATAGGGAATGGCTACATTTCAGTTCCTACCCACATGGCTATAAAATCTGTGCAGTCAGTACCATGAAATTGGAAAATAAACTTCTGTTCTAAATCGAAGAAATAGGCGTGGTCTAAACTCCACTATTTAGAAGACGGGGTATCACAAACAGTGTTAACGTTCTTTGACAGCGTTCACAACCACTAGAAAATTGAAGTCATCACGAAACTGCAGCTAACTTACAATCTTCTGGCCCTAGGACATACGTTGTTGATGTGTGTTATTTTGGAAGCCCCATCTGTTAGGAGCCAGGCTTTATATACTCAAGAATTACTAAATTCCTCAGAGACCAGGTGGCAGGGCAAATTAATTTGGAAAGAAACAGAAAAGTCGGGGGGGGAGGGAACAGAAAAATTGGAGGATAAAGTGAATTCAGCATGTTCAGAATGTACTGAATGAGGAGCGGGATAAAGAAAGGAAGAATATACATGGCAAAATGCAGAGAAGGGGAAGGCAGAAATGGAAAGGAGCGTGTTACATCCAGAAAAAATGACTGGGATATTTTTTGGGTTACAAGGAGCAGAAATGTATGGGAGAATCAAAAAATCTGAAGATATTCTCATGAAAATGTCCCTGAGAATCTCGATGCTCTCAATAACTACACAATCATATCTTTGTCAAATCCATCGACAATGCCATCTGTAAACCAAAAGAGATTGAATCTCACTTCTGATGAGTGTTTGAAAGCCGTTGTAATGTAAAATGGGGAAGAGACGAGAATAAAGGAAGAATACCAGAGATTTACTGACTTATATTTTAAACTTCTCAGTCCAAGTGCCAAATTCCTAGTTTTTCACACAGGAAGTGCTCAGAGAAAACTAACAAGATAGATAGATAGAAATACCACAACTGATTCTTATCAATGCAGAAGCAAGACATTTCTGGCAAGAGCACAGGGAACTATACAGTTGCATTAAGGTTTCTTTAAAGAGCATCTGGTGTCACATGTTTCTGCAGTCCTCGTCCTTGCATGTTTCCAGTGCCAGGAACAGATGAGACAGAGCAGTAAGGTTCAACTGATCTAATTTCAATATTCATTCCTGTAGTGGTCTATTGGCTATACATCTATAATAATCAGGCATATTGCTTCAATTGAAAAGTACATCTGTAATATATGATTATTATACATTATTATAAATTATACACCTATACACAATCATTAATAACAGTATTATATCAATAGAATACATGCATTACTCAGAATTAATTCATATTAGCTCGCCTCGAACCCAAATACAGGCATGCATAAATTGTGAAACCAACAGCAGTACAAATGAGTTTGGAAACGTTGTGATGTTACAGAGAAATCCAGTATATCCTAAGGTTATGTCAGACTCTTTTCAGTGATGCATGGTGATAGGACGAGGAGAAATGGCCACAAACTGAAGCATAGGAAGTTCTGCGCAAACGTGTAGGAACTTCTTCACAGTGCAGCGACGGAGCGCTGGCACAGGCTGCACGGAGAGGTGGTGGAGTCTCCTTCTCTGGAGATGTTCAAGACCCACCTGGATGCCTACCTGTGCAACCTGGGCTGGGAGCTGCTTTGGCAGGGGGCTGGACTCAGTGATCTCTAGAGGTCCCTTCCAGCCCCTACCCAGAATTCTGTGATTCTGTGACAATATTTTACCTATGTGAGTAGCGTGGCCACCAAAAGGACAAATCCCTAGCGCTGTTCAAGAAGTGTTTAGATGATGTGCTAAGGGATTGGATGGAGTAGCTTGGAGGGTAGAGATGGTGGTGTGAGGATGGTTGGACTAGATGATCTTGGAGGTCCTTTCCAACCTCATGAATCTATGAATCTATGAATCTATAAATGAAGTGGTGCACAGGAGATGCTCAAGTAACATAGATTCATAGATTCATAGATGAGGCTGGACAAGCACGAGCTGCCCTTTGTGAACCCGTGCTGGCTGGGTCTGATCCCCTGGTTGCCATGCACGTGCCGTGTGATCTCCCTCAAGATCAACTGCTGACAGGCCTGTAGTTCCCCGGGTCTTCCTTACGGTCTTTCTTGTAGATAGGAGTCACATCGGCAAGCCTCCAATCTTGTGGGACCTCTCCAGATGACCAGGAATGCTGATAGATGGCAGAAAGCGGCTTGGCAATCACCTCTGCCAGTTCCCTCAGCACCCTTGGGTGGATCCCATCTGAAACAGAACAGAAAGATAGCAGGCCAAAAGCTACAGCACTGAGATAGGCAGGACATGCTGCTGAGTGCAGGCAAAACACTCTCAAGTCCTTATCTCTGTGAGCCCATTGAATAAGCCCATCAAGAATTACAGCTTTCAGTACTAACTGTTTGTCATCAGCTCTGTAAGAATGTATAATGACAGCTAATTAAGGACTATTCGGTCATAGTAATAACCTCCTTGTTGGAAATTGTGGATAGGTATCCAGATTTAGATCAATTGTTTCAAATCTCTTTTTTTTTTTTTTTTTTGAGTTCAAAATATGGGAATTTGTCAGCTCACATCATTCCTAGAATACATGAGCTGCCAACAAAGCCAGACACCTGTTAGAGAAAATGACAAAACACGAGAAAGAACAATGGGAGCCGAAACATACAGTAACTCAGTTTTCCATTACACTGATGTCTTAAGTTTGATAGTCTAAGAGAGCAAAAAGAATACTGGAAGTGAAAAAAAAAAAAAAAAATCAGAACGTACCTGAATACGACCCCAAAATTGCATTTTTTTTCCCCACATGAATCCTGCTTTTTTTATTTTGCGAGGTATTCATATATTTTCCTCTATTGCATTCCAAAAACACACACACACACACACACACTCAAAATACTGGTAGGACACACTCTGTGCTCCTTTCACAATATCAGAACATGTTGGACATGAGTAAAAAATAGAGGAAGATGAAGAAGTTTTCTCTGCCATCCATCTGTCAATACATATCCTATGGAGTTCTCACTGCACGTTCCTCTGAGTCAGCAATTGACCTCAAGGGATAAAGACATGGAGCATCCAGAATGGATCAAACAGAACTGGCATGCTGCCCTGCAGTGCACTGTGATTTTAGCACTCTTCCTTCATCAAGAACTTATTTTCTTCATCTCTGCAATTATTTTTCTCCTCTACTAACGGCCTATGTATTTGAGGGGAAACTCTCCTTAGTTTCTCAGAAGTTTCTCTTTAGTTTTCTCAACTACCCCCCCTCTTTTTTTTTTTTTGTAAGATTTCCCCTCGTCAAAATTAGCCAGATTCTCTAGTTAGCCTAACTTTAAAATGAATATTCGTTATGGAAGATTAAGTGGGTAAAAACGAAACTAAAAGGCAAAAGTATCTTGAATAGGTGAATTCACGTCATTCTTCGATTCAATCTGCAGCCTGCACACAGTGACTTCCAGCTGACAGGACTTTTTTGTTGCCATCTCAGTGCCTTTCAGCTTTTAATGATTCCATAATAACTGAGACTTTGTGCAGAACAGCAGCAGATGAAATGATTTCTGCTTTTTCTGACGTTAGCATTCAAACCAATCAAGAGCTGGTAAATTTTGGCTTATTCTGTGTTTGTTGACATCAGACTCCTCACGGGTTAAAAAGATGGAGGGAACACCACTGTGTTCCATATCACTACAAATGAGCCATGTGTATCAATTCTGGGCAGCATCACCAGATGAGAATTTTCACAACTCCTGTCATACTTTACACAACACGTTCTCGGTTAAGCCCCGCCCCCCCCCCCCCCCCCCCCCCCCCCCCCGCCTGTTTCTTTCAGTCGAAAACAAAGATGAAAACTACTGGATATCTTTACCATTATTTAAGGCTTTCACTGATTTCACATAATATATGAATCCATCCTTTATCTATTCAAGGCTCAGTGAGTTCCATTGCAAGAGGCTTGTTCTCACCTTACGTCTTAGAAAAAGATACGTTCAGATAAAGAAATTGCTGTAAGCTATGCAGTAAGTATCTGATATAACTATTAGTGTCATGAAATAACTCTTGGGGGTTGCAGTAAATGCAAAGGAACTGGTATGTACATGACAAGACTCATTTGGCCAAGTATAAGCAGCTACAGCTGGCCAGATGAGGAACTTTTCTCTCTATCTAGACAAGGAAAGGAATTCCTGCAACATAGAGCTGTTCATTGGAATTGAACTACCACAAGCCTACCCTGAAAAACAGATGCTCTGCAATTCTATCGCATTCTCTTCTGGCTAATTTTGTCTTGTTTCTGCTGTTAAAGCTGAACATTTTTAATTATCAAGTCTGGCTTCTGTTAAGTATTTGTCTTTTTCTTTGTTTGTTTCAAATGCCAGTTAATTATATATATTTTGGAGTTAATTTTTTTTTCCTGAGTAACGCTAACCAAATTAAACAGCTAAATAAACTTAAGAGGCTCAAAAATTGTTTTGGGTTTGAACAAAAAATACATTTCTTCAAGAATACAGAAGGACTTTGAAGACAACACATTCAAACCGAAGAGGAGAACATCTCCTGTCACTGATAAATGCTAAAAGAGGCAGCTTAGGGAACGCTTACTGACCCTTATTCCTGTGGCAGTTTAAGCAATGAGCTACTTCTCTCAATTAATACTACAGAAATTTCCCACTCGAGTTCCTTCAGAAATCCTGCCAACTTTTTTCACCAATTGCTACTTTCAATTTTATCGATTTACTCAGAAACGAGTTCTTCTGACACTTTAAGACTGTTCTTCTCTGTTTCCAGAGAAAATAAATGCTCTACAGTGGGAAACTCACAAGTGATTCTTTGCGGTGAAGGCTTCCTCAGTAATCTCTCCGCTGTGAGCCCTGCATATTCTCCAGCACGCTTCTGCTTCTGTCAAGCTCAAAAAAAAAAAAAAAAAA
The DNA here is from genome assembly GCA_023055505.1 of Callipepla californica brunnescens. Lineage (NCBI taxonomy): Eukaryota > Metazoa > Chordata > Aves > Galliformes > Odontophoridae > Callipepla > Callipepla californica. The sequence goes on from JALIRH010000003.1 coordinate 68,125,672, forward strand.
GCCTTATGGTTACTCTTGCAGCTCGCTGTGTGGTCCTTCCAACAGACATCCAGATGGTTGATGTTCCCCATCAGGATGAGATCCTGTGCGCACAATGCCTCCCACATCTGAAGCAGGAAAGCCTCATGAACAGTCTCCCCTCCATCAGGTGGCCTGGAGGATACCCCTATCACCATCTGGCCTCTGTTAGTCCCATCCTTAATTCTAGCCCACAGAGTAAGGAACAGAGTAAGGAACACCTTTCTCAGCCAGAGCTCCTCACAGTCTATCCAGTCTTTGACATAGAGGGCAACTCCCCCACCCTTCCTACCTCGCCTATCCCATCTAAAGAGCCAGTACCCCTCAGTGGAGGTATACCACTTATGGGAGTCACCCCCCATGTTTCCATGACAGCAACAAGGTCACAACTTCCCAAGTGCATCACGCTTTCCAGTTCACCCTGCTGATTTCCCAGGCTGCGTGCATTGCTCTAAAGGCACTTCAGCTGGGCTTTGCATCTCACCACCTTTACAGAAGAGCTAGGATCCCCTAGACGGCAGCATCCCCCTGCCCTAGTCCATCCCTTTGTACTCCACCATCTTCGCCCACAAGTTTCCATAGGAGCCCTCCAACGACCCACTTGTCAACGGTTTACCGGGCTGGATCGGCCCGGTTCCGTGACAATTGGTGCGGGGGACCCACGGACCCACGCCCCAGGAAAGGGGAAGGGAAAAAGGGAAAAGGGAAAAGGGAGATGGGCCTAGAAACAACAGCGGCAACGATCTGAGGAGGAAAGCTAATTTACTAAATAAGATATCAGAAAGCAAAATAACAGAATATAATACAATATAATTGGAATTGAGGCTAATGAATCTAATAAAATGAGCAAGAGAGAGTGTCCGATATACCGAAGGCCTTACGCTAACGCTGAAGGCGATACGGTAGCGAGCACCCACTGCTGAGTCGATCCCGAAGGAAAGAGAGTGTCCCGTGACCACTGAGGGTTTTTATCTGTTCCCTCTGAGCGGAAAACACGTAAAAATACAAAGCATCGCAAAGTCCTCTGGGGAATGTAGTTCTTCTTCTCTTCTGAGGCAGGTATACCTGGAATTATCAATGATCTATGGAGCTGCAGTATTAGCTCTTTAACTCTTAATGCAATACATGATGTTATGATGTGGAATACCAGTACCAAAAATCATAAAACCATGACATTCCACCCCTTATTCCACATCGTTACATCATGCTTGATACATACAGAAGAACAATGATTAACATGCATTAGATATACACACACACAACATATATATACAAGTATATACATGGAATTACTGACTGCACTCCCCCAACATCAAATTCCCTTGTGGTACACACTGAATATCCCCATTCTTCTGCATCACCCACCAAGTGGACCCAGGTCCCTGAGCAAAGACAGTTCCACGGAGAGGTTTGCCCTTTCCAGAAGCTGGAAGTACCCAAACCGCCTTGCACAACATGTTCTTTACATGTACTACAGGGACCTTATCTCCCTCTACTGTAGGTAGAGAGCTGGATTGGGCAGGACCATCACGATTGATGGATCCTCGAGTGTTGACCAACCAGGTGGCTTCTGCCAAATGCTTCTCCCAATACTTAAATGTTCCGCCACCCATTGCTTTCAACATGGTTTTCAGCAACCCATTGTATCTTTCAATCTTACCAGAAGCTGGTGCGTGATAGGGGATATGATAAATCCATTCAATGCCATGATCTTTGGCCCAATTACTTACAAGAGAATTTTTGAAATGAGTCCCATTATCTGACTCAATTCTTTCTGGAGTGCCATGTCGCCATAGGACTTGCTTCTCGAGACCTAGAATGGTGTTTCGGGCGGTAGCATGGGGTACTGCATATGTTTCAAGCCACCCAGTGGTTGCTTCCACCATGGTGAGCACATAACGCTTACCATTGCGAGATCGTGGCAAGGTGATATAATCTACCTGCCACGCCTCCCCATATTTATACTTTTGCCATCGCCCTTCCCCCCAAAGAGGTTTCATCCTCTTGGCTTGTTTAATTGTGGCGCAAGTATCACAGTCATGGATAACCTGTGCGATAGCGTCCATAGTTAAGTCCACCCCTCGGTCTCTAGCCCACTTATATGTTGCATCTCTTCCTTGATGGCCTGAGGTCTCATGGGCCCATCGAGCTAAAAATAATTCACTCTTGTGTTGCCAGTCCAGGTCTATTTGAGCCATCTTAACTTTGGCAGCTCGATCTACCTGATGGTTATTCTGTTGTTCTTCAGTTGCTCGGCTTTTAGGAACATGAGCATCTACATGGCGCACCTTTACAACCATATTCTTTACTCGGGCAGCAATATCTTTCCACAGTTCAGCAGCCCAAATAGGTTTACCCCTCCGTTGCCAGCCATTTTGTTCCCATTGCTGTAACCACCCCCATAAGGCATTTGCCACCATCCATGAGTCAGTGTAAAGATAAAGCACTGGCCACCTCTCTCGTTCAGCAATATCTAAGGCCAGTTGGACAGCCTTTACCTCTGCAAATTGGCTTGATTCTCCTTTTCCTTCAGTGGCCTCTGCAACTTGTCGTGTGGGGCTCCACACTGCAGATTTCCATCTGCGGTGCTTTCCCACAATACGACATGATCCATCTGTGAACAGGGCGTATCTCTTTTCATTGTCTGGTAGTTCATTGTATGGTGGGGCCTCTTTAGCACGTGATACCTCCTCTGCGGTTGTTGTTCCAAACTTTTTACCTTAAGGCCAGTCCATGATCACTTCTAGGATTCCTGGATGACTGAGGTTCCCCATCCGAGCTCGCTGTGTAATCAGCGCAATCCACTTACTCCAAGTGGCATCAGTAGCATGATGGGTAGAGGGAACCTTTCCTTTGAACATCCAGTTCAGCACTGGCAGTCGAGGTGCCAGAAGGAGCTGCGCTTCAGTACCGATTACTTCGGAAGCAGCTCGAACCCCCTCGTACGCAGCTAAGATTTCCTGCTCAGTTGGAGTGTAGCGCTCCTCAGACCCCCTGTATGCTCGACTCCAGAAACCAAGGGGTCAGCCTCGGGTCTCTCCAGAAGCTCTTTGCCACAAACTCCAAGTGGGACCTTCCTTTCCAGCAGCAGTGTAGAGGATGTTCTTTACATCCTGTCCTATCCGCACTGGCCCCAAGGCCACGGCACGGGCTATCTCCTGCTTAATTTGCTCAAAAGCCTGCTGCTGCTCAGGGCCCCATACAAAATCATTCTTCTTCCGTGTCACCTGAAAGAGAGGGCTCACAATGAGGCTGTAGTTTGGAACATGCATTCTCCAAAAGCCCACTACACCCAGAAAAGCTTGGCTCTCTGTCTTACTAGTGGGTGGAGACATAGCAATAATTTTGTCAATCACATCTGTTGGGATGTGACGACGTCCATCTTGCCACTTTATTCCTAGGAATTGAATTTCCTGTGCAGGCCCTTTTACTTTGCTTCGTTTAATAGCGAAGCCAGCTCGCAGGAGGATCTGGATTATTCTCTCTCCTTTCTCGAAAACATCCCCTGCTGTATTGCCCCACACAATGATGTCATCAATGTATTGTAAATGCTCAGGAGCACCGCCCTGTTCCAATGCAGTTTGGATCAACCCATGGCAAATGGTTGGGCTGTGCTTCCACCCCTGGGGCAAATGGTTCCAGGTGTACTGAACGCCTCTCCAGGTGAAGGCAAACTGTGTCCTGCATTCTGTGGCCAAGGGAATTGAAAAGAAGGCGTTAGCAATGTCAGTGGTGGCATACCACTTGACTGCTCTTGACTCCAGTTCATACTGGAGTTGAAGCATGTCCGGCACAGCAGCACTCAGTGGAGGTGTGACTTCATTCAGGCCACGGTAATCTACCGTCAGTCTCCATTCTCCACTGGCTATACGCACTGGCCATATGGGGCTATTAAACGGGGAGTGAGTTTTGCTGATCACTCCCTGGCTCTCTAGCTGACGAATCAGGTTATGAATGGGGAGCAAAGAATCCCTGTTGGTGTGGTACTGCCGTCTGTGCACCGTTTTTGTAGCAATTGGTACCTGTTGCTCCTCCACTTGTAGTAACCCTACAACAGACGGATCTTCTGACAGGCCAGGCAAAGCAGACAGCTGCTTAATATTATCTGCGTCCACAGCAGCTATTCCGAAAGCCCATCGATACCCTTTGGGATCCTTAAAATATCCCCTTTTGAGGTAATCAATACCAAGTATGCATGGGGCCCCCTGTCCGGTCGCTATAGGATGCTTCTGCCTGTCTTTACCCGTGAGGCTTATTTTTGCCTCCAGCACAGACAATTCCTGAAAGCCCCCAGTCACTCCAGAGGTATGAATCAATTCTGCCCCTTTATAACTTGAAGGCATTAGAGTACATTGTGCACCAGTATCCACCAGTGCCTCATATTTCTGTGGGTTTGATGTGCCAGGCCACCGAATCCACACAGTCCAATACACTCTATTATCCCTCTCCCTCCTCTGGCTGAGGGCAGGGCCCCTCTATTCATTACCTGTAGTGACAGGAACAACTTCGCTGGTAGTTGCTCTGTGTTGTAATTCTCTCACCCGTGCTCGCAGTGCAGGGGTGGGTTTTTGATGCCGTTCCTTCATATCTTCTCCATTTGCACGTAAGTAACTCCACAAAGCCGCGCGCGACATGAAGTTAGTGCTGTCATTTGCTCGAGCAGGACGGCGTCTGCTACTGATAGCTACAATTGATTCAACCCTATCAATCAGTTGGGATAATTTTCCCAGTATATCTTCCATTTGTCCTTCGAACTTTGATATGGCTGAAATGGACGCGTATGGCGGTGGAAATGTTTGTTCGAAGTTTTGAAGTGTAAGAATTAGTTCAAAAACTGGGGGTTTTCTGTCTTGGTCCTCATATCTGTTGAACGTTGTCACTAGTGTACCGGCGTACCTTTCTGGTGCTGACTTTGAAAGCTTCTGACATATTTCGGGTGTACTCCTTACTTTCTCCGGATCATGGTCCCGATCGTCAGGATCAAAGGTGGGATCATACAGCATTTCCGCCACAGCTGTTTCTCTCAAATACTGGATGCCTTCCTCAATAGTTTTCCACCTTTTCACTTTAGGTGCCAGGTCACTCTTGTAGGGATATCTTTCCCTCACAGCTACTAGCATTCGTTGCCAGAGGCTGGCGATTCCATCCATATACCTGCTGATTCTTCTGTCGACAGCCGGATCTCGGGCAATGTTTCCTAGTTGGCGAGCTTCGTTACTATCAAGGGACACACTGTTGGCCCCGTTATCCCAACACCAAAGCAACCAAGTGACAATACTCTCATCCGGACGTCGAACAAACTCCTTTCTTGAGCCTTGGATCTCAGACAATTTCATGGGCCGACGAAACGTCGTAACTTTAACTTTCTCTTCACCTTCTTCATCATTTTCTTCTTCTCCATGTCTCTCACTTTTCTTTGTTGCCTTTCTCGATGGTGGGGGGGTTGTGGCCACCCCCTCACCTATATCTTCCTCTTCTTTTGGCACCTCTTCTTTGCGTTCTAGGCGCGAGGACACACGTTTCCATTTCTTGCCTTCCACAGGGGCAACTGACTTTGATACTGGTGCTTCCTTTCGCTGGTCAAGTGTGACCGGGAGGTTTTCCTCTTTGGTTTGGGCCTCAGTTTGGACACTCTCTCCCTTCACAATAGTATATAAACCTCGGGTAGCATAAGCCAAGCCCCAGATAAGCTGTTCCACCTCAGATCTTTCTGAGCCGCAACACCCTTTACTCAGATACAGGCCTAGCTCCTCAGGATCCTGCAATTGTTCGGGAGAAAAATCCCATGACACCGGGTGTCCCCATGCTTCTAATTTCTTTCCTAAAACTCTCCACTCTCCCTGCCATTCAACATTCTCTGTTTCTGGGAGAAGCTTCCTGCACATGATGTAAAGTGCTACTACATGAAAGAGGACTAATATCCCAATTATTAACACCATCCCTAAGTTGTGATCTTGAAAATTCATAAAAAACTGATAGGAGAACCCGGATACCCATTCAAACATCACATGGTTCGTTAATATGCTATCGTTTGTTCCATTAGCTGGGGTGCCCTGGTATCTGGCAGGTGCCTCTATCATTGCCTTTAATTTATCATAGAGGGACCAGACCCAATGGAACAGAATGGCAAACGTAACCAAGTTCCAGTACGTTTTGAGCATTAAGAGGGAAAAAGCAATGACATGCAGCCCCTTTAAGAGCAGTTCAAAATGAGAGAACATTTTTTTTTTTTCTTTACTATAACAAGTTAGCAGCACCCATAAAAGTTTACAAATATCCCAGAACAACTGGCAGTACGCAAAGACTTCAAGGTCGTGTTATGCCGTACAGTACCTGCAGTACAGATAAGCTTGCTAGCGAGAGACAGAGATTCACTCTAAAAGTATGTCTCTGCCCGGCTAAGGCGGTTCGGGCCCCACGTTGGGCGCCAAAAAAAATGTCAACGATTCACCGGGCTGGATCGGCCCGGCTCCGCGAAGACAGGTGCGGGGGACCCACGGACCCACGCCCAAGGAAAGGGGAAAGGAAAAGGGAAAAAGGGAAAAGGGAGATGGGCCTAGAAACAAAACAGCGGCAACGATCTGAGGAGGAAAGCTAATTTACTAAATAAGATATCAGAAAGTAAAATAACACATTATAATACAATATAATTGGAATTGAGGCTAATGAATCAAATAGAATGAGCAAGAGAGAGTGTCCGATAATCCGAAGGCCTTACGCTAACGCTGAAGGCGATACGGCAGCGAGCACCCACAGCTGCATCGATCCCAAAGGAAAGAGAGCGTCCCGTGACCGCTGAGGGTTTTTATCTGTTCCCTCTGAGCGGAAAACACGTAAAAATGCAAAGCATCGCAAAGTCCTCTGGGGAATGTAGTGCTTCTTCTCTTCTGAGACAGGTATACCTAGAATTATCAATGATCTAAGGAGCTGGAGTATTAGCTCTTTAACTCTTAATGCAATACATGATGATATGATGTGGAATACCAGTACCAAAAATCATAAAACAATGACAGAATCAAAGGGACCATAGGGATCAATGGGGCCATAGGGATCAATAGGGCCATAGAACCCAATGGGGCCATAGGGATCAATGAGACCAAAAGAATAAGTGGGGCCATAGGAATCAGTAGGGCCATAGGAATCAATGGGGCCATAGGGATCAATGGGACCATAGGAATCAATGGGGCCATAAGAATCAGTGGGGCCATAGGAATCAGTGGGGCCATAGGGATCAATGGGGCCATAGGAATCAATGGGGCCACAGGGATCAATGGGGCCACAGGAATCAATGGGGCTATAGGGATCAATGGGGCCTTAGGAACCAGTAGGGCCAATGAACTCAACGGGGCCGTAGGGATCAATGGGGCCATAGGAATCAATGGGGCCATAGGAATCGATGGGGCCATAGGGATCGATGGGACCATAGGAATCAATGGGGCCATAGGAATCAAAGGGACCATAGGGATCAGTGGGGCCATAGGAATCAATGGGGCCATAGTCATCAAAGGGGCCATTGGAATCAATGGGGCCATAGGACTCAATGGAGCCATAGAACTCAAAGGGGCCATAGAACTCAATAGGGCCATAGGGATCAATGGGGCCATAGGAATCAGTGGGGCCATTTGGATCAATGGGGCCATAGGAATCGATGGGGCCATAGGAATCGATGGGGCCATAGGAATCGATGGGGCCATAGAACTCCATTGCGCCATAGGGATCAATGGGGTCATAGGGATAATTGGAGCCGTAGAACTCATTGGGGCCATAGGGATCCATAGGGCCATAGAAATCAATGGGGCCATAGAACTCCATTGGGCCATAGGGATCAATGGGGTCATAGGGATCAATGGGGCCATAGGGATCAATGGAGCCATAGAGATCAATGGGACCATAGGAATCAATGGAGCCTTAGGGATCAATGCGGCCATAGAACTCAATGGGGCCATAGGGATCAATGAAGCCATAGGGATCAATGGGGTCATAGGCATCAATGGGGCCATAGGGATCAATGGGACCATAGGGATCAATGGGGCCATAGTCATCAATGGGGCCATAGGGATTAATGAGGCCACAGCGATCAATGGGCCCGTAGGAATCAATGAAGCCATAGAACCCAATGGGGCCATATAACTCAATGGGGTCTTAGGGATCAATGGGACGATAGGAATCAATGGGGTCATAGGGATCAATGGGGCCATAGGGATCAATGGGGCCATAGAACTCAATGGGGCCATAGAACTCAACGGGGCCATAGGAATCAATGGAGCCATAGAGATCAATGGGGCCATAGAACTCAATGGGGCCAAAGGGATCAGTGGGGCCATAGGGATCAATTGGGCCATAGAACTCAATGGGGCCATAGTCATGAATGGGGCCATAGGGATCAATGGGGCCATAGTCATCAATGGGGCCATAAGGATTAATGAGGCCTCAGCGATCAATGGGCCCGTAGGAATCAATGGAGCCATAGAACTCAATGGGGCCATATAACTCAATGGGGCCTTAGGGATCAATGGGACGATAGGAATCAATGAGGTCATAGCAATCAATGGGGCCATAGGGATCAATGGGGCCATAGGGATCAATGGGGCCATAGAACTCAATGGGGCCATAGAACTCAATGGGGCCAAAGAGATCAATGGGGCCAAAGGGATCAATGGGCCATAGGGATCAATTGGGCCACAGAACTCAATGGGGACATAGGAATAAATGGGGCCATCGAACTCAATGGGGCCATTATAATCAATGGAGCCATAGAACTGAATGGGGCCATAGGGATCAATGGGACCTTAAAAATCAGTGGGGCCATAGGGATCAATGGGGCCATAGGGATCGATGGGGCCACAGGGATCGATGTGGCCATAGGGATCAATGGGGCCATAGTAATCGATGGGCCATAGGAATCAATGGGACCAGGGAATCGATGGGGCCATAGGGATCGATGAGGCCATAGGAATCAATGGGGCCATAGAACTCAATGGAGCCATAGAACTCAATGGGGCCATACGGATCAATGGAACCTTAGGAATCAATGGGGCCATAGGGATCGATAGGGCCATAGGGATCGATGGGGCCATAGGGATCGATGGGGCCACAGGGATCGATAAGGCCATAGGGATCAATGGGGCCATAGAGATCAATGGGGCCTTAGGAACCAGTAGGGCCAATGAACTCAACGGGGCCGTAGGGATCAATGGGGCCATAGGAATCAATGGGGCCATAGGAATCGATGGGGCCATAGGGATCGATGGGACCATAGGAATCAATGGGGCCATAGGAATCAGTGGGGCCATATGGATCAATGGGGCCATAGGAATCGATGGGGCCATTGGAATCAATGGGGCCATAGGACTCAATGGAGCCATAGTACTCAAAGGGGCCATAGAACTCAATAGGGCCATAGGGATCAATGGGGCCATAGGAATCAGTGGGGCCATATGGATCAATGGGGCCATAGGAATCGATGGGGCCATAGGAATCGATGGGGCCATAGGAATCGATGGGGCCATAGAACTCCATTGCGCCATAGGGATCAATGGGGTCATAGGGATAATTGGAGCCGTAGAACTCATTGGGGCCATAGGGATCGATAGGGCCATAGGGATCAATGGGGCCACAGAACTCCATTGGGCCATAGGGATCAATGGGGTCATAGGGATCAATGGGGCCATAGGGATCAATGGAGCCATAGAGATCAATGGGACCATAGGAATCAATGGAGCCTTAGGGATCAATGCGGCCATATAACTCAATGGGGCCTTAGGGATCAATGGGACGATAGGAATCAATGAGGTCATAGGGATCAATGGGGCCATAGGGATCAATGGGGCCATAGGGATCAATGGGGCCATAGAACTCAATGGGGCCATAGAACTCAATGGGGCCAAAGAGATCAATGGGGCCAAAGGGATCAATGGGCCATAGGGATCAATTGGGCCACAGAACTCAATGGGGACATAGGAATAAATGGGGCCATAGAACTCAATGGGGCCGTTATAATCAATGGAGCCATAGAACTGAATGGGGCCATAGGGATCAATGGGACCTTAAAAATCAGTGGGGCCATAGGGATCAATGGGGCCATAGGGATCGATGGGCCATAGGAATCAATGGGACCAGGGAATCGATGGGGCCATAGGGATCGATGAGGCCATAGGAATCAATGGGGCCATAGAACTCAATCGAGCCATAGAACTCAATGGGGCCATACGGATCAATGGAACCTTAGGAATCAATGGGGCCATAGGGATCGATAGGGCCATAGGGATCGATGGGGCCATAGGGATCGATGGGGCCACAGGGATCGATAAGGCCATAGGGATCAATGGGGCCATAGAGATCAATGGGGACTTAGGAACCAGTAGGGCCAATGAACTCAACGGGGCCGTAGGGATCAATGGGGCCATAGGAATCAATGCGGCCATAGAAATAAATGGAGCCATAGAACTCAATGGGGCCATAGGGATCAATGGGAACATAGAACTCAATGGGGCCATAGAACTCAAAGGGGCCATAGAAATCTATGAGACAATGGGAATCAATGGGGCCATAGGAATCAATGGGGCCATAGGGATCGATGGGGCCATTGGAATCCACGGGGCCATAGGACTCAATGGAGCCATAGTACTCAAAGGGGCCAAAGGGATCAATGGGACCATAGGGATCAATGGGACCATAGGAATAAATGGGGCCATAGGAATCAATGGGGCCATAGGAATCCGTGGGGCCATAGAACTCAGTGGGGCTAGAGGGATGAATGGGGCAACAGGAATCAATGGGGCCTAAGGAATAAATGGGACCATAGGGATAAATGGGGCCATAGGAAAAAATGCGGACATAGGAATCAATGAAACCATAGGGATCAATGGGGCCATGGAACTCAAAGGGGCCATAGGAATCAATGGGGCCATAGGAATCAATGTGGCCATAGAACTCAATGGGGCCATAGAACTCAATGGGGCCGTAGGAATCAATGGGGCCATAGGAATCAATGGGGCCATAGAACTCAGTGGGGCCATAGAACTCAATGGGGTTGTAGAGATCAATGGGACCATGTGAATCAATGGTTCCATAGGAATCAATGGGGCCATAGGGATCAATGGGGCCATAGGGATCAATGGGGACACAGGGATCAATGGGGCCATAGAACTCAATGGGGCAATAGAAATCAATGGGGCCATCGGAATCACTGGGGACACAGAACTCAATGATGCCATAGGAATCAATGGAGCCATAGAACTCAATAGGGTTTTAGAGATCAATGGGACCATAGCAATCAATGGTTCCATAGGAATCAATGGGGCCATAGGGATCAATGGAGCCATAGAACTCAATGGGGCCATAGAACTCAATGGGGCCATAGGGATCAATGGGAACTTTGGAATCAATTGGGCCCTAGGAATCAATGGGATCTTAGAGATCAATGGGGCCGTAGAACTTTATAAAGCCATAAAACTCAATGGGGCCATTGGGATCAATGGAGCCATAGAACTCAATGAAGCCATAGAACTCAATGGGGCCATCGGGATCAATGGGAACTTTGGAATCAATGGGGCCATAGGGATCAATGGGGCCATAGGGATCAATGGAGCCGTAGAACTCAATAATGCCATAAAACTCATTGTGGCCATTGGGATCAATGGGGCCGTAGGGATCAATGGTTCCATAGGAATCAATGGGGCCATAGAACTCAATGGGGTTTTAGAGATCAATGGGACCATAGGAATCAATGGTTCCATAGGAATCAATGGGGCCATAGGGATCAATGGAGCCATAGAACTCAATGGGGCCATAGAACTCAATGGGGCCATCGGGATCAATGGGAACTTTGGAATCAATGGGGCCGTAGGGATGAATGGGGCCATAGGGATCAATGGAGCCGTAGAACTCAATAAAGGCATAAAACTCAATGGGGCCATTGGGATCAATGGGGCCATAGGGATCAATTGGGCAAGAGAAATCAAAGGGGCCATAGGAATCAATGGGGCCATAGAACACAATGGGGCCATAGGGATCAATGGGGACCAAGGGATCAATGGGGACATAGGGATCAATTGGGCATTAGAACTCAATGGGGCCATAGAAATCAATGGGGCCATCGGAATCAATGGGGCCATAGAACTCAATGGGGCCATAGAACTCAATGGGGCCATAGGGATCAATGGGAACTTTGGAATCAATTGGGCCCTAGGAATCAATGGGATCTTAGAGATGAATGGGGCCATAGGTATCAATGGGACCATAGGAATCAATGGGACTATAGGAATCAGTGGTGCCATAGGAATCAATGGAGCCATAGAAGTCAATCGAGCCATAGAACTCAATGGGGCCATAGGGATCAATGGGACATTAGGAATCAATGTGGCCATAGGGATCACTGAGGCCATAGGGATCAATGGGGCCATAGAGATCAATGGGGCCATTGAACTCAATGGGGCCATAGAACTCAATGGGGACATAGGAATCAATGGGGCCATAGAACTCAATGGGGCCATAGAACTCAATGGGGTAGTAGAGATCAATGGGACCATAGGAATCAATGGTTCCATAGGAATCAATGGGGCCATAGGGATCAATGGGGCCATAGGGATCAATGGGGACACAGGGATCAATGGGGCCATAGAACTCAATGGGGCAATAGAAATCAATGGGGCCATCGGAATCACTGGGGACATAGAACTCAATGATGCCATAGGAATCAATGGAGCCATAGAACTCAATGGGGTTTTAGAGATCAATGGGACCATAGGAATCAATGTTTCCATAGGAATCAATGGGGCCATAGGGATCAATGGAGCCATAGAACTCAATGGGGCCATAGAACTCAATGGGGCCATCGGGATCAATGGGACCTTTGGAATCAATGGGGCCATAGGGATCAATGGAGCCGTAGAACTCAATAAAGCCATAAAACTCAATGGGGCCACTGGGATCAATGGGGCCATAGGGATCAATTGGGCCATAGAAATCAAAGGGGCCATAGGAATCAATGGGGCCATAGAACACAATGGGGCCATAGGAATCTATGGAGCCTTAGGAATCAATGGGATCATATGAATCGATGGGGCCATAGGGATCGATGAGCGCATAGGAATCAATGGGGCCATTGAACTCAATGGAGACACAGGAATCAATGGGACCATAGGAATCAATGGGGCCATAGGAATCAGTGGGGCCATAGAACTCATCAGTGGGACCTTTGGAATCAATGGGGCCATAGGAATCAATGGGACCTTAGAGTTCAATGGAGCCATAGGGATCAATGGGACCATAGGAATCAATGGGGCCTTAGGGATCAATGGGGCCATAGGGATCAATGGAGCCATAGAGATCACTGGGGCCATAGGGTTCAATGGGGCCATAGGAATCGATGGGGCCATAGGAATCAATGGGGCCTTAGGGATCGATGGGACCATAGGAATCAATGGGGCCATAGGAATCAAAGGGACCATAGGGACCAGTGGGGCCATAGGAATCAATGGGGCCATAGTCATCAAAGTGGCCATTGAAATCAATGGGGTCATAGGACTCAATGGAGCCATAGAACTCAAAGGGGCCATAGAACTCAATAGGGCCATAGGGATCAATGGGGCCATAGGAATCAGTGGGGCCATAGGGATCAATGGGGCCATAGGAATTGATGGGGCCATAGGAATCGATGGGGCCATAAGGATCAATGGGGCCATAGGGATCACTGTGGCCATAGGAATCAATGGAACCGTAGAACTCATTGGGGCCATAGGGATCAATGGGGCCATAGGGATCAACGGGGCCATAGGGATCGATGGGACCATAGGAATCAATGGGGCCTTAGGGATCAATGCGGCCATAGAACTCAATGGGGCCATAGGGATCACTGAAGCCAGAGGGATCAATGAAGCCAGAGGGATCAATGGGGCCACAGCGATCAATGGAGCAATAGGGATCAATGGGGCCACAGGAATCAATGGGGCCATAGGAATCAATGGGGCCATAGTCAACAATGGGGTCATAGGGATCAATGTGACCATAGGGATCAATGGGGCCATAGTCATCAATGGGGCCATAGGGATTAATGGGGCCAAAGGGATCAATGGGGCCACAGCGATCAATGGGGCCATAGGAATCAATGGAGCCATAGAACTGAATGGGGCCATAGAACTCAGTGGGTACTTAGGGATCAATGGGACCTTAGGAATCAATGGGGCCATAGAACTCAATGGGGCCTTAGGAATCAATGAAGCCATAGGAATCAACGGGGCCATAGAACTCAATGGGGCCATAGGGATCCATGGGACGATAGGAATCAATGGGGTCATAGAACTCAATGGGGCCATAGGGATCAATGGGGCCATAGAGATCAATTGGGCCATAGAACTCAATGAAGCCATAGGAATCAATGGGGCCATAGAACTCAATGGGGCCATCAAAATCAATGGAGCCTTAGAACTCAATGGGGTCTTAGGGATCAATGGGGCCATAGGGATCAATGAGGACATAGGAATCAATGGAGCCATAGAACTCAATCGAGGCATAGAACTCAATGGGGCCATAGTGATCAATGGGACCTTAGGAATCAATGGGGCCATAGGGATCAATGGGGCCATAGGGATCAATGGGGCCATAGAGATCAATGGGGCCATAGGAATCAGTGTGACCATAGGAATCGATGGTGCCATAGGGATCGATGGGGCCATAGGGATCAATGAGGCCATAGGGATCAATGGGGCCATAGGGATCGATGGGGCCATAGAACTCAATGGGGCCATAGCGATCAATGGGACCAGAGGAATCAATGAGGCCATAGGAATCAATGGGGCCATAGGGATCAATGGGGCCATAGTGATCGATGGGACCATAGGAATCAATGGGGCCATAGGAATCAATGGGGCCATAGGAATCAATGGGGCCATAGGGATCAATGGGGCCGTAGGGATCGATGGGGCCATAGGGTTCAATGGGGCTATAGAACTCCATGTGTCCATAGGGATCAATGGGACCATAAGAATCAGTGGGGCCTTAGGAATCAATGGGACCAAAATAATCAATGTGGCCAGAGGAATCAATGGGGCCATAGGGATCAATGGTGTCATAGAACTCAATGGGGCCATAGGGATCAATGGGACCAAAATAATCAATGTGGCCATAGGGATCAATGGGACCATAGGGATCAATGGTACTGTAGGAATCAATGGGGCCACAGCGATCAATGGGACTAAAGGAATCAATGGGGCCATAGGAATCAATGGGTCCATAGGAATCAGTGGGTCCATAGGAATCAATGCGGCCATAGGGATCGATGGGACCATAGGAATCAATGGGGCCATAGGGATCAATGGGACCATAGGGATCAATGATACAATAGGAATCAATGGGGCCACAGCGAGCAATGGGACTAAAGGAATCAATGGGGCCATAGAAATCAATGGAGCCATAGAACTCAAAAGGGCCATAGAACTCAATGGGGCCATAGGGATCAATGGGAACATTGGGATCAATGGGGCCATAGGAATCAATGGGGCCATAGAACTCAATGGGGCCATAGGGATCAATGTGGCCATAGGGATCAATGTGACCATAGGAATCAATGGGGCCATAGGAATCAGTGGAGCCATAGAACTCAATGGGGCCATAGGGATCAATGGGAACATAGGAATCAATGGGGCCATAGGAATCATTGGGGCCATAGATTGCAATGGGGCCTTTGGGATCAATGGAGCCATAGTAATCAATGTGGCCATAGGAATCAATGGGGCCATAGTACTCAAAGGGGCCATATGAATCAGTGGGGCCATAGGGATCAATGGGGCCATAGGGATCAATGGGGCCGTAGGGATCAATGGGACCGTAGGAATCAATGGGGCCTTAGGAATCAGTGGTGCCATAGGAATCAATGGAGCCATAGAAGTCAATCGAGCCATAGAACTCAATGGGGCCATAGGGATCAATGGGACGTTAGGAATCAATGGGGCCATAGGGATCGATGGGGACATAGGGTTCGATGGGGACATAGGGTTCGATGGCGTTATAGAACTCCATGTGTCCATAGGGGTCAATGGGACCATAGGAATCAATGGGGCCATAGGAATCAATGGGACCATAATAATCAATGTGGCCAGAGGATTCAATGGGGCCATAGGGATGAATGGTGTCATAGAACTCAATGGACCCATAGGGATCAATGGGACCATAGGAATCTATGAGGCCATAGGAATCAGTGAGACCATAGGGATCATTGGTGCCATAGGAATCAGTGGGGCCATAGGGATCAATGGGGCCATAGGAATCAATGGGGCCATAGGAATCGGTGGGGCCATAGGGATCGATGCGACCATAGGAATCAATGGGGCCATAGTGATCAATGTGACCATAAGAATCAATGGAGCCATAGAACTCAAAGGGGCCATAGAACTCAATGGGGCCATAGGGATCAATGGGTACATTGGGATCAATGGGGCCATAGGAATTAATGGTGCCACAGGAATCAATGGGGCCATAGGAATCAATGGGGCCATAGGGATCAATGGGACCATAATGATCAATGGGGTCACAGGAATCAATGGGACCATAGGAATCAATGGGGCCATAGGAATGAATGGGGCCATAGAACTCAATGGGGCCTTAGGGATCAATAGGGCCATAGGAATCTATGGGGCCATAGGGATGAGTGTGGCCATAGGAATCAATGGGACCATAGGGATCAATGGGGCCGTAGGGATCGATGGGGCCATAGGAATCAATGGGGCCATAGATTGCAATGGGGCCATATGAATCAATGGGGCCATAGGGATCAATGGGGCCATAGGGATCAATGGGACCTTAGGAATCAATGGGACCGTAGAACTCAATGGGGGCATAGAACTCAATGGGGCCATAGGGATCGATGGGACCATATGAATCAATGGGGCCTTAGGAATCAATGGGGCCATAGGAATCAATGTGGCCATAGGGATCAATGGGGCCATAGGGATCGATGGGGTTATAGGGTTCGATGGGGCTATAGAACTCCATGTGTCCATAGGGATCAATGGGACCATAGGAATCAATGGGGCCTTAGGAATCAATGGGACCAAAATAATTAATGTGGCCAGAGGAATCAATGGGGCCATAGGGATCAATGGTGTCATAGATCTCAATGGGGCCATAGGGATCAATGGGACCATGGGAATCAATGGGGCCATAGGAATCAGTGAGGCCTTAGGGATCATTGGTGCCATAGGAATCAGAGGGGCCATAGGGATCAATGGGGCCATTGGAATCAATGGGTCCATAGGGATCAATGGGGCCATAGGAATCAGTGGGGCCATAGGAATCAATGGGGCCATAGGGATCGATGGGACCATAGGAATCAATGGGGCCATAGGGATCAATGGGACCATAGGGATCAATGGTACAATAGGAATCAATGGGGCCACAGCGATCAATGGGACTAAAGGAATCAATGGGGCCATAGAAATCAATGGAGCCATAGAACTCAAAGGGTCCATAGAACTCAATGGGGCCATAGGGATCAATGGGAACATAGGTATCAATGGGGCCATAGGAATCAATGGGGCCATAGGGATCAATGGGGCCATAGGGATCAATGGGGCCATAGGAATCAATGGGGCCATAGAACTCAATGGGGCCATAGAACTCAATGGGGCCTGTCACGGTGTTATCCGTGACAGTAACCCAGGAGGGAACCGAGAAAGGTAAAAGAAAGGGAGAGGGGAAAATAACTGCCGCGCGGCCACCTTAGCAGAGCCTCACGCTCCAGGGGGAGGTGAAAACAGAGGGGATTAAGGGTCTGTAAAGAAAAATACAACGGCACGATGTGAGAAGGAACGGTAACTTTAGTAAAACCAATAAAATTGAACAATTGAGAGAGAGAGACAAAATTTCCAAACCAGAAAACTGGGAGCTTACGTTACACGTGCTGAACTCCTCACAGCCGCCCGGAGAGCGCGCCACCAAAAAGCGCGGGCCTCGTGTCTGGTGCGGAGCTCCGCCCCTCCCCTGCTCCCACAGCATTAACTCCTTAACGGCCTGCATGATGTTCTGATGTGGAATACCGGCATCAAAACCACAAAACCACAACAGTGTCCTGCTGCCGTCTGTGGCCATTGGACCTGGGAAGCAGCAGCCCGTTTTCAAACACAGATGAGAGGACAGGCCCACGGGGCAGTGAGGGGCAGCCCCCCATGAACACTGAGGCTGCTGCTCCGTGGTGCAGCTGGGCTCTTAGCCCCTGAACTGCTCCTGCATACGTGAGTTGCTCTCCCCGTTTCAGTGAAGATGGGAAAACAAAGGAATGGAGACAAATGAATTTCTGCTGGCTTCTTTATTGTATTTATCAACAGTGAGCCTTGATCTATAGGTACATGAGTTGAGTGTGCCAAAACATGAACGATATGTAGCAGGCCAAGAAGAAAACTTCTTATTAAATCAAAGTCGTGGCAGTTGAAACAATAATGGAGGCAAATATAAACAAGGGATTGTGAATTACCATGGGGATCCTGTTAGGCTGATGCGCAATTTTTGGGCGCAGAAGTACGTATTGCTCACTGCAACCTTGAGCTCCTGGTTCCTCAGGCTGTAGATGAGAGGATTCACTGCTGGAGGCACCACCGAGTACAGAAATGACACCAGGAGGTCCAGGGATGGAGAAGAGATAGAAGGATGCTTCAGGTAGGCAAACGTGGCAGTGTAGACAAAGAGGGGGACCGCGGCCAGGTGAGGGAGGCACGTGGAGAAGGCTCTGTGCCGGCCGTGCACAGAGGGCATCCTCAGCACTGCCCTGAAGATCTGCACGTAGGACAGCACAATGAAAACAAAGCACCCAAGATACAAAGAGACACTAACCACAATAAGCCAAACTTTCCTGAGGTATGGCTGCGAGCAGGAGAGCTTTAACATTTGGGGGATTTCACCGAAGAATTGATTCAAAACATCGCCTTGGCAGAGTGGCAGTGAAAATGTATTGGCAGCGTGCAGCAGGGAATAGAAAAACCCAGTGCCCCAGGCAGCTGCTGCCACGGTGACACAAGCTCTGCTGCCCAGGAGGGTCCCGTAGTGCAGGGGATTGCAGATGGCAACAAAGCGGTCATAGGACTTGACTGCGAGAAGGGAATACTCTGCTGAGACAAAGAAAGAAGTAGAAAGAAAGAAAGAAGAAGACCTGTGCAGCACATCCCAAGTAGGAGATGGCCCTGGTGTCCCAGAGGGCATTGGCCGCGGCTTTGGAGAGAGTGGTGGAGATGCAGCCCAGGTCGAGGAGGGCGAGGTTGAGGACAAAGAGGTACATGGGGGTGTGCAGGCCGTGGTTGCAGGCTGCGGCTGTGCTGCTGAGGCCGTTGCCCAGGAGGGCAGCCAGGGAGATGCCCAGGAAGAGCCAGAAGTGCAGGAGCTGCAGCTGCCGCGTGTCTGCCAACGCCAGCAGGAGGAACTCGCTGATGGAGCTGCTGTTGGGCATTTGGTACTGCTGGGTATCAGCACCTGTGGGCATGAGGACCTGGTCAAGGAGTACAAAAGTCAGTGACAGGTCTTGCAATGGGGAAAATGCTTCTTGAGGTCAGTGATGTAAGCTACACTTCATGAGGTTGTGTCTGCCACGAAGGCCTCTGCCTTCCTTCTCGGAAGGAAACAGCCATGTCCCTGTGAGGAACGTGCTGGTGCTGTGGTCACAGGTTTTCTTTTCAGAGTTGGTCAGATGAGATCACTTCTACAGCAGAAGTACTTGTAGGCGTCTGTGCAACTGACACAAGAAAGACGTGCGTTGCAAATCAAAGTTGTAGGGATGCTTTTTCTCCTCCGTGGTCTCATCCTACTCATGATGCCCAAAGGGTGCTCGGTGAAGTCAGAAATCCTGAGCACTTCTGCTGCACTCAGTGTGAATGGCTGTGACTGAGACCTGAGAGGCAAAGGGATTCACTGCTGCTTCATGCAGGATAAGGGGAGCTCGCTGGGCTTCTTTCCAGTTGCTGTGAAACAGCAAAGTTTGGAGATGGAAGGAGAATACACTCCCGTGTTACCTTTCAAAGAAGCCAGACCCTGCTGAGAGAAGAGGAAACGACTGCACATCACACAACGCCCACCCTTTCTCAAGGGACGTGAGCAAGATCTCATCACTGCCCTTCTTACAAAGGACACCTAACATTCATTTCACCAACCCCACAGCATTTCCATGCACACAGCTCTCTCTGCTTCTTCCCTGGACTTTGTTCTTCAGGCTATGGGAAAGATTTGCATCCTGAAGGTCAGCTCACAGCTCTGAAGGACCTCAGGGAGATATTTCCTAACAATGGCATCTCACTGAGGGAAAGCCAACTCCTTCCCAGCCTCACAGGCTGCATTGCACACAGCTTCAGGCATTCACTCTCAGCCACTGTGCTTTGCAGAGTGCGATGGACACGTGCCTGGGGAGATGCTCCTCTGCTCTGCAGGAGTTTGGCACGGGAATCATTCCTACAAGCTGTAGTTAAGTAGGATAAGACCTCCTCGACCAGTTACCAAGTGCAAGGAGCTACGCCAGAGTTTTACGAAGTCTTGGACAGTTTGGAAAGCGTGAGAGGTTTTAAGAGTTGCTTCTCAGCTTAAATGAGCAAGGCCCAACCAGAGTAAGGCTCAGCTCTGTACTTTTTAAGTGACCAAGGACGAGGTCAGGCGTCTGTCTGGTCTGTGATGACACGCTACTGATGGAGAACACAAGTGATAGCCTGTAGGACTAAGGGACTAACACTCGCCCTAAGTCTGTGCCTAAATTAAGCAGGAGTTTTCTAACAATATTTTCAACATGTTGAATGCGGACTGCAGTCCAGTGGAGGATTTTCTTTTCCTCTGTCCCAGATTCTGCAATCCGGCACAAGTAGTACAATACGCGCTTGTGTCGGACTCAAAAGCTCAACTAGAACAGTCCCTCCCTCTTCCCCAGAGATAAAGAGGGTCTGAGTTACAGAGCAAAGTGATGCCAGCCAGCCAGCTTGTCTGCTTGTATTCCAAGATCAGCAGTTAAACCACTTTCTCCCAAAGGAACATTAGTGGCAAGCATTAATGGCAACATCTCATTCCTGCAAAACTGCTGGTGGTGTCCAATCTCCAAATAATCTGATACTGACAGCAGCTCCTTGTGTTGTCCTCTGCTGCACAAAAATTCCTTGAAGAAGGACCTGTTTCCCAGATAAAGCAGCTTAAGGCTCATCACTACTAGGAAATTCATCTACTCTCTCAGAAGCATTTTCTTCTAACACACACAAAAAAACACCTCTTGATGTACTTCCACTTCAAGCAGCGAAATGATAGCTGAAAAATATTAAAATTTGAGTGCAAGTGCTGCCTTGATAGTCCTAGGACAGTGTTTCTTCCCAGCCCTTAATCTTTTCTGTGGGCTGGTCACCCTCCCCCAGGGTATCCCCTGCAGTATCACACTGGGGTAGCTGTAGCTGTTGCAGCAATGTCCTGAGAAAGTCTGGTTAAAATGCCAACGAGGTGGAATTGAACCTCATGTTCTGAAGCTGAGAAAACAAAAACAACGCATTGGAAGAGCTACAGAATTGTATTTGTCCTTACAAGTTTCTTTGATCAGAAACCCAGAGGCCTGTCAAGTCACAACAGAAAAACAAATGCTGTGAACAGCGGCAGCAGGAAGAACTCGGGCAGCAGGAATGCTAGGCTCCGGATGTCTAATGCTTTGATCATTCCACTTCACCTTTCAGAAGTGGAAAGGAATTCTACATCCTAGTATATTTGTTACAGTAAAAATAAATTGCTGTTTGACCCCCTGCCATCCTGAGGTCAGCTTACTTTGTAGTAAAGGCTGCTGTAGGCCAGAAGACTGGCTCTAACCCTTGTGTGATTACACGAGGCCTCAAGGAAGCAAATCAAGAGAAAAATAAATAAATAAAAGCAGTATAATGTTTTCTACCACTCACTCTCTTTCTAATCCTCAGCATCTCCGGAGAAAGCTTAGCCTTGTGTTCAAAGCCAGGCATCACTGTCCCTTCCCTCAGGTGCTTCTGTTTCTCCTCGATTTGCACTCGTCCATCTCACCAAGCATCCAAGTCCTCCGTCAGAGAAACGCTGCCGTGTCCCGGAATGGCTCTTTGTGAATTCCTTCCCCTCAAGTCATCTGGGGAAACACGGAGCACGTCTGTTACAAAGCCCCTCCAGTCAGAGGGCCTGCCACTCCTCCTTCTGCTGCGGAGCAGTCTGCCCAAGGCTCTTCTCCAGTAACATTCCTACTCGGAGAACGGAAAATTTCAGGCACGCATTTTCACGAAGTTTGAGTGAAATAAAAGCAGAGGAAACAAACAGCGCCTGATGCACTATTTCCGAATCCCTCGTCCCCAGTATAACTCCTTGCTAGAACACTCAGTGCAAAGATTGATTTCCAAGCAAGTCAACACTGCGCCGAACAGTTTTCTGACACAGCTCAGACTAACCTGAGAACATCAGCTGTTCTGCTTCTCCAAGAAGGCACAAAAGTGCCTCCGGGCTTTTGTTGATCGCATTACAGAAACAAAAGCACTTCCAGAGCTATTTTTTTTCCCCTGTATTTGCCTTTAAGCCCAGAATTCAGTGATGATAACCCATTTATTTTAGGAGAATCAGCACTGGAGGAGCATATCACTCGGCCAGTCGTCGATCCTCCCCTGCCTCCCTTCTGTGCTGTAGGGAAACTCGGTCTTCCCTCCTGAGCCTGTTGTAAATTATTCTGACCAAAAACACGTTGCACGGTCTGGCTTCAGGAATAATGGAAAAATCTGAAGGCAACACTGAGACAAAGTGCATTTCTTCCTCTCAGTAGAAGAACTCATATTAATCAGAACGACTAAAACTTTAGATTAGTATGAAGCCTTAGCATCTTTTTATCAGTACCAAAAAGTAAACCACCTACTTCAGGAATACTCTGAAAACAATCACATTCACGGTGCTTCCTCTAACATTTAATTACTTGTAGGGCAAATAACCCCCAAGAATAGCACCCAAAAGAAATAGTGCCGAAGACGGTATATTTTAGATGGGCTTAAGTAGACGACATACAGATAACTAGTAAGGAAAGAGAGGCTCACCATGAAGATGATTGAGGCTCGCTGATTACTCCACTACAGAGGGATCCCCAACCAGAGATCCTTCCCTGGTGGTGGTCAGCCCTTCAATGGGGTCTGGGAGAGGTGGAGCCAGACCCCACCCCTTCCAGTCACACAGGTACGTTACCTTCACCTGTGCCCCTGCGGCTGACTCAGTGCTCGCCTCAGGTGATCCATCAGTGGTTCAGGCCGTGATCCAGCAGTTCCCACACAGTACCGAATGCCAGTCTCATGCCCTTGGGTTGGAGGGTAAACTATTCCACTTTGTTGATTAACTTCTGGTTATTAATCAGTCCGAGGCAACTTTTCTAGCAGTGAAACCCTTAATCATGTACTAGAAATAGAGGACATTTTGTCTCCAGGGTGTGACAGCGTCGTTAAACCTTACAGGTCCTCCGCAGCTCCTGGCCAAGCACCGTTATTTGCCTTTTTGCGTCCAAGCTGCTGGCTCCCCTTTTTATCTCCCCAAAGAAACTGCAATCCAAACTCGTCAATGTACCCACTTTCAAACCCCTTGGCTTGGAGATACTCACCCTGCCGTGGTTGTTTGCCCGCTTTTATACTGAACCTTTTTGGATCACAGCCCCTGGGAGCTGACAGATGTGAGAAATCCAAATTTGACCACGCAGACGTAGAGGGACCGCTGCAAGGCTGGGAAATGCTGATCCTCAAAGCAGCTCTCCCAGAACCCCATGGCGTGTTACTGCTGGTTTCTTCCTCAACCTCCGTGCCCTGAAGCTGTTTCCCATGCGGTGCCTGGCTCCCAGCCTCTGTGCTCCCATCCCCTGCTCTGCTGGACTTCACTTAGCGATGTCGTGTCTGTGTGTCTTCCCCAGAACTGGCTGCTGCTTGCGAACTGGAGAAAACACAATTAAAGGAAAGCTTTGAACAGATGCGGCCGTGCCTCCAGGTTAGCAGTTCTGTTATTTCCCACCCCACAGCGGTGCTGGCAGAGCACACTGGGTCCTCGCTTCCTCCCAGCTGTAGTTTGTGGCGCCCATTGCGAGGCCACGGCTCCCGTGGGTCCCCACACATCCCTCCAGCACAGGGACCCTTGTGCCAGGCTCAGCTCCTCTGAAGGCCTCTTCTGCTCCATCCAAAGATGAGCAGCCACGCTGCCCCTTGGGCTCTTCTCCCTGCTTTGCCTGATTCGAATTATACAGCGTCTGGAAGGGAAGAGCAGGCAGACCTAGAGGGAGGGAGAAAAGCGCAGCTGGGGTCCGTGTTAACTTTGGAAACCTTGTGTGAGCACAAAGTGCCAGCTCTGTTTGACTGCCTGGTCAGAGATCATTACGATTTAGAAAAACCCCAACTGGTGCGTACTGTTACTCGTCACTGTGCTCCTCGTGCAGCATTGGCAGCTCCAGGTGTGTCAGCCTATCCTGCAGCGCACACTGATGCAGTGTTACAGCTGAGAAGTGACAAATACAAAACATAGAACGTGGCCTCGCAGCGACCGCAGCTTTTGCAGGTGTATGGAAGGCGCAGGGATGCCTTTCATGGGAACAGAAATGAGACTGCTTAAAATAGCACATTGTTCCCACCAGTAGCTCCGAGATGCCATTCAAAGCCCACTCCGTTAACTCACGGCTGCTCATTATCCTCTCAGGAGCCCCCGAGCAGGATGGAATGTTGCCTACAAAGGTAGAGGAAGCACGATGAGAATCTGTTCAGACCGCAGGAACTGTTCAGCAGATCTCTTTCACGCCCGCGCCATAAACGCCCGCTGTCTGGAGGAGGCGTGGTTGTTCTTATTCGTGCCGAGGTGACGGGGTGATTTAGCACTGAAGACACGTCACGGAGCAGTGGCAGCCGCTGCCAGCTAGCTGCAGGCATTGCAGGGATCTGGGGCTTCCCCGAGGCACTTCGTTACGATAAGCCCATCGTACGTTCAAGTGTCCTTGTGTTAAAAATTCGCCTGGCAGTGGTTTCTGGGCCGTGGTCATCTCCCCTGGTGGTGGCACAGCTCAGACTGGGCTGTGTGAATGTGAGAGAGGGGTGATCGATAACACAGCAGTGTGCTCATTTCTCCTCTCCACCAGGACCAGGTAGGCACCCTCCCCTTCCAGAGCCAGTCCCTGAAGGCCAAAGCAAACCCGTCTGAGGAGGCTTTGAACAAAAACAGTGAGGAGCAGGTGAAGGTAGTTGGCAACTATTGTTACGTAGCCATCGAGATCCGTGCTTCTGCGTATGGCACACAGCAGTGTTAGCAATGGGGTCCCACCCCGAGGCCGGGGGCTCACACTTCAGTCATGACCCCAGATCTTGAATCCTGTGGGAACATCCTGAACACACCTCAGCGCAGGGCTGCTGTCAGTGGTCCTCCCTCTATCCTCTCTTCTCTCACCCAAACTGTGTAGCTCCGTTTCCGAAACATTCCCTGTGCTCTATCTCACGCGTTCATCTTCTTCCTCTCTTTCTCTTTACTTCTCGTCTTTTCACACTCGTCCTGTTCACATTCTGAGCAAACTTCTCTGACGTTCTCTGCACTGCCTCATTTTTTTCCTCGGCTTCTGTGGACGGACCTGTCTGGCCATTAAATATTTGTTCAGCTGCTGTCTACTGGGGCCAAGTTATTAATTTACAGTGTGCAAGCGAACACTTTCTGCAATTATTTATCTGAAATGAAAGAAACCTAAAATGGGTTTTCTTTAATTTGGGTCATTTCAGCGTGGTCACAGCACAGCCACGTAAGCAAGATGGTGGGGGATGGGGAATGGACATAGTAGGGTGGGTGAGGGGCTCTGGAAGCTTTTAGGGGGGAAAACTCCTTAGGAAAGGAGCACAAGTGTCTGAAAACGGCTTGGCCATGGAGACAGGTAGCGTCAGCGCCTTCCATGCCCGCTGCAGTACTTAGTTTATATAATGACAGGACAGATTTTGCTGTGTCCCCGTGATGTCAACGCCCGCTACTCCAAGGCAGCTCACTAGTGTGGGTCACAGTCCAAGACATCCAGAAAGCCATGGATCAGCAGCATCGAACCACGAGGCAGGCCATGAGGAAGGTTCCAGTGGCTGCCCACAGAAAGGGGTGTGCCACAGGAGAATGTCAGGGTTCAGATCTGCTGGGGAGGCCGCCTCCATCTGCCCTTCATTGCACCATCAGTCCTAAACCACTGGGTAGACTTTTGGGAATCTTCACCTCACGGCTGAAGATGCATTTGTGGCCGACACAGACAAATTGCTGGCACGTTTCCTAGATGGCAAAAGCTCCGTATCTGCCCTTAGAAGAAAATCTGAGGAGCTTCAGACACGTTCTGGAATTGAAGAACGATCAGATCCATGAACAGGACAGGAAGATCGTGGCGCGAGAGAAACAAGTGAGTTGTCATTTTTTGTTGTTGTTTTGGAGGAGAGGTAGAAAAGTAAAAGTTTGGTTACAGCAGGCGAAGTTAAAAGGAGTGAAATGCCGGAGGGACATCGTTCAGTTGGTTCCTGAGTGGCTGTGCTCTTCCACTGCCAAGCACACAGCTTCTTCCACCACAACATCTCAGTTTGTCACTTAGAAATTGGGATCTTTTCCCACCCCTTCACCTCCCCATGACAACTGGACTTCTCCCACACATCTCTTGGCCCGGATCTTCCTGAGGCTCTCTCCCTGCTCTGTATTTCAGCTGAGGTCGGCATAGACTGGAAGGGACTCAGCGGCGGCACGGGGCACGGTGGGGACGGCCAGGTTTGGTGGGCTGGGAGGCACTGCCGAAGCTGGGAGGGGAGATGGGACATGCAGCAAACGAGGGCACTCGATTCCTTGCCTGCTGGAAACGAGGGTGTCAGGAGAAGGGCGCTGGAGGATGAAGGCTGCACTCAGGAGGGAAGGAGATGCAGCTCTCCTACGCTTTGTGTTGGCACAAAGTAGTTTGAGGCCCGGACGGATCAGTAGAGAGACGCAGCAAACGTTTCCACGGCAAACATCTACAAGGACAAAAAATGAATGTCAGAACAATAGCCAGAATTAGGGTTCTCAAGGCAAAGACAGCAATGTGGATTCAGATCAGTATCGAGGTGTGATCCTTTGTTGATTATACCAGAGATGAAGTCCACGCCGTCCGCTGCTCCCGTCCACGGGGGTTGGGATCAGCATGCGCAGCAGGATGAGGGCTTCCCACCTCCCCCCGGTCCTGATGCGCATGCATCATCGGGGCCCAGAACATTCCATGAAACCAAAACATGTTATAAAGTAGTTTGGGGTTGAGGGGAATAACAAAATGTTATGGTCGGGGTTCAGGGGGAACAATAAGATTGGGGGAGACAACAGGAACAGCAGGAGGACGCAATCAACGTTTGCAGAAGGGAAGGGGAAGGGAAGGAAAAAGGGGGGAAAGGAAGGAAGGAAAAAGGGGGGAAAGGAAGGAAAAAAAAGGGGAAAGGAAGGAAAAAAAGGGGAAAGGAAACTTAGCTGTTATATCGGTTATTGGCAGGGACTGATTTTGCTGAGGTGCTCAGATGTCATCGACATCTCAGTAATGTGGTATGTATATGTGCAAAGCTGCACATATAGAATTGACTGCTGACTGTATAAACCAATATAAACCAATTTTTCAGACAGATCTCAATACCTGCAAAGCACATGAACAACCCCGCGCATTATTTTATTGTGTCCTCTCGGTGAGATAATGTCAGGGCCTGAGGACTCAAACCGCTCTGTCTGACCCACTTGGGTATCCTGGAGCTGATCAGGCCCCTCCTCATACCAGGAACATCAGCTCCTGCTTTAGTGAGGCTGCAGCCAGGCTGGGCTCCAGCTCCACACAGTCCTGCCTGGCTATGGGGCCACTGAGCTCACCCAGTGGACCAATTTCATAGATACATGAGGTTGGAAAGGACCTCCAAGATCATCTAGTCCAACCGTCCTCCCACCACCATCCCTACCCACCAAGCTACTCAATCCAATCCCTTAGCACCTCATCTAAACGCTTCTTGAACAGCGCTAGGGATGGGCCCCTGTGGCTGCTCTGGTGCCCCTGGCTGCCCCGGTGCTGGCTAGGGTGATGGACCCCGGCCCTCCCCTTGTCCCCTAGAGAGCACCTATTGCTCCCAGCTCCTCTTCCCACAGGCCTTACAGCCGTACCTCAGCTTGTCTGCAAAGGCGTGCCGGTCTTCAAAAGCACTCAGATGCAACTCCAGGAGAATCCGCCTGAGGTGCAGACCAAGGGATGACGAACAGTTCAGCTTGCCATTGTGAGCGTTCACTGCTGGCATGCATTTGTTTTTGTTTTTTTCTTTTTTCTGTGCGGTAAACACTTGTGAAAAAGCTGGTGTTTCTTGTGTGGCGTTAGGTATTTTATATCACTGTGTGTACGTAGGAGAGCGCAGTGATAAAGCACTGTTGGTCAGCAGCAGAGAGCACTGAGCTGTTGCGACACAGCAGCTGTGTATTCTGGGATGTCCTGCATATGCATGCAGACAACGTATACATCCTATACAGGATAACATGAAAAAAAAATATGTGCAATTGTGAAATATTAGCCAAACCACATGCCTTCAAAATAGGCACCTGGCAGCTCACTGGAGCAGCAGTTCCAACAAACAAGATGTTGGGGCCATTGCGTGGTTATCCTTCCTTCACTGTTTTACCACGGAACTGTTCTCTTTGTAACGCGTTCCTGGCACGTCACATTTACCATCGTCTCATAACTCAGCGTCTTGCCTTCGTTTGGCAGAGGTAACGGTGCATCAAACACGAAGAAGTCAGAAATCGTGCAGGTTTTGGGATTTCTGATCCGGGTGTGCCAAACCTGGCATTCCCGCTGAGCATTTTCCTGTCGTCAATTTCTGCCTAAGTAATAAATGGGTAATTCCTAAGAAGCGCCGAGTTGATCAGTGTGGCCTAAAAACAAAATCCCAAACATCCTAAAGCTGACTTTCCTTCTTCACAAGCCACGGTCGGTGAAGAAGGGAATGCTTTTAAGGACTGAGAAACGGCATTTCAAAGTGTGAAAGAAAAGCGTGCCCTTAATGACAAGAACTGTTTCTCGCTTACCTAAAACCATAAGGCTCAGCTGCCCTCATGCATCACAGGATGACAAAGTGGGAGATGCAATGCTGCAAAGGATTGATTACAACTTAATTAGGCATCAAAAGGAGGGCTAAAAGTATTCAAGGAGGTGAAGGAGCTCTTCCGCACGTGTGAGATGGAAAGGATTCTTAATATGGTGACAGTAATCCCGTAAAGAGAATGACTTCTTTTTCTCTAAGTGATGCAGAAAGATGAGGAGCGGTCCACGCAAAGTTTGAAAGGTTGGAGGTTTTTTTTTTTAAAGGATCGGGGCACCGAGGCCTGTCCGATTAATTGCTGGAGCAGGAAAACAAACCACCTCTGTAGGTCAAATAACCCCGAGGAAAGCACTCAAGGAAATGGTGCGAAAGGTGGTATATTTTCGGTAGGCTTTAAGTAGATGGTATACAAATAAGTAGCAGAAGAGATTGGCTCACCTTGGTGATGGTTGAGGCTCGCCGATAACTCCACCAGGGAGGGATCTCCAACCAGAGATCCTTCCCCGCCGGTGGTGGTCAGCCCTTCAATGGGGTCTGGGAGAGGTGGAGTCAAACTGCACCCCTTCCAATCACACTCAGTTGTGCCCCTGCAGCTGACTCAGGGCTTGCCTCAGGTGATCCATCAGTGGTTCAGGCCGTGATTCAGCAGTTCCCATACATCCCTCCACCTTGGGCCTGAGAGATCTGAAGTTCAAAGTTCCATTGTGATTGAGTGCTTGTTCAGACTGGGCCCTTCTCACATCCAAATCCTATGATGAGACACATTGCCCACGTGGGACTTGGGCCTCGCAATATCTTGCACCCCACGCAGAGTGCTGCTGTTCCCTTGTCTCTCATTTGACATCACACAAACCTCCATCTCAATGCCCCAGGAAGGGCCCTGTGCCAGCATGAGGGACAGGATCTCCCCTCCATGGCTCCGGGGATCAGGGCATGGCCTTTCTGCTTCGTGAGACAAAGAAGGGATTTCTCAGCATCACAGCCACCATTACAGTTCTTTGTCAACCTGTAACCATGGCTTCCAATGATCTGCTCCAGCAAGTCCCTGGCGCTAAGGAAGCACGGAGCTGGGCCGGCCTTGCGACGGCAGCTAGCTGTGGGAGAACAGAAATCTCACGGCCAGTGGTTCGTAATGCTTTCATAATTGACCTGGGTGCGGGACCTGAAGGCACGCTGTCAACGGTTTACTGGAATGGGTCGGCACGGTTCCGCGACCATTGGTGTGGGGGACCCACGGCCCAGGAAAGGGGAAAGGGAAAAGGGAGATGGGCCTAGGGACAAAGCAGCGGCAACGATCTGAGGAGGAAGGCTAATTCACTAAATAAGATCTCAGGCAGCAAAATGACACAATCTAATACGATCTAATTGGAATTGAGGCTAATGAATCAAATAAAATGAGCAAGAGAGTGTCTGATAAACCGAAGGCCTTACGCTAACGCTGAAGGCGAACGGCAGCGAGCACCCACTGCTGAGTGATCCCGAAGGAAAGAGAGCGTCCCGTGACACACGAGCAGTTGATATCTTTTCCTCTGAGCAGAAAATACGTAAAAATACAAAGCATCGCACAGTGCTCTGGGGAATGGAGTTCTCTTCTGGGACAGGTACACCCATAACTACTGATGATCCGCGGAGCTGGAGCCCTGACTCTTTGACTCTTCATGCACTCCATGATGTTACGATGTGGAATACCAATGCCCCAAAATCATAAAACCGTGGCACACACTGAGCAGGTTTGCGGATCGCACGGATTTGGGGTGAGCTCCTGACTCCCTTAGGACGTCCTGCTGAGAGATCTCGCCAAACTGGAGGGCTGGGCAATTGGCAGCAGCGTTCGGAGAACCCAACCTACGAGGTCACGCCGTCCCCAGCAGTTCTACTGAACCGTGGCCCTCAGCGCGAGGGCGAAACGCTCCTTCACAGCCCCGGGGTCGGTGTCTGCAACACCTCCCCGGGCCGCACGTTCTGGAGCCTGACAGCTCTTTTGAGAAGTATACTTTTATATATTTACATCAAAAGATAAATTTATGTATTCATATAGAAAGATAAATTTATATATTTATATAAAAAAATCTAAATTTGTATATTTGTGTAAAGATATATATGTTTATACTGTCGTGGTGGTGAACGGTGTTAAGTCCAGCTGGCGTCCTGTCACGAGTGGTGTCCCCAAGGGTCGGTATTGGGGCCCATACTGTTTAATCTCTTTATTGATGACCTGGATGAGGGGATTGAGTGCACCCTCAGTAAGTTTGCGGATGACACCGAGTTGGGAGGATGTGTGGATGTGCCTGAGGGCAGGGAGGCCCTTCAGCGGGATCTGGATAGGCTAGACAGTTGGGCTGAGGTCAATGGGATGAGGTTCAATAAGGCCAAGTGCCGGGTGCTGTATTTGGCCACAATAACCCCATGCAATGCTATAGGCTTGGGGCAGAACGGCTTGAGGAGTGAACAGAGGAAAAGGACCTGGGCGTGTTGGTTGATGCCCAACGTGAGCCGGCAGTGTGCCCAGGTGGCCAAGAAGGCCAACAGCATCCTGGCCTGGATTAGGAACAGCGTGGCCAGCAGGAGCAGGGAGGGGATCATCCCCTGTACCTCGAGTACTGTGTTCAGTGTTGGGCCCCTCACTACAAGAGAGACATCGAGGCCCTGGAGCGTGTTCAGAGAAGGGCGACAAAGCTGTGAGGGGTCTGGAGCACAAGTCGTACGAGGAGCGGCTGAGGGAGCTGGGATAGTTTAGCCTGGAGAAAAGGAGGCTCAGAGGAGACATCATTGCACTCTACCACTTCCTGAAGGGAGGCTGTGGTGAGGAGGGGGTCGGCCTCTTCTCCCAGGTAACTAATGAAAGAACGAGAGGGAATGGCCACAAGTTGTGTCGGGGAAGATTTAGAATAGACTTGAGGAAAAATTTTTTCTCTGAGAGAGTGGTCCGGCACTGGAATGGCCTGCCTAGGGAGGGGGTTGAGGCACCGTCCCTAGCGCTGTTCAAGAAGCGCTTAGATGAGGTGCTGAGGGATTTGATTTAGTAGCTTGGTTGGTAGGGATAGTGGTGTAAGGATGGTTGGACTAGATGATCTTCTAGGTCCATTCCAACCTAATCAATCTATGAATCTATGGATCAATGTCGCCACAGGGATCAATGGGGCCACAGGGATCAATGGGGCCATAGGGATCAATGGGGCCATAAAAATCAATGGGGCCACAGGAATCAATGGGGCCATAGGGATCAATGGGGCCAAAGGAATCAATGGGGCCA
Source organism: Callipepla californica brunnescens (assembly GCA_023055505.1). NCBI lineage: Eukaryota > Metazoa > Chordata > Aves > Galliformes > Odontophoridae > Callipepla > Callipepla californica. Next base: position 68,157,985 of record JALIRH010000003.1, read on the forward strand.
TAGGAATCAATGGGGCCATAGAACTCAATGGGGCCATAGAACTCAATGGGGCCATAGGGATAAAAGGGACCATAGGGATGAGTGGGGCCACAGGAATCAATGGGGCCATAGGAATCAATGAGGCCATAGGGATCAATGGGGCCATAGGAATCAGTGGGGCCATATGAATCAATGGGGCCATAGGAATCAATGGGGCCATATAGATCGATGGGGCCAAAGGGATCAATGGGGCCATAGGAATCAATGGGGCCATAGGGATCAATGGGGCCATAGGAATCAACGGGGCCATAGGGATCAATGGGGCCATAGGCATCAATGGGGCCATGGGGATCAATGGGGCCATAGGAATCAATGGAGTCATAGAACTCAATGGGGTCATAGGGATCAATGGGACCATAAAAATCAATGGGGCCATAGGAATCAATGGGGCCATAGAACTCGAAAGGGCCATAGAACTCAAAGGGGCCATAGGGATCAATGGGGCCATAGGAATCAATGGGGCCATAGGGATCAATGGGGCCATAGGAATCAATGGGGCCATAGGGATCAATGGGGCCATAGGGATCAATGGGGCCATAGGAATCAATGGGGCCATAGGGATCAATGGGGCCATAGGGATCAATGGGACTATAGGAATCAATGGGGCCAAAGGAATCAATGGGACCATAGCGATCATTGGGCCATAGGAATCAATGCGGCCATAGAACTCAATGGGGCCATAGGGATCAATGGGGCCATAGGAATTAATGGGGACGTAGGGATCAATGGGGCCATAGGGAGCAGTGGGGCCATAGGAATCAGTGGGGCCATAGGAATCAGTGGGGCCATAGGAATCTGTGGGGCCATAGAACTCAGTGGGGCCATAGAACTCAGTGGAGCCATAGGGATAAATGGGGCCACAGGAATCAATGGGGCCAAAGGAATCAATGGGTCCATAGGGATCAATGGGGCCATAGGGATCAATGGGGCCATAGGGATCAATGGGACTATAGGAATCAATGTGGCCACAGGAATCAGTGGGGCCATAGGAATCAATGGGGCCATAGAAATCAATGGGGCTATAGAACTCAATGGGGCCATAGGGATCAATGGGAACATAGGAATCAATGGGGCCATAGGAATCAGTGGGGCCATAGAACTCAGTGGGGCCTTAGGGATCAATGAGGCCATAGGAATCAATTGGGCAATAGAACTCAATGGGGCCTTAGGAATCAAGGGGGCCATAGGTATCAATGGGGCCATAGAACTCAATGGGGCCATAGGGATCAACGGGGGCTTAGGGATCAATGGGGCCATAGGGATCAATGGGGCCATAGAACTCAATGGGACCATAGGGATCAACGGGGGCTTAGGGATCAATGGGGCCATAGGGATCAATGGGACCATAGGGATCAATGGGGCCATAGGGATCAATGGTGCCATAGAACTCAATGGGGCCATAGGGATCAATGGTGCCATAGAACTCAATGGGGCCATAGGGATCAATGGGGCCATAGGAATCAATAAGACCATAGGAATCAATGGGGCCTTAGGGATCAATGGGGCCATAGGGATCAATGGGGCCATAGGGATCAATGGGGCCATAGGAATCAAAGGGGCCATAGGAATCAATGGGGCCATAGGAATCAATGGGGCCATAGAACTCAATGGTGCCGTAGGGATCAATGGGGCCATTGGAATCAATGGGGCCATAGGAATCAATGGGGCCATAGGGGTCAATGGGGCTATAGTGATCAATGCCGCCATAGGAATCAATGCGGACATAGAACTCAATAGGGCCAAAGGGATCAATGGGGCCATTGGGATCAATGGAGCCATAGAACTCAATGGGGCCTTAGGGATCAATGTGGCCATAGAACTCAATGGGGCCATAAAAATCAATGGGGCCATAGAAATCAATGGGGACATAGAACGCAATGGGGCCATAGGAATCAATGGAGAAATAGAAAATCAATGGGGCCTGTCAGGGATGTAATAAACCTAGTGGGTAAGAACAATGGTCTTAAGATGTGGAGTAATGTTGCGTGCAAAGTGCTGCATGCAAAGTTTTACGGGACACCATACTTAGTAATCGAAGCCAGAACGACCGGGTCTGATTTCAATAGAACTAGACGTTATCTGAAGAACTGGATGTTATGGGAACCACGAAGAATGGTAACTCTATAAAACAATATGTAATCTATCCAGTCATTAATCACTATAGCTTTATGTAAGCTTCCTTTAACCAATCCCGTAGCTTTAGATTGTGTGCCGCAAACCTAATCTTAGCAAACAAAATGTCTATATAAGCAGATGTGTAACCAACAATAAACGAAGCTTCACTCATATTGAGTGTGTGTATGCTTCCCCACGTCACTCTGGGTTAACCTTGGACAAATGCTGCAAACCTAGTTTGCAACATCTGGCGCCCGAACAGGGACCCGCGTACGTGGTGTTTGGACTAGAGCCTCTGCTGCCTTGCAGCGGAGAAGCTGCGCAGTTTCGGTCGACCGAGACCGGTATAACTGAAAAGCAGGAAAACTGCGTAGGAAAGCTGCGTAGCTTCGGTTCATCGTGTAGCGGGACCGGACGAGATCCAGGGGCTTAGCGATCGGCCGACGCAATTTCTCCTCCACAGAGTGCCTTTGTTCTTGACGGACAGAACGGATGGAGAGAGAGGTAGCCCAAAATCTTTTATCATGCTTTTTGGAAAAGCGGGGAATTAGTGCTGGCACCCTTAAAGCAGTGCCAAATATTTCAGATTATGGTCGGACGGTGGGGGTTTTCTTGCATGCAGGGACATTATTCAATATCGATCAGTGGCGTACCTTGGGTGACGTGCTGTGGGATCATGTTATTGATGATAGAAAGGAGGCAAAAAAGCTGATGAAGCCCTGGTGAGAGATTATTAATTGTATAAAGCGGCATAAGATTGAGCAGGAGGTAGCAGGGCAAGCAGTTTCTCAGCTGCATGGCGGGGCTTCTGCTGCAACTGGTCGAATTGAGGATCCCCCTCAGCCGTCCCTAGGAATCCCTGTCCCTGTCCGGGTATCAGCGGTGCTGCCTACTGCACCGGCGCCTGAGGACCCAGAGACAGAACCTGACCTTTTCCCCCCAGAGGAGGGAAATGGGGATCTCCCACCACCTCCGCCTCCGCCCCCGCTATCCTCTCCGGACAATGTTAACAATGAGGCAGTTAGAAGCAAAGTTGTTATGAGTACGTTGCCTCGACCCTGTTGGGCAGAAATTGCTCGGCAAGCTATGGAGCAAGGTCACTCTGACGTGGCTGAGATAATTGGTCAAGCTTTTCCCATTCGGTTTGAGCCCACAGTAAACGGTGGAGCTCAGGGGGTTCATGTTCCACTTGGTTGGAAAATGTTATTTCAATTACGTTCTCCAGTGTCAGAACATGGGTTGCATAGTGAACCGGCTCGCCAATTATTAACTTACTTGTGGTCTAGCAGTGTGCTTGTTCCAGAAGATATAAAAACAATTATGAGAATGATTATGAAACCGTCAGAACAAATGATGTGGCAATCTCATTGGCGTCGTTTGTGTGAATTAAGTGCTAGTGCTCCCCGGGATATGCATGACCCATTGTACCAAGTGACTGCTGATCAATTGATGGGTAGTAATATGTTTTCCAGACCAGAAATGCAGGTTCAGATGGGGCCTGAAGTTTGTATGGAAAGTATGAATCTAGCGCGAGATGCATATAATATGGTTCGATCTTCGAAACCTACTCCATCTTATTTGTCAATTAGACAAGGTCGAGAAGAATCTTTTGCTAATTTTGTTGATAAGATAACTGAAGCATTGTCACATGCAGATGTACCTGACTGGATGAAACAGTCCTTGTTACGCCAGTGTCTATTAGAAAATAGTAATCAGGCAACAAAAGCAATTCTTGCCACTCTCCCTTTAAATGCTACTGTTGAGGAAATGTTAGAACATATGAGCTGAGTGTCTACCCCCACGCAAGCGATGTTAAGCTCTGTGGTTCAGGATATAGGTGAAAAGCTGGTCGGAGCTCAGGATCGGGTGTTTGCTGCCTTTGGACCACTGTTGCAGCAAGCTGAGAGCAGAGCGGCATCTTCCACCCCGCGCCCTCAACGTTGTTTCAGATGTGGGCGAAAAGGTCACTTTCGAAAAAACTGTAAGTTAGATGTGTGGTGTGATAACTGTCGGTCGAATACTCATGCTACGGTTGTATGTCGCTCGGGAAACGGCAAGCGGAGCGCGAGCCGCCGCGCGACGATAACAGTAGCGGACAATTCTCACTCCCCCCAGCCACACCAGGCAGCCTTGGCCTCGACCTGGCAACATCAGTAGATGTAACGTTGATTGATAATCGGCCACAGAAAATTCCATCGACCACTGTAGCACCGTTAATAATTAACGATCAACCTTATGGTGCATTACTAATTGGCCGTTCCTCTGCTGGCATAAGGGGACTCATGATTATACCCGGTCTCGTTGACAAAGACTATACTGGCGTGATATATATTGTTGCTTATACCAGTTTTCCGCCTGTTCACATTCCTGCGCAATCGCTAATAGCACAGCTTATACCACTACCCCACCTGTCTGCGGCTATGAAAGCTCATCGAGAAACCCCCAGAGGACAAGGTGGATTTGGATCGACTGGAGGGTTAGCGTTGTTAACAATGCCCCTCGCCAATCGCCCTGTTATGCCAGTTCTCCTGATACATGAATACCAAAGGAAACATATTAAAGCTCTCTTAGACACAGGGGCTGATGTTACTATTATCTCATCTGCCGTATGGCCTAAGGACTGGCCAACAGAAAGGGCTGGTAAAGGAGTGGAGGGCATAGGTGGCGTTGCTGCCGTGCAACGGAGTGTACATTTAGTGCAAATCTGCATCGACGATCAAACTGCAAACTGTAAAGTGATAGTTATGCCTCTGCCAATAGGCGTACCAGCATTGATTGGTCGTGAAGTTATGGACCAAATGGGCTTTGTTCTTACTAACGATTCTCACCAGACGCCTTTTTAGTGACGGCTACTGCGTGGGCTTTCCCGATCCGCCTGAAGTGGATGACAGACACTCCTGTTTGGATCGAGCAGTGGCCGTTGAACCGTGAAAGCCTGAATCAAGCTATGCAACTGGTACAGGAGCAATTGCAGGCAGGTCATCTTCAACCTTCGGTAAGTCCCTGGAATACTCCGATATTTGTGATAAAGTAAAAATCAGGGAACTATCGCTTGCTACATGATTTACGTGCAGTGAACGATCAGATGCAAGCAATGGGAGCACTTCAGCTCGGTCTCCCAAACCCTGCTATGATTCCTGAAGCATGGCATATCTTGATCATTGATTTAAAGGACTGTTTCTTTACAATTAAAATACATCCCGATGATGCAGAACGCTTCGCGTTCACAGTTCCTAGTATCAATAAGTCTATGCCCGCAGCTCGTTACCAGTGGACGGTGTTGCCGCAGGGAATGAAGAACAGTCCTACGATTTGCCAGTTGTTTGTCGACACAGCCTTAGAGCCTATTCGGCGACGCTGGCCGCATGCAATTATATATCATTATATGGATGACATTCTGGTAGCACAATCTGACCAGTTCACTCAGGAGCAGGAACAGCTTTTGCAAGACATTCTTAATGACCATGGTTTGCAAATTGCCAAGGAGAAAATTCAGCGAGAATCTCCTTGGAAATACCTTGGCTGGCAAATTACTGAAGGGACAGTAAGACCGCAAAAGCTATCAGTGCGGGTACAGCTGAAGACTTTAAATGATGTTCAGAAGTTATTTGGGGATTTACAGTGGCTGCGCCCAATAATAGGTTTTCCTGCGGCTGACTTAAATATTCTGAGGCCATTATTGAAAGGGTCAGATCCCGCTACTCCTCTATGCATATCACCTGCACAACAACAAGCTGTGGAGAGACTGCTATCTCAAATAGTGAATAAAAGTGTCCAGCGGAGATTACCTATGTTACCCTTAGATTTGACAATTTTCATGAATGATCAGGAACTGATGGGAGCCATTACGCAGGGAGAACCTAGCCCACAACCTAGAGTACTAGAATGGTTATTCCCTCGCTTACAACCTCGCACTACATTGGAAACCCGCCTTGAGGGGTTGGCAGAATTAATTAAGAAAGGCCGGTTGCGTATACGTACAATCGCAGGCACAGATCCTGATCGCATCTATCTACCAATTAAAAAGGAGATGTTGGACTGGTATTTATTGCATTCACCCGAATTGTCTGAAAGTTTATTGTCATTTACCAACTCCTTGGTAAAATCTTTAACCTCTCCCGTGAACATTATCACAAATTCAACATGGCTAGAAATGCCAAAACTCTCATTGAAACCGATAAATGATGCTGTGACAGTCTTCACAGATGCAGGAAAATGGACCCGAAAAGCAGCAGCAGTATGGAGGAATAAAGATCAGACGCAATGGCAATCACATGTGATGACAGCTACGCCTGAAGATTCCTTACAAACTCTTGAACTCCTGGCTGTGGTATGGTCGCTCCTGAACTGGGTACACCATCCTATTAATATAGTTTTGGATTCAATCTATGTGGTAGGAGTTGTTCAAAGAATTGAGGGAGCGCGCATAAGGGACATTTCTAATCAGCGATTGTTTTCTTTGCTATGTACTTTAAAGCGAGCTATTTCCACTCGCACTGTCCAGTATTGTGCCTTGCACATCAGAAGCCATCGGACTACTTTGGGTCTAGGCGAAGGCAATGCGATTGCTGATCAACTAGTGTCGCCCGCGCTCTCAGTAGACCCATTTCAGCTGGCTCGACAAACACATGCTATGCATCATCAAAACGCGAAAAGGTTAAAGCGGCAATTTGATATTTCATTAACCGACGCACGAGCTATTGTTCGCGCATGCCCTCAGTGTTCAAACCATGGCCCAGGATTAGGTATAGGTGTGAATCCTAGAGGACTTGGTCCACTTGAAATCTGGCAAATGGATGTTACTCATGTTCGTAATCTAGGCAGATATCATTACCTACATGTGTCAATTGATACCTATAGTAAGGTTCTGTGGGCAACCGCTCAAAACGGAGAACGAGCAGTTCATGTTATTCGTCATCTCACTGCATGTTTTGTGATTATGGGAGTACCACAGAATGTTAAAACAGATAACACCCCAGCTTATACAGGAGTTAAAGTTCAACAATTTCTACAAAAGTGGGAAGTTAAACATATCTTTGGCATTCCAAATTCTCCAACAGGTCAAGCTATTATAGAGAGAGCACATCGTACTCTAAAAATGTATCTTGATAAATTTGACCATCCAGATCCCAGTCAAAAATTACATCATGCTCTCTTTACATTGAATCATTTATGTGTTCTGGAAGGAGAATCAGTCCCACCTATCATCAAGCACCAGCAAGGAATTGAGGACACTCCTTCTCCTGTTCAAAAACCTTCGATGCATGTGAAGTATCGTGATCCAAAATCTGGAGTTTGGTGTGATCCGGCCCCAGTGTTATTTATGGGTAGAGGATACATGTGTGTGCTTACTCCCACAGGTCCACTATGGGTCCCTACGAAGTGGACACGAGCTGTTATGGAGCGTCATGACACTCCTGCTGATTCTCCCAGTGGCAACGACCAGGCATCCACCGTTATTGGCATCTAGTTCAAATGTCTGGGTAACATGGGCAAATCTTACGAATAACCCAGATTTTTGTCTTAGCTTACAGTCGGCAGGAGAGCCCTTTCGTACCTGTTTGATTGGGTGGCCTGGGTATGAGTCTCGGGAATTTAAGGCACATGTCAAAAATGTTTCTGCCTGTAATTATTCAGAGCCTGCAACCCAAAGTGCATGTTTAATTCGTGGCCTCAATAATTCCATGCCATGGGACCCCCAAGAATTGGATTTACTGGGATCCCGTATGGTCGATAATGAGAATGGATCTAAAACCACTTGTTTGTTGTTTGGACCAGGCACTACCTTTGAGAAATTTGTGCACAATAATCCAAAACTGTTATCAATTCATAGTCCTTACTTAGGTCAGCGTTGGACAAGTGTCTTTCCAAAAAATCGTGCTGCTTTTGATTGGTCCACTTATTGTGGAGGCAGTTTCTCGAAAGGAAATGCTTATGGTTTACGCTGGACAATTGAAGCGGGAGTTAAGAAACAGGAGATTCTACTAAATAATTGGTCAGCTAAAGCTTTACCACCAGGTATTTTCCTCATATGTGGTGATAGGGCCTGGGCGGGCCTTCCAAAAAACATAGTAGGGGGACCATGTTATCTAGGAAAGTTAACCTTGTTTGCTCCTCGCCACCAGGAATGGCTGAATATATCTAAGGCACTAATCACTAGCACTAGTCGCCGACATCGGAGAGCCGCCTCAGCACTGACAACTGAATGCTCGGACGAGATAAAGTTATGGACAACAACAGCAAATGTCTTCGCTTCTTTCCTGGTTCCAGGTGTAGCGGCAGCCCAAGCATTAACCCAAATCGAGAGACTAGCTTGTTGGACTGTTAAACAGAGTAATATTACATCATTGATTCTTGAAGAAATGTTAGAAGACATGAATAGCTTGAGACACGCTGTATTGCAAAATCGCGCTGCTATTGATTTCTTATTGTTAGCACAGGGGCATGGGTGTAAGGATTTTGAGGGTATGTGTTGTTTTAACCTGTCAGATAATAGTCAGTCTATTCAAAATCAGATCCACTGGTTGCTTAAACACACAAGTCAGGTAACCAAAGATCATAACCCAATTGACGAATGGTTTCGATCAATTTTTCCAGGCCTTTCATCCTGGCTCTATGATTTGTTGAAGGAAGGAATAAAATGGGTGTTAATTATTATTTTGATTATAATCATAGCTCGCTTAGTAGTAAGCTGTACAATGCGACTTACTACGCCTAAAGTAAATCTGGCCACCTCAACCGATATATTCCAAAATTGGCTGATAGAACAAGGAGGACATGACTATATTATTTTAAAAGAAAAACAGGGGAAATGTCAGGGATGTAATAAACCTAGTGGGTAAGAACAATGGTCTTAAGATGTGGAGTAATGTTGCGTGCAAAGTGCTGCATGCAAAGTTTTACGGGACACCATACTTAGTAATCGAAGCCAGAACGACCGGGTCTGATTTCAATAGAACTAGACGTTATCTGAAGAACTGGATGTTATGGGAACCACGAAGAATGGTAACTCTATAAAACAATATGTAATCTATCCAGTCATTAATCACTATAGCTTTATGTAAGCTTCCTTTAACCAATCCCGTAGCTTTAGATTGTGTGCCGCAAACCTAATCTTAGCAAACAAAATGTCTATATAAGCAGATGTGTAACCAACAATAAACGAAGCTTCACTCATATTGAGTGTGTGTATGCTTCCCCACGTCACTCTGGGTTAACCTTGGACAAATGCTGCAAACCTAGTTTGCAACAGGGGCCATAGGAAACAATGGCGCCATAGGAAATAATGGGGCCATAGGAATCAATGGGGCCATAGGGATCAATTGGGCCATAGAACTCAATGGGGCCATAGGAATCAATGGAGCCATATAGATCGATGGAATCAAAGGGATCAATGGGGCCATAGGAATCAATGGGGCCATTGGGATCAATGAGGCCATAGGAATCAATGGGGCCATACAACTCAATGGGACAATAGGAATCAATTGGGCCATAGAACTCAATGGGGCCATAGGAATCAATGGGGCCTTAGGGAACAATGGGGCCTTAGGGATCAATGGGGCCATAGGGATCAATGGGGACATAGGGATTAATGGGGCCATAGGAAAAAATGGCACCATAGGAAATAATGGGGCCATAGGAATCAATGGTGACATAGGGATCAATGGGGCCATAGAACTCAATGGGGCCACAGGGATCAATGGGGCCATAGGAATCTATGGGGCCGTAGGAATCAATGGGACCATAGGGATCAAAGGGGCCATGGGAATCAATGAAGCCATAGGAATCAATGGGGCCATAAGAATCAATGGGGCCATAGAACTCAATGGGGCCATAGGGATCAATGGGACCATAGGAATCAATGGGGCCATAAGAATCAATGGGGCCATAGAACTCAATGGGGCCATAGGGATCAATGGGACCATAGGGATCAATGGGGCCATAGGAATCAATGGGGCCATAGGGATCAATGGGGCTATAGTGATCAAAGCGGCCATAGGAATCAATGAGGCATTAGAACTCAATAGGGCCAAACAGATCAATGGGGCCACAGGAATCAATGGGGCCATAGGGATCAATGGGGCCACAGGAATCAAAGGGGCCATAGGGATCAGAGTGGCCATAGTGATCAATGCGGCCATAGGAATCAATGCGGCCATAGGACTCAATACGGCCAAAGGGATCAATGTGGCCATAGGAATTAATGGGGCCATAGGGAACAATGGGGCCATAGAAATAAATGGGGCCATAGGGATCAATGGGGCCATAGGAATAAATGGGGCCATAGGAATAAATGGGGCCATAGGGATCAATGGGGCCATAAGGATCAATGGGGCCATAGATCTCAATGGGGCCATAGGGATCAATGGGGCCATAGAACTCAATGGGTCCATAGGGATCAATGGGACCATAGGGATCGATGGGGCCATAGGGATCAATGGGGCCATGTGAATCAACGGGGCCATGTGAATCAATGGGGCCATAGGGATCAATGGGGCCATAGGAATCAATGGGGCATAGGAATCCGTGGGGCCATAGGTGTCAATGGGGCCATAGGGATCAATGGTGCCATAGGGATCAATCGGGCCATAGGAAACAATGGGGCCATAGATCTCTACGGGGCCGTAGGGATCAGTGGGACCATAGGAATCAATGTGGCCATAGAACTCAATGTGGACATAGAAATCAATGGGACCATAGGAATCAATGGGGCCATAGGAATCAGTGGGGCCATAGGAATCAATGGGGCCATAGAAGTCAATGGGGCCATAGAACTCAAAGGGGCCATATCGATCAATGGGACCATAGGAATCAATGGGGCCATAGGAATCAGTGGGGCCATAGGAATCAATGGGGCCATAGATCTCAAAGGGGCCATAGGGATCAATGGGACCATAGGAATCAATGTGGCCATAGAACTCAATGGGGTCGTAGGAATCACTGCGGCCATAGAACTCAAAGAGGCCATAGGCATCAATGGGACCCTAGGGATCACTCGGGCCATAGGAATCAATGGGGCCATAGGGATCAATGGGGCCATAGGAATTAATGGGGCCATAGGGATCAATGGGGCCATAGGGATCAATGGGGCCAAAGGAATCAATGGGGCCATAGGGATCAATGGGGCCACAGGAATCAATGGGGCCATAGGGATCAGTTGGCCATAGTGATCAATGCGGCCATAGGAATCAATGCGGCCAATGGACTCAATACGGCCAAAGGGATCAATGTGGCCTTAGGAATTAATGGGGCCATAGGTATCAATGGGGCCATAGGAATAAATGGGGCCATAGGGATCAATGGGGCCATAGGAATAAATGGGGCCATAGGGATCAATGGGGCCAAAGGGATCAATGGGGCCATAGATCTCAATGGGGCCATAGGGATCAATGGGGCCATAGAACTCAATGGGTCCATAGGGATCAATGGGACCATAGGGATCAATGGGGCCATAGGGATCAATGGGGCCATAGGAATCAATGGGGCCATGTGAATCAATGGGGTCATAGGGATCAATGGGGCCATAGGAATCAATGGGGCCATAGAAATCAGTGGGGCCATAGGTGTCAATGGGGCCATAGGGATCAATGTGGCCATAGGGATCGATGGGACCTTATCAATCAATGGGGCCATAGATCGCAATGGGGCCATGGGAATCAATGGGGTCATAGGAATCAACGGAGGCATAGAACTTAATGTGGTCATAGGGATCAATGGGACCATAAAAATCAATGGGGCCATAGGAATCAATGGTGCCATAGGAATCAATGTGAACATAGGAATCTATGGGGCCATAGGGATCACTAAGGCCATAGAACTCAATGGGGCCATAGGGATCAATCCGGCCATAGAACACATTGTGGCCATAGGAATCAATGTGGCCATAGAACTCACTCAATGGGGTCATAGAAATCAATGGGGCCACAGGGATCAATGGGGCCATAGGGATCAATGGGGTCATAGAACTCAATGGGGCCATAGGGATCAATGGGACCATAGGAATCAATGGGGCCATAGGAATCAATGGGGCCATAGGGATCAATGGGGCCATAGGGATCAATGGGGGCATAGGGATCAATGGGCCATAGGGATCAATGGGGATATAGGAATCAATTGGGCCATAGGAATCAATTGGGCCATAGGGATCAATGGGGCCATAGGGATCTATGGGGCCATAAGGATCTATGGGGCCACAGGAATCAATGGGACCATAGGAATCAATGGGGTCACAGGAATCAATGGGGCCACAGGAATCAATGGGGCCACAGGAATCAATGGGGATATAGGAATAAATTGGGCCATAGGAATCAATTGGGCCATAGGAATCAATGGGGCCATAGGGATCAATGGGGCCATAGGAATCAGAGTGGCCATAGGAATCAATGTGGCCATAGGGATCAATGGGGCCATATAGATCGATGGGGCCAAAGGGATCAATGGGGCCATAGGAATCAATGGGGCCATAGGAATCAATGGGGCCGTTTGGATCAAAGGGGCCATAGGAATCAATGGAGCCATAGAATTTAATGTGGTCATAGGGATCAATGGGACCATAAAAATCAATGAGGCCATAGGAATCAATGGGGCCATAGGGATCAATGGGCCATAGGGATCAATGGGGATATAGGAATCAATTGGGCCATAGGAATCAATTGGGCCATAGGGATCAATGGGGCCATAGGGATCTATGGGGCCATAGGGATCTATGGGGCCACAGGAATCAATGGGACCATAGGAATCAATGGGGTCACAGGAATCAATGGGGCCACAGGAATCAATGGGGCCACAGGAATCAATGGGGATATAGGAATAAATTGGGCCATAGGAATCAATTGGGCCATAGGAATCAATGGGGCCATAGGGATCAATGGGGCCATAGGAATCAGAGTGGCCATAGGAATCAATGTGGCCATAGGGATCAATGGGGCCATATAGATCGATGGGGCCAAAGGGATCAATGGGGCCATAGGAATCAATGGGGCCATAGGAATCAATGGGGCCGTTTGGATCAAAGGGGCCATAGGAATCAATGGAGCCATAGAATTTAATGTGGCCATAGGGATCAATGGGACCATAAAAATCAATGAGGCCATAGGAATCAATGGGGCCATAGGAATCAATGGGGCCATAGGGATCAATCGGGCCATAGGAAACAATGGGGCCATAGATCTCAAAGGGGCCATAGGGATCAATGGGACCATAGGAATCAATGTGGCCATAGAACTCAATGGGGTCATAGGAATCACTGCGGCCATAGAACTCAATGTGGACATAGGAATCAATGGTGCCATAGGGATCAATGGGGCCATAGAACTCAATGGGGCCATAGGGTTCAATGGGACCATAGGAATCAATGGGGCCATAAAAATCAATGGGGCCATAGGAATCAATGGGGCCATAAAAGTCAATGGGGCTATAGAACTCAAAGGGGCCATAGGGATCAATGGGACCATAGGGATCAATGGGGCCATAGGAATCAATGGGGCCATAGGGATCAATGGGGCTATAGTGATCAAAGCGGCCATAGGAATCAATGAGGCATTAGAACTCAATAGGGCCAAAGGGATCAATGGGGCCACAGGAATCAATGGGGCCATAGGGATCAATGGGGCCACAGGAATCAAAGGGGCCATAGGGATCAGAGTGGCCATAGTGATCAATGCGGCCATAGGAATCAATGCGGCCATAGGACTCAATATGGCCAAAGGGATCAATGTGGCCATAGGAATTAATGGGGCCATAGGGATCAATGGCGCCATAGAAATAAATGGGGCCATAGGGATCAATGGGGCCATAGGGATCAATGGGGCCATGGGAATCAATGGGGCCATAGGGATCAATGGGGCCATAGGGATCAATGGGGGCCATAGATCTCAATGGGGCCATAGGGATCAATGGGGCCATAGAACTCAATGGGTCCATAGGGATCAATGGGACCATAGGGATCGATGGGGCCATAGGGATCAATGGGGCCATGTGAATCAATGGGGCCATGTGAATCAATGGGGCCATAGGGATCAATGGGGCCATAGGAATCAATGGGGCATAGGAAACCGTGGGGCCATAGGTGTCAATGGGGCCATAGGGATCAATGGTGCCATAGGGATCAATCGGGCCATAGGAAACAATGGGGCCATAGATCTCTACGGGGCCGTAGGGATCAATGGGACCATAGGAATGAATGTGGCCATAGAACTCAATGTGGACATAGAAAACAATGGGACCATAGGAATCAATGGGGCCATAGGAATCAGTGGGGCCATAGGAATCAATGGGGCCATAGAACTCAATGGGGCCATAGAACTCAAAGGGGCCATATCGATCAATGGGACATAGGGATCAATGGGGCCATAGGAATCAATGGGGCCATAGGAATCAATGGGGCCATAGGAATCAATGGGGCCATAGAACTCAAAGGGGCTATAGGCATCAATGGGACCCTAGGGATCACTCGGGCCATAGGAATCAATGGGGCCATAGGGATCAATGGGGCCATAGGAATTAATGGGGCCATAGGGATCAATGGGGCCATAGGGATCAATGGGGCCAAAGGAATCAATGGGGCCATAGGGATCAATGGGGCCACAGGAATCATTGGGGCCATAGGGATCAGAGTGGCCATAGTGATCAATGCGGCCATAGGAATCAATGCGGCCAATGGACTCAATACGGCCAAAGGGATCAATGTGGCCTTAGGAATTAATGGGGCCATAGGGATCAATGGGGCCATAGGAATAAATGGGGCCATAGGGATCAATGGGGCCATAGGAATAAATGGGGCCATAGGGATCAATGGGGCCATGTGAATCAATGGGGTCATAGGGATCAATGGGGCCATAGGAATCAATGGGGCCATAGAAATCAGTGGGGCCATAGGTGTCAATGGGGCCATAGGGATCAATGTGGCCATAGGGATCGATGGGACCTTATCAATCAATGGGGCCATAGATCGCAATGGGGCCATGGGAATCAATGGGGTCATAGGAATCAACGGAGGCATAGAACTTAATGTGGTCATAGGGATCAATGGGACCATAAAAATCAATGGGGCCATAGGAATCAATGGTGCCATAGGAATCAATGTGAACATAGAAATCTATGGGGCCATAGGGATCACTAAGGCCATAGAACTCAATGGGGCCATAGGGATCAATCCGGCCATAGAACACATTGTGGCCATAGGAATCAATGTGGCCATAGAACTCACTCAATGGGGTCATAGAAATCAATGGGGCCACAGGGATCAATGGGGCCATAGGGATCAATGGGGTCATAGAACTCAATGGGGCCATAGGGATCAATGGGACCATAGGAATCAATGGGGCCATAGGAATCAATGGGGCCATAGGGATCAATGGGGCCATAGGGATCAATGGGGGCATAGGGATCAATGGGCCATAGGGATCAATGGGGATATAGGAATCAATTGGGCCATAGGAATCAATTGGGCCATAGGGATCAATGGGGCCATAGGGATCTATGGGGCCATAAGGATCTATGGGGCCACAGGAATCAATGGGACCATAGGAATCAATGGGGTCACAGGAATCAATGGGGCCACAGGAATCAATGGGGCCACAGGAATCAATGGGGATATAGGAATAAATTGGGCCATAGGAATCAATTGGGCCATAGGAATCAATGGGGCCATAGGGATCAATGGGGCCATAGGAATCAGAGTGGCCATAGGAATCAATGTGGCCATAGGGATCAATGGGGCCATATAGATCGATGGGGCCAAAGGGATCAATGGGGCCATAGGAATCAATGGGGCCATAGGAATCAATGGGGCCGTTTGGATCAAAGGGGCCATAGGAATCAATGGAGCCATAGAATTTAATGTGGTCATAGGGATCAATGGGACCATAAAAATCAATGAGGCCATAGGAATCAATGGGGCCATAGGGATCAATGGGCCATAGGGATCAATGGGGATATAGGAATCAATTGGGCCATAGGAATCAATTGGGCCATAGGGATCAATGGGGCCATAGGGATCTATGGGGCCATAGGGATCTATGGGGCCACAGGAATCAATGGGACCATAGGAATCAATGGGGTCACAGGAATCAATGGGGCCACAGGAATCAATGGGGCCACAGGAATCAATGGGGATATAGGAATAAATTGGGCCATAGGAATCAATTGGGCCATAGGAATCAATGGGGCCATAGGGATCAATGGGGCCATAGGAATCAGAGTGGCCATAGGAATCAATGTGGCCATAGGGATCAATGGGGCCATATAGATCGATGGGGCCAAAGGGATCAATGGGGCCATAGGAATCAATGGGGCCATAGGAATCAATGGGGCCGTTTGGATCAAAGGGGCCATAGGAATCAATGGAGCCATAGAATTTAATGTGGCCATAGGGATCAATGGGACCATAAAAATCAATGAGGCCATAGGAATCAATGGGGCCATAGGAATCAATGGGGCCATAGGGATCAATCGGGCCATAGGAAACAATGGGGCCATAGATCTCAAAGGGGCCATAGGGATCAATGGGACCATAGGAATCAATGTGGCCATAGAACTCAATGGGGTCATAGGAATCACTGCGGCCATAGAACTCAATGTGGACATAGGAATCAATGGTGCCATAGGGATCAATGGGGCCATAGAACTCAATGGGGCCATAGGGTTCAATGGGACCATAGGAATCAATGGGGCCATAAAAATCAATGGGGCCATAGGAATCAATGGGGCCATAAAAGTCAATGGGGCTATAGAACTCAAAGGGGCCATAGGGATCAATGGGACCATAGGGATCAATGGGGCCATAGGAATCAATGGGGCCATAGGGATCAATGGGGCTATAGTGATCAAAGCGGCCATAGGAATCAATGAGGCATTAGAACTCAATAGGGCCAAAGGGATCAATGGGGCCACAGGAATCAATGGGGCCATAGGGATCAATGGGGCCACAGGAATCAAAGGGGCCATAGGGATCAGAGTGGCCATAGTGATCAATGCGGCCATAGGAATCAATGCGGCCATAGGACTCAATATGGCCAAAGGGATCAATGTGGCCATAGGAATTAATGGGGCCATAGGGATCAATGGCGCCATAGAAATAAATGGGGCCATAGGGATCAATGGGGCCATAGGGATCAATGGGGCCATGGGAATCAATGGGGCCATAGGGATCAATGGGGCCATAGGGATCAATGGGGCCATAGATCTCAATGGGGCCATAGGGATCAATGGGGCCATAGAACTCAATGGGTCCATAGGGATCAATGGGACCATAGGGATCGATGGGGCCATAGGGATCAATGGGGCCATGTGAATCAATGGGGCCATGTGAATCAATGGGGCCATAGGGATCAATGGGGCCATAGGAATCAATGGGGCATAGGAAACCGTGGGGCCATAGGTGTCAATGGGGCCATAGGGATCAATGGTGCCATAGGGATCAATCGGGCCATAGGAAACAATGGGGCCATAGATCTCTACGGGGCCGTAGGGATCAATGGGACCATAGGAATGAATGTGGCCATAGAACTCAATGTGGACATAGAAAACAATGGGACCATAGGAATCAATGGGGCCATAGGAATCAGTGGGGCCATAGGAATCAATGGGGCCATAGAACTCAATGGGGCCATAGAACTCAAAGGGGCCATATCGATCAATGGGACATAGGGATCAATGGGGCCATAGGAATCAATGGGGCCATAGGAATCAATGGGGCCATAGGAATCAATGGGGCCATAGAACTCAAAGGGGCTATAGGCATCAATGGGACCCTAGGGATCACTCGGGCCATAGGAATCAATGGGGCCATAGGGATCAATGGGGCCATAGGAATTAATGGGGCCATAGGGATCAATGGGGCCATAGGGATCAATGGGGCCAAAGGAATCAATGGGGCCATAGGGATCAATGGGGCCACAGGAATCATTGGGGCCATAGGGATCAGAGTGGCCATAGTGATCAATGCGGCCATAGGAATCAATGCGGCCAATGGACTCAATACGGCCAAAGGGATCAATGTGGCCTTAGGAATTAATGGGGCCATAGGGATCAATGGGGCCATAGGAATAAATGGGGCCATAGGGATCAATGGGGCCATAGGAATAAATGGGGCCATAGGGATCAATGGGGCCATAGGGATCAATGGGGCCATAGATCTCAATGGGGCCATAGGGATCAATGGGGCCATAGAACTCAATGTGTCCATAGGGATCAATGGGACCATAGGGATCAATGGGGCCATGGGGATCAATGGGGCCATAGGAATCAATGGGGCCATGTGAATCAATGGGGTCATAGGGATCAATGGGGCCATAGGAATCAATGGGGCCATAGAAATCAGTGGGGCCATATGTGTCAATGGGGCCATAGGGATCAATGTGGCCATAGGGATCGATGGGACCTTATGAATCAATGGGGCCATAGATCGCAATGGGGCCATGGGAATCAATGGGGTCATAGGAATCAACGGAGGCATAGAACTTAATGTGGTCATAGGGATCAATGGGACCATAAAAATCAATGGGGCCTTAGGAATCAATGGTGCCATAGGAATCAATGTGAACATAGGAATCTATGGGGCCATAGGGATCACTAAGGCCATAGAACTCAATGGGGCCATAGGGATCAATCCGGCCATAGAACTCATTGTGGCCATAGGAATCAATGTGGCCATAGAACTCACTCAATGGGGTCATAGAAATCAATGGGGCCATAGGGATCAATGGGGCCATAGGGATCAATGGGGTCATAGAACTCAATGGGGCCATAGGGATCAATGGGACCATAGGAATCAATGGGGCCATAGGAATCAATGGGGCCATATGGATCAATGGGACCATAGGGATCAATGGGGCCATAGGGATCAATGGGCCATAGGGATCAATGGGGATATAGGAATCAATTGGGCCATAGGAATCAATTGGGCCATAGGGATCAATGGGGCCATAGGGATCTATGGGGCCATAGGGATCTATGGGGCCACAGGAATCAATGGGACCATAGGAATCAATGGGGTCACAGGAATCAATGGGGCCACAGGAATCAATGGGGCCACAGGAATCAATGGGGATATAGGAATAAATTGGGCCATAGGAATCAATTGGGCCATAGGAATCAATGGGGCCATAGGGATCAATGGGGCCATAGGAATCAGAGTGGCCATAGGAATCAATGTGGCCATAGGGATCAATGGGGCCATATAGATCGATGGGGCCAAAGGGATCAATGGGGCCATAGGAATCAATGGGGCCATAGGAATCAATGGGGCCGTTTGGATCAAAGGGGCCATAGGAATCAATGGAGCCATAGAATTTAATGTGGCCATAGGGATCAATGGGACAATAAAAATCAATGAGGCCATAGGAATCAATGGGGCCATAGGAATCAATGGGGCCGTAGGGATCAATGGGACCATAGGAATCAATGTGGCCATAGAACTCAATGGGGTCATAGGAATCACTGCGGCCATAGAACTCAATGTGGACATAGGAATCAATGGTGCCATAGGGATCAATGGGGCCATAGAACTCAATGGGGCCATAGGGTTCAATGGGACCATAGGAATCAATGGGGCCATAAAAATCAATGGGGCCATAGGAATCAATGGGGCCATAGAAGTCAATGGGGCCATAGAACTCAAAGGGGCCATAGGGATCAATGGGACCATAGGGATCAATGCGGCCATAGGAATCAATGCGGCCAATGGACTCAATACGGCCAAAGGGATCAATGTGGCCTTAGGAATTAATGGGGCCATAGGGATCAGTGGGGCCATAGAACTCAATGGGTCCATAGGGATCAATGGGACCATAGGGATCAATGGGGCCATGGGGATCAATGGGGCCATAGGAATCAATGGGGCCATGTGAATCAATGGGGTCATAGGGATCAATGGGGCCATAGGAATCAATGGGGCCATAGAAATCAGTGGGGCCATAGGTGTCAATGGGGCCATAGGGATCAATGTGGCCATAGGGATCGATGGGACCTTATGAATCAATGGGGCCATAGATCGCAATGGGGCCATGGGAATCAATGGGGTCATAGGAATCAACGGAGGCATAGAACTTAATGTGGTCAGAGGGATCAATGGGACCATAGGAATCAATGGGGCCATAGGGATCAATGGGGCCATAGGGATCAATGGGGCCATAGAACTCAATGGGGCCATAGGGTTCAATGGGACCATAGGAATCAATGGGGCCATAAAAATCAATGGGGCCATAGGAATCAATGGGGCCTTAGGAATCAATGGTGCCATAGGAATCAATGTGAACATAGGAATCTATGGGGCCATAGGGATCACTAAGGCCATAGAACTCAATGGGGCCATAGGGATCAATCCGGCCATAGAACTCATTGTGGCCATAGGAATCAATGTGGCCATAGAACTCACTCAATGGGGTCATAGAAATCAATGGGGCCATAGGGATCAATGGGGCCATAGGGATCAATGGGGTCATAGAACTCAATGGGGCCATAGGGATCAATGGGACCATAGGAATCAATGGGGCCATAGGGATCTATGGGGCCATAGAACTCAATGGGGCCATAGGAATCAATGGGGCCATAGGGAACAATGGGGCCTAAGGGATCAATGGGACCTTATGAATCAATGGGGCCATAGATCGCAATGGGGCCATGGGAATCAATGGGGTCATAGGAATCAACGGAGGCATAGAACTTAATGTGGTCATAGGGATCAATGGGACCATAAAAATCAATGGGGCCTTAGGAATCAATGGTGCCATAGGAATCAATGTGAACATAGGAATCTATGGGGCCATAGGGATCACTAAGGCCATAGAACTCAATGGGGCCATAGGGATCAATCCGGCCATAGAACTCATTGTGGCCATAGGAATCAATGTGGCCATAGAACTCACTCAATGGGGTCATAGAAATCAATGGGGCCATAGGGATCAATGGGGCCATAGGGATCAATGGGGTCATAGAACTCAATGGGGCCATAGGGATCAATGGGACCATAGGAATCAATGGGGCCTAAGGGATCAATGGGGCCATAGAACTCAATGGGGCCATAGGAATCAATGGGGCCATAGGAAACAATGGGGCCATAGATCTCAAAGGGGCCATAGGGATCAATGGGACCATAGGAATCAATGGGGCCATAGAACTCAATGGGGTCATAGGAATCACTGCGGCCATACAACTCAATGTGGACATAGGAATCAATGGTGCCATAGGGATCAATGGGGCCATAGAACTCAATGGGGCCATAGGGTTCAATGGGACCATAGGAATCAATGGGGCCATAAAGATCAATGGGGCCATAGGAATCAATGGGGCCATAGAAGTCAATGGGGCCATAGAACTCAAATGGGCCATAGGGATCAATGGGACCATAGGGATCAATGGGGCCATAGGAATCAATGGGGCCATAGGGATCAATGCGGCCATAGGAATCAATGCGGCCATAGGAATCAATGAGGCATTAGAACTCAATAGGGCCAAAGGGATCAATGGGGCCACAGGAATCAATGGGGCCATAGGGATCAATGGGGCCTCAGGAATCAAAGGGGCCATAGGGATCAGAGTGGCCATAGTGATCAATGCGGCCATAGGAATCAATGCGGCCATAGGACTCAATACGGCCAAAGGGATCAATGTGGCCATAGGAATTAATGGGGCCATAGGGATCAATGGGGCCATAGAAATAAATGGGGCCATAGGGATCAATGGGGCCTTAGGGATCAATGGGGCCATAGGAATAAATGGGGCCATAGGGATCAATGGGGCCATATAGATCGATGGGGCGAAAGGGATCAATGGGGCCATAGGAATCAATGGGGCCATAGAACTCAATGGGTCCATAGGGATCAATGGGACCATAGGGATCGATGGGGCCATAGGAATAAATGGGGCCATAGGGATCAATGGGGCCATAGGGATCAATGGGGCCATAGATCTCAATGGGGCCACAGGAATCAATGGGGCCGTAGGGATCAATGGGACCATAGGAATCAATGTGGCCATAGAACTAAATGTGGACATAGAAATCACTGCGGCCATAGAACTCAATGTGGACATAGGAATCAATGGTGCCATAGGGATCAATGGGGCCATAGAACTCAATGGGGCCATAGGGTTCAATGGGACCATAGGAATCAATGGGGCCATAAAAATCAATGGGGCCATAGGAATCAATGGGGCCATAGAAGTCAATGGGGCCATAGAACTCAAAGGGGCCATAGGGATCAATGGGACCATAGGGATCAATGCGGCCATAGGAATCAATGGGGCCAGAGGAATCAATGGGGCCATAGGAATCAATGGGGCCATAGGAATCAATTGGGCCATAGAACTCAAAGAGGCCATAGGCATCAATGGGAACCTAGGGATCACTCGGGCCATAGGAATCAATGGGGCCATAGGGATCAATGGGGCCATAGGAATTAATGGGGCCATAGGGATCAATGGGGCCATAGGGATCAATGGGGCCACAGGAATCAATGGGGCCATAGGGATCAGAGTGGCCATAGTGATCAATGCGGCCATAGGAATCAATGCGGCCAATGGACTCAATACGGCCAAAGGGATCAATGTGGCCTTAGGAATTATTGGGGCCATAGGGATCAATGGGGCCATAGGAATAAATGGGGCCATAGGGATCAATGGGGCCATAGGAATAAATGGGGCCATAGGGATCAATGGGGCCAAAGGGATCAATGGGGCCATAGATCTCAATGGGGCCATAGGGATCAATGGGGCCATAGAACTCAATGGGTCCATAGGGATCAATGGGACCATAGGGATCAATGGGGCCATAGGGATCAATGGGGCCATAGGAATCAATGGGGCCATGTGAATCAATGGGGTCATAGGGATCAATGGGGCCATAGGAATCAATGGGGCCATAGAAATCAGTGGGGCCATAGGTGTCAATGGGGCCATAGGGATCAATGTGGCCATAGGGATCGATGGGACCTTATGAATCAATGGGGCCATAGATCGCAATGGGGCCATGGGAATCAATGGGGTCATAGGAATCAACGGAGGCATAGAACTTAATGTGGTCATAGGGATCAGTGGGACCATAAAAATCAATGGGGCCATAGGAATCAATGGTGCGATAGGAATCAATGTGAACATAGGAATCTATGGGGCCATAGGGATCACTAAGGCCATAGAACACAACGGGGCCATAGGGATCAATCCGGCCATAGAACTCATTGTGGCCATAGGAATCAATGTGGCCATAGAACTCACTCAATGGGGTCATAGAAATCAATGGGGCCATAGGGATCAATGGGGCCATAGGGATCAATGGGGTCATAGAACTCAATGGGGCCATAGGGATCAATGGGACCATAGGAATCAATGGGGCCATAGGAATCAATGGGGCCATAGGGATCAATGGGGCCATAGGGATCAATGGGGCCATAGGGATCAATGGGCCATAGGGATCAATGGGGATATAGGAATCAATTGGGCCATAGGAATCAATTGGGCCATAGGGATCAATGGGGCCATAGGGATCTATGGGGTCACAGGAATCAATGGGGCCACAGGAATCAATGGGGCCACAGGAATCAATGGGGATATAGGAGTAAATTGGGCCATAGGAATCAATTGGGCCATAGGAATCAATGGGGCCATAGGGATCAATGGGGCCATAGGAATCAGTGTGGCCATAGGAATCAATGTGGCCATAGGGATCAATGGGGCCATATAGATCGATGGGGCCAAAGGGATCAATGAGGCCATAGGAATCAATGGGGCCATAGGAATCAATGGGGCCGTTTGGATCAAAGGGGCCATAGGAATCAATGGAGCCATAGAATTTAATGTGGCCATAGGGATCAATGGGACAATAAAAATCAATGAGGCCATAGGAATCAATGGGGCCATAGGAATCAATGGGGCCAAAGAACTCAAATGGGCCATAGAACTCAATGGGGCCATAGGAATCAATGGGAACATAGGAATCAATGGGGCCATAGGAATCAATAAGGCCATAGGAATCAGTGGGGCCATAAGGATCAATGAGGCCATAGGAATCAATAAGGCCATAGGAATCCATGGGGCCTTAGGGATCAGTGGGGCCATAGGGATCAATTGGGCCATAGAACTCAATGTGGCCATAGAACTCACTCAATGGGGCCATAGGAATCAATGGGGCCATAGAACTCACTGGGGCAATAGGGATCAATGGGGCCATACGGATAAATCGGGCCATAGGGATCAATGGGACCATAGGAATCAGTGCAGCCATAGAACTCAATGGGGCCATGGGGATCAATGGGGCCATTGGAATCAATGGGGCCATAGGGATCAATGGGCCCATAGGAATCAGTGGGGCCATAGAACTCAGTGCGGCTATAGGTATCAATCGGGCCATAGGAATCGATGGGGCCATAGAACTCAATGGGGCCATAGAACTCAATGGGGCCATAGGGATTAATGGGAACATAGGAATCAAAAAGGCCATAGGAATCTGTGGGCCATAGAACTCAGTGGGGCCGTAGGGATCAATGGAGCCATAGGAATAAATGGGGCAATAGAACTCAATGGGGCCATAGGGAGCAATGGGACCATAGGAATCAGTGGGGCCATAGGAATCAATGGGGCCATAGGGATCAGTGGGGACTTAGGAAACAGTGGGGCCATAGGAATCAGTGGGGCCATAGAACTCAGTGGGGCCATAGGGATCAATGGGGCCATAGAACTCAATGGGGCCGTAGGGATCAATGGGACCATAGGAATCAATGGGGCCATAGGTATCAGTGGGGCCATCGTAATCAATGGGGCCATAGGGATCAATGGGACCATAGGGATCAATGGGGCCTTAGGAATCAATGGGGCCATAGGGAACAATGGGGCCTTAGGGATCAATGGGGCCATAGGAATCAATGGGGCCATAGGGATCAATGGGGCCACAGGAATCAATGGGGCCATAGGGATCAGAGTGGCCATAGTGATCAATGCGGCCATAGGAATCAATGCGGCCAATGGACTCAATACGGCCAAAGGGATCAATGTGGCCTTAGAAATTAATGGGGCCATAGGGATCAATGGGGCCATAGAACTCAATGGGTCCATAGGGATCAATGGGACCATAGGGATCAATGGGGCCATGGGGATCAATGGGGCCATAGGAATCAATGGGGCCATGTGAATCAATGGGGTCATAGGGATCAATGGGGCCATAGGAATCAATGGGGCCATAGAAATTAGTGGGGCCATAGGTGTCAATGGGGCCATAGGGATCAATGTGGCCATAGGGATCGATGGGACCTTATGAATCAATGGGGCCATAGATCGCAATGGGGCCATGGGAATCAATGGGGTCATAGGAATCAACGGAGGCATAGAACTTAATGTGGTCATAGGGATCAATGGGACCATAAAAATCAATGGGGCCATAGGAATCAATGGTGCCATAGGAATCAATGTGAACATAGGAATCTATGGGGCCATAGGGATCACTAAGGCCATAGAACTCAATGGGGCCATAGGGATCAATCCGGCCATAGAACTCATTGTGGCCATAGGAATCAATGTGGCCATAGAACTCACTCAATGGGGTCATAGAAATCAATGGGGCCATAGGGATCAATGGGGCCATAGGGATCAATGGGGTCATAGAACTCAATGGGGCCATAGGGATCAATGGGACCATAGGAATCAATGGGGCCATAGGAATCAATGGGGCCATAGGGATCAATGGGGCCATAGGGATCAATGGGGCCATAGGGATCAATGGGCCATAGGGATCAATGGGGATATAGGAATCAATTGGGCCATAGGAATCAATTGGGCCATAGGGATCAATGGGGCCATAGGGATCTATGGGGCCATAGGGATCTATGGGGCCACAGGAATCAATGGGACCATAGGAATCAATGGGGTCACAGGAATCAATGGGGCCACAGGAATCAATGGGGCCACAGGAATCAATGGGGATATAGGAATAAATTGGGCCATAGGAATCAATTGGGCCATAACAATCAATGGGGCCATAGGGATCAATGGGGCCATAGGAATCAGTGTGGCCATAGGAATCAATGTGGCCATAGGGATCAATGGGGCCATATAGATCGATGGGGCCAAAGGGATCAATGGGGCCATAGGAATCAATGGGGCCATAGGAATCAATGGGGCCGTTTGGATCAAAGGGGCCATAGGAATCAATGGAGCCATAGAATTTAATGTGGCCATAGGGATCAATGGGACCATAAAAATCAATGAGGCCATAGGAATCAATGGGGCCATAGGAATCAATGGGGCCGTTTGGATCAAAGGGGCCATAGGAATCAATGGAGCCATAGAATTTAATGTGGCCATAGAACTCAATGGGGCCATAGGAATCAATGGGAACATAGGAATCAATGGGACCATAGGAATCAATAAGGCCATAGGAATCAGTGGGGCCATAGGGATCAATGGGGACATAGAACTCTAAGGGCCATAGGGATCAATGCGGCCATAGGAATCAATAAGGCCATAGGAATCCATGGGGCCTTAGGGATCAGTGGGGCCATAGGGATCAATTGGGCCATAGAACTCAATGTGGCCATAGAACTCACTCAATGGGGCCATAGGAATCAATGGGGCCATAGAACTCACTGGGGCAATAGGGATCAATGGGGCCATACGGATAAATGGGGCCATAGGGATCAATGGGACCATAGGAATCAGTGCAGCCATAGAACTCAATGGGGCCATGGGGATCAATGGGGCCATTGGAATCAATGGGGCCATAGGGATCAATGGGCCCATAGGAATCAGTGGGGCCATAGAACTCAGTGCGGCTATAGGTATCAATCGGGCCATAGGAATCGATGTGGCCATAGAACTCACTCAATGGGGTCATAGAAATCAATGGGGCCATAGGAATCTATGTGGCCATAGAACTCACTCAATGGGGTCATAGAAATCAATGGGGCCATAGGGATCAATGGGGCCATAGGGATCAATGGGGTCATAGAACTCAATGGGGCCATAGGGATCAATGGGACCATAGGAATCAATGGGGCCATAGGAATCAATGGGGCCATAGGGATCAATGGGGCCATAGGGATCAATGGGGCCATAGGGATCAATGGGCCATAGGGATCAATGGGGATATAGGAATCAATTGGGCCATAGGAATCAATTGGGCCATAGGGATCAATGGGGCCATAGGGATCAATGGGGCCATAGGGATCTATGGGGCCATAGGGATCTATGGGGCCACAGGAATCAATGGGACCATAGGAATCAATGGGGTCACAGGAATCAATGGGGCCACAGGAATCAATGGGGCCATAGGGATCAATGGGGCCATAGGGATCAATGTGGCCATAGGGATCAATGGGGCCTCAGGAATCAATGGGGCCATAGGGATCAATGGGGTGCAACTGACTTTGATACTGGTGCTTCCTTTGGCTGGTCAGGTGTGACCGGGAGGTTTTCCTCTTTGGTTTGGGCCTCAGTTTGGACACTCTCTCTCTTCATAATAGTATATAAACCTCGGTAAGCATAAGCCAAGCCCCAAATAAGCTGTTCCACCTCAGATCTTTCTGAGCCGCAACACCCTTTACTCAGATACAGGCCTAGCTCCTCAGGATCCTGCAATTGTTCAGGAGAAAAATCCCATGACACCAGGTGTCCCCATGCTTCTAATTTCTTTCCTAAAACTCTCCATTCTCCCTGTCATTCAACATTCTCTGTTTCTGGGAGAAGCTTCCTGCACATGATGTAAAGTGCTACTACATGCAGGAGGACTAATATCCCAATTATTAACACCATCCCTAAGCTGTGATCTTGAAAATTCATAAAAAACTGAGAGGGGAACCTGGATACCCATTCAAACATCACATGGTTCGTTAACATGCTATCGTTTGTTCCATTAGCTGGGGTGCCCTGGTATCTGGCAGGTGCCTCTATCATTGCTTTGAATTTATCATAGAGGGACCAGACCCAATGGAACAGAATGGCAAACGTAACCAAGTTCCAGTACGTTTTGAGCATTAAGAGGGAAAAAGCGGTGAAGTACAATCCCTGGAAGGGCAGTTTTAACAGAAACAGAAAAGACATTTTTATTATTATTTTTTTTCTTGTACTAAAACAATCTGGCAGTACCCAAAAGAAGTTTATAGATATCCCAAAACAACTGGCAGTACGCCCGGACTTCAAGGTGGTGTTTTGCTGTACAGCACTTGCAGTACAGATAAGCTTGTTAGCAACAGACAGAATCACTCTAAAAGCTTGTCTTTGCCCGGCTAAGGCAGCTGGTCGTGCCCCACATTGGGCGCCAAAAATGTCTGGGGTTTGTGAGCTGGTTTGGCCCGGCCCCGCAACAACCGAGGAAGGAGACCCACAGGCCCACACCCCGGACAGGGGGAAGGGGGAAAGGGAAAAAAGGAAATTAGCCCCAAAACAAAACAGCGGCAACGATCTGAGGGGGAAAAGCTGATTTACTAAATAAGACATCAGGAAGTAAATAACACAATATAATGCAATACAATTTGGAATTAAGCCTAATAAATCAAACAAAACTAGTGAGAGAGAGAGAGAGAGAGAGAGAATGAGTGCCCGATAAACCGAAGGCCTTACGCTAACGCTGAAGGCGGACGGCAGCGAGCACCCACTCCTAAGTGATCCTAGAGGAAAGAGAGAGAACGTCCCGTGACCGCAGAGAGTTTTTATCTGTTCCCTCTGAGCGGAAAACACGTGAAAAAATACAAAGCATTGCAAAGTCCTCTGGGGAATGTAGTTCTCCCTGACTCCCAATGCACTACATGATGCCATGATGTGGAATACCAGTACCAAAAAATCGTAAAACCACGACACCTTCCCTGCCATTCCTTGCCTTACCTTGCCTTCCCCTGCCCTGCCTTGTCTTCCTTACCTTGCCTGCCTCACCCTGACCTGCCTTGCTCTGACCCGCCCTGCCTTGCCCTGCCTTGCCTATCCTTGCCATGCTCTGCCTTGTTCTGCCTTACCTTACCCTGCCAAGCCCCGCCTTGCTCTGCCCTGCCTATCCTTGCCATGCCCTGCCTTGTTCTGCCTTACCTTACCCTGCCAAGCCCCGCCTTGCCCTGCCCTGCCAAGCCCCGCCTTACCCTGCCCTGCCTTCCCTTCCCTTGCCCTTCTCTGCCCTGCCCTGCCTTGCCATGCCCTGCCCTGCTTAGCATGCCTTGTTCTGCCCTGCTCTGCCATGCCTTACTTTGCCCTGCCCTGCTTTGCCTTACCTTGCCTTGCCCTACCCTGCCCTGCCTTGCCCTGCCCTACTTTGCATGCCTTACCTTGCCCTGGCCTGCCTTGCCCTGCACTGTCTTTGCCTTTCCTTGCTTGGCCCTGACTGGCCCTGCCCTGCCATACCCTGCCCTGCCCCACCCTGTCCTGCCTTGTCCTGCCTTCCCTGCTCCGCCCTGCCCTGCACTGCACTGCATTGCCTTGTCTTGCCCTGCCAAGCCCTGCCCAGCCCAGCCTTGCCCTGACTTTCCTTGCCTTGCCCTGCCAAGCCCTGCCCAGCCCAGCCTTGCCCTGACTTTCCTTGCCTTGCCCTGCCCGGCTGTGCTTTGCCCTGCTTTGCCCTGCCTTCCCCTACCCTGCTGTGTATTCCTTGCCTTGCCCTGCCCTGATCTGCCCCGCCCCGCCCTGCTTTGCCCTGCCCTGCCTTGCTTTGCTCTGCCTTCCCCTTGACCTGCCCTGCCTTGCCTTTCTCTGCCCTGCCCATTTTTCCGTGCCCTGCCCTATTTTCCCCTGCCCTGCCTTGTCTTCCTTGCCTTGCCCTGCTTCACCCTGCTTTGCCTTCCCCTAACCTGCCCTGACCTGCCTTTCCCTGCCCTACCTTACTCTGACCCGCCTTCCCTGCCTTTCCTTGCCTTACCTTCCCTTGCCTTGCCCTGCCCTATCCTGACTTCTCCTGCCCTGCCTTACCTTCCTTACCTTGCCTGCCTCATCCTGACCTGCCTTGCTCTGACCCGCCCTGCCTTGTCTTCCTTGCCTTGCCCTGCGTTGCCCTGCCCTGCCTATCCTTGCCTTGCCCTGCCAAGCCCCGCCTTACCCTGCCCTGCCATGCCTTGCCGTCCCTTGCCCTGTTCTGAATCCCTTGCCTTGCCCTGCTTTTCCTTCCCTTGCCCTGCCCTGCCTTTCCTTCCCTTGCCCTGTCCTGCCGTCCCTTTCCCTGCCCTGCTCTGCCTTCCCTTGCCCTGCCCTGCCTTCCCTTGCCCTGCCCTGCCTTCCCTTGCCCTGCCCTGCCTTGCCTACCTTGCCCTGCCCTGCTTTGCCCTGCCTTCCCTTGCCCTGCCCTTCCCTGCCCTGCCTTCCCTTGCCCTGCCCTGCCCTGCCCTGCCTTTCATACCTTGCCCTGCTTTGCTTTGCCATGACTTACCTTGCCCTGCACTTCCCTGCCCTGCCTTGTCCTTTCCTGCCCTTCCCTCCCCTATTCTGCCCTGCCTTGCCCTGCCTTGCCCTACACTATCTTTGCCTTGCCCTGCTTGGCCCTGCCTGACCCTGCCCCGCGCTTCACTACCCTGCCCCAGCCTGTCCTGCCTTGCCCTGCCTTCCCTGCTCCGACCTGCCCTGCCCTGCACTGCCCTGCATTGCCCTGCCTTACATTACCCTGCCCTGCCCCACCCTGTTTTGCCATGCCTTGCTTTACCCTGTCCTGCCCTGCATTACCTTGCCCTGCCCTGCCTTACCTTGCCCTGCCCTGCGCTGTTCTGCCCTGCCTTGCCCTACATTGCCCTGCCGTCCCTTGCCCTGCCCTGCCTTCCCTTGCCCTGCCCTGCTTTCCCTTGCCCTACCTTCCCTTGCCCTGCCCTGCTTTGCATGCCTTACCATGCTTTACTTTACCCTGTCCTCCCTTGCCCTGCCCTGCCTTGCCCTGCCCCGCCTTACTTTTCCATGCCTTGCCTTGCCCTGCCATGTTATAACTTGCTCTGCCATGTTTTACCTTGCCCTGCCTTGCCCTGCCCTGCCTTGCCCTGACTTCCCTTTTCCTGCCCTGCCCTGCCTTCCCTCGCCCTGCCCTTCTTTCCCTTGCCCTGCCCTGCCCTGCTTTCCCTTACCCTGCCCTGCTTTCCCTTGCCCTGCCCTTCCTTCCCTAGCCCTGCCCTGCCCTTCCTTCCCTAGCCCTGCCCTGCCCTTCCTTCCCTAGCCCTGCCCTGCCCTTCCTTCCCTAGCCCTGCCCTGCCCTGCCCTGCCCTGCACTGCACTGCATTGCCTTGCCTTGCCCTGCCAAGCCGTGCCCAGCCCAGCCTTGCCCTGACTTTCCTTGACTTGCCCTGCCCGACTGTGCCCTGCCCTGCCCTGCCTTGCCCTACACTATCTTTGCCTTACCCTGCTTGGCCCTGCCTGGCCCTGATCTGCCCTGCACTACCCTGCCCCACCCTGTCCTGCCTTGCCCTGCCTTCCCTGCTCCGCCCTGCCCAGCCCAGCCTTGCCTTGACTTTCCTTGCCTTGCCCTGCCAAGCCCTGCCCAGCCCAGCCTTGCCCTGACTTTCCTTGCCTTGCCCTGCCAAGCCCTGCCCAGCCCAGCCTTGCCCTGACTTTCCTTGCCTTGCCCTGCCAAGCCCTGCCCAGCCATGACTTGCCCTGACTTTCCTTGCCTTGCCCTGCCCTGATCTGCCCTGCCCCGCCCTGCCCTGCCTTGCTTTGCTCTGCCTTCCCCTTGACCTGCCCTGCCCTATTTTCCCCTGCCCTGCCTTGTCTTCCTTGCCTTGCCCTGCTTCACCCTGCTTTGCCTTCCCCTAACCTGCCCTGACCTGCCTTTCCCTGCCTTACCTTGCTCTGACCCGCCTTCCCTGCCTTTCCTCGCCTTTCCTCGCCTTGCCCTGCCCTGCCCTATCGTGACTTCCCCTGCCCTGCCTTGTCTTCCTTACCTTGCCTGCCCCACCCTGACCTGCCTTGCTCTGACCCGCCCTGCCTTGTCTTCCTTGCCTTGCCCACCAAGCCCTGCCTTACCCTGCCCTGTCTTGCCTTCCCTTGCCTTGCCCTGCCTTCCCTTGACTTGCCCTGCCCTGCTCTGCTTTACAAAACTTGCCCTACCCTGCTTTGCCATGCCTTACCTTGCCCTGCCCTTCCCTGCCTTGCTATCCCTTGCCCTGCCCTGCCCTGCATTGCCCTGCCTTACATTACCCTGCCCTGCCCTGCCTTCCCTAGCCCTGCCCTGCCCCGCCCTGCCTTGCCCTGCTTTGCCATGCCTTACCATGCCCTGCCTTAACTTGCCCTGCCCTGCCTTACCTTGCCCTGCCCTGCCCTGCGCTGTTCTGCCCTGCCTTGCCTTCCCTTGCCCTGCCGTCCTTTGCCCTGCTCTTCCCTTGCCTTGCCATGCCCTGCAATGCCCTGCCTTACCCTACCCTGCTTTGCATTCCTTGCCCTGCCCTGCCTTGCCATGTCTTACCTTGCCCTGCCCTGCCCTGCTTTGCCGTCCCTTGCCCTGCCCTGCCCTGCCTTGCCCTGCTATGCCATGCCTTACCTTGCCCTGCCCTTCCCTGCCCTGCCTTCCTTTGCCCTGCCCTGTCCTGCCCTGCACTATCTTTGCCTTTCCCTGCTTGGCCCTGCCTGGCCCTGCCTTGCCCTGCACTGTCTTCGCCTTGCCCTGCTTGGCCATGCCTGACCCTGCCCTGCGCTGCACTACCCTGCCACACCCTGTCCTGCCTTGTCCTGCCCTGCTTATCCTTGCCTTGCCCAGCCTTGCCCTGCCCTGCACTGCTCTGCCTTGCCCTGCCCTACTTTGCATGCCTTGCCCTGCCCTGCTTTGCCATGCCTTACCTTCCGCTGCCCTACCTTACCTTTCCCTGCCCTGCCCTGCCTTCCTTTGCCCTGCCCTGCCCTGTTCTGCCCTGCCTTGCCCTGCACTGCATTGCTTTGCCTTGCCCTGCCCTGCCCAGTCCAGCCCAGCCCAGCCTTTTCCTGTCTTTCCTTGCCTTGCCCTGACCAGCCCAGCCCAGCTTAGCATTGCCCTGACTTTCCTTGCCTTGCCCTGTCCGGCTGTGCCCTGCCTTCCTCTACCCTGCCGTGTATTCCTTGCCTTGCCCTTCCCTGATCTGCCTTGCCTTGCCCTGCCCTGCCCTCCCTTGCCCTGCTTGGCCCTGCCTGGCCCTGCCCTGGCCTGCACTACCCCACCCCACCCTGTTCTGCCTTTCCCTGCCTTCCCTGCTCAGACCTGCCCTGCCCTGCCCTGCATTGCCTTGCCTTGCCTTGCCCTATCTTCCCCTACCCTGCCTTGTCTTCCTTGCCTTGACCTGCTTCACCCTGCCCTGCCTTCCCCTCCCCTTTTTTCCCTTGACCTGCCCTGCCTTGCCTTTCCCTAACATGCATTGTCCTGACCCGTACTGCCTTGCACTGCCTTGCCTTGCATTGTCCTGCCCTGCCGTGCCTTGACCTACCTTGCCTTGCCTTTCCCTAACATGCATTGTCCTGACCCGTACTGCCTTGCACTGCCTTGCCTTGCATTGCCCTGCCCTGCCGTGCCTTGACCTACCTTGCCTTGCCTTGTTCTGCCTTCCCTTGACTTGCCCTGCCTTGCCCCGACTTGCCCTGCCCTGCCTTGCCTTACCCTGCCCTACCTTGACCTGCATTGCCTTGCCAAGCCCCGCCTTACCCTGCCCTGCTATGCCCTACTTTGCCCTGCTCTACCTTGCCCTGCCCTGCCCTGCCTTGCCTTGTCTTGTCTTGCCTTGCCCTGCCCTTCCTTGCCTTCCTCTGCTCGGCCCTGCCCTGTTCTGCCTTCCCTTGACTTGCCCTGCCTTCCCTTGACTTGCTCTACCTTGCCCTGCCATGCCCTGCCTTGCCACACCTGACCTTGCATTGCCCTACCCCGCCCTGCCCTGCCTTGCCTTTCCCTGCCCTACTTTGCCTGGTTCTACCTTGCCCTGCCTTGCCCTACCCTGC
The DNA here is from genome assembly GCA_023055505.1 of Callipepla californica brunnescens. NCBI lineage: Eukaryota > Metazoa > Chordata > Aves > Galliformes > Odontophoridae > Callipepla > Callipepla californica. The sequence goes on from JALIRH010000003.1 coordinate 68,191,969, forward strand.
CCTGCCTTCCTCTGCCCTGCGCTGCCATGTTCTGCCTTGCCTTTTTTTGCCTGGCCCTGCCCTGCCCTCCCTTGCCCTCCCTTGCCCTGCCCTGCCCTTCACTGCCCTTCCTTGTCTTACTTGCCTTGCACTGCCCTGCCGTACCCTATTTTGCCCTGCCTTGTCTTGCCTTGCCCTGCCTTGCCTGCCCCACCCTACCCTACTCTGCCCTTCCTTGCCTTGCCCTGACCTGTCCTGCCTTGCCTTGTCTTGCCTTGCCCTGCCCTTCCTTGCCTTCCTCTGCTCGGTCCTGCCTTGTTCAGCCTTGCCTTGCCCTGCCTTGTTTTACCTTGTCCAGCCTTGCCCTGCCCTGCCCTGCCTTGATTTGCCTTACTTTACCCAGCTCTACCTTGCCCTGCCTTGCCCTTCCCTGCCATGCCCTAATTTGTCCAGACCTACCTTGCCCTGCCATGCCCTGTCCTGCCCTGCCCTGCCTCACCTTCCCTTGCCCTGCTTTGCCATGCCTTTTATTGCCCTGCCCTGCCCAGCCAGTCCTTGCCTTGCATTGACCTACCCTGCCTTGCCTTTACCTTGCTCTTCCCCTTGCCCGTGCCCTTACCCTGCCCTGCCATTGCTTGCCTCGCCCTGCCTTACCTTGCTATGCTCTGCCTTGCTTTGCCCCGCCCTGCCCTGCCTTGCCCTGCCCTTCTTTGCCTTCCTCTGCTCTGCCCTGCCTTGTTCTGCCTTGCCCTGCCTTACTTTCCCTTATTCAGCCTTGCTCTGCCTTGCCCTTTTCTGCCCAGCCAATCCTTGCCTTGCCTGACCTTGAATTGCCCTACCCCACCCTGCCCTGCCTTCACCTGTTCTGCCCTGCCCCGTCCAGACTTGCCCTGCCCTGTCTTGCCTTGCCGTGCCTTTCCCTGCCATGCCCGACTTTGCCCTGCCCTGCCTTGCCTTACCTTGTCCAGCCTTGCTCTGCCTTGCCCTGCTTTGCCATGCCTTGCCATTCCTTGCCTTGTGTGACCTTGAATTGCCCTACCTTGCCCTGCCCTGCCTTCACCTGTTCTGCCCTGCCCCGCTCAGCCCTGCCTTGCCTTGCCCTACCTTTATATGCCCAGACCCAACCTGCCCTTCCTTGCCCTGCATAGCCCTGCCCCACCCTGCCTTGCTTTGCCCTGCCAAGCTCCGCTTTACCGTGCCCTGCCTTGTTTTGCCCTGCCCTACTTTGCCCTGCCTTCCCTGCCCTGCCTTTCGCTGACCCGTAGTGCCTTGCACTGCCTTACCTTGTTTTGCCCTGCCTTACATTGCCCTGCCTATCCTTGCCTTGCCTTGCCCTGCCCTGCCCTGCCCTGCACTATCTTTGCCTTGCCCTGCTTGGCCCTGCCTGGCCCTGCACTACCCTGCCCCACCCTGTCCTGCCTTGCCCTGCCTTCCCTGCTCAGACCTGCCCTGCCCTGCACTGCCTTGCCTTGCCCTGCCCTATTTTCCCCTGCCCTGCTTTGTCTTCCTTGCCTTAACCTGCTTCACCCTGCCCTGCCTTCCCCTGCCCTTCTTTCCCCTGACCTGCCCTGCCTTGCCTTTCCCTGACCTGCCTTGCACTGCCTTGCCTTGCATTGCCCTGCCAAGCCCCGCCTTACGCTGCCCTGCCATGCCCTTCTTTGCCCTGCCCTACCTTGCCCTTCTTTGCCCTGCCTTGCCTTGTCTTGTCTTGCCTTACCCTGCCCTTCCTTGCCTTCCTCTGCTTGGCCCTGCCTTGTTCTGCCTTGCCTTGCCTTGTCCAGCCTTGCTCTGCCTTGCCCTGCCCTGGCCTGCCCTGCCCTGCCATGCCTTGCCTTGCCTGATATTGCATTGCCCTACCCCGCCCTGCCCCGCTTTGCCCTGCCCTGCCCTGCTATGCCTTATTTGCCCGGCTCTACCTTGCCCTGCCTTGCCCTGCCCTACTTTGCCCAGCCATGCCTTGCACTTCCCTTGCCCTTCCCTGCCTTGCCGTAACCCGCCCTGCCCTGCCTTTCCTTGCTTTTCCTTGCCCTTCCTTCCCTTGTCCTGCCCTTCCATGCCTTGCCTTGCGTGACATTGCATTGCCCTACTCTGCCCTGCCCCGCCCTGCCCTGCCATGCCCTACTTTGCCCGGCCCTACCTTCCCCTGCCATGCCCTGCTCTGCACTGCCCTGCATTGCCTTGCCTTGCCCTGCCCTATTTTCCCCTGCCCTGCCTTGTCATCCTTGCCTTGACCTGCTTCACCGTGCCCTGCCTTCCCCTGCCCTTCTTTCCCCTGTCCTGCCCTGTCTTGCCTTTCCCTAACATGCATTGTCCTGACCCGTACTGCCTTGCACTGCCTTGCATTGCACTGCTTTGCCCTGCCGTGCCTTGACCTATCTTGCCTTGCCTTGTTCTGCCTTCCCTTGACTTGCCTTGCCCCGACTTGCCCTGCCCTGCCTTGCCTTACCATGCCCTACCTTGTCCTGCATTGCCCTGCGAAGCCCCGCCTTACTTTGCCCTGCCCTACCTTGCCCTGCCCTGCCATGCCTTGCCTGACCTTGCGTTGCCCTACCCTACCCTGCCCTGCCTTGCCCTGCCTTACCCTGCCTTACTTTGCCCTGCCCTACCTTGCCCTGCCCTGCCCTGCCTTGCCATGCCTGACCTTGTATTGCCCTGCCCTGCCCTGCCTTGCCCTGCCTTACCCTGCCTTTCCTTGCCCTGTCCTACCATGCCCAACTTTGCACTACCCTTCCTTGCCCTGCTCTTCTTTGTCCTGCATTGCCCTTCCAAGCCACGCCTTACACTGCCCTGCCATGCCCTACTTTGCCCTGCTCTACCTTGCCCTGCCTTGCCGTGTCCTGCCCTGCCTTGCCTTGCCTTGCCCTGCCATGCCTTTTCCTGCCCTGCCCTTACTTTTCTTCCTCTGTTCTGCCCTGCCTTGTTCTGCCCTGCTTTGCCCTGCCTTCCCTTGCCCTGCTTTGCCTTACCTTGTCCAGCCTTGCTCTGCCTTGCCTTGCCCTGCCCTACCCTGCCTTGCCTTGCCTGACCTTGCATTGCCCTACCCTGCCCTGCATGTCTTGCCCTGCCTACCTCTGCCCTGCCTTGCTTTACTTTGTCCAGACTTGGTCTGCCTGCCCTTCCCAGCTCTGCATTGCCCTGCCCTTCCCTGTCTTGCCTTGCCTTGCCCTGCCCTGCCCTGACCTGCCTTGACCTGCCTTGACCTTCCTTGCTCTCCCTTGTTCTGCCTTCCCTTGACTTGCTTTGCCTTGCCCCGACTTGCCCTGCCCTGTCTTGCCTTGCCCTGCCCTACCTTGTCCTGCATTGCCTTGCCAAGCCCCGCCTTCCCCTGCCCTGCCATGCCCTACTTTGCCCTGCCCTGCTTTGCCTTGCCTTGTCTTGCCTTGCCCTGCCCTTCCTTGTGTTCCTCTGCTCGGCCCTGCCTTGCCCTGCCTTCCCTTAACTTGCCCTGCCTTCCCTTGACTTGCCCTGCTTTGCCATACCTTCCCCTGCTTTCCAGTGCCTTGCCTTGCCCTGCCTCGCCTTACTTTGCCCAGCCATGCCCTACTTTGCCCTGCTCTACCTTGCCCTGCCCTGCCCTGCCTTGCCACGCCTGACCTTGCATTGCCCTACCCCGCCCTGCCTTGCCCTGCCCTTCCATGCCCTACTTTGCCTGGTTCTACCTTGCCCTGCCTTGCCCTACCCTGCCCTGCCTTCCTCTGCCCTGCCCTGCCATGTTCTGCCTTGCCTTTTTTTGCCTTGCCTTGCCCTGCCCTGCCCTGCCCTATACTGCCTTCTTCTGCCCTTCCTTGTCTTACTTGCCTTGCCGTACCCTGACCTGCCCTGTTTTCCCCTGCCCTGACTTGTCTTCTTTGCCTTGCCCTGCCCTGCCGTAACCTACCTTGCCCTGTTTTACCTTGCATTGCCCTGCCCTGCCCTGCCCTGCCTTGCCTGCCCCACCCTACCCTACCCTGCCCTTCCTTGCCTTGCCCTGACCTGTCCTGCCTTGCCTTGCCTTGTCTTGCCTTGCCCTGACCTTCCTTGCCTTCCTCTGCTCGGTCCTGCCTTGTTCAGCCTTGCCATGCCCTGCCTTGCCTTACCTTGTCCAGCCTTGCCCTGCCCTGCCTTGATTTGCCTTACTTTACCCAGCTCTACCTTGCCCTGCCTTGCCCTTCCCTGCCATGCCCTAATTTGCCCAGACCTACCTTGCCCTGCCCTGCCCTGCCCTGCCTTCCCTTGCCCTGCTTTGCCATGCCTTTTATTGCCCTGCCCTGCCCAGCCTTTCCTTGCCTTGCATTGCACTACCCTGCCTTGCCTTGCCCTGCCTTGCCTTTACCTTGCTCTTCCCCTTGCCCGTGCCCTTACCCTGCCCTGACATTGCTTGCCTCACCCTGCCTTACCTTGCTATGCTCTGCCTGGCTTTGCCCTGCCCTGCCCTGCCTTCTCTTGCCCTGTCATTAATTGCCCTGCTTTGCCCTGCCCTTCCTTGCCCTGCCCTGCCATACCCTGACCCGCCCTGCACTGCCCTGTCTTGCTTTGCCCTGTCTTCTCCTGCCCTGCCTTGCCTTGATTCGCCCTGCCCTGCCCTGCCTTGCCTTGCCCTGCCCTGTTTTGCCCTGCCCTGCTCTGCTCTGACCCGCCCAGCCCTGCCTTGCTCTGCCCTGTGTTCTCTGTCTTGCCTTGCCCTTCCTTGCCCTACCCTGCCCAGCCCTGTCCATCCCAGCCTTGCCCTGCCTTCCCTATCTTTGCCTTGCCCTGCTTGGCCCTGCCTGGCCCTGCCCTTCACTACCCTGCCCCACCCTGTCCTGCCTTGCCCTGCCTTCCCTGCTCCGACCTGCCCTGCCCTGCACTGCCCTGCATTGCCTTGCCTTGCCCTGCCCTATTCTCCCCTACCCTGCCTTGTCTTCCTTTTCTTTAACCTGTGTATGGGAACTGTTGAATCACGGCCTGAACCACTGATTGATCACCTGAGGCAAGCCCTGAGTCAGCTGTAGGGGCACAACTGAGTGTGATTGGAAGGGGTGGAGTTTGACTTCACCTCTCCCAAGACCCCATTTAAAGGCTGACCACCAGCGGGGAAGGATCTCTTGTTGGAGATCCCTCCCTGGTAGAGTTGTCGGCGAGCCTCAACCATCATCAAGGTGAGCCAATCTCTTTTGCTATTTATTTGTATACCATCTACTTAAAGCCTACCAAAAATATACCATCCTTTCGCACTACTTCCTTGAAGTGCTTTCTTTAGGGTGATTTGCCCTACAATTGGCGAGCCAGGCAGGCTTAAAAAGATATATATATATATATACATATACAGTAACTAACCATGTCTTTCATTTGGAACCTTTTCAAATGGGGCAAGGGGGAGAACGTTATTCCCTTAGACCAAACAATTCCTGGTCAAATTCCAGGATTTATAGGGTCACCCTATTATGGTCTTGCCACTGTTCTTGAAAAATGGGGACCCCTGCAGGTTACAAAGAATGTTTCTCCTTCCCCAGCCCCGCTATCGGATTATTTTCAAGGCCTAGATAAGGACATACTAGTTACAAAAGAACGTCGGCTAGCTGCTTCTGCAGTGGCCTGGCCTCTAATAATGGCTTTACATAAATTAGATGTAACAAATACAAACATAGAATCTGAAAATCAGTTGTTAAGAGATCGAATTGAGAAACTGGAACAACAGTTAGGCACATTAGTAGCAAAAAAGCCTGGACTAGATGTGCCAACAAGACAAATACGTACCATATCAGTGGAGGACACCCAGGTCCCTGAAGTAGCGGACCTAGATGTTTCAGCAGTCAAGATCTCTAAATCGGATCTCGAAGCTCCATCTATGGAGGATCCGTTTGAGATCCGACCAATCATAACTCAAAAAACAAAAAAAGTGCAAGATAGACCAGCGGGAGTGCCTCCTGAGCAATGTCCCCCTGCTGAAACATGCTTGCATGTGACAGCTCGCCCATATACGGCAAGTGAATTGATGGACCTAGTACAACGGTTCAATCAAAAACCAAGGGAAAGCATGCCATCATGGCTCCTGAGGTTATGGGATGCAGGAGCTGAAAGCGTATTAGTTAGTGAGACAGAAATGTCTAAACTAGCATCTATAACCATACACCCAGCCCTGAGGCAAAGATTACATGCTGCCATCCATTATACTAATGAGAATCATTCTATTATAGGTTGG